>OZ022328.1:27610709-29109459 GCA_963989225.1 Dromius quadrimaculatus | reverse complement strand
ATAAAACCCTTGTAAAAAAATTGGCAAGCATTCCTCGCTGGCGCAAGGGTTTGAAATTTGGGGGTAATCTTGCATAAATTTTGCACCAATTAGCCGTGATTTCAAACTACCTCAAATGGAGCAAAAAATTCTTTCCATTGGCATGCAATTTGGAAACACGGCATTTTTCATATTTTTTTTCACAAGTTCACGCAACCCTTTGAGCCACTTGGGCTGTTGCGAATCGCTTGCCTTTCAGTACTTGGCTTTAGATTTATTTCAATTATTCAACATTACAAAGGCATGCATTATGATATCACGGAAGAAACCACTTTTTTTTCAGACCTTTAATTGAAATTTGAACTATGACCGGAAAGCGTGCATCGCTCAATAAGATTTTCATCTTTCCTATCAAGAGGTAAATTATCAACCCTCAAAAAGGCAAGCGGTATAAAATCGGAGAACCCCACCTGTCACTAGCTCCCAGTCTATAAGCAATCGAACAATATGTTAAATAGATCCACTTATCCAGAATATTTCGAAATAATTAAGTATAAAAGGGGTTTCGAACTTCAACAAGTCCATTTCTAACACATAATCAATTAAACTATATTTCGATATATTCATCACATTAAGCACTGATATATCGTTTTGTGATAACCATTCAAACCCGCCATAGGATGGAGATTGTGTCATACTCCATCCATATCAATTGCAGGCATCAAAATACATTAAATAAGCCTCTTGTTCTGTTGCACGAAATGTGGACATATATTTAGTGTCTGCTTTTGCATAACAAGTACTGCATTGGCAAATCCCTCCTCTGATTCCTTGTTCAAAGAAGAGAATCATATCAATATCAGTTAGCAATTGTAAATTTACTCTTGTCAGCTTCAACATAACATCCTAAGTAAACACTACAGAATAATAGTTATAAGAAGCTGTATTCTGATGTTTTTTATATTAGAATCGGCGTTGTAAAATAGTGAGCAGGATCTAAATCATGAGCTTTTAGACTAACATTTCGAGAGTTTTCGAATATATCAGGTAAAAGAATAACATCTGTTTGAAGATATAACTCTAGATAGTCCCCCAAAGTATCTAGATTGGAAGTATTCCATATATTTTGAGCATGATCATAGTCTTTAGCGCTTATATTCTCATTTTTTTAACTTGAAAATAAAGCTCCTCTAGAGGTTATCCTGTTTCTTCTATTCGATACCCCGAGTTCATATAATCATATGGAAGAACACCTTTTCTTAATAATAACTCGTTTTTGATTTTATTTGCATAGTACTTATTCATTATTTTGAAGTCTTCTTTGGCTAAGTATGTGACTAGCTTCTCTAGTGAACTATTTATGATTCTGGAGGTATCAAAAAAATCTAACTGGGGAAATTTTTTTATAGATTATTTAATATTAATAAGAAGTTAACCTACTGCAAGAAACCTCAGTAACGAATTTGCATTTTGCCAAATGCTAATGAAATGAAAAATACTTTGCATTATTATTTGGGACCATTGATATTTGCTCTTCATCAACTCCGAGTTCTTTTACAATAAAATGCCTATCATACCCACTCAAATTGTGAAAGAAAGCCAGGATATATTTTGGAAGTTTATAATTCAAGTTGCAACTTGCATGGGCCCAGGCCAGTGTCACTCTTATGGAAAGAAAAATACAAAGTTTGCGTATTTGCTAGTGAGTGTTAGTTATTGCACGGCACCGCACACTTGCCATGGCGCTAGTATGACACCAAAATGTCCAGGATTTGAAAATTAAGAAGGCTGATACTTCTGTCCGCTGTCTTTGTATTCGCCAGTGTATTGTGTCATGTATTGTGTATTACATTATTTAATATTATTGTGGGAGTGACACCATTGATTTTATTAGTGATGCCGAGTAGAGAAAAACTTGTAAGTATATAATTAATAATATTTGATATGATCTCGATATATTTGTCATTACTAGTGTAACAAAATAATGTGTCATCATAAAAATTTCAGTATGAAATATACCTAATGTCATAATAAAAAACTATTCTATCTGTAATATTTCTAGAAAAAAGTTCTGCGTGCAACTGATCAACTCCCTGCCTATGAAGGAAAGAGTGGGCCTGTTCTGTTTTCCACGTGCAGAGGCTTTGAGGAACAAATGGCTAGCGAATATGATTCGGAATGAGCTGAGGGAGTTGAGCTATCAGCAACTGCCTGATCCTGGCTATCGAGTTTGTGAGCTGCATTTTGATAATAGTCAATTCAAAAATGAATTGGAACAACGTCTCAACGTGGGTCAGATACCTCGTCTTGTACGTATTCAAGGTAAGACCTCTCCTATCACAGTAAAAACAACAAAAGTTCTGATAAAATGCACGTATATTATAGATGCACACGATACTTCACGAATCGAACCAGCTCAAATCAATCCAGCTAGTATCGAACCAGCTGAAATCGAACTTAATTGAATTGATATCACCGAGGAGCATGAAGATGTTGAAAATATTCCACCAAGGGAAACTCCCGACCATCAACTTCACAATTCGTCGATGCATACAAGACTGCTATTTTAAATAACACTGTTAGGTGTAGTATCGGTTCAAATTGTGAGGATTACCGAATTCTACTATCCTATGTATTCAAAATCAATCTGATTCAGAATCCTTTCCAATAATCCTATCCCATGTGTCCTTCCCCAGACCACTTGCATGGATGCTGTAGCATCAGAGACAGATATTCAAACAACCTCTGGATATTTAATTCAAAAATTGATAAATTATGAATGTGATTCATGTTTTCAATTTTTTTGTTCTGAAAACGTAACTCACATCCATGATTCACCGTTTTACGGGACTATGGGTCCAATGAGGAGTTTTATCTCAGATATGCAAGCGCAGAATTTCCGCAAATAATCGATGATTGTAAAAAACAGATTTTCGCTTCGATTCCCAATTTCGTTCTATCCCCTAACTTCATATCCAATATAGACATCCACTGAATACCTTCTAATATTTGTGACTAGCATGGAGCAACCATGTAGAATAAAGTTATGCGATCATTACATTTAATGTTATCAAGTCATTTTTCAAAATTGATCAATAAGAAAAATAGATACAGTAAGAAATAACGACGTTGTTAAGACTTTTTTTGTCAATTATTGTAGATAATTTTATTTTAAATATTTTTTGTGATTTTTTTCTGTGTATGTTTCATATTCTTTGTAGTATAACAATTTAGTTTTCATTTACGATCGTATAAAAAGTGACAGTTGTTTTTATTTTGAACTTGATATCTTAAACTCAAATTCACAAGAACATTTATGTCAACTTCAACGAAAGCAGCTCAATTTCTAATATCTGTGACTTTTCTACGAAAATTAGGACGATCGAAGATAAAAAATTGTAAGACACACGTTTAAAAATATCTAATCTCATTTGCACATACATTTCTTTGTATTTCTACATGTTCTTATAGTATTCCGTATTTTTGTATATATTTTTTATATTTTTCCTAATATTTATATGTAATATATTTATATGTAATTTATTTATATGTGAAAATATATGTATATATTTGGAATGAAATTCTGGTTGATTTTAAATTGTACGATATTTTTGAATATTATATAAATTAGTGAAATTCAAATTACGCGCTTCAGAATTAGTACGTGCACGACACCGCTTGGAGCGCTCTTGTGTTGATGTGAAACCTTGTAAATTTTGGTAACATTGTACTGTCAAGTCTTCTTTCTATTGGTAGTCTTTACATAAGCCGCACCTTTGTACAAATCTAAAGTTCGAAAAATTTCAAGATTTTTTTTTCATATTTTATTGACAAAAAATACCTGTAAGGTGGCAGTTATCTTCAACTTATTCTTCACATTCGATAAACTTTTCCTCACAAATATCGCAAAATGTTGCATCATCGAAATCTGTCCAATTATCATTAGTCATTCTAAAAGGAATCTCATTCTCATAGAATGTCTCAACTATTTTTACAACATTTTTCAATCCATCAATAAACCATTTCGCTGCTTTAGGTCCGCGATATGATTCAAAAAATGATAAAGAATCATTATATGAACATTCAACTTTGTAGACCACTGGACATGCTATATGATTTTGATATTTATAAGTGTATGATTTACTAGTGTTTGGTTGACAAGTATGAATTGGCTTTGTTTAGTATTTAAAGTCTGAATAAACTACAATTGTTTTTTTTTTTCTAGTATAATTTTTAATTTTTATCCACATTTCTTTTTCTGTTGGTATTCAATTTTGATTACATTCATTTTGCAACAGTAACTTTCATGATTCTCCAATAGACATTCACTCGAAAAGTATTGTAAACATCTATCGCATGTGTAATATTCATGTCCATGGTTCGAAAGTTGTCTTGATAAAAGACGAGATAGCGATTTGATTCAAGCATAATGTCCTTTCTCTTCTTTTGTCCAGAAAAGTAAGTTGACATGCCGTTCAACCTTTTTCTGTGTGTAATATGAAGGACCATTGATTGCGTATCTTCTATCTATTGTATTATATTCTAAACCATGAAAATTATTTGATATATAATTTTTTTATTCAAATTTGACAATCTCACATATTGGAGTTGGAAACTGAATACCAGATAAATTGAATATCTGGCTATGATTTTGAGGATATCTACTGACACAATTTGAATGTGCATCAGTGGGAAATATGGCCGATAAAAGTGCCCAAATAAAATACTTATCATCACTATTTTGTACATTTATCACAGCTTTCCGGTTTTTGATAGATTCTGGGAGATCGATATACGTTGATCCACCAGAATTTGTTGCATCACACTTGCTGATTCTGACCTAGACAATTTTATTTTGGAAAAAAAAAATTCAAGAAATTTTTTTAACACTCACTCTCAAGTTTATTATTCTACTCATGGCTTTTCCACTATCTCTCTCTTGAAAGTCTGATATATGATTCAATATAATACTCTTCATATTTTGATCAAACTTAATAGTAAAGTCATCAAACATTGTTATGGGCATCATTCTTAAATTATGATAAATTTAGATTTTTTTCAAAATATCTTCTTTTTGAAGTACATATTCACAGCACAGCTCACAGATTACCTTCACCGGGGATCGATATTCATAAATGAATTAGCCCACTTTCCTCAGCAATATGAATAAGCATTGATTCAAAAATATCCCAGGATCAAAAGTATCATCTATATTTGAAATTTTCCCACAATGAATACGATTTTTTAATGATGAGGAGATAACTTCCCAAACAGCGTTTTCTAAAACTATAGTTACTTTTTATATGTTACCAATAAATTCTTATTAATGAAGGAAAAAACTTTTCAGAACTCATTTTTAAATAAATATGTTTTATTGGGTATAAGTTCTGTAATTTATTAGAAACACAACGTTTCAACAGCAAAGTGCTGCCTTTTTCAAGTGAAAAGAAATATAAATATGAATAAACAAAATTGTCAAGACAACAAAAATAAAAATAAAAGTACAAATCATAACTAGATTAGTTTAAAATATATTAACTCCTAGGATCGTAGAGCTCTGCCTGTAATTGATGATTCAATATCCACAGGTCTTCAGGAGATAATAATGAAGGTCTAAATTGGGAAATTGTCAACTCCTTGTGGTTCTAGGTCAATCTGGCTCTACTCTTTTTGGTTTGGCGCATAACTGAACCATCCACAGATCTTCAGGAGGTGGTGATGAAGTAACTCTTGCAAGTAGATTCGTAGATACAAATAACTTGAAATTATGAACAAATGATTGGTAGCCATGATCGATTAAGTTCATAACCAGTATTCAAATTCAAATTATTCGGTGATTTTTTAATTTCAATTGCTTCTCTTATGAGCCTCTTGAACCAATTGTTCTCTTTAGCCAGAAGCTTCGTATTATTGAAGTCAATGCCATGTAATTCTTGAATAGCATGCTCAGCCACAGCAAATTTTTCTGGATGGTTCAATCTTATATGACGAGAATGCTCTTTCAATCTTGTTTCTACAGTCTGAAAGACAGATTTCCTCTACAGTATCCTGGTATATACAAGATTCCTTGTCAATGTGGCAAAGTATATATTGGACAAACCAAGAGGACTGTAGAAACAAGATTGAAAGAGCATTCTCGTCATATAAGATTGAACCATCCAGAAAAATCTGCTGTGGCTGAGCATGCTATTCAAGAATTACATTGCATTGACTTCAATAATACGAAGCTTCTGGCTAAAGAGAACAATTGGTTCAAGAGGCTCATAAGAGAAGCAATTGAAATTAAAAAATCACCGAATAATTTGAATTTGAATACTGGTTATGAACTTAATCGATCATGGCTATCAATCATTTGTTCATAATTTCAAGTTATTTGTATCTACGAATCTACTTGCAAGAGTTACTTCATCACCACCTCCTGAAGATCTGTGGATGGTTCAGTTATGCGCCAAACCAAAAAGAGTAGAGCCAGATTGACCTAGAACCACAAGGAGTTGACAATTTCCCAATTTAGACCTTCATTATTATCTCCTGAAGACCTGTGGATATTGAATCATCAATTACAGGCAGAGCTCTACGATCCTAGGAGTTAATATATTTTAAACTAATCTAGTTATGATTTGTACTTTTATTTTTATTTTTGTTGTCTTGACAATTTTGTTTATTCATATTTATATTTCTTTTCACTTGAAAAAGGCAGCACTTTGCTGTTGAAACGTTGTGTTTCTAATAAATTACAGAACTTATACCCAATAAAACATATTTATTTAAATTCTTATTAGATATTTGTTTAATTTTTGGTAACTTAGTAAGCAATGTCTGTACCTTCAAGTTATAATCTGTAATTCATGAATAAAAATAGCCCATTTTACAAGTTTTTGATGAGTAGATAATTGTGTGCTGCATAATATGTATTACTCAAATGGATGTGCATCTCATTTTTCCAATGTCAATCAATGATATATTTCTGATAAGAATATTCCATGTGCTGCATAATTTTTCCTATTCATATATGACTTCATTGCAATTTCTAATTTTGACATATTTGTGATAAAAAAAAACTTTCTTTTCAGTATAAATATTGGAATACACAATTAACACATATCAGTCCATCATAATAAACTCCCAAGTGAACCCAAAATACGTAAGTTTTTTCTTTATAATTTCTTATATAAATATTACGATATATTTTTGTTCTCGGTAAAACAGAAAAAAAAACAAAAATAAAAAATGAATAGACTAGACTTTTCTAATGTACTGGGGTCTTCAGATGCTCAGCTGATAACTATGAACATTTGTAAACTGAACGAGAATGAAAAATATCAAATAAAAAAGGCCGATATAATCAATCCCAGATATGGGCTGAAACTAATCGTGACAACGAGGGAGTTCCAAGTCTTTTTCCCAAACAAATTGGCTACTTTGAGTGATGTCCAAAGAAGTGATTTAATTAATGTTTATTCTCACATTGAAACAGTGAATGACATTGTTATGAATATTCGTTTTACAGAAACTTGATAATGTAGATTTATTTTTATTTTTTTTTTACTTGTTATCAAAAAAGTAGTGATAATCAATGATCTATTTTTTCCATTCTTCATATTGGAAGGCAAATATTTAATGGAAAAATGTCGCCTAATATAACATATATTTTCAGACAATTTCATGAAATTTGTGAATTAATACCTTCATCAATAGATACTGATCTCACAGACAATATAGCGAATGAAATGGCATTAGGTTGGGAAAGCACATTTTCGTCATCGTTAGATGATGAGTATAATGAAGTGTCAACTGCTTGGAATTATTATGCAATTATTCCAACACAAATTGGAAATTCAAATAGAGAAAATATTCTAGAATTTTGTTTTAATAATGAAAATCATATTAATACAAAATATAGATTATCGTTATTACCAGAACGACAGCCTTACCATTGGTATATGAGGCGTATTTGTGAAAATTGTACTCATATATTACTCGACGATTCCGATTTTCCAGTATCTACTTTTTCTATTTTTACAAATATTGAAAATATTATATCAGGAATGTTCACATACGAGACATGACCATAGCATTAAATTTGATGGTGAAATGTATTCCTTACTGTGTGATATTGATAACTATTACTGTTATCTATGTTCAGATCAATTGTTTGTATGGAACTCAAGTATTGCTTGTAGTTATTGAATGGAGTAGTATAAAAATCATTGAAATGTTAAATAAACTGTTACCTCCTGAAAATAAAATTATACTCACCTGATTATTCTTTTTCTTCTCCTCTTTTTGTGAACACAAAAATTTAAATGGAACAAACTTCAATCTAAGTGAATAAAATCGATAAATGTAAACGAAGCAGAACAATGATATAATAAAATGTGAAAATTAGCAAAAGGAATAATATTTTTCATCTTGGTAGGACCACGAACAACACCACTAACTTTAAATTACCCTTGACAAAGCGAGACACACTTCTCTTGGATTTTTCACATTCCTCCGAAGAATCCGCCCTCTACTCTAGAATGTCTACTTGCGAGGCCTGAGGATACATTCCCCGCCACAATACCAGTATTCCAATAGTTTTCAAGATCTTTTTTATCCAATTCAACCCACTGGAAACTTATCACTTTTTGATAAGTGTAGTATTAAATATTATGTTAACATATTTTGGTTCTCATAAATGCTATAAAATATGAATAATCATTAAATTGACAAATAGACGACAAATTTCCAATATCCATATATACATATATATATATATATATATATATATATATATATATATATATATATATATATATATATATATATATATATATATATATATATATATATATATATATATATATTGGAAATTTGTCATCTATGTGTCAATTTAATGACTATTCATATTTTATAGCATTTATGAGAACTAAAATATGTTAACATAATATTTAATACTACACTTATCAAAAAGTGATAAGTTTCCAGTGGGTTGAATTGGATATATATATATATATATATATATATATATATATATATATATATATATATATATATATATATATATATATATATATATATATATATATATATATATATATATATATATATATATATATATATATATATATATATATATATATATATATATACTTATGCAAGTGAAAGTTACTAGACGACTAGCTTCAGATGCTTCATCGGTGGAAAGGGATATGACATCATTAATATATCACTTCAAGTGGATGAAAAGGTTGTGAAAAGTTATAGAATAGATATTTAGAATTAAGAAACAAGGAAGTAAATTCAGTTCAAATAAAAGAAGGTCAATACATACCTATATAGCACTAGTTCTCAGTCAAATTATTTGAATTCCATCCACTTATTAAAACAGATACTAAAACAGATATTAAAAATTTTCAAAAAAAAAAATATATATATATCTTAGCTATTGTGAAATGCGCATCTCAATTTCTGTTTAGCCAAAAACTGAAATAATGATGAACAAAATGCGAAAATTGACTTCTTTCAAAAATAATTCATTTTGAAACACACGACGAGTGAATGATGTCAACTATCTTATTTTCAAGGAAAGCACGTAGTACATTTTACTTATTCGATCTAGTTTTTGATATCAATGTCAAAGGTTATTATCTGAGATTTGAAATTATACAGAGTATTCAAAAATTAAGAATACAGATGCGACAGTAAATAGGACACTTCAAAATAAAATTAAAAAGAGTTTATATAGATATATGAGTATTGGAAGAAAAAGTCTAGTTTCAGAGCTATAATCATTTCTCATCTGGTGAAATACAATAATCTTATTGTTATGCCCTGAAGTATAAGTTCATTATGATAAAAATAAGAGTATCATAGAATGCTATAGCTTGAAACTATTTTGGCCGAATATACGGACACATGAAGCTTTTTTTATTGTTCTTGAGGTGTTTCATCAGTCCCCTCTGTATATAATTTATCAATGTTCAGAAAAAATCTAAAAAAGAATAGATATATAGATTTATTTTCGAAAAATAAAAATAAAATTGAAAATACTAAGTACTAAATACATATAAATACAAAAAAACAACTAATATCTATGACTTAATACTATTGTCTCCTCAAAAAGAGATACGAGTTATAAGTGAAATGAAGCCTATAAATAAAAAAAATAAATTGATAGAAAAACTCTCAAAAAGTGAATTAAAGATATACCTTTAACATTGACGAGCAATAATATCGCCTATTGAGCTTTTCCATCTCAAAGACTCCGCTTAACCCTTGGATTGGGTCTCTGTAGACCCTTGTGGCCTGCATAGGCGCAGCCCCCAGGTATATTTCATCGAAGTTAGTATCCTAAGAGTCACAGATTTTTCAATAAAAAATTCATTTTTATTTTATAAACTAATGGATCGATTCTGTTCACACTTTTACGATCTGTAGCGCTAATCGTAAGCCCTATAGTATGCAACGGATAAAATCGCAATTCTGATCCTCTCAGTAGCTTACAGATTTTTCATAAACTCTTACGGTTCTCGTGAGTTTTTACAGTTGAATAGAAAGTAGCCATAACTGCTATAGATTTTGACAGTTCAAAATGAATCAGGGTGCAGTGCTTATGTTTATAGGTTTTTTATTAGAAGAAGATGATAAAAGGTTAGAGACAGAAATTGGGATGTAATTTCTTGGAATATGTACCTGATAATTATTTGACAGATTGATTTAATGAAACAATTTCTAGGAATTATACGCGATTACTACAAAGAAACCTCAGGGGCACTACAAACCCCTTCGACATCCCAAAAAATAATTCCAAAAAAATGTTAGACTGAATAAAATTACAGTTTATGAATTAATTCAAACACTTGAATCATTCATACAACAATTACAAAGGGATCAAATCTCAGTATATTTGAAAGCAGGCACCTAGTTGTCGAACAATCATTTTTATTCAAATTTTTACCGATATCGAATAAATTGATTCTAGGTTCTACCTACTCTGAATTTTAAAAAATCGTTTGTACCTGCATTACTTTTTTGAATCATCAATGTTTCGACACTAACTATAAGTGAGGATGCTTGAAGAAAAAATCTAGTAATAATTTCTCAGGCCTTAATATATTTTACTGGGTATTCAACTTCCTCAAAATCGCACGTATTATACAAGTAAAACAATACTTTTTTTCAATATGAGATTTGACGTTTGAACTTTGAAGTATTGAAACAATTGTTGAATGAATAAAATGAAGTTAGCTCAAGATATATTTACGAGATAATCTTGATATTTGGAATCTGTAACAACGTTTCCTATAGATGTAGGAACAGAATCGCCATATTTGTAAATTTGTGAATTGTTCTCTTACGAACGATCTGTAGCTTATGAATTTACAATTTTACAAATTTATAGGACAATGAACAGAATCGATCCATTACTTCTAGACAATGAACTTTTAAAAAGTTTGTGGACTAACAAGTATAATAAAATAGTTTTTCGTGCAACTGAGCTTTCAAAGTATATGCCCCACCACTGAAAAAATGAAATCTTCATGCTCCAGTTGCAAATACTAGTTTCTACAAATTTCTACGTATAATATATGAATAAATCGATGATAAGGCCGTTAAATAAAAATCTGACGTGAGCATTGTCGATTGTTATGGGAACAGTAGGCCATCATTTTTATACTACAACATTCCGAAATACTGATTTCCAAAATTCTACGACTACCAACATATTTGAATTTATGCGCAAAATTAAAAAATTAATACCTTCTGAAATGCACTTTCGGTTTAGTCTATTGTTATGAGAATAGTAGGCAGTCAATCAGATGCTACAGCAGACTGGAATACAAATTTCAATATTCTACACCTGATCGCTACAAATTTATGCGAAAAATTCCAAAAGACTGTCAAGTAAAGTGCACTTCTGGCTCGGTGTATCTGAATCAAAATAGGATATGAGCATCTAGACGGCATAATCGTTCTTAATACTGAATTATAACAATTTCAATTTCAAATGCTGAATTTCAGTATCCTATGGCTGATTATTCTGAATTTATGCGGAAAATTTGAAACAAGTCTCAAGCAAGGTGCACTTCCGGTTTAGCCGATCGCAATCATGATGCAAAATGTACAATAAGATATTACAGAAGTTCTTTATACGAAATTTCAGTATGCTATGGCGGATCAATCTATATTTATGCAAAAAAAATTAATTTTTTTAAATTTGAGTGAGATGCACTTCTGGCCTGGCCGATTCTAACAAAAATAGCAGATAACCATCCTGATACAACATCAAGTTCAAATACTGAATTTTAATATCCTACAATTGATCATTCCGGATTTATTAGATAAATTCGAAAAAAGTTTTAAGTAAAGGGCACTTCTGGTCAGACACTTGGAACCATAATGCGAGGTGCACAACCAGATCCTATACCAGTCTCAAATACAAAATTTCAACATTATATGTTCAACCAGTTTCAAGATTTGCGAATTACGAACGCACATACGCACTCACGCACGCACAAACATACGTACCGACAACAAGCCAAAAATAGTCAAAATGGATTCAGGAATGCTCAAAACGGATATATCCATCAAAATCTTATCTGCGATTTGTTTGTGGTGTGCGGAAGTATGACCACATTAGTGAATATCAAAAATTAGCTAAACCAAAACTTATTGATGATCGAGTTAAAAGTAATTACTTCTGTAATTTTTTTTTGCCCATGTAAATAAATATGTACGGTTAGATGGCAGAGCAGCTTTAGGTGAATCTTGCCATTGATGTAGTCGTCAATAAAGTAGCTATTATTATTATTATTAAGTAGGTTCTGACTCAATCTCAAGGTCATCAGTGATAAGAACATTTTCAAGGCGTTGGTGAACGTCTTGAGTTTTCTTGGACAGCATCCTAAAAAATGATAAGAACGTCTTGAGTTTTCTTGGATAGTGTCTTCAGAAATGATGAGAACTTCTTCAAGTGGTAGTGACCGGTCTGGAAGATGTTTTGATGTATTCAATCTTTCAATTCTATTTTGTTGATTCGAAAAAAACCAGTCATATTTTTTTTTCATATTTTTTTTTTTGCTAGACCTCAAGAATTTTATCCTCATCGTACGACTATAGCTTCTGCTGTGAATAATTGTGAAAATGAAAATAATGATGCGACGATTGATTCTGCTATAGGAGACATCATGAATATAATTGTCTCTTGTGATATGGGATGGGGCAAGCGAGGAAACGGCAAAAGCTATGATAGCTTAAACGGATATGGAACAATTATAGGATTTTGAAGTGGCAAAATTCTTGACTATGCCGAAAGAATACGAAAATGTAAATATTGTGACATGGGTAGACAAAAGACGATCATGATTGCCGAAAAAACTTCGACGGAAGTGCTAAAACAATGGAAGCTGATGCTGGAGCAGCTTTAATGAACAAGAGTACGATTTTATACAAGCTATATAATTCATGTAATTACAAGGAAATGAAAAGGAGAACAATTGCACATTTAAAAAAATATTTTGGATATGCACTTGCTCAAAAAACCGGTAATAGTCAAAATTTAGCAAGTACATTACTCAGTGTTGAATGAGAATGTAGAAGATTTTCAACATAAACCAAATTATGGTTCCTCCGAAGAATGTGAGGATTACATAAATTTTGATGAATCACAACTTGGAAATCTCGAGGAAATTATAATATTGCCTGGAACATGCAATAGTCTATTTCGATTTAAGGTTTTAAGGCGATAAGATTCTCCAAATTGCAGCATCATGTGATGGACGTAAATTTAGTGTTTATATTAATCCCACTCAAATCATCGCAGACAAAGCTTCTGACCATACTGGATTGAAAAATATAAATGGACAATTATATTTGTATGGTAAAAATGTTCAATCAGTCTCACTAAAAGAAGCACTTGAAGATTTTAAACAATTTCTACATCTTTCGTCCAGCTCATGTTTACTTGTAGCGCATAATGTAAGTTTTGATAAATCACATTTACATCGTGCTATTTTAAAATGTTTGATGGTGCAAAATTTCAGCCATATTATAGGACTTTCTGACAGTATACCATTTTTCAAGAAACATTTTCGTTCTCAAAATACTCCAGGTGAATATAAACTTTCTGAATTAGCTATGAAGCATTTAAATATCAATTCAAATGCTAAATTTCATTAAGCTCTGAACGATGTCGATATCACGGCGCAATTAGTCTCTGAAAAATTAAAAATGTTTATTTGAAAGCTCTAAATCGTACAAAGCATGTTTAATTCATATGACCGAATTAAAAATGACTGAGTCTGCAATGCAATTTTGATCTCCTTTGAAAGGAGCAATATCTGATCATATATTTAAAAAAATGGCTTTTCGAGGACTTAAATACAAAGAATTACGAGATAAGTCCCAAGAAGAAGGTACAGAAAGATTAATTGAATTTTTCAAGGATCCTATGAGTGATCAGAAGTCAAGAGTCTCGAAAGACATACGAATACTTGATAAATTAATAAAGATTTTTGAGGACAAGTAGTGCTTTTATGCCTTTATTGAAAGAATTTGTTTTGAAAATATCGCAAAAAAAAATTGTTATAAGAGGTACGTAAATTCATTTATAATTAACGTTTTGTTTTATATTTTATGATTAGATATATAGTGTGTAAACGGAACTAGGCAACGCGATTTTTCTCGGAAGTTATTGGATATACAAAAAAATCTTTCAAATAAAGTTGTTAGTGCTTCTAGTAAGCTACTTCAGTTAATGTGAATCAGAGAAGAAAAATAAAAATTTCGGAGATATACCTATTTTTTTTTTTTCTAATGGTACGTCTATATATTTTTATGCTGTTTGGTGGGATATAATTTTTGCTTTGAAAAAAGTCCAATAAGTTATACCTTCTAAACTTAACAGAAGTCGATATATTGAAGAAAATATTAAAATAGTTTCACTCGAAATTAAAGTTGGCTATGAAAACAGAATTATTGAGATTTGAACATCCATTACAGACGATTGCACGAGTAAAACTTAAATTTTGAGGGTGCTCTTAGATATACAAATGTATTTATTTTATATACTCGTATGTTCACTAAATCACTCACTGTTATTCGTACTGAGTCACTGAATTAATTCCTCTCCTAGCTCACGCTCTTATATACCAAAGCCGCCAATGGGCCAACATTCAATTGTCTAACAGTTGATGCCTGGCATCCACCGGACATCTAATAACCGTAGGCTGTCAATCACATCCAAAAATTGAACATCGACTTGGTCAATACTAACTAGGATTACAGTTATAGCGGATTCAAATAAATAATTATGTAAACCAATTACTTAAGATATTTCACATTTGTGACACTATGTATATACGTCGAGTTTTCGATAAAATGAATTATGTTAGTTGTGAGAAAGTCTAATGCCCGGTTTTATAAAGGGCAGAGTATTTTACTTCCAGAGTTATTTACTCTGTTAGATGACAGTCGATTATTTGACAGCAATGATTTTGTTGTCATAAAGAAGCTCAAACTGGTTAGAATTTGTTAAATAAAATAAATCTACTACAAGAGTAAATTTACTTGGTCTTTTATAAAACCGGCCATTAATATGTTATATTTTTTCTACCTATATAGTTTTCATCAGTCGTTATTTGTTCATGATAGAATAAAATGAATTGTTATCTAAGTTCGTTCATTATACCAACTCACAGTTTTGAACATTTAGAGAAAATACATTTATTTGGGATTAAAAGATTAAAGTAATAAACTTGGCTCAAACGGTATATAGGGATCAAGAGTAAAATGCTCAAATGGTCTATGAGACTAGGATAAAACTGACTGCCGCGCTCAAACGATATATCCCCGCAGGCCACATTATAGCTCCTCTTGTTTCAATCCAGGCATTTGGAAATTCTTGATTTAAATAATTTCTTACGTCTATTCGCGAGTAAGATTACCGATGGCGGCGCTGTTATCAACCAAGATGTCGGATGTAAGTCGTACTGTCATTCTTAGACACGCTTGTTCACGTGTAAAAACCGCATTTTTCTAGGGCGTCTCATTTTGTTATTATGATATTTAAGGTTGTTTTTATTGACACACTGATAAGTTTGAGGATCAAATTTCATTGTTATTATTCCAATTTTGTGCATAGACGTTTCAAATTGTACTTATTTGCAGATATGTTCTTAGGAAATAGTCGTCACCTGTCATCGACCGAATTATTTAATTATTTAAATTCAAATCATTCTTCACGAAATTTCATAGAAGAAATTGTAAACAGTGGGTTATTAGTTCTGTGTAAGCGTACAAATGTCAGTCAGAAAGTTTGTGAAGTTTTTGCTCTGTGTTTACAAACCAGTTCTCTAATGAGCGAACACGTGAAATTTTAGGACAATTTAGTTTTAATAATACTATTATATAAATAATTTTGAATGTTCCTGCAAAGCAGGAAAAAGTGGGAAATTTAAACACATTGCAGCTGTTTTGATATATTTTACAAAGTGTTATAATAATTACAATGTTTGCATGAGTTAAATGAAGGAAATGAGTGCCTTTCATTTTTTATTCTTGTTTTGCTATTTTCAGTTTTTTGTTGGCTGTTGTTCTTGTTGCAGAAAACAGTTCTGTGAAGTAGAGCTAATATAAGTGGATCAAATCCGTGATTGGGCTTTTCACCAGACGTGATCATTTTGATGTCCCGATCATATTTTACATATATTTGTAGGGCCAACATAAATCAGTTTTAGAGGCGTTTGAAGATGGTGAATTGGAGTATTTAAAAATCATTAATTGCCGGCTTAGCTTAAATCCTAAGCACAGATATTATGGACAGGTCCGGATGGGAATGTGTATGCTGAATGTTCATACTTGTGACTTTATAATATATTCTTCAAAAACAAAAACGTTCCTAAACATTATTGTGGATTTCGATGAAAATTTTGTCAGGAACTTATTTACTAGAGTAAAAGAGAACTATTTTTCTCACATACTACATGAAATATGTATAAATTCTATTTAATTTTATATTTCTTACTCTTTTATCATGCTTCTACATGTAAACATCTATTCATCATTAGTTTCAGTTTCTTTTTTTTTTATTATTTGTACTAGGTCTTGTACAAATCTTCAACTATAACAAATTTATAGATACTACGTTAATGTATGTGTTCCAAATTAGATTAGACATTATCAAACAATGTGATTTTTTTTCAAATTTCATCATAATTATCAGTTTCTCTAATTTTTTCTTATTTATTCTGTTTTCAATATATTATATAATTATTATTATATGTTTATCTTCTGTTATATACTTTTATTATAATAATTCTTCAGTTTCTTGTTTTTCTTGTTGAATTATGTTTGAATAGAATATATGAAAAATATGAATGTCTATCCGTTGAAATACGAAGGAAAAATAACTAGGTAAGGAAGGATCTGTATCAATTAAACTATTTTATTGAAATAAATATATCTAATGTACAATGCAGTTTTCTTACGATTATTACAATATATGCTTGTTTATATCTAACAATTTTGTAGCTAAGCTAATTGCAGTCATATTGAAAGAAAGAAAAATTACTGTATAATTCGCATGGAATGTCCATTTCATAGTTGTGCAATATCCTATTATTTATTCTCAATATTTGTCATCGGCTAATATGGGACTAGACATATTTGTGATAGCACAACATATCGTAAATATCCGATCAATATTTGGTAACATGTTCCAGGCAATAGGCTGGCTTAAAATATCAAACTATCTAACTCGCTGAAAGATCCGTTCAACATGCACCCTTGCTTCAGCTATTTTAGCAGTTTGGTCTGTGTCTTCTTTAGACAATTGTACATTTTTTCGTGAAAATGGTGACCGAATTAATTTTATACCGTAACTGTCAACAATTTCGTCAATTCTGAACCCTTTATCTACCATAATAGCATCTTCGTACATATTTAATTGCTCTATCCATTTGGATTGTACAAAGATACAGTTCTTCCCCCGTACCCTTTACTAATAAATGTAATCAAACCTCCTGGACTTACTCCGCATAAATATTTGATAGTATTATGGGATTTATTATGCGAATATTATTTTAAACGACAGCACAGACATTTCGGTTTTTGCATTAAAATTTCTGTGCAGTCCAAGACAATTCTTACATCTTCAAAACCTTTAAAATAACTTGGCATATTATCCAAAACTTTCTGTTTTGATGGCCAAAATATACACACTTCTAAAATTGAATGAAGCTTATTAAAAGTATCATTGAATACATTTTTACATGAAAGAGGTGTTAGTGACTTGAAAAAAATGGCTAATAAATATTTTGTTTCAATTTCACAAAAATAAGAATAATTCTTCCCCTAACACTTGTCTTTTTCACTTTTACTTCAGAGAATAGTTCTTTATATGAAGATTCAATGGATGCTAACATCTTGAAACTTGCCAATCCAGTCATGGTATTCAATTTTGCATCAGTAATTATAAATTCTACGAATGATTGTAGAATGTCACCGCTTGTGACTTGTACTCCAATACTAGTGGATCCAAAATTAATTAAATCCAGAAGACTATTGGTTGCTACCAATTCTTCATTTGAATATGATTGCTCGTCCAAGGGTTCAACGGATAGCAAAGAAGTACTTGCTGTAGCAGTTTCTGCTAAAGTTTGCTGTCGAGTTCGTGGATTATGATTGTTTTTTTTTTTTTATTTGATCCTACTGGTAAATTCTGGTTTGGTATAGCTTCTCTTTTTGAAATTTTCCTTTTTGCAGATATATCTTGAACAATTCAATTATTTAGTAGGCATAATAAGTTCCAGATATATTTAACAAATGGACATTTGGTAACTCACCTGGTAAAATATTGTCTTCTTTTTTAAAATGTAACCTGCATACTCTCATATGTGAAGTCACAGGTTTCCCAGTGCGTATTTTCAAAATCCAGCCATTTTTTTTTGTCCAATTCCGCATTCATTGACAATTGTTACATTTATTGCATTACTCTTGGGAAAATGATGAGAACTCAAATTTTGGTTCTTGCTTCCGTACACACAGCAATTCACATTATACACTTTTCTTGAAGGTAAACTCATTTTGAAGTCAGAAAATTGAATAAATGGAGAGAGAGTAAGGAAATTAATACGAAGTAAATAGGAAAGTGCAAAAGAGGTTAGAATGAAACTGATGTAAATGAGAAAGTCGTCTTCAAAAAGACTTATTTTGATCAATATACACTATACTGAAGTTGTAAATGAAAACGTGAAATAAAAAAATATAAAAAAGTTCACTGTTCACAAATAACAACCGATCAAGATAACAGTAGATCAAATGGCGCTTCACCCATAATACGTCTATGAGTAGTTCTTATTTTGCCACCAGATGGCTATGGCTTAAGTTAACTCACGAATGGAATTGTGCGCAGGTGCATCATCTTGTTGAAATATCATTCCACGGCGATCTGCTAGTGGTATATCATCGAAAAAATTTCTTAGTTCATTTTGCAAAAAAAAAAGAAAACAAAAAAGTGGAATATTTGAGACAATTTCGGATTTAATCCGTGAATATTACTTGTAATATTCATAATTACAGAGGAGAAAAAAATCAAATGTATGACGTATGATAAACTACTCATTATAGGTCAACTATTTTCAAATTTATCCAGCCATTTTATGTATATATATATATATATATATATATATATATATATATATATATATATATATATATATATATATATATATATAGATATATACCCAAATTATAGCACTTCCATTTCTTAAATTAAATTTAGCTACGTTCAATTATAAATATTTACTAAGTTTTTCACGGCTTATTTGAGAGGTTATGTATAAATGTGGAAGTGTTTTCTTCACCAACATGAATTTTTCCATCATAAAATTCCTGGCAATTTCAACTCACAATTCTTCAAATAATTTGAGCGCAAAGTGTCCCAAGATACTACCAAGTACCAAGTATATCACTTCTACGGTTTCTTTGCGAAGTTAGAGTGCTTTCATAAAAATATGGACCCAGTATAATATTGTTAAAAAATCCGCATCACACATTTGTTGAAAAACGTATTGGAAAATTAGTTGTACATGTTTCTCGTGGATTTAGGTTAGTAGTTTGCCAATAATTATGTCTATTAAATGTACCGTTATTGGAAAAGTGGCTCTCATCTGTCCACAAAATTTTTTTTTAGAAAATGTGGATTTGTGCGTCATTCCTGAAATAATTGCAAGATTAAATCACCAGGATGGAGATAATGGATTTTATGTATCTTGTAAGCTTTGAGTTTATGCTTTTTTGAAATCTTGTGTACCTGTGTATGTGATACGTTCAATTCTAATGCAGCTTCTCTAATTGAATTTCTCGGATGCAAATTAAAATTTGCTAATACATCAGTTTTCAAATTTTCATTCATTTGATGAACTTCCCGATTTCCCATTGTGAGCTCTATGAGTGAGTTCTATGCAGCTGGTAAAATCGCACGGCTTGTATTGAATTATTGTTCGATAAATGGAAACATTTCAACATACAAAATTGAGGATAGGTCGTAGTTGCTGCGTACCTGGTTGTCAAAACATCCAAAATGAAAATCGTGACTTGATTTTTACCCTTTTCCAAATTGAAAATGAAAAAACGATCACAAAAAAAATGGGCTATTTCGGTTCGTCGAATGAATCAAGTATTGAAATATTCAATTGTTGATGACATAAATGTATATTATAATTATTGGTATAATGTATATTCCTTTATGTTTTTCATATAAATTTTGATTCAATGTACTTTTTATATCAACATTCAAGTTATATTTGTCATTATAATTCCTTTCTTTTTTTAGAGAAAGTTTGACTCGTTTTGCAATTGGAAAAAGATCATTTACTTTGCAGCCTTTGCCCGCATTAACTATTTGCTTTTAAGGGGAATGATTCCATTTCATCGGTGTATTCGTTTTATAGTCTAAGAGCTAGCAATGTTTTCGAGAGAGAATTTCAGGTAGGCTAGTTTTCAGATATACTATCTCTCTCACTCCCCCGGACATCATACGGGCTACCTGGCAGGCGGTAGTGGTTGCGTTCATCAGTGCGCATCGTACCTGTACAGGTAAAATATCAATTTTCCAAATAACTTTAAGAAGTTTTTTTTTTTTTTATTATTTTTATTGAACTTTTTGCAACATGAATCTATTATTGCCAGATGTTTTTACTGTTGTTTATACTGTGCCAAGCGCTAATTTCGAATTAAAAAAAAAAAAATTTTTCAAAATATTTTAGTATGGCTGAAATTTTAACATGATGTTATTTAAGTATCTAAAAACCCAAAATTAATTTGCCAATCAATTATTCCATTGTGAAACCTTCAGCCAGACCGATATAAAAGTGAAAACTCATTGGGCATGTTGGAGAAGTGCAGACAATCACGTGTTAGTTGCGCAAGCGAGATAGACGACAGCAGCTGTTTTTAGTTAAGATGGCGTCAGTTTAGTCACATTGGTGTATTCGTTGCTGTTAATTTTAATGTTTTTAGCAAAATTGTGTTACAATGACTAGTGACAAATTAAAATGTGTTTTTTGTAAAGACAGAAATGAAAAAATAATACCTTTTGTAGAAGATAAATTAAAAAAGTGTAAAGAAGTTTTACAAATACGTGTAAATTTTAAACTTAAATATGATAGTGTACAGTTACCAGAGCAAGTTAATGACACTGATGGATATCACAGAAATTGTTACAACAGTTTTACAGCTCTAATGGCAAAATATCGGAATTTATCTGCAATTAATTTCTCGTCAACAGTAGATCTTCCCAGCACATCTAGTTCAACTTCAATATCCAATATTGCAGTAGATGTTAGTGAACCTGTGCCAGATAATACGTCTAAAAATGTACATACAGAAATTAATACCCAAGAAATTGACACTTCTAATGCAATTATTGAGCCTGATAGTGTGGTAAATATAGAAACAAATTCAAATGTCAAACGAGTTTGTTTTGTTTGTGGAAAAGATCGCAAGCAATCAAAAGGTAAACAACAAACTTTACACTCCTCGAATGATGCAAAAATTTATAAAAAAAATAGCAGAGTGGATGACGAAGTTAAGTAATCAAGAATTGCTAAACAAAGTAGAAAATTTACAGTCAAAAAGTGAAAATATTTTTTATCATCATTCGTGTGAATTAGGATATTTAAATGATTACAATAAAGTTATTGCTGATAATCCACAGACTCCCTGGCATGACAATCGAAGTATCCACCAATGCATTTTCAAACAAATTGTATCATTAATAGACGAAGAAGTTATCAACAATAAAAATTGTTTCCTGTTATCTTCTCTCTGTGACATATACAATGATGAATCAAAGCTTCAGTCTCAGTCAGATGTAAATTTCATGTCAAATCATTATCTTGAGGACAAAATATTGAAACAATTTAAAAAATCAATCAAAATTATTTCAAAAAATAAAAAAAAAGTTATCATGCATAAAGATTGTAGTTTATTAGAAGATAATGATTTGATGAGACTCGAGGAAAATGAGCTTATTGATAAAGTTGCATTAGTCCTACGAAACACCATTTTAAAAATGGACAAGTTAGAATTACCATCAAAAATCAAGTCAAGTGATTTAATCAATGGTGAATGCACTATTCCTAAAAATTTGGATCGATTTTTTAAAACATTGATTGGAGGCAAAGATATTCGTCGCAGAACTGGTGTAAACTGTAATCGATTAAGCAACTCAATCGCCTCTGATACTATTTTTTGTGTGACTAATGGTACTATTAAACCTTCTAAACACATAACTCTTGGTATGACTGTTAAAAGCCTTACAAGCAGTAGAAAAATCATTGACATTCTTAATCGTCTTGGACATTGCTGTAACTATACTACACTGGAGGAGCTGGAAACTGAAGCTACTTATTCATCTGTATATCGCTCGGATATTAGTCCACCTGACATTATTCGAAAGTCATCGTTATGCACAGGTGTAGCCTTCGATAACTTTGATAGATTCGTTGACACTCTTAATGGTAAAGAAACTTTGCATGACACCGTGGGTATAATATATCAAAACATTGATAATGATGCTCTTGATGAAAGTGATATCGATTCTAGAAGTGATCAGTCCGACATGATACCACCACCAGTGAAAAGAAGACGAACCTTTGAAGCCATTGTTCCTGAACTTGTCCCGGTTTCTGCCCGATTGCAAATGTTGGAACGATTAACACCTACTGAGAACATAGAGCAATATATTCCGAGTACTTTGTCTTTAGTACAAACTATTGATTTATTACATATGGTTTCACTTTTTTTTTCATGTGCCAAACACTCCAATGTGGACGGGATTTAATTGTAGAATGATAAAGGATAATACTCCAAAACAAAAAGTATCCTACCTTACTCCAATCAATTTGTCACCAACAGAGACATCAGTAGTGAAGTTAACGATGACAGGCTCAAAAAGTTGTCGTGGAATGTGACCAAAAATACGTTCAAGTAACATATGATTTGGCCATTGCAAAAATAGCTCTCAAAATTCAGACAACGGAAACTCCAAAATTTGATAATCTCTTTATACATCTTGGCTCATTTCATCTGATGATGGCATTTTTTAAAGCGATTGGGGTATTTATCAATGAGTGTGGATTATCACATATGATGGTTGAAAGTAAGATTATAGCATCGGGCTCGGTTAATGGAATCATTGAAGGCAAACATTTTAACCGTTGTAAACGTTTGCATCCATTGATTGCTGTAGGTTTGCAAATATTACATTTTGACCAGTACTTGAAAACAAAACAAGTCGAACATAATTTTTTAAAAGAACAAATCTTTGAAGAACTTTTACTATATCAAGATTTTGAAGTTTCCGATTCAACTACGACTGCTGAATTATTACCGAATCAGGTATTGTCCCAACTGCTCTCTTCGTATCAAAAATTCGTAGATAAAACAAGACAAGGTGATCATGGTAAAACTGCTCAGTTCTACATGACGTACATCCAGCTAGTTAATTATTACATCATTTTATCAAGGAGTATACGCATGGGTGATTTTGAAATGTTCAAGCATATAATTCCAAAAATCACTAATTTATTTTTTATAGTTAATCAGCCAAACTACGCTCGATGGTGTGTTAAATATTATGATAACTTGAATAATGTTGAGGAAACCCATCCAGGACTTGAAGAGGAATTAAAAGAACAGATAAATCTTTCTCGAGAATACCAATCGATCTAACGCTGGAACAGACTATAAATGCTGATGAAGCTAAACGTCTCAGCGGTATTGCACATTTTACCAATTCGATAGCTGCACGTCAACGCTGGACAAAAAGCCACAGTATTCGGGCTGCTCTGATTTCCCATGTTCTCGATGTGTGTGGATTAAGATACTTGCAAGACGTTACCGCAGACTTACAACCTAATCGGATTAAAATATTTGAAAAACAACTTGCCAATTTTATTGATATTTTGGAAAAAAACAGTAATCCGTTCGATCCAGATTTAGACAAAGATAATCTTTACAATATAGCTAGCGGAAAGCCGGTCTCTCAACACATCGCTGAGTTCCTACTGAACATTGAAGAGAATGGTGATGAATTAAGGAAGCAGTTCATTAATGAGTGTGCTATAGATGGAAGTAGATTTGACAAGCCAATAAAAAAAAATCAAATACTTAACTTCGCTGAGGCTCCAAAAAAAAAAATTAACTCTCGGAAATAAAGTTGTCGAGCTGATAATGCAAAGGGATTTATTTGGGAGAATGTTGGGAATATCCTTAACTCATAAAGTTGACATTGAGAAAGTTTTAACATTTCCACTGACACCAGTGCCAACATCGATGTGCCACACAGATGGCAGTATTTGTAAAACTGATAAATCTAATTAGTTAAATTGATTGAGAAGAGAATCGGTGATAACGTCGATAAGCCACCTTCGTGTTTTAATATAGCTATTTTAGATGGTTTCTTCATTTTACACTTAATGGAAGAAGTACCTGTAACCTTCGGTGCTTTATCTAAAAAATTTCTGAGCATGATACTACGATTTAAATCCAATCGTATTGATATTATCTTCGATCAATATTTTACTCCATCAATCAAAGATTTTGAGCGTTCACGTCGGGATGAATCGATCAGCCAAGTTACTATCGGGCCCAATCAAATTCGTCCACATAATTTTGTGGCTGAACTTAAAAATATATATTTCAAAGAAGCCCTTGTTGATTTTTTTATTGACCATTGGGTTGGTGATGAAATGGCTCCTATCATTGGAAATAAAATAATTTATGTAAACTTCAACAAGTGCTATTCTTACCGAGTTGAAAGTAATAAAGTTATTAAAACTGTGGAGGATTCATTGTCTTGCGAGGAACATGAAGAAGCCGACTCTCGAATAATATATCACATTTGCCAAATAAATGTTGATGCTGAAGTTGTGATACGCTGCTCAGACACAGATATTTTAATAATACTTCTTGGTAATATGGATCATTTGAATGCAACACTAAAACTCTGGATAAATTTGGGTGTCGGGAATCACGAACGATTTATAAGCGTCAATCAAGTATATGAAATTCTAGGAAATTCTTTATCGAAAGCTCTACTGTGCTTTCATGCACTCACCGGATGCGACTACACACCAGCTTTTCTCCGGAAAGGTAAACTTCGACCTTTTAAACTGCTGGAGCAATCAGAACAGTATCAGTCAGCCTGTCAAAATATAATAACAGACGATGAAGAATTACTGGAGGATACATTTAAGATCTTAGAAAAGTTAATTTGTCATATTTACGGAGCTCGTGATTCTTGGAACGTCAATGAAGTTCGGTTCCAATTGTTTTCAAACACTTACCGGTCTTAAAAATCAGATGATAATTTTGAAAAAAAATTTCGTAATTTTGACCCGTCAGGCCTACCACCATGTAGAGCTGAATTATATCAGCATTTACTACGAGTTCGTTACATCACAAAGTTTTGGAGAAATGCGCATTTGAAACACCCAACATCTCTATCACCTCAAGCTTCCGGCTGGACCATAAATAACGATAAACATGATTTTATCTGGTTTGTTGGAGAGCAGTTACCATCATTAGTTGCCGACATTATTATTAGAGGTAAAAATTTAAAATAAAATACCAATAAATTTCTTTACCGAAAGATTATAAAATTTTTCATTCTATTACAGATAATAACTTATTACAAGATGATGACAATTCAAAAGGCGATGATGACAACGAAAATGACAGCAGTGATGAAGATGATGATGATGATTATCAAGATGCTTCCGTTCTTTGTGATACAATTATGGATTAAAAAATCTAACCTTCATTTTCATCTAACCATCCAAATTTTTGTTTACTTTCATACTTGAGATTGATCATTATCTTATTTTTGTGCAACAATAAATTATTATTTTGATACAGTATTAATCCACAAATTAATTCAATAGTTTTTAATCCTTTCTCTGTAATTTATTTGACAACTATTTCTAGTCCAAGCAAAATGATATCACATCACTTTTCACTTTTATAACGGTCTGGCTGAAGGTTTCACAATGGAATAATTGATTGGCAAATTAATTTTGGGTTTTTAGATACTTAAATAACATCATGTTAAAATTTCAGCCATACTAAAATATTTTGAAAAATTATTTTTTTTTAATTCGAAATTAGCGCTTGGCACAGTATAAACAACAGTAAAAACATCTGGCAATAATAGATTCATGTTGCAAAGAGTTCAATAAAAATAATAAAAAAAAAAAAACTTCTTAAAGTTATTTGAAAAATTGATATTTTACCTGTACAGGTACGATGCGCACTGATGAACGCAACCACTACCGCCAGCCAGGTAGCCCGTATGATGTCCGGGGGAGTGAGAGAGATAGTATATCTAAAAACTAGCCTACCTGAAATTCTTGTTTTCCCGACGTTGCTAGCTCTCGTACTATTAGAGCAAGTATGTTCACATAGATACAAATTGCAGCAGCGTGCCTGCAATATCCTTTTTATGTCTCACAGTTACAATTGGCAATTTTAATTATTCGATCTTCAATAATCTATACGATAAATTATGCAAAAAGCATGGCAGAAACGAGAAAATTGGATCAGATCATGTTTTATCATAAAAATTCAAAATTAATTTTTATTGTGTTGGCCACTCGGTTCAGCTTTAATTTTGGCATTATTATACTCCAAATATACATACTTATCAAAACTCTTGGAGGCAGAGAAAACAAAATGGGGCACTTAAATTTACGACTATCTGACGGTCTAAAATTATAGAGCAAGATTCCAGGCTCGCCAGACACGTTACTTATTTTCTGAGAAACAAAATGTATAGAATAAAGTAGTGTTAGTATGTACTTTGATCATACGCATACTTGCTAGTTTGCGCCGACGACCAATTTACAGATTCGAAGTGCTCGAGGTACGTTAAGACATTACTCGCTTTTCTTATTGTCTTGAGTGCTGATTTTTGTGTATGTTTTAGAGAATATTGTTAAAAATTGATAATCAACACTGCTAGACACTTCCCATCGGTAGTAATCCCTGCTAGACTCTTTGAAGATCGCAAAGAATAACCTAATCTTGCTTATAGTCTGAGTGCTAATTCTTATATTATATGATATGTGGCGTCCTTCCGAGCGCACGACACACGACACCACCGGGGCAAGCTGCCCTTCAAAAAAAAATTAAGTCCAGCACTACTGGAGCGCGATGGTGGTTGCCTAAACGTTCGGTCGGACCGTAACTAGCCAAGTGGAGTCGTAGGGGATCGAGGACAGAGGTAAAAAGATTAATTCTGGGCACCAATTGCCTTAGACTGACGTAGTTTGCGCTAGGCTACGGCGAACTCTATTTACCAGGCGGAAGTGTGATGGAGGGGAGCGTGACGTCAGTAGGCTTTGTGAGCGAGCCAGCGATAGTAGTAGACTTGATGACTGTGATACGAAGTAGATTTTTTTCTAATATTTCGAATACCTACACAAATATATAAATATTTTACAATTTAAACATACCTCACAAATGTTGTGTCTCAACTTGTAAAAGCAATTATGATAGTACAGAAGAAAATGTAACTACATTTGAATTTCTGAAGATTGCATTGCAACTAGCTATACAAATACATACAATTATCCAGGAGAAATTAGGACTTTTTATTACGATAAACCGCATTTGAAACCTAATCGGTTTCAAACTATCTTTCCTGGACTTTCTCATTATTTAAATATGAAATCAAATACTAAAAAAAAATCTTAGACGAACGAAATTTTGAAATCAGAAAAAGAGAACAAGAAAAAACTAATAAGATATTAGAAATACAACTAATGGAAAATAGACTTCAAAATTTTGACTTACTGCTTGAAAAAGCACCTGAATTTGTCAAAACTATAAATGGCGATATTTTTGTAAAAGTAAATGATGACGGTATTATTATTTACAAAATGGATTCCAAAGCAGTAAGTTGTTCCTTTTATATTGAAATAGATAGAAACCTGAGCCTAAAGTATTTCTTTAAAAATAAACTGGTAAGTTTGAGTGAATTACAGCGTAATAACGCTCCATTATCTACAAATGAACTTGATACATTATCCAAATTGAGAGATATTTCAGAATGTATGTTAAATGAAACTGATTTTGTCAATACTTATTCTATTATTTAGAATTTAAATAATAATGTCTGAGAACGAAGGCGATGAAGAGAGAATTTGGCAATTATTGTACTTAAGTGAACAAATAAGTCTCCTTTTCTCAAATCATAAGCGCTATACTTCAAAAATTATTATTTGGTCTTACATGATTAATATGCAATCACATCCTAAATATTTGCAACAACTTACAGCTTCTTTTCATATATCTTCAAGTTCTTAATTAGGAAATGATCATTTCTTAAGCGTAATTGCAAATAGACTTACAAAAGAAGAGAACAAGTGGGTGATTTTGCAACTTGATAAAATATATGTTAATGAAAGCATTTACATTTATCGCATTACAGCGTTTTACTCTAAAACTATATTCAGAGACAAGAGAATTACCGTTATTATTGTTGTTAGTAAGTCAATAATCATTCTGCATAAATATTATAGTTCTAAAATACAAATTTAATACTATTACATCGCATGAAACTGTGTAAAAACCAGCCAACTGACGTAATGCGAATGCTGTGGTAGTGGGGGTCACACACCCGCCTGGTATAGAGTCCGCCGTGGCTAGGCGAACCAATACGCCGAGCTTCCGTCAGAAACACTTTGGTCTTCCACTCACGCGTCGAAACAAACAGAACAAAAACAATGGAGTTAGTGTCACTAACAAACTTTATTTTCTGAGGTGTTAACAACAGTGCAGTGATAATTAAATGACGGCTCAAGCCACGAAGGAAGTGCCTCTCAATGGAAACAGATCTGACTTTAACACCAAGACTACGCACTAACAATGCGACCTAGTCCCCAAAATATTCAAAGCTAAACGCCAGTTGCGTAATATGAACAGCGGTGACTCATTTCTACGAAGACGATGGTACCAACGCGGTTCGCAGACACACAAGTGAATAAACAATTAAAATGAACGAGCTCTGGCCACATTGTACTGACCTAGTTCGCTCAGCCTGTGAACAGCGCTCCGGAGCCGTGCTCCAGTTAACATACATATAACCGTGGCCTGCACCTTACAGTGATTCGCAAATAAAGGTATAAATAACACGTCGTACACAAAAAAAAAATATGTAAGTAAATCAGAATACTAAAGTGCACCAAAATTAATACTAATAAACGTATTTCAGATAGATAAATCTTTGACCAAAACTAGCAAATAAAAGAAATGAATACTATCAGCAGCTCACGTGTTTCCAGGGCTGAAGGACGGAACTCCAAAATTGCGGCGAGCGTGATGATTTCACTAACCGGAGGATTGGTGGCCTTAGATGACGTCTGCTGAGTCGTGGATTGTTCCAGAATCTCCAATAACACGTAGCACTCCGCTCGGCTGATTTTTTCTTGGAAATACTCAGTCTCCCAAGTGGGTATTGCAGTTAATTAAATGGAAGTTAACATAAGGATTGATTGGAAATTTCAAACTAAAAATGTGGAGTAAAAATAAAAACGTCGAATGAAAGTAAAAACGTCGAGTTAAAATCAGAAGCCTAAAAAGGAGTATCATCGTGAGACCTGAACGCAAGATACGGTTCCAGAAAAGCACAAAGCTAATTTCTGGTAAGTATAACATTACATTTATTTTGAATTAACATAATCAACTAGTTTTCTCTCTTACCTAAGGTGTTGGGCGGCTTTTAAGAAAAATGAAGAAATTGTCCCAATATTCCGAGCTTGCTCGATATAATTACAAAATTACTAGGAAAAGAACGCAGCGTTTTATCCACCAAAGTGATTTAGATTGGCACTCAAATAAAAAACAATAAACTCAAGCACCAGAGCTCCACCAAATCTAACAGAAGAAAATCTACGCTGTAACTTCAACCTTTCACCAAGTAAAAAAAAAAAACGGTGAGAAAAAAACTAATTGTTAAAGTTACTTAAGTCCAAGTCCGAATGATTACTTAACTGCGCGCATCGTAATCAAGCCGTCAGGGTCACGATGACATCGGGAAGACATCTCAGCGAACTAGGTTGCCTACCCTGGAGGGGAAAAATGGCAAAAATAAGGAAAGGGTAAAATCTAGCCGTTACAGATACTCGAGGAGCAATTTCAATACTTTTTGTCAACAGCCAGATCAATCGTAGTGCTGAACATCCCTAGACATAACTAAAATATCGCTGTAATTAAGAGAGCGCGAGGTCACTATTTGTAGGCTTGATAGTAAGCGAAGTATCTTTGGGCATCCAACTCTTTCTTGGTCTGGCTGTTTACAAAAAGTATTGAAATTGCTCCCTGAGTATCATATATAAAATTAGGACTCAGAGTATAAATAATAAATTGTTATTTTTTGCGCGCTTTAGAGCGTTTAGCAGAAATTACTGCCGATTGGAAGTGTCTGGCAGTGTTGATTGTCAATTTTTAACAATTTTCTCTAGAATCTACATGAAAATCAGCACTCAGACTTTAAGAAAAGTGAGTAATGTCTTAACGTACCTATAGCACCTCGTTTTTATAAATTGGCCGTCGGCACAAACTAACAAATATCCTTATGATCAAAGTACGGACTAATACTACTTTAATCGACAAATTTTGTTTCTCAGAAAATAAGTAACGTCTGTTAGGTCTGAGATCTTGGACTATTAGTGGATAAATTAAAAATGCTAAAAAAGATGAAAATTCGGTAAAAAGTTATAGAGAAAAATTGTTATGCTTGACGAGTACTATCACTGGTTAAAATTAATGTGCTTATTTTTGTGTGTAGTTTTTTTAATTGAAATATTTGCATTATTATTCTGAGTCACCAATTTCCATTACATCTAGATTTGTTTGGTTCCAATGTGGTAGCGAGATATTAAATTATAAAAAACAGTATTTAAAAATAACAAACTACTCAAAATAATTAAAGGGTCAAGTTTTTAAGCAATGATATATTTTCCAGATAAGATTTAAACTTTATTAAGAGTTTGAATATTGAAACACAGAACCTTTATCCGTTAACACTCTACATAATTGACAGACATAATAATAGTCAACCATATGCCTAAGATTGTAGTGCAATACGTTTAAATCTAGGAGACGGAAGAGAACTTGACTCTTTAATTATTTTGAGTAGTTTATAATAATCTATCTTTCATATAACTTACGCAATATATAATTGTCCTATTATTTCGAAGTAAAAGAACTATTCCTTCAACACTTGGAATAGGTTATCCTAAGAATATCAATTCAGCACCTATTTTAGGTCTTCCAACAATATACTCATGCAAGTAATTTTGTAAGTATAAAAAAAATTGTATTATTTTTTTCTTAAAACATTTGCGTTTCCCAATAAAAATAGAACGTAAACTAGATAATAATTCAAATTTCGCATTACTATTCTCATTATTTCTTTGCTTCATAATAACATAACGAATTTTATAGTAATTCAAATTTTAATAATAACAAATGAATCGCTGATAATTTTGAAAAATGTTTCAGGTGAGAGTTGTGCCAAATTACTCGAGGGTCAATTTTAGTTATTTCATATTTCATGATAAATACTACCATTTATAAAATAAACGCAAGAAACTGAAAAGTTCCATCAATAAAGTTTTGGTACTATTGGTTGAAAAAGCTCATCTTCGACCTTGAACCTAGCTTTTAGATGGAAAACTTGAATATAAAATTTTAGTCAAAAATTCGTACGCGTTCTAAAGTTGTCATGCTTCCATACAGATAGGCCGACTTTTTTTGAAATAATGTTTTTGGGTTTAGTAGGGTATAAAACGTGAAAATCCATCAAAATCTCGAACTATCAAAAAATCACGATTACAATACCTCCCTTTTATATTGATCGAGAAAGTGAAAATCTGACGTGAACATCACGTGACTTACTTGTACTTGTACATCATTTGATATATACACAAATTTATTCAATAAAGTTTTCTGTCACTCCAGATTATAATAAATATAATTTTAATAATATTTTGACATGTAAAATGTCGAACAAAATAAAAAAATTGATAACAGATTATCATTGCCTACCTTTTCAATTCAATTAAATTGATTTTTTATACAGCAAATTCTGAATGTCTGCTATACTTATAAACTGCACTTCCGGCTCAGCCGATTGATACAAAAATAGTAGATAACTATTTTGATGCTACAACAAGTTAAAACACTAAATTTCAATATGCTATGGCAGATCATTCTAGATTTATGCAGAAAATTTAGAAAAAGTTTCCAGTAAAGTGCACTTCTGGCTCAGTCGATTTATACTAAAATAGCAAATAACCATTCTGATATTAGATCAAGTTCAAATACTGAATTTCAACATCCTACGGGTGATCATTCTGGATTTATTAGAAAAATTCGAAAAAAGTTTCAAGCAAAGTGCACTTCCGGTACAGACGATTGGAACCATAAGGCGAAGTGCACAACTAGATCCTATACCAGTCTTAAATACAATATTTCAACATTTTACGTTCAACCAGCTTTGAGATTTGCGAATTACGAACATACGTACCGACATCAAGCCAAAAATAGTCAAAATGGATTCAGGGATGCTCAAAACGGATATTACCATCAAAATCTCGGTAGGTGAATTTTGTCGGTTTCACTATACTTTCTTGTACTTAGTACAAGTAAGTAAAAATCAGTAGCTCCGGATAATCAGCTTTATTTAGGTTTTCTATTAAAAAGCTAGGTGCAAGTTCATAGATGAGTTTTTTCAATCAGTGGTACCAAAACTTTATTGATAGAACATTTTAGTTTTTGCGTCTATTTTATAAACGGTAGTATTTATCATAAAACATGAAATAACTAAAGTTAACCCCGAAAAAATTTGACACAACATTCACCTAGAACATTTTTTTAAATTATCAGCGGTTCAATTGTTATCATTACAATTTAAATTATTATTTTAGTTTTTTTTTTCTGCAGCAAAGAAATAATGAGAATCATAATTTGAAATTGAAATTATTATCACTCATATTAGGACATCACATGCAAAAGGTCTTCCATTGTTTTCTAAAATAAGTAATTTGGCTCTATCGTGTTACGTATCAAATAATAACTCTTGCAGAGATAATTCTAGTGAAAGTGTCAAAGAGGATATTTAAACGATTGTAAATTTAAATGATGTCTAGTTCGATATTAATTTAAAGCTTTCGGGAAGATAAACTCAGTAGATTATCGAGAATAAATAATTAGTGGATACACATTATCATCTTCAAATTATACTTCTAGCAATCAAATGTCGCAACTTTATATTCCAATGAATTGATGATCTCGAAAATCTATAAAATACTTATTTTACATGAGGACTAAAATATAACCTCCATCTGTCATATAGACAATGACAGCTGTCACTTTGAAACTTACAGCTTTCACATTGAAATATGCAATTGATTGATGCGTCACTCTAAATTTCTGAAACATCGATAAAACTGGCTATGAAAATGATTGGGGAAGTACTATGCTGGCCATAGCAGATTCTTATTATTAAAGAAATATTAAATAAATAAAAAGGTATATTGATGTAATTCAAAAATCATAACCTTTTTACTTAATTGTACAAAGTAACAAGTATTGTGAAACCGACAAAATTCACCTATCAAGATTTTGATGAAAATATCCGTTTTGATCATCCCTGAATCCATTTTGACTATTTTTGGCTTGATGTCGTTACGTATGTTCGTGCGTTCGTACGTGCATGCGTGCGTAACTCGCAAATCTCAAAACTGGTTGAACGTATAATGTTGAAATTTTGTATTTAAGACTGGTATAGGGTCTAGCTGTGCACCTCGCACTATGGTTCCAATCGTATGTACCGGAAGTACACTTTACTTGAAACTTTTTTCGAATTTTTCTAATAAATCCAGAATTATTAACCGTAGGATGTTGAAATTCAGTATTTGAACTTGATGTTGTATCAAAATGGTCATCTGCTATTTTTGTATGAATCGGCCAAGCCAGAAGTGTACTTTACTGGAAACTTTTCTTGAATTTTTTGCATAATTCCAGAATAATTAGCAATTACATATTGAAATTTCGTATTAAGCACTTCTATAACATCTTGCATTATGATTGCGATCGGCTAAGCCGAAAGTGCACTTTACTGAAGACTTTTTTTTTAATTTGCCGCATAAATCCAGAAGGATCAGCCGTAGGATACTGGAATTCAGCATTTGAAATTGCTGTAGCATCTTAATGGTCGTCTTCTATTTTTGTAACAATCGGCTGAGCCGGAAGTGCACTTTATATGACAGACTTTTTGAATTTTCCGCATAAATTCTAAACAATCAGTCGTAGAATTTTTAAATTTGTACTAGACTCTTTCATAATATCTAGTTATATACCTTGCATTATGATTGCTATCGACTAAACCGGAAGAGCACTTTATTCGAAACATTTTCTGAATTTTCCGCACAAATCCAAAACGATTGAACGTAGATTGTTAGAATTCAGTATTAAGGATGATTATACCGTTTAGATTTAGATGCTCATATCCTACTTTTATTGAGATCCACCGAGCCGGAAGTGCACTTTACTTGACAGTCTTATGGAATTTTTCGCATAAATGATTGCCTACTATTTTCATAACAATAGACTGAACCGGGAGTGCACTTCAGTAGGAATTTATTCTTTTAATTTTGCGCATAAATTCAGTTCTATTGGTGGTCGTAGAATTTTGGAAATCAGTATTTAGGAATGTTGTAGTATAAGAATAATGGCCTACTGCTCCCATAGCAACAGACTTGGCTGAAAGCGCATTTTACTTGACAGATTCTTAGAATTTCTTGAGTAAATCCAAAACGATTAACTGTGGAATGAGATTTTGTGTTTAATTAAACATATCCAATGATATATACGATCAAACACAAAATCAAATCGTATTATATATATATATATATATATATATATATATATATATATATATATATATATATATATATATATATATATATATATATATATATATATATATATATATATATATATATATATCCAATGATGTACAAGTAAGTCACGTGATGTTCACGTCAGATTTTTTTTACAGTATTTGTCTGAATCTTAGCAACAATAAATGATAAAATAATAATTTTTGGTTATAGTATATTATTCTAAAACGACCGAACTATTGTCGCTTTTGTCCAGGATGAATGAAGCAGCACTCGGTGAAGACAAGGGCGAAGTACGAGGCGAAGGCGAGGACGAAGCACGTGGTGAGGACGAGAGCGTAGCCCAAGGCGTAGCTTCGAGCAGCCAAATTCATCCGTGACAACAATGACAGTCGTTCAGTATATGAGTTACATACGATACTTTTTATAACAAGTGCACCGAAATATTTTTTATGCTATTATATTAACAGCAAATGCAAATACTATAACGAACACATCTCATAATACCATTTTTCTTCCTAACAATGTGTGAAGAAGGAGAATTTTACGAACAAAGTATTCAAAATAAGCCAAAAACTTGTGATAAGTCTGTTCAAACGAACACTGAAGAACTTATTCCCTGTCGAAATGTAGGCAAGCAGAGCAAAAATAGTAAGGTTGAACTTTCATTATTTCAACTCATAGTTCAGCAAATACTTTTGAATGAACGAAAATTGAAAGAACTCATCATCAATGAGAACAAAAAATGGAAGTGTTGGAAGGTAGACGTATTGTTAGCATAGCACATTATTCCGCAACAAGATTAGACTAGAGAAAGACAGCTAGTATCGTTTCATTTCATAATCCCATAATACCCCTTGTACCGTTCTTAACTGAAATGAACTATATAGATATTATCCGCTTTATAGTTATTCAAGGATGAATAAACCGTTCCTAAAGTACTATTTTTTTTGTCTAAAAACTGTCGCTTAAATTTAACTTTGAATGTCGATCGATCGTTTATATAGTATCAATAATTTCATTCTTAATTTTTATTCGCATCGATCCTTTTTACTTTGCTTATCAACGTTATAATCTATTCAATAACTCATTTTAATCATTTAAAACACTAGCACAGAGATAAAAATCTAATATCAAAGAAATCTTGCAACCGAAATAATTTTTTTGTCTTACCATTTTGAGCAGTACTATTTCCAGAATGAAACTCATCCTCTTCATGTTTCCTAACTGCTCATCTATAATGTGAAGATACTCTGACGTACATGATTTTTCCTCAATAATAAATTCTTTGTAATCATCTATATCTAACATTCTTGTTTTTCGTTGAAGAGTTTTCCTTTTATCTTTTTTAGGGTTATGCACTCCGCACTTCTTAAGAAGCAGCATATCAGTTGATATAACTGCTACGAATTTGTTTATTTCACATACTTTTTTCAATTGTGTAACAGCCTTGTTCAAAGTAGTGTTTCCTAGACATTTTTGTCTAAATATTAACATTCTATCAGGGCATTGAACACATATTTCGTTTGGAATATTTGTATGTATTTTGAAATATCTGAAATGAATTTTCTCAATTAGAAATAATGCAAATTTGAGTAATTCTAAATTTATAAATTTACGAAAAAGCTCTGTTGAGATCATCATTAAATACTACTCACATGTTCAGTGAAAATATTAGCCGGTATCTTCCTCCCCATTGGATCAGTCTGATATAGTTCTCAATATTTTTATTATGTGAGAGACAAACGAAACAAATATCACTCAGGTAATACATTTAAATATCCATGATTATATAAACTAGCCAGTCGCAAAAATCGTGGCAAATACGCTAAACCAGGGATACTTAAAGAAACATCAACATACGAAGTACCATAACCAGCAAATTATAAGCTTTCACGCAGTGTTGCCAGCCGTTAAATTTTTCCTTCTTGATTGAAGTCAAGCAAGGATGACATATACTCTAGATGAATCATTCCATATGTTTGTACATTATTTGTTTTGAAGTTGACAGGTTAGAAAGAGAGGTACAAGGATAGAGATATGTTATCTACTTCAAATATTTGTCACAAGATGTCACTATAGCCATCTGTCAGTTGAAATCACTACAAACCACGAAGGATAATAATAGAGGAGCGGACACTCAGTTGGAAAACATGAAGCCTAAAAAATAATGCGCCAGAGGTGAGAGAGATAGCGAAAGCGGGCCCAACTTTGCAAGCTTCATATACAGAGATTAGATTATATTTGAGTTTTTTTCAATAAAATACGATCGTCAGGTAAATTTGATATTTTCATTACGTTGAATACTTTATTATTTATTAAATAAAAGGCAGAAGAGAAGAAAATTAGCATTTCTATTCATTAAAATCTGCAATGAAAAAGTGCATTATCATTAAACATGTTTTATGAACGTTTCTTTGCATAAGAGTTTTCTAATTATGAATAAGAGAGACATAAACAATTCCATGAATATTTTATATTACAATGGGCGCTATAAAATTGAGAAAATATACACAAACAATTACTCATTTACCACAAGAAAAGAAGAGATAAAAAATGCTGTTCAGTAAAAAAATTTTGTTTGTTGAATATTTATAAAAAACTCAACAAAACTTAATATAAATAGAAATATTAATATTCTTCATTCATATGAAATTTTTTTAACGATGAATTCTCACTAGAAGTTTAGATTAGATACGTTCAATAATTTGAAACATTGATATAACCTTTAAATTTTAATATAATTTTAAAATAATTTCTACTCACTTTTACATCTCGAGCCGATCATTCTTTTGTGATATCTTCCTCTCTGAATTGTTTTTCACAAACGTTATCTGTAGTACCCAATATTTTATCCTGTCGTGGTATGCTCTTGTGCCATGTATTTAATAAAATGTCGTCTTTAGGTGCAGAAAAAAGAGAAAATTTCTGTTTACATGTTGTGTACCCAGTATCACAATTGGTCACAGAACATTTTCTTCGAATTTTGCACTATATTTTCACATGAAAATACTAAATTAACCAAACCTAGCCATTTAACTCCATGCAAACATAGGCCCGCCTCAACCTATCTCTCATTTACTTTCTCTCTCTAACAATATTACATTTTTGGCTTCACTTTTGCCACACAGCTAAGTTAGGGAATTGCATAGGCGTGCTACAAACAAACAATAAATATTGAGGTTAAAAGTATACATCATCGTTCACTTAGATAGTAAGTATAATTATAACATATAAAATATTAAATCATAAATTATATGAAGTAGATTTACTAATTTCACAATTTTTAGAGCATTATTTTTGTTGTAATCTGTCATAATAGTCCGAAGTTGTGCAGCGTATTGCTGTAAGTGCCCATATGTAAAATATGGATCAGTATCTTGGCACGTGTATGTATATAAATTTGAACAATTTGATAAAGAGTTAATATTAATTTAATATACTCATGAAAAACGTATTTAATAAAATGTTTACGCAGCTGACATATAGTGAGACAATATTGAAATATGTCAAACATAGCTCTATCCTTGTACCTCTCTTTCTGTCCTGCCAGCTTCAAAACAAACTGCTATTTGCTTTGTCTAAAGTCTATGTTGTCCTTGAGTGAAGTAATATCCCAAAATTCAAACAAGACCCCCAAAAGCGAAAATCGATAATTAAATGATTGTATTTACCGGATGTGACGAAGTGCTCCCATTTTAGAATCTGAAAAACTGCTGTCAGTAACCGTCTGGTTAAATGATTCAAAATAACTCAACTTAGTCACAATTTTACTGTTCCAGTTGATATCCTTCAGCTATATTAATCCCGATTCACCGAAACCGCTTCGAACTGCTTAATTTTCCAATGCAAGTCAACTTTGCCGTTGATCTAATTTATTCTCCTGAAATACACAAAACCGTTTAATACAATATTTAGGTAGTAATTGACAACTCACCGTTTGTATAGGAGCTCTCCGCATTGAGTAAAACCTAGTTAGAGGTTATTTAGAACTCCTATTCCCGTATTTGAAAATAGGTTACTATTTAAATGTTTGTACATCACCGTCTGAAATAAATAAATTAGATCTAAGTTGTAGTGCACAGTAAGCAGTAAACAATACTTACCTTTTATTTAAGAATAATTCATAGTTAGATGATAAATTGTTATTTGTATACATGTGCTTTTGTTCACTTTTGTTTGACTGATTGCTAATTAACCATTAATTGGCGACTAAAATTAACTCGTAGCCCTCTAGTGGCAATCACATGAACCTTCCAAAACGGTAATGTTTATGGAAGTATTAGATGATGCTGACTGTTACGTGAAATGAAGAAAACGATGTACGGGAATTCAGTCACAAGTTTATTATTTCTATCCTACTCTACAGTTTCGGTCCCACCTGGACCATCTTCAGGAGTGCTAACATTTATACAATAGTGTGAGAATGTGGAAAAAAAAAAAAACAAACAAAAGGTGTAATGAACAGTGTACTTACAATAGAATTAGTGTTTGTGTATGTTGTCATCTGTAGTGTTAAAATAAATATTTGTTTTCTTTTATATGTCGATGTAATAAAAAAGAGAAAAAACAAACATGTTTTTAGTCAAAAATAAAAGAATAAATAAATGTATATATATAAAAAAAATTTCAAATATGAAAAACTAAGCGTGGCAACAACTGACCGTTATGAAAGCCAGAGGCTAAGTACATGTTACATAAAGTGAGTGCCCGTGTAATGCGGAAAAGCAAAAACGCACAAGTCACAACAGTCAATTGTTGAAGTCAACCAATGAAAAAGAATCACATCAAGATGTTCAGGGATGCAAGTCACAGAGACTATACGAAAAAAATTTAAATAAAAATATAAGAACAATTATTTATGAACAATTTCAAAACATCAAAAATCATCTCAATATATTATTATAAATGGTGCTTAAGGCTATAGTATCAGTTTTCTCATTGACATTATTATCATCTTGTTTTATGAATAGCATTTCAAGTGTTAGCCTTTTGTGCAGAATAGCCTGGTTATGCAAGATGCGAGTTTCAGCGAAATTGAAAGAATGTCCAGTGTTGATTCAGTGACTAACCACCGCACACTTAGCACCCACCCTTTTAGCATTCTTACAGTTGCGCTTGTGTTCATCCAAACGTGTTTTCAAATACCGCTTCGTTTGACCTGTATATTGTGCCGGGCAATCATTACATGGAATTTTGTAAATTATATTAGATCTCATATCTATATTAGTTTTATCTTTAATTTTAGAAAATAAATTACCCACTGTCTTGTGTTGTTTAAAACAGATTTTAATTTTATCATTGTCTCTGAAAACATTTCTGATACTACCACTTACTCCACCTATGTACGGAATGGTGAAATACTTCTCTGTCAAAGGTGTTTTGTTGACATTTACAGTGCCAGCATGCAAACTGCTGTTGATTTGATTTTGAATGCCATGAATGATGCCTACAGGATATTTATTTGTACGTAGTAAAACAGTTATCATATTCGTTACTTCATTATGATATATTTTAGATGTTAAATGTAATGCTCTGGAGAAAAGATTCCTTGCTACATTGATAAGTTGATCTTTAGGATGGTTAGATCTGAAATTGAGGTACCTGGTGCTAGCGGAAGGCTTTTTGTACCATTTAGTGGTAATATTGCCATCATTGTCTCTAATTACTGACATGTCAAGAAACGGCAAACAATTGCTTGTCTCCAATTCTACGGTAAACTGAATGTGGGCATTGAAATCATTAAAAACAGTAAGAGTTTCATTGATTTTAGATTTGGGGACAGCTGTAATCAAGTCATCAACATATTTTTTAATAAACGGAACTTTAAATGAGAGCAAAGGCAAAACTTCTTTCAGAACAAGATCCATCACCAGATTGGCTACTACCGGAGACAAAGAACTCCCCATCGCACAGCCGAATGTTTGTTTGAAGAATTCATCATTAAATTGAAAGTAGCAATTTTGAAAACAAAATGTGATCAAATCCAATAGTTCTTTCAATGGTATATCAGTACGTTGGGAGATTATATTATATTTTTGTCCTACAGCTTTGGTGACAAGATCCAACGGCACATTTGTAAACAAAGAGACAACGTCCAAAGAAATCAGAACGTAATCCGGGTCTAAGGTTACTGTAGTGATGAAATTATGAAATTCAAAAGAATTACGGATGTAATATTCATCGTCATACAAATCAACCGTGCTAAAAATTTGGATAATTTATCTGTTGGCGAATTGTTACCAGAGACGATGGGGCGAAGAGGAAAGTTATTTTTATGAACTTTAACAAGTCCGTAGATTCGAGGTGAAACTGCGTTGTCAGATGTTAAGTTTTTCTTGGTTATCGCATCTATATATTCTTTACCAAATAAATTATTCACCAGTTTATTGTTAGCGTTTTGAATGGTAATGTTTATGAAGCTTCATGAGACGTTGTGGTAGTGTTTTGCTTTATTTATGTCATATCTTATGATTTTGATTCTTTTTTAATTGTTCGTTCCGTTCCTTAATTTTTCCAGATCTAATATTCCTAATAAAACCGGACTTTTTCAAGACTAATTTCCCTTTTTAATCTTTATTCCTAACCTAACATTTTCTCTGATTCTCTCAAATTACTACCATTATAGATCCTGCTAAACCAAAAATAAGCAATGTGAGCTGTTGTGTATACGGTTGTCATTCGAGGGCGGCTAAGAATCGAAATTTATGTTTTCATGGCTTTCCGCAATAAGGCGACAGAAAAGTTTTTATAAACAATAATCTAGGGGCGATTCAGAACTTGTGGATAAAAGGAAAGCAAGGATCTTGGAAATACGAACTGGCAAACCATTTACAGAACACATGAGAATATGCAGTTTACATTTGTTGCATTCAAGTAACTAAAGAGTTCTCTTGATACTAGCCGGAGAACATAACCCCCAAACACATCCATCTTTATCTGCAAATATATAGATCATGAAAAAATAATCCATAAAACAGAGTACATAACGTTGAAATATAATCTTGAAATTTACCAGAATGATATAATACAACCCCCTTCACATTCAAACAAAGTCTTAAATTCCTTTCAAATATAGCAAACAATACATACAAATCGAATGCAACGTCAAACACATTACCGTTTAGAGCCGCCATGTTTGTATTACAGCAGCGCCGCCATCGGTAATTTTAGTCGCCAATTCTGATTGTACGACCCCCAGAGCCATCTGGCGGTCAGATAGAAAACTAGCAGTAAAGTTTTATTTTAAGGTGAAACATCACCCGGAAATACTAGCTATCTCTGTCTAGTCTAATCTTGTTTTGGAGTAAGTGAGGCTTATGGAAGGTCAGTGATGACGGCGGGAGAAACAAGAATTCAAATTTGACATTTCAGAAGAAAAACATTTTATAGAGAAATTTACTGAAATTAATGCTCGCATTCAAAATCATTTTTCAAAGACAAATTTTAATGAAATTATTCATAATGAGAATATGAAATTATGATATAAAAATGTCCTAAAATTCACGCAAGAACTAATTTCGATAGTAACATGTTTTAAATAAAAAATTATGATTTTTTTATTGAATCATAAAGGATAAGGTAAAATAAAGGGTTATCTAATTTTGATAGAAAACTGGTTTTAAATTGAAAATTATGAATTTTTTATTGAACCGTAAAGTATACAGTACAAGGATTATGTATGGAATATTATATAGAGCAAATGATCTCCACGACTTTGTTGGCACATATAGACTCCTGATTATCATGTCGCCTTAGCGAGCACCATTAAATGTTTTTGCCTGATGATCAGTTGTTACTTACTAAGAAGAATTGCTCGATGCTATCTTCAGTCCAAAATGTGCAACTGTAACACCTATTACATTTTCATAGTTGTGTATTGCTACTTGCTCATGACTCTTACCCCATTCTGTAGCACTAGTAGATAGATTACGAACATATGGTATGTTTTCTACTAGGGGTCCGGCAGGCAGTTTTCGCTTACAGACTAGACCAAAATTTGAAGCTGTTAGTCTATGTTTTCTTTAAAGTATTTACCCTTGATGTATTCACTAAGAAATGTAGTATATTTGAAAGTGAATATCTCGGGCCTTAGAGCAATGCAGATTCGGATCAAGTATTATTATTTGTAGAATGACAGATCCCAATAATAATTGATGGACATAAATAGAATATTTTGTCGCTTTCTTGAGAAATATGATATTAATAACTTGAAATTCTCATCTGAACACTTCCAGCTATAGTAGTGTTTAGAAATCTAGAAGAGATAAGTTTTACAAAATTAGATTTGAAGATTGATTTTTAATGTATTTATCCAATGAACTTACTGTAACATTGTAAGTCAGATTTGTCAAATATCCTAGAATCCGAACCATTTTTCTTACTAGTGTGACAAGATCGGTAAAACTACACACACAGCCAGAAGCAGATATTCAAAAAGGTTTTTGTCACTAAAATCAGTCATAGGCTATTTATTCTCTAATGAATAAATACATGATAAAATTAATCTTTGACATTTGTCATGTAGTACAAAATTTGGATTCTAGATAGCGCCATAGAACAAATCAACTAGTAGAAAGACATTTTCACACTACTAAAATAAATAGAAAATAAATTGAAGAATATTTTCCTAAATTATTATTTTGAAATATACAGCCACTGAAACTCTGGAAAATATTGTAAAAAATTGCTCATAATTTTTAGATGTAATAAATATATTTCTTTTTGTTCATTTGACGTTTCTTCATAACAAAATCTATGATTTGAACAAAAAAAAATTAATATCTCGAAAACTAGGAATCTCACGACTCTCAAAAAAATATATTATCTCCAAGAAATAATTGGCCATGGAATATAATTACTTTTGTCTTAATTAACCTTGCAGGGAATAAAAAAGTGTAAATGGACATCAGAGAAGTACCCAAAATATCGAGAATTTTGAGCCCAAAATCCAGTGACCGATGTCAAAAAAAATTAATTATTCAAATATATATAATTTTTGAATACAAGACTTTGATTTTCCTCCAATTTTCAATACTTTTAGAAGTGCACAGAAAGGGTTATATACGGAATAATAATTAATAAAAATCGATAATTTTTGCACAGCACTCTGAAGAATAATGTCATCTATAAGTCTACCAAATTTTGTCTTAAAAAACTGGATAATCTCTGAGAAATTAATATTTTTAGCACTAATTATTTTTTTTCTCAAAATTGTCAGGTTCAATATTCGTGAAAATTTTTATATGATAACTGCAAGTATAGCGCCTAGTATATATATTTTTCCCAGATAAGTTGTTATCAAAGTCTCTGAGATATAGGATTTGCATGCTAATTTTATACGTTAGCACTAATTTTATACGGATTTATTGCAGACATAATGAAACTTTGACAAATTATCTAATTTTTAATATACACGCCACTAAAAACTTTGTTAATTTATTATAAGAAAGTATTCATCAAACATATTGCTACAAGATTCATCAATTCAAATTTCGCGCTAAAATAGTACTTCCGAGTGATGTTTCACCTTAAGTTTAAATAAAATAAGGATTACAAAATGTTGTAAAATGTATTTGGCAAAGAAGTAACACACGGAAAGTCATTATTTTATTTATTCATATTTTTTGGATGTTACTAAAATCTAAGTAACATCCTCTGTTCATAATTAAACCGGCTCAGTATCGTTTATTTAAAATCTGGATATAAATATAGGCTGAAATCGATCAGCAAAAGACTCTTCCGAGAGACTTGAGTCCAGTCATTTAGTAGTGCTTCTGCAAACAGGCCAACTAAACCGTTCGCATCCGTCGTGACTCCTGCTACAGAGTCATCAGTATTAACCGTAAGTAACGTCCTGTCGACAGGGTTACTTAACCCCCGCTGTCGAGTGGTTCCTGTTTCAGAACCGTTGAGACGACGTCCGTCGTGGCTCCTGCGTCATAGTCACCATCCACCACGACTGTAGTTTCTGCCGTAGGGTTACAGCCTCCTGCACCTAGCCGTAGTCTCTGCCATAGGGTTACGGCATCCACCTTCCGCAACTGTAGTCTCTGCCGTAGGGCTACAGTCCGTTCACCACGTCGTAGCCGCTGCCGCGAAGGGCTACGACAACTGCTGACGACGACGACCAACATCCGACGCATCATATTTTCGACTTCGTGTGTTAGTCTGAAGCCGTGTCCGTCGTATTGTGCAAGTATAATCGTTACCATTTGTTTCCGCCATTTTATGTACCTTTTCCCCATTTATTTGTGTGTTAATAAAACTGTTTGTTTCCCATATACGTTTCTCTTTATTCGCAGCAAAAAACCCTTACCCTTCCCACTAGCTATCCGGCACCATCGCCATAGAGTTGCTCCGTTATTGGCGTCCGAGCAAACCGACCGTTAAGCAACTCCTAAAAGACGCCACGAAAAGTAGAGTGCGCGTCACACGGATAGTAAGCAATATTTGCCATGGAAATTGATTGTATAGCTTATCTGATTGTTGTAAATAAAAGCTGTCCATGACAAGTCAATTTTAAACTGAAATAGTGCAAATGGGAAAAAAAGAAATAGGTATATGTACAAAACGCTAAATTACAAACACTGTTTCGTACAAGCATGACTATTGTCAGCACAGCCTCGTATATCTAGCAAAAACTTAATTTAATGTTGCAATAATTGAGCTTTGAACCTAAATTTCATAATCATGGTTATGTTTTTAGCGGGCAGAACGGCAAGGCTAAGTTTGTCAAAATCACGAAGGAGAATAATAGAGGAGCGGACATTCATTAGGAAAACATGGAACCTAAAATGCATTGCGGCCGGTGTGAGAGAGATAGCGAGAGTAGTCCCAGATTTGCGTGCTCCATATGCAGAAATGAGATTATATTTTAATTATTTTCAATAAAATACAATTGCCCGACAGATTTCATATTCACATTACGTTGAAAAATTCATTATTTATTAAATAGAAGGCAAAAGTAGAAGATAATTAGTGTTTCTGTTCATTAAAACCTGCAATGAAATAATACATTATGAAACAAGTTTCATAATCGTTACTTTGGACACGAGTTTTCTAATTATGAATTATAATAGGCACGTGAATAATTTGATGGATATTTTATATTACAATGGGCGTGATGTACAAAAAATATACACAAAAAATGAATTATTCTCCATAATAAAGATAGAAATAAAAAATGCTGTTCTGCAAAAAATTTTTGTTTGTTGTACAATAACGAAAAACTCAACCGAAATATAATATACAAGTAACGGTTTTTGATATAATTTAAAACAAACTGCGCAATTAAAGTTTTATCACTTGACTCTATTCTATCAATAGGACTCAAAACATAGTTTTTATCACTCATGCAAGATAAGTACTATTTTGCACACATTTCTCCGGGCGGTAAATGGCTCTTTGGCTCTTGCGTGCTCCAAAAATAATTTACCGTCCGGAAAAACAAGTTCAAAACAGTACTCATTCTGCATTCGTAATGGAAAAAATCTGACGTTGACATCACGTGACTTACTTGTACATCATTGGATATATACCGGGTGTTTCAGGCCACCCGTACCACCCAAATATTCCGCGAAATGCTGAACGGATTAATAAAAGAAAAAATATGTGTGGAATGATTTCTAAGATTCTATTGAATAGTAGCAAATTCAAGTCCACCCCCTCACCCCCTGAGAGTGGGGAGAATGCAACTTTCAAATTTCAAATGGCAACCCGTTCATTTTGATGCAGATTTGGATTCTCATCTAAAAAATATGAAGTTTTTGTCTGAAACTTTTTTTCATGTTCTGGACAGATGGCGCTGTAATCGCAAATATTAGTTATTTTTCGTAATTACTTCCACGGCTAATACTAAGTAACCTAGGCTTGCACAGTCATTAAAACACATTTTTTGAGTGTGGAGTGCGTTCGGGAAACCGTTCTTGCCATTTCCTGGCGGCTGCTCTGAACCCACCACGACACTCGCCCAAAATTTGCAACATGTCATCAGCTTCCTTATAGTTATAAACCATTTTAACAACAATAAAAATTTTCAAACGCTTTGACTCTTCTGACAAGAAGTCTTGCCGGATTTTGTTTATAAGCACGTCTCCTACGCCGCAATTTTAAAAACAATGTACGGTTGAAATATTTATTTATTACTCAGTATTAGCCGTTGAATAATTACGAAAAATAACTAATCTTTGCGATTACAGCGCCATTTGTCAGGAACATGAAAAAAAGTTCAAGGCAAAAATTTCATATTTTTCAGTTGAGAATCCAAATCTGCATTTAAAAATAGAAGTTGCCATTTAAAATTTGAAAGCTGCACCCTCCTTACCCTCAGGGGGTGAGGGGATGGACTTGAATTTGCTACTTTTCAATAGAATCTTAGAAATCATTTTACACGTACTTTTTCTTTTTTCAATCCGTTCAGCATTTCACGAGATATTTGAGTGGTACCGGTGATCTGAAACACCCGGTATAATCAAGCAGAAAATCTCATCATTCCGCGCTTTAAGCCTAGTCGGTTGCTATGGAAACAGAAGGTCATCATTCTCATGCTACAGCATTCCTAAATACTGATTTCCAAGATTCTATGGCTCACAGTTCTGAATTTACACGCAAAATTGAAAAACAAATTCCAACTGAAGTGCATTTCCGGGTATTATTATAGTTATGAAAATAGTAGGCAGTCATTCAGATGCTACAGACTGAAATATCAAATTTCAATATTCTACAGATGATCATTTTATGCGAAAAATTCCAAAAGATTGTCATGTATAGTGTACTGCCGGCTCAGTCGATCTCAATGAAAATAGGGTATGAGCATCTAGAAGACGTTACTATTGTCTTGAATACTGAATTCTAATATTCTACGTTCAATCGTTTTGGATTTATGCGGAAAATTCCAGAAATCTTTCGAGTAAACTACACTTTCGGTTCAGCCGATCGCAATCATACTACAAGATGTACAACTAGATGTTATAGAAGTGCTTAATACAAAATTTCAATATGCTACGACCGATTGTTTTGAGTTTATGAAGAAAATTCGAAAAGTCTGTCATATAAAGTGCACTTCCGGCTGAGCCGATTTATACGAAAATAGGAGATGAACATTTGGATACTATAGCAATTTCAAATGCTGAATTTCAACATCCTACGGTTGATCATTCTGGATTTATCAGAAAAATTCGAAAAAAGTTTCAAGTAAAGTGCACTTCCGGTACCGACGATTGAAACCATAATGCGAGGTGCACAACTAGACCCTATATCAGTGTCAAATACACAATTTCTACATTATACGTTCAACCAGTTTTGAGATTTGCGAGTAACGCACGCACGCACGCACGAACGAACATACGTACCGACATCAAGCCAAAAATAGTCAAAATGGATTCAGAGATGCTCAAAAAGGATATTTTCATCAAAATCTTGATAGGTGAATTTTGTCGGATTCACAATACTTCCTTGTACAAGTAAATAATAGTATCTTCAACTCGTGCGGTGTTGTCAGATGTCCAATTGAACTCTCGTGGACAATCGACAACTTATCGCACTTGTTGCACAATATACTATTTTAAATTTTAATTTTTCGGAAGTAGCACAGGAGAAATAAAAAAACTATTCTATTATGCTATAGGGCTAACAAGAAAAATTGCTTCGCTCACTTTTGACAATTGTATTCTCAATAACTTTTATATATTGATGAAAAGTGAAGAAATTAATGTTGCAATTTTGTGTAAATCTATATAAGTCTTATGAATTTATGAATTCATTGATAAGAAGTTTTGTCGAAGTTGAATTTTTCACTACAAATTTATATTAGATACGTTCAGTGATTTGAAACATTGATATAATCTTTCAATTTGCATTGAAACAGAATTGTCAGATCTGCTATTATGATTTTAAAATAATTACTACTCACTTTCACATCTCCAGACAACCATTCTTTCATAATATTCTCCTTTCTGAAATTTTCTCCATAAACTGACAGTTTGACATATTTTGAGATACATATATTTTTGTTCATTTTTATAGTTACTTTCAACATGTAATACCATATTTACTTCTTCATTTATTGTCCTCACTCTCCGTTGTTCTTTCTAGTTGTTAAATTGAGCAAATTCTTTTTTGTTAAGTACCTTGGATTTGTCTGGCAATAAACGCAAAGTTGGTTTTTGAGTTTCCTCAAGAATTTCTGCAGGAATAGAATCAATTTCTCCCATTTTTCTACATATAGACTATTTTTACTTACTTGTAAAAAGTACAAGGAAGTATTGTGAGATCGACAAAATTCACAGATCGAGATTTTGATGGATATATCTGTTTTGAGCATCCCTGAATCCATTTTGACTATTCTTGGCTTGATGTCGGTATATATGAACGTACATATGTATGTGTGTACGTATGTGCATAACTCGCAAATCTCAAAACCCGTCGAACGTATAATGCTAAAATTTTGTATTTAAGATTGGTATAAGGTCTTGATGAGCACCTTGCATTATGGTTGAAATCGTCTGTACTGGAAGTGCACTTTACTTAGAACTTTTTTTGAATTTCTTGCATAAATCCAGAATGATCAGCCATAGGATAATGAAATTCAGTATTTCAAATGCTTTAGCTTCCGAATGATAATCTTTTATTTTTGTATCAATCGGCTAAGTCGGAAAAGCATTTTGTATAACGTACTTTTCGAATTTTTCTCATAAATTCAAAACAATCAGTCCTAGAATATTAAGATTTCGTATTAAGGGGGCGTTCATGTGTTGCGTGTTGCATAATCAAATCAATACAAAGTAATTCGACAATTTCTAATAAACGATAGATTATATGAGGAAAAAGTATATGAAAACGAAAAGTATATTTTTTTCCCGAGGGCAATAGCTATTCTTTATTCATTAAATATTCTGCACTGAAGAAATATAATCCATTTCTTCTATTAAAACATACCAAAATTGAATGATATTGATACATTACCCTTCACGATGAAGAATAATTCATAAATAATTGAGAAATTTTTTAGTTATATCAATAATTTCTCCAAAATTGTCGAAATAAATTTCGAGTCATTTTAAAAGATTTTACCATTTTAATGCGAAAATTTACTCCAGGGATTTTGAAGGAATAAAAGACCATACACTCCTTTGTGCATATAATTTTTATGATAGAATTTCAGAAATGCGCAGCATTCATAAGCGATAGAATGAAAATTATCTACTTCGATAATGGTAAAAATAATTTAATAATTTATACATTTTTTAGAATTTTAAACGAGTTTTGATTTCAAATTCTGTATATTTATTTGAGACTTTGACGTTTCGATCGTTTGACCAAAGGATCTAAACGTCAAACAAATAATCAAACAAATAAATATACAGAATTTAATATCAAAAGTCGTTTTTAGTAAAAAGAATTGCTATTAATATACGAATTCATTATCAACAATTGATTGTTTATAGCAAATTTGTTATAAACAAATTATTGTTATCAACATAACAATTTGTTATAAGCAATCAATTTTTAATAAACCATTTATTAGGAACAATGATAACATTATAAATTAACAAGTGTCGTGTAATTATCCTAATTTTCCGATGAATCGTAATCGGCGATTATCTTGCACGATTAATACGAATTGATGAACATGAAAAAATAATCATCAATTATATATAAAGACAGCTTCTCTGTGCAAACAACGAGAGAAAAATTAAAAAAAAAAAAAAATCTTGTTTGAAACTTTTGTGCTACTGCTGTACTAAATAATCTATAAATCACTCTTTACATTTTCCGTATTTTAATTTTGTATTATTCTTAGCGCATTCTTGCAAAAAAATACGCTATTATGTTCACTTTGGCTGTCTGGCTGGCTGGCGTAACGCTGAGATCTCAGCACTTACAAACTTGAAACTGGTACTAAATGGAAGCTGCTGTTTTGTAGATTTCTTATTCATTCACCTATTTTTGGGTAAAAAATTAAATAAATATTCAGAAGGTAATTTTATCAATAATCGTCAATAAATCAAGAAGTATAGCTGATATTGAAAAACTGATTTCAAAATGAGTTTTAGTAGAGGTTGGAGCTTAATTAAAAGTGGGATAAGAGTAGCGTATGATCTCCCATCAATCATTATTTCTTATTTTGTGGTTGACAGCGCATTTTCGGATGATAATACGCTAATATATTCACTTTGGCTGTCTGACTGTCTGGTATGACCCTGAGTTCTCAGGAACTACAGCACTTACAGACTTGAAACTAATACTAAATGAAAGCTACTGTTTCGTAAGTTTACCAAAACTGCTTGATTTCAAGCTCAGTGATTGTAGAAGATAGTAACTTGAGAAATTTTGAAATAACAAGCTTTCATAAATTGCCAAAAATGTGCTTTGATCATCAAGATGATTCTTCAATTTTTTATATAACTTTGATAAATGTCAAATTATTATTATATGGTACAGCACATGACCTTCCGTCAGTCAATAACTAAACAATAAAGACTAAAAGATCATTTTGAGTTTTTACGTGCACAAACTATATATATGTTACTCAGGGCATATGAGATTTTAGTATTAGGCTGAGATCAAGACTTTTCAGTTTCACTGAATGTCTTTTGAGTTTATATAACTTTATTTTCATAAAAACCACTTTTGATTTCAAATTCTGTGACTTTTATTTGAAACTTTCACGTTTTTCTTTTTTGTTAATTTATAGTGTTATTATTGTTCATAATAAATGGTTTATTAACAATTGATTGTTCGTAACAAATTGTAATTGTTTCATCTTGAGAGAAATTGCACGAAGATATAGGAAGTTACAAAATATGTACCTATATTTATTGTTATGTATAAAATTCGTGAAAATATGATGAAATCTTATAAATTATAATTTGTGAAGGTTCCTTGATGGAAACTATAGGAGCAAAACAAAATCTTTATGGATAATTACTGAAATAGATGAATATATCACATAATTGGTTATAAAATCAGTTGATATTGCATATTTGCTTGATACTGAGGAAATGGATAGAAAAAAAATATACGAATTATAATTTATATACACTTTCAACTAAAGGATTAGGAGCTCATTGTATTTAATTTGGTACTCCATTTCCTATCCTGAGATTTGATAATACCCTGACAAAGAATTGAGGAGATTAGTTGGACACATGTTTTCAGGTAGTTTCTATAAATAGATTTTTCTTTAGATCTCAGCTACAAACCAATATTCAGCCATCTACTGGCAGTAACTTGAAAATTAACTAGTAGTTGTAACTTTAGCCACTATCACTTCAGGTCGCTGTTTTGGAAACGCACCCTTAAGTACTTCTATTAAATCTGTTTGTACACCTTGCATTAAGATTGCGATCGGCTGAAGAGGAAGTGCAGTTTGCTCGAAACATTTTTTGAATTTTCCGCATAAATCGAACGCGATTGAACGTAAAATGTTAGAAAACAATATTCAAGACGAGAATACCGTTCAGATGCTCATATCTTATTTTCATTGAGACCGACTGAGCCGGAAGTGCACTTTAGTTCACAGTCTTTTAGAATTTTTCACATAAAATCGGAACAATCAGCTGTAGATCATTGAAATTCAGAATTCCAGTCTGCTGTAGCATATTAATGATTGCCTACTGTTCTCTTAATTGATTGTACCGTAAATGCATTTCAGTTGAAATATTTTATTAATGCGACGCATAAATTCAGAGCTGCTAGCCGCAGAATCTTAGAAATCAATATTTAGGAATGTTGTAGCATGAGAATGATAATATTCTGTTTCCATAGCAACGGACTGGGCCTAAAGCGCACTTTACTTGACAAATTTTTTTGATAAATCCAAAATTATTAGCCGTGGAAATATACGATTGTGTGTTTCATTATCGTATTATTATAAGCAAAAAATATATCTGATAATGTACAAGTAAGTTACGTGATGTCCACATCAGATTTTTTATCAATCTATTGACAGCGGTTAGAGTGAACAGATTTACCATAGTAACCAGTCATAGCTTTTCAGATTTCACTGAGTTTTGAGATGACATTCGGTGATTTCGGTGTGCTATTCTTATCAATATTTGGATAAAATGGACCAAATTATAAAATGATTATGGATAAAACTTTGTATTATATTCGTGTTTCAAATGCGTTTTACCCATTCAAGAAAATTAAATACGAGGACGTACCTACTTCGAACGTTTGAACATTTTTGTGTGGATGAAACACCTGCTAAAACACTTATTGAATCTGTTCAATATATAACTGCTATTATTAAACAAATTCCAATAATTTTGAGTTCTCTCAAAAATCATTGCTATCAAATAATCGATTGTTATTTGATAGAGTGAATTTTATTTATTCTTGAAATAAATTACTCTGCTTTTTAATGATCTATACATACTTTCAGAATTATATCATAATAAATAGACTTTTTTGGTTTTAATGCTGTATATTTATTTTTATTTTTGACGTTTCGACTCTCTAACCGAAAGTCTTCATCAGAAAAAATGATACAAAAATAAACAAGGAAAGAGGATATCTAGATAATTAGAAATTAAAAATTGAAAATATACAGATAACTAGATGTGAAAACGTGGATTCCACATTTAGTGCTAAAAGAACAAAATTCCTCTGGCATTTACCCAAAGTCTGAGGAAAAACCACATAAAAACCTCAACAGAGGAATCAACGATATGAGTCTTGACAATTATTATAGAGAAAAAGATTTAATTGATATGTCCCGTATCTGCAACGCACACAGTTCCAAGGTCCAAACATGTCATAGAAATTTTTTTAACAGAAAAACTGAATTTCAATAATCTACATCTACATGGATATAACAAAAACAAGTGTCAAGACAAATATTTCACAAATCAGGAATAACTATTACAAATAAATAAAATAATATGAGTCTTGACAATTATTATAGTCAAAAATGAATGAATTAATATAACATACAAGGACGATGTCCCGTTCTTGCGGACGCACACAGTTCCAAAGTCCAAACATGTCATAAAAAATTTTTCTTACAAAACTGAGTTTCAATTATCTACATGAATGTAATAAAAATAAAATTCAAGACAAATATTTCACAAATTATGTATGCCTATTATTGATTATTGGAAGCCAAACATTTGCCAACTCAAAACCGTCAGTATGGTTGAAATTATTCGGTTCTTTAATTATTTCAATCGCTTCCCTGACCAATCTACCATGAATGGATGAGCATCTAGCAATTACTTTTTGACATCGTCCTAATGTGTTATATCAATTAAATCTTTTTCTCTTTAATAATTGTCAAGACTCATATCGTCGATTCCTCTATTGAGGTTTTTACGTGTTTTTTCCTCAGACTTTGGGTAAATGCCAGAGAAATTTTGTTCTTTTTGCACTAAATTTGGAATCCACGTTTTCACATCTAGTTATCTGTATATTTTCAATTTTTAATTTCTAATTATCTAGATACCTTCTTGCCTTGTTTATTTTTGTATCATTTTTTCTGATGAAGACTTTCGGTTAGAGAGTCGAAACGTCAAAAATAAAATTAAATATACAGAATTAAAACCAAAAAAGTCTATTTATTACTCTGCTTTTTATTAAATCGGGCATAATAGCATATTGTGCTACAAGTGCGATAAATTGCCGATTGCCTATGAGAGCAAAATTTGTTCAAGTGGTTAATTGACAACACCGGAAAGAGTTGCAGATATAATTTTTTTATTACGATTGCGAGTTAAGTATAAGAGTTATTATGCAATTGTTTTTCAGGGTGATAAATGGCTTGCGTGCAACAAGTTTAAGGTGAAACATCACTCGGAAGTACTATTTTAGCGCGAAATTTGAATTGATGAATCTTGAAGCAATATGTTTGATAAATACTTTCTTGTAATAAATCAACAAAGTTTTCAGTGGCGTGTATATTAAAAATTAGATAATTTGTCAAAGTTTCATTATGTCTGCAATAAATCCGTATAAAATTAGTGCTAACGTATAAAATTAACATGCAAATCCTATATCTCAGAGACTTTGATAACAACTTATCTGGAAAAAATATATATATTAGGCGCTATACTTGCAGTTATCATATAGAAATTCTCATGAATATTGAACCTGACAATTTTGAGAAAAAAAATAATTAGTGCTGAAAATATTGATTTCTCAGAGATTATCCAGTTTTTTGGGACAAAATTTGGTAGACTTATAGATGACATTATTCTTCAGAGTACTGTGCAAAAATTATCGATTTTTATTAATTATTATTCCGTATATAACCCTTTCTGTGCACTTCTAAAAGTATTGAAAATTGGAGAAAAATCAAAGTCTTGTATTCAAAAATTATATATATTTGAATAATTAATTTTTTTTGACATCGGTCACTGAATTTTGGGCTCAAAATTCTCGATATTTTGGGTACTTCTCTGATGTCCATTTACACTTTTTTATTCCCTGCAAGGTTAATTGAGACAAAAGTAATTATATTCCATGGCCAATTATTTCTTGGAGATAATATATTTTTTTGAGAGTCGTGAGATTCCTAGTTTTTGAGATATTAATTTTTTTTTGTTCAAATCATAGATTTTGTTATTAAGAAACGTCAAATGAACAAAAAGAAATGTATTTATTATATCTAAAAATTATGAGCAATTTTTTACAATATTTTTTGGAGTTTCAGCGGCTGTATATTTCAAAATAATAATTTAGGAAAATATTCTTCAATTTCTTTTCCACTTCTTTTACTCGTGTGAATATGGCTTTTTACTAGTTGATTTGTTCTGTGGCTCTATCTAGTATCCAAATTTTGTATTACATGACAAGTGTCAAAGATTAATTTTATCAAGTATTTATTCATTAGAGAATAAATAGCCTATGGCTGATTTTAGTAACAAAAACCATTTTGAATATCTGCTTCTGGCTGTGTGTGTAGTTTTACCGATCTTGTCACACTAGTAAGAAAAATGGTTCGGATTCCAGGATATTTGACAAATCTGATTTATGTTACAGTAAGTTCATTGGATAGATACATTAAAAATCAATCTTCAAATCTAATTTTGTAAAACTTATCTCTTTTAGATTTCTAAATACTACTATAGCTGGAAGTGTACAGATGAGAATTTCAAGTTATCAATATCATATTTCTCAAGAAAGCGACAAAATATTTTATTCAAGTCCATCAATTATTATTGGGATCTGTCATTCTACAAATAATAATACTTGATCCGAATCTGCATTGCTCTAAAGCCCGAGATATTCACCTTCAAATAAATTACAAGTATCAATTTCTTAGTTAATACATCAAGGGTAAATACTTTAAAGAAAACATAGACTAACAGCTTCAAATTTTGGTCTAGTCTGTAAGCGAAAACTGCCTGCCGGATCCCTAGTAGAAAACATACCATATGTTCGAAATCTATCTACTAGTGCTACGGAATGGGGTAAGAGTCATGAGCAAGTAGCAATACACAACTATGAAAATGTAATAGGTGTCACAGTTGCACATTTTGGGCTGAAGGTAGCATCGAGCAATTCTTCTTTAGAGAAACAACTGATCATTGGGCAAAAACATTTAATGGTGCTCGCTAAGGCGACATGATAATCAGGAGTCTGTATGTGCCAACAATGTCGTAAGTCGTGGAGATCATTTGCTCTATATAATATTCCATACATAATCCTTGTACTGTATACTTCACGGTTCAATAAAAAATTCATAATTTTCAATTTAAAACCAGTTTTCTATCAAAATTAGATAACCCTTTATTTTACCTTATTCTTTATGATTCAATAAAAAACTCATAATTTGTTATTTAAAACATGGTACTATCAAAATTAGTTCTTGCGTAAATTTTGGGACATTTTTATGTCATAATTTCATATTCTCATTATGAATAATTTCATTAAAACTTATGTCTTTGAAAAATGATTTCATATGCGAGCATTAATTTCAGTAAATTTCTCTATAAAATGTTTTTCTTCTGAAATGTCAAATTTGAATTCTTGTGTATCCCGCCGTCATCACTGATCTTCCATAAGCCTCCAAAACAAGATTAGACTAGACAGAGATAGCTAGTATTTCCGGGTGATGTTTCACCTTAAGGGGGTAACTCGAACATACTTGGTATAAGATAAAATTTTTAATTTTATAGCAAGTTACAGATCAGATACACATATTCGACTCAAAAAAAATTTGAGAACATCTTATGGGTCATTCAAATAGAGAATGATAGTTTTAATAACGTTAAAATAACACAGTGTCTTATGGCAGATTGCAGCAAGATTATTTCATTGGAATAGTAATAGAGCTTAACGATTAGATACTGCAGAAAATCAACTTCCTTCTTGTCCACTAATAATCAATGTTTAATTTTCACAAAAGAAAAGCACACTTCACCGACGTATTTTTTGAATTATAAGGAAAATAATATGAAAACATCTAAGTTACAATTTCTCAAGCATGACTATCAAAGAAGCGACAACGTCGCTTGCCAAACGTCGTTCATGACCTTAATATTGTTCTAGAGATCACTTCTTCTACCGCGGAAAAATAAGAAATTCAAATTTTTTTATCTCAAAAATATAGATTTACAGGTGAAATTTGTATATTAAAATGATACAATAGTGTGTGGCACACACACTATGTTTCTCCATCAATCACCAATATATTAGAGCTATTATAAAATAATTAGGTTATTTTACACCGTGCTCAAAACAAATTACAAAGAAAGCAGCGTTGCCAGATCTATTTCAACTATTTTCACAAAAATCAACTGAGCGACTAAATACAACATTCTCTTTAATTATTGTTGATATTTGTTTCAAAGAAACTGTCAGATTCACTAATAAATAAAAAATGTATTTTCTTTATTGTCTATATCCATTATAAATTGTTTTAACAAAAGTTTAAGTACTTATGTTATTAAAGATACGGCCAGTCTTTGAGTTACCCCCTTAAGTGAATAATGTATGTATATAAAAACCTCGATTCTACATACATTTGAGGTAACAAAATGACGTCTAGATATGGCGTTCATACAACCAATAAACCAGTGGCGCAGCGTGACGGGGACAGGGGCGGGCGGTCCGCCCCGGGTGGCACTCCTAGGGGGCGGCAGAATTTCACAATGAATAATAATAATATCCTGTATATATTTCAATCATTTCATATTTTCAAAATAGATTCTAGAATCAGCCAGAATTTCCAAGGAACGAAAACAGATCATAAATTATTCTTCAATAAAAATATAAATATAAAAAGCATCGTTCTATTTCTGATTGGAAGTCGATTTGAGTTTTTTATTCAATTCGTTGATAACTTGTCAAGCGACAAGGTATAATAATCATAGGGATTCTGTAACCAAGCGTTAATTCACGTCGAGCGTTAACGGGAACTTAACTCCCATTTTGTCACTTTCGTATTCTGATGTTTTGTACTAGAAAACTAGATCATCGAAAGATGAGTTCATCGGTTATAAAAATTAACTTGAAATAGAAAAAGCTTTCCATACTGATGAAGCAGTTAATGAAAATAGTATTACCTATGTATGTATATGTGCAGAGAATTGATTTTAGTGAGACCATAAACGAGCGAAAAAAAAGTTAAGTTAGAAGATTTTGAATTTTCATTCCAACAATCAATCTCTTGATTACAACAGTGAATATCTTAATTGGAAAGTAAAATTTAAATATAATAACAAAAAGACTGGAATCAACAGAGTGCGGAATATACGTTAAAATATCTACATTTGAAATTTATATTTCAACAATCAACATCTTTATGACATCAATAAATATCTTGATCCAAAAATAAGATTTCATTCTTATTTTATTGAGACTTCAGTCATATCTGCACGTTGATAAATTAAGTTGTCTTCCTAGAATATATACTGTTCAATTTATAAGATAGACTCATATAATTATCTGATCTTTGTTCACGATTCAAATAGAAGTGATATATACTTTGAAACATCAAGCTACTTTCAAACTCGCACTGAAAAATTTGGAATACTTCTTGATTTTGCAAATTTGGTCTTGGAGTAATTATTCAAATCTTGAGTCTGAGGAAATATTTTGATTCTTGAAAGTTTGATCTTGTTATGTTAGACCAATGTCGAATTTGCTAATCTTTATCGCTAAATGTTGTTTCTTTGACTTATTTTGTAGAAGTTGTTGGATATTTCTACTATTATTATATAAATAACCTAAAAACGTAGCACTTAACGCTGTCAAATGGCTAGCGTGACTGAACGTCGACTATCAGCGTGAACTTGAATCAACGTTCAGGTTTAGAATACGAAAATGACAAAACGGGAGTTAAGTTCACGTTAACGCTCGACGTGAATTAATGCTTGGTTACAGAATCTCTATGAATATTCCGAGCCAAACTCGAAAACTCCAAGACATTTTTCAAATTGTTCAATTTATAACTCCAAAACGTATACTTACATATGGTTAAGCCCATAAAACTGAGAACCCTAAAGCATAAATATTCTACCATTTTGTAATTTATAACTTCAAAACATATAGTATAGAGAGACCAGCAGTGGGACACTATCGGAACATATATCTTTGTAAGAATTCCATCAGAGGATGTGTTTGAAAAATTCAAAACATATTATATTATAGTTTAACCATCGAATGAAAGTTGACTCCCAAATTATTTTATAGATGTGGTTTTCTTTCAAAAAATTTAGTTATTACTCGAATTGTAAATAAAACTGACCTTTACAAGTACCCACTGAAATACTGAACTAGGAATCCCCAGAAATATATCAATATGAATTTTCCTAATACCACTGGATTACTGGAGACATTGAAAATGATCTTAGCAACAGGTTTCAGGGATGTATCACGACTCATTTGTCTTATTACCAGGGAGTACCGGGAGAGATCACTCAAATGGAAGGATTTGGCGCTTAGCTGCTACCATCTTGCGGGAAGGGGGCACCTATTTTTCAATTTTATTTGAATCATGAATCTTAGTTACCGTTGAAAAAAATTTGAACAAATGTTGATTTACATAAAAAAATGTTTGTCAATGCAAATATTATTTTTTAGTCGAGATTTTCTGCTGATTTTAAAAGTTAAATACTACAAGACATTATTAAAAAGTGAGTACAAGTAAATTTTAGGTCTACTTAATATTTTTTTGTTCATTTATCATAAATCATAATTATTCTAGGCGTACATCCACTGGTTCCATTCTGCGGCCTGCAGTTTTCAATAAGTGCAAAAGCATTATTACACACATGATTTAGATCTACCACAACAACAGATATTGGACTAAATCATTTTTTGGACCTCACAAATACCTGGGATTTCGAACAGTGAACAAATAAGAAGCATTTGGAATGGATGAGAATTTTCCAGCTCCAATATTTGAATGGTGCTAGAACTGAAAATTATTTCCAGCGGAAGATGCTCCAATATATTTTATTATCTATATCATATAGAACCAAGAAAGAGTAATACTCTTCAGTCTTGATGTTACTTTGGAATTCAGACAGCCGAAGAAATTTCAATAAATTTATACTCGCAATAAGTTCATGCTTCACGAAAGTGCTAAAAGACTCTCCAGTCAATGTAAAGGAAGTAGAACCAAGAAGAAAAGTAATATTTGTGGGAAAAAAATCTTAAATTCAGTAAAATTGATTCAGTTTAGACGGTAAGATGCATTTATGTTCAGATAAAGTGAAAACAATGCAGAACGTCACTTTAGCTCAAAGTAAATTGAAAAAATTCAGTAATTATCTTAAAAAAATACTTCGAAATAATGTCATTTTCTTTTATTCATTTTCTCAATTAATCATACATCTCTAAATAATTTGAACAAGTCTACAGTCCTGGATTAGTGATTTTCGTGTCCTATTTTTTTCAGTTTTGTTATAAGAACCCATTCTAGTTCATATCTATCGCTCATTTATCACCATAAGTGATTTAAGATTATATTTGAAAGACCTAAATTAGAAGAGAATCCACTAATCCAAAATTGTGGGTTAGTATGAGTTCTTTTGAGATTATGGCTATAAAATTTCATACTTTAATAGAATAATTTCGAATTGTTTTGACCGTTTGTATTCAATGTATCTCTAGTCTTGTTCACAATGAACTTGGAATACTGTGAAAATTAATTTCAACTGAAAGTATGACCCACAATTGAAAAAACATTTCTTGAGAATAGACACTTTGAAGTAATTGACCTATTATGACGTTCTAGCTCAAATCACTAATTTATTCAATAACTACAAAGTTGAATCAAAATTAATGCATGAAATTACTTTATTAAATTTTGAGTTTGTAAACTACTCAATGTATTGCAATACTGTGAAAAGTAATTTTATTCTAAGGTATGATCCATAGTTAGAGAGGGCATTCTACAAAAATAGATTATTCAAAGTCATTGATTCATAACGTTTTTTAAGCAAATTTTGAATATACTTTACATCTGCGGATTCATTGACTACAATAATTGGATCATACTTCATGGATGAAGTAACTTCATATTTTATCGCAAAGCCTGATATTTGTACATATATTTTGTGGGTGAGATTGATTTACATGTACAAACATTTATAATACATGTATTTTTGTTGAAAAAGTTTTGTGATTTCTTTCTATCAATATACCTAACCTCAAAATACTAATTTAGACTAGAGACCATGGTAACATAGCTATCAGAGACCTCATGTGGCAAGGGGTGCAACTATTTTCATGCGCAGAATTTTTAACATTAAGTGCTCTCTCCCGGTACTCCCTGCTTATTACCAAAGTATCAGGTAGATAGATAACTTATATGACAATTTTTAAAAAGTGGTAACCGTGGATCTCTGCTGATTCCAATGGGACTAAATCTTCTTTTGAACCATTTCTAAAAGATATATACAACATATTTTGTTAGAATCAAAATGAATAATGAAAAATATGTTCAATGCACCCCTGTCTTGTTCTCCACTATCCTGTAAATATCAGTCATCCATCTATTTCAAGCAAGTTATACTAATATATTTATGGGAATTCTTAATCCAGTATTTAAATGGGTGCCTGCAAAAATTCTCGGGGTCTGAATGCTAACCATTCCGTCATAAAGTCTAGTTTTCTTTGACATTCGAATTAAAGCTAAATATTCTGAAAGAAAACCACATCTATAAACTAATTCAAGAGTCAACTTTCATTCGATGGTTAAACTATACACTGTTACCTCAAAAATTCGTTCACATTAAAATTATGTCCCCAAACATTTTCTCCTCTTAGTTTTCAGGTAACAGTGTAACATCACATGTTTTGAATTTTTCAAACACATCCTCTAATGGAATTCTTACAAAGATATATGTTCCGACAGTGCCCCACTGTTGGTCACTCTACCCTGTACGTTTTGAAGTTATAAATTACAAAATGGAAGAATAGTTATGCTCTAGGGTTCTCAGTTTTATTGGCTCAACCATGTGTAAGTATACGTTTCGGAGTTATAAATTGAACAATTTGAAAAATGTTTTGGAGTTTTCGAGTTTGGCTCGGAATATTATTGCACATCTTTCATTTGTGGAATTTTGTTTGGTTTAACCTAAAGTATACGTTTTGGGGTTAAACATCTCAGAATGGAAAGATTTTGTAAAGTTTATATCTAAAAAAATGCTGACGGCTGACTCTCTGGCTCGTTATTTTTTATCTTTCTAAGATGATTTTTTTAAAATTTAAAATGAACTAAGTACATGGTTTGGGGTTATAAATTGGAAAATGAAAAAATATGCGTTTTGGAGTTTTGAGTTGTATTGGCTCAACTATAAGTATATGTTTTGGAGTGATAGATTGGAGGATATAAAAATTTATTATCTGAAGTTTTTGAGTTTGGCTCATAGTATGATTTCACACCTTTCATTTGTGGAATTTGGTAATATTGATTTAACCATAAGTATATATTTTGTGGTTGGGAACTAAAAAATGGAAGATTTCATATTTTGGAGTCCGAGTTGTACTCGGAATATGATTCCACATATTTCATCTGTGAGATTTTGTTTTGTTCAAATTGAAGTTTTTTTTTTGGAGTCATAAGTACATTCCAAAATGAAAAGATTTTGTGCAATTTATATCTGGAAAAACTGCCGACGACTAACTCTCTGGCTTGTTATTTATTACCATTTCATTTAAGATAATTTTTCAAAATTTAAATTGAACTAAGTATTTGTCTTAAAGTTTTATAAATAGAGAAATGGAAGAATATATGCTCCGGAGCTTCGAGTTTTATTGATTCAACTATTGAGTAATAAATTAAATAATTTAAAAATTTATTCTGAAGTTTTTGAGTGTGGCCTTAAGTATGATTTCACATCTTTCATGTGTGAAACTTAGTAATATTGACTTGAAACCAGAAGTATATGTTTTTTAGTTAAATATTTAAAAATGGTGGAATTTATGTATTAAGGTTTCTCAGTTTGGCTCGGAGTATGATTTGACATACTTTTGTTGTAAAATTTGGTAATATACAACAATTTACAGAATTTTGAAATTTTTCTACTACCATAACTCGGCTGAATACAGTCAAAAATATAGAAAAATCTTTTTCTAGTTTCAAAAATTTTGAAACTTGAAAATTTCAAAACTATGCAGTCGAATGTAACGTTAAAGTCAATCAATCCACTCCTGCCACAACCCAAAACAAAAAAATATTTCAGGTACAGTAAACGTTCAATCTGAAGTATCTGTTTTGGAGTTATACATTTCAAAATGAAAAGATTTTGTGAAGCTTATATCTGAAAAAATTGCCGACGGCTAACTCTCTGGTTGTGTATGATACAACAATATTAAAATGTGAAAATATCAATTTCTCTGTAATATTTCATCATTTTTATTAATTGCACAATATAAAACTTTATTAGGCGTTGTATAAACAATTATTCCTCTCTGCTATGTTACTGTTATGAACGTACCATGGAGGTCTGAATCAAGGTTTATACATACCAATGACGTATTATTAAAGTAGATCCAGCGCGTCCTATGGCAGTCCACAGTTTGTTGTGATGTTAGCACTTACAAGGTGAGGGGTTCTGAGAAGCGAAGGGAGTAAACATGCTTGTTATGTGGTTTGCCTGCTTTTATTTATGTTTGAGAAGTGCGCGCCTATATTCTGTACTATATGTATATATTTGTTAAAATAGATGTAATAATATATTAATTGATTCAAAATAAAAAATAAACTAGATTTTTCCCACATCTCACAATCGATATTTTTTCAAAAGAAAAACGCAACCTGCGATACAACGATGTTTACCCTCCCCACCCCACTGTTTACTCCAGCATCAAAACAAATGCTGCGTGCTGGGTCTACAGAGTCTGTGGTCTACAGTTAATACGTCATTGATGCATACAAAGGTTGCCTCAATCCCATAAGCTCTGGTATTCGGGAGTGGGAGTAGTAGTGGGGATAAATGACGTCAGCGCTAGACCCAGAGAGATATGCTGCTATTGTCTAGCAAGTAGAATGATATATTTATATTTTTTTCTAGCACTTTTGTTTGAATTGATAACCACATTTAATGGCTGTATTCCAGTTGGGCATTGTACCTGAGATAATCCCTTACAACCGAAAGGGTAGGTGTAATTAACTTTTCCAGTTGGGCATTTTTCTACCTGTATTTTTCTGTAGATAAGATAGTGAGTTCGAACTGCTTTTATTTGTATTCCTCCAAATTTCAATTATCATACGAGACTCTAAAGTTATGATACAATTGATTTTTTTGAAACTCCAATCGTATCAGCTTGGATGATTATTCGGTAAGGTTGAAGACTGCTTTTCTTTTGACAATATTACTTAGCGCCTGCCGTTCAATGTTTAATTGTTCTTCGTGATCATGAATTAAGTCACTGTTTATTATTTTAAACTCACGATTTGTGTATACTGTGACAGTACATCGATAATTTTTATTTGTACAACGCCATCTTATTCTCTCGTTTGTTGTCAAAGATACGCAAACTTTAAAATTGTTAATAGGGAGTTTTTGCAAGCTACCGCAAATGAAACGTCAACGCTAATGTCAAAAACCATTTCCTTTGTGCATCCGTACTGAAATTGACAAATTTGTTTACTATAACGTTATTTATGTCTGGTAATCCTTGTAGTTTCTTGTGAGTACTCTGTAATTCGAGCAAGTATTATTCAGCAAGCATTATTAAGAAAATTGTTTTTTACGTTAGCGTTATCGTATCAATAGCGGACACTTGCAAAAACTCCCTATTAACTAGCAATTCCTTTCCCTTTTCACTAGATATGCGATTTATTTCCATGATCACTGAATATTAAATAAATAATGAAACACAAATATGATATTTTCTTCACTTTCTTTTGTTGATGAAAGCAAAGCTACCAATTTGAATGCAATTTTTTCAAGAACTTTATAACTGTTAAACCGATACATACAATTAAGGAAATGACCAATCAGTACATGGTATTAGGAGTAGGCGAAGTTGAAAACTAAATGTTATGAAAAAAGTAAAATGTATACATATTTTGCAAACATTATAATCATACAGTCATGGAGGCGAACAAGTACACAGGTAAAGCCAATATCTGCATTGTAAGGGATTAAAATGCCCAACTGGAATACTCAGATTAAGGAACCCTTTACCGAATGCCCAACTAGACTGCACCGCATTTAATTAGAGGCAGATTTAGGTCTAGGCCTATGAGACTCAGACTTTGGTTCCCAGAATTTAGGGGGCTCGAAATTTTGAAGAATGAATAAAAATTAAAAAGGCAAAATATATACTCTACCTATTTTGATTTAACACGAATTAGGAGAAAAATGAATTATCCCTCTAGTAGACATGATTTATCTTTTGATTTTGCTTTCAATCCAAGTTCTAAGAAGGAATATTTATCGTAACCGATATCCTTCTCAGAATTACAATATTACTTCCAAGAACCTAACAGTTGGTTTGACTTTTATGTTCTATGCTATGCAATGTTCATCTAAGGGAGCGGGCGGCCTCGATCTCGGCACCAAACTACCTGGATCTTTAATCCCCTACTCGAACTCGGCACTATGCTATGGGTTAGGATTTGTGACTTAATCGTTCTACCTGAGTGAAATTTTCTGGACACATGCGATTTTATAATAATAATAAACCAGACTCAAATTTAGCCGTACTTTTAAACGAATCTAATCACACGTGTGACATCAACAACTCAAAAGTCCTTCATATTCTAGACAAAATAATTTGATTCCATTTGATGGAAAAGATTCCAATGTCAAAATTACCTAAAAAAAATAAATGTTCTAGTTTGATCTATACATATTTATATGTTTTTGTAATAATGTAGGTATGTACGGACAATGTATAGATAAATATTTTTTTAATAATTTTTTTTTTCTGAAATTTCAATAAATATTATTTGCAGTATTATTTTTAATACAAGTTGATTTTAAAATGAAATATAGACTTATATATCAAATCTTGCAGATAGATCCTGGCTTTATTTAAAAATTGACAGTGCCGAGTTCGTGTGCGCCCCGCGGTAATCGGATTAGCATTGGTGCCGAGTTCATGTTCTTGGTGCCGAGTTCGTGTACGCCCAAGGGAGCTCATCAAAAACAATCTAGCTAAATCTGCCTCTGCATTTAATCATATTTAATCCAAGGTAAATAAAATTTTTCTAGATTGAGAATTCATTCTAATTTCTAATAGTTATTATAATCAAAGATGCCAGGAACGCGATGTACTGTTGCAACGTGTGATAATAGTTTGACCAAGACAAAAAAATCATCGCAGCAAATATCATACCACAGTTTTCCGATAAATTAGTGCATCAGAAAACAATGGGTGCAACGATGTAAGAGAGATAGGAAATGGAATGCAAATGCATGTCATATTTGTTCCGAACATTTTTCGGAAGAAGATTACACCCGCGATTTAAAGGCAGAACTATTGAATGTATGTATTTTTCGAACAATTCTGCTTTTCACCTGTATACAAGTAAAACAGTTTAGAATGAAATTTACTTGTATATCATTCGAATAGTTTCTGTTTTCAGTGCGTTTCGTATTATTTGTAGTGTAGAATAAATATCTATTTACAAGATATCTGCGATCTGATTCACCGCTTCCTTATAAATTTGTCTACGAGTGCTTCAACAATCGTAGTCATAGTTTTTAACTGTCAGATAAAATTATCAGCAAGTGATGAAAAAAGCCCTTAATCTTTGAAATTAACACATATTACCTGGTTTAAGTCATAATAATTCAAACAATATAAATAATGGATGAAATGGTTGACGCTGACTGGATATGTAAATAATGTAAGAGATATATTCTTGGGATTTCAGTCAATATTTTAATTTAATTTATTTTCTGCTTTACAGTTTCGGCTGCACCTCAGCCATCCTGCGCTACAATTTTATTTGATTAATAATCATTTATATATGAATGTCAGAAATACTTACAAATGAATTATTGTTTAAAAAATTGAAGTTATACATTTGTTTGAATTTATATTAATATTACAAAGCGAAAAAAAGAAAGAGAAATTTTCTCTTGTCATATGCCACACCCGACATCTATGGAAGGCGTTGGCTAACTGCGTGTTAAAAATCGTGCGTGCACGCATTGTCAAAAAAATACATATTGACACTGGTAGAAGTTTGTCAATTGTGGTGTCAATCAATTAAAATTGTGCATCACGCAAGGTGTCAAAAATATAAACAAAAATCAAAAAAGTAACATGAGCCTAGATCTGAAGGATATTGTTGTAAATCGTGCTAAGCGCTATAGTATCTGTCTTTTCATTAATATTTTGTTTGTCCTGTTTTATATATAACATCTCTGATGTAAGTCTTTTATTTAAGTTTACTTCATCATGAATAATAGTAGTTTCATCAAAATTGAATGGATGACCTGAATCAATGCAATGTGTGACTAGCGCACATCTCGGCGTATTTTTATTCAATTTTTTACTATTTCATTTGTGTTCATCAAGCCTTGTTTTTAAATATCTTTTAGTTTGTCCTGTGTATCTGCATCACAATCATTACACGGTATTTTGTAGATTAAATTAGATCTCAAGTTTTTATCAGTTTTATCTTTTATTTTGGAGAATAAATTGCCCACTGTTTTGTACTGTATGAAACAAATTTCAATTCTCTCTTTATTTTCGAATACTCGTTTAATCAAGTAACTAACGCTATCTATGTACGGAATTGTGAAGTATTTATCAGTCAAAGATTTTGTCTTTCTTTTGTCATTGTCATTTAAATTAGGTGAATGATTCATGATTTGATTTTTGATATCGTTTATAATGCCACATGGATATTTATTGGAACGAAGTAAGCTAGTAACTGTGTTGATTACTTCGGTATGATATATTTCAGAGGTCAATTTAAGTGCCCTGCTGAACATATTTCTAGCAACATTGAGAAGCTGACTTTTGGGATGATTGGATTGAAAACTCAAGTATCTGCTACTTGCTGAAGGCTTTTTGTACCATTTGGTGGTAATGTTGCCACATTCTTCTCTAATCAGTACCATATCAAGAAAAGGTAGGCTGTTTTTAACCTCTGTTTCAACTGTGAATTGTATGTGAGCATTAAAACTATTGAAAATAGTTACAATCTTATTTTTTTTGGATCTTGGCACAGCTGTAATTAAATCATCCACATACTTTTTCATGAACGGAATTTCAAATGACAACTTTGCAATTACATCTTGCGTGATGCACAATTTTAATTGATTGACACTATAATTGACAGACCTCTACCAGTGTCAATATGTATGTTTTTGACAATGCGTGCACGCACGATTTTTAACACGCAGTTTGCCAACGCCTTCCATAGATGTCGGGTGTGGCATATGACAAGAGAAAATTTCTCTTTCTTTTTTTCGCTTTGTAATATTAATATAAATTCAAACAAATGTAGAACTTCAATTTTTTAAACAATAATTTATTTGTAAGTATTTCTGACATTCATATATAAATGATTAGTGATCAAATAAAATTGTAGCGCTTTTGAGGATGGCTGAGGTGCAGCCGAAACTGTAAAGCAGAAAAGAAATAAAATTAAAATATTGACTGAAATACCAAGAATATATCTCTTACATTAAATAAAAATAATCCAGATAATTTTGCGTGCATATTTCAATTTTCAGTATCTCTATTGCAAACTAATATCACAAACTCTGAATTTGTAGTTATTTTTGGTGGAATATGTGAATTTCAATTATTTTTATTATATTTATTTTATTTGTATGTACATTATTATTGATAGAACAATTTATACTCCTTAGAATAAAAACATTCTTCCTTTTGCAAAATATAGTCTTCTTTCTCTACACAAAATGACAGACATAGAAATTTTGCAAAAATAAAAGATATATGACTAAAAAACTGTGTTTTATCCTATTATCCTATCCAGATAATGTTCTTCTAAGAGTGGAGGGTCTAGCGCTTACGTCATAAAGTAGCGCATGCGCATCTTGAATTCGTTGAATGAGGCAACCTTCTATATTTATAAACCTTGGGTCTGAATAAACATGGCGGCCTGTGAAATTGGTTCACAGAACGGCTCGGAGATCTCTCTCTCTCTCTGTCTTCACTTACGAACACGCGCGGAAAGGAGATAGCACTACAAAACTCCTGTAAATGCTTCGTGTAGCTAGTGCCGAGTCTTATCTCTCTGGCTCGTCGAAGAGTTTTTGTAACAAATGTGATTATTATATTATACAACTGATATATATATATATATATATATATAAATATATATATATATATATATATATATATATATATATATATATATATATATATATATATATATATATATATATATATATATATATAAATCCTCCTATCAATTTGACGTCCTTACAAAGATGTTCATTTTGGCGTCTACTGAAAGGAACGCGTATAGTTGAGATCTGATCGAAGTATATTATATAATTTCTCATGGGCTCTTCAAATTCCACACAGAAATTCCATTTCACGCAATATTCACAGAGTTCCCATTTCCTATACAATATGACCTCCTTTCATCATAACATCACTGTGGCGTCAATAATATACGTTACATATTGCGTTTATAGTGGCGTCCTATCTATATATATGCTTTCACTTCATGTTTAAAGTGGCGTCCCCCTTGTTGCCAGATTTAGTTTTTACAGTCCGATAAGCACCTCTCTTGCGTAGAATGTTCTATCGATGACACATGTAAAGCGATATATTCAAAGGTTTGCGTAGAATTACATTATTCAAGTTTTGTAATGGGTTGATACTTAAGACATCTTCATAGAGTAGTAATATGTCATTGGTTGATAGAGAACTCATAGTAAATTGAAAGATTTTGCGAAAAAATATGGATTTTTGATTGATAATTGCTATTTTCGAGTTCTGAAGTAAAATGTATTTGCCATGTCCGTGAACTGTTGGTAGATTCCATGAATGGAAGTATGTGAAGGATAATTTATCAGGAAGGATTTACGGATGTCATATAAATTGTGATAATAATTGCTCTATGGAAATGTGACAAAATTTTGGTCTAAACTTGCATTTTGCTCAAGATTTTTCTATAAATGTGTGATGAGGGTCAGTATGAATATAAATCTTAATTCTGGGAGCTGGAAACCTCCCCTCATTAGGTCATCATATTGTAAAAAAAAGTACAGAGTATTTTTGCAATATCCTAAGAGCCGTAAGGCACACAAAAAAATCTCATAACTTCTTGGAAGAGTATTGAATTCTTCACAATCTTAGTTCAGATACTTTTCACTGTGAAATTATCATGTCTACGTCCTCTCTTTATCAACACAAATGCCGGATCAAGACTCATTGAAGCTCATAGGTCGTAATTCAATGAGATCCATGAGCTGGTGACTCAAATGCTTGTGAAATCCTCAAAGTTAAGGCCTCCTTAAGCCAAGGTCCGTGAACCCGTGCCTATCGGGCTTTATGCATAATCTGGCTCTGGTAAGGAATATTTCCTACTTACCTTATCAAATACCCTATACTACTTGGTACATGTCTTGGGGTTCTTCCCTTGGATTCAGGATTATTATCATATTACCGACTTTCCTCTCAACATTCAAAATATTTAAACTAGTGTTGCTACCCTAACTCAAGTATGCGTTATCAGTTCAATCAATAATCGTCAATTTAAATTATTGAAATGCTGGGAAATCTTCCCTACAGAAACTTTTGGTTGAGAATTAAATTTGGATAGCAACAGTAATGGAGTTTCAGGCAACTGAATGAAACTTTATCTGTGTATTGAATTATTATTTGTTGCTTTCATAAGATGCTTCATCTTAGTACTTCAATAATGAATACCAGTCTATCGAGTAGTCTTCATACATATCCTAATGAATACCTGAGAGAAAACTCACTTCACCATTATGAATCGATCCTGTTAGATGGAAGAAACAAAATAGGAATTATATGGAAGATACAAGAAAGGAATTAGTGTATCAAGACCATGGAGGTGATCTTTTTTGGTCGAATTTGTGGTTCACGGCCGAAACGCCAGCTAAGACCAGAAGAGACTTTCAGAATATTTCGTTTTTTTTAGGCGATCATCACGAAAGAATTCAGAATCACTAAATTTCATCAATTCGTTTCTGAAACATTGCAAATGTTTATCTCAGTTGCCATTGCAATTGTCTTATTTTATTGTCTGAAAATGCGTATCTACTTCTGTAATTGCAAGATCTATAGAGATTGACGGATGGATATGATACATATTTCGGCGAAAATTGTTTCTAAGACTTCATCAAACTGCCCATAGAGGTGGGTGTGAAGTGTTAATCGAGTAGTTTTCATAGATCAGTCCCAAAAAAGTAATATTGGACAGATCAGTCCCAAAATAGTTATTCAAGTATTAAGGTCTGTAAGTACGGTTTACCGATTGAGAATGATTGTTTGGAGGCCATGCCTTGGCGAGGTTTGCAAATATTGAGCGAAATCGGTCCTGTAATTATTGACAGTGATACTTGAATATTTTTTTGCACGATTGGAAGACCTACCCCAAATATGAATCCTAATATTCTCCTTCAAATTTAGTAACCACTCATAGCGCACTCCCTGTCAGCTGTCAAGTTTGACATTTTATTGTGAATATTCAATCATAAATATCGATAAATAAATTTATACTTTCTGTGGAAGTCCACAATTTTCCACTTACCGCTTCTGCTCATGAGCGGTAAGTCAGCATAACCATAGTAATCACAGTTTGCCGGTAAAATCAACATACCACCTTGAATGGAGAGCTGGTAAACATATGGATACGCCCAATCGTGCAAATAGTGAATTTAGATAGATGTGTACAAATAAGTAAAACTCCATGGTAACAAAAAGGGCCATAGAGATATCTTTTCCGTTATAATCGCCTACAAAATTGATTTACAGCACATCGCACATAAACTTCTGAAGCAAAACTGTAACTCGTGATAAATACAACAATTATGTGGGCATAAAATTAATCTACGACCAAAATTGTCCAAATATTTGACTCCTATTCTTCAAAGTTGCTGGGAGCATGTCGTATATCAGTATTCATTCTTCATATCTTATATATCAATCTAAAGGCAAAGAGTTCAAGCGTTGAGAATGGATTTTGTTGAACTATGTACAACTACATTCTCTGATTAGTTTTTCCACAATGCAAATTGGTAAACGTATGATTTTGAAAGTCGGGAGTCTTCCATATCGTAAATCCCTAAGAATTTCCTTCGCTGTTCGTGTTGCAATATGGTGCACAAAGTCAGATACTACTTATAATATGAAATAATGAACATTCAATAAGTATCGAAGTAATCCAAGTGAATCTCTTTTAATTCACTTGTACAAAGTATAAATAAGTAGTATTGTTGAACCGCCAGAATCACATTTCGAGATTTTGATGGAAATTCTCGCTTTGAGCATCCCTAAATGCATTTTGACTATTTTCGGCTTGACTTCGGTACGTACGTATGAATGTATGTATCTATATAGTTGAATTTTGTATTTGAGACTGGTCCAAAGTCTAGTTTTGCAGCCCCTATTATGGCTGCGATCGTCTGCACCGCAATTGCACTGTACTTGGAATTTTTTTGAATTCTCCTGAGGCATCTTAATGGATATTTTCTATTTTAATATTAATTGGCTGTGCTGAAATTGCACAGTCTATTCGAGTTTCTTGTATTTATTCAAAACAATCAGGCGTGGAGTATTAAAATTTCGTATCGAACACTTCTATGGAACCTAATTGTACACCTTGCATTATGACTGCAGTCGGATTAAACAGGAGTGCAGTTTACTAAGCACGTTTTCGAATTTTCATATAAATCCAGAACAATCAGCCGTAGAATCTTGAAATTTTGTATCTAAAGAAATGGTAGCATTCGAATAATAACTTAATATTTTCATAACAAGCTATTAGCTGGAAGTAAGCTTTATCCGACAATCTTTCTCAAGTTTTCGCATAAATTCGAGACTTAGGCCGTAGAATGATGAAATTTGGTATTTGAGACTGCTTAAGCGTTCCATGGCCAGTTGCACCGCTGTCACTTGAATTTTAGGTGCCACCTAACTGAACAATATCGTATCAAAATTTGAAAATTGAATGTGACATGAACATTGCTGTCCTTATTTCGATTCGACATTTTTTGTATAAGTGAAGTTTAAAATTTGAGTTAGAGCGGTACAACTGACCATTAATGAACTGTAGCATCTGAATGATTGAATTATCATCTCAAATTTTGGTTGGAGTCGATTTTGCCTAGAGTCAATATTAGTATCAACTGTTAATTATTGAGTCAAAAGATGTACAAGTAAGACATGTGGTGTTCACATTAGATTTTTTCATGTTTTCGAGCAAAACGGTGTTATATCTTTCATCAAAGATTAAATATGGAATGCAAAATTGTTCAAAATGCTACCAGCCTAATTTTGCCACCACATAATACTATCCTTGTCTATTCTTCCCCTTTCCCTTCCGAACGGAGCAGGTGGTAGCCCCATGTTTTTTTCCTAAGGCATTTGACCTTCACTATCAATTGGTACTAGTTTCAATCATAAGATCTAACAGGGAAGTTGATCCTAACAAAAATGAACAAAAGTAACCTTTTTCCGACACTTGAAGCAGAATTCTAGATTTATTGAGTCTGTCACCTCATTGACCACAATATTCTCAATTGATTCATATTATACAATTTGACCATAAGTTCGATCAGGGAACTTGAGGTACGGCCGGCTCCCCGACTTCAAGAAATGTTTTCACACAGTTGCGACAACAGAGTCATCTATCCACAAACTGAATGAGAGAAGCGATGATATGATAACTCGCGCAGATTGAAATATAAGATAGAATGGATGTATGTTATATGGAATCAGTTTGAGCATATCATTTCCAAATTACAGTTATTGTTGAATACATTCAATATTCTGCCTTTTGGAAAAACCGGGCACTTGAATAGTTAAAGCTCTCATTTGAAAAAAATTTAACTTGTACCTTGAACCAAATTGTGGCTTTTCACAGTGACTCAAATTATCTTCTGGTGTACTCTGTTACCGACAGATTCAAGAAAAATGAAGCAACATTTTCGTTTCTTACACAAAATTGTTCCGGTTTTATGTTGCCAGTGAATTCTAAATTAAACAAAAAGAAAAACTCAAATAATGTTCTCGCCAAGTCCCAACTTATATGTATGTTGTATACCAACTCTTTACATTTTTCAGCCATGATGGATGTGATATCCTGTAATAGATTATACTATTAGGAGCAGAAATTAGTTTCCATTCCCTTGTATATCACAAGCTTATATTAATCTTATAATGTATTACAGGAGATATGTAATAATGATAATTCATCCATCCATTCTAACTTTCTTTCAATCACACTGAGAGCGCAACTTTGTGACCATCAGAGACTTCAAAAACATGAATAATTTGAGATTCATCAATTTGGTCGCAGTAACAGCAATGATGAACTTGCAACAAAAATGTTCCACTTGCTTTGTACAAACGCCATAATTTGTTTTTCTACAACAATTATAAAACCACATCACGGATAAAATAGCGAGTTCTCACATTTCATAGTGATCCTATAGTTCAGGAGCCGACCGCACCTTATGTTCCCTAATCGAACTTACGGTCAAATTTTATATGAATCAATCAAAAATATAGTGGTCAATTGGGTGACAGACTTTTTAAATCTGGAATCTTGTCCTAAGCGTCAGAAAAAGGCTACTTCCGGTCAATTTTCGCCAGAGTCAACTTCTCTGATAGAACTTATAATTAAAACTGGTACTTGTTAGTAGCGAAGGTCGGATACTTCGAGAAAAAATCAAGGTATCACCCTCTGCCCTGTCGTTTAGAACTTCCCTTATGATTGTTGTGCTTTTTTTTCTGTTTTGAATAGAACAGAGGTAGTATCCTGGTTTTGTCCCAAAGTACTTGACCTCTGCAATCGATTGATACTAGTTTCAGATTAACCACGAACTTATTGACCGGATATGGCCTTTTTTCGATCCTTAGGATTATATCCTGGATTTATAAAGGTGACATCCTAATGACTACTATATCTTCGATCAATTCATATAAAATTCGGCCCTAAATCTGACTAGGAACGTTAAGGTGCGGTCGGCTCTTGAACTATTAGAAAGAGGTACATGAATTTGCTCACTTACTCCTCATACTTGAGTGAGTAATCAACTGTTTTTTCATAATAATTCAAATTGACTGCTCAAATTTTAAGTTGATAAAGAATTACTTCTAAGCAAGAATAATTACTGACATCAAGTAACTGTACTATAATACTTCAGTCTGCAATGAAATATTGGTAGAAATATGATGTTATGACATACATAAGAAATGCAATTCCAAATTCAAGCCATACTCCCAACAAATTCCATGTCAGAAGCGCAAGCATCTGTTACATTATCGATCGATGTTCTGCGACAGTGTTGTCAAGTTTCTGGACGCCAGTATGATGGCGAAATATATGAAGTGGGAATATACACGTATATTTTTGACGCCACTTAAAATTGGAGCGGAATTTTTCGGAACTAAAAATATACGAAAATTTTCATTTCCCTATCATTTTGGCGTCAAAATGAAATTTTGAATTTAGCCTCTAGAGGTCGGGAACAAGCCAGGAAAAAATTTTGAAGCAATTCTAAAGTGGCGTCCGATATACGGACTCCAATTTACAATGGACGCCAGATTAAATGCAAACGCGCAATATTAGGACGCCAAAATGATATAAGGATTTATATATATATATATATATATATATATATATATATATCTATATATATATATATATATAACTTTCCATTTGTAACTTGTACGATACACAATAATGTGACTGTTCTTGCCAAAAAATTCTTCAGAATTACCGTATATTAAGGTCTTAAATTGGAATACCTAAATAAGAGGGCGGCAAAATTTTCTTTCGCCCCGGGCGGCTGATACCCTCGCTACGCCACTGCAATAAACAACGTTGATTTTCAGTTATGTTTACTTGAGAAGTAACTGATTGGAAAAATATAACTAAAGAATCATATAAAGAATAAGTATGATTTCCTAATGCCTATGTCACACCAAACATACACCATGGAAACGGTGCATATCAGTGGGTATTTGGACGTGTAGAAATACCATCGGGTATTACACTAATGGTCCAAGTGAGTATTATACTCAAAGATGTGGATACCTCCAATTTGTGCTTTCTTCGTGTTTAATGGAATATTTTTCTAAATATTTCATCTTCTGATCTATCACCAAACCTTTGTGAACTAGTTCCCATATCAAGACACAATATATTTCTCTATTATTCGTCAAAGAAAATGCAAGAAATTCTAATTTTTCAGTTTGACAGAAGTTTGTTTACTCGTTCCTATGAAAATTACGTGAGTTGTTATTAGATTCATAGAAAACTAATTTGAAAAAATGGTTTGACTCCTGGAATAGTCCTCCCTATACCATTTGCAGTTAAAGTATTATAGACTATTTTTGTGGTGCTATCACTCATGTTTATTAATAATAAACATTCGTGATAGCACCACAAAAATAATCGATAATACTTTAACTACTCATGGTATGATAAATGAAAATTCAATTAATCAAAATCATCTTGCGAAATAATATCAATTCTGAATTACCATTATTGTAACGCGGCGAACGTTATTATCGTCTATTATTTGTTTTGTTTAATTAGTCCTACATGTGCCCAGAATTCTTTTAATTGAAGTCATGGTTATGCAGGGTAGAGAAAAGAAATTCTAATAATATAATAAAAATGAAACCCTGTTTGCTAGTCTCGCTAAAATTCAAAAACGACTTGACCGATTTAATATTTTTTGCTTTGTTCTGTCCGCCCTAATACAGGGGTGGTCTGGATAAAAAATGATCAACATACAGTGAGTAGTGCACGAGCCGTATTTGTTTGTTCGCGCAATATTCATCCAATTGGTTTAAAACATTCTGTTGTTATTGGTGGCACTATCGAGAAGGTTTCTATTATAGTACCATCAACATACAATAAGTGGCGCACGAGGCGTATTTGTTCGTTCATGCATCGTTTATCCGATTGAACTTGCTATATTTGTTGTTGTTGGTACTTTCGTGAGGTTTTTTACTGTAGTATTATCAACGTGGGGCACGAGTCGTATTTATTCGTTCGCACACCGTTCATCTAATTGGTTTAAGACATTCTGTAATTATTGGTGGCTCTTTAGTGAAGGTTCTTATCTTCGTACCATCAACATATCTTAAGTGGCACACGAGCCGTATTTGTCTGTCCACGCATCGTTCATCCAATTGAATTGGAACTTTGTATATTTGTTGTTGGCACTTGCACAAAGAATCTGACATAGTATTACTAACACTATTTGTCCGTTAGAGCATCGTTCAACCGATTGAATTGAAACTTTCTATAGTTGTTGCTGGCGCTTGCTTGAAAGTTCCTGACAGAATCATACATACCAATATTATAAAGAGAGAAGATCAGTATTCTTATTCGTAATAAATAAACTCAAAAACTACTGGACCGATTTTAGGAATTCTTTCATCAGTAGACTCTTATACTTATTATCATTTAGTAACATGGGCTAGAGTTCATACACAAGAAGAAGATTGCCTATGAAAACTTATAATTTAACCCAAGATGTGGAAAAATAACTAATAATAGTTATTTGTATATCAAGGCCGTTAAGGTTATCTTTTTTGCTCGAATCTGTTGTTTGCAACTGTAGGCCAAGGTGCACACAAGATTTTTCAGGCGATCATTACGAAATTATTCAAAGTTATCGTTGAAATTGTTTTATTTTATTGTCCTCTATTAATGTGTCATTTGTAAAAATTTCATTGAATACAAATGACGCTATTTATACATAGATCACTGATCTCTATGTATGTATGGATAGCTGATACACACAGAGAAAAATTTAAAATATTGTCACAAATATGGAGTATTTTTAGTAATTAGTTCACACAATTATTTATTTGAATTCATTGTAACTGTAATCGTAGTTAGTATTGACAAGGTCGATGTTCAATTGTCGGACATGATTGACAGGCTATGGTCACTAGATGTTCGGTGGTTGCCAGGCAACAACTGGTAGACAATTGAATGTTGGCCCATTGTCAGATTAGGTATATGAGAGCGAGAGCTAGGAGAGGGATTAATTCATTCAGTGATTCAGTACGAGTAACTGTAAGCGAAATTGTGATCATTTGAGTGTGTGAAGTGAAGATTGGCACTGTAAACTGTGTTAATAAATTATTCACATTGAAATTTGTGACAATATGGACCAAGCCTGCGCAGCGATATTTAATGAAACAAGTGACGAATTACTGCACGCGTCAAGTGACTGATTTAACTACGAGAATTTGAGTATTTACAACAGTATCGCTATTTTGGAAAAGAAAAAAAAATATTTTATGATTGATTTCATGATAAATAATATATTTTCATATATCCGATCGGTATGTTTTACCTAATGCCATTTTAGTTTCTCTCCCGGTATACCATGACTTGTGATTGCTCTGAAGGCGACAATGGCGGACTACAGTACCAGCTATTCATTATAGATATCAGTAACAATAGTGACATAGATCTACACACTTATCAACAAATTTTGACAGTTAAGGTTGTTTTAATTGTGTTACCCAAGCAAGAAGTGTGGTATTATTCTTAATAATTATCTTATACTCCAAATTTAGATTATGCCTTAAAGACTCAAATAAAAATGTTAAATATTAATAAATGTCCACCCGTGCAAAGCTGGAACGGGTTGCTAGTATAACATAAATTCAGACCAATAATATAGCAACAGTTTATTTTTCTCGCAATAATACACAATTTATGCAATTAACGGTTTTGTATACTTAATGGAAGGTGAGTGATGTAGACAGTCAAGAGGGATCTCGGAATGGAGGCCCCGGGACGTCGGTAGAGGCTCCGGACTGCATTCTCGGTCGCCGGCTGTAGTGCGGTAGGAGTCGGACGTGCGCTGATCGAGTACAGCAGCATGCGTACGATAGCGGCACAGGATAGCTCACGGACGAGACAGGAGCCCTTGACATCCCTCCTGTCCGGATAGGAGGCCAGCGGCTAGACCCCATAGCGGCTCGTTAGGGACGCTTTCACACTTTCCTATCTCCTTGATAGGTGGATGGCAAATTCTCAAATGATCTGTAATCAAATTAAAAGAACCTGCTCTGCAGGTAAGCTTGCGTTATAGTATTGTTGCTATAACGACTACAGTGACTAATCATAGCGCTGTAGGTTTAATAAAGTAAAACCTGTTTATCAGGCGTACTGGTGCAATACTTTTAATAGTAATGCGGCATCGCAGGCAGTCTTATGTCATAGTATCAGCTACAATGGCTACAGCGACCAATAATTTTTAAAGAGGGTTTGTGAGACCCTGTAGATTTGGCTTGTGAGGCACTATGAACGAGTTTCCTTCGAACGTGCCAGTATTCACCAAGCAGATGGACGGAGGGTTGAGATGGCTTGTGAGGCCGTATCGACGGATTTGCGTCGTAGACGTGCCAGTATTCACCAAGCAATTAAACTACGACGGCTCTTCCGAACGTGCCAGTATTCCCTTAGCAGCTGGACTATGGTAGGTTTGACAGAGCGTGCCAGTATTCACCAAACATCTGGACTGTCAGTGATCAAGGCCGAAATCAAGATGCCTTTCCAAGTGAAAAGCACCCCATTTTTATACTACAAAATCTCCCCCCTTGTTTTAGCGTGCAAGTGCAATCAAACACTACGTAACCATATGTAAGACGAAAACAGCATGCTTTCTTCCGCGAAAATGTACTTGATGTTACCAAAGATGGAAGATTAAATCTTCATGCATTAAAGAGAGATCGCTATTAATGTCTTGGAAATAGTATTGTTGGTGGTGGTTAGCATACGTTGGAGGGGTTTGTTTCTAGGATGTTGATTTGTTCTTGAATTTGTGTCAATTTGCATAATTTTGCATGCGTGAAAGGATAGGGTGAGATATACCATTCATATGTGCATTAAAAGGAGCAAAGTAGCTTGATAGAGCATCCCTTCTACTTAGTAGTAGGTGTTAATCTTTTAGCGTTTCTTGAAGAAAGAATGAGAACGAATGCTATAATCTAAAGTGAAAGGTTAAATCGTAGTACAAATTTTACTCCTACTTGATCTACTTGGAGAAAGAAGGAGCTATAGGAAATCCAAAGTTCTAAAACCCAATACACACAAAACATAGTAATAACGTGTGTTGTAAATTCATTTATTGTTTGAGTGTAATTTTAGCATCCTAGTGAGATCATAAATCATTTAAGACAGTGGTTTTGTAAAAGCACAATCGGATAATCTGTCAATAATAGATCCATTCATGATGTCGTCTTATTTTCTTTCAAATCCAAATTTCACGTCCACTGAAGTGAAAAGAGTGAACACTGCAAAGTAATTATTCAATAATAACACATTATGTACGCTATTTTAATAAATACAATCTGAAATATGATGGGCAGTGAACATAGCCTATAATTTTTGTTTATTTTAAAACGAGCAAATGTTAAACGAACCCGCATACATACACTGAATTTTATTGCTAAAACTAATCATATATCATGATCTACCAAGTTTATTATGACACTTTATCTCTTCTGATAACCTTACATCATTTCTTACGTATCTTAAAACCTGTCTGGAATTGAAAAAAGACTTTATCAGGTAGATTTCTGATAGTATTTTGCATACATCATACATGCACAATGCAATACTTGGAAACTGACTTTTGACCGTTTTACTTACTTGTACAACAAATTATGTTCATAATTTTCAGCAAAATTTCTACAATTTTTTGAACATCATTTTGAGGGCCTGTATGTCACTACTACCAAATTTTGTACATTAATCTGCTCACGCATCTGCGCACATGCTACTTCACGTGACAACTTTCAAATTGAACAAAAATATTAGGATAAATGAAAGAAGATTTGTGGAGCATAAATTCAAATTAGTATTGATATCGTCGATAATAGTGATTGTTGAAAATAACAATATCTCAAACCAACAATGTTTATAAAAAGTAACTGTCAAACAGACTAGAGTGTATATTTATGCTAGTACGCAGGGAGTACCGGGAGAGATCACTCAAATGGAAGAATTTGGCGCATAGCTACTACTATCTTGCGGGAAGGGGCGCAACTATTTTTCATTTTATTTGAATCTTGAATCTTAGTTACCATTGAAAAAATTTGAGCAAATGTCGATTTAAGTAAATAAAATTGTTTATAATTGTCAATACAGATAATTAAGAGTTTTACTTGCGTTATTACTATTTATTTTTTATAATTTTGAGATTGTGAATCGATTAAAAAAGGTAAGCTCTCATTTCTATGATTCATACATAAAATTGTGGTGAGTACAATGCAAATTTGATACTATATAATGATAATATAATATAAATGATGCTCATAATTTTTGTAGATGTCAAATTCGAAGAAATGTTGTTGCGTGCCGGATTGTTTTCTTTACGCTGGTCAACCGATGATAAGATTTCCGGCACCAAAAAAAAAGAAATTTTCCAAATTTTCAACTGACAGACGCTAGATTGTGTGACACTTGCACTGGACTTTTACTATCTACTGAGACCTTACCGGAACATGACCTGATACAACGACAAGAACTGACTGTGAACGGACTGACAAGACCTAGAACTATGTTCATGTATTATGTAAAAGTAGTCATGGATAAGACTTTTGGACTTTTACCTCGACTTGGACATGAAAGACGTGTACTGAAACGGACTGTGGACTTCGTGACTTCTAATACTGACTTAACAAGACTAACTTGTGGGATCCACGATATTTCGAGGACGTTTGTTTTGTTCACCGTTAAGTTCTCTATTTTTGTTTGGTGTAAGCGAACAAATAGATACTTAACTAGACAAGACAGCCGTCCTCTAGCTGTTTTGGATCCCATACAACGACTTGCAGTTGAACGTTACAGAAAGACTTTGAAAAGCAAGTACCGCAAGTAAATTATAAGTCTGTTCAATATTTTTCTGTTAATTTATTATAAATCATAATTATTCTAGGTACGTCTCCACTGGTTCCATTCCGCGGCCTGGAGTTTCTATTAGTGCAAATGCATTAATACACACATGATGTAGTTCGAGCATAATAACAAATATTGGACTAGATGATTTTCTGGACCTCACAAATACCTGGAATTTTGAATAGTAAACAAGAAGCATTTGGGATGGATTAAAATTTTTCAGCTGCAATATTTACACGGTGCTAGAACTGAAAATTATTATTTGTAATGGAACATGCTCCAATATTTCTATATCATATGGAACCAAGAAGTAATATTCTTCAGTCTTGATATTACTTTAGAATTCAGACAGCCGAAGAAGCTTCAATAAGTGGAATGAAGAAAAAACAAATATTTGTGGAGAAACAATCTCAAATACAGTAAAATTGACTCAGTTTAGACATTAAGATGAATTTATGTTCAGGTGAAGTGAAAACTATGCAAAACGTCACTTTAGCTCAAAGTATATTTGAAGAATTCAGTGATTATTCTATAATAATACTTCTAAAATATTTTTCTATTTTTTCCATTGATTTCTTCAATTAATCACACATCTCAAAATCATTTGAACTAGTCTACAATCTTGGATTAGTGATTTTGGTCCTAATATTTTCAGTTTTGTTATTAAAACTCATTCTAGTTCATATCTACTGCCGTCATATCACCATAAGTGATTCAAGATTGAATTAAAATAGAAGAGAATTCACTAATCCAGAATTGTTGGTTAGTATGAACTCCTTTGAGAATATGGCTATTGATTTTGATATTGTGTATTAGAATAACTTTAAATTCTTCTGAACATTTGTATACAGTATTTCTTTAGTCCTGTTCACAATGGAGTTGAAATACTGTAAAAAGTAATTTCAACATGAAGTATGACTCACAGTAATTAAAAAAACATTTTTTGAAAATAGACACTTTAAAGTAATTGATTCATGGCTTTTTAGTTCAAATTACTAATTTACCAAATAACTACAGAGCTGGGTCAAACCTAATGCATGAAATGACTTTATTTAATTTTGAGTTTGGTACCTATTCAATGTATTGCAATACTGTAAAAAGTGATTTTATTTTAAGGTATGATCCACGCAGTTAGTGAAGATATTTTACAAAAATACATTATACAAAGTTATTGATTTGTAACGTTTTTAATAGAAATTTTAAATGAACTTTATAACTGCGAATTTGTTCATTACAATTGGATCACACTTTATGCATAAAGTAACTTTATATCTCAAAACCTGATATTTGTATATATATATTGTCAATGAGATTGGTTTACATGTACAAACATTTATAATATATGTATTTTTGTTTGAAAAAAATATTGACGTCTTTCAATTTATAGTACTTAACCTCAAAAAATAAATTTAGATTGGGAGCAATGACGTCATTGATTGGGAGCCATGGTGACATAGCTATCAGAGACCTCAGGTAGCAAGGGGCGCAACTATTTACATGTGCATAATTTTTAACATTGAGTGCTCTCTCCCGGTACTCCCTGCTAGTACGCAATAAGTTTGCGCACATTTTGAATGTTAACGCTATTTCACGTGACAAATGTCAGATTGAATAAAAATATAAAAATGGATGAGATGAAATTCCTCAATTAAAATTATGATTTCATCTCTGGAGCACGATAATAATCAATAATAATAATAATAGCTCTTACAACAACAATTCATATTTGGGCATAAAATGTCAGACAAATGAGAATCTTTATTTATGCCAATGCGCATTCGTATTGCGCACATTTTGAAGGAAAATTTGTAAGAATATAGAGCGAGTCATACATTTTTTTGTACATTTTTTTGAACATTTTTTTCAAGGTATTTTGATGTATGCCACAGTACATTTTTTTGATCATAATTTTGAAACACAAAAATGTACATAATTTGGAGAGAAATTATGCATCGTATAATCGTCCTTAAAGACCGTATGACACATGCGGTCTTTAAAGACGATTATACCGTCTGGATGCTCATATCCTATTTTTATTGTGATCCACCGAGCCGGAAGTGCACTTTACTTGACAGTCTTTTGGAATTTTTCGCATAAATTCGAAACGATCAGTTGTGGAATATTGAAATTTGGTATTTCAGTCTGCTGTAGCATCTGAATGATTGCCCACTATTTTCATAACAATAGACTGAACCGGAAGTGCCCTTCAGTAGAAATTTATTTTTAATTCTGCGCATAAATTTAGATCTGTTGGTAGTCGTAGAGTTTTGGAAATCAGTATTAAGGAATGTTGAAGTATAAGAATAATGGCCTACTGTTTCCATATCAACTGACTTGACTAAAAGCGCATTTTACTTGACAGATACTTAGAATCTCTTGGGTAAATCCAAAACGATTAACTGTGGAACGATGAGATTTTGTGTTTGATTATTATATATCCAACGATATATATAATCAAACACAAAATCACATCGTATTATACATATATCCACTGATGTACAAGTAAGTCACGTGATGTTCACGTCAGATTCGTTCAAAATCAAAAACCACATTTTATTGACATAGATCCTTATATTCATGAAATAGGAGTAAATCAAAATTAACATTTTCAGAGCAAAATTGAAATTTCAACGTTTTATTTTCAATACTTAGGATCCCAGTATATGATATCAAGCATTTTATTATGACATAGAATATTGATATATTTTCATTTTCAGAAAATTTAACTTTCTCCCAAGTTCCATCAACATCATCACCGAAAATAGGTAAAGCTGATGCTTTAGTTATTATTAATACATATATATATATATATATATATATATATATATATATATATATATATATATATATATATATAAATATATATATATATAAATATATATATATATATATATATATATATATATATATATATATATATATATATATATATATATATATATATATATATATATATATATATATATAATTTGTTGTCAGCTAAACTATCTTCAGATTATTTAGTACTGTTCCAAACTGCTAAAAATATTGCAATGTTTAAGATAAAACAGGTTTTAAAAAATCGCGAAAATACGAGAAAATCTTGATAGCATCTAAAAATTCAACAGAATTGACCAAAGAAAAACTTAAAATAATAGAACAGTATTACAAAGAAAAATTTAAATCATATCGCCAACATATAGGTATACTGAAAACTGATGTAGACTTGAAAAAACAAATAGCAGACTCCTTACTAGCTTCAAATGAAATGTTAGCAGCTCAAAACAGAAAGTAATTTGTGTTAGTTTTTTGTGAAAGGTATGAAAGAGAAGAATACTGCTCAGCTGCATTTATAGATATCACGCAAGCATTCGATAAAGTCTGGCACGACGGCCCACTTTACAAAGTGAAGAATCAACTCCCAAATAACCTCTACCAGATACTTAGAACATACATAACAGACAGATACTTCCAAGTTAAATTCAATGAACAAATCCCCAGCCTATACCCAATTAAATTAGGTACACAGAGCAGTGTTCTTGGTCCAACTCTCCATCTAATCTACACTGCCGATCTGCCAATTAAAGAAAACACTGTAATTGCAACATTTGCTGATGACACTGCTATCCTGTCATCAAACAGTGACCCACAAATAGCATCCAACACACTACAGGAACATCTTCTTGATATAGAAGTCTGGATGAAGGAATTGAAATTTAAGAAAAATTAGACTAAATCTACACATATAGCATTCTCAACACGTAGGGATACATACCCTCCGGTCCACCTCAATAATAAACCGCTATCACAAGCAGAAACAGTCAAATACCTGAGTCTACACATTGACAGACGTGGCAACTGGTGTAAACACATCAAAACAAAAAGACAGCAGTTAGCAAAAACTTAGAAAACTATACTGGATGTTAGGCTGAAACTCCAAATTATCTATAGACAACAAACTATTCCTCTACAAGACAATGCTCAAACCTATATAGATTTATGGCGCACAGCTCTGGGAGACAGCCAGCAAGTCAAATATCGAAATTATTCAATGGTTTCAATCAAAAGTGCTCAGAATAATAATCGACGCACCATGGTATATCATAAACTCAGCCCTCCATGCAGATTTAAAAATAAAGACGGTCAAAGAAGAAATTCAAATACATAGCGACAAATAACTGAACCGACTTGAGCATCATCCAAATAACAACGCCGTCTTCTAGATAATGGTAGGAAACATATAGACTTAAAATACATAACCCCTAAGGCCTACCACATAGATTTCAGTGGAACAATAAATATTACGATAAGTTAACTAAAGAAGGGAAGTTCACTGGACCCTTCTCCTACCATGTTATATTGTATGTCATTAAGCCGTTCACTTAATATCTGCATTGCAGATAGATTGTAAATAATGACCTAATAAAAAAGAATATATATAAGTATATATATGCCAATAAGATAGAAGTTTGTGTGCCCTCTTTCATGCAAGTCACAGAAGAAATCCTTTAAACTATTACTGTTCCATGTAAAACTATCGTTTGTGCTGACAGGATAGCGCGCATTAGCATGAAGTATTTTCAAGTTTGAATCACAAACCTATAAGATTATGAAAAAATATAAATTTAAGATATACTGGAAAACGGACTAACTATATACCAACTGGACATAAATCCGGTAAAATACTCAGTGCGAACTAGTTGCAACTCCTTTAATGTGATAGGGAACTTTACCCATCGTTGAAAAATTGCTGGCTGATTTAATGCTGCACTTACTTCGGCGACACATCTACTCACAGATGACTGGCTTACTGTAGCATATACATTGAAACCAATGTCTGTATGATAGCCTCCCCCTGCAAAAAATCGCAAAGCTGTCAAAACCTATAAGTTCATTTATATTTTAAATAATGATATTGAAGTTTGCAACATTCAAACAAACAATTTACCTTAGTTCTAACATCTATAGCTGAAGTTCTGCTTGGTGGAGCAGTATATGGATCCAATTGTTCTATCAAATGTAAAACAACATTTTTTTGGAGGTCCAAATAACTTCATAAATTGATTTTCATTCAAGAAAAATGCATCAAGTTATTTAAAAACTCTTCTATTCACACCGTCATAATTTGCAACTTTATCTAATATGTTGTGACGCGCACTCTAGTGCACGTGCGGCGTCTTTTAGGAGTTGCTTAACGGTCGGTTTGCTCGGGCGCCAATAACGGAGCAACTCTATGGCGATGGTGCCGGATAGCTAGTGGGAAGGGTAAGGGTTTTTTGCTGCGAATAAAGAGAAACGTATATGGGGAACCAACAGTTTTATTGACACAAATATATGGGGAAAAGGTACATAAAATGGCGGAAACAAATTGAAACGAGTATACTTGCACAGTACGACGGACACGGCTTGGAACTAACACACGAAGTCGCAAGTATGATGCGTCGGATGTTGGTCGTCGTCGTCAGCAGTTGTCGTAGCCCTTCGCGGCAGCGGCTACGACGTGGTGAACGGACTGTAGCCCTACGGCAGAGACTACAGCTGCAGAAGGTGGATGCCGTAACCCTATGGCAGAGACTACGGCTAGGTGCAGGAGGCTGTAACCCTACGGCAGAGACTACAGTCGTGGTGGATGGTGACTCTGACGCAGGAGCCACGACGGACGTCGTCTCGATGGTTCTGAAACAGGAACCACTCGACAGCGGGGGTTAAGTAACCCTGTCGACAGGACGTTACTTACGGTAAATATCGATGACTCTGTAGCAGGAGTCACGACGGATGCGGAACGGTTTAGTTGGCCTGTTTGCAGAAGCACTACTAAATAACTGGACTCAAGTCTCTCGGAAGAGTGTTTTGCTGATCGATTTCAGCCTGTATTTATACCCAGATTTTAAGTAAACGATACTGAGCCGGTTTAATTATGAAAAACGGATGTTACTTAGATTTTAGTAACATCCCAAAAAAATATGAATAAATAAAATAATGACTTTCCGTGTGTTACTTCTTTGCCAAATACATATTACAACCTTTTGTAATCCTTATTTTATTTAAACTTAAAATAAAACTTTATTGCTAGTTCCCTATCTGACCGCCAGATGGCTCTGGGGGTCGCACAATCAGAATTAAATGTTAATTAGCAATCAGTCAAACAAAAGTAAACAAAAGCACATGTATACAATTTACAATTTATCATCTAACTATGAATTATTCTTAAATAAAAGGTAAGTTTTATTAACTGCTTACTGTGCACTACAACTTAGATCTAATTTATTTATTTCAGACGGTGATGTACAAATATTCAAATAGTAACCTATTTTCAAATACGGGAATAGGAGTTCTAAATAACCTGTAACTAGGTTTCACATCAATACGGAGAACTTCTATACAAACGGTGAGTTGTCAATCACTACCAAAATATTGTATTTAACGGTTTTATATATTTCAGGGAAATAAATTAGATCAACTGCAAAGTTGCTTTGCATCGGAAAATTGGACAGTTCGAAACGGTTTCGGTGAATCGGAATTAATATAGCTGAAGGCTATCAGCTGGAATAGTAAAATTGTGACTAAGTTGAGTTATTTTAAATCATTTTATCAGATGGTTACTAACGGCAGTTTTTCAGATTCTAAAATGGGAGCACTTCGTCACAATGTTAATTATGTCTAACTGTACTATCTCGTCCAAATTTGCCTTATTCAAAAACTAACCAACTGTAATGTACTTAGGTATTAATTAGTTGCTTGGTGACACAACTTTTGACAGTAGATAAATAATATAAAACAATGTAACAGTATAAGCGGTTGAATAAATAATCTATTATATTAAATTTGAGATTATATAACACTGGCGACGAGGATGAACGTTGATAAATCGAATATTAAATCCTTCGATACACGAGGGGAAGAATCTGCTACTGCACAAAGGTGGGATCGATGGTTAAGATCTTTTGAATTGTTTTTAGAAGCTAGTGCTATTCAAAGTGATAAACGAAAGCGAGCTTTATTGTTGCATCATGCTGGAGAAAATGTGCAAGAGGTATGGTATACCCTGTCAGAGTCCAAACAAGAGTACTCACCAACTGATGATGTGTATGGAATTTGCAAACACGTTTTGACGAAAGTATTTCAACCAGGGAAAAATTACATATATGAACCTCACATTTTTCGTTCACTGGCTCAAAAAGGAGACGAAACAATTATCCAGTTTGTAACTCGTCTAAAAGCTCAGAGTTCAAACTGCAATTTTAAAAGCAACGAAGATGATATGATCATAGACCAAGTGATTGAAAAATGCAGATCTAATGAGCTGAGAAGACAATTGCTTAAAGAAGGAGACAATTTAACAGTTGAAAAAGCGAAGGAAATTGGTAGAATATTTGAAGCGTCAGAAAAGCAAGCAGGCAGTATGGAAGCAACAAAACAAGAACAAGAAATAAGACGTATAGATAAAAAACGTTAAGAAATTACTTGCTATCGCTACAGCAAGGAAGGACATTTAGCTTGGGATGAAAGATGCCCAGCAAGAAATAAAACTTGCAAGAAATGCGGCTTAATGGGACATTTCGAAAAATGTTGCAAAACTAAGAAGAAAGGCAAATCAAAGGAATCCAGAGAATTTAAACCGAAAGGAAAAGTACGAAACGTTGAAGACGGCGAAGATGAAAATAATGATGAATATGCTTTTCAAATAAGAGAATACGGTGATCCTGGGGACATCGAAGCATGGATTGGAGGAGTGAAAACAAAGCTTTTAATTGATTCCGGGGCAACATGCAACGTGATTGATAAGAATAGTTGGGAAGTGCTGAAAAAGAATAAAATAAAAGGGCGCTGTGAAAAAACAGATCGCAAATTATTCGCATACGGTAATGAATTACCCCTCAAGACTTTAGGAGTCTTTAATACAAGTATTCGATTAGAAGATGGTCGAGAATTGAATTCTAAATTCTATGTTGTCAACGAAGGAGGAGTGCCAATAATTGGGAAAAAAGATGCAAGAAGTCTAGGAATTTTAAAGATAGGGCTTCCATTAAGGAACATAAATACTGAAGAGTTGCTTACGTTGGAGGCGCTGAAAGAAGAATACCCAAAAGTATTCTCCAGTAAAATAGGAAAGCTGAAAAATTATAAGCTGAAACTAGTTATCGATGAGAATACTCCGGCACTTGCACAAACAGCTCGAAGAATTCCCTTGCAACTGCGACCACAAGTCAAAGAGAAGCTGCAAAAGTTGATGGGGGATGATATAATCGAAAAAGTCAATCAGCCAGTAAGATGGGTATCCCCTGTGGTTTGTACAGCTAAAAAGAATGGAGAACTTCGCATGTGCATAGATATGCGTGCGGCAAATGAGGCAATTGTGCGTGAACGCCACCCGATACCAACAATAAATGATTTAACTTCCGAACTTAGCGGAAGTAAATGGTTCTCAGAGGTTGATTTAAGATCGGCATTCCATCAAATAGAGCTTACGGAAGAAAGTAGAGAAATTACGACATTTGCCACATCTGAAGGACTCTACAGATTCAAAAGACTATTTTTTGGAGCAAATTGTGCGCCTGAAATCTTTCAGCGGATCATGGAACAACTGGTTGAAGATATGGAAGGAGTTAAAATATACATAGATGACTTTTTAGTATACGGGAAAACATTGCAGGAACATAATAAAAACTTGGAAAACCTATTCAATCGGTTGAATGAAGTAGGAATTACTGTTAATGCGAGTAAATGTAAGATTTCGCAAGAATCGGTTGAATTCATGGGACATGAAATTAGCAAAAATGGTATAAAACCATTGAGAAGTAGAATAGAAGCTATTAAAAATTTCCGAGCACCGGAAACAAAAGTAGAACTTCAAAGTTTTCTTGGATTGGTAGGATTTTGCAGTAAGTTCATACCAGAATATTCTACATTCACTGCACCACATATTCCTAATCGTCGATTACTACAGTCGATTCTGCGAAGCGAGAATTATGAAAACAATAACATCAGAAAAGACTATAGATGAACTGGAAGATGTGTTTACTCGTTTCGGAATACCGGAAGAACTAGTTGCAGACAACGGCAGGCAATTTATAAATGCCGAATTTAGAGATTTTTGTATGAAGAATGGCATCACCTTACGTATCAATACTCCTAAATGGCCTCAAGCGAATGGAGAGGTTGAAAGACAGAACAGGTCGCTGATGAAAAGGCTAAGAATAGCTCAAGCCACAGGAGAAACTTTAAAATCTGCCCTCAGAACATATTTGTTTGCATATCATTCAACGACACATAGCACAACAGGGAAAACACCTGCGTACTTGATGTTCGGGCGAGAGCTCAGGGACAAGCTTCCTAATTTCACAAACAATTATTTCAAACCAGAAGACATTGAGGTGAAAGATAGGGATAAAGAAATGAAGGAGCGGAGTAAATATTTTGTCGATAAAAGCAGGAAAAGCCAATTTAGTGAGATAGAAGTGGGAGACAGCGTATTGCTGAAAAGAGATGTGATTACGGATAAATTACAAACACCCTTCCACACGATACCATGCAAAATAAAAGGTAAAATCGGGAATGCAGTCACAGTTCAAACACCCAAAGGACAACAGAAGTAGTAGAAGAAAAAGATGACCAGGAAGATTTGAAGAAGCAAGAGAACGAAAAGAACGAGGAAGAAGAAAGAAATTTAGAAGAAGGAGAATATCCAAGATGCAGCACCCGAATTTCACGACCCCCACAATGGACAAAAGAATTTATTTGTTATAAATAAAATGTATAAATATATTTATTCAATCTAATTTGTTTGAAAAGGGAAGAAGTGTAATGTAGTTAGGTATTAATTAGTTGCTTGGCGACACAACTTTTGACAGTAGATAAATAATATAAAACAATGTAACAGTATAAGCGGTTGAATAAATAATCTATTATATTAAATTTGAGATTATATAACACCTACTTTAATCTGTCACAAGTTTGGCATACAAATGACAACTTTCGAAGGGTGTTCACCGTGCGATGTAGTTGCGCACGAAAGCGTACACGACTCCTACTTCCAACTTCAAGAATACCGTTGTGCAGTTCGTATGCGCATCTCACATACTTTCGCATACGAGAAATTTCAAGAATCAGGCCCCGTTCTGAGCTTGCGATCTGCGTTCGTTTATTGACTCACGGAGCATTTTGAGCGCGCTTGATCTGCTCAGACATCAACCATCGAGCGTTAAGATCCTTGTTAAAGTGACTTTTGTTAATTAAGGTTAGAGATAAACATACATTTGTTATTTATTTTCTTATACTCATTTCTTTGTAGAGGATATCTGAAATTGCTTTATATCAATGTACTATGTGCGACTTGTCACATGAGAATGTAAATCTTTCATATAAATGACTACTCATAGGTGGCGTAATATTTTCGACATAATTATTAATTTAAGGAGTTTGTTCTATTTCTTCTTTGTCATCACTTTCATTTCAAAAATTATTATTTGTAAGTTTGCAAATTGTTGAATCCGTTCGACGGTTCATTTTGACAGCTCAAGATGATCTATCGCGTTCGTTTATTCAGAAAACAGATCACGCTCCAATGAATTTTTGGTCACGTGGCCTGTGCGCTCAGAGTGCTCGATAGATTCAATTCCCGAGCGTACCCAGATCTATACGCTCGACAGTTGATCTCTGAGCAGATCTAGCGCGCTCAGAATGCTCCGTGAGTCAATAATCGAACGCAGAACGCGTGCTTGGAACGCTCCAGATTCTATTTTCGAGCGCTAAGGAGCAAATCGAGCTCGCTCAGCTCAGAGCCAATTTCCGAGCGTACCTCCCTATATTACAGTTTCTGCATCATCTTGTGGCTCCCTCACGGACATCAGATGCTTTGACACTTCCGATTGTCGGCGTAGGTTAGCACACGTATTATTTCGATCAAATAGACATTGGTTTTATGATGTATCTTAAAGTGTTGTGACGTGATATGAGATAAGAAATTATTTTGCTCGGTTTTTTTAAAAATCTCTACCTGTCAAACCAATTTTGTTAATAATCTAAGTAATTAATTTGGGAATGAATTTTAAAGAAATATAATCTTCTTGTAACTCACTGAGGGAACACAAAATATTGAGCGAAATATTGGAATCAAATGAAATTGATCTTCCATTGATGGTTCAATATCATGAAACCTGGCGATAGCCACTCAATATATCTTTCCCATAATTCTATCTTTCAACTAGTCGGTGTGACTACTTTCGCATTGCTCTTATAGTTGCAAAAACATCTATCGAGCTCAATGTCGAACGAGTAGCCATTGAGATCTTTTATAATCAAGTCTTTAGTCATGATGTGAATATTCCCTTGGAAATATCTGAAAAAATTCATAAATTTCATCAATATATTGTTACAAATTTTATTCTGAATAATTGGTAATCGATGGTTGCGATACAAATATTTGATTTATAAACTCATACAAACACAATATCGCTCACAGTTACTCGTATTGAATGACTGCCCTAGCTTACGCGCTCATATACCTAAGCCAACAATGGGCCAACATTCAATTGTCTAACAGTTGATGTCTGACAATCACCGAAAATCTAGTAACCGTAGGCTGTTAATCATGTCCGACAATTGGAAATCGATTTGGTCAGTGCACACTAGGTTTACAGTTACAACGAGTTTGAATAGATAATTATGTGACTTAACTATTCAAAGTATCTCACATTTGTGACAATATGTATAAACTTTGATGTTATTCAAGCAACAAAGATTTTCGTTCAAACCATTAGGCAATCAAAATGCGACGGATGGATTGAACAGCATGTATTACATGTTTCGGCCACTACAGCTCAAACATTAAAAAGCAATTCACGAAGGAGCATCCATGAAGTCGGCAATGGGACTCTAAATTTCTCAAAAATTCTATTCGCTATGTGCAGCTGCTTGAAAGAGAAACACTGAACGACCGTGCGCGCTTAGCGGCGAAAGTTGGCATTTTTAGTGCACATGTACTGATATGAAATCAAAAGTCAAAAATGACAATTCGTGAATGCTACGTTATCATTTGTAATAATACATCGAAAAATAGTGATGCTAGCTTTTATTGTTTATCAAAATATATATAAGCATGAGTTTATTCAAAGAAAAAAGTGGATTTCCGTCGTAAGAAAGCAAAAGTAACTATTGCAACCTTAATTTTCACGTTTCAAAAAATTTGTGCGAACGCAATATATAAATATAATTTTAGTATAAAGTAAATATGAGAATAATAAAGTTCAATGATTTTTATGGTATAACAACTGGAATTTTGTTATTAAATTGATAAAATAAGACATATTTTTTTATTTTCAAGTGAATATACATACAGTTGGAATCCTACATCAAGATATCTAATTTGCAGTGCACATTTCATTGAGAATAAAAAGGGAGAAGAGAAGCTGAGTCCTAATTTCGTACCTAGCCAATTTTCTTCTCTTCATTGGAAGCCAAAATTAAATGACTAGACAGTTTTGACAAGACACCAATGTTTCATTAAGCGTAGGCTACAGAATACTTCATTAATGGCTTCAAGTTCAAAACATTTTAAAAACTGAAGTTTTAATTCAAAAAGGGCTGCCAATACAGAAGTCTCAATAGATATAAGTTCAATAAATAATATAAGTTCAATATATGAAAATGACTGTGACAGAGCACATCACAATTTAATGATAGTTGATTCGAGAACCAAAAGCACAAGTGATGTAGAATTCCAAGCTGATATTCTTACTTATTGTGATAGTGTTGAAAAAATACTGTTTTGTAATAGCATTATTGAAAAAGGTTTTAATACTAGTGAGCTTTACCCTTTGGCACAGTTTGAGGTTGAAGGCTGATAGTATGACTCATTTTTCCAAAACCCGTTCTTAATATAGGATCCATACTTATTACGTTTATGATTAATTTTGATTTTAATTCACTTTTTACTAGTTGTCACATTTGACAGAACATATAAAAGCGGCAGTGGGTTCGCCGATCAATGCCGCTAGTTGTCACCACTTTGATGTTGCACATAGCGAATAGAAGACAAGAAGTTCGATTATATGTAGTGGCATTAAAAAATACGGAGAAGTTTCACCAGGACTTGTATATAAAAACCAAAATACTACGTTTCTGGTGATGCTATCTTACACTGCACCCTGCCTCCATGTTCCCGCCGGTTTTTACTCCAAGAATTTTTTCCTCAAAAAAGTGTGCAAGGAGAACCGGATAATATGCGGATTGAATTAATATTGTACAACTCTCATTGTTCATTTATTGTAAAATACATTGTTTTTTTTTTTTATTTCTGTTGCAGGAATCAACTAGTTCCATGTTATTATACAAGAGATATGATCACAACTACTTTGAAGAAAATCGATTGAGAGAAGGAAAAAACTGATCGCAATATTGTACTGAAGAAAGTTATAGCAACGTAAAAATCTGATGACAGGTTGCAACGGCGAAGCTTGGTGCTAATTACTTTGTTCAGGTCATAATCCTATAGATATCTCTGAATTAATGATATTTGTTACTAGTTGAATTGAATACGTAAGATAATGGTGTCATTTGATTGTTTATTTATTCTTTTTCTAATTTTTAAAATTATAAATCTCTTTGAACTGGGGCCATTGGCTTGGTGCAGTCTGATTGTATTGGTTGAGCGAATAATCTATGGTTCAAGATTAAGGATCTTTTTTGATTCTGATTATATTGAGTATTTTTGATCTGATCGGCGAGGTTATATTGGCTAGACCAAAGATCTAGGAGTCGTCTTGGATAAGGTTCATTCGTCGATTGCAGGATTATGTCGAAAGAGATAAGTGGCATTTCAGCCTTGTGGAAGCAGGTTATAAATTACTATCCCGATGACAACGTTGCTATCGTCTGACACATACTTGCAACCCTCAAAATACGTTGTCAATTTTTATTTACACTCAAACATATGTAGATTACACAACATTAAAATCCTAGTCTTGTGCGAGTGGAATAGAAAAATAATAGTGATTGACATTTTAAAAAATTTAAGGGATGATGACGCAACCGCGAGATGCCTGCCAGAACGGTACGTTCTTAATTGACCGATAATAATACATCATTCAAAAATTTTCTAGCCTTGTGGAAAACAAGTAAGTCGGATGGTTCACTAGCTCTCGTACTTTAATCAATGTAGTGATATTTGAAACATCTTATTCTAGTTGGTGATACAGGTCGCATTCAGCAGCTGACTAGATAAATAATTAGTATAATTGTGAAGTGTTAAATCTGTGATTACTATAGTTGGCTCTAATCTGGATGAGATCAAATATTTTTCGAAATGATCTGTATGTCCTGAACATAATAGTGATGCTAATAGTAATATTGAGAATTCAGTGAATTTTTATAATTTTATTTCTTTCTTATATTATTGTTCACTTAAACAACTTCTTCCGCAGATGTCGGTTGTGACATTTGACAAAACGAATGAAATATTTGTTTTCCGCTACTTAATCTAGTTTAAATCACACATAAATGTACACTTCTGATTTTACACCGAATAATTTTTTCACTTCTGTAGATGACTGAGATACAGCTGAAACTGTAAAGTAAGAAAGAAATAAAATCATAAAATTGACTGAATTCCCAATAATGTTTTATTTACTCAAATTCACTCATCCAGTCAGTTCCATCATTTTTATCTAATAATAATAGTTTATTGTGTTTGGAGTGAGACCATTGGTAACCTGAATACATATATACAAGTTGGATTTTTAAATTCAATAAAACCTTTTTTTAAAATTTATTTTAAACTTTGAGAGAGAGATACAAGTGTTCAGTGCGACCACTAGATGCACTCTGATTTACTTTTGCTACAACATGTTTCTCACAAGAGAACTGATAAAGTATTCTCCCAGACGAAATATGAATCTACTAAATAAGTGGAATATGACTATAAAATGGTGTGATCTCATAAGAAATGTTACTTAACTCCTCCCTTCTTAAGAAAAAGTATTATTGAAAGTTATTTTCTTCCAAGTTTCAATAATATTCGATCCAATAACTTCACTATCAGTTCTCCCTTTACAAAATCTTTGATATAATTTCTTAATACTTATTACTAATATTATAATAATCATTACAAAAATAAGTACACTATTGAAAATAGAGTGCGAGTTATTATCATTAACAGTTTGTAATATAATCGGTTTCAAAGAATTATTATCTAAATTTTCCTAATTTTTCAAAGATTTCAAAATTGGTAAAATTTCATGTTTAATGACATCCATTTCCAAATTTATCATTTTTCCAGAGTTCAATTCATACTTATCAGTTTCATCATGAATTCTACAATTATGTGTCAAAAATATGCCTCTCAAATTTTTATTAATTATTTCATCCTCGCATTCTATTTTATAATCACTACTAAAATGAGATACAATATACTTGATATCAGTAAATTCTACTCTTATTATATAATTATATTTTTCTAAAATGACTTGCTTGCAATGAATATTTGGTTTATCAAAATAAATTCCAGAAAGACAATTTTCATTAATATTATCTATTCCTTTACAAATAGATAATTTTTCTCCAACATTGTCTTGGAATTTGCATATTCCATAACCAAAAATTATGTTGGAACGAATGACATTCCAAGAAATCGTTTAGAATAATTCCATATGCCGTTTAGAATGATTCTGTAAGCCTTTAGAATCATTTCGACGAATCAGAAGCTGTTAGTTTGGCTACTACCTAACAATTCAAGTATTCATATCTGGATTTGACGTTTGACATTTAATAATTTTTTAAGTTTCCTCTGAAATATTGGTGAGTTTCCAAAACCTTGTTAGAGAAAGTATAGTCTACAACATGTTTGGAAGGGCGTATTCCACATTCGCGAACCGTAATCCTCGCCTTCGGCTCGGTTTACAAACTTTTCGCTCGTTCAGAATATAGGCCATTCCAATACTTATTGTAGAATATACTATTCTTTTACAAAAATACAACCTTCCAATCTAAAAATATCTTTACTCACAATAGAATAAAAACCAGTAGGAATATTTATTATTATTATAAACTTTTTAAATCTCTTAATACCCTTTCGGGTGTCGAGATTGTTCTTGTTTTAATTGTTTGCGTTGATTACTATTCCATCTTGTTGATTATCTCTTTCCATTTTTTTCTGTCCCTTGCTAACTTCTTTGCTTCTTGGCCGCTAATGTTGTTTTTTGTTAATATCTCTTCTATATTATTTTCCCATGTCTGTTTTGGTCTTCCCCTTTTCTTCTTGTTTTGTACTCTTGCATTCCACACTGCTTTTGTTTGTTTATCTTCGGGCATTCTTAATAGGTGACCATACCACGCCAACTGTTTCTTTTCTATGACATTATGAATGCTCTCTATTTGTACTCTTCTTCTTATATCTTCATTCTTTATTTTATCCATTATCGTGACTCCTTCCACTCTTCTTGAATATTTCATTTCCGCCGCCTGTATTTTGCTTCTTATTCTCTTATTCATCAACCATGATTAACTACCACATATTAATATAGGTCTATGCACTGTTTTGAATACAGTCATTTTTGTCCTCGTTATATGTTTATTTTTCAATATTATTTTGTTGATTGCTTGAAAATTCCTATTTGCTTGCTGGATTCTCGTATTTATTTCCTGCTCTAAGCTTCCTTCATTATTTATTGCTGCCCCTAAGTATTTAAATGTTTCTACTTGCTCTATTTCTTTCTCATTCAGTATTATGTTTATCCTTAAATTCTCTTTTGATATGACCATTACTTTCGTTTTTTCTACATTTATCTTCATATTATGTTTCCTTAGCTCTTCGTTCCATATTTCTAAATTACGTTTCATATCTTCTTCACTCTTTGCCATCACTGCTAAGTCATCTGCGAACGCGCATTCTGATAATGAGATCCTTTTCAACTTGTAATGTCCAACCTCTACCTTTTTTATTTTATACTTAATATTCTTCATTATTTGGTCTAAAAATATAATAAATAGCAATGGGCTTAAAGCTCCTCCTTGTCTTAATCCTTGGGATGTTTTAAACTCTTCTGATGTTGCGTTGCCAGTTCTTATGTAGTTGGATGTTGTTTCGTATATGCTTTTTATTGCTGTTAATAACTGTTCTCCTATTTTTCTTCCTCTCAATATATTCCACAACTTAGTCCCCGGTACTCGGTCGAACGCTTTTTCCAGGTCTATAAATGTGATATATAGTTTTTTGTCCGTTTTCATTGTATTTTCTATCAAGTTCCTCATAGTGAATATGTGGTCTTGTGTCGAATGTCCCCTCCTAAACCCACTTTGCGATTTTTCCATTGTTGTTTCTATCGCAGCTTTAAGCTTGTTTTCGAGTATTGCTTCGTAAATTTTCGCTGTTGTGCATAAAAGTGATATGCCCCTATAATTCTCACAATTTTTACTGTCTCCTTTTTTATGTATGGGAAATATTACTGCTTTCTTCCAGTCTGAAGGTATTTTCCCTGTTTCCCAGATTATGTTTAATAAAAGCAGCAATAATCTTTCTCCTTCTTCGCCCATATACTTCAATTGCTCGGCCTTCATACAGTCATGTCCCGGTGCTTTGCCATTCTTCAGTTTTTTAAGTACTCCAATTAACTCTGCTTCCATTATCATCTCTGTGCTTTCATTTATACTTTCTGTTTGTGGGGTCTCCTCACTCTCTGTTTCATTAGTACTTTCGTCACTTGCTAGAAGGTCTTTAAAATGTTCTCTCCATCTTGTCATTATTCCACTATCCTCTGTCAATATATTTCCTTGTTTATCTTCCAGGCTTTTGATTGTTACTTTTTCTCTTTTACTTCTCTTTAAGGTTCTATAAAATAGTTTTTGGTTTTCGTTGAAATTTTGTTCTAGTGTCTTTCCAAATGTTTCCCATGCTTTTACTTTAGCTTTTTTAACACTTTCTTTAACTAATCTCCTTTGTTTCTTGTACTCTTCGTAGTCACTATCGTTCTCTGTTTTCAAATATTTCTTCCATATCAGTTTCTTCTTCTTAATGTTGTCTTTAATTTCTTCATTCCACCAATGTGTTCGTTTCCTGTTGCTTTCGTCGCTGATTGTACCACAGGCTATTTTGGTTGCTTCTTTTATTATATTTTTGAAATAATTCCATATTTCTTCTACATTGTCTGTTTCTTGTTGTGGTGTATTGCTTATTAATTAATTTCTTGTCTGTTCGTCCTTCAGTTTGTCTACTTTTAGCTTTAATATTTTATTTTTATTTTTTGATGTTTCCTGTTTTTGCTGTACCTTTTTATTCCCTACTTTTACTTTTGCTACCGTCAAGAAGTGATCACTTCCGATTTCACAACCTCTTAGCACTCTTACGTCATTTATTCTTTTCCTTTGGTTATTTAACGTTATCAAATTACTATCACTATTCATAATAGGAATTCTCGTTACTTGATGGATATTAGTTCTTTGTTCAAAAATTGGAGTTTCAATCAAAATTTTCAATTTTGTATTCAAATAACAAATAGTTTTTATGATTTTACTATCCATATAATTTTCTCTTAACAATGATTCCATTGGATCTCTAATATTATCATTGATATATTGATTTATTTCCTCTCTTGATATTAGTCCAAAATAAAGTGTATTTAGACTACAAAAAGACAAAGTCTCTTCAATTTTCAACAAGGAAATATGAATCTGATTACTAAACGCTAACAAATTTTGGAATAATTGATGCACAGCTATAACTTTCATGTTATCCAATACTTTACCCAAAGTTTTTGCCAAACTCTTCAATTCTTCTTCTACTACTTGATTATTTCTATTCATTAATTGTATTCGCGTGTTAAATTGCTTAGTAAAATTGTGACTGAATTTCATTTGCTCATTGGTATTATTCATCATATTTTCTTGATTACTTCTTATCACTTCAATTATTCTATCATAATTTTCTTTATCTTCTTGATCCAAATTACCAGTTATACTTTTTATTATCGAACCAATTCCATTAATTAATCCTCGTTTAAATCTATTTGATTTCTGAATAATATGAACTTTCATTTCAATATTATTAATTGCATTTTCCAATAAAGCTTTATCATTGCCAAAATAACTAACATTGAACTTTTTTATTTGATAATACAAGTCATTCTTATGATCCATTAAACTATCATAATTATTATTAATATCACTAAACGATACATTAATATAAATATAATTATAATTAATGAAGGAAAAAACTTTTCAGAACTCATTTTTAAATAAATATGTTTTATTGGGTTTAAGTTCTGTAATTTATTAGAAACACAACGTTTCAACAGCAAAGTGCTGCCTTTTTCACTTGAAAAAGGCAGCACTTTGCTGTTGAAACGTTGTGTTTCTAATAAATTACAGAACTTAAACCCAATAAAACATATTTATTTATAATTATAATTAGTTGCGACGAAAGCATTCCCCAAATTTATAATGTTGATGCCGGCATTTTCGGTGACATTGAGGAAGTTTTTTCCCCATGAGCTTTTGATACTAAAATATCTGAAATTATACGAGGTCTTTTCAATTGATCAATTTTAGTTTTTACATTTTTTTCTGTAATTATTTGTGCACGTTCTGGTAAAATTTCTTTTACTTTCTGTTCTTTATACTTGTGTTTCTCCACTTTGCCACTGTTTCTTTTATGCTGTTTAATGTAAACAGTGTCAGGAATATCTTCTCTCATGTAAATTTGCTCATTATACTTTTCTTTACGACTAATTATATTTTGTTTAACTTGATCGAATAATTGCTTCATAATACTAGCATGTTTTATATTGTATTCCTCAGCGACTATTCCTTCAGGTTGAATAATTTGGTTACTATTTAAATGACCCAAAAGAATATGAAAGGGTGTATTTTTTATTGTTGAATGAATACTATTATTATATGCTATCAAACTATGAATTACTTTTTCCTTTTAAGGTAATGCTTTGAAATTTCATTATTCAATATTCGAATAGTTTCGATAAGAGAACTATGAAATCTTTCTATATTTCCATTAGATTTTGGATTATTGGTACTTGTAATATGTAATTTGATATTCTTATTCAACAAAAATTCTAACGGTAGTTTATTATTGAACTCTGCTCCTTTATCAGTAATAATTTTTTCAGGTAAACCATAATGTGAAAAGAATTTAATCAATTTTGATATTATGGTGATGGAATTTTGAATTTTAATCTTATATGCTTGAGCAAATTTTCAGAAGCTGTCAATAATTGTTAAAAACTTTTGTTTCCCTAACGATAAAATATCTGAATGAATTATTTGTAATGGTTTCTCAGCAGCTGGTGTGAGAATATTAGGAATCTGGAATGGTCTTCTTTCATACTTATTTTTCAAGCAAATGTTACATTTATTTATGAAATTTTGGATTTCTTTTATCATATTAGGAGAATAATAAATCAATTTCAATTTACCATGTGTTTCGGTAATACCTTTGTTAAGAGATTTACCTTCATGATAATTTCTAATCGTGATTAATTGTTCATCCCTATCTTGTGAATCAATTAACAAATTTTTACATTGTATAAATTTATAATGACCAGCGTTGAAGTAAGTTTGTAAAACAGCGTTGAAATTCAGTTTGAAACTCTCAGGAATTGAACAATGATAATTTACATGAGGTTGACAATAATTTTTAATAGAATATTGCTCGATTACAATTAATCTTATTCACGGAAAAATATATTCGTTGTTTCGTATTATCAAATAACTTTTCTATTTTAACCTCATTTCTATTTGATTCTTTTACAATAATTTGATTACTTCCATAATTCACTGGAGATTCTAAATACTGTGCCGTGCGAGAGTGAGGGGGGAGCTCGTAAAGACGACGTAGTATGGGGCGGAGCTTCTTCGGCCGCTTACGCCGCACCGCGTCGCAGCCCATCACCCCTCTCAATGGAAGCCTCTAGTGATTTCTAGAAATGGAAAGAGTCGAGAAATGGAAAACTCGAGAACAATATTTCTCTATATAAGGCCAAGCAAAAGATGTGTAAGACAGTACAGTAGTAAGAATAGTAGTGGTGAAATAAATAATGAACAGTGATAAGTAAAGTGGACAGTGCATATAAATAGTGAAATATAAATATCTGTGACCTTGATTAAATAAGAATTAAGTGATTAATATATAAATATAGTGTTATTAGTGACATAAGAAAAATGAAACTTTTATTTCATTTAGATTATTAAATAGTGACTTTTATTTGATTACTAACTGATTTCGTCAAGCAATAAACATTACAGTGGTGTCGAGTGCGGGGTTGTTATAAACAATTTGATATTTTGTTTATTGCTGCTTTGTGAAATTGGAAAATGGCGTCTACGAAGTTGTTGAAAGATTTGAAGGTCGCAGAGTTGAAATATCAATTGGAAGAGCGGGATTTGGAAACCAGTGGCCGCAAACAAGTTTTGATGGAACGACTTCGAGAAGCTATGACTGAAGACGGTGAGGACCCTGATACGTATTTGTTTGAGGTTCAACTTTTTTTAACCGATTTGGCAATAAGTTTAAAAGAAAACTGTACAAATTTAGAATCAAAGTTAAAAGAAAATTCTATAAATTTAGAATCAAAATTAAAAGAAAATTCTACAAGGAAGAGAATTTGGAATTAAAATTGAAAGAAAATTCTACGAGTTTAAAAGAAGATTTATTAGGAAAGCTAGAAGAAAATTCTAGAAACTTGAGAGAAGAACTGCATGGAAAGATGGAGCAAAATACAAAGAAAGTTGAACAGCAACTGGAAAAATTTAGAGAAAATTCAAAGGTATGGAAGGAAGTATTTGAAGATAATTGTAAAATGTTAAAAGAAGAATTGGATGCAAAATTGGATTCGAAATTGGATGAAAAAATGAAGATTTTTGAAGAAAAATTTAAATTTGGTGTTTCATCTCCGAAAAAAGCTTCAAAAACTGAGATAATTGAATTATCCGCACTAAATCTTGATTAAACTACAAAAATGCGTGTCAAACCTCCAACCTTTGATGGTCAAACATCTTGGATTAATTACCATAGGCAATTTGAAGCTGCTGCTAAGGCTAATGGCTGGAATGATACTGAGAAAGTTTCAGCACTTACAGTTGCTCTCCGAGGAGATGCGGTAAATATTTTACAGGCTATTCCACCGGAAGAAGACAACAATTATGAAAAATTGGTCAAGCGACTGGAGCTGCGATACGGCCATGCACACTTGGAGGAAGTGTATCACACGCAGCTCAAGAACCGATACCAACGTCCCAGCGAGAGTCTACAGGAGCTCGAAGCTGATGTGGCACGCCTAGTTCGACTTGCATATCCAACTGGCCCGGATGATTTCTTGGAAAGCTGGGCTGTGAGAATATTTGTGGTTGGCATCAGAGACCATGAAACGCAACAAGCCCTGCGGTTGGCGCGACCGAAGAAGCTAGTGGAAACTTTGGCTCATGCACTGGAATACGAAGCGGCAAAGCAGGCGTCCAGAAGCAGTGCTCGAGTGCGAGAGGTTACCTGCGACTCCGATACCACGGAAAGCTTGGAAGCCCAGGTTCAGCGGTTGGTCCAGGAAGCAGTGAAAGATCTCAAGAATTCAAGACAACTTCGGTGCTGGAACTGTGGAGAACTAGGTCATTCAAAAAGTCGAAGCAGGAAGCCTTTGAAGATGCTACCCAAAGATAACTCCAAACATGAAAAAGAACACCTCGCAAGAATGAAACTCACCAAACAAGACACAAAGATAGAGCCTAACTGCGATGAACTTTCGAAGAAATGAACGACCCTATTACTATCCAAGGGTCAACAATCAAACAATCGGCAACGCGCACAAGCAGAAGATCTGATACGCCGATTCCGAGAGGTGTTTGAAACCAGTGAGGGGCGAAAAGGAAGAACAAATATTGTCCATCACAAAATTGACACAGGCGATGCACGACCAATCCGAGAAGCACCACGACGACTCCCGATTGCGAAGAGAGAAGACGCTGAAGCCATCATTCAAGATATGGAGCAAGACGGCATCATTGAACCCTCGAACAGTCCATGGGCCTCTCCGGTGGTACTTGTGAAGAAGAAAGACGGATCTACACGATTTTGTGTCGACTATCGCCAGCTGAATAACGTTACCAAGAAGGACAGTTATCCTCTGCCCAGGATTGATGACACCTTAGATACCCTAGCCGGGCCAAAGATCTTCTCGACCCTAGATCTCAAGAGTGGATACTGGCAAGTAGCGATGGATGAGAAAGACCGAGAAAAAACTGCATTTACCATCGGCAGTGGATTGTGGCAATTTACAGTCATGCCATTTGGTCTGTGTAATGCTCCTGCTACCTTCGAGCGACTTATGGAGACCGTACTTGGAGGACTATCGGAAAAAACTTGCTTGGTATACCTGGACGATATAATTGTGATGGGAAAATCATTTGAAGACCATTTGAAGAACCTGGAGCAGGTATTTGAACAATTAAAGAAAGCGGGTTTGAAACTCAGTCCAAAGAAATGCTACTTATTCCAAGAACGGGTGAACTATTTGGGACATGTGGTCTCCAAAGAAGGCGTAGCAGTTGATGCAGAAAAGATTAAGACAATTCAGGAATGGCCGGTACCTGCGGATAAACATCAGCTGCGCAGTTTCCTCGGGCTCTGTACCTATTACAGAAGATTTGTTTATGGATTCGCCAATATCGCCAAACCACTGACCAGACTGACGAAGAATAATCGCAGATACAGCTGGGATGAAGACTGTCAAGTCACTTTCGAGCGACTGAAACTACTCCTAGTTCAAGCACCAATCCTGAGTTACCCGAAGACGGAAGGATGCTTTGCTCTGGACACAGATGCCAGCGACGTCGGTATTGGGGGTGTCCTGTCCCAATTGCAGAAGGGTCAAGAAAGAGTAATCGGGTACTTCAGTAAGGTTTTGTCAAAGCCAGAAAGAAACTACTGTGTCACAAGACGGGAACTGCTGGCAGTAGTAAAGTCCATCAAGCATTTCTACAAATATTTATATAGTAGGAATTTCTTGTTAAGAACTGACCACGCTGCTCTGAGATGGCTACTACAGTTCAAGAATCCTGAGGGTCAGGTCGCTCGATGGATTGAAAGACTTCAAGAATACGACTTCAACATAGAACATCGGGCCGGTACAGCACATAAGAATGCTGATGCTTCATCAAGACGACCATGTCCAAAAGATTGTCATCATTGCTCTAAGGTTGAAGCGAAGGCGTTCCGAACAACTGTCATTGACGATGCTTGGCAACCACAAGAGATAGAAAAGGACATAGATGGCGACTCAGAGTTGCAAATTATTCAAGAATAGAAGAAGAAAGGAACAAGACCGACATGGCAAGAGGTGGCACTATACTCCCCGACGGTCAAATCGTACTGGGCGCAATGGGATTCCATAATCCTGGATGAAGGCGTCTTGAAGCGTGTCCTGAAAGATCCGGATGAAACCAAGAGTAGAGAACAGCTGATCGTTCCTAGAGGTCGGGTTCCGGAGGTCTTGAGACATCTCCATGATGGAGTGAGTGGAGGACACCTTGGGGTTACGAAGACTCTGCAGAGAGTTCGTGAGCGGTTTTATTGGCTAAACTGCAAAGAAGACGTTAGGGAATGGTGCAGGAAATGCACTACGTGCGCTTCAAGCAACGGACCGCAGAAACGACCAAGAGCTCCGATGCGACAGTATAATGTCGGTAGTCCATTCGAGAGGATAGCCATCGATGTAGCAGGACTATTTCCCGAATCAGACGTCGAAAATAAATACATTGTTGTCGTCATGGACTATTTTAGTAAATGGGCGGAAGCGTATGCCCTTCCTAATCAAGAGGCCGCTACTATTGCAGACGTCCTAGTAAAGAACTGGATCTGTCGTTTTGGCGTACCCTTGGAACTTCATTCTGACCAGGGAAGAAACTTTGAATCCACACTTTTCCAAGGGATATGCGAAGTACTGAATATTCGTAAAACCAGAACTACTGCATTACATCCGCAGTCCGATGGAATGGTGGAACGGATGAATGAGACCATCAACAGACACCTGGCCAAAGTTGTCTCTAGTCACCAGAGAGACTGAGACAAATATCTCCATCTGTTGCTTTTGGCCTACCGCTCATCCGTACACGAAACAACCGGACAGACCTCAGCAAGAATTATTTTTGGACGGGAACTTCGGCTACCATACGACCTTAAGTTCGGCTGCAAACCTGGAGAAGACCTGGCTGGTGAAGATTATGTCATTAATTTAAGGCGTCAGATGGACGATATCCACTCCCGAGTCCGTATAAACATCCAGAATACCAGCGACCGGATGAAAGTGACCTATGACGTCAAGGCACAAGACGGGGGTTTTCAACCAGGAGACTCTGTGTGGCTTTATAACCCAGGTCGGCGACGTGGCCTGTCTCCAAAATTACAGACATCTTGGGAAGGGCCTTACGAAGTTATCAGAAGAATTAACGACATAATCTACGAAATCAGACGCAACCCCAAGAGCAAATCAAGAGTGGTGCACTTCAATCGGCTAGCACCATTTGCAGGAGACAATAATGAAGATCCAAACGACGCACGTGCTCGTAAGATCCATGCGCAGGAAGATTCATTTGAGGAGTTCATGAAGACATTTTCAAGTGGACGTCGGGCTCGATTCGGAATAACTACTGAAGTGCAGCAGGATCTATTCAGAGTCCCGGCCGACTACTCTTTGGCCCATTGTGTATCAGGAGATTTGAAGATGTCCCGAGGGATAGCAGCAGTTTTCAAGAAGAAGTTTGGCAGGCCAGAACACCAGAAGCCTACAGTAGGGAAGACCATCTGTCTGAGGGACAATACGACAACCAAGGAACGCTTTATTTACCACATGGTAACGAAAGATAAATTTCATCACAAACCAACCTACCGTTGCATGTGGAAAACGCTGCAAGACATGCGAGGCCATCTAAAGCAGAACGACATCCTGAAACTGGCAATACCAAAATTAGGCTGCGATCTGGATGGATTAGATTGGAAGATCGTTCAAAATATGATAGAGGTAACATTCCAGAACAGCGGAATTCAAATATTGGTCTGCTGTTTCCACCCAGCAGGCCCGATCGAACCAAAAACTGTCGACTGCTACTTCTACCAAACTACTGGTTGCACCAAGGGCGGCGAGTGTCGATTCCGGCATAGACATTAAGGTGTGTTTCGGGACGAAACATTCTTAAGAAGAGGGCAGTGTGACGTGCGAGAGTGAGGGAGGAGCTCGTAAAGACGACGTAGTATGGGGCGGAGCTTCTTCGGCCGCTTACGCCGCACCGCGTCGCAGCCCATCACCCCTCTCAATGGAAGCCTCTAGTGATTTCTAGAATTGGAAAGAGTCGAGAAATGGAAAACTCGAGAACAATATTTCTCTATATAAGGCCAAGCAAAAGACGTGTAGGACAGTACAGTAGTAAGAATAGTAGTGGTGGAATAAATAATGAACAGTGATAAGTAAAGTGGGCAGTGCATATAAATAGTGAAATTTAAATATCTGTGACCTTGATTAAATTAGAATTAAGTGATTAATATATAAATATAGTGTTATTAGTGACATAAGAAGAATAAAACTTTTATTTCATTTAGATTATTAAATAGTGACTTTTATTTGATTAATAACTGATTTCGTCAAGCAATAAACATTACAATACGTGAGACCATTAATGGGACTTTCATCATCTGAATGATCAGTAACTGTGTCTGTTCCAGAATGTTCCACCTGCATAGATTGATCATCTAAATTATCATCGTCTCAATCTTCATCACTCATTACTTCTTGAATTTTCATTATTACGTGAATATTTATTCTGATATGTGAATTTTGAAATATCTCTCTAATCACATTTTCTATTTTTTGCCATCTTTTCTTATCTAATCCGGAACAAATTTTCGGCATTTTGATTTCATTTATATCGTTTTGAATAAGAAACTGAAGTAATTTATCTAGACAGGATTCAATGCTAGACATTGTCGGTTTCTCAAAATACTTATTTTTTGTCAATAAATGAATTATAATTTGATCATCACAATTTTGAATTGCTATTTTATCCTCGATTATTTTTATTTTATCTTTTAATTGTTTAGTTTCATACAAATTATCAACTTGAGCAGCGAATCCTTTTCCCATACAAAAATCTTTGGATATACAATTATAAAGGTAATTTATTATCGAAAATGTTTTCAATCCTATAGACAATCTCAAATGACGGTTTTATTCTGGAAAGAGCATCCGCAACAAAATTTTGCTTTCCTTTTTTATACTCTATGCAATAATCATACTCTTTCAATTTTAATTTCCATCGTATTAATTTTTGATTAGGTTCTTTTAATGAGTTAAGTCAAACCAAAGGTCGATGACCCGTCACGATTTTGAATTTCCTGCCGTGAAAATATGTTCGAAAGGTTTTAGTTGCCCAAATTATTGCCAGCAACTCATTTTCTATCGTTGAATAATTTTGCTCATGATGATTGAGAGTTCGTGACGCATATGAAATGGATAAATCTTTGCCTTTTATATTTTGGGATAAAACTGCTCCTAAAGCATAATTGCTTGCGTCTGTAGTCAAAATAAATTCATGGTCAAAATTTGGGTATTGCAAAATTAGACTATTCATCAATAATGTTTTACATTTCTCAAAACATTGCTGATATTCCTTATTTTTAATATCGATCTTGCTATTTTTTCTCAAACAGTTGGTGAAGGGCTTTGTTACTTTCCCGAAATCTTGTATAAAGCGACGATAATAACCTCAAAGGCCTAGAAATGATTTAATTTCTTTAGTTGTTTTTGGTATTGGGAAATTTTGAATAGTTTTTAATTTTTCCGGACTCGATTTTATTCCATCAACTGTTATTATATGGCCTAAATATGCCACTTCTTTCCTTAAAAATTCACATTTGTCCAACTGTATTTTTAAATTTGCCTCGCGTAACTTATCGAAAACTAATTTTAAATTTGGAAATGCTCTTGTAAAGACGAGCCTAAAACAATTATATCGTCCAAATAGACGAAGCAACATTTATTTATCAAATCTTTCAAAATCTTTTTCAAGGCATACGTTTGTATTCAAAATGTCCTTTGTCAGTCGAAAAAGCAGTTTGTTCTACGTCTTTGGGATCCATTCCAATTTGGTGGAATCTACTTGTCAGGTCAAGGATCGTGAAATAATTTGATGTTCCAAGTTTATTCAAAATTTCAGTAATGTCGGGAATAGGAAAACGGTCGTCTACGGTCTTTTCGTTTAACTTTCTAAAATCATTGACAACGCGAATTTTTTTTATTCCAGAAGCATCTGGCTTCTTTTCAACCACCCATACCGGACTATTCCATGGTGAATAACTGTGTTGAATTATGCCGTGATTTAATAATTTATCTATTTCTTCATTTACTTGTTCTTTATAAATTTCAGGAAACTTATAATTTTTTGTGTGAATAGGGATATCATCAGTTGTCAAGATTTTATGTTTAATTTTAGATGTAAAGGTTAACTTCTCATTTTTTGAGATTGTTAAGTCTTTATACTCATTTAAAATTTTAGCAAGCTCCTCCAATTCCTTTACAGTCAAATGTTCATGTCTAATATTTAAATCTTTTATAATTTCTGTATCAAAAACTGCTTACGAATCTTCATTGAAATAATTGAATCTATGTTAATTATTTAATAATTTTATTTTCTCTCTATTTAAATTTATCTGTGCTTGTAATAACTTTAAAGCATTAAAACCTAATAAAATATGAAATGACTTATGAAAATTATACAAATAACATTTAATATTTCTACCCTTATATTTTATGAAAGTATATTCAGAGCCTTCCGATTCTCCATTCATAGTTTATATTTTAAAATGTTCTTCAAAAATTTTGAATTGATCTCTATTTCTATAAACGTAATCTTTATTAATAAAATTTTGTGATGATCCTGTATCGATCAATATAAACAAATTCTGTAATTCTATATAGGGTAATTTAGATATCATGTTTATGGCTAAGGATTCAAATCTAGGTAAGCACTTGTGGGAAAATTTTCAATATTTGTTGCTTCCGCCGATTCATCATTAGTTTCACTTTCAACATTTTCGAAACACTCATGTGTTTCTCCCTGATTTTCTAAGGAAGTATCTTCGTCATCATTCTCGATGTTATTAAGTTCTTCAAAAATGAAATTTGGTCTTTCATTTGATTTGAAATAATTATTATTTGGTTTAGCCATGCGTGTAGAGATAGACATGGGTATAGGTTGCGATGATTACGCTGTTCGTATCAATTTTATCGGTTGTGAGGGAAATTTCGATGGACCAGGCTGAGGTTGTTGGTACTGATTTGGTCTATTATTGAAATATTGAGGTCGTTGATATTGAATCGGTTTATTCTTTGGAAATTGTGTCATTGGAGTTATTTGCTGTCGCGATTGGGAATTTGTCGCATTTTAATTAGATAGGTTTGAATTTATTCTGTAATATTGGTAGTCGTTTGTTAATAAATCATTGATTTCATCTAAATTTGAGGGATTTCTGGCAGCTGACTGCGATTTGAATGGCTCTCTACAGTTTCTAATAAAACATTGGGTGACAAATTTATGACCGAAATTTTTGAAATCCTGCACAGATTGTACACAATATTTCATTTCAATATGGTTTACATATAGAAAGAATAAATCGTTATACCTTTTAAGGAAATCAAATATTGGCTCTTTATTCTGCTGCAATTGACACAATTCGATTAATAATGTACATTCGTTTCTTTTATCTTGATATTGCGAGATTAAAAATTCTTTCAAGCCTCTCCAGCAAGTAATATTCCGACAAGAAGTTAAATATTCACTAGCTTTACAAGTAATTTTCTTTTTCAAGGTAATTAATGTTATTGTCTTAGCAATTTCGGATGGATTACTTTGGTTTATAAGTTCCAAAATCTCTTCCGTAGATTTTATGAAATGTGATGAACTTTTCTTATCTCCATTGTATTCAGGAATTAGATCCATGATTTTTAAAATACCAGTGTCAAGATTAGCGAATACGCCATTTTGATTTGCTTGAATAGTCATTTCTATTTGATTAATATTTAAATTACTCAATACGTTAATTAAATCTTCAATCTTGACTGATTATATTATCCAACAGTTAACAGAGTACATTAAATTTGTACTTACATAAATAGTAAAACTACAAAGTTCATTTGTATTCTTGTTAGACGGGGTTGCTGATTTGCTTTTAGCGGAGTTGATGTAGAGCTGGTGGAGAGAATGATTCGCCGGACCAGGAGATGCGCACACTGAACTACAGATGATCATCTTCAACGAGTTGTACTTTCAAAGTCCTCGAATGATCGCCAATCTGCTGTATCTTCTTTTAGTTGTTGATTTATTCGTCAGGATTACACTTTTGCACTTGCCGTCAGAATTTGAGTTTTTATGAACTGTTAAGTCAATGGTTAACACCAACGATTTGATCACTTCAACGAATTGATTTTACACAGAATTTTGTTGAACAAAACTCTTAACAATCCTATCGACTGCGCCAGTTAGATTATTAAATTTAATAAAACCTTTTTTAAAAATTCATTTTAAATTTTGAAAGAGAGATACAAGTGTTCAGTGTGACCCTAGATGCATTCTGATTTACTTTTGCTACAACAGGTTTCTCACAAGAGAACTGATAAAGTATTTTCCCAGACGAAATATGAATCTACTAAATAAGTGAAATATGACTATAAAATGGTGTGATCTCATAAGATGTGTTACTTAACTCACATATTAAAAAAACAAAACACTTGGTGTAAACTTCATAAAATCTAATTTATTCACATCATCGATTCCGGCTTTTTAGGCCATCATCAGAGGAGTTATATACATGTGTATATAATAAGTCGATAGTATAATGAAACTAGCTATTATACAATTCTGGCAAATGCTTTATTGTTGAACTACTGATTGTTTCTTCTGAAGTCGGATCGGTAAGTAAATTCTGATTGGCCAGATTTTTTTCCCGCATATATTAGTTTTTGAAGGATCATAAAACATGAATTCAAAAATAAAGTGCAAATGTTGCAGAGTTCAATTTCTATAATTTAATAATTTAAATCTATCTTGACTGAGGATAATTTTTCTGATTTTTGTTGTTATCAATCAACTAAATAATTCAAGAAACTTGTGATATTGTTATTGGTGAAATGATTTTGGATCTATATATAATTTTGGTGGTAAGGATAATAGGAAGAATTGATAATAATTCTTGTGTTGTCCTTTTTTAATGGCATTTCGCAGCTTTGTGCTTCCTAAATTTACAGAAAATTGGCTTTGTAAAGCACCTTCTCAAGCTATCCTACCCAGTTGCATTTCAACTATCTTTAAGCAAGATTAGCGCATGAAGATCTTGTTGTTTAGGGCTAGTATTGTTGTAGCATATGGCCACACTTCCTGCAGGGACACCCACAAGAGGATATTGTTCGTGGTTCAGATACACCGATGATCTCATAGTGGCGCTCGCATACACGTCGAGAGCCTGTAAAAAGTGAAATATATAACCAGCTTGAAATTATATTTAATTGGTTGAGAATAAAGTTGATCCACTTTGAAAACAATAATGGAGACAAAAGACAGTATCAGTATTACTAATAGTCTGTGAGACAGGGCATAAATTTTTCGTCGATTACCGCTCACTTGAAGCTTCGTGAATGACTTCATTGTGATGAGTCCGACAGCTTTAACATTTGACGAAGTTCTTGATTTGGGGGCGTTTTTCAGCGAGGGCTGATTGAACACTCCAATTTCATGAAGCCTTAAAAATGTATTACCGTTATATTGATGTTAACACTAATCAAAAAATTTTTTGATCACAAAATGAAAAATAATATTGTACGACATGAGTATTGGGGGCCAGCGATGAGTCCGACAAGCCGCGTTTGTCACAAGTACGTTGGTATGAAAACGGATCACCGCTAGTCTGAGACTTTGAGGACGTGTGCAATTATTTTCTTCTCTAAAATTTGGTCATTTTGTCCGACAAATTTTCGGGGGCGTTTTTTCAGTCCGACACTGAAAAAGAGTCAGGATTATAACAGTTCCTTCATCAATGACCGCTTATCCCTATATTTCTTCATTTCTCATTCAAATAGTGTCTAGAACATTACTGTATACATGTCCAACAATTTAAATGGGGCGATACTTCAGAAAAAGCAAAAATATGTGGTATTAATGCGGCTGCGTTTATAGGCATTTACATATATGAAATGCATAGCGAGTCAGTATAATTATTAATTATAAATAATAGAAGAAGGCTTGTGCGCCAATATATTAATATTATTTTGGAATCAAATATGTGGTATAAAGTCAGTATACTGTGATAATCACCTCAAATATCATTCAAATTTATCTTCAACTGTGATATCTATATTTTAAAACGTCAAGAGCAAACTTTCGACCTCTTTTTAAGCATATTGCATGCACGGAGGAGTGTGAGATTTGACATACTCAAAATTTATATGGAGAAGATGTGCAGAAAGCGAGAATTATATACAGGTGTCCCATTTTAATCTATATATCAATACGTGAAGAGGAAGCTTTGTATCCCTTTTCAAGCATATTGCACGCACGAAAAAATTTGATATTTGGCATACTTTAAGTTTATATGATCGAGTGCAGAAAGCTTGAAATATATACAGGTGTTCTATTCTGATTTTACGACGTGAAGAGAAAACTTTGTACCGCGCACATGAGGTGATGTGAAGCTTGGTTTACTTGAAGTCTGTGTGGATAATGTGAAATATGGCATATTTGAAGTATATCTGGAGAATTGAGAAAATGACTGAAGAAAAATTTCGAAGATTTCTCTCCCCTTTCTATAGTCGGGGGAGAAAGTCACTTTGAAATCTTGAATGGGAACCATCAATCCCAATTTTTAATTCGGATGGAGCATTGAATACCAATTTATTTTCTCTTGGAACCCCCAGGGATGGAAGATTAAAGTGAATAAAGTTCCAACTAAGCGACATAGCTTTACTTCTTTTCAATTATTTTGATAATGATTTATTCATTACCAGCTTATAAACAACATTCATTACTTATCTCTTGATATTAAATACGTCAAAAACTAAGTTATATATGTGCGACCGCTTTCTTGTCGGACTGACGATAAGAACCAATATTTCGGTCGGACACTATGTTCTTTGGAAAGATAATATGTTTTCAAACTATGACTTTTGGTCCGACAAGCGGTCATTGATGAAGGAGCTGTTATAATCCTGACACATTTCCAGTGTTGGACTGAGAAAACGCCTCCGAAAATTTGTTGGACAAAATAACCAAATTTTAGGAAAAAAAATTGTTGAACACGTCCTCAAAGTCTCCGACTAGCGGTGATTCGTTCTCATACCAACGTACTTGTGACAAGTGCAGCTTGTCGGACTCACCGCTGACCTCCAATATTCATGTCGGACAATATTATTTTTCATTTTATAATCAAAAAATCTTTCGATAAGTGTAAACATCCACATGACGGTAATACATTTTTAAGGCTTCATGAAATTGACCTCGACTCCTTCGACGCGTGACAGTGCATCAGCAACGATTTAATCTTCTCCAAAGACGTGGCGGATGTCAAAAGCGAATTGACTCATGAAATCTAGGTGACGGAATTGACGAGGCGAGCACTCTTGATTTTTTTTTATGAAGGTGTATGTAATTGGCTTGTGGTCGGTGTAGATGGTGAACGACTGTGCCTCCACGATATGCCTGAAGTGCTTGACCGCGAGATAGAGTTGCTCGCAATCTTACGCTCCGTATTTGCACTCAGCTGGATTCAGTTTCCTGGAGAAGAATTCCAGCGGCTGCCAACTTCCGTCAACCCATTGTTGGAGGGTGGCATTCACAGCGTAGTTTGACTCGTCTGTGAAGATGGCTACAGGCGCGCTTAGCTCTGGGTGAGCCAACAATGTCGCTTGCGCAAGACTCTCCTTGCTAGCCTCAAATGCTTGGGTGGCTTCTGGTTTCCGATTGTCCTTGACGTTGCCCTGAAGAAGATTGTTCAATGGTGCTTGAACCTCAGCAGCCTTGGGTAGAAATCTTCTGGAAAAGTTTATCATACCCAAAAACTAGCGCAGCTTCTTCACCGTATCTGGCTGAGGGTAGACACAGATGGAGTCGTCTTTTTCGGATAGTGGACAAGTTCCTGTCCCAGGAAGTAAGTAGTCGAGAAATTTAATTTTTGTCTTACCGAAGATGCATTTGGAAGGGTTTATTACCATGCCGTCCTTCTTGAATCGCTGGAGTAAGGTCTCTAGATGTTGATGATGCTACTTAAGTGATTATGATGCTATTAAAATGTCATCTATGTAGGCGTAGCAGAACTCCAAGCCTTGTAGCACTTCGATAAAGCACTGGAATGTCTGCGCTGCATTCCATAAGCAAAAAGTCATGCATTTGAATTCAAAGCGACCGAGTGGTGTTGTGATAGCCGTCTTCGGGATGTTATTCTCGGCAACTGGAATCTGGTTAAATGCTTGCACCAGATCGGTGGTGGAGAAGATGGTTCTGCTGTGCTGCGATTGTGGTAAGTCCTGAATATGCTTGATAGAATAGCGACTTGGTAATATTCTTGCATTCAGAGCGCGATAATCGCCATACGGCCTCCACTCATCGCTTTTCTCGGGGACCATATGAAGAGGTGAAGCCTATGAGCTCTACGAAGGCTGAGCTCTGCCCATATGAAGCATAGCATCAAAATTTGTTCTCGCGGCCATCAATTTTTTTGGTGCGAACCGTCGTGGACTTGGATCCACGGAAGGTCCTGTTATTATGATATGATTTTTTGTGGAATGACTTAATATTTTTGTTGCTCCATCTGGCCGAGTCACCTCAGAATACCTCTGCAGAAAGTCTTGGTAAGATGATGTGCCTGAAATAATTTTCAATCTCGGTGTGATCGAGCCCAGGAATTTTTGTATCCAACAGCAATCCATAATGAGCCCCGAAATCTGTTCCAATTATTGGCTTGGAGACATCTGTAACGAAAAATCAACCAGCAATCCATAATGGGTCTAGAAATCTGTTCAAATTTTGGAGACATCTGCAAAGACAAATCTCCAGGTGAACTGCCGTCGTAGTCCAAGGTTCAGCGTCAGTGTAACCCTACCGTACGTCGCGATCGCGGTACTGTTTGTCTCGGAAAGTTTGTTCTCAGTTTTTGCGCGCGGTGATAACAATTGAGTTCGCGGAAACACACAGAAGTCCGCTCCGGTATCTATTAGATACCGATCCTTAGATGAACCATCTTCATCGAACAAACGGCTTGTTACAGTATCTGATTTATTTCCATCGCCGCTAATTTTTGGAGCACTATTGCTAGTGCTCGCTCAAGACCATCAATTCTCGGGTCAAGTGGACTTGCTGTGGTGGGCGTGGTAGCTTTGGCGATACTTTCTGTCTGACCATATGCTTCAGCCACTGAGTCTGCTATTTCCGCCCTTTTGTCAAGCGTCAAACCTTTGTAAGGCTCCAGGAGAGCTTGCATATGTTTGGGTAAGCGACCCAACCACAATGATCCTAGAATCTCTTCAGGAAAACTTATTCCCGAAAGATTTCGCAGATGACGAAGGAATTAAGTTGGTTTCTAATCACCAATTGGCCCATTTTCTAATAACTGACGAATAATCTGTTCCTACAAGGCACTTATTCTTTCAATTAACTCGGTTTCAAATAGTGAGTAATACTCTTCGGCTCTTGATTCCAAGAGCAAATCGCGATTTTCAATTGCGTACCTTTGATTGAGACCGCTCAACGCATGTAAATTTTGCATTGTCCTGTGTAATTCCTGCGGCATCAAAACTACTTTCTAATAGCAAGAACCATGATTCAGGCTGCGCTGGCATAAACGGTGGCACTCTTACTGCTAAGCGATCGACCGATTGATTATTATTTGCAAGAACGGCGGCGTTCTCAGTACTCATTTTAGAATATACGGAAAGTCACTGAGCACAGTTACAAGAATGTTCATACAACAATGAAAACAAAATGTCACTTACTCAAAAAGAATTGACCCTGAATCGAAAAAAAATATCAATCAATTGAATAAAAAAATGTCACTAATTCAAATGAGTTTTCCACTGAAAATTTTAAATTTAGACTTAAACACTAACAAAAATTGTCACAGAAAAGTTTGTCACGCACAAAATTATTGTATCACTGCACAAATCACATACAATTCACGAACACGTTGATATCGCGTATGTTATCACGTCGAGGTCATTTGGGTGATGTAAATGGGAAAGCGCGCATATTTGTCTTGAACTATTTATTTCTCGGAGAATGTTCTTAGACAAGAGCGTAGAGAGGAAGAGCCTGGTCATTAGTATTTGCGTATTTGCAGATGTTTTAAAAGGGAAGCTTGTTTGAAGTGAGGGTGTGACTGGAATATGACCGTATTTTTTGCAGATTTAAGTTTCTAAAAGGGATGAAATTAAGTCAAGAAACAAAGGTAGAAATAGTAAGGATGACAAAAAGGGATAGAAGAATACTATTTAACAAGATATATACAATATTTACATTCAATTTGATAGTAGATTTAATTGAGTATGGAAGTATGTATATGAAGGGTGCAGCCGGATATGTGGGTGTGTGTATAGCAAAGGATAAGTGGGAGACATTTTTTTCTACAGTAGTGTTCTTGCTAATGTATTCTGGCCAATTATTCTCATGTGTTCGACTAAGAAGGAATTGAATCTCTGCGATTCCGGTACTTCTGGGATTGTCGATAGAGCTTTAATGTTAATTCATTCTGCGCAAGGCTAAATAGCTTCGGATTATTCTATTGTTAAATTTGAGACCGTTGTCAGAGGTTATTCCTTTTTGTATCATGGAGTAAGTAAGATATTGAATAAGTTTATTCAAGATTGTTATTGCATTTTTGTCTTTAATTGGGTGGGCTATAGCCAATTTGGAGATGAAGTCTACGATAGTTGAGATTTTTTCTATTTCTAATGAGAGAAGATCGATGTGTACCTTTTCGAAAGGTTTGTTGGCTGTGAAGGGGTGAGAATGTTTGAGACTTGTATAAGAGTTTCTTCCGTATTTTATTGTTAGGCATATATTACATATGTTTATATAATTCCTAATCTCTTTGAACATGTTGGACTAGTAGTATATTTGTTTTAATTTGTTGTGAGTTTCCTTTTTACCCCAATGTGTTTTAGATAGTTCTTTTTCTTCGGGACACACGAGTTCGTCGCGGAGCATTTGATTATCTATTTCTATATTGAAAGTTTCGTTTTTATCAAAATTCAAATATTTTAATTCCAATTTATGTTTATTTGGAGATGTGACAACTGACCGCTCCATTTGTGGAAACAAACTTTGTTTGGAGCAGTTATATTCCAGGTAGACCCAATGATATGTCAAAAGGTTTAGAAAAATCATAAACATAAATTCTGATGTTTCGGCTTTTCAATTTTAACTAAGTGAACTATTTTCCTATAGATTTGCCATTAAAAGTATGCACGTCGAAGGTTCCGGGATGATTTATGAAATTTTTCTTGATAAGTTCAGGGTGTATGCAATTTTGTATTGATCCGGTATCAAGTGTAACTTTATGGTACGCTATTTCTATGAAGAGTATTTTATTGAAGTTTTTGGTTAGGGCTTTGATGATTGTTGCTCATTGTTTAGGTCTAAAAAATTGTTTTCGTTGTAGATTTCGTTTTCAAATTGCTCTTTGATTGCCAAGTTTTCTATTTCCGGTTCTAAGATGTTTTCACGTTCTAATGTCTGATTAGATAAATATTCTGCTTTAGGTTGATTTTGGTTTGGAGCTATCTTCTGGATACTCATAGAAGATAGATATTAAATGTGATTCTTGGAACTGGAAGTATTCCTTCATCTGAGGTTGGGGCGATGGATGTCGCTGTCTGTTAGAAGTATGAGGATTGTTTCTCTGATAATTGAATTGTAGTTGGTGTTCTGGAGAAGGCATTCTTTTGATTTGTGTCTAAGCGTGATTGCATATGTATTGCAGGTCCTCAGTTACCAAGTATAGATTAGAAATAATTCTTTGAATCTGGAGAAATATTCTAGGATGTTTTCCCTACTCTGTTTGTAATGAGTTAGCTCGTACATCGAGGTGTGTTCAAATCTGATGTCTTGAGAAATTATCTGAAAGATGTTGATTCAAATCGGCCCATTTGGTAATATTTGTTCTTTAAAGTCTCAATTACTAATCTTTTTGCTATTTCTGAAGAATGGTAATGACAAAACTTGCGAGGGTCTAATGTCTAATAATTTGAGTGTTTCATTGCTTAGATGAGCTATGAGCTCCTACGTTAGGAGATGATATATTTAGGCTGAGATCATTTAGATCACTTAACAGTTCTTCCAGCTTTAGAGTGAATGTGACATCATGAATCTATTACTTTACTGAGGTATAACTTATGTTATTATTGTGAATAGCTTGATCATTGGTTTCTGTTGTTCGTTCGGAGTAGTGTTGTTGCTACTATTTGTCGTGGGAGGTTTTCTGTTCATATTTGTAGCGTCTTCTTCTAAAGGTGTGCAGTGGTTTCGCTGAAGAATCGACGGATTGACTTGGTGACTCTCTGAAGCTTCTGCCGTTGGAATAGAGATTCCCTTGTATCTCGTAGAATCTTATTTAAATGCACTTTTAACAATAAAAATCGAAGACTCTGTAAATGTAGACGAATTGAGCTTTCTGAAGTTTTCGATTTGGAAAGACTTTTGTGCAAATCTTACCGACTGCGCCAATTAAATTGTTGGAATTCGAACTTTTGTTTTTGGAAAGTTTTATTGAAGTTTATCACAATATGGATACAAGAATTACAGTATTCCTACTCTATGACTGGTAACAACCCACTCTGCTTTTAAAGTGAAGTACAGAATATTTATAGTGAATGGATTGTACCGAAGAACTCATTCATTCGGTTGTGATTGAAAACTCAATGTGAGAGAGTCGATGCATTGGTATTTCCTAATATTCATCATGTAGTCCAAAAGGGCCATGACCTCTTAATGGCTTACACACTATTTTTAATTTCAGGTTTGTCAGCCATGTGAAGTGAGTCCTATGATGCAATCTCTAATAACATTTGGTTGCGGTACCTGTTCTTCTGTTTCTAATTTTCTGTTCTATTGTTTTGCTTTTAGTACCGGTTCAATTGTTCCATTATTTGTAGCTTCAGTTACTTCTGAGCTATCATTCCATTTTGCAACTGCTATCTGGGCTGATTCGTCAAGACAAAAGTCAAACTCCTCTCTTTTCTTATTTCCAAGTATTTTGCCACTTTGTATCGGACAATTTGGTAAACGATTTTCTTTTATAGCTCCTGTAAAGAAGAATCCTCCCTTCTTCAAAATATTGAGCAAATTATAGCTCGTGACAAAATTGTCGAAAGAAACATTGTAATGAGACGCATAAGACACAACAGATAGCAAATGTAGGACTATTCGTTTACCCAGTGGATGTTCTTGTATATCTTAAGAAGCAGCGTAAGGGATAACTTGATATAAATATCCTCCTGAGCTACACAGACACAAAATTGTGAAGCCGAAGCGCACTGGTTTACATTTCATAAACATTTTGCTGTATGTCTACCAAAATGAGGAGTCAATTTGCTCATCTATAGAAAGATTGTGAGTGAATATTCCAAACTGCAAATGTTTTTCATTCAACAAATTGAGCACAGGATGTAATTTAAAGAATGTATCTGCCTCGTCCAAGCTGCTATTATCTGCTAGGTGTAAATTCCTTTCTATTATTTTGAATTTATTTCTGCTCATGCAGTCTCTTACTGAATCCTCACCCATATCGGCATCTTTAAACCAATACAAATCATAAGCTGGTAATATGTGATAATCGTCCATTATTAGAATTGCCAAGAGTTGTTTTAGTAAAGATAGAGAAAACTTGAGATCATGGCAACTGTTATTTTGTGCATATTTTATATTATGATCTACTATTTCGTTGAAAACTGTATCATCAAAAAATAAAAGATTCTTGATTCCAGGGGCTCCATTTTTATGTTATCCACTATTGGTACAATCGTATTTAATAAAATCTTCAGATCATATTCTTTTGGAGTCAGAGTTTCTCTGTGGGGTCCTGCAATGTGTCCAAACACACTGTGGCGATTTTTGTTTCACAAGTGCTTCTATATTTTTAAATCTTCCGGACATAGAACGAGTACCATCGGTTAATTTTCGACCCAATTTTCCTGTTCTATGTTTGTCGCGTTCATGAAACTTTTTAAGATAGCAGATAATGCGAGTGCTGTTGCTTTGAGTTCTCTTGGTTGTGATACATTTCAATGGCCAACGAAACAAAATAAACTGATTCTGAGTTTTCCGTCAAATCTATTTTTAAAATGGCCTAGCTCAGTATTAGCAAAAAATTTATTCAATAATAATACCGGTGTCGGACTGGGTAGTAGTGAGGTTAGCTTTCAAACTATGCACAAATTCAGAAAAAAATATAACGGACGTTACCTGAAATAACTTCAAATTAAACAAAAAATTAGGGCGCCATGCAATTGTTAGTTTTCCGTCTCCAGGTACACAGCTGCGAAGGTACCTGTTAAAAAAGAAGTAGTTGGATGGACGGGTAGAATATTGCAATTAGGGGACAGTTAAATCTGTCGACTTTGATAGCAAATTTTAAGGCGCATCTATTGGTAGAGGGCGCGATGTTCAGTCTCAATGCACACATTCAAAAATCCACAGTTCCAAAAAATTACGTATTCTCGTAGTTTAACTTAACTTCTCAAGTCTTCGAAGTTAATCAAAATATTGTCACAGTTTTTTCAGAAAATTAAGTGTACATGTATCGTTGGTATTTGTAAATGATCAAGATATATTTCTGTTGACAATACCAATACATATTTCGACACTTATATAGAGTATGAATTTGGAAGTTTTTCAGTTCAAGATTTTAAAATTTGTGATTTTTGATATACAGGGATGGAACTTTGGGATAGTAAATGTCGCTCGCAATACATTGGGCTCATAGCGCTACGAGCCCTAGTGGGTTAGTTAACATTCGTTGAAGCTCAACACTTGAGGCTGCGTTTCCATGATTAAGGGCACCTTAAGCCTGTAAGATGGCATTAGTAGTACCTAAGAAAAACACAGAAGAGTGAAGAAATGGCACGAAAGATGTCAGTGTTGACTTTCATAATACCCCTAGCCGTACCCTCTCTAATAGACGGCAGTCCTCGAAAATTCTACTCACATGATAAGTGACGACACAATTTTCATGAAGAAGAATTATAAATCATTGAGGATTTCCGATAGAAAAAAAAACTTGAAACTATGAGATAATGGTATTTTTTTTCAGATATCCAAATTAATTGTATCAAAAATAAAAATTTCATAATTTGAAAATTGAAATCATCAATATCAGTCTGGTTTTCACATTCATCGGCAACCCAAGCAACAATTACGTACATTTTTATATGGTTTATTTATTAATCAAAACAGATGATGAGCTGCGCAAGTCCAATACATTTTTTTTTTAAATTACATTAAATCTGAGTATTCTTCAACTCCTAAGCCTTTGAAATATGGTATTGTCCTCGAAAATTGACTTTGATATTGGTATGATACTTTGACACAATGAAACAGACAGAGCAAGTGAAAAAAAGAATTATAAAATATGGCCTTGAAGGTAACAGATGTGAGAAAGGGCTGTGGAGGGTAGGGGTAGCAGATTAGGTAGAAAAAAAATATAGAAAGGTCTCTTTTATGAAAGTGCAGTCATTGACCGATATTATTGTGTGAGATATTCATCATGAATGTTGGTCACAGTAAATTTTTGAATTCAATATCTATAAAATATGTAAAACTTCATGTAAAAAACTGATAATTTTGGTATCATGATATTTTCCCATAATTTTTGATCCCTGCGGACAGAGTTCATCCTGTAAACTCGTATAAATGATCAAATAACACCTTTCTTTTCTACATATATTCAACTGTCCTTGAATCTGAGAATAATAATAGAGTTACATATTCAAAATATGTTTGATATCGGTATAAAATCATACCTGAAAGAAATTATCATGTGTTCTTTTTCATCTTATTGTCTGTTCATTTGATTTCAGACATTCATATTTTTCTGTGCCACAAAATACAAACATTTTACTTCTATTGAATCACCAGAGTCAGTGAAACCTACTCGGTCATTGGGCCTGATCCTTATGCATTTGCCTACCTAGATGACATTGTAGTAGCCAGCGCCACCCTGGAGGAACACAAACATCATCTCTAAGAAGTGTTCCGTCGGCTCCGAGGGGCAAACTTACGAATCAATACGGAAAAATGTCAGTTTGGGCTCCGATCGATTAAGTACCTGGGGCACGTCATCACCGAGAAGGGTATCCAGACGGATCCAAACAAAGTGCAGGCCATCCAAAAGATGTCCCCACCTGGCAATGTGCGAGAAGTCCGCCAGCTGCTGGGAGCCGCCCCGTGGTACAGGCGGTTCATCAACCGGTTCTCCACCACCATAACACCGCTGATACTGCTGCTGAAAAAAAAACAAAAATGGGTCTGGGGATCTGAACAGCAGCAAGCACACAAACAATTAAAGATAGCACTTACCACAGCTCCTGCGCTCGCCTGTCTAGACTTCACACAACCCTTTACATTGCAGACGGACGCATCCGACGTGGGCATAGGCGCCGCTCTCACCCAGGGCAGCTTGGATGAACCTCGCGCTATAGCCTACGTTAGTCGCACGCCCAACGCGGCCGAAAAGAACTACTCTACGGTTTGATCCCTCCCACAGATTGTGACATCATCAAGATATGGATATGTGCCTTTCAAACCCTCATCTTGTATTATTTTATCAATAGCTCTCTGGAAACAAGCCACGCCATTGGTGACACCAAATGGAACACGTAAAAATTGGTACAATTTGCCGCAAGCCTCAAATGCAGTGTAATGTTTTTCTGATGTCTGAATAGGTAACTGATGATAAGCACTTTTGAGGTCTATCGTGCTAAATATCCTATTTTTAGCTACTTTGGAAATTACTTCCTCAATTTTTGGCAGAGGATATGCGTCTGGCATGGTGAATTTATTAATAGTTTGGGAATAATCCATAACCACTCGAGGTCTGTGATTGATTCCTTCAATAACAAAAGCCTGTGCGCGCCAAGGTGAATTACTTGGCTCAATTACACCTTTCCTTAATAATTTCTGTATTTCTGTGGTCATAAAACGATTATCCTCATCAGAATGACGTCTTGACTTTGTGGTTACATGCCTACAATCTGGAGTTAAGTTTGCAAACAATGAGACAGGAGGTATGTATGCCACAGCTATGGAACAAATAGCAAGAGGTGGTCTATCACCATTGAACCCTATCTCCACAGAAGAATGAACTGCCAATATGTCATGACCAATTAACACACATCTGTGCAAAGATCTTCCATGATCAATAATTCAACATTATTAAAGACAAAGTTTTTAATTTTCAAATTTACTTCACAACGACGGACAATATCGGAGATCATGGAAGAATTAGCCATTGATATTTTCCCGAAATATGGTCTAACTTGAATATGGCACTTACCTACATGAGTCTGGTTCATAAAACTCAGAGAACTCTTGATATCGATCAAAGCATCAAGTTCAATTCCATTCACCTTTGCTTTTGTTACAGATTTCTGGAGACAGTGTGTGGCGCCTGAAACTAATGCTAAGGTACCAGTTGATGCACTAGAATTTGTGGTGTTTCTCTCTGGTTTAGATTTGCAAACACGCTGATAGTGTCCTTTCTTTCCGCATTTCCTGCAATAAGCATCCCTGGCTGGACACAAGGATCTAGAATGACGGTCATTTCCGCAAAAATAGCATTTCTCTGATTTGGGCGAAGTAGCTGCTGTTGTCGTACGGATTGTATTTTCCACCCGATCTGCTTTATGATCAATAGCCGCTGTAGAAATAGTAATTTGTGTTGTGATATAGGACGCTGAATGCAATTCCGCTGATTCTAAAGTTCTAGCCTGTTCAAAAGCTCCGTCTAACGTAATTGATAGATTCTCTAGTAATCTTTGACGAATACGAGTGCACCGCAAACCACTTATAAAAACATCTCTGATGTATTCATTATTGTATTCCTCAGCAGAAACAGTTCTAAAATTGCAGTCCTTGCTCAGTTGCTTGAGTACTTGTAAATATTCGCTAACAGATTCGTCCATTTGCTGATTTCTAGATGTTAAGCAATGTCTTGCAAAGATTTCATTTCGTTTCTTTATGTACAAAGAGTCGAGTGTCCCAAGAGCATCGGCATAACTTGCAGAGTCATTGATATACTGATACACTTCAGAAGATACATGATTGCACAAAAGTGGCAGTTTATCTGCATCTGTTAATCCAGAGATCCCATTCAAAAAATTGGTAAATGTAATTTTCCAATGCTTCCATTTTCCTTCAGCATTTGCACACGTGGGGTCCACTTCAAATCTATCTGGTTTGACCAATCGTTCCATTTCACGTTTATGAGCGTTGTTCGAAGAAGATTTTTCAGCTGATTAAAATGTGATAAATACACGTTATAACTTTGTAAACTGATAATTCTTTAATCAACTAAAAAATATACTACATTATTTATGAAAAGTAAATAACATTATTGCCAAGCCAACATACATAGGTCAGTATGATATTTTATGTACATATAAATATTACCACATTACGTCGAAATTTGAAGATACGCAACAGGCCTATATTTAAAGATCAACATTGCTGCTTTCATGATATATTAAAAAATCTGACGTGGATACCACGTAACTTACTTATACATCATTGGGCATATTTTTTGCAAATAGTGAATATGCTAATCGTTTTGGATTTAGCCAAGAGACTCTGAAAATCTGTCAAATAAAGTGCGTATTCAGCCCAGTCGGTCGCAATGGAAACAGTAGGTTATCATTCTTATGCTACAAAATTTCGGGGATATACCGTTTGCGCGCGGCGGTCAGTTTTGTCCTGATCCCATAGACTATTTAAGCATTTTTCTCTTAATCCCTATGTATCGTTTGAGCCAAGTTATTACTTTAATCTTTTAATCCAAATAAATGTACCTTCTCTAAATGCCAAAAATTGTGAGTTAATATAATAAACGAGCTTAGATAACAGTTCATTTTATTTTATCATAAATAAATAACGACTGATAAAAACTATGTGGGTAGAGAAAATATTACATATGTACGAATATTTACACTTTTTTACAACCAACATAATTCATTTTACTGAAAACTCGTCATATATACATATTTACATTTTAATTAATGAATACTAATGAGAATGCTATATTTTGGTGACAATTTATACACTTATCCCCTCATTATTCATCCAAAAAATTGTCCAATTGAAGTGTTTTTTTCTCATTATTTTCACGTAATTGGTTCTTTTCATCTATCTGCATTGTATATTGAAGATTTTACATTTCACTTACTATCTTTGTTTATGATTAATCCAATAATCTGTTAAGTGTGTTTTTTCTCATTATTTTTACGTGATTGGTTTTGGCTATCTGCATTGTATATTGAAGATTTAACATTTTACTTACCATCTTTGTTTATGGTTAATCCAATAATCTGTTGAGCTTCCGCCGTGCTCAAGTGGTACATAGGGATTACGGTGGACCCTATATACGGATTAAAAATTTGACCGCCGCGCTTAAACGGTCTATGCCCAAAATTTCTAAATACTAATTTCCAAGATTCTACGGCTAACAGCTCTGAATTTATTATTATTATTATTTTTCATTCTTGTGTAGGATAATATTAATTACATTGCAACAGTCATAAATTCACAGTATTTGAATTTTCTACAAACAGCATTATCTAAACTTATGATCAAAATATTCCTGCAGACTGTAGGAGGAGTTATCTAACAGTATAGCTTTAAGATTATTTTTAGCGCATTTTTTGGAAAAAAGCGCCATTATATTCACTTTGGCTGTCTGACTGGCTGGCTGGCTGGCTGGCGTGACGCGGAGTTCTCAGCAACTATACTATTTACAGACTTGAAACTGGTACTTAATAAAAACTGCTGTTTCGTAGGCTGTATCCGAGTTGGGCATTGTACCTGAGATAATCCCTTGCAACAAAAGGGTAGGCGTAATAAGTTCTTCCAGTTGGGCATTTCTTTACCTGCATTTTCTGCATATAAGATAGTGAGTTCGAACTGCTTTTATTTGTATTCCGTCAAATTTCAATTATCATACGAGACTCTAAAGTTATGATACTATTAATTTCTTTCAAACACCAAACGAATCAACTTGGATGGTCTTTTGGTAAGGTCTAAGACTGCTTTTTTTTCGACAATATTACTTAGCGCCTGCCGTTCAATGTTTAATCCTTCTTCGTGATTATGAACCAAATCACTGTTTATTATTTTAAACTCGCGATTTGTATATACTTTAGCGGTACATCGATAATTTTTATTTGTACATCATTTCATTCTGTCGTTTGTTGTTGAAGATAACACTAGTTTACAAAATTCAACTTTTTGTCTGTTGCTGTGAATTTTATGGTTGATAATGTTCACTTATAACTTGCTTTTGTCAAAAATGACTTAAAAATTTTTTGAGCAGCTCTTGTTCTTTTGTTTTAGATTCTTATCATTCCTGCTTATTTATTCGTCGATAACGTGCTTATTTCACTGTGTTAAGATTGAAATCTGGAGTTTTTGTGACATGAGTAGTTCAAGGAGACGTTGTTCAAACAATCCGAATCATTTTTGCTACATATGCGGAGAATATGTGTTCAAGGACTGTAGAAAAGTTTATCAGAGTTGGTTGAAAACACCTATTTTCTGTATTTTGGGAGGCTCTTGAATAAAAATGACAAATCTTGGGCTTCTGATTGTGTTTGTAAATCGTGTGTTAAACATTCAAGATTATGGAAAAGTGATAAAAGAAGTGCTTTCAAATTTGGAACACCAATCATTTGGCAAGAGCCCCGAAATCATCTTGATGACTGATATTTTGTAGTGTGAACGTAAGCAGCATAAACGCTAAAAATCGAGCTAAATGGCAGTATGCAAGTTACAAAATCACTCTACCACCATCGCATATGAAACTGCGCATCATAAAGCAGTTTATTAAATCACTAGATAGAGACGGGGACTGCTTTTCTTACGTTTGCAAAAAAATTCCTCGACTCACTATTGAAAAGATTAGAGCAGGTATTTTTGATGCCTCCAAATTAGACAGCTCATGGAAGATACCTAATTCAAAAATCTCTGACTGAGCTTGAATTAACGGCTTTGACAGCTTTTGTCTCTGTGATGCGGAACTTTCTCGGAAATACGAAATCAGAAAATTATATTGAACTTATTGAAGACCTATTTTTACAATTAAAAAATATGAGATGCAACATGAGCATAGAACTCCACTTTCTCCATAGTCACCTGGACAGTTTTCCGGAAAATTTAGGAGATATGAGCGAGGAGCAAGGAAAGCGTAAGCATCAGGACTTACACGTGATGGAAGAACGTTATCAAGGTTTCTGGGATGATGTCTGATTATTGATGGTCTCTGATACGCTATTTTCCCAAGTCTACATATAAGAGAAGAGCTCTAAAGCAAATTTTTTAGAACTCAATGATCAATTCAATTTTTTAATGAATCTTTTTCATGTAAATACATGTTTTTTCTGTTTTAAACGCACATAGCTGAAACTCAAAAACAAGAGCTGATAGAAAAACTCTGCTTACATATTTAAAATAGGGATATCATATTTACTCAGCAACAGCTAAGATTTTTCCGGCAACAGATGTGCTGTAAACTAGTGTAATCAAAACTTGAAATTGTTAATAACCAGCAATTCTTTTTTTTTTTTTTACTAACTATGCGATTTATTTCCATGATCACTGAATATTAAATAACTGATGAAATGCAAATGTAATATTTTCTTCGAGCAAAGTTACCAATTTGAATGCAATTTTTTCTATAACTTTTTAACTCTTGAAGCTATGCATACAATTAGGGAAATGACTAATCAGTATCAGGAGTAGGCGAAGTTAAGAACTAAATGTTAGGGAAAATTTAAAATGTATAAATATTTTGCAAACATTATAATCATACAGGGTACTCCCTGTCATACAGTTATGGAGGCAGACAGGTACTTGACACAGGTAAATCCAATAACTATATTGTAAGGGATTAAAATGCCCAACTGGAATACTCAGATTAAGGTACCCTTTACCGAATGTCCAACTAGACTGCAGTGGGTTCGTAGGTTTGCACAAATTGCTTCAATTCAAACTCAGTGATTGTGGAAGATTAAATTATTCAATTACTTGTTTCAAGTGAAACAATGCCCATAGATATATATGACATTAGGGATATGGCAACTGAAATTTATTAAAGTAGATAAAAATTCAGTTACAACTTTAGTCGCGGGCGTCATTATTATTATGTACAGTTGTCAAATCTGTCCAGGACTCATTCAATGACTTGTTTGACGCGAATTTGAAGCTTATTAGAATGAATTATTATTATTGGATGAGAATTTGTTTACTTTTGGTGTATTTTTTTTTATATAGCTTTGATGAAGATCAAATTATATCAAGGTACAGCACTTGACCTCCCGTCAGTCATTAACTAAACAATGAAGATTGAAAGGTATTTTTTGAGTTTGTACATGCATAAATTATGTACCTATCAAATAGTCAACTTGAAACTAGTACCAAATGAAAGCTGCTGTTTTGTAAGTTTTCCCAAACTACTTGATTTCAAGCTTAGTAATTGTGAGAGATGGTAATTTGCGAAATCTATGAAGTAACAAGCATTCATGAACTGTCAAAAATGCGCTTTCATCATCTAGATGACTCTTCCATTTTTTAAATTCAAGACTCTTTTCACAGATTTAAGTGTATTTGTCAAGTGATTGAATATCCTTAGACCAATCACATCAGGTGAATTTCTAGTATAATTATGTTTAATATAGGCGTAGGATATGTAAAAGTTTTCGTGATTTCTGGTTCGCAGGCAGTCAAGCATCGAGTTGAGAAAGAAATCATTTTTTTCTATGATCACTATAGAAAACAACATATTTCTCATACAAAACACAACTAGAAAACTTACAATTTCACACAACTGTGTGAAAAGTCGTGAGAAATCATTTCTCACACCAGTTTGACCAACTTATTTATCAATAATTCATTCTGAATATTCTTTAGGTGATATATATGATATATTCAGCAAGATTGTTGATAAATATCACGGACTTGATACAAATCTCTGTTTGCTCTTTTATAAGCCTCATTTAAATAACAAAATTGCACTAAGTTCTATTGGAATTATTTTCTTATTCTTGTAATATATATTCCGAAGGTTGGCAACACTACGAATCACAGCTGTCAAATTCAAGCAGACAAAACACGTTCCATCACATTCTGTTGAAATCGAGAAATTATGTATGTAATCATTGTATCATAGCCAAAATAAAATATCCACAAATATCATTACTGCAGTTGGAAAGTGGTTAGTGACGAAAATTTAGAAAACACGCTACCCCAGATCACAGAAAACTCTAACTAATGAACCAATCAGAAGGTCGCCTGGTGAGAGTGGGCCAATCAGATACAATCTTTCCGTAGTTTGCAACAATTAGATTACACAACAATGAAATGTCAATCAACTGATAGAAAATACATTAATAATGTTCCAAATCATAACTAAAATTAATAAATTAATTAATAAGCAGAGCAAACAATTAAAATGCCTGAATTATTTTATATTTGTGAAAATAGATTTAAAATCTCAGTTATACGAATGATTCACCTACATATTTTATTGAAAACTGTGATCGTAGAAAAAGTATAGTGTACAACACGTATAGAATCACCTATTTCACACTTGTGTGATTCCAGCACGAGACGGAGTCTCGTGCTGAAAACTACACACCTCGTGTGAAATAGATAATTTTCTATACTTGTTGTACAATATACTATTACTTACTTGTACTAAGTACAAGAAAGTATTGTGAAACCAATAGAATTCGCCCATCAAGATTTTGATTGAAATATTCGTTTTGAGCATCCCTGAATCCATTCTGACTATTTTCGGCTTCATGTCGGTACGTTCGTGTGTAACTTGCAAATCTCAAAACTAGCTGAACGTATAATGATGAAATTTTGTATTTAAGATTGGTATAGGGTCTTATTGTGCACCTCGCATTATGGTTTCAATCGTCTGTACCGGATGTGCACTTTATTTGAAACTTTTTTCGAATTTCTCCAATAAATCCAGAATGATCAATCGAAGGATGTTGAAATTTAGTATTTAAACTACTTGATGTTGTGTCAGAATGGTTATTTGCTATTTTTGTACGAATCGACTAAGCCAAAAGTGCACTTTATTTGAAACTTTTTTCTTATTTTTTTGCATAAATCTAGAATGATCAACTACAGCATATTAAAATTTAGTGTTTGAAGCATCAGAATAGTTATCTACTTTTTTTGAATCAATCGGCTGAGCCAGAAGTGCAGTTTATATGTATAACAGACATTCAGAATTTGCCGTATAAAACAATCAGTTTAATTGAAATCAGAAAGTAGGCAATGATAATCTGTTGTCAATTTTTAGATTCTGTTTGACATTTTACATGTCAAAATATCATTGAAATTATATTAATTATAGTCTGGACTGACAGAAGATTTTATTGAATAAATTTGTGTATATATCAAATGATGTACAAGTCACGTGATATTCACGTCAGACTCTTTTAATATCTCCTCACATTTAATTAGAATTTTGAGAAAAAATGTGTGAAAGACTAGATATTAGAAGGATCATGAGTCATCCACGCATGTACTTATTCACCGATGTACTATTTATGTTTTTTTTTCTCGAAATCCCCCCTAGTTTTTGGCTCCGTTCTTGTCTATCTATAGCCTACGGATCTACAGCTAGTCCGCTATAGTCGCCAGTGTAGCAGTAGCATGGTTACGGTTGTTCTAACGCAATTTTAAGATAAAAAATCAACTACTAAATAAATCAGCGTATTTCGAACTGCGTAATTTTCCTTTTTCTGATTTCTTTGTTTCTTGTTTCCCTGTTTCTCGGAATGCGTCAACCGCAAAAAATATAACAAACGTTGCTTACTTCATTATCATTCATAATTGAAAAAAAAAGTTAGCGAAGATGGCGACGACGGCAACATTCTAAAATCCAATAATAATATTAATACAGTGATTACTGGCAATATTTTGGGAAATATTTAAGCGTCTTGTTCAGAAAGCAATTCAAAAGAAGAATTGAAGACGATAACCGATATGCAAGTAGATAAAAATGAAGACAATAAACTTGAAGACCATGACAGTAATAAAACTACCACAAATGTATGCTGGACAATCGTTTGGTCCGAAGATATGTGGAATACAAAAAAAGCAAACCCTCCTTGGCTATCTGCCTAAAATAATAAATTATGTTGCAATACTTGCAAATATGTGAAAGGGCTTGGCACATGGAGAGAATAGGGATTATGCATTTCGAAGGAATGGGCTGAGTTTTCAATAACCCCCAGTGGCATTTCTGGTCAGCTAAGTTCATTGAGAAAAAAAAAAACGTAAACATTCTCATTTAAAAGCTCACATATTAGCTGAAAAAATAGCATGTGAAGGCAAAGCTAAAAAATTGGAAAAATACTTTTGATAAATTCAATTCTGCTGATGTTTCCGATACATGTAAAATATGCCGAACTGCGTATTACATAGCAAAATTTGATGAAGCATACTTGGATCATTATAAACAGAATTTGATGAACTTATCAGGTTTTGATTTTATAAAATTTATCAAATTCTGTTTCACGGTCAAACTTTAAAGGTCACTTTACAGTGTCCTGTATTTCTTCAAACTTCGCCACCTCGGCTGTATTATAGTAGATGGCACTGCTGCAGATTAATTTCTCTGCATGTCATGTACCAACTTATTTTTATTAGTATCGCGGCTACAAGTCCGACTATCTGCGGTTTGCTTTACCGTATTGAAGAGTCCTAATAAGGTTGCTGCCCTATTCAGGATGATGATGTAAAAATTGACCCCTGAATTTGTATTTATGTGGAACTTATCAGGTTCTGATTTTATAAAATTTATTACAAAGAAATTATTATTTTCAATTTTTAATAGTGTTGTATCATATACAATCATAAAGTTAGCTGTCAACAATTTTTTCAGATAAATTTTACAAAATCTTTTCATTTTTAAATGTATAACTCCAAAACATATACTTCAGGTTAAACATCTACTGTGCTTGAAGTTTACGATAAAAACTGTATTTTTCCTATTAAGCTGTGGCGGGAGTGGATTGAATTTATGATTTTGAAGTCGATATTTCAACATATTCAAAACTAGAAACTCTTATTCAAATGAGTTATAGTGGCTAAGAAATTTCGAAATCTTGTAAATTGTATATTACCAAATTCTACAGAAGAGAGATGTCAAATCATACTCCGAGCCAAACTGAATAACCTCAGAGCATTAATTCTCTTATTTCCAAACTTCTAACTGAAAAACACATACTTCTGGCTTCAAGCCAATATTACCAGACTTCACACATGAAAAGTGTGAAATCATACTGCGAGCCAAACTCAAATCTCCAAAACTTCTTCTATTTCCAAACTTCTAACTGAAAAACACATACTTCTGGTTTCAAGCCAATATTACCAAATTTCACACATGAAAGGTGTGAAATCATACTGCGAGCCAAACTCAAATCTCCAAAACATGAATTTTTCAATGGTTTAATTCATAATTACAAAACATATACTTATGGTTAAGCCAATAAAAATCTTAATCCCAAAACATGTATTCTCCAATTTTTCAATTCATAAATCTCCAAAACATATAGGTACTTAATTCAACTAAAATGAAAAAAATTACCTTAAAAGAGTGAAAATTCACAAGCCGAGTGAGACTCAAAAGCTCCAAAACATAAAATGCTCCATTTTTCAGTTCCTAACTACAAAACATATATTTATGGTTAAACCAATATTACCAAACTTAATAAATGGAAGATATTAAATCATACCTCCAGCCAACTCCAAAATATAAATTTTTATAGTGCTCAATTTATAATTCCAAAATGTATACTTATGATTAAACCAATAAAATTGAAAGCGCCAAAACATATATTTTTCTGTAACTCCAAAACAAGTACTTAGTTCAATTTGAATTAAAAAAAATTACCCTAAAAAGGTAAAAGATAACGAGCCAAAGAATTGCCCGTCGGCAATTTTTTTTAATATAAGCTCCACCATATCTTTTCATTCTGGAATATGTAACTCCAAAACGTATTTCACAAATGAAAAATGTGAAATCATACTTCGAGCCAAACTCGAAAACTCCATAACATAAATTTTCAAATTGTTCAATTTATAACTCCAAAACGTATACTTATAACCCCAAAACATATACTCTTCCATTTTGTAATTTATAACTCCAAAACATGAAGAGGAGAGTGACCAACAGTGGGACATCATCTGAACATATCGCTTCGTAGAAATTCCATTAGAGGATGTGTCCGAAAAATTCAAAACATAATTATAACATAACAAAAATTGTGTCCCTAAACATTTTTACGTAATAGTTTTCTTACTTTCACTTATTTTCTCAATTTTATTGATCTAAGATAAACAAATGACTGAATAATTTCTTTTTAGCAAAAAAAGTACAACAAAACACTTGGCGAGGATATAAGTATCAAGACGGTACTATCGTCTTGAATACAGCATACTGATATTCTACATACGTTCAATCGATTTGGATTTATGCGAACAATTCAAAAAATATTTCGGGTGAACTGCACTTCCGGTTCAGCTGATCGCAATCATAATGCAAGGTATACAACAAGAAGTGCTTAATACGAAATTCAAATATCCTACGACTGATTGCTTCGAATTTATGAGGAAAATTCCTAAAGTTCGTAATATAAATTGCACTTTTGGCTTAGCCGATTGATACGATAATAGAAAAAATTTGGTCATTTGGATGCTACAGCAATTTCAAATACTGAATTTCAGTATCCTATAGCTAATCATTATGGATTTATGCGGAAAATTCAAAATAAGTTGAAATATAAAAGTAATGCATAGAAGACACTCATGCAATTTACTCAATACAGAGCTCTGATTATTTTGTGCTAGTATTATTATTCCTTCTCTAAAAAAAGACTTGTTCTTTCACATAGCTCCGCAGATAACGTTCCCCTTTGACAAAAAAAAAATTGTCATGTTATGAATATCGCAAACAATAATAGCCTGAGAAACCGCTCAAATAATTATAAGTCGGACATATATATATGTGTATATATATATATATATATATATATATATATATATATATATATATATATATATATATATATATATATATATATATATATATATATAAATCAAATTATCAAAATGAAAACAGAGAGATTTCGAATTTTGGAATTCCAAATTTTAGAGACTTTGCTTTGTAATCTCAGAAACTATCATCCTCTTCTGCAATGCGCTGTGGGATTGCTGTTGACGTACATTTTGTCAGAGCTCTACCAGCAACTTGGAGATTGAGGTCGGCCACTTCCTATTAAATTTTAGACGAAATGACAATTGAATAGTAGTAAGAACGTTACAAATCTCTTTGTAGTACGTAGCACAATATTTTTTTTGTGTCTATAATTGTGATTAAGGATGTTGGCATTGTTTCCCCAAAACATCAAAATTTTGTTACATGTTTCTTTCTAATAATTGACAGTAAATCAAATTAATTCTCTCAAACTGACTTTATCGACCATTTATTTAACCCAACTTCAAAGAAAAAGAGAGATAATCATGAGTCATACTACTAAGGTATTATAAACGTCCTCTATTCAAATATAATTTATTAGAACAACATCAATATTTTTCTTCTTGATACAATACTGGTAATACAATTTAATTTGAAGATCTCCACAACATGATAATACAAACAATGGAATCACATAGTTATCGGTCTAAAAAAAGTCAGCTGCGGTAAAAGGTGGCTTGTGTCTCAAAAAATTGCTGTAACAATTTATCAAAATTTAGTTTCAATACATCAAAACTGATTTCCAATGAAGCTCACCATTTGGAATCGTTGATTACATAATAAACATCGGGTTTTGCGAATCCATTGAATTCTGAAGCAGCTTTGCGAGTGTAGTCACCCATATCGTGAAATATAATCCATTCCCCAATTTTCATTTCGGATAACATACCCTCCCAAACTTTGTCCTTGCTGTCACATGTAGGACCCCAAATAGTACATTTCATTGATTTGAAGTTCCGATTTTTCTGGAAAACACATGAGAACAGAACTTGAATAACTCAAACTTTAGACCATGTTCAAAGTTTCAATAATTGAAACACGTCTGAAAAAAAGCAATGAAGCTTCTGTGATCCATTTCTTTCCTTCGAGTTGATAATTCAAAGATTAGTGTAAAGTTTTGTTGGTGCCCCTCTTATTCATAATTTCATTAATTGGAATGTGGCCAAGGGATCCGTAAACAGGGTATAGAAAATTCAACTATACATTTAATTGGACGTTTCGGTACCGAAACGGTCTCCATCATCAGTATCTGTAAATTGGCCGTCGGCACAAACTAGCAAGTATGCGTATGATCAAATTACATACTAGAACTACTCTATTTCACACATTTTGTTTCTCAGAAAATATGTAAGGTCTGGCGGGCCTGGGATCTTGGGCTATCACTGAAAATTGAAGAAGCAAGCTTCAATTTTTTATTCAACAGATTCTTCTTTCAGGAAGAACAATTGAACAATGAACTTTCGACTATATTCCACATAAGCCTTAACAATAATAACGCAATAGAATATACATACTGGATATTTATTTATAACAAAAAAAAAACAAACTAAAATCTTAAAACAAATTTATCCTTATCACAAAAATTTGAGAGATTCATATCAATTCCTTATTACAATAAAATTGAGAAAACTCTAAATAATATCACACAATAGTATATTATATAACGAGGGACTTAAGTGCTTGATTTAATCCTTAGGGTGGAGTTTATTGCACGAGACGAAGTCGAGAGCAATACTCACCTGAGGAACTAAAGACACTTAAGTCATGTGTTATCTGCGTTATTTTTCGCACTACCATATTATATTGACAACAATAAACTTGATGCAAATATGTTGAGTAATTCATCATGATAACAAGGCTGGCTACAGCAGTTGTTGAATAAATAAGCTTGCTGTCAAAAAGATAAGTGAGAAATTTGATATTGATAAGACTGTAATAAAGGTTTGAACTTCAATACAAAAATTCAATTTGACATTCAGAGAGGTACTTTGATTATTAAGTTGTCATAGAAATATTTGTTTATTTTACTCTAGTCCCTTGGGACGCTTGATCATTTTAGATCCCTAGGGACTAGTCTCGAACTTAAGTCCCTGAAATGAGGGATTAAATCCGTCTTTTATTCCCAGAGGTGCGAAAATTCAATTTCACCACAACGAATGAATCACATCCAAATATTGAGAGTAATCTGTTAAATAACAAACTGAAACGCAACACACTACAAAAATCAAGTATAAACTAAAATTACATGTGAAGATTGCTACATAGGTTTAATCTCTAGGAATATCCACACAGGCTTCAAAGAACATATAAAAACAGCCCACCTTCAGCACTGAAGACCCATCCAAAGACACAAAACCATTTATCTGACATATAAAATTTGAAACTTCTACAATACAAAACAAAATTTAAAAATTAATTGTTATAGAGCAAGATTCCAGGCCCGTCAGACCTTACTTATTTTCTGAGAAACAAAATGTGTGGAATAGAGTAGTTCTAGTATGTACTTTGATCATACGCATACTTGCTAGTTTGTGCCAACGGCCAATTTACAGATACGAGGTGCTAGAGTTACGTTAAGACATTACTCACTTTTCTTGAAGTCTTGAGTACTGATTTTTATGTATGTTTCAGGGAATATTGTTGAAAATTGATAATCAACACTGCTAAACACTTTCCATCAGTTGTTTTTCTGCTAGACTCTTTAAAGCTTGCAAAGAATAACGTAATCTTGCTCATAGTCCGAGTGCTAATTTTTATATATGATATCCAGGGAACAATTTCAATACTTTTTGTTAACAGCCAGATCAATCTTAGGGCCAAACATCCTCCAGACACAATTAAAATATTGCTCTGAGTGAAAGCGCGAGGTCACTATTTGTAGGCTTGATAGTAAGCAAAGTATCTATGAGCATTCAACTCTTCCTTGGTCTGGCTGTTTACAAAAAATATTGGAATTGCTCTTTGAGTATCATATATAAGAATTAGGACTCAGACTATAAGTGATATTACGTTTTTTTTGCGAGATTTGAAGCGTTTAGCAGGAATGACTGCCGATGAAAAGTATCTGGCAGTGTTGATTATCAATTATCAACAATATTCTCTAGAACATACATAAGAATCAGCACTCAGACTTTGAGAAAAGTGAGTAATGTCCTCACGTACCTCTAGCACCTCGTATCTTTGAATTGGCCGTCGGCACAAACTAGCAGATATGCGCATGATCAAAGTACCGACTAACACTACTCTAATCCACAAGTTCTGTTTCTCAGAAAATAAGTAAGGTCTGGCGGGTCTGAGATCTTGGACTATTACTGGAAAAACTAGAAATCAGACTAATGGTAGGATTCTGAGCATTATCTTAAATTTCTATAACGCTACAGATCTATAAGCTTATCAGAATCCATAAGTGGAGTTCTTATAGATTCTATTAAAATGGTATTCTAAACAATTTTCTATAAGCTATGACGTCATGATACTTTCGTTCTTTGAAACTTACAGTTCAATATTGCAAATAGGTTGGAAAATAATTTTTACTTCTGGATTTTTGTTCAAAAATACAGATTAATTTATTTTATTCAAGCTTTTGATGCACTCAAGTGAGTAAATCATATAACGACGTGAATAAAGTCATCAAATATAACGATGTCTTCTAGTTTTAATTCATATCTGTTCTCACTCAAGTTGTCATGTGTCAGATTATTTTGACATATTTGAATTGAGTTTTAAAGAATTTTGCGAAAAGTTTAAAACATAAAGGTTTTCTAGTGATTATTGTCATTACAAAAGTGTTCGATGGATTGAATAAACATTGTGTGTCCTCGGAAGAGAACCAGAAATATTGCTAGAGAGCAATAAGTGTTCATGGATTATTGAAAAGTAATACTATAAATTCAACATTAGATTATAATTATTTGAATAATAAATGAGAAGAATACATTGAATTCAATTGGAGACGGTCCAAATTTGGATGTAGGGGAATGGAAAAGCCACTCGCGTGAAAATTTTGAGTGGCAAGAGCCTGAAATTATATTCTTGAGCATGAAAATTTCTTATTGATGTATTTTGGAATAGCCATTTTTGAATTGATGCGAAGTTCATATTAAATTACGGAACAATTGTTAAAAATGTTTATTTGGAGCTGCGAATGAGCTTATTGCATTACTTATATTTTTCTTATCAATCTCACATAATTTTTGAATGAATTCTCAATACAATTATTGAAAATGAATGCTTATCTCTTGAAATCCTTTACCAGAATAAAGTACATGGTATGGAAAACACCGAAATTATCATTTATTCTGATATTTCAAATGTCTTATGGTTAGGGTTTATCTAATCTTAACGTTATAGACATCTATTGCATATTTAAAGAAATCTATAAGCTACAGATTCTTTCCGAATATCATTTTGCCTATCGAATTTGTAAGTTGTTATAGACTTTCTTATAGACGCCATAGAAACGTTTAGAATCCCACCATAAATCTCATGAAAAAAATCTTAATAATCTATACATCTTTCAGAAATTCATTGAATTGAATTTGAAATTGCTGTAGTACCTAGATGATCATCTCCTAGTTTCGTCCCAATCGACTAAGCCGGAAGTGCACTTCATATTACAGACTTTTCGAATTTTTCTCATAAATTTAAAATAGTCAGTCGCAGAATATTGAGATTTCGTATTAAGCAGTTTTATAGCATCTAGTTGTACACCTTGCATTATGATTGTGATCGGCTAAGCCGGGAGTGCAGTTTACTCGAAACAATTTTTAATTTAATCTAAAACGATTGAATGGAGAATATTAGAATACAGTATTCAAGATGAGAGTACTGTCCAGATGCTCATATCCTATTTTCATTGAGATCGACTGTGTCGAAAGTGCTCTGTACTTGACGATCTTGGAATTGAATATACTACATCTTACATTTGATGGTAAGACTTCTTGATACAGCCGTTTCCAGAACGATGGGAAACTCCATGCTGAGCCTAGTTATATCTTTCGAATAGGAAGTCGGGCGGTTCAACTATAACTATTCATGAAGTATATATAGAACAATTTCTTGGGACATAATAAGATTGAGGAGCATGTTTGAGAATTAATGTATCCAGTTATATGACATGCACTGAAAGAACTCATTAGTCAAGCTATTACTACCAGGGGTTTTGTTAAGCTCACTTTTTGCTATTGCATTCTAATTCTTCTAGAATTGAATTTGAATCAAGATCAGGGTCAAAAAAACCAAAAAACTGTAAGGATGAAGTTCAGATATTGATATAAAGCTCCCTAAATAGTCTCTCCCACACATGCGTTTCAATTTCATTGGAAGACATGGTTTGGATTTTAGTGACTTAATAGTTTGCTAAAATGTGGAAGAGTTCTCTAAGTTTGAGATTGCATTTTGAGTATGTGACATATAACTTTTCTTTTCACCCAATTCTTGTATACTTTTTTGTCAGATTTTGTTTAATAACAGTGTATAGATTGTTTGATGTTTGTTCTATGCTTTCGCTGTTAGAATATATTTGAGTTGATTTTCGAAGGGAGCAGATGTATTCAACTTTCAAATGATGACATATATCTAGATTATATGTTTATAAACTTACAAAATTATTCTGGCTTTCTAAATCTGAATTTAATTCATAAAGTGAACTCAAATATCCGGAGTATTTGATCAGGCTAGAATTGAATTTTATACAATTTTGAATTACTTTGTCATCTCACAGAAACACTGAGAGAACTGAAAAAATAGCAGTATTCATAAAATGCTTACTTTCAAAGGTTCCAGGTATAATTCACAGCCATGTGACAACAAATTATTGAAACTTCCATAATATCCATCATTAATATAATACATGTTATGAAGTGATATGTTTCCGCTTTCATCTTTTTCTTTAACAGAACGTGAAGAATGAATATTTGTAACAAGTTTTCCACAAGTAGATACGAAAAATGATCCTGGTTCTGAGATTATTTTCAAATCCCGATCAGGAAAGAGTTCTTCAAGAGCTTCATTGATAACTTCTGCAAACACATCTATAGTTGCCTCTTTAATTCCAGGATAACCACCACCAATATCCAGTATAATAAAATTGTATCCTAGATTTTTTGCCGTATCAAAAATGTCTTTTGCATAGCGCAACGCAAGACTGAAAATGTTCGGATCTCTGCTGTATGAACCAACATGAAAGCATACTCCAACAACATTTAGGTGTAGACTTCGAGCAATTTTCAAAAGTTCTTCTGCTTCAGTCTCAGGATCACATCCATACTTGATTCCAAGTTTAACTATTGCCGTTTCATCATCGCAGCGAAATCGTAGAACCAGCCTGAAAAGTATAAAAATTATTAGAATATAAATACATCATGTTCAGGTCAGTTCCATCAGCGTTAATTGAATTTATTTTGAGCTAGTAAATATGTTAACAATTGTATCAACAATATGGTTTTTGGGTAAAATAATAACCTCAGAATAAATTTAACTGACGTTGGTGAAACCGATCCTTAGTTCAATAGATCTATGAGTATGAAATGGGATAGGATCGATGTCATTTCCTTAAGGGTGTCGTTTACCTAAATCATGAAAACATGGTTTACGCATATCTAATTATTTCTCGTCACATAGATTATTTTTAATGATCAAGTAGTGCTTCTGATGGATGAATCTTCAAAGCATGGAATCTGCTTCCCCGATTTTTAAAATTTTAATACATTTGTTGTAAAAAGAGTCATACATTTTGCAATTTTTATATAATGATTATTTCATTGGATTTTTTCTTATAATATATTGTATATACGTTAATAGTATATGAAATGAGGATGCATTAATCTAATTTTATTTATTTATAAATATATGAACAAAAAACTGAAAAATTGAGCGTCCCACGCATATCAAATTTCTGCTTTTATGAGACTATTGTTTTCAAAAACTTTTTCTCAGTATATTGTAAATCACTATATCTATGGAATCATGTGAGCGGAATCTTAAAATTATTTATATTTTTCGAGAAATAAGCACATTAACTGAAATAAACAAATGAGATTTTACGACATTCTATCATATTTTCAGATGCAAAAATTTACATATGCTTACCTCCAACAATAGTCTATAGAACGTAATACTCCAATTTTCAATTATTCCGCTGTAATTTCAGACAAACGCAAAAATTTGTTGCCAAGAAACAGAATATATTTCTTAAAATATCTCGCCTGTTATACTTAACCCCTGCAACCAGCTTGACATTTTCCTTGGAGCTGTCAATATTATCTGTGAGTTACACATATTTATAATCTCTTACTACCTGTTCTTTTATTAGACACCTTTCTCAGAACGGTCGAATATGCAAAAGAGATAAATTTATTGTTATGTGTTTCATTCGGCTATTTTCGTCTTGCCACTTTCATATTATTTCAGAATGAATTTTTATCACAATCAAGTGAAATATATTTTTCTATAATTATGATGATGCAAAGGCATTAATTATTAAACAATTAGCTTAGAAAAGGTCACATTTCTTATTCGCCACTTTCCACGATTGATATTTTTTGAAATATGTTTAAAATAATACTTTTAATCAATGAACTTGCTCATTTAACTAACAATAAGTTTGTATTCATATATATTCTACATATAATAATCTTATACTGGAAAAAAAAAAACACATGGATTTAGAAAATAGTGAAACGGTACCATATTTTTATTGCAACAAAACATTTCGAAAAACACTTAAATCAATATAAATAATGCACAATCATATTCTTATTGGAACACAGTGCAGATGTATAGAATATATTAAATCATTGAACATTCGCAATGATTTAGTTTCGTCAACAAACAAACCGCATCGTTCCACACTGATGTTCATCTTTTCCTCTAATTTTTTAATTGCTACTTGTTCTGTTTCGTTTCCGTATCTTGTTGCAGCATTTGAAAAAGTTTTATAAAGGATGCGCTCCACCGCACCTACCCGGGAAGTAGTACTTCTCATATTTATAATTGTACCAAAATTGGAAGCCGTAATACGTTTCAGTCGCTCTCGAAGCCATAAATCAGAGTGGCTCTGGTCCTGAGTATCATTCTCTTAGAGTTTTTAGATTGGTTTCTTGCAAATCTTTCATAAATTATTGCTTTTTCTCTGAATAGTTGCTCGAAGTATGTTTTTGATTTATTTTTGACGAGAAATTCATCAATATTTTTAAAAACTATATAGTTCAATTTCAAAAATTTACTTGTTTGTATGACATCCTCAAACATATAGTCGCATTCTTTGCAATTTCAAGAAATATTATTCTCTTTACTGCTGCAAGTTAGTTTGTTCTATAAAATTCTATTCACAAATTCATAATATTTAATTCCGGGCTAAGATTTAGACTAAGGCATGGCCCTGATTTTCAAAGCGTGACCCCGTGAGCGTGAGCAATTCTGGAAATCTCTACGTGTTACAGATTATATAGAGAAAATATTACTTCTGGTATTCCATAAGCAAAATTATTTTCATAATCTAATGATAAAATAAAAGAGATTCTCTATTTAAAATAAGAAAATTATTGCCGACTTCTAATTCAACCGGAAGAAATATCAACTTGAAAATATTTTAGTTTTACGAAGCAAGTTTCTAAGCCTTTATTTAATCAATTCAGAAAAATCTCAAGCAAATTTTGAAACACTTGTGAAAATATTTAATTTCGTGAACGAGGAAAACAACAAAAAACTGTAATTTTCTTTTGCATATGTCATAAAATGAGTTATTAAATTAGGTTATTACCCACATTACGATGTGGACTTGACAATTATTATGAATTACGAATAATTCAATTTTCTAATAGTATCAAGTTTGATTGAAATCATTATAATAAATTATTTATATCCTCATAAATTTGGTAAAAATTACTTTGCTTGATTATCATTTTCTCAGAAAATTCAGTTGATAATATATATTATATATATTCAATTAATGGTTTTATTTACAAAATATCTTGTTCCTAAGTTGGAAATGGTGTTCAAGAATAAATGCTTTAAAATATCTGCAGTTAACATTTTATTTACTAAATTAAAGATTAAGTTCAGGTACTATTTGAGTCGGCAAATAATGAACCCAAAACTTAAGTCATAAATCTTTCTTTTAGGAGAACTACCTGCTGTTGAATAAATTCAAATATAGACTACCAAGCGATTGAGCAAGATATTTGGGTTGCATACAATGAAAATCCCTTCTTCGAGCTGAACAGAAATAAAATTTAGGTAAACGACGCCCTTAAGAGGGTAGACTTGCAATCTTCAACCATCTAAGGTTTTGTAAGAGTGAAGGGGGAAATGAGCTGTTTTGCACTTGTAGGCGGAAACATTTACCTCCCCACTCCAGAATTATGTGATAATTCGATTTATCCCTTCGCATTTGTTTATTGTCCTATTGTTAAATAGTGTTTAGTATAAACTTGTGCTATTATTGTGAGTGAAATTGACGGAAAAAAATAATTCCAAATGGTGCATGATAATAATGTATCCTCCATTTTCAAAACGACGCAAGAGCCGGAAAAAGAAATTCTTTGGGAAAAAAATTGGAAACAATTTCTGATAGCTCAGTTATTGATTCTGTGATGGAAAATGATCAAACGTAAGTTTTTATTCAACTTTTTTCTCAAGTAATCATAGTAATACATAATATATTTTCATAGATTCATTCCTCCAGAGAATTTAATTGAAATGGAAGACGAATCTAACACTAGCAAAAACTTTGAAATGTATTTTTCGAAATAATATATTTATATTTATTCTATAGATTGATAGAATCAGATCAAAAATCAAGTGATATTGATTTCGTAGTGGAAGGAAGAAGAATTGTAGAAATGCAATATTTCTTTGATGAAATCACCAAGTTCGATCACAGTGATTTATTCGATTGTAAAAATGAACATTTAAAAATTATGAAAGAAAGAAGATCGGGTTTCAAATCATCCTTCTTGATAGTGTGTCCAATGTGTAAAATTGAAAAATTAATTTGTACAGAGAATAATGTGCAAAAGATGGATATTAATACTGGAGCTGTTAATTCTATGATATCAACTGGAGGAGCTTTTGCACAATTAGCAGAAATTAGTAGTACCCTCAATTCACCTTGCATGAGTAAGGATTTCTATCAGAAAAATCAAATATATTTATCGGAAATTTATCGATATTCGGCCTGGGAATCTATGCAGCTCGCGGGTATAGAGGAAACTGAATTAGCAAAAGAATCGGGATCTGTAGACATGAATGGAATCCCTCTCATTACTGTCATTGCTGATGGTGCTTGGTGCAAAGGAAGCTACAACTCGAATTATGATGCATTATCTGGAGTTGTGAGTATTAATTTTTGAACATCTTAAAAATTAATATTGAGTGTTTACAATGGAGTACTTGTACTTTCTTCAATGTATGGAAGTGAATGCTGGGCGTGATTGCAAAACAATAAACGGTGTATAACTGCTGTAAAAATGGAAAATGTACTCCCCCGATCACGAATTATATGATAAGTCTCTTTACTTTTCATGAATTTGGAGTATCGTATCAATTAATTGCATATTTCAAAGTGACAGCTGTCATTGTTAAAGTCACCAGGTGGCGGTTATATAAAATTACCATTTTATTTTACAATGGCCATAAGTCTCATGTCCAGTTGCTTTAGTTGATTCCAAGCATGGCATAGTCTGGTCAAGTTGTAAAAAAACAATCAACAATCGAAAAAATTGTTTATTTTATATTTCTACTAAGCTTGTCTCCCTGAGAGCTTGAAATAGATACCAAACTAGATATCATTTGAATAACTTGTAAAAAAAAACAATTGACAATCTTTGAATATCATTTCTGACACTTTTACTACGATTATTTCCGCAGGAGCTTTAATTTGATACCAGGCACGATAGAACCAAATTACTTATTCTAAAAAAACAATTGACGATCATTTGCAGGTGAAGCCCATATATGAATGTTAATAATTCTAATTCCACATCATGATTGTTTTGATTTCTTTGCTTCAGAAAAATATAAATAATTTTGTAATGACTCAAATTTTAGTAATAAGAAATGAAATGAACCGCTGATAATTTTGAAGAATGTTTTCTTATATAATTTGGCACAACATCTACCGCAAATGTTTCCCAAATATATGAGCGGGTCATTTGTAATTATTAAAATATGAATTATTTTGAAATTAGTTATATTTTTCTGAAGCAAAGATATAATGAGAAGCCTAATGTCGAATAAGAATTATTATTACGCATATTTGGACATCACATGCATACGTTTTTTTTTTTAATAAGTACCTTGGATATATCTTGTTTCTACCTAATTGAAGCTCCTGCGGATATAATTCAAGTTGAATTGTCTAAAACTGTTTTTTCATAACTCAACCAGAGAAGAAATTATAATACAAATTTTTTGGAATGAATATGTTATTTTCGATAACTCATGCCAACTTTTTGAGGATAAAGCGTAATTTTAACTCTTAAACCAGCACGCTTCACTGACACAGCTGCTTAAAGCTATAAGTTTGGCCTCAGTAGTAGAAAGCGCGACTGTACTTTGTTTTTTTGAGCACCAAGATACAATATGCCCATTCATGAGAAAACAATAGCCACTAGTTGACTTGTGATCAATTACTATTACTATTCTTCAAGTATCGCCGCCCTAGTCAGGATCAACATAAGCAATTATATATTTTCATCATCATTTTTATATACAAGTTTTGTATCAAATGTACCTTTTATATACATCAAGACTCTTTCAAGATAATTGAACAATGTAATACTTGCGCCATTCTGAAATACTTGAAAATAAATCTGGCCTGGTGCATGACATGGGATACATGATACTTCCTTTTATTTGCCTGCAAACATTTTCTATGTCGTACGATTCAGAATTGTCCCTTTTGAGCTCATTTAAATTTGCATTACAGTCTGAATGTGTAGAAACAGATCTGCAGTCTGACATACCAAATTTTTCCAAAACACCCTCCAGTAATTTTTTTCTTTTTTTTGGCTAATTTCAATTATTTTTCTATTCATGTCTTGCTTTACGGACATGCCCAAAAAAGAAGATAATAAACTTGAATTTTTCATTTGAAAATCTTCATCAAATCTTGTTTTTACAACAACACTTCCTCGTTGCAAGACCCTGTTATTGCTATATCATCAACATACAATATAACTTATATAATTTCTTTACCTAAACATTTCTTTATGAAAAGACAATAGTCATTCTCATGATTCTTGAACCCTTGATTTACCATGAATTCCTGGAACTTTTCGTACCAGTACAATGGAGCCCTCTTCAGGCCATAAAGTGCTTTATTCAGCTTACATACTCTACCCTTTTCAAGTTTTAGATCACTTGGTAGATACATATAAATATTTTCTCTTATTTCACCGTGCAAAGAAGCGCTGCATACATCCATTTGGAAAACTTGCCAACGGTTTACGGCACTTAAGGGTGACGTTTACCTAAATCATGAAAACATGGTTTACGCATATCTAATTATTTCTCGTCGCATAGATTATTTTTTATGATCAAGTAGTGCTTTTGATAGATAAATCCTTAAAGCATGGTACCTGCTTCCCCGATTTTTGAAATTTTCATCCACTTGTTGTAAAAAGAGTCATACAATTAGCAATTTTTACGCACATAATTCTCATAGAAATTTTATCATTTTGCTGTAGATTGCACAAAATGATTATTTTATTGGATTTTTCTTCTTGATAATATATTGTATATACGTTAATAGTATATGAATATGAGTATGCACTATCTCAATTTTATTTATTTATGAATATATGAACAAAAAACTGAAAAATTGAGCTTCACACGCATAGCTAATTTCTGCTTTTATGAGACTACTGTTTTGGAAAACTATTTCTCAGTACATTGTACATCACTATATCTATGGAATCATGTGAGCGGAATCATGAAATTGTTTATATTTTTCGAGAAATAAGCACATTTACTGAAATAAACAAATGTGAATTTGTGACATCATATCATATTTCAAAATACAAAAATTTACATAATACTCACCTCCAAGAATAGTCTATTGAATGTACTGCTTCAATTTTCAATCATTTCACTGTAATTTCAGATAAACGCAAAAATTTGTTGCAAAAAAACAGAATATATTCCTTAAAATATTTCGCCTGTTGAGGCGGGTTTATAATGGATGTAACCTGTGATTTATTCTGTAGTCTTTAAAATTAAACTATACGCATTCCCACGTTGACGTTCATAATGACATAAAATATGATGTTAACTTATGCTGTAACCGTAAAATTCACCAAGTTTCAAGCTTAACATCATACAGCTTATTCCCAACCAATAGCGAGCGAGCATTGTATCACATGTATGCGTTGCATTTATTTTTGTATTTCATCAGACATATTTAACATCTCGTCTCCACATCATGAAGGTTGTACTACTGCTTGAAATGAGTGATTTTGGTATAAAGTTAATTTGACTTATAGAAAAATTTCCGCATTTACATGACAAATATAACGTGGATTATAGAAATAAATCATGTAATGAAAATTCGTGGGAATACATAGCTGATAAATTCAAAATATCAAGTAAGAAATTACATGAAATTATAATATATTTCATGGTATCTCCTTTGTAATAATTGTCTTATATTTTAACAGAATTATTGAAAACATGACAGAATTGTTTTACTGTCAGTCGATTTTGGAAATCATTCTCTAGATCTATTTCTGACAAGGTTAAGATACATGATCTTGAAATTTTGACGTTTGATTATGAACCAGGCTGTTGAAAATAACATCATACATCCTGCAGCATAAGTTAACAGATTAAGTTCACATCCATTATAAACAAGCTTTTATACTCAACCCCTGCAACCAGCTTGACATTTTCCTTGGAGCTGTCAATATTTTCCGTGAGTTACATATATTTATAATCCCTTACTACCTGCTGTTCTTTTATTAGACATCTTGCTCAGAGCGGTCGAATATGCAAAAGACATTTATTGTTATGTATTTCATTCTGTTATTTTCGTCTTGCCACTAACATATTAATATCAGAATGAATTTTTATCACAATCACGTGAATTATGTTTATCTATAACTATGATGATGCAAAGACATTTATTAACAATGAAAATATAGTGCTCATCAATAATGCAGATTTACAGGTGTCCTCGAGCAGATTTCATTTGATATCCTAGCAAAATTTTTTACAGTGTTAAGATTTAAAAGTCTGATTTGACACATTATGATTGTCATACTATTTAAGAAATGAGTAAGATATTTTTCTAAGAATTAAACTTGCAGTAGATTATCAATGAATTGAAAAAAATAAAAAATTGTGTCTATATTCGAAATAAGTATTTTTGATTTTGAACGGAAAGTTTTGATGATAAAATTAAAAATTAAAATAATGAACTCGATTGTTATATGAAATAAACAATTATTGAATAATATGAACATTCCCAAGTTACTTATTTTTTAATTTCTCTGAACATGTTGGTCGAAGTATTATATATTTCGACGAGAAATTCATCAATATTTTGAAAAACTAGATAGTTCAATTTGAAAAATTCACTTGTTTGTAATCATCCTCAAACATTTAAATTCGTATTTTATACAATTTCAAGGAATATAATTTTTTTCACTGCTACAAGTTTGCTCCATAACATCCGTTCACAGATTCATAATATTTAATCATCTAATCCCGTCCTGAGAATATATACAGAAAACATTGTTTCTTGTATACGACGATTAGTTACAAGAAAAAAGTATTAATACGACAATTATAAGTACACCACAACATTTTATTGATAAAGCACAAGCAGCTGAAATCGTCTTGTTTCGTTCCTAATCACACAATATGCAATTTTTTGTTATCATGCGTTTATTTGGCAGTTCTCAAATCCGTTACTACGTTTTTGCAAGAACACAACCCTGATTAGTATTCTTGTAGAAAATTATTTCTATTCTTGGCGTCTTCCACTCAAGTTTTTCTATCAAGGCTGCGAGGGCGGCCTGTATGTAGATGGATGGGTTGTTGCGTGATATAAATTTTTCGAGTGGAAAGAATAAACAGGCTTGTATGAATAGTATTATGAATGTGGATGAAGCGAAAGAAGCGAGTTGGTCAGGATTATTTGACGAAGAATGATTGCTGGTGGAATTTTAAATGGTGTTTATGCCAACCTCATTTTGAGGATTTATATTTTTATGTATGTATGTTTTACTGGATTACAATATGTAATGTCGAATGATAAATTGTTTGGTGAATATTTGTGTGAATATGAATACTATATGTTTAGACAGAAGTCACATGAAACAAGGATGATAATAGGACACGTTAAAATGATGCGGACGATTCAGAATATGGCAATAGTATATTGTGCAACAAGTACGATAAGTTGTCAATTGCCCACGAGAGCGAAGTTGCTCAAGTGGGAAATTAACAACACCGCACGAATTGCAGATACTATTATTTATTACGAATGTGAGATTATTGTTTTATTGCGCTTGTTTTTTCCGGGCGGTACATGGCTTGCGTGCGACAAGCTTACTTGTCGCACCCAAGTTATACTAGGCGCAAGCAAAAGGCAAAGAGCCATTTACCGTCCGGAAAAACATGCGCAAAATAGTACTTATCCCGCATGAGTAATGAAAAAACTTTGTCGATAATAACGGCTCCAAGTCAATAGTAGTTTCTTCCATTAACAAGAAATTATTCATCTAATTTTGATTTCCCCGACTTATATGATAGAGAAAGTATGTTAATCGTGATTTTTTGAAAGTTTGAGATTTTAATTGATCTTCTGATTTTAGATCCTACTGAAACAAAAAATAATAATTATGAGAAAAATCGGTCTCTCTGAAAGCATGATAGCTTGAGAATGTGTACGAATTTTCGACTGAAATTTCAAATTCAGGTTTTTCACCAAAGAGCTAGGTTAAAAATTGTAGATGAGCCTTTTTCAACCAGTGGTACAAATACTTCATTGATACAGCTTTTTATTGTGTTTTATAAACGGTAGTATTTATATATGATGAAATATGAAATAACAAAATTGATCCCCGAATAATTTAGCATAGCTTCTACGGGAAACACTTTTCAAAACTATCAGCGGTTCATTTGTTATCATCAAAATTTGAATTATTATGAAATTCGTTACGATTTTTTGAAGCAAAGAAATAATGAGAGTCATGATGTGAAATTAGCATTATTAAATTAATTCGACTCTATCGTTTTTGGTATCATATTAAAGCTCTTACAGGATTAACTCTACTAGAGACGTCAAAGAGAATACCTGAACGATTGTCAATTTTTTTTTACAAATTACCTAAATGATGTCTAATTTGGTATAAATTTGAAGCTCTCGGAGAGATAAGCTGATAGTCCGGGAGGCAGCGTTGCAAATGGAAAAGTCCGATTTATACTTTAAATGATTGTTTATAAACAGTCATTTGATAATCTGAGCGTCAACTGCAACAGTAGCGGTGGAGCTAACTGTAGGAGCATTCGGAACATGTAAAAAAAACGCGGAGAAAAGTTATTTCATGAAACTTCAAAGTTTGTAGGATTGATGTTTGGATAGCGGTTATTACAAAGCTGCCCTCATAAACCGGTAATAAAAAATGAGGTTATATAGAGTTATTTGATAAATTATGAAACTTATACAGCGCACCTATAGCATCATAAAAATGATAGTCAAATGAGCTTCTAGTGGGGGTTAAACCGTCAGCTAGGGGATTATAGGTGTCAAGCGTGCATGGATTTTCAGCGTCGAAGAATTTAATTAACTAACTAACTGACGATCACTTCCTTATTATATCGTTAGCGGACGATTAGTTTCACTAAGCTTAGTGTTGAAACTGATAAATATGAAAGTTTGAGCGATTCTTGAATCAATTTAACCAATATTTCGTTGTCTCAATTTTTTTTCCCCAACTAACTGACGATCCATGCACGCTTGACACCTATAATCCCCTAGCTGACGGTCTAGCCCCCACAAGAAGCCCATTTGACTATCATTTTTGTAATGTTCTAAGCACGCTGAATAAGTTTCAGAATTTATCAAATAACTCTGTATAACCTCAATTCTTACTACTAGTTCATAAGGGTAACTGACAGGTTTTCCACCAATTTCAATGCAGCTGACGGTTATTTTTATAATGTCTGCTATTCAAACATTGATCCTACAAATTTTAAAGTTTTAAGAAATGACATTTCTTTGCATTTTTTTACATGTTTCGAATGTTCCTACAGTCAGCTCCACCAAGACGCTAACAACTGACGCTTGTTCTCAATATTAACTATGTTTGAACAATCATTTAATATAGAGATTATATTTTCTAAAATCACTTACAAACTAACACTGCATCCCGGATTATTAGTAGATATCAAAAATAAATAAATCAGTGGAATCCAGGCTACCAACTTCAAATTATACTCCCGGAAATAGAATGTCGAAACTGTATATTCTAATGAATTGAAGACCCCGAAAATCTAGAAATGGACTCTTTATTTTCAAAAATATTTATTTTAGGTAAAGACTAAAATATAACCGCCATCTGCCACTTCAATGACAGCTGTCACTTTGACAATAATAGAATATAATAGAAGCATGAGCTGCTCGATGTTAGTTGTTATAAATATGGGCGATTGCCAACTGCGTCAGATGAGGTATAAAACTCTTATAGCATTGGATATCTGCGCAGACCCTTAAAACCAGGTAAAAATAAAAACGACCAACTGCGCCAAAGGATCAATTCTCAATAAACACAAAACATGTACCGCAAAGGTTTCCTTTCATCTCAATTTTAATCCACAAACCGATCGAATTTGCTTACATTTGCTTGAATTCATGTAGGAAGTTACTTTTAAATTATGGAAACACTTGTTTGAAATTTGAAGCTGCTACAGTTGAAATCGAAAGTGAAAATGGAAACAGTGTCAAGTCAACGAAGCAAATGACTTCTAGTGAATGATAATTTTACATTTTATAAAGCTTTCAAATAACAAAACGGTGAAACTAGATGGAGTGCACGGTGAAAAATGTGTTCCTAAATTGTATATTCTGCATGACGGCAAAGAAGACATAATAGTGCGAAAAAGTGATGAACATAATCATGGTTATAACGATAATATAATTCAGAAGAAAATTATTGTAGCTGCAGTTAAGCGTAAAGCTGGAGAATATATCAATGAGCGACCGGCTAAAATAATTCATAGTCTTATTAGAAACTCGGAGTTTGATAAAATAACTGTGCATGTTGATTCAGTAAAAAAGATTATATATAGAACGAGAATTTTATAATGTGTACTGAGGAAGATTAAGGAATTGTGATTTTTTCTTGTGGAACAAATTTGAAATGTTCATGTGTCTCAGAAAATGTGTACATGGATGGTACATTTGACTATTGCACAAATTTTACACAGATGTTTTCTACTCACAGTTTCATGAATAATCATTACATATCGCTCGTTTTTTGTCTATTAATCGATGAAAAAAGTGAAACATACAAAAATGCCCTGAATCTTGTTAAACAAAATTGTTCTAAGTATTGTTGTTAATTTTGAGAAATCGGTACATGAAGCTATTTTGATACGTTTTGTAACTCAAAATATAGTAGGATTTAGGTTTCACTTGATTCAGTCATGGTGGAGAAAAATTCAAAGTCTTGAATTGTCTTCAGACTATAAACAGAGAATTCTGGAATAGGAGAGAGGCTTCAGTGCACATTCGGTATGCTATTTTCAAATCCAAATGAAGTGTGTGACTTTTTCGCGAAGGAATTGGCTGCGATTATGCCAAATGATGATAGAATCACTGAATTTGCAGACTATTCAGTGGAAACTTATATTTCCGATGATTTACTATTTCCTCCGGAAATTTGGACAACCATGTCTTCTACATTGAATCGAACAACAAATGCATGTGAATCATTTCTTAGTCATTTCAATAAAAAAATTTTGGCAATCACCTATCTTTTTTTATTTTCATAGATTTTTTGAAAATTATTCAAAATAAAACCTATTTAAAAATACAGAGTTGCCATGAAGCACCCCGAAAATACAATTCCAAAACTGAAAAATCTACTAGACTACTTGATACTGCAATTAATAGTTATGTGAATGGCATCATAACTCGAATGAAATTTGTTAAACTTATGGCAAATACTTAAGTTTAGAAGTTTCTATTTTCTCTGAATTGAATATCGTCATTTTTATTGACGGTTTTCTTTTTCTAAATACAGAATTTATCATCATGTATTCTGCTCATACTTCGTTATTCTGTATGATTTATTTTTACTTATTGACAATTTTTGATGCAATGACTTCATGTGTGGACATCTAATATGATTTTTATTATTTTTCGAATATGTACATATAATTCTCTTGATTTTTACTTACTTGTACAAAGTAACAAGTAAGTATTGTGAGACCGACTAGATTCACCTATCGAGATTTTGATGGAAATATCCGTTTTGAGCATCCCTGAATCCATTTTGACTATTTTTGGCTTGATGTCGGTACGTATGTTCGTGCGTGCCTGCGTTCGTACGTGCGTGCGTGCGTAACTTGCAAATGTCAAAACTAGTTGAACTTATAATGTTGAAATTTTGTACTTAAGACTGGTATAGGGTCCAGAATGATCGACTGTAGGATGTTGAAATTCAGTATTTGAACTTGGTGTTGTATTAGAATGGTTATCTGCTATTTTTGTAAGAATCAATCAAGCCAGAAGTGCACTTTACATGAAACTTTTTTTGAATTTTTTGCATGAATTTAGAATGATTAGCCGTAGCATATAGAAATTTCAACATCTTGCATTATGATTGCGATCGGCTAAGCCGGAAGTGCACTTTACTTTAGACTTTTTTTTTTATTTTCCGCATAAATCCAGAATGATCAGCGGTAGGATACTGGAATTTAGCATTTGAAATTGCTGTAGCATCTTGATGGTCATCTTCTATTTTTAAATTTTCCGCATAAATTATAAACAATCAGTCGTAGGACATTGAGATTTTGTATTAGGCACTCTTATAATATCTAGTTGTACACCCAGCATTGAGATTACTATCGTCTAAGCTTTATTCGAAGCAATTTTGAATCTTCCGCATAAATCCAAAACGATTGAACGTAGATTGTTAAAATTAAGTATTTAGGACTATTATACCGTCTAGATGCTCATATCCTATTTTTATCGAGATCTACCGAACCGGAAGTGCACTTTACACGACAGTCTTCTAGAATTTTTCGCATAAATTCACGATCAGGTGTAGAATATTGAAATTTGGTATTTCAGTGTACTGTAGCATCTGAATGATTGCCTACTTTTTTCATAACAATAGACTGAACCGGAAGTGCACTTGAATTTATTTTTTAATTTTGCGCATAAAATCAGATCTGTTGGTAGTCGTAGAATTTTGGAAATCAGTATTTAGGAATGTAGTATAAGAATAACGGTCTACTGATTGCATAGCAACCGACTTGGCTGGAAGCGCATTTTACTTGACAGATTCTTAGAATCTCTTGAGTAAATCCAAAACAATTAACTGTGGAACGATGACATTTTGTGTTTGATCATGCATATCCAGTGATATATATATATATATATATATATATATATATATATATATATATATATATATATATATAAATCCCCATATCATTTTGGCGTCCTGATATTGCGCGTTTGCATTTAATCTGGCGTCCATTGTAAATTGGAGTCCGTATATCGGACGCCACTTTAGAATTGCTTCAAAATTTTTTCCTGGCTTGTTCCCGACCTCTAGAGGCTGAATTCAAAATTTCATTTTGACGCCAAAATGATAGGGAAATGTAAATTTCCGTATATTTTTAGTTCCGAAAAATTCCGCTCCAATTTTTAGTGGCGTCAAAAATATACGTGTATATTCCCACTTCATATATTTCGCTATCATACTGGCGTCCAGAAACTTGACAACACTGTCGCAGAACAGCGATCGATAATGAAACAGATGCTTGCGCTTCTGGCATGGAATTTGTTGGGAGTATGGCTTGAATTTGGAATTGCACTTTTTATGTATGTCATAACATAATATTCCTACCAATATTTTAATGCAGGCTGAAGTATTATAGTACAGTTACTTGATGTCAGAAATTATTCTTGCTTAGAAATAATTCTTTATCAACTTTAAATTTGAGCAGTCAATTTTAAATATTGGGAAGAAACAGTTGAGTACTGACTGAAGTATGAGGAGTAAGTGAGCAAATTCATGTACCTCTTTCTAATAGTTCAAAAGCCGACCGCACCTTAACGTTTCTAGTCAGATTTAGGGCCGAATTGTATATGAATTGATCGAAGATATAGTAGTCATTAGGATGTCACCTTTATAAATCCAGGATCCAGTCCTAAGGATCGAAAAAAGGCCATATCCGGTCAATAAGTTCGTGGTTAATCTAAAACTAGTATTAATCAATTGCAGAGGTCAAGTACTTTAGGACAAAACCAGGATACTACCTCTGTTCTATTCAAAACAGAGGAAAAAGCACAACAATCATAAGGGAAGTTCTGAACGACAGGGCAGAGGGTGATATCTTGGTTTTTTCTCGGAGTATCCGACCTTCGCTACTAACAAGTACCAGTTTTAATCATAAGTTCTTTAAGAGAAGTTGACTCTGGCGAAAATTGACCGGAAGTAGCCTTTTTCTGACGCTTAGGACAAGATTCCAGATTCAAAAAGTCTGTCACCCAGTTGACCACTATATTTTTGATTGATTTATGTAAAATTTGACCGTAAGTTCGATTAGGAAACATAAGGTGCAGTCGGCTCCCCAACTATAGGATCACTATAGAATGTGAGAACTCGCTATTTCATCCGTGATGTGGTCTTATAATTGTTGTAGAAAAACAAATTATATCGTTGGTACAAAGCAAGTGGAACATTTTTGTTGCAAGTTCATCATTGCTTTCACTAGGACCAAATTGATGAATCTCAAATTATTCATGTTTTTGAAGTCCCTGATGGTCACAAAGTTGCACTCTCAGTGTGATCAAAAGAAAGTTAGAATTGATGGATGAATTATCATTATTACATATCTCCTGTAATACATTATAAGATTAATATAAGCTTGTGATATACAAGGGAATGAAAACTAATTTTTGCTCCTAATAATATAATCTATTACAGGATATCACATCCATCATGGCTGAAAAATGTAAAGAGTTGGTATACAACATACATATAAGTTGGGACTTGGCGAAAACATTATTTAAGTTTTTCTTTTTGTTCAATTTAGAATTCACTGGCAACATAAAACCGAAACAATTTTGTGTAAGAAACGAAAATGTTGCTTTATTTTTCTTGAATCTGTCGGTAACAGAGTACACCAGAAGATTATTTGAGTTACTGTGAAAAGCCACAATTTGGTTCAAGGTACAAGTTAAATTTTTTTCAAATGAGAGCTTTAACTATTCGAGTGCCCGGTTTTTGCAAAGGGCTATATATTGAATGTATCCAACAATAACTGTAGTTTGGAAATGATATGCTCAAACCGATTCTATATAACATAGATCCATTCTATCTCATATTTCAATTTGTGCGAGTTATCATATCATCGCTTCTCTTATTCAGTTTGTAGATAGATGAACATTGACTCTGTTGTCGCAACTGTGTGAAAACATTTCTTGAAGTCGGGAAGCCGGCCGTACCTCAAGTTCCCTGATCGAACTTATGGCCAAATTGTATAATATGAATCAATCGAGAATATTGTGGTCAATGAGGTGACAGACTTCATAAATCTAGAATTCTGCTTCAAGTGTCGGAAAAAGGTTACTATTGTTCATTTTTGTTAGGATCAACTTCCCTGTTAGATCTTATGATTGAAACTAGTACCAATTGATAGTGAAGGTCAAATGCCTTAGAAAAAAACCATGGTGCTACCCTCTGCTCCGTTCGGAAGAGAAAGGAGGAGAATAGACAAGGATAATATTATGTGGTGGCAAAATCAGGCTGGTAGCATTTTGAACAATTTTGCATTCCATATTTAATCTTTGTTGAAAGATATAACACCGTTTTGCTCGAAAACATGAAAAAAATCTAATGTGAACACCACATGTCTTACTTGTACATCTTTTGACTCAATAATTAACAGTTGATACTAATATCGACTCTAGGCAAAATCGACTCTAACCAAAATTTGAGATGATAATTCAATCATTCAGATGCTACAGTTTATTAATCGAAATAAGGACAGCAATGTTCATGTCACATTCAATTTCCAAATTTTGATATGATATTGCTGAGTTAGGTGGCACCTAAAATTTAAGCGACAGCGGTGCAACTGGCCATGGAACGCTTTAGCAGTCTCAAATACAAAATTTCATCATTCTACGGCCTAAGTCTCGAATTTATGCGAAAACTTGAGAAATATTGTCAGATAAAGCTTACTTCCAGCTAATAGATTGTTATGAAAATATTAAGTTATTATTCGAATGCTACAATTTCTTTAGATACAAAATTTCAAGATTCTACGGCTGATTCTTCTGGATTTATATTAAAATTATAATTATTATAATAATTATTTTCACTTGAAAAAGGCAGCACTTTGCTGTTGAAACGTTGTGTTTCTAATAAATTTACAGAACTTATACCCAATAAAACATATTTATTTATTAAATGAGTTCTGAAAAGTTTTTTCCTTCATTATTTATCGTTATTTATGATTGAATATTCACAATAAAATGTCAAACTTATCAGCTGACAGCGAGTGCGCTATGAGTGGTTACTCAATTTGAAAGAGAATATTAGGATTCATATTTGCGGTAGGTCTTCCAATCATGCAAAAATTTTTTTAAGCATCACTGTCAATAATCACAGGACCGATTTCGCTCAATATTTGCAAACCTCGTCAAGGCTCGGCCTCCAAACAATTATTCTCAATCGGTAAACCGTACTTACTGACCTTAATACTTGAATAACTGTTTTGGGACTGATCTGTCCAATATTACTTTTTTGGGACTGATCTATGAAAACTACTTGATTAACACACTACACCCACCTCTATGGGCAGTTTGATGAAGTCTTAGAAACAATTTTCGCCGAAATATGTATCATATCCTTCCGTCAATCTCTATAGATCTTGCAATTAGGGAAGTAGAAACGCATTTTCAGACAATAAAATAAGACAATTTCAATGGCAACTAAGATAAACATTTGCAATGTTTCAGAAACAAATGAATAAAATTTAGTGATTTTAAATTTTTTCGTGATGATCGCCTAAAAAAACGAAATATTCTGATACTCTCTTCTGGTTTCAGCTGGCGTTTTGGCCGTGAACCACAAATTCGACCAGAAAATATCACCTCCATGGTCTTGATACACTAATTCCTTTTTTGTATCTTCCATATAATTCCTATTTTGTATCTTCCATCTAACAGGATCGATTCATAATGGTGAAGTGAGTTTTCTGTCAGGTATTGATAAGGATATGTATGAAGACTACTCGATGGACTAGTATTTATTATTGAAGTACTAAGATGAGGCATCTTATGAAAGCAACAAATAATAACTCAGTACACAGATAAAGTTTCATTTAGTTGCCTGAAATTCCATTACTGTTGCTATCCAAATTTCATTCCCAACCAAAAGTTTCTGTAGGGAAGATTCCCCAGCATTTCAATAATTTAAATTGACGATTATTGATTGCACTGATAACGCATACTTGAATTAGGGTAGCAACACTTGTTTAAATATTTTGAGAGGAAAGTCGGTAATATGATAATAATTGTAGACAAATATTTTATCCGCTAGAGCTGAACCCAAGAGAAGAACTCTAAGACATGTACCAAGTAGTATAGGGTATTTGATGAGGTGAGTAGGAAGTATTCCTTACCAGAGCCAGATTATGCATAAAGCCCGATAGGCACGGGTTCACGGACCTTGGCTTAAAGAGGCCTTAACTTTGAGGATTTCACAAGCATTTGAGTCACCAGCTCATGGATCTCATTGAATTACGACCTATGAGCTTCAATGAGTCTTGATCCGGCATTTGTGTTGATTAAGAGAGGACGTAGACATGATAATTTCACAGTGAAAAGTATCTGAACTAAGATTGTGAAGAATTCAATACTCTTCCAAGAAGTTATGAGATTTTTTTGTGTGCCTTACGGCTCTTAGGATATTGCAAAAATACTCTGTACTATTTCTTACAATATAATGACCTGATGAGGGGAGGTCTCCAGCTCCCAGAATTAAGATTTATATTCACACTGACCCTCATCACACATTTATAGTATTTTTATACAATACATTTTATATGACATCCGTACGTCCTTCCTGATAAATTATCCTTCACATACTTCCATTCATGGAATCTACCAACAGTTCACGGACATGGCAAATACATTTTACTTCAGAACTCGAAATCAATCAAAAATCCATATTTTTCCGCAAAATCTTTCAATTCACTATGGGTTCTCTATCAACCAATGACATATAACTACTCTATAAAGATGTCTTAAGTATCAATCCATTTCAAAACTTGAATAATGTGATTCTACGCAAACCTTTGAATATATCGCTTCACATGTGTCATCGATAGAACATTCTACGCAAGAAAGGTGCTTATCGGACTGTAAAAACTAAATCAGGCAACAAGGGGGACGCCACTTCAAACATGAAGTGAAAGCATATATATAGATAGGACGCCACTATAAACGCAATATGTAACGTATATTATTGACGCCACATTGATGTTATGATGAAAGGAGGTCATATTGTATAGGAAATGGGAACTCTGTGAATATTGCGTGGAATGGAATTTCCGTGTGAAATCTGAAGAGCCCATGAGAAATTATGTAATATACTTCGATCAAATCTCAACTATACGCGTTCCTTTCAGTAGACGCCAAAATGAACATCTTTGTAAGGACGTCAAATTGATAGGAGGATTTATATATATATATATATATATATATATATATATATATATATATATATATATATATATATATATATATATATATATATATATCCATGCAATGTAGTCTATGGCTACCTCACGTTTTTGGCTACTTGTGCGTGTTTGCCTTCCGCAGTCGGCAATGCAGGTAACTTTTCACATTTGGTTGTGTTCCCTGCTGTAAATGCCAATGTAGTAGTGACTTGTTAGAATGAAATATTTCAATTATTGCTGAAGTTTGTCGTGCAAAATTGTTCATAATCACAATTATTGCGAGTTCTAAGTCACAAATCGGTAATGTAAAACACATGCAGATGACTTTTGTGATTCAAACAATTTTGAAGAGATGGCGACACTAGCGATTACCTAGAAATTATATCAGCGGTAGTGAGACGGTGGTATTTTTTATGTATACCTACATAGCTAAATTTGCCCCTTGTTGTGAGTTTTCTTACATATATTATTACATACGAGATGAATAATAATAAATGAATTCAATTTGGATTATGACGCCCCCGCTTGGACGTCAGAAATATGTGACGTACTTTTGGGCGTCACTAACTTTTTCTTTACTCCCGGGCGTCAATAGTACACGCAACAAACGGTTTCGGCCATCTAGATCGCTAGAGGGTTTGCTTGAGGTCTGGTTTAGAGGAAGGCGCTCACCTTGCTCGCATAAAACTTTGCTGACTTGCAGTAGCGCCTTCAATATCCAAAACCCCCATCACTTCAATGGGCCTTAATTGTGCGAGTTTGGACCTCAAAATTGTTGAAAAATATCGACGGTTAGATTGCAAAATACAAATATTTGCTATTAACTGAATTTCAATTCGTGGGTAGTTACTCGATGGGGTTGAGAACGCTTTAAATAAGTAAAATAAGTTCGACTTAACTGGGATTTGAACCTGCGATCACCAGGTTGCTATTAGCCCATTCTAGCCACCGAGCTATCAGTACTGTGATACCGTGTTGACTCTAGAAGTCATCTTATGGTAATTTGCGGACTTAAATCTAGCGAAAATATTCACAATAATTTCAAAATCTTAAAATATTCATGTTGAAAAGAAGTAACACCGACTTGTTGAAAGATAAAACAATAATTTAACGGAAATTACGGTGGTTGTAGGGCAGAAACACTTCAGCAGAAAAGTTTCATTTAGATGTTATTTTTATTTAAAGTCGTGGACCACCGTAATCTCCGTTAAATTATTGTTTCATCTTTGAAATATATACAACGATATCCTGAAGCTTAAGTATTATAAGTAAATGAAATTTTTCAAGAATAAAATTATAAAACAGATGTCATAGACTGGGATCAAACCTTGAACTATAGAACGTCGGTCGATCGTCCTAACCACCTAGCCACTAACGGAATTGCGAAGAGTGGTGGTACGACGATATAAAGTGACATTCGTCACAATGGATAGGAATAAGAATAATGATATAACGAAAAGAATTACAATAATTGGCCGTATTCTGTAACACAATCATTAACTTATTATCGATCGATAAGATTTTTGACAAATAGAAATAACTGTAACAAGCGAATATTCAGAATTTTTGTCAGTGCTACCCACGTTCATTGGCTGAAATAGATAATGATCGATGAAAATGTATCGATTGAGTTACAGAATAGCCTTAATTTCTTTAATACTCGGGCGTCATTTACTAACGGAGCGGCAGGCTGTTGTACGTGCCAAGGTAGCTTTGTGGAGATATGATGTCCAAGCTTTTAGAATTTTGCTGAAAAAGAAGAACGGGGTACACGCAACTAAAAAGTAATAGCTTCTTTCAGAATAAAATATTTCTATTTTGTATGATTGGAATAAACAAACAAAGATAAGACACAAATAAGAGCGATATGTCAAATATTATGTCAATAAAACCATTGTAACAATCAAGTGATTGACCGCGTGACTAAATGATCAACTACTAACTGACTGCACTGACTAATTCAATATTCCGACTGACTACTGACTATACTGACCGATTCAGTATACCGACTGGCTACTGACTGTACTGACCGATTAAGTATACCGACTGACTACTGACTGTACTAACTGTACGGATATACTGACTGACGCAGTATAACGACTGACTGTGCTGACTGACAGAATATACTGACTGACGGAGCATACTGACTGACGGAGCATACTGACTGACTGTACTGACTGGCAGGATATACGGACTGACGGATAATTCGAAGTATACTAACTAACTGAAAATACTGAGTGATGGATACTTTATCATATTTCAAAACGCAGATCCTTTGAAACGGAGGTGAAGGACGTTGACTCAGTTTTCACTTGTTTGCATACTAGGGTTGGACGAATATGGGACTTCATAATTGATTATCGATTACAAAAAAATATTTATAATTCCGCTTGATCAATTATTTTGATTGATCGATAATCTCGATTAATCGATAATCTTGATTAATCGATAATCTTGATTAATCGATGGATCGATCAGTCTGATCAATTGTTAATATTGTTAATATTGATCAATCGATCGATTATACTGATCAATCACTCGATCGATCTATCGATTTTCTTGATTATTAGGATCAACTCATTATATTGAAGCGCGTGTGACATGAGCGTATGTGGTCGTACGTGCCAGATTTAGGGAGAGCAACTATCACCCTTGCCCCTACCGAATCCCTTCACTGTTTGTGCATCAATTTGATTAATTTTAAATAATAATCGTACCTTACCTACCTGCGTAAGTATAAATGATAATCGTTCTCGGAAAATCGATTAATCCATCCTCGATTATCATTTATACTTGCATAGGTCTGTAAGGTACGGTTATTACTCAAAATTAATCAAATTGATACAGAAATCGGGCTTTTGATGTAAAATATGTAATTAGGTTTTAATATCTCGTGTATCGATACATCTACTCATAATCACAATCCACAACTCACAAGTTCATAGAATCATATAGGAGCAGCTGCAGAAGCTAGATGCCTTTATTGCGCTGATTCAAAAGATCAAAGACACTTGCCGCCGCTGACTAAGCAAGCGTTCAGCGTGATAATAAGGATCGTATTTGGTGTCCAGCCAAAAACAGACAAAATCCAAATAAATTAAAGTGTTTTCATTGTAAAATGTGTGCTAGTGTTATCTGGTTCATTTTAATATTCATTGTCTTTGGCATAAAATGAAACAGAAATGTACTTCAATTTATAATGTTTGCACAGTTCATGAAGGACAGATTGGTTTACTTTGAGTGGACAAAGATTCTATTAGATCATGATGATTGTCGGTCATTTGATAGCAATAAATATGTTGTCAAGAAACTCAATTTAATTATAATTTGTGCAATAAAATGAACGTACTTGGTCTGGAGTCTGAATTCTGAAAGAATATCTACTTGATCTTTCAAAGAACCATCAACCATAAGTTGATCAATATCTATCGTATCAAAAGTAAATAATTTCTTCCTCAACAAATAAGTATCTTGTTTGACTCTTGTAATCCTGTCCTGTCCTGTACCTGTAATTTATTTATCAATATAAAAGTGATAGTTTCTTGAATGCAACGTAACAGAATCAATTGAAGTTTGATTTGAACATATAACCGAATATCTGAAAATACAAAATGGATGATAGTCGATAACAAAATGAAATAATCTTCAAATAAGACTGATAACTTGTGGAAATAATCAGTTGATCAAAATATTCTAGTCGATTAATCTGGCTAACCAAATAATAAAAATGATCGAATGATTGATCGATCGATTCATCAAAATAATAGATAAATCAAAATATTAGAATAATCGAGCGATCGATCAATCAATATAATCGATTTATCAAAATAATCGGTTAGTCGAATCAATCGGTCGATCGATAAATCAAAATTATCGACTGATTGAAATAATCAATATTTTCTTGGAATCGATAATCGATTATGAGATACTATAATCGCCCAGCTCTACTGCTGTCACTGACAATAACAGCTGTCACTATGAAATATGCAATTATTTGATGCGACAGTCTGAATTTATGGAACAGCGATGAAGCTGCTCACGAAATTCATGATAGGGGGAGTACTGTATACTGTATGGTCACAGCAGCTCTCAAATTCATACTTCAAATATAAGCGTACTTTGAACTTGCAGTCGGGCTTCACGATAATATCGTACCGTTCATGAAATAAACGCAAAAAACTAAAAATTTCATGAATTAGGTTTTGGTACCGCTGATTGGAGAAAGCTTATCTACGAACTTGAACCTATACTTTTTGATGCTGAACCTTAACATGTATAAAATTTCAGTCGTAAATTCGTAAGCGTTCTCAAGTTATCTAGATTTCAAACAGACCGACAGATCGACAGAGAGACCGGCAGAGACTGACAAAGACAGACAGACGAACCCACTTTTCCCAAAATTATGTTTCTTGTGTTCAGAAAGATCTAAAACGGGAAGATTCATCAAAATCTCAAACTGTCAAAGAATAGCGATTACAATACGTCTCCTATTATTAGGTTCGGGAAGGGAAAATATCATTTTTACTATTACTTTCGAACAAGAATCCATCATTGAATTAAAATTTTAAATTGTATATGTGAGCAGATAACACCCGGCCAAAATGAGGCATCTTGTTAATATAGAGAGCAGAGACGGCTCTAACCTACTTATCGCCATGATGCGAAGATATATAAAGTGCGTCCCTCCCCCATATCTCCCTCTCTTCATCATTCTTCTCTTTTTTAGATCTCAATCCTAATCCATGATCCACAATTTTATTCGCAATCCACAATCCACAATTTGAATACCAATCTACAATTATTTTAATCCCAATCAACAATCCACAATTTCAATCCCAATTCAAAATTTAAGTCCTAATCAACAATCAACAATTTGAATCTCAACCCACAATTTCAATCTCAATCCACTATTTCAATCCCAATCCACAATCCACAAATTGAATCCCAATTCACAATCCACAATCCTCAATTAGAATCCACAATATCAATCTCAATCCGCAATCCAAAATCCGTGATTCACAATTTTCATTCCAATCCACAATCCAAAATTTTAATCTCAATCCACAATCAATAATTTCAATGTCAAACCTCAATTCACACTTTTAGTCTTAATCCACAATTTGAATCCCAATACAAAATTTCAATCCCAACTCACAATCCACAATTTTAATCCCAATTCCAATTGAAAATCCACACTCGCAATCCCAATCCAAAATTCACAATCCCAATCCAAATCCCAATCGAAAATCCAAAATCTAGAAACCCAATCCCAAACTCCAAATTCTACAATCCCAATCCCAATCAAAAATCAGCAATTCCAATCTCAATCAAGAATACACAATTCCAATCCCAATCCCAATCCCAATCCAAAATCCAGAAACCCAATCTCAATCCAAAACCCACAATCCCAATCCCAATCTAAAATCCAGAAACTCAGTCCCAATCCAAAATCCTAGTACAAATCCAAAATCCACAATGCCTGATCCAAAATCCACAATGCCTGATCCAAAATCCACAATGCCTGATCCAAAATCCACAATTTTAATCCCAATCCAAAATAGAATGGTGGATTATGGATTGCGGATTGTTGATTAGCTCTAATAAAATATTCTGTTGAAGAAATTGGTCTTATTTTTGAAGAATTGTGGACAGGGTCCAACTGCCGCCTTTAAGGACAGGGCGCCGAGATGCCGTGCACCCCTTGCGCTTTCGCTTGAGACGCCTCTGATAAAGAGAAATGAGACCAAAGTTATTGATAATGCGACCACCCAAGAAGTCAGAGTCGGTATATGTGAAGAGGCGGCAACAACAATAGATAGTCGAATACTTCTAGTATATTTGGTAACAGTATCGCAATAATTATGACTAAAATGTAACTTGATTGTGGGATATTCTATTCATATACAAATGGTATAATATAGTTTTGTGGCCTCTCCGCATTGCGGGGCTTTGCGGATTCTATGTACGCCATATCTAGGAGAGATAAAAAACTTGGATAGTTTGAATTTGATCACCCATCTTGTTGATATCAGACATAATTATACATATCGTTTCAAAATGGAAACTTCTTATTTATTGCCTTGTATTGCTTTCCGTTCACAGGCACAGCTGTGCAAAATAAAGACTACACATGACGTAAACAGGACCCTTCACACTACTCTAAGTGCTGATTCACACCATTAAATACAGACATATATGTTTCTCATGTAAAAGAAGCGGAAATTATTGATACCAAAGGCATAATAGTTATTTATTGTGCTAGAATGGAATGCGATTTGATTAGTTACAAAATAAAAAGTTTTTCCACCACGACACCTGAAAGACAAGCTGATGCTTTTCTTGAGTGATTAATCACATTTTATACGGATCCAATACAATTTTATATTCAAATCCTATATCAAAATGCATCAAATAGTTTTTTTTTCTCTAACATCACATAAGTAACAAATTGTGAGTCTCCGCTGCCAAGATGAAGCGTCACTTTATCGATCAGGCAGATAAAATAGCAACTTATATGGTGAAGGTAGTATATTTTAACTTTGTATTTGCATGCAAAGGATTTTCAATATTCACTGAATTAATGTCAGCAAAATAGTTATCTGTTCAAGAAAGTAGATTCACTGACGCGGCTTGAGTATCATAGACAAGGCGTAGTCGAGTCAATGAATCTAGGCAAGGCAGTAAATCTCAATTTTTTGCCATGTTGAATACATGATTTTTTTGGGGATTGTTCAAATTTGATTAATTTTATGATAAATTTCAATATTTTTAATAATATCATCGTCATCAAATTATGCTTCTATGCATTTATTGATCGGTTGCCAAGTTTTTATGCCTCTGTTGGGTGGTTGCTGTGGAAACGACATTTTTACTGCCTAGGCAGTAAAAGTAACACTTTATAGACTGTAAACTAAAATCTATTCGTTAAAACACTCGATATGCTATCAGTAAAACTGAATAATCTGCTGTGGCCATCACAGTTCTTCCCCGATCATCAATTTCATTCGTTCCAACATAATTTTTGGTTATGGAATATGCAAATTTCAAAATAGTGTTAGAGAAAATTTATTCCATATTAAATAACAGTCGTAAAGGAGTTTAAAGTCATCAAAATTTGTTAAATAAGATCAATTCACTCTGGAAGTGAATTTACTTGCTCTTTAGTCATATCGGTCATCAAACTTTTTAATTCGGACGAATTAAACAAAAAATTGGAGTGTGAGTTTACACGCGGTAGAAGTAAAACCTTATATTCTGGTTTATTTATGTAAAAGAATGTAGTGATTCACCAGAATCAAGACAAGAACAAGACAAGAAGTATTTTCTATTTCCCAAGACAAGACAAGAAAGTAATATCAAGATTCAAAGCTCCTTGTCAAGAAATTTCGATATCTTGATAATCAGTCTCTCAAATCAGCATATCTATTGATTTATTGGAATAATGAGATCAGTGTTTCTCAATAATCAAGAGATAGTCTTGATCTTGTCTTGATTTTGTCTTGAAATCAAGACAAGTCCAAGACAAGAAGTATTTTCAATTTCCCAAAACGAGACAAGAAAGTACTATCAAGAATCAAGACTTTTTGAAATACCTATATTTATATTAATCAGTTATTGAAATAATAAAATCTGCTGTATGGCCATCAAAGTTTTTCCCCGACAATAAATTACATGCGGGCAATGGAATCACTGTTTCATGAATTTAGAGTGTCACCCTAACTGTCAAAATGACATTTGTCATTGTTAAACTGACAGTTGTCATTATGAAAGTGACAACATCATTGTCCATGTGACAGCGTCATTTCCAAGGGGACAGCTGTCATTGTCAAAGTGACATTGTCATTGTCAAAATGACAGCTGTTATTGTTATGGTGAAAGACGGCGACTATCTTTTAGTCATTACAACATGAGTATTTCCGGCAATAGAGAGTCTTTTCAGGATTTTCTGTTTGAAAAAGCTCATTCACAAACTTAAACCTAGCTTTTTAATAAAAAACTCATATATGAAATTGAAATTGAAAATTTGTATGGGCTCTCAAATTATCATACTTTCAGAGAGACAGAACGACTGATTGCATTCAAACTTATGTTTTTTGGGTTTAGTGGAGTCTAAAATATGAAAATTCATCAAAATTAAACTTGAGAATGACAGACTTTCCATTTATTTTTATTAGTGGCAATCTTGGAAAACGTTGATAGAATCGTTCCATAACATAACTTTCAGGGGGGGTGAAGAGTAGACACTAACGCTGAACTTGAGCGTTCGGACTAGATAAAGCGATAGAGAAAGGGGACTCCCTCAAAATTTCAATATCAAGAATGGGGAACTCTTAAAACAAGACAAGAAATGCATCGCCAAGAAATGGACAAGACAAAGAATTTTTATTTTCTTGTCTTGAAAATCAAGACTAGACAAGAAATGATCATTAAGACAAGTAATCTTGTCTTCATCAAACACTTATTCAAATCATTTTGTAAGCGAGTGAAATTTCCTAAGCGTCAATAAATGTACCGAGGAGAAAAATGAATATCTCTTTGAATTGTTGAAATTCTTCCTAGTTTTAGTTTTAGTCCAGTCAAGTTAGCCTTAAAAATAGGGGTACCCTTGCATAAATTCCCAAGAAGCTGAAAATCGACATGAACGTTAAAAATACAATTATAATGAAGTAGTGAAAAGTCCCCATCGATCCCATGTGTGCAAAAAATTTTATACGAGGTCAAAGTTCACAAAAATGAGGTTTCCTGGTTTTTAAGTGAAACAGTTGATTTTATGATGAAAGTAGTTGAGATAAGAATTGAAGATCTTCCAATTCTACACAAAAATAGTTGTAATCCCTTTTTTTCTAAGACTTACCATTTCTGAAAAAAAGCCATTCCAGAGTTAGATTCTTAATAATATGCATGACTACGCTGCCTGTGTACATCATGAACGTAAAATATGGATCAAACTATTGGTCCGCGTAACTAGTACTCGTACAGTGATAATTCTAAGAATATGAAATGGAAAGAAACCCAATCCCTCATTTTATGTCACCATGTGGCCTTAAGCAGCACCTGTCTGCTGTTCAATTATCAACGTAGCAGTGTCCTTCTATTACTTACTTTAAATTACTTGCACAGATAAATTACGTTACGTATATTTTGAAAAACATACACATAATAAAAAAAGTGTTCAATTGGCTTGTCTTCCTCCAACCTCGGCTTCTGCTCATCTACATTTTTATCAAGTATATTAGCAGCTCCAAGTGTGACTTGGAAATCAACTGGACTAAAGAAAGAATAGGGTTGGAAGCTAATAAATAATATATTGGAATCAATCCACACTCTACTTCCACCTGCACCAGAAAAGCTTCTTAATACTATTTTTTATAACTGCAGAAAGGGGAGTAATTCGAAATTCGGCTGCAAAAAAGTGAACTGATTTTGTCCACCAGCATGCACCAGCTGTCAAAGCTAGTCGTGTTCAAATACTGAATCTTCAACAGAAGATAATCCTTACATCAACGATAAAACAACTGTTGAATCGCTATTTGAACTATTTACGTCAACTCAGGAAGATGAAGATGAAGAAGAAGTTGAATAAGAAGACCTAATATTATATTGAACTTCAATAAGAAGACCGTGAAGTAGGCCTTCTGGAAAAACCACATTGAAAAATACGCGCCAAGTACACTTACTTATAGGTGGCGTGGAAACGTGTGCATATCATGGAGAATATAACTTAAGAATGGGTTTTCTCAGAAATGGTAGATCTAAGGAAAAAAGAAGCAAGGCCATTTTTGTAGAGAATTGAAAGATCTACAATTTGTGTTAGAGCTATTTATATCATAAAATTGATCGTTCTGCTAGAAATTTCAAAAAACCCATTTCTGCGAACTTTGACTTCGCATAAAATTTTTTGCACACACGGGATCGTTGGGGACTTTTCACAACTTTATTATAATGGTATCCTTGACGTTCATGTCAATTTCCAGCTTCTTGGGAATTTATGCAAGGGTGAATGTCTATTTTGACTGGACTATTTGGAGTTTTTGACTCTTGTAAGAATGTTTCTCATGAGCGAGACATTGGGTTGAATTTTTCATGGACATTCAACATAATAATGATTTTCAGCAACTATTTGATGAATTAACAATCTAAACATTGTCACAGAGTTTACTGTATAATAACATACGGTAAAAATCTCAATCCCACAAGAAATTACCGCTAGATATTTGAGTTTCGCGTGCTCTCAAATTTAAATCAGCGATTTCAGTCATCTGTAGCAGTAGTCTCCAAATTAGGCTCAGCGGGACCCTGGGTTCTCGCAAGTCAACCCAGAAGCATCGCGAGAGAAAGTTGGAGTTTTAAAAGAAAATTATAAAGTAATCATAGAAGTTATCTAATGTTTAGTAGCCGAAGAATATGAATTCAGTAATCTTACGAGATTTTTCAGAAGTATATTGATTCACTTCTGGAATTCGGTTAATCGTCGAGCGAACGAAACGAGCTCGGCCAACTCTGATCTTTCCCAATGACATGCATGATGCATATTCATTCCATTATTCCATTTTGGTTAGATAAAGATTCAAATTGACTAGCAATATAACTACTTGAATGAACGGTAAATCGCCGACCAAATATAAACGAAATACACAAAAATCATCAAGCTGACATTCCGAGTTCAATGTGATCTAATTATGAATTTGTAATTAATCACTTAATAAATATTCCGTTATCTTTGTAGTATTGTTGTACATATTATTCCATTTCACAACAATATAATAATCATTGACTATTTTACACAGTGAATAATAGGTTAGTAAAATAGTTTTGAAATTATCTTATTGTTAGTGTGCCGCCAAATCTTGAACTTTTTAAAGGTGTAGTGCAACAAAATAAACTCTTTTTCTTGACAATTTCCTTGACATAAGGATCACATAAAAATTGTCGGCATAGTTTATGACACTAAACAAGTAAGCTCCAACTAATAAGGAAACCGACCACACACATCGTGTTTATAGTTATACTTTCTGCTCGCCGCTCTGTCGGCGTTGTTCAAAGGAACACACTGCCAAATTAACAAGATTAAAATCTGGACAAAGACAAACAAATTTGACACAAAACCACTATTCAGTATCAATCTTCACTGGAATATGGCAACGTTTAATTGCTATTATTTGCGGTTATTTTTATTGTGAAATTAGGATCAGACCCGTAGCCAGGATTTTTTCCGAATTAGCCTTCAAAATTCTAGGGAATGAAGGGGAGAGATTTCATTATAACTTTCATAGCATGACAGTATAATCTAGCGCAAGATGTAGATAATTTAAAATTAATAAAACTGCGCTGGTGTATTAATATCAATTTTGCTAAGATAAGTCAATGAATTCAAATACATATGCATATACGTATCAATAATTCACATGATTCAATAAAATGTTTGGTTTATAATAAACTTTCAAATATTTAAATACACTCAAATTGATTCAAACAATTTTTCTCAGAGTTTCAGGACGGCCTTCAACCCCTCGAGTCACTGCCTTGGCGAGTTGCATGAAAATAATTAACATAGCTAAACTTTGGTCAACCCAATTTGAAAATGATGTTTTGTACAGGAAAAATATATCGTGAAAATAATAAACTTGTTTCTAGCATTTGAATAATTATTTTGACACGTATTCTTTATGGAATTTGAATAAATATTTGACAATGTGATTCAAGTTGACATTGCACCTGGGCTCTAGACTAGGGGGTATTTTTGCATATTTATCATAACTTGTTCATCGATTTTTTTGAGGTGATAACTTCAGTCTTGTTTCAACCAAAACCGTTTAGGCAAAGTAGAAATTATAAATCTGTCAATCTGCCATATTGATCAATTTTTGTGGAAGTTCATTTCAGCAGCTCTCTCGAAATACAATTTGGGACACTCAAATCTTCTTTTTAGCGCATTTTTACAGAAAAAATACGCTATTATATGCACTTTGGCTGGCTGGCCGGCTGGCGTGACGCTGAGATCTCAGCAACTACAGCACTTAAAGACTTTAAACAGATACTACAAAAGATGCTGATTTGTAGGCTTGCACAAACTGCTAGATTTTCTTATTAATACATCCAGTTTCATGTAAAAATTGAAACAAAAATTGAAAAGGTAATTACTGCTGAACTATGAATAGTTGAATTATGAAAAATGTTACACAGAATGAGCAGCTTATCAGTAATTGAATTTTATACCTAAAATTTCCAACCGATATAGGTAAATACCTGTTTTAGGGTAGAAACTATTTATTTCGATATCTCGCGAGTTACACAAGATATAGACATGCGGTTTTCGATGTTATTAGTATCAGAATGAGTTCGACTTTTGTTTTTACGATCAATTTAGGCCAGTACATGACCACCTGTAACTTATTTTCTTGAATCTGTACCTTGGGAGGTAATGTTTTGGAGTTTTTTTGTTAATATAGCTTTGAAAAAGATCAAATTATTATTTCAATGTACAGCGCATGACCTCCCGTCAGTCAATAACTAAATGGTACAGATTAAGAGGTATTTTTGAGTTTGTACATGCACAAATTATGTATCTATCAAATAGTCAACTTAAAACTGGTACTAAATGAAAGCTGCTGTTCCGTAGGTTTGCCTAAACTGCTTGATTTCAAGCTCAGTGATTGTGGGAGATGGTAATTGGCGAAATCTCTGAAATAACAAGCATTATGAGCTGTCAAAAATGCGCTTCCATCATCAGGATGATTTTTCAATTCTTTTATAACTTATCCTAATTCTACAAGTGAAAACTAGCCAGAGAAAAATCCAAAACTGCACCGCACCTAGCCTAACCTGATATTTCCGATAAAATTTTCATCCGCGTGCGTTTAGTTTGATTAATTGGGTATCTGCATTTACGGCCTACGGCCTAGAATATTTATCTATCGAATGATACAGAATCATCTGTCGATACTTCTCCCAAATGTATGTTTATTGTATTTTTATTCCTTTTTACTTCATCGATCTGTATAATAAATAAAAGAAGTATTGTAATTTTGTAATCGTGATTCTTCACATGCAAGCGCTCGTCCATTATTTTTTACAAGTTTTTCAGATAATGTATAGTTCGGTATCAATTTGAAGCCCTCGAGGAGATGAAATATAGAATGAAATCAGTGGAATCAACGTTCATCTCCAAATTACACTGCCGACGATCAAATATCAAAACTGTATGTTCCAATAAATTAGACACCAAAAATTCACAAAGGGGCTCTTAATATTAAAAAATGCCATTCGACCAATGACAGCTGTCAATGTCGAAGTGACAGCTGTCATTTCGAGATATGCAATTAATTGATACGACACTCTAAATTTTTGGAACAGTGATGAATTTTGCCATAAATTTTATGGTCGGGAATAAACTCTGATGACCACAGCAGATTTCATGTATAATGATCATATCATATCTCTCAAGGAGTAAAAAGTACTATTTATTATCGAAATATGAATTCAAGTCGACACAATCGAATGAGAGTTGATGTGCATTTTCTTTCTTTGAATACGTGGTTCGCAAACTTCTACGTAGAGCTTTCACCACGTGATATTAGGGAAGCTCATCAATATCGTGACCACAATCCCACAAGAGTGATTTGATGAGTGATCGTGATTTTTTGTGAGCCAATCGTAGATGTCTATTTTATCAAGAATCTAGACGACCACTTGTAGTATGAGGTATCTTCGCTTCTCTGTCACCCGCCAACAGATCATGGATTTTATCGATGAGTTCTGCAGAAGTTGCTCTAACAGAGTATCTAGAGCGTTCAGCAACAATTGCGATCATGAAACCCCTCCAAGTCCAAGTTCGAAACTTCTCAAAGACCGTTTCAATTATAGGTACTAACCCATTGCGATGCTTGTGCAACTCCTTTTCAGTGGCCCTGAGTCATTTGTCCTTTAGAACGTGTTTTTCAGATATCATTAACCAACTAGGATTCAAATAAATGCTGGAAACAGAGTAGTAAATAAATACGACTGAAGTTTAGTATAATTACCTCCAAAGAATACTGCTAACTGGATATGAGCTTCGTACTCGTTATTACGCTTGTAAACCTTTGCAACGATGTATCTTCTATGAAACTATGTTTTCCAACGAGCAAAATTTTCACTCGTCCATTTTTTGTGAAATTCTCGCATTGCACGACTCATGTTAATGCCTAGAGCGGTGCAATTGGCCATAAGTCTTCAAAACAAAACTACAAAATATGACAAATTCAAAGTTACATGTAATACGAACAATTCGACTAACCACGGATTCGGCGGACACTTCTACAGGAACGGCGCTGTGACATGCTGGGTTATTTATTATTTGGAACTGCGCAATTTCTAGCCCTGGTGTAGATCGGAAGAGCGCGATCGACACTGTCGAAATCTATCAAAATCTCACCTTTTATGCCCACGGATCTGCCATAAGACCCATGTAAACTGATATTCAGAATTATTCCGAGATAAAATTATTGTTTGAGCTTGTTGGACACTAATTGATTGCAAAAAAAATTGGCTCAACCATAGTTCGAACTACAGACCTGCCGGATATTAAGCTATCGCTCTATCCACTACGCTACCAGTACGCTGCTTTTAATATGTAGAGGGTAAATATAATCTACTTTGTCACAATTTCCGCAAGCATCAGTTTCATTCAAATATTATTTTGTTATCGAAAGAAACCAATTACTTTTGGTTTGATAGATATTGTTCAACTTATGGTCATTTTAAAAAAAATCAGATAATATTCTTTCAGACTCCAGACAGAGTGAATTTATTTCATTGCACAAATTCTAATTAATTTGGGTTTCTTGACAACATAATCATTGCCGTCAAATAACCACTACCATAATCATCTATAGAATTTTCGTTCAATCGAAGTGAACCAAACTGTCCTTCATGAACTCTGCAAGCCTAATAAATTGAAGAAAGTGTCTGTTTCATCCCAATAAAGGCATGCTTCTGCACCTGCACGTAACAAATTCTATAAACTTGTGAGCTGTGAATTGTAATTATGAGTGGATATATCAATAAACTAAATATTGGAACATCAATCTTCCACATCAGAAACCTAATATTTCTGCACAGTGGCGGGAATTCAGCAATCTCATTGGGGGGGCAACATTTGAGCTTTTATATCAATTTTAAAAGTCAGGCCCGTGTCTAAAATCACTGGGGTGGAGGAAGAGAGGTTGTAAGTAACGTAATTGACAAAGTAGAACAATTTTTTCACTACCCTTTTTTATTCATTCTTAATTAACACTTTCCCGGCTCAGAATATAATAGGGGAAGTATTATAATCGTGATTCTTTGACAGTTCGAGATTTTGATGAATCTTCACGTTCCAGACCCTACTGAATCCGAATAACATATGTAATTTTGAGAAAATTTTGTCTGTCAGTCTGTCTGGAAGCACGATAACTTGAGTCTAGTCTCAAGTTCGTAGATAAGCATTTCTCAACCAGTGATACCAAAATCTTATTGATGGAACTTTTTACTTCTCAGCGTTTATTTTATAAACTATAGTATCGGTGGTATTTATTGTAAAATATATAATAACTGGAATTAATCCTTGAAGGATTTGGCACGGCATTCACACGAAACATTCTCCAAAATTATCGGTTATTCATTTGTTATTATCAGAATTTGAATTATTATAAAATTCGTTATATTTTCCTGAACCAAAAAAATAATGAGAATCATAATGTGGAGTTAGAATTATTATTAGTCGTATTCTGACATCACTTGCAAACGTTCGTCAATTGTTTTTTTTTTTTTGAATGGGTAATTTGCCTCTATCGTTTTCGGTATCAAATTGAAAGCTCTTGTGAAGATAATTCTAGTGGAAGTGTCAAAGAGGAAATTCAAACGGTTGTCAATTTCATAAATTATTTGAATAATGTCTAGTTTGGTATCAATTCTATGCTCTCGGAGAGAGATAAGATAACAAAAATAAATAATTAAGTGGTGGAATCCACGTTACCATCTTCAAATTACACTTCTGGCGACCGAATGTCGGAACTGTATGTTCCAATGAACTGAAGATCTCGAAATTCTAGAAAAGGATTCTCTATTAGCAAAAACTCTTATTCTATCTCAGGACTAAAAATAACCGCAATCTAACACTTTAACAATGCCAGCTGTCACTTTGACAATGACAGTTGTCATTGTGAAAATGACAGCTTTCACTTCAAAATATGCAATTAATTGATGCGACACTAAAAATTTCTTACACAGGGATGAAACTAGCCATGAAATTTATTGATGAAGAAGTATTGTGAGGCCACAGCGGATTTTTATGTTTTTTTTTATTGTTTCTATTTTTCCGTATGAAAACATAAATTGAAGATTTACATCTGAACATTCTTCAGCTTCAACACCTTTGTTGTATGGTGTCCTCGAGAATAGACTTGCATACAAAATTTAACTCTGGAAGTGCACACAGGATACTCAGAAACCCCATGCTCCAATTTTTATCTTGTCCAAAAGCACAAAGTCGATATAGTACGATGTGACCACCTCGTAAATTCAGTTTAGTAATGTCTTCAGTATGTGCTATATGTATTTGTTGGCCATAATTCATAAATTTGTTTGTGTCTGGGTCTCTGAGACCCCAGTGAGACTGTTTGCGTTAGATTTATTGGTATAGGCTATGTGCATGAAGTCTACTAGCGCCTCTAGCGGGCAATAGAGAATGATTGGACTTCCATTTTATCATTGTTTCATACCTATAATCTTTTAAATGTACTAATATTATTTAATTCAGCTGTGTGTATATGATATTACTTGCATAGCATAAAAGATACGTTGAAATTATTCACTTTGGGTATTTTTTTTCTTCAATTATAACGTACCTATTGGAGAAAACGTCTTAATTCGTCCAAATTGACAGGATAACCTCAAATTATGACACCGATGATCTTGCGGATTGGGTTTGTATTTATCAAACACTGTATCCTTTTTACCGAGGAAGCATTGAAGAAAAGCGTGAAATTAGTTTTGTCATATTAAACATGTTAAAGAATATGTTGCTGACAATATCAACAACAAAATTATTGCGAAGTGCATCCGACAAACTTCTATCACTGAAACGTCTTACAAATGAGAGATAGAGGTAAATTCATGAATCCCAAATCGATGATGAATATTTCTAATTTCACAATTGAATTACAAACATAATTGTTATATAGATTAATTGATCAATAATTAAAGACAGACAATACTCTATTTACCGCTTTGATTCACTCAACTCGTTTTTTTTTTTGTTGTAACTGGGTACATGAAATCAATAAAACTATATTCCACTTGAATCATCCTTAACACAACCGCCTGAAACAGAACAAACGTTTCCCCATGTTTAATATGCAATTATTTTCACTTTTAAACTACAATGCTCAATGACAGCCCAATGACGTATTCTGAGAAATGGAGTTCAATGTTTACAATTGTGCTCACCATGAGCGCTCGCATCGATATTTGTTCAGACTCCGCCCCCTTGCACATAGCCTATAGCTGAAAGCTCTTCATCATTCTCCATTTCGACATTTCAGCAGAAAATGACTACTTCGGAGTTCAAAGACCCTTCTGCGTTGATAAATGATGAACTTGAACGCGAAATTCATGAAAGATCTTATATTTTATGCATTAAACAAGAAAGATTCGAAAAATATGTACTTTTCAATAAACATTGCTCTCAAAAAACTCAATGCCTCACAAACTTCATTAATTATGATCCTGAATAGATTACATATCATGAAAATCAATCAAAACAACATCTATTTCTCAGAGAAACTACGTTTTCGTTTGGGATTTTGTACTAGATTTATTGGCATAGCATGAAGCTTCCTATTATTCGCCATTTTGACATTTCAGCAGGAAATGACACCTTCGGAACTCAAAGATCCTTCTGCATTGATGAATGAACGTGAAATGCATGAAAGATCTACCATTTTATGGATTGAACAAGAAAAACTCGAAAAATTTGTACTTTTTTATGCATTATTCGTTTTCTCAATAAATTGTACTCTTGAAGAACTCAATGTTCTCTAACTCCCTTCATGATTATCCTACATAGATTACGTATCATGAAAATTATAAAAACAACATCCAATTCTCAGAAAAACTACGTTTTCGTTTGGGGTTTCTGAGACCCCAGTGTAACACTTATGCAACTACAAATAAAGTGTGCATGTCCAGGATTAGGAATATTCTATTTAAGAGGAAGGCTCAAAGAGGCTCAAAATGATACATTGACCCGATGAAACATACAGAAACGAGTGTAAATAGGCATTATAGAAAATAGCATTGAAGAAAACAGATGTGAAAAAGGTTTATCGTTCTCGGAAAATCGATTGATCCATCCTCGATTATCATTTATACTTGCATAGGTCTGTGAGGTACGGTTATTATTCAAAATTAATTGAATTGATGCAGAAATCGGGCTTTTGATGTAAAATATGTAATTATGTTTTAATATCTCGTGTATCGATATATCTACTCATAATCACAATCCACAACTCACAAGTTTATAGTTATATAGGAGCAGCTGCCGAAGCTAGATGCCTTTATTGCGCTGATTTAAAAGATCAAAGACACTTGCCGCCGCCGACTAAGCAAGCGTTCAGCGTAATAATAAGGATCGTATTTGGCGTCCAGTCAAAAACAGACAAAATCCGAATGAATTAAAGTGTTTTAATTGTAAAATTGTGTGCTACTGTTATCTAGTTCACTTTTATATTGATTGTCTTTGGCATAAAATGAAACAGACACGTACTTCAATTAATAATGTTTGCACAGTTCATGAAGGACAGATTGGTTTACTTTGAGTGAACAAAGATTCTATTAGATCATGATGATTGTCGATCACTTGATAGCAATAAGTATGTTGTCAAGAAACTGAATTTAATTATAATTTGTGCAATAGAATGAATGTACTTGGTCTGGAGTCTGAATTCTGAAAGAATATTCACTTGATCTTTTAAAGAACCATCAACCATAAGTTAATCAATATCTATCGAATCAAAAGTAAATAATTCCTTCTTCAACAAATAGGTATCTTGTTTGACTCTTGTAAGACTTGTAGTCCTGTCCTGTCCTGTATCTGTAATTTATTTATCAATATAAAAGTGATAGTTTCTCAAATGCAACGTTACAGAATCAATTGAAGTTTGATTTGAACATATAACCGAATATCTGGAAATACAAAATAGATAATAATCGATAAAAAAATGAAATAATCTTCAAATAAGACTGATAACTTGTGGAAATAATCAGTTGATCAAAATATTCTAGTCGATTAATCTGGCTAACCAAATAATAAAAATGATCGAATGATTGATCGATCGATTCATCAAAATAATAGATTGATCAAAATATTAGAATAATCGAGCGATCGATCAATCAATATAATCGGTTTATCAAAATAATCGATTAGTCGAATCAATCGGTCGATCGATAAATCTAAATAATCGATTGATCGAAATAATCAATATTTTCTTGGAATCGATAATCGATTATGAGATTCTATAATCTATAATTCTATGAAATATGCAATTAATCGATGCGACAGTCTGAATTTATGAAACAGCGATGAAGCTGGTCACAAAATTCATGATCAGGAGAGTACTGTATGGTCACAGCAGCTTTTTAAATTCACACTTCAAATATAAGCGTACTTCGAACTTAAAGTCGGGCTTCAGTATAATATCGTACTGTTTATGAAATAGGCGCAAAAAACTTAAAAGTTCCATGAATGAAATTTTAGTACCGCTGGTTGGTAAAAGCTTATCTACGAACTTGAACCTATACTTTTCGATGATAAACCTCAATATGTATAAAATTTCAGTCGTAAATTCGTAGGCGTTCTCAAGTTATCCAGATTTCAAACAGACCGACAGATCGACAGAGAGACCGACAGAGACTGACAGAGACCGACAGACGAACCCACTTTTCTTTAAAATTATGTTTCTCGTGTTCAGAAAGATTTAAAACGGGAAGATTCATCAAAATCTCAAACTGTCAAAGAATAGCGATTACAATACGTCTCCTATTATTAGGTTCGGGAAGGGAAAATATAATTTTTACTATTACTTTCGAACAAGAATCCATCATTGAATTAAAATTTTGGATTGTATATATTAGCAAATAACACCCGGCCAAAATGAGGCATTTTGTTAATATAAAGAGCAGAGGCGGCTCTAGTTTACCCTCCGCCGGAGTGCAAAGATATATAAATGGCGCCTCTTCCCCCTACCTCACTCTCTTCATCGTACTTCTCTTTTTTATGGATTTCAATCCCAATCCACAATCCACAATTATTTTAATCGCAATCCACAATCCACAATTTGAATACCAATCCACAATTATTTTGATCCCAATCCACAATCCACAATTTCAATCCCAATTCAAAATTTAAATTCTATAGTATATACTATTTTTTTAAACGAGGACATGAAAAAGTATTTTTCTTATTGTAAATATCCATTATAAATTGTTTCAACAAAATTTTTAGTACCAATGTATTAGAGATACGGCCAGTCTTCGAGTCCTCCTTGAAGATCTCTTTAATTTTGTATGCTTCGAATCATCCATGAGAATTACTCATTAATGATTTCATTTTATTTTGATAATTTAGAAAAGCAGTCATTTGTGGAATAATCAATAAATTTGTTTTTCCCTGATATGAATTATTTCATTCACTTCATTGTAGTATCAAAGAATCTCACGTGAAAATTATGAGAATTTAAATACATAATAAGTGATATTCCAAAAATGATTCTCATATCATAAACAAACAGAATATTAATTATTAGCAGCTCGAGTATCAAATTATATAATCCATTAACATTAACAATGTAATCGTCCAATGTCGCAGAGTTTTGCTGATCTGCTGACGTTGTTTTGCAAGAATCAGGAATCAATACATACTTTCAAATTATTTTAGAAATGGTGCTGTGCTGACATCTCTCGAGTTGTCATGAACTGAAAATTAGCCATAATTTTAGTTCCAAAACTCTCCACAGAACAAGTAGCCAAACTCTTTATTACATGACATTCTTCTTTGGCTACGTAGCCGAAATCAGAAAATGTAGTCAAAAACTACGCTGCATCAATATCTTGTAGGCAAAAACTACATACCATGAATATATATATATATATATATATATATATATATATATATATATATATATATATATATATATATATATATATATATATATATATATATATATATATATATATATATATATATATGATTAAACACAAAATCACATCGTAGTATATATATCCAATGATGTACAAGTAAGTCACGTGATGTTCACGTCAGATTTTTTCACTTGTACTAAGTACAAAGAAGTATTGTGAAACCGACAAAACTCACTTATCGAGATTTTGATGGAAATATCCGTTTTGAGCATCCCTGAATCCATATTGACTATTTTTAGCTTGATGTCGGTACGTATGTTCGTTCGTGCGTGCATGCGTAGCTCGCAAATCTCAAAGCTCTTGCATTATGGTTTAAATCGTCTGTACCGGAAGTGCACTTTACTTGAAACTTTTTTCGAATTTTTCTAATAAATCCAGAATGATCAACCGTAAGATGTTGAAATTCAGTATTTGAACTTGATGTTATAGCTCTGCTATTTTTGTATGAATCGGCCAAGCCAGTAGTGCACTTTACTTGAAACGCTAATTCAATCTTTTTGCAAAAATCTAGAATTATCAGCCATAGCATATTGAAATTTATAGTGTTTGAACTTGTAGCATCAAAATAGTTATCTACTATTTTTGTATCAATCGGCCAAGCCGGAAATGCAGTTTATGAGTATAACAGACATTCAGAATTTGCGGTATGATACAATCAGTTTAATTGAAATGATAAAGTAGGCAATGATAATCTGTTGTCAATTTTCTAATTTTGTTTAATATTTTACATACCAAAATATTTTCCCTTTTCATTTCATAAGCATGACAAAAGCGACAAAATTGGATCGTAACATGCTTTTTCATACAAATCTAAACTATACTAAAAGGCCAAGTGTAAGGATTACTAATTCGACTTTGCCCGAGGCTACAGCCCAAACGGTTCAGTCGATTTTTGAATTTTTTTTTTTGTAAATTGCGTATTCACGAGGGGGAGTGCCTTTTATATGTTAGAAAATTATTACATGTATAGTATTTACAGGAAAAATCGAAAACCATCAGTGAGAATTGTCAAAAGTGACAGTTTGAAATAATATCAAGCTATCAATGCTAGAAAATTGATGAACATCGGGTCCCTTCTGTCAAGTTTGACATACAGGTATTGAAATAATATTCAAAATATTACAAAACTCACTATTGAATCAAGATTTTAAGTATTGTTATATGGATAAAACATTTAAATGAATAATTTGTGATGTATTCAAAGCTTCTATTAAGCTTATTTCAATTAAAATAAATTTTTTGACATTCAATAGAATGTCAGTCTTGCCAACTTATTTCCCAAACAGAAACTGCACATGCGTACTCGCTTTGACGCAAAATGTCAATGCCAGTTCACAACAATGTACACATCTTATAAATAATAAGTAAGTAGTTCAATTGAATAATATTAACAAAATGACGATTTTATGTTATATTTTTCAGGCTATGCTCAAACATTTTCTGGAATAAAGTATAATGTCACAATGCCCATGCATTTTCAGCACAAAATAGAAAACAGGCATATTTTGTACAACATAAATCCTCTCAAACAAGCGATCGCATAATTTTCAAGATGATTTCAACATGTAATTGTTATAAGGAGAGCGATTATTATAATCAAGAAATTCTTGAAGTGTAACTCCATGTAATATTTTTAAGGTTATGCTCAAGGATTCATTGGAAGCTGCTATAGCAGAATGCTTGATGAATACGATTCCAAAGTGATATTGTTGAAGAAAATTCAATTATTTGTAGGCACTGAAGAAGAATGAATAAGATGTCAAATTTTTGTTCAAGTGATATGAATTTGATCCACTTATACTGATTCATCCATCTCCCGACGATTCATCATTTGATTATACTACTTTCAAGATACGATTTATACTCTAATTTACAATATAGTTTCCCTATAAAATAAGTACTGAAGATGAAATGCCACTTGGAATATGTCGAGGACTTGTAGTTTGGTACATGTGGTAAATATTCTGCAATGAAAAAATAAATATTCCGATTAACTTTGTATTTGAGGTTATGTAGAAGATAATCCTCCTGAAACCTGCATTGCGCTGATGAAACACAATAAGTTTGGGTGTAAACGATTTAAATAATGAAATAATACTTTGATAAACTGTACGTATATACCTATTCTGTATATCCACTACAATCATTTAACAATATTGAAAATTTCTCAAAAAGTGTAGGAGACACATGGTATAAAAAGATTAAAAGTAATTATTCTGAAAAGAGTTTCCGCGGAAAATGTTGGTAGATTATACGGGTTACTGTAAGTAAGAATTTACTGTTGTAATCAGCTGATTCCAAACAATCAACACAGACATCTGTTCCAACAGTTGGTAACATTGTTAGGTGTGACGTAGACGCTTGGGTGCGCATGCGTAATATAGAGTGGATAGAGATGTTTTGCAAGAGTCAGATATTATTGTTCTTCTATTGTTTGTTTATAATATCTGTTATTGAAATATATTGTAATTGTGCAGAACAAGAATGTTTTGTTGAATATGAAGGAATCGGATGACGATTAGTCAGATGATAGAACAGCTGTCAGCATTTTCATTGCTTCAGTCATCAATTTCATTATTTTGATCAATCCCCAAATATTGTATTCGATTAAATAGGCACTTCGAACAACTAATATTGATTTAATGAGTAATTTTGCTGTTCTTATCAAAAAGACTGCAACAGCAATTTCTTTCAAACTAGTTTTGTTTTTGTAGTGAGTATTATGATTATATTATCAACAATAACTCCTGAGTAGAAATCATCGATTGTAGATTGTCACGAGCAACAATCATTCGTTGTGATCAACTCAATTTTAATTTTAATTGTGAATTTATTGCTGATTCATTAGATAAACGATAAAAACTTGGTGAAAATTATTGTTGTCATTTACTCAATTCCAATTGTGATCAATGGTTGATTGTTGCAATCGGTAGAATGACTATTCAATGGATATTGTATTATCAACCACATACTTTAATGGAAAAGTTATTAGTATAATCAACAAAAAATGCTACCTACTAGCCACTATCAGCAATTGATAATTAGGATTACCTTCTCTATCATTGCTATCAACAAAATATTGTTTCAATCAGCCCATCTGTTGTTGTGATCAACCAATAATAAATTTATCGCTAGCAGCGAACAACTATAATCCCTAAATCTTATTCTCATCCACTCAGTCATTATAGGGATAAACAAAATATTGTTGCAATCGATTGCAAACTGATAGCTGTGATCATTCAATGGTCACTGAAGTGAAAAAATTCCAAAATACAAAGCGTAGATGGTTTTATTCAACAATTCAGGGTTTTTTCTGATCTATTTTTATTGTAGTCAAAAAACAACCGATTGGTTCTCTATTCAAGCAATTTATTCTTCATCTTTTAATGCTGTTTCAGATGTGAAATATGAGTCAGCATAACAACTGAGACGTTAATTATATTTACCAGTTTTTCTGAATAAATACATTCAGGCTACTAAGTTGAGTCTTAACTTTCAATTGATTCGGACAAATTCGCTTCGGATTTAAAATATCCTTGGAGATATATTTGGAGCCAATTTGCTTTTTGTAATAAAATTCCGCACAAATATATGAAAGTGAGGTTCATAGCGTTTTGGCATGTGTGGAAATAAGCATCCCGAGAAAGGTTTGAATTCTCAAAATTACATTGAAAATAAAAACGCCCTTATTCTTTGTTCAGACCTGGAAGAAAAGTTTCTTATTGAACTCGATCATTGTGTCACATCGTATATCCTGATTTTGTTACAAGGGTCGAAATTGATAGGCAAATGAACTAATTGAATGGCTCATAAATCAGGTGTAGAAGACGATGGAGAAGAAATGTGTATTATTGTAATTACTCTCAATTTTTTTTTTCCGCTATTGGTATGCAACTTCATTTAAAATTGAAATCAAAATCAACAACTGAGATGCATTTACAAAAAAGTATGACAGTTAACGCTTCCAATGAATCTCTACGTTTTAGACCCTACTGAACCCAAAAAAACATAATTTAAAAGAAAGTCAGTCGTTGTGTTTGTTTATTTCTAAAAGCACGATAACTTGAGATCGGCTAGAAATCTTCGACTAAAATTTCACAATCAAGTCCTTTATCAAAAAAATAGGTTCAAATTCATAAATAAGATAGATCCAATCGGTGTTACCAAAACTTCTTCGATGAAACTTTAGAGTTCTCTGCGTTTATTTCATAAACGGTAGTACTTATCCAAGAATATAATAGTATATTGTGCAACAAGTGCGATAAGTTTTTGATTGCCCACGAGAGCGAAGTGGGCAATTGACAACACCGCACGAGTTGGAGATACTATTCTTTATTACGAATGCGAGATAAGTACTATTTTGCACTTATTTTTTTCGAGCGATAAATGGTTTGCGTGCGACAAGTTTACTTGTCGCACATAAATTATACCTGGCGCACTCAAAAGCCAAAGAGCCATTTACGTGCGCAAAATAGTACGCATCCTGCATGAGTAATAGAAAATAACTTAGATTGATCCCTGAATTAATTGGCACAACATTCACCTGGCAGATTTCCCAAAGTTATTAGCGGTTTTATTCTATTTATTATAAAATGAGAAATAAGAATTATTTATACTCATATTTAAACGCCCCATGCCAAGGTTTGACGATGGTAGCGTTGATGATGCGTTCGACAAAACATGTTGCAAATTAGAAGGAATAACATGAATGTATAAGAAATTAATGATGTTCGCTAACTCTTACATTGTGTTGCCAATTTGATACAGGAAGTAAACTATTTTCACAGGGGTATTAACAATTTGCAATTCCGATGCAGAAATAGAGCATGTTAATTCACGCACCACGGTCTTATATATAGGTCTTGACACTAGCATCTCACTACCATTGGCAAAGGATTGACTCTTATTGAAGTATTTAGTTATTATTGGTTCCTAAAGATGTGAGAAGCTGTAATATATTGTAGTTGATGATTATAAATCTACTTATGATAATAGTTCAAGCGAGATTGAGAGAAACATTCACTTGTCGCAAGGTCAAATATCAATTTTTGTGAATACAAAAGAATTAAATGTAATTATTATGAAACATTGGATATTCTATAGCTACTTGATAGCAATATCTTGGATATTATTGATATTGAGTGCTATATATCAATGAATTTTAGGATGTGAAATTAAATATTCAATCCAGACTTGAATGATTCGAATCGCTGTTTCTTGTCTTTCTGATGCACATTTTCTGTTTTCCTCGCACATTTATTTTGTCGATCGTAACGCCGTCTTTAGTAGTTTGAATAACTACCCAAGTAACAATGACCAGAATGTGACGTCAGGTTTTGGTCATAATGAAGTCATAATCTGACGGTCACATTTCGACGTCATAAGATGTCGAATCGACGTCACATTTCAAGTCAAATTGAGGTCATACATTGACGTCATAAAACGTTGAACTGACGTCATAATTTGACGTTTTGTTATTTTTTAGCTTAACGTCACTTTATGACCTAAGTTCGACGTCATTTTGTGACGTATGTAACATTTTTATCCCAGCATCCATTTTATAACTTAAATCCGACATTATGAGTATCAGTTATCTAGATATGAAGTTACAAATTATCATATAGAGATCAGTGTTCAAATTTTGAACGAGTTAAGTTATGAAATATAAATAAGATGCCTTTGGCTATTATATTCCAGTGTAGATAAAATCTTATTTATTCCTATAAATTTCTCTAAACAGTCTATCAATAAAAGTGAAGAGCCTGATCCTCTATTTATTTGGGTTACAAGCATTCAAAGGGTAACATATTTGATTTTGGGAGCCTCCTGGTACCCAACGTATCTTTAACAACAGTTCGGAAATCTTCGATAAGATTCGGACTATTGAAATATCAAGGTACCATCAACGGTTTTCCTTTTGTAGTTCAGTTCAGGGAGGTTCATTTGTTTGTTTGCATGATATTGCTCCACTCAAGAATTTTGTTAAAGTTATTGAAAGGTAGGTATCTATATTAAAATTAGAAATAGGTGACTCATCGTATATCCAACATATTGATTAATTTGCTATCGATTTAGAAGAATTTTAAAATCTAGAAACAAATGTATCATAAAAGATATTTCCGAATTTCATATCAATTATTGAAAATTTTTCTAGCTACAATGCTGATGATCGATAGGATCTGAATAATAGTGTTGAATCTTGAATTACTGAAAATCATATGAAATTGTTTTCCAGGATGATTGTATATAATGGTGCATTTTACAAATTTCGACTCAATTGCTGCAGTGCCGGCTGTTGACACTATCGTCATGGTCACAACATTTGAATAAATAACCCAAAGGTATACGAAAATTGGTCCAGAATTCACAGATACTTGGAGATCAGTTTTTTTTTTGTCATGGTGATTGATTTCTTTTTAGGTTTTGATACATATATATTTTTTTTACTTGATAGTCTTTCATTACCTGTAATATATTTGTATTTTAAATAAGTCAAGTGAAAATATAATGATGTTTTATTATTCACTAATTATCTAAAAGTTCCTTGAATAAATAGTACTCAAATAGGTGATATGCAACGTTATAATGTTATCCTATAACATTATGATGTTCTATATTAATTATTTCATTATTATTTACTTCTTGAGGAATTTTCAGGTGATGACTAAGATCATAAAGTGATGTTGAATTCAAGTCATAATATGACGTCAAAATTAGGTCATAATGTGACGTCAAACTAAGGTCATAATTTGACGTCAAACTTAGGTCATAATATGACGTCAAACTCAGGTCATTATATGACGTCAAACTTACGTCATAATATGACGTCAAACTTACGTCATAATATGACGTCATATAGCTCCACGCATTGACGTCTTGCTGACGCGATTATGACCAAAAATGTGACGTCATATCGACGTCATATTTGGTCATAATTGTTACTTGGGTAATAAGCTGCTTTGATAATAAATACCCTTACCGGTGAGTATCAAGACCTATGTATAATATTGGAAATTGTGCGGCAAGAGTGGTTCTTTTGAAAAGATAGTTCTACGACGCCTAGAGTCTTTGTAATTCGTGAAGAAGTTGAAATCAATAATTTTTCTCCAGATAAATACATGAAATAACATTGAGAATTGTCTATAAAAAAGAGTGAAATCACGATTAGGGAAAAATGCAGAAATTTAATATGGAGCAGGAGAATTCTGTATGCTTAAATTATGATTGGGACTAATCTTATTGAGAAATAATTTTTGCCGGAGGCGGTTCACATATGGAGCTGCGAAGCCTAGCGCTTAGACCTGCGAAGCAGGTCGAAACGCTAGTCTTATATACTAAAAGGCATAAGATACACTTTCAGTTAGCCACGGCTACAGCCTAAACGAGAGCTCTGATTAACATGATTTTTTTTTTATAAATTTGATATTCTTGACGAGCAGTGCCTTTTGGGGGTCTCAATTTTTTAAGTCCCATAGGTTTCGTGTAAAAAATCAAAAACCGTCAAAAATTCATCCTGGACATAGTAGGCATGTACAAATAATTGTTGAACATCGATGACGTCTGTCAGCTTTGACGTTAACCTTTCAATATTATTTCATTGAATATTGCAAAATAAGAAGGATTTCCACAAATTTATGTATTAATACATTTATTAAAAACATGAGCAAATCACTTGTGATACATTTTGAGCTAATATTATGCTTAAATATTAAAATTGTTATTTTTTTGACATTTCGATAACTTCAGTATTGCCAACCTATTTCCCAAACGAAGAATGTACATGCGCACTCGCTTCCACGTAAAAATAGTAGCCATGTACAAATAATTGTTGAACATCGATGATATCTGTCAGCTTTGACGTTTAGGTTTCAATATTATTTCATTGAATATTGCAGGATGAGAAAAATTTTCACAAATTTATGTATTAATACATTTATAACAAACATGAGCAAATCACTTGTGATACATTTTAAGCTAATATTATGCTTAAATATTAAAATTACTATTTTTTTGACATTTCAATAAATTCAGTATTGCCAACTTATTTCCCAGAATGTACATGCGTACTCGCTTTTACGCAAAATTCCAATTCAAGTTTCAACAATGTACACATCTAATGAATAGAAAGTAAGTAGTTTAATTGAATAATATTAACAAAATGACAATTTTATGTAATATTTTTTAGGCTATGCTCAAACATTTTTTGAAATGAAGTTATATGTCACGATATTCATGCATTTTTAACGCAGAATATGCCTGATCGCGAATGGATTAGTTGTTGGCTAAGTTATAGAATGATTTCAACATATAATTGTTATGAAGAAATCGATTCTTATAATCAAGGGATATTTTGATTCATGATGTTTCTCTGTTGTGGATGAAATAAGTACTGAAGATTGAATGAAGTTTGAAACATGTCAAGTATAGTTAAGCTGGTACATGTGGTAAATATTCAACAATGCTCGAGTATTTATTTAGATATTCAATATTGTTTAGTAATAGTTTAGTTCATGCTATTCTCACATCTCTTTCAGTTGAATAAATTTGAGTTGAAGACTTGATAAACCCAGCCAATCGAACATTTTGCTTGAGTCAACAATGAAACAAGCAATAATCAACTGATTATAATATTACTATAATGGAGCCATCAATCAATATTTTGTACTTGTTGAAAGATATAAATCATACATCACTCAATGAACTTAAATAACTTCGTATTTGAGGTTATGTAGAGAGTAATTCTACTGGAAGCGGCATTGAGCTGATGAAACACACTAAGCTTGGGTGAGAACGATGATGAAAATATCGATTGTCATCATTTATTTTGAAAAATGTAAATTATAACATATTACTGAAATAAACTGTACGTAAATATTCTGTATAATACATATCATTTTATTACAATATCAAAAGTCACTAATTTCTTATTTAGTGTGGATGTTCCTATTCAATTGGTATACAAAATTGGATATGAAATATTTTCTTGATGACAAGTGCATTGGGGAGAGTAACAAATCTCAGTGGTTCTAAAACTTTGGTCTGTAGTTTTTGACATCTAATAGTCTAGGCTCTAATGTTGATTCATTTCATGAGTTAATGTTTTAATACGTAGTATAGGCAATTCTGTTGTATGCACTAGAGGCTAGAGTGTGATTGTTGGACTCATGAGTTCATTATTGTACACAGGTTGTACACAACAAACATAGCCTATATGGACTACAGAAGATAAGTACCTGAATAATGCTTTTTTCAAATGATTCTCTTCTTGAAGAAGTCTTCAATAATAGCGTTGTACGAATTATTCAATTCAAACATTTTTGCTCTCTTTACGTTTCAAATGAGTGAATCAGACATAGACATATATATTGCAAGTACCATGAGATCTTAAACTGAAAGTTGAAACGTGCATCACTGCTATTAGTGGTACATTTTAGGACTAAATTTCAATAACCCATAGATTAGACCCTTGTAAGAATAGACATATGCGAACAAGATTTTAGAACCAAATTAATTCATCTACTTACATACAGGCCTGTCAAATTGTTAAATATTAACGAGATTCATGGCTTTTTGGATATTCTTTGCCTCAAATTGTACAATTTTATTAAACGTCAACAAAATATATCTTTGTATTTAAAAACTACAAATACGATAAAATGGTAGATGACGTGAACGAAGATAGATCGAAATGAGAATTATTGGTTAGAACTTCCAATTTAATAATAATCGGTAATATCGATGGGAAAAATCATATTGGCCTTTGAATTTAAGATCGCAGCGCCAAGGCGGCGAAACTCTGAACCCTTGCATGCTACATAAATACTATTTGTCATATTTCAAATCAGTGTAAAATAGATTGGTTTGAATTTTTTTGGTTTTATTTTATAATTATTGCGTTTATTGAATGTGAGATAATAGTGAAATCTATTTATTATCAATAGTTTATCTGAAGTAAGTTATTATGTCCCTGTTTCATTTATGAAACGTCTCTAAAAGACAATAAAGTTATACATTTTTTTCAGGTTATGGATTTGCGATTTTCTTTAGTCGATTATTTAACATACGTAAATAGTAAGGACAATTCACGTACAGTAATTGAAGGGGAACAAGTTTTAAATGCTGGGCATGTGATTTTATGTGGAGTAATAGAAGAGAATTCAGACCGTTTGAAAGTTTGCGCATTATGTCTTCAAACAAGTGCTTTGTACTCATCGCCTCATGAAATTGAAATATTATTCACCATAACCAAAGATCAATTTTGCAGAGTAGAAAGTGCGAATTGCTCATGCAAAGCAGGCAAAAGTGCCCGATGTAAACATGTATCAGCAGTTTTAATATTATGCACCAGGTGTAAATAAATTTAAATTATCAAGGCACCGATCATTGCCGTGTGATTTCTGAAGTTTTTGATATTTTGCTTATTTAGTTTTTTCGTTTTTGGCTTTCTGTTTCTCTGTTTCAGAAAATCCTTGGGTGAATTGGAAAGAATATCGCAAACAGATATAGCCTGCGCCTGGACTACTCAAAAAAAAGATACGCAAGAAAAATATAGAGCAGTTCCAATCTGTGAAATGCCTTGTTTTAAAGATAAGTTTGACAGTAGTTCTGTGGAGATAAGTAATAATATATTACAGAAAATTAAATCGAACTTTCTAGAAGGAATGCCAAGTGCTTTATCAATGCATAAGTATGTATAGCTAATTCACAGAAAGATATTGTAAATATATTGCATTTAATGAAGGAAAAAACTTTTCAGAACTCATTTTATAAATAAATATGTTTTATTGCATTTAATTAGGGTTGGAAGGAAGTCACAAAAATCTCCATCTGATGAAGTCAATTCTGATACATATGATACTATCATTCTAAATCATGCCTGTCAGTCGGTTTTAATGATGGAATTATCTTTATTCCATATAAATTTTTCATTTGATTGTTGCGAAATTACTTTTGCCACAAAATTTTCAAAAATTACTAATTCCATAATAGTAGACACGAAACATTCAAAAACACACTGGAAAAACGAGAGACAATTTAGGATAACAGGTTCTAGAACACATGAAATATTTACATATAGAGGTCAGAACTGGTCTAAAAAATGTGAGCGGTATTTTTTTCCAAAAATATTTTCAAATAAATTTGTCAGGCATGGTTTAGATCAAGAAAAAGTAGCACGAGAAGTTTTTCAAAGCACTACTGGATTACATGTAGTGGAATGCGGTCTGGTAGTATCAGAATTTAATACTTGGTTGGGGTTCTCACCCGATGGCATCATTTTGGATGCAAGAGGAAATCCTGACGCATTGCTTGAAATTAAATGTCCATTTTCAGGTGAATCGTACAAATTTAAATCTAATTATTTAGGGCATAATAATTTATTTCTCATTTTAGGTTCAAAAAATACATTGGGTGAAATAATTAGCACTTTGAATTACCTGGAATTCAAGAACAATACTTATTGTCTTAAAAAAAACCATCAATACTACTCACAGTTGCAAACAGGTATGGCTTTGTTAAACTTAACGAGTTCATATTTTACTATTTTTTGTTCATTCGATAAAAGTATGGCTATTATTGAAACAGAATACAATCATGAATTTTCTAAAATATTGCTCTTCAATATTAAACATAAATTTTATGAGAACATGTTACATGAAATTTGTAAAACAATAAAATGAATAAAATATATTGTGCAATTATTTTAATGTATGAATTTATCCTCTCCTAAAATTGGAGCTGACAAATTAGTAATACCACATGCAATGATGAAAATATCTTCAACATAAGGCACATGTGACCATGGTAATTTACCTCCTAAAATTTTGAATGTTTTAATTCTTTGGTAAGTGCGTTCTATATGTACACGAGCAGCCGCAATTTTTGCATTGTATTGAGCTTCATTCTTGCTCAGTTGTTTTTTGTGGCGGAGAAACGGTGGTCGATATAACTTTATATTATTCTTTTTACAAATATCATCTATCAGAAATCCCTTGTCCACCATTACTGCAGAATTTACTTCTAATTTTTCTATCAGCTCACTTTTCTCAAAGATTATTTTATCTGAAGCTCGACCTCCATATGCCTTACTCACAAAAGTAATCAATCCAGCAGGAGAAACACCTGTCATGAATTTGATAGTTTGAGTACTTTTGTAATGAGAATAAAACCGAACTCTACAACATAAGCACTTTGGTTTCTCGGTAAAAATTTCTGTACAATCTAGTATAACTTGAGTGTCTTGGAAATCCGCAAAATAGATAGGCATATTTTGTGTTATCTCCTCCATTGATGGAATCTCAATAGTAGTTCTCAGAACAATCGATAGTATTTTGATCATTTGTACTACATATGTTCTACTTAAAGTTGGAGATAATCCAAAGAAGATCGACAAAATAGTGTAGCTCAAATTCCATTTCATTTTTACTAATGTTAAAATTATTCGTTGATACAGTGTCAACTTGTGGAGTCGCTTGTCATTGTACACTAATTCTACATTTGAAACAATTTTGTTCAATAACTGATGACTACGTATTCCAGTTAAACTTGTCAAAGATGCATCTGATGTAATAAAATCACATAGTGTATACTTCCTAGGCATATTTACTTGTACTTCAAAATCACGGAAAGTCTTTTGATTTGAATTTTCAACGTCTGTTTGCATCAATGATAATAAAGTATTCGCAGCTTCAATTTCACTTTCATTTAAGCATTCTACAATTTTTTCATCTTCTATTTCCACTTCACACAAATTCTCAGAAATCGGAATGCCAATTTCTTCCTTTACTTTAGTCCTCATGGCCAAACGTTCTCCACGCGCTGAAGCTAATGTAGTTTTAGATGAAAATTGAGCTGATGATGAACTGCCATGAACAACTTGCGGCAAGTTAAGTGAAGGTACTGCATTTTTCTTCAAATTCTTTCGATGTCGAACTGAAAATTATAAATTTATTTTGTCTACAACTGCATGGTTTTTATATTGGGACTCACCAGTGAAAAAGTCATTTTCATTGAAATGAAGAGAACACACTCTCATGTATGGGCTAATTTTTTTGCCTATTTTCAGTTTGCTGGCCCAAAGATTCTTTTTATTCACAGACTCGAATACCCCATAATTATTTTTGAAACTAATTTTCTCCAAATTATTAGGAAATTTATGGAAACTTATTGCTGGATTCTTTTTTCTTAAAGAATTGCACATTGGCACACAACAATTAGATGCCATCAGGAATGCAGATTAGGCAAAATGAATATAAATAGAAAAATAAATGAATACACACAAAATATAACGAAATTACAAGAGTAACAAACGGAAAAAGCCAAATGTAGTTAGCAAAAGAGCTCAAACAGGTTATATCGCTATAGAACTGTCAATGAGCAATGTAGCATGGAGAGCTTCTCGTTTTTCCCGCTAGTTAGCGTCTTTCTTAGCTGCAAAGCCGAATATGGGATTGGAAAAAATTAATTTCTCAAGAAATGTAGGAGACACATGATATGGATAGATTCAGTGCTTTATTCTCAGATTATACGTATTCAAGAAAGGGTTTTCGCGGAAAATGTTGATAGATGATACGGGTTGCTGCAAGTGAAATTTTTGTTGTAATCAGCTGATTTTAATGAATGTCATTCAAACAATCAACACAGACATCTATTCCAACAGTTGGTAACATTGTTAGGTGTGACGTAGACTCTCGGGTGCGCGTGCGCAGGCGCGTGCGTAAGAAAGAGTGGATAGAGATATTTTGTGAGAATCAGATATTATTTTTCTTTTAGTGTTTGTTCATAATATCAGTTATTGAAATATATTGTAATAGAGAGAGAGAAATCATATATGGGATTGAAAAAAATTAATTTCTCAAGAAGTGTAGGAGACACATGATATGGATAGATTCAATACTTTATTCTCAGATTACACGTAGTTATTCAAGAAACGGTCTTCGCGGAAAATGTTGATAGATGATACGGGTTGCTGCAAGTAAAAATTTACTGTTGTAATCAGCTGATTTTAATGAATGTCATTGGAACAATCAACACAGACATCTATTCCAACAGTTGGTAACATTGTTAGGTGTGACGTTGACGCTCGCGTGCGCGTGCGCAGGCGTGTGCGTAAGAGATATTTTGTAAGAGTCAGATATTATTTTTCTTTTAGTGTTTTTCATAATATCTGTTATTGAAATATATTGTAATTGTGAAGAACATGAGTTTTTTGTTGGATATTAAGGAATCGGATGACGAGTAGTCAGATGATACAACAGCTGTCAACATTTTCATTGCTACATTCATCAATTTCATTATTTTGATCAATTCCTTGATATTGTATTCCATTGAATAGGCACTTTGAACAACTAATATTGATTTAATAAATAATGTTGAATTGATTTCAATATAAGTTAAATCACAATTCCAGAGAAAATTGAATATTATAGCTCTATACAAGGAGTCAGAGCATGTAGCGTGGGCTTGAGAGTAGTGCCTGAATGAATAAGAAACATGTTTTTGGAAAGCAAAAGTATAGCAGAGTGCATGAGCTCCAAGATTATTACTATAGGAACGTGGAACATGCATGTTTCTCCGAATGTACCATTGGAGCTAAGTGATTAAGACTCAAAGCAGTGATTTAGAAGGAAATCTATGAGGATCAATGTTACTACGGAGAAAATAGTCGGTCTTTCAATCTCGCAATTGAGCTCAGAAATCAGATACGCTAATTCATGGAAGGAATCTACTGAATGATTCTCCTGAGAGAAATATTTAGGATGATGGGTGTAAGTGATGAAAACACAAAATTTCAACTGAAATTCTATTTCACTTTTTCACTCGATATTCTCGGTTCCACCTGGAGTAACCATCTTTTTGTATATTCGATGTACATGCATCATTTCAGTCAGCATTATCAACCATATCTATTCAAAATAATAGTGAGAGTTGTAAAGGAGACAGAAAGATTGTGATTACATACAAATTGACGAGCGAAGCAAATTGTAAGGATGTAAGTATGTCGTCAAAATAAAACAGAAGGATCACATGAGTTGTAATAACTAATACTCTAATTTGTATTCGAAAACAGTGAAGCAATGACTGAAAATATGCGAAACATGGCACAGACATGTTATCTCGCTGTGAAGTTTTGAATTTAGACTTTGTAATTCGCGGAAGAGTTGGAATCAATTTATCCGATTGATGAATACATGGAATAATATTGAGAATTGTCAATAAAAAACAGTGAAATCACGAGTAGGGAAAAATGCACAAATATAATACGGAGCACGAAGGTTTTGTGGGCTAAAAATGTACTTGGAATTTATCTTATAGAGACAGAATATTTGCCGGAGGCGGTTCACAAATCGAGCTGCGAAGCCTAGGGCTTAGGCCTGCGTAGCAGGCCAAGCGCTAGTTACAAACTAATTCTCATTATGTTGGTCACATGGTCTAGCTTTAATTCCAGCATTATTGAACTCCAAATATTCATAATCATCAAACCTCTTGCAGGCATATAGAACAAAATGAGGCACTGAAATCTGCGACTATCTGACGGTCTGAAAGTACAAGGAAATATTGTGAAACCGACAAAATTCACATATCGAGATTTAGATGGAAATATCCGTTTTGAGCATCTCTGAATCCATTTTGTCTATTCTTAGCTTGATGTTGTTAAGTGTATAATGCTGAAATTTTGTATAAAAGACTAGTATAGGATCTAGGATTTTGATGTGCACCTCGCATTATGGTTGCAATCGTCCGTACTGGAAGTGCTCTTCACCTGATACTTTTTTTGAATTCTTCGCATAAATCTAGAATGATTAGCCATAGGATACTGGAATTCAGTATTTGAAATTGCTGTAGCATCCAAATGGTCATCTCTTATTTTTGTCCCAATCGACTAAGCCGGAGTGCACTTCATATTACAGACTTTTCGAATTTTTCTCATAAATTTAAAATAATAAGTCGCAGAATATTGAGATATCGTATTAAGCAGTTTTATTGCATCAAGATTGTGATCGGCTAAGCCGGGAGTGCAGTTTACTTGAAACATTTTTAATTTTTCCGCATAAATCCAAAACGATTGAACGTAGAATATTAGAATACAGTATTCAAGATGATAGTTCTGTCTACATGCTCATATCCTATTTTCATTGAGATCGACTGAGTCGAAAGTGCACTATACTGTACGATTTTGGAATTTAGCGCATAAATTCAGAACTATTAGCCGTAGAATCCTGGAAATTAGTATTTAGGAATATTGTAGCCTAAGAATGATGACATACTGTTTCCATAGCAACCGACTAGCCGTGGAATGATGAGATGCTGTGTTTGATTACATATATCCAATTATGTACAAGTAAGTCACATGATGTCCACGTCAGATTTTTTTCTAATAAATTTGAAGAAATTTGCTCTTTTTTTCGAAACCTATAGCGAAAACTCGTATAACAGATGTAGGTGAGCATATGATGTGCTTTAATTTGTTATTTTATCAAATACAGTGAAAATTGAATCTAAATATATTTGAAATTCAACCTATCGTATAACCTGGAATTGCCGTCAAGTGCAGCGGTTCTTGTTTGTCGCAAATGTCCATATGTCATAATAGAGCAAGATCCCAGGCCCGCCAGACGTTACTTATTTTCTGAGAAACAAAATGTGTGGAATAGAGTAGTGCTAGTATGTACTTTGATCATACGCATATTCGCTAGTTTGTGCCGACGGCCAATTTACAGATACGAGGTGCTGGAGGTACGTTGAAACATTAGTAACTTTCCTTAAATTCTGAGTGCTGATTTTTATGTATGTTCTAGAGAATATTGTTAAAAATCAATAATCGACACTGCCAGACACTGCCCATCGGCGGTAATTTTTGCTAGATCATTTGAAGCTCGCAAAAAAATAACTTCATCTTACTTATAGTCTGAGTCCTAATTTTTATATATGATACTCAGGGAACAATTTCAATACTTTTTGTAGAGAGCCAGACTAATCGTAGAAGCCAAACATCCTCCAGACAAAATTAAAATATCGCTGTGAGTATGAGAGTGAGCGTGATAATTAGATGGTTTTATAACGTAATTTCATTGAACTCATGTTGCTAATGGTGTAATGGAAGTTTTCAATAATAATTAAGTAATATGTCAACGCTTTATCATAGAGATAATTCCAATACGATAAAACTCCTAATGAAAATTTTTAACATTCGGTTGTTGACTCAAAGACGAAAGTACAAGTTTGAAAGAAGATTTAGAAACAAAATTACAAGAAAATTCTACAAGTTTGAAAGAAGATTTAGAAACAAAATTAAATGAAAAATTAGGAAAATTGGAAGAAAATTGTAGAAACCTGAGAGGAGAACTACATGGAAAAATGGAGGAAAATACAAGGAAAATTGAACAGTAACTGAAAGAATTCAGAGAAAATTCAAAGGCATGGGAGGAAGTATTTGAAGATAATTGTAGAATGCTGAAAGAAGAATTGGTTGGAAAAATTAAGATTTTTGAAGAAAAGTATAAATTTGATGTTCCATCTCCAGAGAAAACTTCAAAAGCTGAGATAATTGAATTATCTACATCAAATTCTGACTCCATAACAAAAATATGTGTCAAACCTCGAACCTTTGATGGTCAAACATCTCGGATTTATTACCATAGCCATTTTAATAGCTGGAATGATACTGAAGAAGTTTCAGCGCTAATGATTGCTCTCCGAGGAGATGCAGTAAATATTTTACAGACTATGCCACCGAAGAAAGACAATATTTATAAGAAATTGGTCAAGCGACTGGAGCTGCGATACGGCCATGCACATTGAAGGAAGTATATCACACACAGCTAAAGAACCGATACCAACGTCCCAGCGAGAAGCGAAGCTGATGTGGCACGCCTAGACACAAAGATAGAACCTAACTGAGACAAACTTTCGAAAAAATCACGACCTCATTACTATTCAAGGGTCAACAATTAAATGATCAGCAACACGCAGAAGCTGAAGATCTGATACGCCAATTCAAAGAGGTGTTTGAAACCAGTGAGAGGCGAAAAGAAAGATCGAATATTGTCCATCACAAAATTGATACCGGCGACGCACGACCAATTCGACAAGTACCGCGACGACTTCCGATTGCGAAGAAAGAGGACGCTGAAGCTATCATCCAAGACATGGAGCAAGACGGCGTCATTGAACCCTCAAATAGTCCATGGGCCTCTCCGGTAGTACTCGTAAAGAAGAAAGATGGGTCTACACGATTTTGTGTCGACTATCGCCAGCTGAATAACGTCATCAAGAACAGTTATTCTCTACCCAGGATTGATGACACCTTGGATACCCTGGAAATGTCAAAGATCTTCTCGACCCTAGATCTCAAGAGTGGATATTCACGACCGACAAAAAACTGCATTTACCTTTGGCAGTGGATTGTGGCAATTTACAGTCATGCCATTTGGCCTATGTAATGCTCCTGCTACCTTCGAGCGATTTATGGAGACCGTACTAAAAGGATTATTGTGAAAAACTTGCTTGGTATATCTGGACGATATAATTGTGATGGAAAAATCATTTGAAGGCCATTTGAAATATCTGGAGCAGGTATTCGAGCATTTAAATAAAGCTGGTTTGAAACTCACTCCAAAGAAATGCCACTTATTCCAAAAATGAGTGAACTATTTGAGATATGTGGTCTCCGAAGAAGGCGTAGCAGTTGATGTAGAGAAGATTAAGACAATTCAAGAATGGCCGGTACCTGCGGATAAACATCAGCTACGTAGTTTTCTCAAGCTTTGTATCTATTAAAGATTTGTCTATGGATTCGCCTATATTTCCAAACCACTGACCAGACTGACGGAAAATAATCTCAGATACAGTTGGCATGAAGACTGTCAGGTCGCCTTCAAGCGACTGAAACTACTCCTAGTCCAAGCACCGATCCTGGGTTACCCGAAGACGGACGGACGTTTTATTTTGGACACAGATGCCAGCGACGTCGGTATTGGGGAAGTCCTGTCCCAATTGCAGGAGGATCAAGAAAGAGTCTTCGAATACTTCAGTAAGGTTTTGTCGAAGCCAGAAGGAAACTACTGTGCCACAAGACGGGAATTACTAGTAGTTGTGAAGTCCATCGAGCATTTCTACAAATATTTGTATGGCAGGAAGCTACTGTTGAAAACTGACCACGCTGCTATATGCTGAACACACACACATAGTAGACTAGATTAGACCGTGAGTAAAAAAAAAGGGGAATTGGATGCTCATAGATATTTCGCTTACTATCAAGCGTACAAATAATGACCACGCGCTCAAACTCACAGCGATATTTTAATATTGTCTGGAGGATGTTTGGTCCCTACGATTGGTCTGGCTCTTTACAAAAAGTATTCAAATTGTTTCCTGAGTATTATATATAAAAATTAGGACTCAGACTATAAGTAAGATGAAGTTATTTTTTTGCGAGCTTCAAAAGGTCTAGCAAAAATTACCGCCGATGGGTAGTGTCTGGCAGTGTTGATTATTGATTTCTCACAATATTCTCTAGAACATACATAAAAATCAGTACTCAGAATTTAATAAAAGTTACTAATGTTTTAACGTACCTCTAGCACCTCATATCCATAAATTGGCCGTCGGCACAAACTAGCGAATATGCATATGATCCAGGTACATACTAGCACTACTCTATTCCACACATTTTGTTTCTCAGAAAATAAGTAACGTCTGGCGGGCCTGGGATCTTGGACTATAACGCAATAGTCAGAACGCGGTTTTAAGCCTAGGTCTCAGTTTATCTTATATAAACCATGATGACGTTCAAAAATCAGATTAGGTTATAACACTGTTTTAACATGTTGCCATGGTTAGAACCGGGTTTAAAGCCGGGTTCTGACTACGGGCTTTAAAGTACACTTGGTAGGTTGATTAATATTTCCTGAGTCGTTGAGTGCGATTACCAGTTGTCAAACTACAGGTACTCTTAGTTTTTGTGGGGAGGACGCCGCAGAGTATATTATAATTCATCGAGAATGCATGAAAAATATTGAATAGATACCAAATTGACTGGGCAAATACTTTCATATTGAGTATTTCTCACCTCGAATTTGGATAATACTGCTTAATTTTGTGCAGTTCCTCTTCATTATCAAATGTCATCAGAGACACATCTCGTTCCGCAGCGTATTGTATATATGATACCAGCTTTGTAGTGTGTGCAAATATAATTCGGTCGGGACTCACACCCAATGCAAGAACTTTTTCGATTTCAAGTTTAGAACTGCAGTCGAATCCAGAACCCAAAGCACACAAAGTTTTCAATACGGTTGTATCATCATTGCATTTTACGGCTGAAAATTAATTATGAGATTTAAAAAAATATACGGAGTTAAATTGTATGGAAATGTGAATTCAATTACATATATAGAGCGCTAGGTCAGCGATTTTTAACCTACAGAGCATATTTCTTGAGTCGAATGAGAATAGTTATTTAAGGCGGGTCTCTGCGTAAAAGGCGATAATTGTCACTTTTCAAATCGTTATACAGCTTTCATTTATTATTGGAATGACAAATGTTATATATCATTTTAAAGATTAGAGGCTTATGAACAATTGTACGTATCGAAATTTGATAATATTTTCTAGATTCAGAGTAAAAAGCCCCTAAACATAGTACAAATATTGATTTTAAGGCTTTTCAAATCGTTTTAACTCAAACATGATTTGACTGACACTTATGAAAATTAACTATATAAAAGATATTACTGTCAGCTTCAAACGAGCGTATGGAATTTGCAAAAATATTCCCAGTCTTCAGTAAAAAAATTGTGAAGTTCACTAAAATAGGTACTTTTCAAACCTACTTTTCTTGTATGAAAATCAGATAATTAGTTCAAATACCTATATGTTGATTTATTTTCAACCTTTATCTCTCATTTTTTAGCCATATATTTATCAAGAAAACCATGTATTCGGGGTAATTAGCCAAATAGAATTATAAATATAATTTATTTCGTTGGCTCATAGATGGCGTTAGTGAAGTGATATATTTTCTGGAAGACTAGCCTTTGGCATAACTCCACCTCCCAATTTGTTTCCATAGCAACGAATTTTTGAATGAACTGTTAGGTACTCGAAAGTAAAAGCGGTATGAATGTGAATTTTGTTGGTTTTTGAGGGATTTACCATGAGTTTTACTTTTCGTCACTCGATTGCCGATTGAAAGTGAAAGTGGTTGATCTGTGGATTTTGTTGGTTTTTTATTTTTCCAAGTTATGACACGCCGTTTTGCTATTTGATAGCAACAATTTATTCCACTTAAATTAAAACTATACATTTTTATTATCTTGCAAGATAATTTCAATTCATTGAATTTTTATGATTGAATTAAAATTATGTACATAATGGAAATTCAGAATTATTATTATCTTGCAAGATAATTTTATTGTATTGAATTTTTATGATTGAATTAAAATTATGTACATAATGGTAATTAAGAATTCTTATTATCTTGCAGGATAATTTTAATTTATTGAGTTTTTTTGATTGAATTAAAATTATGTACATAATGAAAATTCAGAATTATTATTATCTTGCAAGATAATTTTAATGCATTAAATTTTTATGATTGAATTAAAATTATGTATATAATGGAAATTCGGAATTCTTATTATCTTGCAGTATAATTTTGATTCATTGAATTTTTATGATTGAATTAAAATTATGTACATGATAGAAATTCAGAATAATTATTACCTTGCAAGATAATTCAAATTAATTGTATTTCTATGATTTAATTAAAATTATGTACATAATTTTAAATCAAATTATATCCAATCATAAGAATTCAATGAATTGAAATCGTCTTGCAAGATAATAATGATTCTGAATTGCCATTATGTACATAACTTTATTTCAATCAGAAAAATTCATTGAATTAAAATCACACTGCAAGATAATAAGAACTCGCAATTCTTATTATGTACATAATTTTAATTCAATCATAAAAATTCAATGTATTAAAATTATCTTGCAAGATAATAATAATTCTGAATTTTCATTATGTACATAATTTTAATTCAATCATAAAAACTCAATGAATTAAATTATTTTACAAGATAAGAAAATGTATAGTTTAAATTTAAGTGGAATAAATTTCTGCTATCAAATAGCAAAACGTTGTGCCATAGTATATTTATATTCAATCATAAAAATTCAATGGATTAAAATTATCTTGCAAAATAATAATAATTCTGAATTTCCATTATGTACATAATTTTAATTCAATCAAAAAAATCCAATGAATCAAAATTGTCCTGCAAGATAATAGGAATGCCGAATTACCATTATGTACATAATTTTAATTAATCATAAAAATTCAATGCATTGAAATTATCTTGCAAGAAAATAATAATTCTGAATTTTCATTTTGTACATAATTTTAATTCAATCATAAAAATTCAATGAATTAAAATTATTCTGCAAGATAATAAGAATACTGACTTTCTATCATGTACAGAATTTTAATAAAAATTCAATGCATTAAAAATATCTTGCAAGATAATAATAATTCTGAATTTTTATTATGTACATAATTTTAATTCAATCATAGAAACTCAACGATTCCGTATAATTTTGCTAGATAGTCTCTATGCTGAATTATCATTATGTACATAATTTCAATTCAATCACAAAAATTCAATGTAATAAAATTATCTTGCAAGATAATAATAATTCTGAATTTCCATTATGTACATAATTTTAATTCAATCGAATAAATTCAATGAATTAAAATTATTCTGTAAGATGATAAGAATTCCAAATCTCCATTATGTATATAATTTCAATTCAATCATAAAAATTCAACGCATTAAAATTATCTTGCAAAATAATAATAATTCTGAATTTTTATTATGTACATAATTTCAATTCAATCATAAAAATTCAGTGAATTGAAATTATCTTGCAAGATAATAATAATTCTGAATTACCATTATGTACATAATTTTAATTCAATCAGAAAAATTCAATGAATTAAAATTGTCCTGCAAGATAATAGGAATTACGAATTACCATTATGAACATAATTTTAATTGGATCATGAAAATTCAATGAATTGAAAATATCTTGCAAGATAAAAATAATTTTGAATTACCATTATGTACATAATTTTAATTCAATCATAAAAATTCAACGCATTAAAATCATCTTGCAAGATAATAATAATTCTGAATTTTCATTACGTACATAATTTTAATTCAATCATAATGATGCGATGAATTAAATTATCTTGCATGTTGAAAAAAATGTATAGTTTGAATTTAAGTGGAATACGGCGTGCCATAAACTGACGTGCGTCCACCCTGGTTGATGAGGTACTGACGATCCTCCCTCCTTAGCAGTCTATACTCATTTTTAACCCCACCCACAATGCTGCTTTCTGTTACCGTCCCCTTTACACCTCCAAGACCTTAGATAGTCAATGATTGCAAGAGACCCCCCCTTAATCGAATCTGAGGTCGCAATTCAGTGGTGGAACACAACGAATTGACATTGATATTGACTTGATATTTGATGTCAAGGTACTCGATGTCAAGGCGATGCTTATTTGCTACTATAAAAATTTGATATATCAAAATTGATATTGCGCTCGGGTATTCTCGTAGAATGACTTAAGTATGCGTATCATTCTAAAAACATCAGCTCATATCACATTATTCACTTGAGCGGAAATAAAAATGATTGACATTTGAACTGTCACTTTCGAATATCACTGAATGTTTAGATCTTTTAAGTAAGCAAAATGTTGCCAGCAAATATTTTAATTTTTGAGAGAAGACAGATTACAGCAAGAAAAGCAAGACTGAAAGAATTTACTCTAATTAGAAGAGAAATGCGGAATAATAGTAATCCGTTTGCTCTGGATGACGTCCTATTTATGTCTTTATTCCGTCTTACTAAAAAATTGGTTTTGAATCTAATCTATGAACTCACACCACATATGGCTAACAACAATAACTCAAGAGCGATACCTTCGGAAATAAGAATTTTTGCAGCATTATCATTTTTTGCTACTGGTAGCTATCAAAAACTAATTGGGCAAAGTTTTAATATATCAATGAGTCAGCAGTCTGTTTCAAACAGTGTCCGGGAAATAAGTTCTCTGATATATATGCATTTAAAAACGCAATATATAAAATTCCCAGCAAATAAGGAAGAGAAAAATAGGATCAAATTATTGTTCAAGCAGAAAACTAATTTTCCTGGAGTCATTGGTATGTACTCATGATATAATCTTGTAATTTCCAATATTGACTTTGAAATATAATGTACATATATGCGAGTAGGTGCTATCGACTGTACACATGTTGCGATCCTCAGTCCTACTGTCAAAGAACATAATTTTGTGAATAGGAAGGGATATCATTCTATGAATGTACAAATTGTAAATTGAGTTATATTAAATGATTTCAATTCTCATAGATTTGTGACTATAATTTGAATATCCTTGCAATCAATGCAAGATTCCCAGGATCTACGCATGATGCATTTATTTGGCAGGATTCTGTGGTGAGACAAGAACTACTACAGTGCTATGAACAAGGTGATCGAAATTCTTGGCTTCTTGGCGACTCTGGTTATCCCCAACAACCATTTCTGATGACACCCATTTCGAATGCTCCTGAGAATTCCCCACAGGAGCGTTATAACAATATCCATTGCTCAGCAAGAAATTGCATTGAAAGATGCGATGGTGTATTAAAAATGCGGTTTAGATGCCTGCTCGGAGAAAGAAAATTAAGATATGAGCCTAGAATTGTTGGAAAAATTGTTATTTCATGTGCAGTTTTGCACAATATGTGTATTAATAGCAATATCCGTTTACAAGACGACAACATTATTGAATTATCCCACTTTTATAATATCGATAACTCGGATGAACAACAGATAAATAATTACTCAGACCGATTATTGCATGACGGACAGCAAATAAGAGATAATATGATAAGAAGATATTTCTCATAGTCAATAGATATTTAATTCCTAATTCACATACTTTGTTAATACGTGCATAAGTAGTTTGTGTTAGTTTTGATCCAAAATGATTCTCTCAGATATTGTGAACAAATTCTGAATAATTGATAATGCTCTCCCATACTTAGGGCGAATTGTTTGAACTGCAGATATAGAATTTTTAATTGAAAATCTACTTACATACATTCATTTAGTCACACTGTATATGATGTTACCGAAGAAGTTCGCAAAATTAATATTTCTTAAACAATGCTTAAATTATTTGCTCATTTATAATATGAAACACAAGAAAAATTTTGCATTGGTCACAAACTGCCCCTAACATACTATTATGCGCAGTACATACTCATGATTACGTCTTTTTTCAATGATATTGAAGAATCAGCTGAGAGCTTCATCCGTAACATTAAGATAAGAGCAAATTCTGTAATCAAACTACAGTATTGCCAAAATAAAAGAGATTAGAATTATATTATCGGAATTGAATTGAATTATATGAATGAACGATTGATTGTGAAGTTAATAGTTCCAAACTGCAGGCGATTTTATGCAAAGCAGTTGCTGCCTCGCTGGAGCTGTCGGCCAATCTCTCTACATTAGTATTTATCTTATTTAAAATTTCCATAGTTTCTTTCTGGTATTTATCAAGTTGCTCGTCATTTGCTTCGTGATGATCATTCTTTTTCCGCTTCTTTGGGTGGGATTTTTCATCAGAAGTAATAGAAGAAAGCTTCACTTCAATATTGTTTCTATTTGCTACTATGCCATCTTCAACATTTAGGATTTCCTGATCCCTTTCTATTGTAACATGTACTTCTTCTGATGTACTATTCTCGATAAACTTCTCTATTTCGCATTCATCTACTTCATCTATCCCATGGATGGTACTATGTCCTAGTAATCCCAAAAGTCTTTGCTCATTTTCATTCAATTTTGCATCGATTTGAGGCCGTCCACCTGTAGCCTGAGAGTGCGACTTCATAGCTCTAGCTTTACTTTTGACTTTACATTTCCAGTCTTGGAATGCTATCTTCCACTTTTCCACAGTTTTTTCTCCTAGCCCGATTGAATTTAGTTTTTCTGTAATTTCATTCCAAGGTCTATTATATTTTTGCCTTCCATTAGTTCCTGAATATTTTCCGGTCACTAGTTCTTTATTTCCTTCCATGAAGTCTACTAACAAAGACCAATGACGTGGATGCACTCGCATACGTTTTTGCTCCATTTTATTAGATTACCAATATATATATATACCACCAGTAAAATCCTAAATTGAACAGACATAAATGAATTTCAAAACGTAATATTTCTTATCTGGATTTGGATATAATGAGACTAAACGGGAAAAATTTCATACTGAACTTTGTGAAACGTATGGATTTTCCTAATATTACTTACTTTTTATCTTCAAAAGCGATGAGTTCAAGTGAATTTCTCACAGGAGCAAATGTTTCAGAGCAAGTAATTCGACTTGACATGCCAATATCGACAACTGTTAAACACTCGACAATATATCAAGGCAATGTAGATGTTTTTGAAACAATGTCGATGTCATGTGGTACCGAAATATTTCAAGCTAGGGTGAGGGGTTCACGACGAGAGGGGATCATATCAATGTCAATGGGATATGGTTCCACCACAGGTAAGACCAAAAAATTGAAAAATCATCTAGATGATGAGAAAAATTAAATATACGGAATTAAAATCAAAAAAGTCTATTTAATATAATAATTTGATCTTTGTTAAAGCTATATAAAAAATATATTTACTTTAGGAGCTTTGGTGAGCCAAATACTGCAAACTACGGCTTATGCTGGATCTTAGAATTATCAAGCTGATTGGTGATTGCTCGATTTACAGACAAGAAAATACATCAAAAGTAAACAAGTTTTCATCCAATAATAATAATTCATTCTAATAAACTTCAAATTCGCGTCAAACAAGTCATTGAATGAATGTCAGACAGACTTGACAACTGTACATAATAGTAGTAACACGCAGGGCTAAAGTTGTAACCAAATTTTTATCTACTTGAATAAATTTTAGTTGTCATATCCCTAATGTCATATATATCTATGGGCATTGTCTTGCTTGGAAGAAGTAATTGAATAATTGAATCTTCCACAATCACTGAGCTTGAATCAGAGCAATTTGTGCAAACCTACAAGACAGCAGCTCTTATTTAGTACCAGTGTCAAGTCTGTAAATAGTATAGTTGCTGAGAACTCAGCGTCACGCCAGCCAGCCAACCAGCCAGCCAGACAACCAAAGTGAATATAATAGCGCTATTTTACAAAAAATGGAAGAATCATTTAGATGATGAAAGCGCATTTTTGACAGCTCATGAATGCTTGTTACTCCAGAAATTCCGCAAATTACCATCTCTCACAATTACTGAGCTTTAAATCAAGCAGTTTGGACAAACTTACGAAACAGCAGCTTCCATTTAGTACTAGTTTCAAGTTGACTATTTGATATAGGTACATAATTTATGCATGTACAAACTCAAAAATACCTTTTAATCTTTATAGTTCAATTATTGACTGGCGGGAGGTCAAGTGCTGTACCTTAAGATGATAATTTGATCTATATCAAAGCTATATGAAGAAAATACACCAAAAGTAAACAGATTCTCATCCAATAATAATATTTCATTCTAATAAGCTTCAAATTCGCGTCAAACAAGTCATTAAATGAATCCCGGGCAGATTTGATAACTGTACTTAATGATAGTGACACCCGCGGCGAAAGTTGTAACTAAATTTTTATCTACTTTAATAAATTTTGGTTGCCATATCCCTAATGTCATATATATCTATGGGCATTGTTCCACTTGAAACAAGTAATTGAATAATTTAATCTTCCACAGTCACTGAGCTTGAATTAAAGCAATTTGTGCAAACCTACGATACAGCAGCTTTTATTTAGTACCAGTTTCAAGTCTGTAGATAGTAGAGTTGCTGAGAACTCAGCGTCACGCCAGCCAGTCAACCAGAACCAAAAGTGAATATAATAACGCTTTTTTCCAAAAAATGCGCTAAAAAGAACTGTACGCCGAAGTGCACACAACGTTTTTCGGGTGACCACGAAATTATTCAAAATCACAAAATTTTATCTAATTATTTTTAAAACATTGCAATTGTAAATGATAGTTGACGTTGAAACTGTTGAATTCTAGTCTTCTATCAAAGTGGCATTTGTCAAAAATGCGTATCAATTTCTTAAATGTGCAATTCTAGAAATTGATACGCATTAAAGATTGACGGAAGAATATAATATGTATTTCGGCGAAAACTGTTTCTTAAAGAATTCATCAAGTAGCCCATATGAGTAGGTATAAAGTGTTTATTGTCATAGTGGTACTAGTATAACTATCTATTGGCCTATGTGTAACTAGTACCAACCATATTAATTGGTAGAATGTGTGCCTCACCCGGACGTGGGAAAAGTTGTTCATGGGAGTAGTGTACATCTTCGGCTCCTAGGAGCGCAAAACAGCTAATAGTATTATGGTTATTATCCTAAATAATAAGAATATTCGAAAGAGATAACATAGCAAAAACTTACGATATAATATTATATGAAGAATTCTTCAAATCAATAAACTTTTGGCGGAGGTATGTTTATGATATTTTCTGTATTTGGGGAGGAACTGAAAGACAACTAAACCAATTCTTACAATTTATTATCAATATTAATGAGAGAATTAAATTTGCGACAGAATTAGAGCAAAATAAATCACTTAATTTCCTAGATATTACAATAACTAAAAGCCATAATGAATTTTCATTCGGAATTTATCGAAAGCCTACATATACAGATATTAGTGGCGTTCGTTTTACACGAAGTCTCATTTAATCTCATCTCAACTCAAGTCGGTAACGTTCGATTTGTAATAGCGCAACTGAGATGAAGTGAGAGACTTGCCGATGCTACACTACCAATTTCGCTGACTTGAGTTGAGGAAGCAGTGAGGATAGAGGGAGATTTGAACAGAAAAGTTATGAATGGTAAAACTTTGCTTCTGACTTAATACTTGTTATTATTGCAAAAGGGGCATACTGCACTGCAAACTATTATGAAGGAAAAAATAGAAAGTATAGAAAATATTTTACTGGTGAGAGAATATTTTGTGCTGTGCCATGATTTTATTTATAGAAATAAATATAACAGTCTAGTGCACATTACATTGAATTTTACTTGTATCCTCCACATTTGTAGTTTCTATTTATGATGTTTTTCTACATTAACTTTCACCAAATATTCCTCTTGGATGATTTTTGTGTTTATAAACAGCTGATAACTTTCAAGACGCTAGAAGCAGCGCGGAAAATTGTGTACCAATAGAATTCAAGCTCTGACAGATCACCTGATCAATTGAGTTGAACGAGATTTCAGTCCGTTCTTTTTACAAGAGAGCTCTCTCGACTCACTTCACTTATCTCATCTCATTTTGAGATGGATTTTTTTGTAAAACGAACGCTACTACTATTTAACCTAAAGACTCGAAGCAATCCTATAATATCAAAATGGCTGCTTTCCACAACTTAATACATAGATTAATTTCAGTTCCATTATCAAAAGGAGCTTGATATAGCTACCAACAATGGATATTATAGACAGGTGATAAATAAAAAATTCAAAATACGTATACTGGAACAAATTTACTGTGACTCCAAGGAGTTCATTCCTAACCCTATATGGCACTTTCTAAACTATATTCCAAAAATTACTGATAAAATTGTTCAAGATTTACAAATTTGATATTAAAACAATACTGGTCAACAAAAACAATCTCGGAAAAATTTTAGCTAATAACAAAGAAAAATCCAATAAAGTAGATTTGAACGATATTTACAAAATTAAATGCAAGGATTGCGACGCGATTTATATTGGTCAAAGCGTGAGAAGTTTTGAACACCCGATTAAAGATCATCTGAATTCGATTTCAAAGGGAACTAACGGTACGGGATTTAGTGACCACTATCTTATTAATGAACATATCTTTGATGGGGATTTCCAAATTCTACACGTCATAAAAAAAGGGATACGAATGAACTTACTGGAAATTCTTGGAATTGGAAGAGCTTTGACCAATAGAATTAACATTGTAAATGAACAATTGGATGTTACAAATTCACCATTGTTAAACTGTATATAAATGACGGAGTTTTTGAAGTATCTTTAGTTGTCTGAAGATGTTCGCAAAGACGAAACAGCTGTTATAAATAAAGTAATTTTTGTGCAGAAACCAAGTATTTTACAATTTTTTTATGCATATATATTAAAAATGTTCCACCAAGTGCCTACTAATAAATCTCTTTCAATTATATGAGGAAGACACCAGAAGAATAATTCAGTCCTCATACAATTCATCTTACAAATTCTTCATAACCAGTTTTAATTATCTTTGTACTGAAATCCCTTTTCCCTTTTTGAAACTTTTTGGCCTACTAAGAACTTCAAACTCCGACCGATTTCACCACTACCAGGAAGGCTTCGTTCACAAACTCCATGGAGAAGAAAACTTTAACATCTGCAATCTTCAAGAAGCAAATAACTTAGAACACTTCCTATTCCAACACCATTCACATTTTGATTCCCTGAAACTGCAATTACTGTTTCTACTTACCAACTATAAATCAATACGATAATTTTTTTCTATTTCTGCATTTTTATAGATTAGATCTGTATTTGGAAATAAAGCTACAGATGGAGCATTTTTAGGAAAAAACAAAAACAAAAAGCTTGTGAATAGTTGAACAATGTATTCAATTATTTCAATTCTACATCTTTGGCTCCTAGAAGCGCAAAACAACTAAAAATATCATGGTTTAATTCACGAAGAATGGCAAAAAAGACAGTTGATGAAGGAAATGTTATTATTATGATAATTTTTATGGGGCTTTTGTACTTACGCAAGATTCAACGTCGAGTTTGGTTCCATTTATAATTTATACTTGTACACTGAAGGGTGCAGGTTGTCGTGCCCAGTTTGTAGATACGGATCACACTACCTGGGATACATGTCTAATTAGTATGAGCCTGATTTCAGGATATCCAGTTAAATAAGTCCATTTTAAATGGCTCATTTCTTCAAGCACGATATCAATTTCTCCATATTTTGTGTTATTATTGACTTGTCAAATCAATCAAATAAAATGAAATCAATTCGAACCCTTCGTGATGAAATTGGGCATTAATGTCGTACACGTATCAACTGAGATTTCTCTCCATCACTTCATGACAGTCATTTGCAAACAATTCTAAATCTACGGTCTCAGAGCAATCGAATAGCAAAATTGTCAAATGTATACGTCGACCGGAAAGTTATTGAAAGAGCTCTCAATTCTAGTCGGACATGAGATGTGTCGAATTGACAGTCACAAAATCGCGTCCCAGTTATATACACTAATTTTGCTTTACAACGGATCGTCAATTTTCGATTTCAAAATGGTCATCATATGAGTTAAAGGTCAATATCATATGATACTGTTTCATTATTACTGTTTGAAATCGTATATAGTTCATTTGCGTACATGTTTGTTTGAGTTATGGAGTTATTAATATTTATCTGATGCATACTTTTCCATAACATCGATTTTCACATAGATACCACCATGTAAGATGTACTCCGTCCAAAGCCTATGGACCATGGTAATTATTTTCGGGCTAATTATGATCAATGCATATCTCACAGTTTAGAAACGTAAGTTCACAAATAGATTCAAGCAAATTGATATTTAAAATTTAAGATGCCAAATAAAACATAATACAGTGTTTGGCCGTTAACCGAGCTTAACGTTTGTATACTTAGCTTCGCCAAGGAGAGAGTACATCTAGTCAAAGTAAGGTCAAAAAGTTCATTTTACGTTTCGTTTACAAGGAATATTTTTTGAAGTATATGAACATAACTTATTTGAAAAATACAAATGATAGTTTTTTGCTGGAAGAACTAGTCTCTTGATGTATTTTTGTTTTCACTGGGTTTTTGATCCGGGAATCTCATCGGTCGCTATCAGCTAGACTAGCGCGCTATGATAATTTTCCTGAGACTATGATCAAGTTATATAAGTATAATCAGTGCGAACTAGCGAAAATCCATTCGACACATCAGATTATCAATGAAATTGTAACATATTATTAACTCGCTATTTTTATTGCGGGCAACAGAGTTTAAAAGAGATTTGTTTTGAGTTGTACAATTCTTTCATGAAATAAACTGGTGGTGTAATTAGTTGCTAAATGTAGAATATGCTCTAGAAAATTCAAATGGTATCTTCTGCATCCGAATTTTTTATCCCAATATTTTTACTCACTTGTACTAAGTACAACGAAGTATTGTGAAACCGACCAAATTCACCTATCAAGATTATTATAGAAATATCCGTTTTGAGCATCCCCGAATCCATTTTGGCTACTTTCGGCTTGATGTCGGTACGAGTTGAAATGTAAAATTCTGTATTTAAGACTGGTATAGGGTCTAGTTGTGCACATCGCATTATGGTTCCAATTGTCTGTACCGGAAGTGCACTTTACTTGAAACTTTTTTCGAATTTTTCCAATAAATCAAAAATGATCAACCGTAGGATGTTGAAATTAAGGATTTAAACTTGGTGTTGTATCAGAATTATCTGCTATTCTAGTATAAATCGGCTGAGCCGGAAGTGCACTTCACTTGGAACTTTTCTCGAATTTTTCGCATAAATCCAGAATGATTAGCCATAGCATATTGAAATTTAGTGTTTGAACTTGTTGTAGCATCAAAATAATTATCTACTATTTTTGTATCAATCGACTGAGCCGGAAGTGCAGTTTATATGTATAACAGACATTCAGAAATTGCCGTATAGAACAATTGAAATGATAATCTGTTGTCAATTTTTTTTTATTTTGTTTGACATTGTACATGTCAAAATATTATTAAAATTATATTAATTATAATATGAAGTGACAGAAAACTTTATTTAATAAATTTGTGTATATATCAAGTGATGAACAAGTAAGTCACGTGATGTTCACGACAGATTTTCTTATTTCAGAAAAATATATTAAAAACAGGCGGTGGTACATATAATCAGCAGTTGAAATATGAAATAACTGGAATTGATCCTGGGATAATTGGGCACAATATTTACCTGAAACATCTTCCAAAATTATTAGCGATTCATCTGTAATTATTATGAAATTCGTTATGTTTGTCCGAAGCAAAGCAAAATAATAAGGAACATAATATGAAACTATATAATTATCACTTATATTGGGACATCGCATGCAAACGTTCGTCAGTTGGTTTTTTCAAAATAAGTGATTTGGTTCTATTGCGATTTGTTTTGGGTATCAGAGTGAAGCTCCTGCGAGAGATATTCTAGTAAAAGGATATTCAAACAATTGTCAATTGTTTTTTTTTTTTCATAAGTTACTCAAATGATGTCTAGTTTGGTGGTATTAATTCAAAGCTGTCGGGCAGATAAGCTTAGTAGAAATATATAATACATGATCAGCTACCATCTTTAAATTACATTGCTGGCGATCAAATGTCTGTATATTCCAATGAATTTAAGACGCCGAAAATCTAGAAAAAGACTCTTTATTTTCAAAAATAAGTATTATATGCAAGGACTAGAATTTAACCGCTATCTTTCACATTAACGATGACAGCTGCTACTTTGAGAATGATAACTGTCACTTTGACAATGATAGCTGCCACATTTAAATATACAATTGATTGATGCAATACTCTAAATTCATAGAGCAGCAATGTAACTGGCCATGAACTTTATGATCAGGGAGATACTGTGTTGGCCACAGCAGATTTTTCTTGTATGTTGAACAGTCTTAATAGAAATGTGAATCATAATTTCGAATTTCGTTTAGGCTGGAATTATCGGAAATGGTATAAAGTCGCAAAATTTGGATAAAAAAATATTTATTATTCATTTGATAATTGAATGGCAAACAGAAAATGGATGATCTAGGTAGTATAAACGACGTTATTCGAATGGCATATTCAACAAACATATTTGCAAACGAGAAGATAACAGAGTAATCATCACCATAAATTATATAATTATGGTGTCTCAAATCATAGTACCTACATTTCATAATATATCTATTGATAAGAATAAAAATTATGTAGTTATTGTCTCTTATTTTTAATAGCGATATATATTTTGAATTGATACTGAAATTTATGACCCAGATAATCAAAATATACAAATTTCTCATTAACATTAGTGGTGTACGTTAATATTTTCATACATATATGTTCAGAAGTAGCAGCACTGGCAATGACTATGGACTTTATTTTAAAATTAATTCTTTTTTAAATTGGTGAATAACAGATATTAATCATCAGACGTAAATTTCTGCATGTATATAGGACCACAATCTATCTTTCAAATTCGAATTTATTAGTCTATCATTAGAATATGAGAATCTGCTGTAACCATCACAGTTTTTCCCAGAACATGAATTTCATGGTCAGTTCCATCACTGTTTCAGGCATTCAAAGTGTAACGCCAATTTATCATAGTGACAGTTGTCATTGTTGAAGTGACAGATGACTATTATATTCAAGTCCTTATAAAATAGGTATCTTTGAGAATGAAGACTCCTTTTGTAGATTTGTAAAGTGTGAGAACAGGATCAATTTCAGTTATAATATCTCATTATAAATAATATCGTTTACAAATAAACGCATCTATGAAGTTATGGTACCACCTATTCACAAGATTGAACCTAGCTTTAAATAAAAAACTTGAATATAAAATTTCAATCGAAAATATATATGCATTCTCAAGTTTTGTACTTTTAGACAGACAGACCGACCAACTTTTTTTACTTACTTATACAAAGTAACAAGTAAGTATTGTGAAGCCGACAAAATTCACCTATCGGAATTTTGATGGAAATATCCGTTTTGAGGATCCCTGAGTCCCTTTTGACTAATTTGGCTTGATGTTGGTACGTATGTTCGTACCTGCGTGCGTGCGTGCGTGCGTAACTCGCAAATCTCAAAACTGGTTGATAGTATAACGTTTAAATTTTGTATTTGAGACTGCTATAGGGTCTAGCTGTGTACCTGTGTACCTGTGTACCAATCGTCTGTACCGAAAGTGCACTTTACTTGAAACTTTTTTCGAATTTCTCTAACAAATCCAGAATCATCAACCGTAGGATGTTGAAATTCAGTATTTGCTCATGATGTTGTATCAGAATGATTATTTGCTATTTTTGTAAGAATCGGTCTGGCCAGAAGTGCACTTTACTTGAAACTTTTTAAAATTTTTTTGCATAAATATAGAATGATCTGCCATAGCATATTGAAATTTCGTATAAAGAACTTCTATAACAACTTATTGTACATCTTGCGCTATGATTGCGATCGGCTAAATCGGAAGTGCACTTTACTTGAAACTTTTTTTTTAATTTTCCGCATAAATTCAAAATGATCAGCCATAGGATACTGAAATTCAGCATTTGAAATTGCTGTACCATCTAAATGTTCATCTTCTATTTTTGTAACAATCGGCTGAGCCGGAAGTGCACCTTATATGACAGACTTTTTGAATTTTTCGCATAAATTCAAAATGATCAGGTGTAGAATATTGAAATTTGGTATCTCAATCTGCTGTAGCATCCGAATGATAATTTTCATAACAATAGACTGAACCGGAGGTGCACTTCAGTAGGAATTTATTTTCTAATTTTGCGCATAAAATCAGATCTGTTGACAGTCGTAGAATTTTGGAAATCAGTATTTAGGAGTGTTGTAGTATAAGAATAATGGCCTATATACTGCTTCCATAGCAACCGACTTGGCTAAAAGCGCATTTCGCTTGACAGATTTTCAGTATCTCTTGGGTGAATCCAAAACGATTAACTGAGGAACGATGAGATTTTGTGTTTGATTATATATATATCCAATGATAATATATGATCTTACACAAAATCAGATCGTATTATATATATATATATATATATATATATATATATATATATATATATATATATCCAATGATGTACAAGTAAGTGACGTGATGTTCACGTCAGGTTTATTTAATTATGTTTTTTGGGATCAGTAGGTTCTGAAGATTCGTCAAAATATCGAATTGTTGAAATACCACGATTACAATATTCTTCCTATCATAAACAGGTCGAAGAAATAAAATGTATCTGTGACTATGATCTTCAAAACAAATATTTTATGAATATTGAAACAGTGGTGGATTTTCAACTTTCCTAATTATGGGCTGTTGAGTTTTTGCCGCCCTCACCTCTATAATTGCCAGTTTCTAGGTTATTTTCAGAATCCAACAATTTGATTGAAATCACACAAGAAATGGAGGAAAGAATTATCACAGTATTATTACCGTTATTTGAATTTTATCAAGTTGATTTTCTCTCTAAGCCTTGTGATCGATACAATGCCGTAGAATCAAGCTATCGGGATGAACTAATAATATTTAACAATAATGTTTTTGAATTCATTATGAAAAGCTAAGTTAGATAATAGATGTCAGATAAATGTCAAATTCAATACGGCACGGATAACACGCATGATTCATGGCAGACTTGTATTTTTTGTACGTAAATAGGTATACGTATGTACGTATATACGGACCCATGGAGATGCAGCCTCAAGCCTAATCAGCCTGCTGGAAAATCCGCCACTATATCGGAAGCATGAATCTACAGTTTCAAGTGACTGAATCTACCATGTGTACTGGAAATTGTTAATTCCTAGCAACATTGTTTTATTAATGGAACAAATAATAATTGCAAACTCTGTTTGAGACATGAGAATGACAGACTTTCCGTTCATTTTTATTCGTAGCAATCTTCGAAGTAGCTAGAAATATTTCATAACACAACTGGAAGGACAGGGAAAGAGTAGACATTAACGCTCAATTTTTCAAGAAATATCAAGAATTCTTGAAACAAGACAAAAAATACGTCGTCAAGAAGTAAGCAAGGCAAGATATATTCATATATAAAGAAGAGAGTATCGAAATTTCATAGAGGAATACCCAAAATAGAAAGTTAGGGCGGCTGCACAATAGCCCGAGAACGGAAACGGCAACGGGAACCAGAACGGGAATAAACTTAAGCAATGTTAGGGCGGTTGCTAAATAGCCCTAGAACGGTAACGGAAAGCTATCGAGAGCGACAACGGAAATGTAAACGCCAACCAGATGCACAACTGCAGCACGCGAAAGACCGAGAACAACGTTTTGACAGATAACCGCACTTCGTATAAAGTTAAATTAGTATTCTTAAACATGGATGACGAAAAATTACAGGTTTTCATGGCATTTTTGATATTTTTTTATAATTATATATAATTATAAAATCCAAATAGGATGATGCACATTCCATAAAACTCTTTATAGAATCAAAATTTGCTCTCTAGGTGGTGGATTAGACCAATTAATCTTGAAAGAAATACAAGAGGAGCATTCGTAAGCACATGAAGGAAGCTGACCTTGAAATGTTCTTTAAATATACCAAAATGAACGTGCGATGTTTTAATAAACTTCTCAGCTTATTAAGGCCAAAATTATTGAAGAGAAGTAGAAAAGAATATCTATCTTGGCTATGACTTTGAAATATCTGGGACATGGTAGTTCTTTTCAAAATTTAAGTTGGTTGCTTAGAGTTGGAGACCCAACAGTTTCCAAAGTAATATATGAGACTTGCGAAGTTATTTGGGAAAAAATTCGGCCCATTCACATGAAATTACCTAATGGAACAAGAAAAATCAGTGCAGTCAGAGCACAAGAACAAGAGCAAATAAACCAAACTCTCAACAATCATATTTTCAAGAATAATGGACAGTGACGTCACGCTTGTTTCTCATTGGTTGTTTAGTACCCCGAAAACGGGAAACTTGAATCTTGACCATCTTTACCGTTTTCATTCCCGGCCGACCTTGGTCTTTCCGTTCCAGGAATCTTATTGTGCATGTGTACATACGAAATAACACTGTTCAAGTTTATTCCCGTTCTGGTTCCCGTTGCCGTTTCCATTCTCGGGCTATTGTGCAGCCGCCCTTATTATACTCGTGCCAATACCTCTAAATTTTTATTGATGGAAGTAAATCTATCGCTGATCTGTACAAGGACTACATGAATAATTGCAAAGAAGAACATGTACCTTTTGTTAACTACAGAATGTTTCATATAATATTCACGGAAGATTGTAATATTTCTTTTTTTACTCCAAAGAAACATTTTTGCCTCGTATTGCAGTACCGTAGGAGAAGAGTGGAGTCTAACAAAAATATTCCAACAGCTTTGATTACTATTGGAATACAGTTAATATAGACCTATTTATTTCCATCGAAGAATCAAAAATATTCACGCCTCAAGTTATATTTCCCTTTAAATCATAACAAGTAATTACATAAATCAAGTATGAAGAATTTTTTTGCTATCCTTTGACAGGCATTGATCATCAACTGATACCTACTCACAAAAACATGAAACTGATCCACAAATATGGCCAAGAAACAGAAAAACTATTAATTTGTCGAATTCTGACTAGAATTAGGTGAATATTTATTCTTCTCCAAGATTGTATCATATCCGAGGCAGTGCTTCACAAGAATCAAGATATAATTTTGATCTTGTCTTGAAAGGCAAGACAAGAAAATATCATCAAGATTTGAAACTTCTTGTCAAGAAATCTTGATATCTTGACAATTAATTTTTCAAATCTGCATTTATTAATCCATTATTTGAATATAAAAATCTGCTGTAGCCATCACCGGTTCTCCCCGACCATGAATTTCATGGCCAGTTCATCCCTGTTTCATGAATTTAGAGAGTTAGACTAATTGTCAAAGTGGCAGTTGCTATTGCAAAGTAACAGCGTCATTTTAAAAGTGACAGCTGTCATTGTTAAGGTGACAGATGACGATTATATTTTAGTTCTAGAGAAATTAGTTTTCTCATAAATCAAGAGTACTTTTCTGGATATATTGGAACGTACTGAGTGTGATTCAAAGATGGTAACCTGGATTTACTATTTACTTTATATTTCTTCTCAGCTTATTTCACCGAGAGCTTCAAATCAATATCATACTGGGCATCACTGAAATAACTCTACCAAACACGATAGAACCAAATTATTTATTCAAAAAAATCAGTTAACGTTGCTGAACGTTTGCATGTGATGTCTAAATATGAGTAATGATCAGAAAAATATCAAAATTCTATAGCAATTAAAATTTCAATTAGTACAAATGAATAGCTGATAGTCTCGAAAAATATTTCAGATAAATGCTGTGCTGAATTATTCGAGGATTTGAACCTAGCTAAAAAACTGAAATATAAAATTTCAATCGAAAAGTGCTCTCAAGTTATTGTGCTTTCAGACAGACAGACTAATCGTTTTTTTTTTCTCATATTATGTTTTTTGGGTTCAGTACGATCTAAAATGTGAAAATTCCCCAGAATCTTGAACTGTCAAAAACTTACGATCACAATACTTCCCCAATTATATATAAGTCGGGAAAATGAAAAGTAACTGTGACTATGATTTCCATAAATAATGTTTTATAAATACCGGTGGATAAATCGATCATGTAGAGTAGACATGTGAAGGTAGATTCCCCAATACACTAAGAAAGTTGTCAACTCTTAGCAACATTGCTATATTAATAGAATAATATAAATATAAAAAAATATAAAATGATAATATAATAAAGATTACAAGCACTGAATGAAATATGAAAATGACAAACTTCCCATTTATTTTTCTCAGTCGCAATCTTTGAAAACGTTGCTGGCATTGTTCCATAACATAATTGAGAGGGAGGGTAGAGGGAAGATTCTAACGCTAAATTTGAGCGTTCGGATTGGATAAAGCGATAGTAGAAGAGGATTCTACTAAAATGTCAAGAAATATCAAGAATTCTTGACGTCAGATAAGGAATACGTCGCTAGGAAATGAGCAAGACAAATTTTTTTCATTTAAATGATCATCAAGACAAGAAATCTTTTCTTGATGAAGCACTAATCCGAGGACAGTGATAGAAGTCTTATTCTTACAGTCAAGGGTTTCTCTAGATGAGTAATTAAAGTATACTTGAGTTGATGTAACTATATCCTTGCTGGCAGTGCTGGTCCATACTCACAAAATTTGAAAATTATCCGTATTTGGCGTTGCGTTCATTTTTGTTTTAACGTTACTAAAGCTTTCAGTACAATTTTCAGAGGAAAGTTTTGAGAATTTTTTTTTCTACAGTCACTACAGAATGATACCAATTCCACAATACTGCGTGGCGTCGCGTAAAAACTGTTTCATTACTGCCATAATTTCAATTCTTTTTGATTTTCTTATCGTTCCTCTTCAAAATGGAGTCAATATGAGTAATTTCATCAACATTTGATGGATTGGAATAAGATCAATGAAGCAAACTCTTCATCTCGTGGCTGAATTATTTACATTTGCATGGAATGATCTCCATTCCGCACTTGTATCGGAATATACTATTGCTCTGGATATACAAAATAAATTTTGGAGAGTAAGCTAAGTTTAGAGTCAGCTTTGACCCACTTCCCGTCAAGTAGGTGTTAATAGGACTTACCAAGCTATCATGCTCCTAGATTGCTTTTAAGCTGGACAAACTTTTGGAAACATATTAGTTCCAATTTTTTTAAATGCGCCGAATACTATCGCAAAAATCATGAATAGAGTCCGCATTCTATGCAATTGCATATAAGCATATGTTTCTGCATATTTTGGCGTTTTTTTCTAAGTATTGCATATTTCCGTGGAATACTTCATATTTTGGCCACATTCGGCTAACTTTGCATATTTTTGACATTTTGAGGACAAAAACGAAAAAGAATTGTGGTGAAGAAAAACGATTTGTGTGTCTGGTAGTTACTTGAAGTTTCCTATAGCAAAAAGGCGGTCACATGACTTTTTTGCTACAGCCAATCCCAGTCTGGGTAACATACGTCAAATTGTCAGTCATTTGTTTACTATCAGATCGTTGTTAAACGCTTGGCTCATAGTTTCAGTGTCTATCAGCTGGATATTTTCTAAAAGAATGATGTTTTTTTATTTCGAAAGTTTGCCTGGTAATGTGAAACAGGCAGAAGGAATATTCCATAAGTTTTGATGGACAGAATATCAAAATTATGATGAAACTAATTAATTCAAAACTGTGAGCTAACTCAAATTGGTTGTTGAAGCTAGAAATAACGCAGTACACATGAAAATGATAAAAATAATACAGCAGTCACAGCACCTACACAAACAACGAGGCTTATCTTCACATAACCTTAAAAGTGAAAATTTGGAGCTGAAACTAACACAATACACATAACAATAAAAGAAATAGTCCAAAAGTCACAATATACACACAAAAAAATGTCAAAAACACTAATAAATATCAGTAGCACAAAAATCAAGCAAACAAATAAAGAGTAAACAATGCTTACGAAATGTCACTTTGACGTTTGCCACCCAAACTGGGATTGGTTGGAGCAAAAAGTCACATGATAGTTCGCAGCCCATATACCCACTCATAGAGAAAAAGAAGATGGGGATCAAGATGGGGATGTACATAATTCAATCTTCACTTGCCAGCACGCATGTGTCGTGTGGAACAGAGACACAGAATTTTGCTCAAGTTGTAACTTGTGAGTGAATATTTAGGTACTGATGAAATTCAATCAAGTTTTTAAATGGTTTAAATTGTTTGAAGGTATCTGTTTTTTTTGCGTATTCTTCAAAATTCTAGTTGATAAGACCAAAGTGAAATTCTGGTTCATTTATTTTCCTGGCGTTTCTACGTTTGATGAATCAATTGTATTCTGTCGTGTATGTCAAAAAGTTGTAACATGTGAAAGAAAATTACAAGTAAAACAGCAGGTGTATATCAATACCCATTTGAGGGCCAAAGACAAGCCTTCTTGTTTACGTCAACAGCTAACACATTCAGTATGGATTTGTGTGAAACATTGGTAGCTTGCAATATCCCAATTTACAAACTGAATAATCCAGCATTCAAGAAGTTATGTCCTAGAGGAAGCGTCTCTGACGAATAAACTTTGCGTGAAAATTATGTTCCCGAGTTCCACAAATCTGTACTAAATGATATCAGACGAGATGTGGGAGATAGTTTCATCTGAATATCAACTGATGAAACTACTGATCTATGCGGGCGGTATGTGGCAAATTTAATTGTTGAGAAGCTGAGCTATGAAGAATATTCCAATCCCCACTTGATTTCGTGCAAAGTACTTCATAAAACCAATCATTCAACTATTACAAGATTTGTAAACGATTCTCTTCGATCATTGTTCCCTGTATTTTCCGAGAATAAAGTACGTGTATTTTTGTCAGATGCTGCGCCATTCATGATAAAAGCTGGACAATCCCTTCAAGTGTTCTACTTCGAAATGGTGCATGTAACTTGTCTTGCCCATGCCTGCCATCGTATTTCGAAAGAAGTCAGGAATACTTTCCGAATGTGAACAAACTGATTTCATCTACAAAGAAAGTATTTCTGAAAGCACCATCAAGACTGCAAGTTTTCAAAGAACAATTACCGAACATACCTGTACCGCCGGAGCCAGTTTTGACACGTTGGGGGACTTGGATAGAGACCGTACTGTACTATGGACAAAATTTTGAAGAAATCAAAGGTGCTGTAGATTCATTTGAAAGCAATGAAGCCGTAGCTATTACAGAGAGCCAAGAAGCACTCCAAGATGGTGATATTAAAAAAAATATCGCCCAGATCACCACACATTTCTCTCATTTACCCAGCTGCATCAAAAAGTCAGAAACCAAAGGACTACCTCTAAGTGATACTTTCGACATATATAAAACTCTAGAAGCCTATCTCGCGCCTATCCTGAAAAGCTGAGGAATAAATCTAGTCGGATAACTAACAAGAATCCTGGACTAGATTTTCTGCAGAAGATAAACAATAACATCAACGAGAACGGAAAGGATTTGCCGGAGGATCTTAATCTCAGCCTTGCTCCTATCTATAAAAAAAATATTCTCTCTTGTTGCTCTGGCTTAATTTGAGAATCTTCATGATGCGATATTATGATATTTACACGACATATGATATGACTAATTCTGGTCATAAATATTTAAAAATTTGGAAGAATACATTCATAACAAAAACACAACAAATTTTGTACTGTTATATACAGAGTGTATCTATAACTGTGTAACAAACTTTAATGGTGTATAGTATTTGGCGTACTAATCATGAATCAAAAAGATTTTTTTCAAAATTAGTAAAATTAACAGTACTCAGCAGAACATGAGAATTTTAGGTACCACTGTTTTTCATCTTTATATTCGAAAATATAGACACAATTTTATGTAATGTTCATAAACGTAGTCTATTTTAATAAATTTTAGGTAATTAATCTTAAGAGTAGCCATCAAACCAGTGTCCCTAAGCCTTTCATTTACTTGAAAACATTTTTAAAATGAAGAATTTCAAAAACATTGTTTTTGATTCATGATTAGTACGACAAATACTATATACTATTAAAGTTTGTTACATAGTTATAGATACACTCTGTATAATAATAGTCAAACTCTTAGTCGAAGCGTTGCGAGATTGACAAAATTGCTACAAGCAGAGGCCACTAATATTATAATCATTATCATCAATATTTCGTTACAACTTATCATGAAATTCGAAAATAAATGAATTTTCTCACCATAGAAAGGTGTTACTCTTGGTAGAGCATCCTTCCACTCTTGATATCTCGTTATAATTTCTCCAACATCGCAAACCATGAAGCTTTTTTCTTGATCACTGATACTTGTTACATCTTCCATAAATGATAAGATATCTCGATGCTGTCTTAAGACATGAACACCTTGTTTCGCAATAAAAGTTGACATGTTATCGTTCACAGAATCTAAACAATTCTGAATTTGATAAGATAATATCTCTAATAGGGATAAAAAACTCCGATTGAACACTTTGTAGCTTCAAATTGAAATATATCTTCTTCGTATATATGTAATGTATACACTTTCTTGTTTCTAAAATTCTGGTGTTGTTATTTCTATTCGTATCTATTCTGAAGTCAGAATGTATATAAAGTACAAAGTGTAGGTATATTTCAGTTTTGAATTATCAAAAGTTCCAATAATATCTTGAGAACTATTTGTAAGGACAAAAACAAATTTATCTAATATATATAATAACAACAAAAGTAATTATCGTTGGTATACCTACATATCTACTTTCAAATAACTTACCAGTGAAATGGAAAATTTGGGTAATACATCACTTGCTATGAAAGATAAAGGTAGTCGCGCAAGTGACGGTCTAGCGACTCTTATCAAAAAAGTCATTCATAATAATAAAAGTGAATAATGGTTTTTCATTAATATCACACACGAAACAAGTAGGTGTAATTTATTGCAAGCAAAATATGGATATATTGGCTGATAATTGATCTTATACAAATATCCCGGATAATATTAGAAGCAAATTTGATAACTGCTACTAGAAACAATGTCTAGTTTGGTACCAATTTAAAGTTCTCGGCGAGATGATCAACTGAAAATATTTAACAATGCTGATCTTGCCTGTGAATTATTTTCTTGAATACTATATTCATTTATAGACAAATGCGTTTCACTTAAGAATTTCCATTCTCATTCGTATCCAAGTTGGTTTAACAGAGAAATAATTAATAATATCAAAGATAAAACAAAAATGTTGAGAATGCATATCAAATACCTGTCAAATATGTAGATATCATTTTACACGATATATCTTGATGCTAAAGTAAAGAAAAATAAAGAATCATCTTGATGATCAAAGCGCATTTTTTACAGCACATGAATGTTTGCTAGCTCAGAGATTCCACAAATCACTATCAGTTACAATCACTGAGCGTAAAATCAAGCAGTTTGGGTGAACCTACGAAACAGCAGTTTTTATTCAGGACCAGCTTCAAATTGTGACTATTTTATACATAACTTATGCACGTACAAACGCAAATTATCCTTTTTTGTCTTTATTGTTCTGTAATTGACTGACATGAGGTCATGTGCTATATCCTGAAGAAATAATTTGATCTTTATCAGAGTAATTTTTAAAAAAATCCTTGAAAATTGAGTGCAATTACCTCCAAAATTATAGATTTAAGAAAATGAGTAACGAACGGTCTTGTACTGATCTGAATTGTTAAAGAGACAAAAGTTCAAGCTATTCTGATACTCACACCGAAAACCACATGTCAATATCTTGTGTAACTCGCGAGATATTAAGATAAATAGTTTCAACCTTGGAATGAGTACTCATTCATATCAGCTCAAAATTTAGGATGTATAATTTAACTACTGACATGTCACTCACTCGTAATTACCTTCTGAATTATTATTCAGTTTTTTACCTAAAATTGAATATATGAATGAAAAAATCAAGCAGTTTGTGCAAGCCTACAAAAAAGCAGCTCTCATTTGGTACCAGTATCAAGTCTGTAAGTGCTGTAGTTGCTGAGAACTCAGCGTCACGCCAGACAGCCAGCCAGACAGTCAGCCAACCAGCCAGCAAGACAGCTAGAGTGCATATAATAGCATATTGTAACATAATATCAGATATTTCTGATTGCATTGCCCTTCAGGAGGATTTAATAGTTATTTATACAACAAGTGAATTAAACCACTATTTATCTGCGAGAAGAAAGTTCAAAATCACGAGCGCGTTCAGCGCTAGTGGTTTAATTCTTCGAGCAAATAAAGAGGTTTAACTCACGTGTTGGTATACATTATTTTATTTTATTTCGCATAATTTCCGGAACATAAAACTTAGGAACAAAATTTAAAAAAATAAAATTGTAGTTGAAGGTAGCTTCGTTGATATCGCGACGAGTGTTTGTTTTTCAAACATTCGAGAGTATGACTGTCGGCCAACTGTCAGTTTTGTCAATTTTGAATAGCATTGTTCATGAAATATTTTTGAAACTCAGCATGCGTTGACTTTACTAAATTGTTTCGGACAGTTTCATCTCAATATTCAGTAATAATAGGACCAAAGACGTTTTTCAGTATCATATTGAATGAATAGGTGATTGATGAGGCAACATTGTTGTATGGTAAATTAGAGAAACGTTCTTGCCTTCAATTGAAAGGGTGGCTGAAGTGCCACGGACGGAAATAGAGTGGTAACAAAGAAGAATTAGTGAAGAGGTTAGTATTATTTTCTATATTCGTCATTCTTGTATTATGTTTATCCTCGAAGTTATCTCATCATTAATTTTGTCATCAATTATTACAAATTAAAATATATGACAACTCTGTGATAGTATTTATAATAAATGTCATGAATGTCAAGCGATTATGTATTCACAAAGTATAAAATGTACAATCTTCGTATGATAGGAAATACCTTAATTTTCAATTCTTTTATTGATATTAGGCTGAGTTTCGCTTATGTGGGCCCAGTGCCACCATAAAAATAAATGGAACAGATATATGTGTCCTTTGTTACGGGATCCAGAGTTTGAAATCTTCACGTCGATACGATTTTATCCACGAATCACATTTTGCACATTCAGAACAATTTTTCATGTGCACTTCACCAGAAATTTGTGCTTTCTTCTGTCGATATGTGAAGTAAATAGTACATATTATCATCTCGTAACGATTTTTACCGACTGTCACTTTGACATATTCTAAAACAACACCGTTCTGTAGCACCTTTCCTGCCTTTCCGATCTTCTATAATTAATTCAGCTCAGCTACAACCTTTTATAATACCAATTATCCCTTTATATCAATAAACTACTTGTATTCAACATTGGAAATACACTCTAACAATATTGCTTCATGTTAACTGTACGAAAATGTCCAAAACAATATAGTGGAGTCAACGCATGCTAAGTTTCCAAAGAATTTCATGAACAATGCTATTGAAGCGTTGAAATTATGAAAAGCATTGTCTGAAATTATGGAAGAAAGTGATTAAAACAATGTACTCGTCCTCGATATCATTTTGAACGAAGCAGCCGCAGCAGTTGGAAAAATTATTCCTCAGAAATCGAAATATTTTAATGAAAAGGAATACCAACAGTGATTTGAATTTTTTTATCTACGACTGTGCGCTAATAAGTGATTCGCCCCACTAATTTGCGTGTCATTATGAATTTCATGATGGCACTAGTGCCATTATGAAACTTCTAATAGAGCAAGATCCCAGACCCGCCAGACCTTACTTATTTTCTGAGAAACAAAATGTGTGGAATAGAGTAGTGTTAGTATGTACTTTGATCATACGCATACTAGCTAGTTTGTGGCGACGGCCAATTTACAGATAAGAGGTGCTAGCGGTACGTTAAGACATTACTCACTTTTCTTAAGGTGTTGTGTACTGATTTAGAGGTATGTTTCAGAGATTATTTTTACCATCCAAATTTCGACCAATAGAATTGCACCATTCGACGTCACGTGGTACAACCTACACGGTTTTCAAGTGGAAATTTTTTGGAAATTTTGTCTGTTGGTTATATGTATATACAAAACAAAGAACATTCAGCTGCGCTGATTCAGCATCTGTCAAACTGACAGACAGATTGAATGTGAAAATGAGCAGATTCGGAGTCGAGTCTCTGGAATCTATTGATGAATTTGGATGAGAAAAATAATCTTCCGAATACCATTCGTGATTAAATTTAACCTGGCAAAATTTTTAGATTGTTACGAGAGCTTGCTACCAATTTATTTCGTGATATTGATCAAAAATCACTCGCTTGACAGCTCGTGATTTTTCTGTCAATATCACTCAATAAATTGCTAAGCAACAAGCTCTCGTAACAATCTAAAAATTTTTCTGGTAAGATTTAACCACTTATGATATTATATATGAATATTGTTAAAAATTGTGACGCTACTTTCGCGGTGGTGGTGCGTCTCGCTGGAGCTGCTGTCGGTCGGTGATGTTCGGGCGCCAATACGGTGCAGCTCTTTGGCGATGTTTGTGCCGGATAGCTAGTGGGATGGGAAAGGGTTTGTTGACGAATGAAACTGAAACGTGTAGTAGGACAAATAGTATTTACTGAACACACAAAAACAATCTAATCAAAATGAATAAGAAAACATATACGGCGACAACGAGGATAAATCAAATCTCCTAACGGTCAAAACGGGGATTCCGGTAACCCACGTTACGGGGGTCACTCAGAAAAGGGTTTCCTGTAACCCACGTCACGGGGGTCCCTCAGAAAGGAGTTTCTTGTAATCCACGTCACGGGGGTCACTCAGAAAGGAGTTTCCTGTAACCCACGTTGCGGGGGTCACTAAAAAGGGATTCTGTGTAACCCACGTCACGGGGGTCACTTGAACGGAAGGTTTCTGGTAACTCACGTCACGGGAGTCACTCAAACGGACGGTGTTCACTTACGGTACGGTTCGGATTTCGGTTGAACTTCTAGCTTCACTGGATAATACGCTGGGCTCAAGTCTCAGAATAGAGTGTCTTACTGTCTGATTTTGGGCTGTATTTATACCCCGCATTTAATGAATCCTTACTCAACAGGTTCACTTAAGTACTTTTAGATTTGACTTAACCTTGTCCATGTAAAAATCATCCGTTAAGTAAAATACATATTTGGTACAGTAATAAATCGTTTACAAATAGTTTCCATAACATTTCTTCCCTTAAATATATTTTATTTAAATTTAAACATAAATCAAAGTTCTCGAATTACTCGCTAGATGGCGACTGACATTATAATTCTTTATTGGCGACTAAAATTACCGATGGCGGCGCTGCTGTAATACAAACATGGCGACTCTAAACGGTAATGTGTTTGAAGTTGGATTCGATTTGTATGTATTGGATGCTATATTTGATAGGAATTTAAGACTTTGTTTGAATGTGAAGGGGGTTGTATTTTATAATTCTGGTAAATTTCAAGATTATATTTCAACGTTATGTACTCTGTTTTATGGATTATTCTTTCATGATCCATATATTTGCAGATAAAGATGAATGTGTTTGGAGGTTATGTTCTCCGGCTAGTATCAAGAGAACTCTTCAGTTACTTAAATGCAACAAATGTAAACTGCATATTCTCATGTGTTTTGTAACTGGTTTGCCAGTTCGTATTTCCAAGATCCATGCTTTCCTTTTATCCACAAGTTCTGAATCGTCCCTAGATTATTGTTAATAAAAACTTTTCTTTCGCCTTCTCGCAGAAAGCCATGAAAACATAAATTTCGATTCTTAGCCGTCCTCGAATGACAACCGTACACACAACAGCTCGCATTGCTTATTTTTGGTTTAGCAGGATCTATAATGGTAGTTATTTGAGAGTATCAGAGAAAATGAGAGGTTAGGAATAAAGATTAAAAAAGGAAATTAGTCTTGAAAAAGTCTGGTTTTATTGGGAATATTGGATCTGGAAAAATTAGGGAACGGAACGAACAATTAAAAAAGAATCAAAATCATAAGATATGACACAAATAAAGCAAAACACTACCACTTCGTCTTATGACGTTTCATACACATTACCGTTTTGGAAGGTTCATATGGTTGCCGCTAGAGGGCTACGAGCTAATTTTAGTCGCCAATTGAAACATTTAAACTAACAACAAACGCAGGTAAACAAAAAGATAGACAAACGTAGCTTTGACAGGCAGAACAAAACTTCTCAAAATAAACAAAGAAATATTATACATAATTGCTAAACGGTAAGTACATTTCATGTTAAACTATATTATAGTCTTATCTAATATTATTATTCTCTAGATTCGGCATTCCATATTACCATGCGGGATTTGCAATTTAACCTCAACTAACTAATGTTGTAGAAATTCAAATAAAACCTTGACTGGGGTTTCATACGGTACGGAAGAACTTCTACACGGCGGTGAGTTGATTATTATTCCAATACGGATGTAATACGGACTGTTATATTGCAGGAATGAACTTTGATCGGTTTTAGATGTTGTAAAATTACTAGAGCAACTTAAGAAAGTTAACAGGATAAACTTGTAAAGATAACAGATGAAACAGAATTACGGTTTAAAAAGGCTAAGTGAGTTGAACGGTAGTGATGATCAGTTAAATTAAGTAATGACTTTTTAGTACTGTATTTAATATTTGGAAAATTGTAGATTCTATTCCAAAACGAAGACTGCTTCGTCACAAAATTGATAATCAACACTGCTAGACACTTTCCATCGGTGGTAATTTCTGCAAGTCCATTGAAAGCTCACAAAGAATAACGTAATCTTGCTTATAGTTTGAGTGCTAATTTTTATATATGACACTTAGGGTACAATTTCAATACTTTTTGTTAACAGCTAGATTAATCGTAAAGCTAAACATCCCCCAGGCACATCTCGAATATCGCTGTGAGTAAAAGCGCGAGGTCACTATTTGTATGCTTAATAGTAGGTGAAGTATCTATGGGCATCCAACTTTTCTTTGGTCTGGCTATTTATAAAAAATTTGGAATTGCTCACTGAGTATTATATATAAAAATTAGGACTCAGACTATAAGTAAGATACCGATATTTTTTTGCGAGCTTTAAAGCGTTTAGCAGGAATTACTGCCGATAAGAAGTGTCTAGCAGTTTTAACTATCAATTTTGAACCATATTCTCTAGAACATACATAAAAATCATCACTCAAACTTCAAGAAAAGTGAGTATTGTCTTGATGTACCTATAACACCTCGTATCTATAAATTGGCCGTCGGCACAAACTAGTAAATATGTGTATGATCAAAGTACCGACTAACACTATTCTAATCCACAAATTTTGTTTCTCAGAAAATAAGTAAGGTCAGGCAGGTCTGGGATCTTGGACTATAATAATTCATTTTAAATCATTAGTGAATAGAGATTTACTTATGACTGTTGCTATGGATTTTTCAATGTAGCTCTAAAACGTCAAAATTGAATAAATATAATTTATAATTGGTGCACTATCAACCTTCTCTGTCTAATCTTATCAAAAAGTAAAATTCTAGCCTACACAAGAAAATATCTCCCTACTTTTGAATATAAGCTACAGCATATTCTTTAAAAACTTGTCGCTGACATAAAGATTTAGGAGTTACCCTCGACTCCAAATTGAGTTCCAATATTCAAACTCGAAACATTGTTTCCGCAGCAAATAAGATACTAGGACTTATTGAACGTAACGCTCAATCTTTCACAAATCTTTACTGGATCAAAGTTCTCTACTATAGTTTCATTCGATCAAAATTAGAATATTGTAGCACAGTATGGAGTCCATTCTACTACAAATACAAATATCTGACGTGGTAATCGTGGTATTCTGGTTTCTTTCAAAAATAGGATATGATGATAACAACACAATAGTAAGTAAATACATATATTGTAATAAACGTAAATGCGGTTAGGATTACAGAATGATATCTATACTCAATGAAACTTTGAAGCGAACTGCCTTTTGACGGCCCTTCCAGACATTATTATACTGACTCAAAAGTATATCCAGTTGTTTTCGGTAAAAGGTAATTTAAAATAGCTGAAATCTTGTCAGGATTTGGCTTCACGCCATTGGGTGTTACAATGTGCCCAAGGTATGCTACTTCTTTCCTGAGAAATTCACTTTTATCTAATTGCACTTTAAAATTTGAAATTTTCAAACGATCAAATACTAACTTTAAATTTTGGATATGTTGTTGCAAACTTGTGCTAAAAATGATGATCTCGTCTAGGAACACAAGACATTTATCATTTACTAGTCCTCTTGAAACATTATCCATAACACGCTGGAATTTTGAATTTAATTCAAATTCCAATATTTCGTGTACAATTTTGACACTTCTTCAGGGAAAGCTACAAAATGGCGCTTATTAATATCACAAAGTCAATTTGGAAAAGAAAAATATACAATTTTTTACTTACAATCTGTATACTCTGTCTTTTCGAAACTTAAAGACAAACTAGATGTTTTTCAACTATCAAATATAATTTACAAAATTCCTTGCGGTGGTTGTGCAAAGGTATACATTGGACAGACCTCACAGAAACTGAGAAATAGAATAACACAACACAGAAGCGACGAGAAATCGAATTTAAAGAAATGCGCTCTTGCAACCCATGTCAAAAAAACTAAACATCTTGTAGACTATGATAAAACAGTTATTCTTGGCCGCGAAAGCAATTATAACAAACGGCTTTTTTTAGAAATGTACTATATCAAGAAGTATTCTGACACAGCAATTAATGCTAAAACAGATACGCAAAACCTGAGCACAATTTACTCGTGGCTTTTACAATCTAAAAAATAATATTAATAAATTCAAACTTCCCGCTGGTTCTAGTCTCGTGAATGCCTCACGCGCATGTCGATATGTCGTTCGCAGCTGGGCTGTGGTATTCTGTTTGCCAGTGCAATCAAGTAAAAATGTGATCGAACATCTGAAAAAAATTTTTACTCTTAAACTTTCTCAAAATAATATTTTAATCTTGGACTATGTCTCGGTCTACACATTTACTTGTCAGAAATTCATGAAGATTCTTTCTGTTTCAAAAACGTTGTTATGCTTAATATCAGTATACCAATTGTAAGTAAAAAATTTGTATATTTTTTCCAAATTGACTTTGTGATATTAATAAGCGCCATTTTGTAGCTTTCCCTGAAGAAGTGTCAAAACTGTACACGAAATATTGGAGTTTGAATTAAATTACTACCACTACAAGTTTCAAAATTTATTGAAATTGTGCCCAATCACAACCGTTACACCGTTAAACTGCAATTTTTGCAATTTTTATCTTATATATATATATATATATATATATATATATATATATATATATATATATATATATATATATATATATATATATATATATATATATATTTATATATATTCTTTTATTATTGTATCATAACCAAAATTAGATATCCACAAATATCATTACTGCAGTTGGAAAATGGTTAGTGACGAAAATTTAGGAAACACGCTACCCGAGATCACAGAAAACTCTAACTAATGAACCAATCAGAAGGTCGTCTGTGAGAGTGGGCCAATCAGACACAATCTTTCCGTAGTTTGCAACAATTAGATTACACAACAATGAAATGTCAATCAACTGATAGAAAATATATCAATAATGTTCCAAATCATAGCTAAAATTAATGTCACAATAAATAAGCAGAGCAAACAATTAAAATGCCTAAATTATTCTACATTTGTGAAAATAGCTTTAAAATCTCAGTTATACGAGTGATTTACCTACATATTTCATTAAAAACTGTGATCGTAGAAAAAGTATAGTGTACAACACGTATAGAATCACCTATTTCACACTCGACCCCGTCTTGTGCTGAAAATTACACACCTCGTGTGAAATAGATAATTTTCTATACTTGTTGTACAATATACTATTTTTATTCCCCTTAAAGTTTTCCTCCAATTTTTTCCCAAATTCTTCCCAGGTTCTCTCTTCTAATTTTCTTATCTCTGTCTTCGTCATCTTCCTTTGTCTTTTATAATCTCCATAATCCTCCTCTTTTTTAGTATTGATATACTTTTTCCATTTTTGTTTTTTTTTTTCTTGACTTCTTTTATTTGTTCATTCCACCAGTGTATTTGTCTTCTCTTGTGTGAATTTTTGACTATCCCGCATGATCTTTTTATTGCTTTTGTTAGTATGTGTTTGAATGTATTTCATATTTCTTCTATATTGTTTAAATCTGGTCTGGGTGTATCTTTTATCAATTCGTTAATGCAACTTTGATATTTTGCTTTTATCTCATCTCCATCTTTTAGTTTTTCTACTCTAAACTTTACTGCTTGTTTTTTGTTAAAATTAATCTCTTGATTGTCTCGTTTCTTAACGCTATTACCAGGTTATAATCGTTACCAATTTCGCTACCCCGTTTCACTTTTACATCCTTCACTTTTTTCTTTGTTGCGTATCAGTTATAAAATAATCTATTATTGACTTTTCTTCTCTGCTTTTTTCTTCCCTAGTATACTTGTGGATTTCTTTATGCTTAAATAATGGTTATTTATGTATTAAGGGCATAATCAGAAGATTATAGCACGAGGGAATGTTTAAAGCTCTCCGCTTCGCGTCGAGCTTTAAATTTCTCGTGTGCTATAATCTTGATTATGCCCGTGGTACATACAATGTTTTATTTTATTTTGGCCCTCGAAATTCAAGAATTTAGTAGGGATCGATTCATAATCATTTTGCTGGCGTTGTGAAATTAAAGTATGCTGTGGTTTCTATGTATGCATAATTATTGTTGTTGTTGCTATATTGTTTGTTTACAAACAAATTATTTGATTTAATGTCAAATAAAAATGGAGGATTTTACCAATTATTCTTAAGAAATTTTGGAAGAATTTGAGGCCTTACAGGCAAAGTTAGTTCCTCAGAAATCCAAGGACTTATATAACAAAGAATACAACAAGTTCTGCGAATGGCGGCATTCAAGAAATGTCAGCAGTTGCGATGAAAAACTACTTATGGTATACTTATCTTAAATGGTAAGGATATACAATTGCTTGTATCTATTTTTGATATTAATAATTTTCTTTTTGTTTAGTCAAAGATTTATAAACCGTCATCTCTGTGGTGTATCTATTCAAAGCGGAAGAAAATGATCAAAGTAAAAGAAGGTATTGATGTATCAAGGTTTATGTTAGTAACTGTGTTCATGAAGAATAACTCTGTGGGTGATGTATCTAAGGAATCACTGATACTGCAACGAGAACACATTCAGGAATGCATGCTAAAGGCACCCGATATTACGTATTTGCTAACTAAGGTATAAACTAACTAACTAATTAATTGTCTAATTTTTGTATTATACATAGTTGTTTGCAGGTTGTCACAATTTTTGGAATGTTTGGAGCGTGCCGGCGAGGGGAATTGCATGATTTATGTGTTCAGGATGTGACGATTGAAGGATTGATTCTGTAAGGTCCAGTATTTCAGTCCTTGGTTTACCTTATATCCATAGTATTGATTGTTAAAACAATTGTTACTAAGGTAATTAAGCTTCGTTTAAGATAAACCGAGGACTGAAATACTGGCCCTTAGTAAAGATCCGCAAGACTAAAACTTACACTCCGAGGCAATTTGCAATTGTTCCGAATGGAGGTCCCGTTGATTACATTGCTTTATATAACAAATATGTTGATTTACGTCCTAAAAATACCAAACTTGATAGTCTGTTTTTGTCCTATCATGGTGGTAAATGCAGTTCTCATAGAGTGGGCAAGAACACTATAGAAAAAATGTCACGGATTATTGCTGAGTTTTTAAAACTATCGGATGCAGATAAGTATACCGGGCATTGTTTTCGCCGAAGTGCTGCCACTATTTTAGCTGAAAGCGGCGGAGGTACAAGGGCTCTGAAGCAACTGGATGGGTGGCGCTCCGAAAAGGTAGCGGAGTCCTATGTAGAGAATTCCCTTCAAAATAAAATGAAGATCGCTCAATGCATCTCTGGGGAAGTGTCTATTTCTAGTTCGACATTGAATACATCCACATCTTCTGTTTGTTTCGGAGCTAATACAAATGGCAGTGGAATAACGATATCTAATTTAACTAACTGCACATTAAATTTTCACAAAATGTAATATTGTTTAGAATAATGTTTGTAATACTGTTTTCAATAAATAAATTGTGATTCATCGACTTTATTTAATTTTTTGTGTTGTGCAGTAGAGTTGTTTGACATTGACATTATCCACAATTTTAAATTGTTTGAATAGCTGTTGCTTGGCAACTTTATACGCCCTAGAGCTATAAAGCCTAATAACGCCCGCATTTTGGGCCTACAAAACATGATTATAGTTCCAAAATAAAATAAAGTGCTTAATATAATTAATCCATTTATGATGCAAAATTCGATGAGCCTCTTTCCATTGTTATTTATAGTCGGCTCCCCATGTCTTCCCATTATTTCTTCAACACCCTTATTTTTATTTCCCACTCTTGCGTTAAAATCTCCCATAACATATATTGGTTCTTTCAGTTTTTCGTATTCGGTTTGCATTTTGTCCCAAAACTCATCTTTCTTTTCTTTATTTTCATCCTCATTTATTGCATACACTATCATTATATTTGCCTTCAAATTTGTTTTGTCTTCTACTTGAATTATTAGTAATCTTTTGTTCACGCATATCCAGTTTGTTATTGATTGCTCCAGTTTTTTATTTATTATACATCCAACTCCCGCTCTAGCTTCATCCATGTTGTCCACTCCGCTATATATTAGTATGTGATCATTCTTCAATTTTGTTATTCCTTTACCTTTCTTTTTTGTTTCGGTGATGGCAAGTATATCTAATTTTGCTTTCTCAAATTCATCTACTAATTCTATTTTCTTTCCATTTATGCTTCTAATGTTCCATGTTCCTAGTTGTATAGTCCTTTTTGTTTGCTTGTTCGCCTCCGTGTTGCATTTTTCTGTTTTCTTATTTTTCAACCGTTTTTTGATATTATTTCTCTCCCTTTTCGTACAAGTCCTCTCTCGTTTTTCATCCATTCAAATACTTCTCCATCACTTGTTAATTTTTACTTATTTGTACAAAGTAACAAGTAAGTATTGTGAAACCGACAAAATTCACCTATCAAGATTTTCATGAAAATATCCGTTTTGAGCATCCCTGAATCCATTTTGACTATTTTTGGCTGTCGGTACGTATGTTCGTTCGTTCGTTCGTGCGTGCGTGCGCAACTCGCAAATCTTAAAACTGGTTGAACGTATAATGTTGAAATTCTGTATTTAAAACTGGTATAGGGTCTAATTGTGCACCACGCATTATGGTTCCAATCGTCCTGTACCGGAAGTGCACTTAACTTGAAACTTTTTCCGAATTTCTCTGATAAATCCAGAATGATCAACCGTAGGATGTTGAAATTCAGTATTTGAACTTGATGTTATATTAGAATGGTTATCTGCTATTTTTGTAAAAATCGGCGAGGTCAGAAGTGCACTTTACTTGAAACTTCTTTTGAATTTTTTGCATAAATATAGAATGATCCGCCATAGCATATTGAAATTTCGTATAAAGAACTTCTATAACACCTTATTGTACATCTTGCTATATGATTGCGATCGGCTAAACCGGAAGTGCACTTTACTCAAGACTTTTTTTCAATTTTCCGCATAAATCAAGAATGATCAGCCGTAGGATACTGAAATTTAGCATTTGAAATTGCTGTAGCATCTCAATGGTCATCTTCTATTTTGTAACAATCGGCTGAGTCGGAAGTGCACTTTATATGACAGACTGTTTGGATTTCACGCATAAATTCTAAACAATCAGTCGTAGAATATTTAAATTTTGTGTTAGGCATTTTTATAATAACTGCATTATGATTGCTATCGACTAAGCCGGAAGAGCACTTCATTCGACACATTTTTTTAATTTTCCGCATAAATCCAAAGCGTTTCAACGTAGATTGTTAGAATTCAGTATTTAGGACAATTATACCGTCTAGATGCTCATATCCTATTTTTATCGAGATCCACCAGGCTGGAAGTGCACTTTACTTGACAGTCTTTTGGAATTTTTCGCATAAATTAGAAACGATCAGGTATAGAATATTGAAATTTGGTATTTCAGTCTACTGTAACATCTGAATGATTGCCTACTATTTTCATAACAATTGACCAAACCGGAAGTGTCCTTCAGTAGGAATTTATTTTTTAAATTTGCGCTTAAATTCAGATCTGTTGGTAGTCGTAGAATTTTGGAAATCAGTATTTAGGAATGCTGTAGTATAAGAATAATGGCCTACTGTTTCCATAGCAACCAACTTGGCTGAAAACGCATTTTACTTGACATATTTTTAGAATCTCTTGAGTAAATCCAAAACGATTAACTGTGGAACGATGAGATTCTGTGTTTGATTATACATATTCAATGATATATAGGATCAAACACAAAATCACATCATATTTTGTATATATATATATATATATATATATATATATATATATATATATATATATATATATATATATATATATAGCTAAATATATATGAATATATGTACTTCTTGACTGGGAAAATTTGATGAATAGGAAAAACTTCTGGAATATGCAGTCAATGGAATTCATTTTTATTTTTCTATTTCTACTAGTTTCGACACCACTTGTGTCATCCTCAGGAAATGAAAAATTTTTTTGTAATAAAATTCAATGAAATCATTAATTAATAATAAAACATGAATAGTGCATGTGGATAATATTCCACATGGAGTTATGGTGTAAAAATCTTAACATTTGTAAACATGAAATATTTTAAATGTAGTCAAAGTTAAAAAAACTAAAAAATGTCTTCCGTTTTACGAAAACCGTTAGAACATCCTATAATATATATATTCAATGATGTACAAGTAAGTCACGTGATGTTCACGTCAGATCTTTTTTTTATCTTAACAAGATCATGCTCTCAAGCTTTAGATCAACCGAAGCAACTGGACATAAAACTTATAGCTATTGTAAAATAAAATATTAATTTTATATAACCGCCATTCATCACTTTGACAATGACAGATGTCACTTTGAAATATGCAATCAATTGATATAATACTATGAATTCATGAAACTAGTTATATAATAAAAAACGACTTTTGACTTCAAATTCTGTATATTTATTTGAAACTTTGGCGTTTCGATCCTTTGACCAATGATCTTCTTCAGAAAACAATGATACAAAATAAAACAAGGCAAGTTAGTTATATAAGTCATAGTTGGTAGTACTGTGGAGGCCACAGCAGATTTTTTTATTCGATATCACAAGACATTAATGCCTCGATTCTGAACAAATTGTTGTAACGTTACATTTCTTATATCGATGTAGCATACAGTGCGATGTAACCAGCGGAGTTACAGCGATGAATAAGTTCGTATTCTGAACGCATCTATAGCGGCATTCAGCAGATGAAATGCGATTGGTAATCGTTTTTGAATGATTTGAAGTTTTAGAATCGGTGACGTAACGATGAGTAGTTCTGCTGAATGCACTTTCTTACAGCGAGTTTATGGCATAGAGGTTATTTCTATTTATTTGTAAGGTTAATTTTGTCTAGGGGTAGAAATAAAAAATTTACTGAACAAATACATGATAATATAATTTCCATCGTCTTTATTAAGTTTGAAAAAATATTTTGATCAATAATCAAGCATTGTCAACAACTTTCAAAGAAATAATTTATCAATTATTGAAAGGGAAAGAGGGTTGCTGTAGTCGACACTTAGTGGAACACATTTAAACTAACAAATTTCAGAATAAAAAATTTCTCTACAAAACTGTGAATAAATCAATTATATATTTTTAAATTTGTTAATATGTATAACTCTGCTAGAAATTGAAAACTGAGAGCAAAAATGAGAAATTAAAACTATTTCAATCAATAGTTGATTTCTGAATTTCAAATGTTACATTATTTGCAAAAAAATACTATAAACAGTGTTTTTACAATCATAAAAAAAATCCAAAGCTGCACGGTATTTGAAAATACCCGCCGATGAGACAAATCGCTTCCTAAATGCGATGCAAAAGATGGCGACCGATTACTAATCGATGAGTACTCATCAGTGACCTCTAATCATATATGGACCGGAAAGTAGGCGAGTATGCGTGGCTCCAAAATGAAGGTATGCAACCACGCATAAATGGAGAGAGGCTATCTCTTTCTAATGCGGCTCTCAAAATGTATTCCTTGAGTTCTACAGTAATGTAATTTTTCCATTAAAAAATTAAATGGAGAATTAAAAATACATTATATCATATTGTGGATAGGAAAATACTATGAATTATAAATATAATTGAATATACAAATGGTTTGTCATAAATAGAATTTATTTTACTACTCTCACAAATTTACATTCAAAATTAATTTGGTCAATTCCGATCTCACAGTTGCCTTATTTCTCTGCAAATTTAAATATAGTTTTTTGACATAATATTTGCAACGAATATTGAGGAACATTTCACAAACTTTTTTCATTTTTTGTATTTCGTAAATGTCTTCTCCTACTTCTAAAATGTTAACGTGTCTAGGAGCAAATAAAACCAATCTCGTTGTAAAATATTCTTCACAAGTCACCATCTTAAATGTTCACGTAAACTCACAAGTTGAAAACAATGCACAACAATAAGGCCCAGTTGCATAAAGCGTTATTAACTATAATCATATTGTCAAATATTTGATCACGTGTTTCCAACCTGATTTTTTTAACATTCAAATAGAAGTTATGGTATAGTTTTACAACAGTAACAATTTTAAGTCGTCCTCTAAACGTGAGAAACAAGTTAATTATTCATGCGATCTATTTTTTTCCAGATAAACGTTATTAAAAAATTGAGTTATCAGCATGTTAACTGACAGCCTGTTATCTCGATTTTTTATCGATGTCTATCTGGAAAAAAATAGATCACGTGAATAATTAACTTGTTTCTAACGTTTAAATGACGATTTAAAATTGTATTTGCTGTAAAATTATATATGAGAATATCAAAACTTCTATTTAGATGTCAGAAAAATCAGGTTAGAGACACGTGATCAAATATTTGACTATGTAATTAAAGTTAACAATGCTTTATGCAACTGGGCCTAAGACTTTCAACTTTTCAGATCTCGCACGCCTATGATACAGATAAGGAATAATTCTACCCAAGTAAAATAGTCCACTCGACGCCTCTGGTTGCGCTGAGCCGATTTACAGAGCATGCGCAGTTGTTGCGCTAGATAGAGATAACGTATAAAAATGAACAAGAATGAACTCTCTCCAACGATATTTCGCTGGAGCCAGCCCCTTATGTGTTGGAAGTATACAGCTTTCCAGTCCATTATATATAGAGGTCACTGGTACTCATCGAACTTTTCGTAACGCATTCAGCAGATGATTATTCACCGATTACTAATCGATGTGCTCTGCTGAATGCAGCCTATGTAAGATAGTTCGCTGTAGCATATGGCTTACATTGCAGCCAACCTCACATTTGTTTCAGTTTTGACCAGTGACCTCTATATGTATAATGGACTGGAAAGCTGTATCAAGGACGTTTAAGGGAGGGGATGTGTAAATAGTGTCGAATAAGTGAGGCCAGGGTAAGTAACAGAGACAGAAATAGATTTTCTGCAGCGTATGGTAGCCACTATTGCGCATGTAAAATGTAAAATAAACTCAGAAATTAATTTAGATTTCATATTATGCAAAATATTAATAACAGAAATTGGTTAGGAAATGATTTAGTAATTTCAGAGTTGCTAATACTTCTTTCCATCCATTTTAATTCGCTTTATCTTTTATATGCACCAGAAATTTTTTAAAGTTCCAAGGGTCGTCGAAAATTTTAGAAATTGCAAAATCTATCAACAATAGGGCAGGTAAAAAACAAAATATTTATATCTTTTATTTTCAATATATTCAATTCATATATACATATATTTACATTTGTTTATTCATTTCTAAATAATGTTAATTTATTGAGTTTTTTTCTTTGTGTAATTCTATTTCTAATATTCTGATTAGCCGAAAATTTTATTTTTATATCTAAATATACATTTGAAACTGTATCAATCAATTGATTATATTGTCCAACTAACTATGCACACTCAATACACAATGTCCCAAATAGATGTAAATATGAATCCTTCCACGCACAACACTTACAACAGCCAAACGAAAACAACGTGTTTGTGAAATGAGAACAAAAAGCAACCTTTCAAGGACACTTTCTTCTTCCACAAATATTCGAATTTTCTATAAGAAGAAGTACTACTACCACACAGTGCAAAAAATCTATTGTTCTACTATTGTTGTCTCTTTCCCTGGACACACTGTCTGCAATGTTAAGGTCTTGTGATGCCACATCCCCTCCCTTAAACGTCCTTGAGCTGTATACTTCCAACCACTGATCTCTATTATAACTGGATAGAGTATGAAAGAGAAATGAATGAGTTTGAAACATACGCTGGCGCCACCAAATGAGGGCCTAGAACTAAACTCCACCGATCTCTAAATAAGTGGACGGAGGATCCATATGGCATGAATAAAAAAAAATCCAGTATTTTTGAATATCATCATTTGATTGGTGCATACAATAAATCAATTTTTGTTTATGAGTGAATATTTTATATTTTCACTGTGAAATTTACTAAGCGTACTTTACTACTTCTAATGGAATGCTCTATCCAGTTATATAGAGATCATTGGTTTGGTATCCTTCCGCTTTAGTCGCGCAAGCGCTTATTTGCTGTATTTAGTTACTAGTCACTCATTTTGTGGCGCTAATGTATGCTTCAATGAGAGACACTTTTTAAATTTTTTGCCGTATGGATCGTCTATCCAGTTATATATAGAGATCAGTGACTTCCAACACATAAGGGGCTGGCTCCTGCGAAATGTCATTGGAGAGAGTTCATCCTTGTTCATTTTTACATGCTATCTCTATCTAACACGACAACTGCGCTTGCTCTGTAAATTGACTCAGCGCAACCAGAGGCGTCGACTGGACTACTTTTCTTGGGTAGAATCATTCCTTATCTGTATCATAGGTGTGCGGGATCTGATAAGTTGAAAATCTTATTGTTGTGCATTGTTTTTAACTTGTGAGTTTACATGAACATTTAAGATGGTGACTTGTGTAGAATACTTTACAACGATATTGTTTTCATTTATTCCTAGACACGTTAGCATTTAAGAAGTAGGTAGAAGTGGACATCCACGATATACAAATGATAAAAAAAGTTTGTGATATTTTCTTCAATATTCGTTGCAAATATTATGTCAAAAAACAAAATTTGAATTTGCAGAGGAATAAAACAACTGTGTGATCGAAATTGACAAAATTAATTCTATTTTCTAATGATTCATGATTGTAAATTTGTGAGATTAGTGAAATAAATTATATTTATGATAAATCATCTGTACATCTAATTCTATTTATAATTAATAAAGTGATCCTCATATTTTTCTACTCATTTAATATTAAGTATTTTTAATTCACTATTCAATTTTTTAATGTAAAAAATTTATTACTGCAGAACATAGGGGAAACATTTAGAAAGAGATAGTCTCGCTTCATTTGTGCGTGGTTGCATAACTTCATTTTGGAGCCACGAATACTCGTCTGCTTTCGTCCATATATGACTAGAGGCCACTGTTTCTAGACATGCTTGTTTAAATGGTTAGTACCGCAGTTTTCCAGGAAGTCATATTTTGTTATTATAATATTTAAGGTGGTTTTTCTTTACAAATTTGTAAGTTTGAGGATTGAATTTTATTGCTTTTTTTTTCATTTTTGTGCATGGACGTTCCAAATTATATTTATTTGCAGATAAATAACCATGTTCTTGGGTAATAGGCTTAAAATATTTAAATTCACATTATTCACTTTTATCGGAGGAAAACTCATGTTAAACTCAAAAAATTGAATAAATCGAGAAATAGTAAGGAAATCAATAGGTAGTAAACTGGAAAACGCAAAAGAGGTTAAAATGGAACTGATGTAATCAGCATCTATTTCAATTGATGAGTTATTTGCACGGTCTAAGTGAGTATATGTTATATTTATTCTCTCGAATATATTATGAAAATTAGTTATTATTTCTGCCAAGGACAACATATACTCTAGAGTCTAGACAAAGCAAGTAGCTGTTTGTTTTGAAGCTGGTAGGACAGAAAGAGAGGTACAAGAATAGAGCTATGTCTGGCCTACTTCAGTAGGGTAGCAGTACAAAACGCTAAATTAAAAACACTGCTTCGTACAAGCATGACTTATTACAAACACAGCTTCGTACATTTAGCGAAAATTTAATTTAATGTCCTAGTTGAGCTTCAAACCTAAAATCAATAGTCACGGTTAGGTTTTTAGTTCACAGATGGCGACAGCACTAAGTTTGTCAAGATTTATATATTATCAAACATAAAAATATAAGCCTCAAATCAGTGTTCAAAAATTGGCGGTAGTAATAAAATTTCACTGTAAATAAGCTTAATTTTTTTTTTTTAATAAAATGTATCTCATAATCTGCATTGGATGACATACATGTATATTGGATATAATTTATACTTTTTTAAAAATAAATTCAAGCAGCACGATTGTGAAATAGTTGATTTTGAAGTCACAAACGTTTATTATTACTCCTGTAATAATGATTATTCAAAAAATATATTTTAGGCCCAATTTTATGAAAAGCAGAATAATATACTTCCACAATAAGTAAAATTTACTCTATCAAATGACAATCGATTATTTGACAGCAATAATCCATAAACTCAAACTGATTAGAATTTGTTAAATACTAGTTATATATATTGAACAGAATAAATAAGTGTTTTAGTAGGCGTTTAAATGTTTAAACGCTAGAACTTCTTATCCAAATATTAAAAAGAATCATTCCAATCTGGCATCAATGTCACACCGAAATCACTGAATGTCATCTGTCAGCTAAAAACTCAGTGAAATCTAGAAAGCTATGACTGGCTACTATGGTAAGCTTGTTTACTCTATTCTGTGTCAACAAATTGATAAAAAATTGTGTATTTGGAGAAGAGTGAAAGAAATTGACTCTATTCTTGCAGAAAGTCTTGAGAAAGTTCAAGAATCAACTTTGCGTTTATTGCCAGACAAGTCCAAGGCACTTTATAAAAAAGCATTTGCTTAATTTAACGACTGAGAAGAACAACGGAGAGTAAGGACAATAAATGAAGAAGTCATTGTTTTCATATTTCTTGAATATCAAGAAAAAAGTATGCGGTTTTATTGTGGACGAAGTATTCCATGTTGATAGCTACTATAAAAGTGAAAAAAAATATAGATATCTCAAAATACATCAAGCTGACAGCTTATTTGAAAAGAGACCAATGAATTCAAACATTTTGGAAAAAGAGCACATCGGAAATTTTTTGAAGGCAGCTCATCCCGACAAACAGTATTGGTGATTAAGTTACAACTCTCATTTTTACATGATATTCAGTATAAATTTTAAATTATTTTAGGTTACACTAATAATGGGGGTCGCAGGTGCCTGTAGATGTAATTGATCAATTTGAAAACACATATACAATACAGGGTCATATTCGATTGATTCAATAAACGATACCAAGACCCACATTTCTTGAAAATTCACCATATTATTGAGAAAGGATTAGCTATCAATGTTGTGAAAAAGTGTAGAAAGTACATTTCTCTACGTCCAAAAAAGTTTTCACAGAATAGATTCTTTTAGCGATATACTAATAAAAAATGCACTGCACAAGTCTCTGGCATCACTATCAACACATTATTAAAAGTATCTTGAAATTACTGAATGCGGGCATTTATACTGGCCACTGCTTACGACTTTGTTAGCCAACAAATCTGCTGATATTACAACCATCAAATGGCATGCTGGGTGACGATTCTGTTTATGCATAAATTTTAGCAGGAAAAACTTCTCGGAATTAAATAAAAAATATGCCTTGTATCGTTTATCCTAAAAGTATCCTTATGTGTGTTTTTATATTCAGTTTGATAAAGGTAATTATAAAACAAATTCGCTTCAAATATCCCTTATAGAAAGACATTCTGCCAATATTCATTAATTCCAGGGAGTACCTGATTTGTTCTTTCACTCTCTCACGAGATTGTAGGAGTAAAGTGTAATTCTGATTATTATTTTATGTATTTAAAATAGTTTTACACAGTGATTAAGGCAGCTTCATCTCAATTATAGTACAATTTTTTGTAATTTAATTATTACGTTTTTCAATTGAATAAAAAGATATATGATACTATTTGAAGGTTTAATTTTTGAATTATGTTTAGCAAATAAAACAAAAATATTTTGTTCATATTTGGTAAGTTTGATCCAGGAATTTCACTTGGAATTACCTGAAAACAAAGTGTAGGATTAGAATTTCACTGCAACATAGCAATTTTCATGAAAATTTTTAGTATATTTATGTTGGCTTATTACATAATTACTTAATAAGTATGTAATAAAATAAGAACAATCAGAAAAATCTGTTGTACGAGCTTCTCCACAATTATTTGTGGCTATGAAACCACTTAATTCTTCGAATTTGTGTTCGAGGCACAATCCTCATCAGACAAAATATTTGATCAGCTTTTTAGATGGAGGTCATGTGAAAAAATATATTTATAATTTAAAATATATCTTGGCAGTATGTTCCACTCTTGGAACAGCTAACAGGTGTTTACAGCTAAACAGGTGTAGAAAACTTTAATATCATAAAAAATAAATAAATAATATACCTCAAGAAACGTTGAGAAAAGTCAGATGAACATGAACAAAAATATTATCTCTTTTGGTCACGAATCAAGAAATTAGGACTTATTTTCAAAGAGCCACCAACTGACGGACGCACTGGTTGGCTGGAACAAAAACCGTGTCGCCCCCTAGGGTACGTTCAGAAAGAAATTTACTTACAGAGCGTTTAGTTCGAGAGCATTTACCTTTGTAATGTCCCATGGTATATTTTATAGCAGAAAATATGCTGGAGCTCAACAGAAGAGGCCCTTAGTAAAATAGCGCAAAATTTAAATGCAAAATAGATACCCAATTAATTCCAATCAAATAATAGAGAATATGAAATTTATGAAATGGAATGAAACTCGATATTTATTGCTTAGATTCAATTTCGAGATATGTTTTAAGTAAATCAACAACCCTTAACTGAATATAAACATAGAGTAACCTATTATATTTAATGTGTTATGTCTGGGATATAAATCAAATACGATATACTCCAGATATTTCTTGTTGAATGTTTACCCTAAAGCCACACTTCAAAAATTAGAGACTAAACAAATAATTAACATTTCTCACACTACAAAAAATGAGTAGATTAGTTCTTGGTAAGACGGAAGGGTCTTTGTTACTTCAGACAACCAATAGGGGATGAGCTTCGATTGAGACCAGCCTATTTTGAAGTAGGGACATTGACCTAGCATCCCTTCTCTTCTAATTTGTAAGTTAAAAATATAAGTTTTATTGTAAAAGGGAGGGAGGATACCCTCTCTTCTCTGATTTTCACGTATATAGATGAAACTATTATCGAAATAAAATCAATCTAATTTCTACTACTACCTAATCTTGAATTCAATTATTTTTCCCGCAAAACCTCGACCAAACGAATCCACGTCAAGTCCAGGAGTTTGCGCTACTGTAAACTGGACGTAACACCTTACTTAGTCCAGAGAGTGCGCTCTATATGACACTATTTCTGAACAGTGTGAACGAATTAACCCCACTATATAAAAAATATGAGTAAAAGAAAGATAAATGTTTTATGTATTATGAATACTATAACTGATTTTCTACAAAACATTGATGATACTACAACTGATGATTCATCTGACGACGAAGAGATATTGACTATTTTGGAAGTTGTAAAACAAAATATTCCGCATAGATATTGCTGCAACTAAATTCAATTATGCCATTATGCCAATAATATTTACAATCTACTTAAGAGTGGTTTCATCAACGTCAGTCAAGTTTATTCTGAGGTTATTTTATCCGAAAACTATTGTTGATACAATTGTTGTCATGGTTAATAATGAAAAAAACCTTGTAGAACTTGTTCTTAGAAATTATAATAATTTACATTGTTTTCGGCCATTTTCACAAATTTGACAGTAACAAAATTTGAAATGAGCACTGCAAGCTTTAAAGGCGATATAGTTTTGTCCACTTGTGCCCAGTGGAAAGCGGGTACAACAGAGCGCGCTCTGAGTAATTGGTCTATCTATTTCTGAACGTATTCAAGCACGTGCCAGGAGCGTATAATTCTGTTATCTGAACGAGACTAGAGTAAATTGACTGCGCTCTATTGAATCGGAGTGTTGTTTCTGAACGTACCCCTGTAAAGTGAGAAGCCAAGATATAGGCGCGAAGTTCAAATTCAAATACAGACATGGAAATAAAAAGTTTAAATTTAATTGATTTCTTTTCCGACACTTATCACTTATTCTAATTCCTTACTCTCTAGCTTTACCAAATGTAGCGACTTCGCTCTAAGATTTGTAATCATTGAATTTACCTAAGCCAGCTTTCTTGAAGTATTTTTATAGAATCATCTATTTTTTGTGTTATTGCATTTGACTTGCTGCAAGTACGTGATTTTATTATTATGCTTACTTTAAATAGTAGCCCTTTGCTGCTTTTTGTTTATAAAGCTCCAATATATTGATGACATAAACTGTGAAGATGAATTTACATCAGTTATAGCCGCACCGCTCTAGCTTAGATTTTAAGTTTTACTCAAACAAGAAGTATCGAATCGAAATAATGACAACGATGTTTACGCCACATTTGACTTTTGGAGTCGATGCGATATTTTTCTGTTAAGCGAAACCTAAAATATAAGGGACAGGGAATGCAACTGGTCATCACTTTAGCTGATGAAATAAAATTAATTCATCAAAATGTATATTTTCTTCTCAAATACTAGTACTTGAATAGAGTTTACCCAATACTATTTTTATTGTAATTATTGGTACAGAATGATAAGATCGTTAGTACTATTCTGTAACTCAATCAATGGATATATATCGATCATTAACTATTTCAACCAAAGAACGTAGGTGGCACGTGGCACTGACAAAAATTCAGAATATTTGCTTGTCACAATTGTTTCGATTGCTTCCATTTGTCGAAAATCTTATCGCTCGATAGCAAGATAATGATTGTGTTCCAGAATACGGGTGAATATTAGTTGTTTCGCCCCTTGAATTTACAAATAAATATCACAAATTTATTTTTGGGATATTTGTTCTTGTAACAACTTTTTTTAAAAACATTTACAACATTGCCTACGTACTTTGGCTTCACTGAATAATATTCAATTGATCATTTTTAAGAAATAATTATTACAGGATATATAAACGACTGTGACTTTAAAATCAACTGTTTCACAATCGAGTTGCTTAAACTTATTTTTAAAAAGGAATAAATTATATCCAGTATATATGGATCCCTATCCAGAGAAAATTATGGGATGTATTTTATCAAGAAAACAATTGTAAAAATTATTTACATTAAAATTTTATTACTGCCGCCGTTTTTTGAACTCTGATGTGAAGTATATGTTTTTATATTCGATAATATATAAATCTGGACAAATTCAGTACTATCGCCATCTGTCAGCAGAAAATCAAACCGTCACTATTAAATTTAGGTTCGAAGCTCAGCTAGGACATTAAATTAAGTTTTCGCTAAATGTACGAAACTGTGTTTGTAATAAGTCATGTTTGTACGAAGCTGTGTTTGAAATTTAGAGTGATGTACGCGTTCCCCTTCAGTATTGTCTCACTTGATGTCAGCTGCGTAAACATTTTATTAAATACGTTTTTCATGAGTATATTAAATTATTATTAACTTTTTATTGGATTATTCAAATTTATATACATACACGTGCAAAGATACTGATCCATCTTTCACATATTGGCAGTTACAGCAATACGCTGCTTAACTTCGGACTATTATGATAGATTATAACAAAAATGATGCTCTAAAAATTGTGAAATTAGTAATTCATGATTTGATATTTTATGTGTTATAATTATACTTACTATCCAACTAAATGATGATGCATACTTTTAACCTCAATATTTATTGTTTGTAGTGATTTCAACTGACACATGGTCATAGTGACATCTTGTGACAAATATTTGAAGTAGGTCAAACATATCTCTATCCTTGTACCTCTCTTTCTGTCCTGCCGGCTTCAAAACAAATAATGTACAAACATATGAGATGATTCATCTAGAGTATATGTCATCCTTGATTTCTGCGCAGAAAGGAATTATCTAGTTGCCGATAGTAGCTGAAATATGTCTTCCTCGGTCAGCGTAGATATTTTGTAAGATTTAATAATTCTCATATGTCCACTAACTTCTCCCCATTTTGCCTTGGGGAACTTTCCACAAAGGCTTTACCCCCGTTACGGATACTTTTTCTTTTTGTAATTTCTCATCTTCTACAGCGAACAAAATAGCAGCAAAATATCTACAAGCCTCACCAAGACCTGCAGCGCATCTACAATGACTACAAAGAATTTCTTCTTCTGGCCGAGCTATAATCCAAGGCTGTAGAGGTTTTTCATTGAGTCGTTGAGAATGCATCACCTAAAACACAAATTGCTTAGAAAGTAGTATGTACAAAAATATTAATTCTTTACGTATTAATTTATAGCTATATTTGAATAAATTTGGGTGATCATTTTAGTCGCATAAGGTGTGCTATACTGCTTTATTTTTATTTTTATTGAAGCTAAAAGGATTGGAGAATATATCTTTTTCGATAATATTTCAAGATTTTATGCGTTAAATTTTTCGTTATATAAATATTAATAATAATTGTTCAGTGCATACAACTTACCTATCAAAAAATAAAGAAATTTTTTCTAACTTTTTCACCAATAAATCTCGCACCCATCCGCATGACACGTATTTATAGGATTCTAAACTCTTGGGAACTCTAAATTCTTGATGTGTATAGAAACTTCTTGTTAGAACTGGATATTAAAAAAAAGGAATTTAGGTAAAACACTCGCTATAGTTTCACAAATAACTTCTAATAAAAGTCTTTTCCTATTGGCGTTAAAGAAATCATTGGTTTCCATGCATCTGATACGTGCTGAATGTTGCTCTTTTCATAACCTCTCCATGGCAACGTGCGGAAAACAGCGTTCGCCGCACGTTGCCCTAGTGACGTGTGACAAACACTTTGCAGTGATCGCCACATTATTAATATGTACTATAATAGGTTTATACGAAATGATAACAATGCACAAGAAGTTATTTATTTATAGTTACATGAATTTTTCGATTTATTCTCTAGAAAAAATACTAGATTTTGCTCTGTAGCCATGGATTGCTCGCTTGAGTAACGCAATCAACTTGACATATTTGCTAATATCTATGTTATTTTCAACAATCAATGTCGCCTTTATCATCGAATATAATGACCAAAGCGTTGAAGATTTATAATCTTCAATTTTTTTCGGAAAAATATGCCAGTAAGATATTTTCAGTATAATTTGCAGCCCTTTTCTCTTCGCACCAATTCAAGAACTGCTTATATGCTTTTTCATATCTGCTTGCTAAGTGAAATTGCGCTCACCGCCTCTGCTAATTCTGGAGGAGTACAATTCAATTCCTCGTCGTCACTCATTTCAGCTTTTAGAGCATTTATAATCAATTTTATTTCAACTAAACACGTGTAACACATGCATAACAAAACACAAATTACGCTTGTCAATGACAGCCACAGCAATCGTTGATATATTGATACTATTAAAATTATTTCAGCAAAAATCGATTTTTAAATATGATTTTGATTTTTAACGCCTGTAGGAAAAATAGTATGTTCACCTCGTCCTCAAGTGCATGTATGTCACACTTGGGGTGGTTGTTGACCTTCGCTGCGCGTCGGTCAACAATCACCACCCCGCGTGTGACATACATGCACTTTCTCGACTCGGTAAACAATATACTACTATCGCAATTTCGGCAACTGAGCCATTATCAGAAGATACAATAATTTACAATATATATATATATATATATATATATATATATATATATATATATATATATATATATATATATATATATATATATATATATATATATATATATATATATATATATATATATATATATATATATATATATATATATATATATATATATATATATATATATATATATATATATATATATATATATATATATATATATATATATATATATATATATATATATATATATATATATATATATATATATATATATATATATATATATATAAGTTACAACCCTCAGTTTCTCACGGTTTTACATAAAACTGCTAAATCAACTCCACGTGTGACCAAAGTCCAAGCCAGCCAGACGCTGACATGAAGAATTACAGAAACTTTCCACAAACTTGTAATAGTTGACTTTATATTTTGTATTGTAATAATTAGTTAGTTATGAATCGTCACCTGTAATGTTAACATCTCTGAAATCTCTAAATACTGTTGTAACTTATCAGAAATAAATTTTTTAAAAACAAAACTTGAATAAGAAGTTTTATAATTGGCGCAGTCGGTAGGATACTCAAACGGAATACAAAATCGATTTCGGTACGTTTCTACGTTTTATTGAGTATCGTTCGGTAGTGTCCACCGCGAACCGTCACAAGCCTTCCTATGAGCGAACATCGTGAAGAAGATTTCAAGGTACTTCCCTGAAGAGAACAGCGAAGCCACCTGCGCACCAAGTCCGACGAATACGGGCCTGTCGCACCACGACGCAAAGCGAAGTCCTCCACGTCTGAGAAGAAGACATCCGAGCGACACATGGACAAACTACTCATATTTCTGTAAGTCATATGTCATTCAGAGATACTTTTCCACTTTTGGATTCAGATTTAGAAAACACAGATACAGAATCGGATTCCTCTGACTCACTAAATTATTTAAATACAAACGATTTATTTTATCCCGAATTAATTGATCAAATATCAAATTTAACCATGTCGATCCCAACGGTACCACAAGGTCATGTTAGACCAATCTTAAAAAGGGAATACTTAGACATGATCCCAGAGTTTCACGGGGATAATAAACATTTACCCAGATTTTTGGAAGTTTGTGAAAAACTTGTAACTAAATTTTATAATACTGAAGATCCAACAGATTTTCAAAATGAATTCTTGATGCACACAATTCTATCAAAAATTAAAGGCGAAGCTGCCGATAATCTTGCAACATCAGTAATAACCTCTTGGTTAGCTGTTAAAACTGCTTTGTTGAATTCTTACTCCGACAAAAGAGATTGTTTTACGTTAGGTATCGAGTTAACAGAACTTAAACAAAACAATAATAGTCCATTCGAATTCTACAGTAAAATTCAAGAATATCTAAATCTACAAATATCTTATGTAAATAACTATGATCATGATAACGCTGCCGTACTTGCCTATTATTTTCGTGGGTACGCACTTCGTGTATTATTACGAGGTCTCAAAGAACGTCTTGGCACTCTCATGAGAACAAAAAACCCTAGAGATTTAAATGAAGCCTTAAGCATGTTAACCAATGATTTTCAATTAGAAAGTTCACCCAAATTACATGCTAAAATACAACAATATAAACCAAAACATATTCCAAACAATCACATTCCCAGACCAATGTCTCAACCTCACAAAAATACTCCCCAATTAACCTATAGACCTATGTCTAACCCAAATAACCAAAATAATCAAAATATGAATAGCTTTCAATCAAATCGAACAAACGTTTTCAGACCAAATCAAATGAAAAATCTTCCTAGACCAACACCTATGAGTACAAGTACCAAACAATCTTTTACTCCACGTCCAGGTCCGTCTCACAATAATTATTCACAACAACAATACCCATCTCGTTTCCACCAACAGAATCGTCGACCAGATATTATAGTTGAAGAATTATTTAATACAGAAACAAATGAATTGAATGACGAAGAGCAAAATTTTGATCGCGAAGAGCAAGATTCTGATAACGGAGATTATAGTAATCATAATTTTGAACGCGAATACGATCCTAACTCTTTTTTAGAGATAACAGCCTCGGACGAATAGAGTTTTTAAATCTTACGAACAACAATCAAAGCGAGTTACCTTTTATTATTTACCCTGAACACAATCTTAAGGTTTTAATTGATACAGGTAGCACTAGATCATTTATTAAACCCGATATTGCTCAAAAATATTACTCGCATCAAATTAGAAACGATGCATTCAAAATAACAACAGCACATGGCACATCTACAGAAAATTTCAGTATTCTATTACCCTGCTCTAAATTATTTAAACAATCCGATTTGATATTAAAATATCATTTATTCGATTATCACAACAATTTTGATATTTTACTTGGCCTAGATAATTTAAAAATGTTGGATGCAATAATTGATTTGACGAATGATAAAATAATCACTCCAACTAAGGAAATAAAAATTCATTACCATAAAATCATGCCACTCAAACGTTATATAAACATTCCACCCAAATCTGAAAAAATCACTAGACTTTATGTGAATAATATTGAAAATGGAGAAGCCCTTATTCCCGCATTGAATTCCAATAACCTAACCATTCCTGAAGGTATTTCTAAAATTGTGAATCATGAAATTTATTATCCTATTTTCAATAATAGTGAATACGAAATAATTATAAATTCATTAATCCAAATTCAAGCAGAGCCATTAGAAAATTTCGAGATAAATAACTTAAATTTTAATTATCAGAAAAAAGATGGTTACTTTGATTTATCAAAGATTAGAACTGATCACATGAATCCAGAAGAAAAATTTGCCATCTTAAAGTTGATAAAAGAATATTCGGAAATATTTCATTCAGACGACAAAAAATTAACATTCACAAATGAGGTAAAACATCATATCAGGGACAAAAGATGAGATACCAAGACCTATAGATACCCCGAAATCCATCGTAAAGAAGTTAAATCCCAAATTCAAAAAATGTTAGATCAAGACATCATCCGTCCTTCTCATTCCCCATGGTCATCCCCTGTTTGGGTAGTCCCAAAAAAAATTGACGCCTCCGGAAAACAAAAATGGCGCATAGTCATTGACTATCGAAAATTAAACGAGAAGACGATTGACGACAAATATCCTATCCCAAATATCAACACCCTCCTTGATAAGCTAGGTCGTTGCCAATATTTCACAACCCTTGATTTAGCCTCTGGATTTCACCAAATTGAGATGAATAAAGATGACATTCAGAAAACTGCCTTCAGCACAGAAAATGGACATTTCGAATTTTTAAGAATGCCATTTGGCCTCAAAAATGCTCCTTCAACTTTTCAACGCGTTATGGATAATGTCTTGCGATATTTGGTTAACGATATTTGCCTTGTCTATCTAGATGATGTAATTATATTTAGCACAAGTTTACAAGAACATGTAGAAAATCTCAGAGCCGTTTTTAATCGTTTAAAGAAAGCCAATTTGAAAATCCAAATTGACAAATCGGAGTTTTTCAAACAAGAAGTAGCATATCTTGGACATATTGTAACACCCGAAGGAGTGAAACCAAATCCAGATAAAATTATAGCCATAAAAAATTACCCATTGCCGAAAACTAGTAAACAAATTAAATCATTTTTAGGATTATTAGGTTATTACAGGAAATTTATAAAAGATTTTGCAAAAATTACTAAACCTTTAACTAAATGCCTGAAAAAGAACGCCGAGATAAATGTTAATGACCCAGATTACGTCAGCTGTTTTAACTTGTGCAAAGATCTTCTTATCAACGAACCTATCCTACAGTATCCTGACTTCACCAAGCCTTTCAACCTGACAACAGACGCAAGCAACTTTGCAATAGGCGCAGTTCTTTCTCAAGGTACTATCGGTTCAGATCTTCCTATCGCATATGCAAGTCGCACTTTAAATAGTTCAGAACAAAATTATTCAACAATCGAGAAGGAATTATTAGCGATTGTGTGGGCGACAAAATACTTCAGACCTTATCTTTTTGGCAGAAGGTTTAAAATTATAACTGACCATGAACCACTACAATGGTTATTTTCATTAAGCGAACCAAATTCTAAATTAGTACGTTGAAGACTCAGACTTGAAGAATTTGATTTTGAAATCTTTTATAAAAAAGGTTCTTTAAATAAAAACGCGGATGCTCTTTCACGCATCGAACTTAACGTAAATACGACAACTGATCAAGGAACTCAGTCATTTTTCGATTTCATGAAAAATTTCAACGAGCAAATAGATCAAAATCTTGATACCGACTCTATGATTGCTGAACCGGATGATTCAGATTCTGACCAAGACAACACTGTACATTCAAATCCAGAAAATCCTATATTTGGAATCCCTATTACAGAACATCCAGTGAATAAAGGAAAAAATCAAATTATAATATCAGAAGTTTTACATTCTCCATCCTCTCCAAAGATTCAAAAATTGCATGGCGATAAAATGCGAATCCATGTACAAATTTCGGAAGATAACATCGAACAAGATATTATCAAATTTGTAAAAGAATTTATAGTTCCTAAAGTGAGATATTATCTTTATTTCGAACAACCAATTTACGAAAAATTTAGCACAGTAATGCAGAAAAATTTCAAAAATTCAGAAATTAATTTTATCAAATCTAATTCGAAATTAATAGACATTGAAAGTGATGAAGAGATAAAAGAGAAAATAAGGAATTACCACGAAGGCAAAACTAATCATAGAGGTGTAACTGAAACACATAACCAATTGAAAAGAATTTATTATTGGCCAAATCAAATAAAGACGATCACTGATTTCATAAACCAATGCGAAATTTGTTTATCATCTAAATATGAGCGAAATCCTATCAAATCTAAATTCAATATAACCCCAACACCATGTAAACCATTTGATGTATTACATGTAGACACCCTCAGCCTAGAAAACACTAAATTTTTAACTATTATTGACGCTTTCTCGAAATATGCTCAAGCATACAAATTAAACGCGAATAATGCAGTTGAAATTAGTAATAAACTTGTTCATTATTTCTCTCATCATGGTACCCCAAAACAAATTATCTCAGATAATGGTTTAGAATTTAAAAATAATGTTGTTAGAGAATTATTGAAATTGCACAAAATTGACATCCACTTTACTAGCTCTCAGTACCCAAATTCTAACGGTTCAATTGAAAGATTTCATTCCACACTGATAGAGCACGTACGATTGTTTAATCAACAAGATGATTTTAAAAGGGAATCTATAGAGATAAAAGTTTGTTATGCAATTGTAGCATATAACAATACAATCCACACGTCAACCCAGTTGAAACCTATTGAAATTATTAATGGTCATTTAGATGTAAACTGTTTTTTAGATATTGAATTAGAACAGCAATTAACACAAGATTACGTAGAGAAACATAAAAATAAAACAAAACAAATTTACAAAATAATAAATGAAAAATTGCGTACCAAGAAAACAAATTTGATGAATAAAATTAATGAAACGCGTGAAAATTCACTGGAAATTCCTAATACTGTATTCGTTCATAATAAACAAAAGGTGAATAAAACGCAACAAAATAAATTCAAGAAAGAGAAGATCAAAAGTTTCAATAAAAACTTGAAAACTGCTGAAATTGAAATAAGTTCAGACAAAAAACAATCTAAAATCCACCTATCAAATATTAAAAGACCTAGAAAAATAACAAAAATCTCCGATCTTCCAGGTCCATCAACCTCACACTCATCTCAGGAATAATTGTCCAAGACATAACACAAAACCATGGACTTTTGACTTTAAATTTGGGACCAGCCAAACTCCAAAAATCCAAACACACATTCCTTCATTATTACGATTTGGAATTGTTGTACCAACAATACAATAGATTAAACTTTCAATACGAGAATTTGACGAAAACAATAGCAAATAATACGCAAGATGAATTCACGAATAATGACAAAATTATTAGATTCATTCAAAATTCAATCATTAGTAAATTGAATCATTTGATTGTAAGTCCAAATTATCGACAGAAAAGAGGACTTATCAATGGCTTAGGATCAGTCATAAAATCAATCACAGGAAATTTAGATGCTCAAGATGAGAAGAGATATAATAAAATTTCAAATCATTTGCAAACCAATCAACAAAAATTGAATGATCAATTGAAAAATCAATACTCTGTTACGGAAAGATTGACGAAGCAATTCAACAAAAGCATTGAAGTTATTAGGCAAAATGAAATTATTTTGAATTCAAAAATTGAACAATTATTACACATTGTTGTCAGTGGAACCTTTAAACTAAATAGAATTCACGTTCTTGACATTTATAGTCAATTAAACTCTCTATATACGATGATTTTAAATATTTTACAAGATGTTGAAAATTCGTTAACATTTTGTGAACTTCATGTGATGCATTTTAGTATTATACAGACTCACGATCTTTTAGTAGAGCCAAATAAAATTTCAAAATATTATAATAATGAATTGCCATTCGAACCAATTGCTGAAAATATTCCAGAAATAGAAAAATTGTTATCAGTTAATTGTAAATTAGAAACCAACAAGATCATTTATTTTATTGAAGTTCCTATAAATTTTGAAACTGAATTTCAACTGATAAGTTTAATACCGATCCCTACTAAGCACGAAACCGATTTTGTAACTGTTGTGCCAAACAAAAATTACTTTTTAAAATCAATTGATGGACAATTGAAATCTCTTAATGATTTATGTACCAAGGGAAATATTTACCAGTGCCCGAATAAAGTAAATAATGTAGAAGACAATACTTGCGAGAAAAATATAATTATGAAGAATGAAAATATAAATTGCGAGTATATAAAAATCAAAATGAATAGAAATTACATTGAATTATTAGAAGATGTGAACCAGTTTTTGGCTATTCTCCCACAGCCCGGAATAATTTATTCATACTGCAAACAAGGAGACGAAGTAAGAAAATTGGAAGGGATATTTTTAATAAAAGAGAATACAGAAAATTGTGAAATTAAATTTAGAAATCAAACATTACAATTTAACGAGAAATCATCAGGGAAACCAATTTTAATGAAAAACTTTGACTTTAAACTGATTACAAGCCAAATTTCAAGAACAAGTATCAAATTGAACACAATTCAAGATCTCCAAATTCCAAATGAATAGGTACGAAGACATTGCCAATCAAGATGAAGATGAAGAAATACTGCCAAATTAATCAATAATAATTTTATATGTTTTACTAGTTACAGTTGTAATTAGCCTGTTCGCAGCACATCTTCATAAGAAATTCAAAGGATCCAAACCAACTCAATCCAAAATCCAAGACATCGAATTACGGTCTTCGATCGGCCAACCTGTCACTAGATTACCCGATGAAGCCCAATTTTAGGGGGAAGAGTTACAACCCTCAGTTTCTCACGGTTTTACATAAAACTGCTAAATCAACTCCACGTGTGACCAAAGTCCAAGCCAGCCAGACGATGACATGAAGAATTACAGAAACTTTCCACAAACTTGTAATAGTTGACTTTATATTTTGTATTGTAATAATTAGTTAGTTATGAATCGTCACCTGTAATGTTAACATCTCTGAAATCTCTAAATACTATTGTAACTTATCAGAAATAAATTTTTTAAAAACAAAACTTGAATAAGAAGTTTTATAATTTATATATATATATATATATATATATATATATATATATATATATATATATATATATATATATATATATATATATATATATATATATATATATATATATCTATAGAGGTAGATCAATAACAAAAGTAGGGGTGTTATTTGGGAAGTCCAGAGATTAACATTTCCAAGAGCGGTGCGTCCACAAGATCTAACTGTTCATTCATCAAGGGATTTTTTCTTTATAATGTAAGATTTTTAAATTCCCAACATCACAGGTGTGCTAATTGTCTAAAAGATGTTTTGCGACATTCGAATTCTGTATGTTATTTATTATTATGGAACAATATTGAATATTTCAAGTTCGAAAAATAAATTGTGGCTGATATTCCTTATATATTTCAGCTTTTCATAGACTTTCATATCAAAAGATGAAATTTCATTCAAATTATTATAAAATTGTTTACAATTGCTTTTGTATTATTCATGTAGGTATAATTCTTCTTTCAGTGAATACATATCTGTACACAATAGTGACCAGTTACAAAAATTTTGTTATAAATATGCAATCTGTTTTGGAAAATATTGTCTTTGTGTGGGTATTTTTGCATCGTACTTTAGTTTTAGTGCAAGATTATGCATTTGGAAAACCAGATAATATGCATGAGACTATGTGAGGAGTATTCGCCGTAATAAAAAAAATCATATAAATAAAACAGAAAATACAAAAGGTACAATTTATGGTGGTATTCAACAGTAGAAGAAAATACAGATATTTTAGCGATCTTCTTCATATTACTTGAAAAAAGTAGAATTTCATGTACAGAATATAACTCCACCATATTTGCTTGTAATTCCATTTTAATTTCCTGAATTTTTCATAAGTTGATAGCAGATATAATTTATGTAACTAAAAAAACCGTATATTTGGGATCATGAAACATACATTTTTTTAATACATTTTGAATTTCCGCCCCTCTCAAAGTGACACTTCTATTTGAAAGAGATATTCGGCCGTATTCTTTAACAAAATCATTAACTTATTATCGATCGATAAGATTTTTGACAAATAGAAACAATTCTAACAAGGGAATATTCAGAATTTTTTTCAGTGCTACCTGCGTTCATTGGCTGGAATAGATAATGATCGATAAAAATTTATCGATCGAGTTACAGAATAGCCTCAGATAGCTTCAAGGCTTCGAGTGAAGTTAGTAGGAACCAGCCATATGATTTGGGGGTAGACTTTTACAACCTAGTGGTAGTTATAAAAGTAATAAGAGATGGCGCCACAGGGATGCAAAGAAATTTTCCAGTTGCACTAGAACGGTGGGAACTAGTATTTTACTGAACCGAGCTTTTTAGGCCAACTGGTTTTGGAAAACAGTGAATCAGTGTTTTTCTTGTTGAAAAAAAAACCAAAACATAACCTAAACCGAGCTTTTCAGGTCAAGTAATATTGGAAAACAGTAAATTAGTGTTTTTCTGGTTCAAAAAGAAAAAACAACCAAAACCAAGCTTTATAGGCCAACTAGTATGGAAAAAAATCCATTGTTGTCAGCGAGGCACACACATGTACGTATTTAGATGGAATGCTCTTAGTTTGAAAGCCACTGACTATAGCAACACATGTGCAAGGTACGCACATGCGCACGTCACTAGGTTCCTAATGTAAAAGTGAGCCGATTTGAGTCTCATGCTTAGATCATAAATAATAGGCGAATTCTGGCGATGGATGCAAATCCATGAATCTTGATTTTTTTTTCCAACTAATGACGTCATGTTTCCATACATACGTCACAGCTACAACATCTCGCCAGAACGAAATATTCCATCATATTCCATGATATCAGAGTTGAAGTTTGAATTTTTTAGGTTATTTATTAGTCATTACTATGAATTCAACATTTGTAGCTTTGATTGCAAGATTTCGAATTTTTCTTTGATAACAATGAACTTTTTATGTTTGACAGTATAATACAGAATATCAGTAATAAATAATTTGAATTTTTTTGACACTTCTTTTGTTCTAATCAAAGTTTGCAAAGAAAGACATAACCGAATAGGAAATATTACGAAGAAGTAATTAGTACTTATTCAGAAAAGAACTTTTATAGACACTTAAAATGAATTAAATCTCTTTCAATTAATTCTTTGAAATCATTGAAAATAAATGCTTGACAGAAGAGTGAGAAAGAACGACATTTGGAAAAAGATAGGCTACATGGAAGCAGCTCGCTTGCAGTATCCATGAATCCGTGGGATTACTAACTCATGACGTCATGAGTTCGTCGCCAGAATTCTGAATATTCCATGTTTCCCACGAACACGAACTCGAATCCATCGCCAGAATTCCCTTAATATCTAGATGGAAGAAATTGCGAACCTGTTGCGAACGGTTACGACGGATAGAAGATATATTGTAAGAAAGCTGGAGAAATGAACAGCGCAAGCGTGAGAAAAATCAAATTTCGGTTTGTCAAGCCCGAAAAATGACAAACACAAGATGTAATGAGTTCTTATTTCTGTAAAAAATATTTATATTCATTCGCCGTTTTCTAATTGCAAAGTAGATCTTAACATTACTTTTATAAATAACAAATGATATTCGATAGACATGCGCAGTTCGTTTCACTTCATTTTTCTTTCATTGTATTTTATTTCTTCGTCCCACTAACGCAACCTATATTTTCCTCTCTTTCTGGCATAACCGTTCGCAGAAATGTATTGTGTGATATAGAACTCCTTCCATCTAGATATTATTTATGATCTAAGGTCACATGACATTGGTGAGTAGTTCCTGGCTTTGTCACCAGATGGTTACGGCTTAATTTTACTCGCGAATAGTATGAGCCACCACTGTGTTTTGAATTCAACTTTTAGAAAAATAAAATAAATAAAAAAAAACAGTCACGGACACCAATATTAGTGATGATAATTCTACATGATTTCACATTTAGAGATCCATTATTTAATTTTTTCGCATGTTTCAGAAAAATATAATGAATTTTATAATAATTCAAATTTTAATAATAATAAATGAGCTGCTAATGATTTTGACAAATGTTCCAGATTATTGTTTTTCCAAATTATTTAGGGATCAATTCCAGCTATTTTATATTCTATGATGAATACTATTGCTTATAAAATAAACGCAACTAAGGCACTAAATACATGAGTATTATCCTTAGATCATGAATAATATCTAGATGGAAGGAGTCCTATATTACACACAGAAAGATACAGTTTACGTTAGAGGGACAAAGAAATAAAATATAAAGATTGAATAATGAAGTGAAACGAACTGCGCATCTCTATCGAATTTTATTTGCTACTTATAAAATTAATGTTAAGAAGATGTACTTTGCAACTAGAAAACGGCGAATAAATATAAATGTTTTTTACAGAAATAAGAACTCATTTTATCAAGTGATTGTCATTTTGCGGGCTTGAAAAACCGAAATTTGATTATTGTCACGTTTGCGTAGTTTATTTCTGCAGCATTCTTACAATATATCTTCCATCTCTTTCCGTCGTAACCGTTCGCAGCTTCTTCCATCTAGATATTATTTATGATCTAAGGTATTATCATATATGAGTATTATCATCCGCCATTTTGTGTCCTTAGAAAGCGCTTCAGCATATGTGAACAGTGCAGAAAACGCGATGATTGAGTCGAAATAGTTTAATCTTTAGGTGAAAAACTTGATAAAATAATATCGGAGTCTATCAAACTCTTTATTTTTGGCATTATGTATTATTTGTAATCAAATTACATGCTTCAATTTAGAATTTTCAGTTTTCAAATGTTGAATCAAATTATTCGGTTTTCAATCATATATAATTAGAGTAATATCCAATACTCAGAATATCATAATGGAATTTTAATTTATATTCTGTAATACAATTTTTTAAAACAATCTGACAGATTATTGCACTTCGGGATCACTAAATATGTAAAACTCTATTGTTTATCTTCAAACTTCGTAATTTTTAACTTTCCTAGAAGAACTTTTATGCATATTTATTGGAAGATTTATTATTTTACTGCTCTCACCAAAGGGATAAAAAACATGGAAGTCTACTATTTGCAATTTTTTATATCGCATGTCTTGATAAAAATTATGAGTTCGTAATATTTTACTCAAAGAAATAATTGATTATATATTATTTGTACTAATGATATATTTATATATGTAAATATATAATATATATATATATATATATATATATATATATATATATATATATATATATATATATATATATATATATATATATTTCATATAATAGGTACTTATGTATAATACATAAATATATTGATCAATTATTGCTTGAAATTGAGATTAGATTTTATGATCGTGTCTAAAAATTTAGATAAAAATTTATATTAAAATGAACTGAGATAACTTCAATCAAAATATTAATCTAATCATAACTTTGAATGAAAATTTTGACTGAATATACGTACTTATATATGAAATACTTATAATTCGTCTGTGAATTTCGCAGCCACAATTGCCGCTAATAATGATGATAAATCATTCGGCACATTAATGAGTCACTCCGATACTATTTTCTTTAGTTCTTCAAGTTATTAAAACATTTTATCCTCGTCAAACGACGCATTTCCAGGAATGTTTACATTGGTTTACATATGCTTTCTTTTATTGACAGGACATAGAATGGCGGATGATAGCACTATGGCTGGTACCACAAGCTCTGTTTTTGGCTATACTAGCAGTGTTATTTTAAGAATCGTTTTGAGGCAATATAAATATTTCAAGCTATTTTAAAGGAAACTATCCAAATAAATTTTGTAGACATATGTGTTTTCCGTAATTTGTATCTGAAGATTATTTTCTAAAGTATTTGGAAAAATTCTAATTGCGTTAAAACACATCTTGATACAACGCTCTTAGTAGCGCCAAAAACAGAGCTCGTGGTACCAGCCTATGTTTTTAGTGCTCTAACGTGCTCTAAAGTCACATTCCCACCTCTATCATAATCATAATCATAAGTCTTAAGTCGTAACCTTGAAAGTTGACATACGCGAAAACATTGGAGCGTTTCTTGCTTTTGTCTTAATCGTAGTCATAAGTCGTAAGTCTTAAGTCGTAATCATAAAAGTTTGACGCGCCCAAATTTTTTGTCGTAATCATAAATAGAAAGAGATGGATATATGTAGCGCTATTTCATTTCAAGGAATCGTTGCTGACTTCATTATTGTTATTTAATTTTGTCAACAGTAATTATACAAGAGCTTTTTATTTTGCTGGATAAATTTCTGTTTTCACGAAACCTTGTTACCTAGCAATTTGACAAGAAGACTGTTCTAATAAAATCACGACACCGTAGGTGGAGTGATTTTATTTTTTGAACAGTTTTCGAGTCAAATTGCTGTCAGGTTACAAGGTTGAGTTATCAAACTGAAATTTACCCCAAGAAAAATAAAATGCTAGAGTGTAATTCGGCGAGATAATTTAACGACATTTTATTTATGAAAAAGTTTATTTAAATTTACAATTATTGAGAGTACAATTATTATACATCGTTTCACGTTTCATTTGACACATTCCACTAAGTATTCTTTAAGATTTTCTCCATCAATTCTCCGCATACTTTAAGTCCAATCTAGCAAAATATTTGAAATTTGACATATCGTACCTCTTCCTAATATATAATTCTGGTTCTCACAAAATACGATAAATTGTCTACAGATACATGATTTATTGTTTTTTGTATTTATAGACACACTTTTCTTGATATTTTCTTTTATATTTTCTTCAAAAATAGTCCAAATTCTGTTTATTTTGCAGTTTAAGCATTGACAAATAATGCAAATGACAGTAATATAGTGAATGTTTTGATTTGGTTGCTAGGAGAAAGGTAAATAACGTTTTATCACTTGCAAAAAGTAACCTTCCTTTTTATCCGCTGTCAAAACGATAAAATTGTTTTTTTCTTATGGCTTACTTTTTATTGGAGTGGAATTATCATTGAAAGAAAGGTTATAGATATAAAAATATGAATAGAAATCAAATTATCAAATACGACACCAAGCAAACAAAAACCAAGATGTCAAAATCAACATGAAGTTGATAAATTCAGTAACCCAGAAATCACTACTAATCACGATATTTCCTCAAATGAATCAAAATAATATTGTTTTGAATATTTCTGGATATTTTATAGCTTTTAAAGTAATTCAATATAAAATATGATTTATTTCATATAGGAGACGAGATGTCACGTGACATAAATCATATGGCTGGTTCCTACTAACTTCACTTGAAGCTTTGCAGCTAATATCTCTTTCAAATAGAACTGTCACTTTAGAAGGGCGGGAATTCAAAATGTATTAAAAAAATGTATGTTTCATAATTTGAAATATACGGTCTTTTCAGCTACATGAATTATATCTGCTATCAACCTATAAAAAATTCAGAAAATTAAAATGGAATTACAAGCAAATATGATGGAATTATATTTTTTAGATGAAATTTAATTTTTTTCAAGTAATTTAATATTTGTATTTTCTTCTACTATTGAATACCACAATGAACTGTACCTTTTGTATTTTCTGTTTTACTTATATTATTTTTTTTATTACGGTGGATATTCCTAACATGATCTCATGCATATCTGGTTTTCCAAATGCATGATCTTGCACTAAAACTAAAGTACGATGCAATAATACTTAATACAGAGACAATCTTTTCCAAAACAGATTGCATATTTATAACAGTAAAATTCTTGTAACTGTTTACTATTGTGTACAGATATGTATTCGCTGAAAGAAGAATTATACCTACATGAATTAGACAAAATCAAGTACCTACATATTTGAGAGTTTATTAAGCGGATTTCTGAACAGAAGTATTCATAGTCGAAATTACGATAAAATTAAAAAGTGTTTGAGCCAGAACATTTTCCCTAACTAATTTGGTTCATTCGTGATTTTTGAGAAATAAACATGTCCAAATATTTTGAATCTTCAAGTAGTGACGTGAGAGTTCCTTATTTGAATAAAATTAATCAATTTGAAGATGTCGATGCTTATAATAGTGATTTATCCAGTTTTTCAAGGCAACTGAAACAAATATTACACGATAAAAATTTTTAATATTTAGTTCTTACAAGAAGTTTCTATACACATCAAGAATTTAGAGTTTTCAAGAGTTTAGAAGTCTATAAATATGTGTCATGCGGATGGGTGCGAGATTTATTGGTGAAAAAGTTTAAAGAAAATATCTTGATTTTTGGAAAGATAAGTTGTATGCACTGAACATTTATTATTAATATTTATATAACAAAAAATTTTACGCATAAAATCTTGAAATAATAGAGAGTTTTTGCAAGCCACCGCTAATGAAACGTTAACGCTAACGTCAAAAACGATTTTCTTTGTGCATCCGTACTGAAATTGACAAATAAGGTCATTGTAACGTTATTCATGTCTGCTATTGCTTGAAGTTTCTTGTGAGTACTCTCTGATTCAAGCTAGCATTATTGAGCAAGCATTCCTCAAAACATGAATTTTTCACGTTAGCGTTATCGTATCAATAGCGGAGGCTTGCAAAAACTCTCTATTATTGAAAAAGATATATTCTCCAATTCTTTATAGCTTCAATTTGAACACTATGCACAGCAAATAAAAATAAAGCAGTAACACACGTTATGCGACTAAAATGGTCACTCAAATTTATTCAAATATAACTATGAATTAATACGTGAAGAATTAATATTCTTGTACATACTAATTTTTAAACAATTTTTGTCTTAGGTGATGCATTCTCAACGACTCAATGAAAAACCTCTACAGCCTTGGATTTTTGCTCGGCCAGAAGGAGAAATTCTTTGTAGTCATTGTAGATGCGATGCAGGTCTTGGTGAGGCTTGTAGATATTTTGCTGCTATTTTGTTCGCTGTAGAAGATAGAAATTACAAAAAGAAAAAGTATCCGTAACGGGAGTGAAGCCTGCGTAGAAAGTTCTCCAAGGCAAAATGGGGAGAAGTTAATGGACATATGAGAATTATTAAATCTTACAAAATATCTACGCCGACCGAGGAAGACATATTTCAGCTACTATCGGCAACTAGAGATGCGGGTAGATAATTCCTTTCTGCACAGAAATAATAACTAATTTTCATAATATATTCAAGAGAATAAATATAACATATACTCACTTAAACCGTCAAATAACTCTTCAATTGAAATAGATGCTGATTAAAACAGTTCATGGTAATAATATTATCTGAAAATTTGCCTCGCTAGAGCGCACTGTTACTTATTGATTTATATTTCATATTGCTATTTTCTGTGGCCGTATATTTCTGAACTGCCCCAGCTGAAACAAAGTAAACAGTGGTTGGCTTTGAAAAATTGATATCTAATACCTTGTAAAACAAGTAATTAATAAAATCCAACTCGTATAAGGAAGAATTTACAATCATTGATTGATACATCTTCAATGTTATAGTAATATGCATTTTTTTAAATGTTAATGGCAATAAATCCTTATTTCTACTTCTTCTCTGTCTCAATTTTTCCGCATAGTTCACCAACTTTATATCTTCATCTTCAACTGCATTATGTGTTTGGCAAACAAAAAACCAAATGGCATTAACTTAGTGCTTCGTTCGATAAAATTGTTCATGTGAAATCTTCAAAGATAACTAGAGATGGAGATTCTTGAAGGGACGTTGTGATGTACGTCAAGGATAAAATGTAGCCGAACACGAGCATCCTCGCGCATAGAATCATCATTTCCAATTGCTTCTAACCATCAGCGACGTCTCTCAACTCTCTGGGATCCACCCACCCTGCACACATATAAATAATTGTTACTTGCTTAAATATAATTTATTTCCAAATATCACCTTTCTAATATGTCTCCGCAGGTATCGTCTAAAAATAAAAAGACTGACAAATACCACAAAATACTTCCTGTACGACAACCCAACGATCACAAAATGATTTTTCTACAATGAATAATTTTTCAAATTTTCCGCTCTTCTCGAAATGACAGTTCTAGTAGAAAGAGATATTAGCTGCAAAGCTTCGAGTGAAGTTAGTAGGAACCAGCCATATGATTTATGTCACGTGACATCATGGGTACGTTCCACTTAGCGACTACAACGACCGCGCTCACAACGACCAAATCTCCGTTCCACTAGCTAGGCATCGTCGCGGGCGAAAACTTAAGTGGAACGGATTTATGAACATATGTCAATAGACAAATATCGGCCGAGCTAAATATGACTGCTACAACTGCTGTCATTGGTACGTATATGAGGCGTCGAATAAATAGACAGTTTTTGGAAAGTTCAAGCTCTGATGAAGAATGGGAAGCAGCTCTTTATGAAAGAAAAAAGCGAAGGTATTGTCCTCGAATCACAAACTATCCTGAAGTTGTTGGCCGTTACAATGGAGCCGAATTTAAAAGCCATTTTAGATGAGTGAGAATTGACAACTTGATTGTATTTATTAGGTTGTTCGCTTATAAGATTCAAAAAATTTAACTCAAGCTGATAATTTATATTTTATATAAATAAATTATACGGAAAGATTTAACTAGAGCAGTAAAAGGTTGCCCCACAATTAGTCTTCTTCTGGGAGTACTGAAACTTCAACAACATTATTATTTTCAGCATTTATGAGAGACAATTTCTGCATTTGTTGTCCTTCCGCCATTTTCTTGTTTGTTACAAGCTGTCAGATTTTAAAAGTGCGCGAAAAATCCCAAACGACCGCACAGACCCATGCTCTAACTGCGAGCGTTGTAGTCCTTAGGAATGACGTCACTAGTGACGTATCCGTGACGTTTGAAACCTCGACCGCAACAACCGCGGCCTTAAGTGGAACGCAAAATGGGCGACACAATCGTTGCGGTCGTTAAGTGGAACGTACCCCTCGTCTCCTATATGTTATTCCATATTTTAAAGAGTTATGGTATGTTCACATACAATTGAGTATATTTTATATAAGCATTTATTATTTATTATTTGTTATTCAACATATTATTTTTTTTCTTAGCAAAGTAGTATTATTTCTATACAACAGTAAAATTTAATTATTAATAATTTTGAATATATTTCACTACTTTTTAGATTTAGTTGTGAACAAAATATTATGATTATGATAAGAGCTGGAAACGGTCGAATTTCCTAAGACTATGATTATGATTACGATTTATGATTATGATAGAGGTGGGAATGTGGCTCAACGCAACAAGCTAAAATCTCCTTCAATAAAATGCTGGTACTACTGGTTGAAAAAGCTCATTTGCGAACTTAGAAACAGACTGATTTTTTTTAAATCTATGTTTTTGGGGTTAAATCGTGAAATCATTGAAATCTCTAGCTGTCAAAAAATCACGATCACAATAATATTCCTCTATCAGATTCGGTAAGTATTAAAATGCAGCATAATTTTCAGAGAAAATAGATAATTTTGGCAACACTGTACGATAGTTCCTCAACTGACTTGTGGGCCTTGTGGCATCACTGCTAAGTGCTATAGTTAGTGGTTGATATCATTCTTTACCGTTGTTTTGTTACTTTCTACGCACTGTTGGTTTTTTAGTGTTGCTAGTGACTGTTTTGCGTAGCGTACTACTGAGATTTCCATTGATTCTGCCGTTTTACTTACTTGCTATTAAAGCCAAAATGTATTATCTCGGCGATATTTGTTTCGTTTGTCTTGGGCATAATGAAAAGTTTATAACCTATTTCAATATAGATCTGATGGCGCGGGAGAGGGAGATACCTAAAAGTATTATCGTGGAATATGTAAGTAGAATTTAATAATAACCTTGTGAAAACTTTTCACAACTTTACAAATTTGGTGTTACTTTCATCTCCATATTGTTCTAATTGAGAAAATATACTTCAGATATTTCGAAAGACAAAAACTTCAAAGCTTTGTGTTGGATGTCTTGATAGAATGTTTACATTCAGTCAAAGAGATCTAATAAACAATAGTTTCATCAGCTATGTTAAACAATTGAAAAAAGAATGTGGAATAAACAAATACGTAGCAGATGTTTCAACTGATATGTTGCTTCTTAAGAAATGCAGAATATATAACCATAAAAATAATGAGAGGAAAGCTGATGAACAAATTAACAAAAAACATAAATCGAAAATAAAGAACGGAATACTCTACACAGATGATTATAAACTTGGTAAAGAGTTTATTACAAAAGAAGAATCATGTACATTTGAGGACGTCATGCTGGTCGTAGGAGTTGCGATGAAATCAGAGCATCTTCACTATATAGATGAGCAGTCAGTAAACCGAGTAAAGCATAAGCATTTTTCTGAAAATGTAACTAATCAAAATGGTAAGAAAAAAGATTATATGTTTACAAATTTCTTTAAAACTATTTTCTTTTTGTGCTGTTTGTTTTAATCAAGTTTGCTATAATTTTGCTTGATCCAAGAGACCCTCTTGTATCAAATCAAATTTTTTATTATCGCATATAATACACTTTTGCTTCAAGTTATATAAATTTCAATTAAAAAGTCACATTACGCTCACTTCATTATCGATTAAAAATTGAAGAATAAAATAACAACTTTTATTGTGTTTTGAATTTTTTTACAAATCGCTAAATACTATGCTATCAGTTATATTTGGTAAATAATGCAACAAGATACTATATGATATATAATTCATCAATCTAATCTGAAATATAGTTTGTACAACAAATATTTTGGATCTAAGAAGCGTTGAAATCTCAAGTGTCTATAAATATTTACTAGTTCTTGAGGCTCTTCAGAGCTCAGTCTGTTTCTCAAACTTAAAAGAACTAGTCGAAATGTAGAATAAATTCTCTCGATGAATGCAAAGCTAGTAAGGATAATAATGATAATATTGTTTTTATTAAGAGCCATACGATGAGTAATAATTATATAATTTTATAATATGATTCCCATAATTTTTTTCCTTCAGAACCATATAACGAATTTTATTATAGGTAATTCAAATTTCAATAATAACAAATGAACAGCTAATAATATAAGGAAATGTTTCGTATGAATGTTGTTCCAAATTATTCTGTGATCAATTTCAGTTATTTTATATTTTATGATGAATATTACCGGTTACAGAATAGACTCAAAAAAACTAAAAAGTTCCATTAATAAAATTTTGGTACCACTGATTGAAAAAAGTCTATTAACGTACTCGAATCTAGCTTTGAAATAAAAAACTTAAATATAAAATTTTACTCGAAAATTCGTTCGCGTTCTCAAGTTAACGTGCTTTCAGATAGTCTGTCTGATGAGAACGCGTACGAATCTTTGAGTGAAATTTTATATCCAATTTTTTTTTTTATTGAATAGCCAGGTTTATGTACGTTAATGAGCTTTTTTCAATCAGTGGTACCGATACTTTAATTTAAAAAAAGACTATGAGCCCGATCGACTTTTTTAAAGTTATGTTTTTTGGGTTCTGCATTCCGCAGAGTCTGAAAAGTGAAGATTTATCAAAATACTTACCCTATTATGTAGATATATGAAAATATGGCTGGCTGAAATTCATCTCTGACTTTTTGAAAGAATTAATTGTTAATTTGCAGCACAAAAAGAGCTGTTAGGTCATTTTATTGTTCATCGTATTAATTTTGATTTGTTAGTTCTCATATCCAAGAGTCGAAAAAACAAAAAATATTGACTGACGTAGGTATACATTGCTGATTTTTCGAAAATATTCTCATTTTACTCCAGAAAATTTCATAGTGAGAAAAATAAATTATAGGCTCAATATTTGTCAAAACAAGTTGTTATTTGTGTTTTATTATTTAGAAAAACATACACAAACAAAAACTAAACATGAATAAAAAACCTCGCAAATCCATTTTTGATTTTTTATATTGAATATAAGTTTTTTGATCTCTTCATAAACCTATTTGTTTTTTCACAAAAAAATTATAAGAAGATGTAATAATGTATACATCGATACGCACTTCTGTAGATACGATAGCGATACAGGTATTTATAAAAAAATATCGCCGATATTACTACCGATACCGATATGGACAATGTAGGTTTCAAAATGTGTAAAATACTACAATGTACGTATTTAGTGAAAGATTTTTGAGAAAGATTTATGTTGCATGGGCGGCCTGTATATAAGTGGATTGATATAATTGTTGGTTTGTTGAGTGAGAGAAAGTTCCGGAGTGGGAAGAATAAACGAACTTGTATGAACAGGATGATGAAAGTAGATGAAGCAAAAGAAATGTGTTTAGACCAGGTATTTGGCGAAGAATGATTGCTGGTTGAATGATAAATGGGGTTTATGCCAACTTAATTTTGAGGAGAAGGCGTGATATGTATGTATGTTTGTATGAATATACAAGGATCGGAGGAAAATGCAATTAAATTATATTAGGAAAAATGAATGAAAGTAGGTTATTCATTAGTTTGATTGGGGATAGATATTTTTTTTACATTACTTTCTAATTGATTCTACTGGTTTATTTGAAACAATATTTTTCATTGACTTGCTATTATAAAATTATCAAAATATCAGCCGATAGAAAATTAGAATAGCAAATTTCAGCCACAATACTTTTAACGTTTTATAAAAATAATGAAAGTTTTCTGCCCAGTGGGTGATACAATAATAGTAGATTATATTATTAGGAGTAAGAATGAGGCTTTATGTGCTAAGGTTTGTGGTTCAAACGATTACCTAAATTGTAACACATGAAACTAATATATTGGGTTTTAGTGCAATGCAATTAGCTCTATGATCAAGCTAAATCATAATACCTTATACAATTTTGTCATAGTTACGATATGAAAAAACACAAAATTGAATTGAAAAATAAATGAAAACTGTCATCCGTGTCATCATTTTTTAATTTATATAGCTGATCTACCTGCTGTCATAAACTTTTTTAGTGTACATTCCTACACGGACGATACACAATTTATTGCTCCTACTGACTCTGATAAAGGAGATGAAGATATTTCTAGAGTAAATAATGAACTTGAAAAGTTTGTGACATGGGTAAAAGATAATGGTCTTATGATAAACACTAAAAGTCATCTCTCTTAGTTATTGGTAATTGCAGCAGCTTACCAGATATTTATTTAGATACCATGCCTCTAGAACGTAGCTCTTGCATAAAAGTTCTAGGACTATTAATTGATGAGAATCTGAAATTTATTGAACATTTAAATTCAAAACTTTCTACTGCAAGGCTTCGGCTACGCCATTTGTATCAATTCAAACATGACTTATGCTCAACTGTGAAATTACGACTTGTGAAATCCTAAATCCTTCCGATTTTTGACTATTGTTTTTGTGTTTATATCCCACACATCACTCAGACTGAAAAAAACAGAATCACACTTCTTCAATATTCATGTGTAAGATATGTGTATGGCATTCGTAAGTACGATCATATAAGTGAATATCGCGAACTAGCCAAGATAGAAAAAGATGATCGTTTGAAATTAATGTATCTATGTCTGGTTCACAAAATAAAATTAACCGGTGTTCTTAATTATTCGTTGGTCAAATTGTTCTTCAAGTAATATAATTATTCGTTGAGATTTAAAGACTTATATATTGTACCGTCTTATAGAAAGTCCAAATTCAAGGCTTCATTTTCTTATCTTGCACCTTCTTTATACAACAGTATACCGCAAAACTTGAGGTCTCTATCATTTGATGCATTCAAAAAGCGAATATAATGTTCATATATCATGTTAGATTAACAGAATCTTTGAAATCATATTGTTGACATTTACTTTATTAATATACTCCTTGTTTTTTTTTTTCTTATTATATAATTTATTTGTGTATCTGGGCTCAATCTGTTGTTTGTCAAATCATGATTGGTTGACTATTTAGGTTCATGCATGTATATATAAATATTTTCTTTTTTGTATTTTTTTTGTGTAAAATTTTTATTATTTTCTTTTGTACGGGTTAGGAGGAAGAGCAGCCTATGGCTGAACCTCGCCTTTGGCTTCCAGTCAATAAAGATATATATTATTATATTATTATTATTATTATTATTATTATCATTAGCTGATATAAATAATTTCCCAAGTGAAATGAGTACGAATGGTTTATTTCAAAACCTAATTTTAATGTGGTAATGTAGCTGTTCAACAATTTCTCGCTGAACTCCCACTCCTGCAAACTAACTTTCCGCAGTGGGTGTGATACCCGTCACCCTGAAGTTATTTTGTCCTTTTTCTAAAAAGGAGACAGAAGTCATCTTACATAGTAGTCCAATGCAGATGGGGTAATCATTTTCGGTACTCAAATTTATTTTTCTATATCATTCAATTAATAGTATTTTACTGTATCCCAAAAGCTATAAAACGCTTGTTCCAATTGTTTCTACGCGATGAGTAGCTTGATTCGGAGAACATTGGGCTTTTACAAACATCCAAATAGTTGAATGCATAAAAAATGAAGAAATTCATGTAACAAAATGTTACTTTACAAATTATTCAAAGTGATAAATATAGAAAATGAGAGAATATTTTTTATTTTCGTTATACTTTGACAGCTGTAAACTGTAACTGAGGAATAATTATTAACGTCAATAATATTCCTTCAGATTTTAACCCTAAAAATCAACATATTCTATTATGGAATATATAATATATTGTCTACTAAAAAATTTAATACAGATGGCGTGCACTAAATATTTTACAGAGCTTTCTGGCTAATAAGAAACGCGCGGTTGTTACAGCACGAGCGCACTGGCTGTTAAGATAGAGCAGCACATGATAGTAATTTGTCTAAATTAAAAATACTTTTCAAGATTTATCAATTCAAATGTTGTTACTTTTTAGAAATAAATGAATATAAACCTGAACTATTTGAGATTTTTTTTTCAAAATATATTGTATTTTGACTTATCAAAATGACAGTTAGGTTATCTAGAAATGTTGCTACCAACCTAATAAAAATTAGGTTTGAGTTCTATAAAGAGGCACTTTACCCAAACGAGTCTCATAAAATACACTTTATAACACCCAAATAGAAAAATCTATATAACGTAGTTAATTTTTTTTTGTATTATGTTATGCAATTGCTGGTTGCAGGTCTGACAAAGGCATGAAAAAATCTTGTTGTCAATCTTTTTGAATCTATTCGTTTATAATTTATTTATGAAGAAATCAACCAGTTTAAAATTATAGAAAGAAAGAAAAGAAAATTGTACCTTTCTATTGTTTAGAATTATTAGAATAGAAAGTACAACTTTACGTGCTGACGGCGATTCCCAACTCGGCACATTTGCAGGTAGTCTCTGTTAATGACTCCCCAACTCGGCACATACGAATATCTCAGGTACCTGCAGCGATGTCCAACTCCGGCGATTCCCAACTCGGCACATTCACAGGTAGTCTCTGCTAATGACTTCCCAACTCGGCACATACTAGTATCTCAGGTACCTGCAATAATACCCATCTCGGCACACTTGCAGGTAGTCTGGGCATTCTAATGTTTTTAAATAAAATAAAATCAATTCTATAGTTTCTTTTCTATAATCATACAAAATTTGACATACAATAATACAAAATCAAATAATAAATAGGTTGCATCATACAATAAAAATAATAATTTCAGCGTGATCGTGGATTAACCTTCTTGTCGTTATTACTCGATCTCTGGGCTCGCTCATAATATGGAAAAATACTTTGCACTTTCGATTAACACACCGCTACTTCACTTCACCAGAAAAAAATTTTCGATTTGATTTACTGAATTTATGTTGTTCTACAATCGATAGTGTTTTTCCACGTTGGCTAGCTATAGTTGGCGAATTGATTTCTTTGATGTTGTTGACTGAAACAGTTATATTGATAATAGGTAGCTACTAAACAAAACATTTTAATTTATATTTTTCTTAGGTGTTAGGCCGATAATAGGGATGGGTTTTTCTGCAAACACTTGTTTAAGATGTGCCGAGTTGGTCATAAGGATTACCACCAACCCTTGACTGATGCCCCATCGGGAGATTTAATGTGCCGAGTTGGGGTGTGCTCCGTGCTGAAGCCACTTCATTGCACACAAAATATTTAAAATAATACAATATTATGAGTAATTCAAATATTTCTTAAATCTTAAATTGGTTTTTTGCGTGGAAAGGACGCGTCTATAATCTCTGGAAGTAAACATTTATGATAGAATGTGCACAAAGAATCGATCATTTTCTGTTTCCAAAAATTTTCGTTGACCTGTAGTACTTCCATTCTAAGTCCAATCAAAGTTCACACTACAAACACACATATTTTTTTTTTGTGACGCGCTATTGTCCATGGATTTGATAGAAGTAAGTATGGTTGCGCTTTCATTTGAGTTTTCCATCAACATTTTCAGCAAAAGATATTTTTTCTGCTTTATTACTTCAAGTGGAGCAAGTGTTTTCGCAGATGCTGGACATTTCACTTCTATAATACCATCTTCGCCCTCAAAAAACCATCAGGAGATGCACCCAAAAAAGGATATTCATCCATGAACAATACACATGATAGAACAGCTTGATTTGATATTTCTTCATACTTTCGGATGGCAATGCCTTAATGATCAGTTCCCCATTCAGTATTATTATTCCCTGTGAAATTACTGTAGAGTAGTTGCTTTTAAATATTGTCGCACTTAGTTGTACGTCTCATTTTAAATATTCTATCAAACATAGATGCAATAAGTCTTTTGTATCGTTCAGTGCGTCATTTTGATATGCTACTTTGTCCAATCGTTTTCTTCTGCAAAATGTCAATTTCTTTTTCAGACATTTCTGGGACCCAGTTATATTCATTAGGTTTTGGGCCTGAACAGAAATAAGAACAACTAGCGTGAATTCGAAATACATGGTACAATAAATTAATTATGACTTGTTGCACTCTTAAAATTTCTCCTGATGGGAATTTTGCAACTGCATATAGTGTTTTATTGAGCACTGAACTGCTACACGCAGACGCCTTATACTATTATTTGAATTATTTCTTGGTTTGAAGTCGACTAATTCCTTTGGTGGTCAAATCTTTATGCTTGGTATACACAAATTACGCAGTAAGCGATTTTCACATTCAATCTTATATATATATATATATATATATATATATATATATATATATATATATATATATATATATATATATATATATATATATATATATATATGTATATATATATATATATGTATATATATATATATATGTATATATATATATATATATATATATATATATATATATATATATATATATATATATATATATATATATATATATATATATATATATATATATATATATATATATATATATATATATATATATATATATATATATATATATATATATATATATATATATATCATTATGATAATCAAACCTAGAAATATGTCACATAATTGGCAGATTTAATGTAGGTAAATATAATCAACAGCGAAATTTTATTATTCAATCAGGCGTATCTACGTAAAGTCCACCATATATCTTCGCTAGTATCACTACTACTGTTCTCACTATCCCGAATCAACACTATTCACACATATTATAAACTTATTCGTAATATTATCAATGTCTATGTACTTATTTTCGACATCAATCGTATGACGCACACAGTTTCTCCAATTGTCGGATGTGATTTTTGAAGCTTCTGAATTAATAACTACCACTTTGTCACTGTTTGTTGGTGAATTGTTGAATCTTCTTATTCCATTTTTCAATTGGCTTCATATCATTCCAATCGGATTGAAGATACAATAATAGGGAGGCAAACGAAGCACAATATGTCCCTGATTTTCTGCTGCCGTTCCACAAAAATATTGTTTCTAGATGGTTTTGATTTTAACAACTTGTAATAACTGTGCTTTAGAATAAATTTTTTCGAAATACTGCTCGTTTTCATATAAATAGTTCATAATGATGGAACTTTATTAATTTGTCATGAATGGTAGTTGGCGTTGTCCATTACAATAACACTATTTGCGGGCAAGTTCGGCAAAAGTTTACTGGTGAACCACTTTTCGAATACATCAGCACTCATATTACTATGATAGTCGACTAAACAATGTTTCATATTTTTAGCTGATCAAAATATGCAATTGTCGACTCATGCATTGTTCGACCCCGCATGTAAAATTATAATTCGCTTCCCTCTCATGCCTGGTAAATAAACACTACACTGTTGCCATCCGTCCAACTTTTAGAAACTGTATCGTGTGAATCAAACCACGTTTCATGAAGATATATTATTAGACGTTGTTCTTCACGATATTTTTAAACTTATACTAAATATTCAAGCCTTTATTTTTGCAATCTATAACTTTCCATCACAGTTTTACGTTTGTCCACTTTTTTAAACCGAAAGCCCATAATTTGCAAGGCATTATTTACAGTTCTCGCACAACAATTAATTTCTGGGCTATTACTTACAAGTCTTTGGTGTATCATGGCAATTGACGGCAGTGTGTTTTCAGAATACATTCGGTACATCATTCTCCTTATTACATCCAATTCGACATTATCCAACATTCTGTGCTGCCCCGCATCATTTCGTGGTTTTATTTCCGATATACCAGAATGTACAATTTTGTATACAGTCCCATAAGGCACTTTTGTTAAATGTGCAGTTCTTTTTACCGGACAGTCTTCTCCTTCTTCTTCCAAAGTACGATACACATTTAAAACTAGTTCTTTCGATTCACTTGGCAAATGCTTCCAGTTTTTTTTTTGCAATTTTCAGCTGCTTCGTCTTCATTTAAAACTTCACACCAGGGTCTGCACATTTTAGTGAATATATTATCTATACAGTAAGACTGATAAATTTGAACTAAACTAAATTTGAACTTTCATTTCGTTTAAACTGATTGAAGTTATTTGAAGGTATTGCATCTTACATTTCAAGGAAAAACTACTTAATACAGGCCTTTCCAGAATGCTGAGCCTGATCAAACCCCTCGATTAGGAAGTCAGTCGGTTTTACTGTAATTTTTTACGAAGTATACTTATCTTGTTCCGTATGGTCTTGCTTCATATAATTTCTTTGTGACGCTGCTATCACCATCTCCAATTGAATATGCATAAATTAAACCATGCGTTGATAAACATCGCCGAGAGCCCTCAACAATAATGTCTGCTTCCATCGCTGTTGACGGTTTGTTCCAATTTTTAAAACAAAGGTTGGGGAGGAGAGGGGATGATTCTTCACGTTCACTTTCTGCTTTTGAGCACACAAAACAATATTTATTCCGGACTCCCAAATATAATATTTTTCCTGTTTGTTGCCCAACAATCACGTCCTGAAAACATAGCTTATATAATTGTTTTTATCATTTCCCTCCTATATCAAATTAACTTACAACGCCAGATGGTGCATTATAATTTGATTTATAATTACTTTTGCTCCATGCACCATCTGCAATTACAGAAATAAGTGGAATCTCATTCTCGTCAACCTTTCCAGTATCGATTGCTTGTCTACTTTCTTCTCTTGCTGCTTCTTCCATAGTTGCAAAAGCTGACTGTTGAATGTGTGATGCAACAAAATTTTCATATTTTATGAAAGTATGTGCATTCATTGAAAGAATATTACAAAATAATAAAATTTCATCCAGTTGTGCGTAGCCACCGCCACTAGAAATCATGCCTACTACAAGAGACTGATTTATATTGATTTGATGTGGACCTTCATCATTCTCGCTACATATTTACCGGCAGTACAGCTATCTTTGCACTCCTATTCTCTTCTCATTAGAAATTTCGACATTCTGAATAGAATAATCGAGTAATTCACAATGCTTGAACTCTTTGATACTATTGAAAAAGAAATTTATATCAATTATACGCCTTCCAGTTATTTCAAATGAACTTGATGATTCTTCCTTGGAATGTTCTCTATGGAATGAAATTACGGAGAATGTTATAATTTATTTATCGTCAATACTTCAATTAATAACTTACATAGCTTCATTTGTTATATTTTCTTCATTTTCCAACATGCTCACACTGCTATTCTCGATCTCATTACTTAAAACGAAAAAATCTATTTTCAATATGATTGGATTGAATACAATTGAATATATATTTCGAACGTACAACTTTGAGATATAATTCTAGAAAAACTCACATTCAGCCTCTTCACGTACCAAAGGAGTTTTCTTCTTGTCTATATCTAACCTAAATTAATTATATACATTTTTTTAATTATATCATTTATATTTACAATTTACCATCTTTTCTGTGCTCTACGACGCATTTCTTTCTTTTTCTTAAGTATACGTACATCTGCGCTGAAATAATCTAGGTTTCTTTTTCAAATTTCAATCTCCCCTAACCATAATTTCAATACAAATCGATACGGAAAATCACCCAATAAAATAATGTAATGCGCACGTAGATGTATTCAACATTGCTGGTCTACCGTGCGCGTGAAAAGAAAAAAGCTCCGCCCATTAAAATTTTATAGATTCAGCTTCCATCTATCATCACAATTGAGTGGCAAGAATTGATATGATATTCCAATACATCAAATAATTATGAAATTATAGAACATTGTGCTTGTTATATCACTTATACAAAAAGATAGGGTCATAATCTAGAGTGCAGTGCTTTGATATTCTAAATTACTTATATAATGATAACGAAAATGTATATTTGAAAATCCAATATCTCTTCAACTTCCTGATTTATTGTAAGTAAAATATGTATATGATTCTTGGTAAATCATTGCTTATCTCCCTTCAGATGTCTTTTATGTTTAGATCCTGCTTAAAAATTCTATTCTTTATCGCAATGATCGCACATGTTATTGAAAATTTGAAGCATCTAATTTTATCACATTTCATATAGCTACACCACTCCCTTAATAACTGTACATTTACAATAACTATTACTAAATTATTTGGCTGAATTATTAGATTTTTTTACTTTATGTGATTAGGCATATTATCGGTCATATTAATCTTTGGAAGTATTAGATGATGCTGACTGTTACGTGAAATGAAGAAAACGATGTACGGGAATTCAGTCACAAGTTTATTATATCTATCCTACTCTACAGTTTCGGTCCCACCTGGACCATCTTCAGGAGTGCTTACATTTATACAATAGTGTGAGAATGTGGAAAAAAACAAAAAAAAAGGGGTAATGAACAGTGTACTTACAATAGAATTAGTGTTTGTGTATGTTGTCATCTGTAGTGTTAACATAAATATTTTGTTAAGTCGATGTAATAAAAAAGAGAAAAAACAAACATGTTTTTCGTCAAAAATAAAAGAATGAATAAATGTATATATATAAAAAAAAATTTCTAATATGAAAAACTAAGCGTGGCAACAACTGACCGTTATGAAAGCCAGAGGCTAAGTACATGTTACATAAAGTGAGTGCCCGCGTAATGCGGAAAAGCATAAACGCACAAGTCACAACAGTCAATTGTTGAAGTCAACCAATAAAAAAAAATCACATCAAGATGTTCAGGGATGCAAGTCACAAGAGACTAAACGAAAAAAAAATTAAAATTAAAATAAATATAAGAACAATTATTCATGAACAATTTCAAAACATCAAAAATCATCTCAATATATTATTATAAATGGTGCTTAAGGCTATAGTATCAGTTTTCTCATTGACATTATTATCATCTTGTTTTATAAATAACATTTCAAGTGTTAGCCTTTTGTGCAGAATAGCCTAGTTATGCAAGATGCGAGTTTCAGCGAAATTGAAAGAATGTCCAGTGTTGATGCAGTGACTAATCACCGCACACTTAGCACCCACCCTTTTAGCATTCTTACAGTTGCGCTTGTGTTCATCCAAACGTGTTTTCAAACACCGCTTCGTTTGATCTGTATATTGTGCCGGGCAATCATTACATGGAGTTTTGTAAATTATATTAGATCTCATATCTATATTAGTTTTATCTTTAATTTTAGAAAATAAATTACCCACTGTCTTGTGTTGTTTAAAACAGATTTTAATTTTATCATTGTCTCTGAAAACATTTCTGATACTACCACTTACTCCACCTATGTACGGAATGGTGAAATACTTCTCTGTCAAAGGTGTTTTGTTGACATTTACAGTGCCAGCATGCAAACTGCTGTTGATTTGATTTTGAATGCCATGAATGATGCCTACAGGATATTTATTTGTACGTAGTAAAACAGTTATCGTATTCGTTACTTCATTATGATATATTTCAGATGTTAAATGTAATGCTCTGGAGAAAAGATTCTTTGCTACATTGATAAGTTGATCTTTAGGATGGTTAGATCTGAAATTGAGGTACCTGGTGCTAGCGGAAGGCTTTTTGTACCATTTAGTGGTAATATTACCATCATTGTCTCTAACTACTGACATGTCAAGAAACGGCAAACAATTGTTTATCTCCAATTCTACGGTAAACTGAATATGCGCATTGAAATCATTAAAAACAGTAAGAGTTTCATTGATTTTAGATTTGGGGACAGCTGTAATCAAATCATCAACATATTTTTTAATAAACGGAACTTTAAATGAGAGCAAAGGCAAAACTTCTTTCAGAACAAGGTCCATCACCAGATTGGCTACTACCGGAGACAAAGAACTCCCCATCGCACAGCCGAATGTTTGTTTGAAGAATTCATCATTAAATTGAAAGTAGCAATTTTGAAAACAAAATGTGATCAAATCCAATAGTTCTTTCAATGGTATATCAGTACGTTGGGAGATTATATTATATTTTTGTCCTACAGCTTTGGTGACAAGATCCAACGGCACATTTGTAAACAAAGAGACAACGTCCAAAGAAATCAGAACGTAATCCGGATCTAAGGTTACTGTAGTGATGAAATCATGAAATTCAAAAGAATTACGGATGTAATATTCATCGTCATACAAATCACTAAGCAACCGGGCTAAAAATTTGGATAATTTATCTGTTGGCGAATTGTTACCAGAGACGGTGGGGCGGCGAGGAAAGTTATTTTTATGAACTTTAACAAGTCCGTAGATTCGAGATGAAACTGCGTTGTCAGATGTTAAGGTTTTCTTGGTTATCGCATCTATATATTCTTTACCAAATAAATTATTCACCAGTTTATTGTTAGCGCTCTGAATCTTCCTAGTCATATCTGTATTAATTTTTGTGTAAGTACTGTCATCCTGCAACAAAGCATCCATCTTATTGATATACTCATTTTTGTCTATAGCAACCGTTAGGTTAGATTTATCAGCTTTAATGATATAAATGTCATCATTTTGCTTCAAAAATTGTTTCGTCTCTTTATACTTTTTAATGATATTATTATTGTTCTTGTTTTGATGAAGTTTGTGCATATGATTAGTTATAATGTTGGTAATTTGAGCTCTGTGTTGGTTTTTAGTATCGCTGTTATCCGTTTGACAGATAATATGTTCCACGTCTGCAATAAGTTCGAAAATAGGTAGTTCATTTGTTTCAAGAGGTACACTGAATTTCGGACCAAGAGCTAGTAAATCCACTACCCGTTTGGGGAACACAGTTTTCGTCATGTTACAAAACCAGCATTCTGCACAAAAGGCTAACACTTGAAATGTTATTTATAAAACAAGATGATAATAATGTCAATGAGAAAACTGATACTATAGCCTTAAGCACCATTTATAATAATATATTGAGATGATTTTTGATGTTTTGAAATTGTTCATAAATAATTGTTCTTATATTTATTTATTTATTTTTTTTTTCGTTTAATCTCTTGTGACTTGCATCCCTGAACATCTTGATGTGATTCTTTTTCATTGGTTGACTTCAACAATTGACTGTTGTGACTTGTGCGTTTTTGCTTTTCCGCATTACACGGGCACTCACTTTATGTAACATGTACTTAGCCTCTGGCTTTCATAACGGTCAGTTGTTGCCACGCTTAGTTTTTCATATTTGAAATTTTTTTTCTTTTATATATACATTTATTTATTCTTTTATTTTTGACTAAAAACATGTTTGTTTTTCTCTTTTTTATTACATCGACTTATAAAAGAAAACAAAATATTTATGTTAACACTACAGATGACAACATACACAAACACTAATTCTATTGTAAGTACACCTTTTTTTTTGTTTTTTTTTTTCCACATTCTCACACTATTGTATGAATGTTAGCATTCCTGAAGATGGTCCAGGTTGGACCGAAACTGTAGAGTAGGATAGATATAATAAACTTGTGAATGAATTCCCGTACATCGTTTTCTTCATATTAATCTTTACACTTATCGAAAAAATTTTTGATTATAAAATAAAAAAAATAAATAATTATTCGACATGAATATTGGGGCTAGCGGTGAGTCCGACAAGCCGCACTTGTCATAAGTTTATTGGTACTTATGGTAAGTATGTTGGTACTTATGACAAGTGCGGTTTGTAGGACTCACCGCTAGCCCCAATATTCATGTCACACTATTTATTTTTTTTCATTTTATAATCGAAAAATCTCTCTATAAGTGTAAATTATTTAGAAAAAAAGGGAATTGGCTTAGGCCTTATAAAAATAGGAGAAACTTCTCCGTCAGTATCAATTTCAATTTTAGAAAAATGATAGGTACCAAGCTTATTGGAAAAAAACATCAGAGAATTCTCTAACAATGTCATTGGAAAGAACTTCAACAGGACCAGTAGTTTTTAGTAAATTTTGATCAATTTACTCAGCTTTAAATTAAATTTGCTCATAAGATCTCGTCCAAATAATGGTTTGCTGCCACCCTTGACAACCAACAGAAATTAATGAATTTTTCTACCTTTATATTCAATTTCAAACTCCACCTATCCCTCAGGCCTAATAATGTTTCCATCATATGTTTTTGATGAAATATCTGTAAGTTTAGTGGCAAATGCCTAAAATATTGTAAATAAGTAGTATAAGTCAAAATTGACAATCCGCTGCCACAGTCAAGTTCAAGTTTTATAGGAATATTATTGAGTTTAACGTTAATGAAGATTGGATCACCTTCAAAATTCACTTGAATTTCGAAAATCTCTTGTTTCTCAATATTAAAAAATTCTGCGTTACTACAATTGTCATCAGAAAAATCTTCGTAATGCAAGAAATTGTTACTTTTCCTACTGGGACAAGCTGGAAGGATATAGCCAACCTTTTTACCACCTTTACATTTATGATTTTCAAATTTACAAAACTTGAAATTGTGGGATGGCTGCCCACACGCATAGCAAATTGTCTTACGTTCCTCTTCTTGGCTACTTTGTCTAACATTTTTAAAAGTAGGATTCTTACCTTGATTTGACTGCTCGTTAGAGAAAAACCTTATTTACCGTAGCTACTCTGCTTTCCTTTACCACTACTTCTCTCTTAATGGCTTCTTATCTTCTTTAACCAGATTAGCAACAAAATATTGTTCCAACAATTCTTGATAAACATTCCAATCCTATTCTGAAAAATATTGCCTTGTGGCCAGGTCGTCTTTTGCCCCGCATCTTCTGCTTTAGGCATTGTTTTACTGTATTTTCAGTAATTCTTTCGTACCACGTGAAGAAAGATAACCAAATATATATGATTGGTAACTTGCCAATTGAGCTTTGTAATTCTTCCTTAGGTTTCTTCCAAGTTTCTATTACTTATTTCATTTGACTCTTTTCGCCTCGTCGCCATAATTTGTAGAATTTTATTTTAAATGTTTATTGAATCACATGCGTAATATACATGACCAAGTGATACATTGCGCACAATACAATAAGTGTTGCTAACTACGTTATCTATATAAAAAGTTAGACATCATTCAGTGTTGCCACTGCTATATCACAATTATGGTCTTCAATTTTTATTATTCATTACCAACAAAGATTTGTACACAAACTTGATGTTGACTACCAACAATTGAAATGATTTAAGTATACCAATTCACAAATAATCACATTATGAGTGGAGAACCCATTATTTGACAATTGAAGCCTACAATCGTTTACTTTGTCGAATAAAATTGATTGATAATGTTCATTGTTTTAAGATTTTCAAAACTCTTCCAGCTAGTAAACATTCTAATGAACCTTCCTACGACAAATATAAAGCAACGTAGAATAAGCTTGTGGCAAGGCAGCGTCCGCTTACCACAAAAAAATATCACAAAGGCGGAGCAAACAAGGCTCAACTAAGAGTGGACCGCCAAAGAGCGAATAAGGTGCACAGAATTACGCAAGAAAATAGTAGTCGAGGCAAATGCTTGAAAGAAAAAAATAGTTATTTTAAGAAAAATGTTTAAAACATTTTTTCTAGGTACCACAGATGAAACCACAAAGCAGTGAGCATTGTGCAGCTCATTCAATATGTGGTCTGAAATTTACTATTAAACAATAATAATATTTTATCTGGAACAGCTCATTGCACCTTTATCCTGAAGACATCCGTCTCAATTGTTCAGTTAAAATTTGAGCGTGGTATCCTTTGAAATCGTCATCGTCGTTTTATCAAAAATAAAACCAATTTGTTATGTCATTTTTATTGTCACAAATTCAAAGCAATTAGCATATCCAGAAGAATGAAGCTCCCAAATAAGTACAGATCCTAGAATCAAATTGAGAATTTGCGATAATATTAAATTCTAAACATAAACTCTTGCTATGTATAATTTGTATTCAAAATTATTGCATAAAATCTGAAATACCAGTAAATAAAACTTGTCAGCACTCTCCAGCTATGGCGACGCATACAAGGTTATTTGAGCGCGAATAATCGTTTTGTAGGTGCCCAAATAAATGAGCCCTTATATGTGACAGAACTATTAGTTATTTTATTCTTTTTTTCTGGAATTTATCTAATAAGTTGAGGCTATTTAAGTACTCTGCGCGTTTATCTCAAGATAAGCAAGTAGTATATATAGGAGAGTTTCGGATCAAAAAATCTTTGTGGACAACCTGCATATAGCGGAGGCAGCGGCGACGGCAAAAAAAATTTGAAATTGCCATTTTGTGCAATGAAAAACTAGGCAAAATTACAAATTTCAATGTTAGCTGCAATGAATTCATATTGTATTATAATTTGATTATTAACTATTTACACAATATCTCGAACTTGAAATCATACTCGTTCAATGATTTTCAAATATTCTTTGAAATGATTGAAAATAATAGAATTATAATGCTACAATGGAAAAATAACGAAATTTACTTGGAATATAACTATATTAAATTCATTAGAATATCGTCTATTGTTGAGAAGATTATAGCTTATCTGAATTCTATATGTTTTGGTAGTTACCTTAAAAATATTTTGCAACAAGCTTCAAAGCATTGAAGTTGATGTATATGCAAATGCTCATAATTGAATTTCAAATTCTATTACTCCGGTAAATATAGCTATAAGAGGAATTATGTTATATTTTTTCAATATTGTATGAGAAATAGTTGATTTTAATCTTGTGTTGATAAAAGGTTGAAGGTTACGAAGAAGAGTATTTATACTCTATATAATATAAATATGAACGCTATCTCATGTACTAACGCAAAATATGAAGGCATCAAATTTCCAACAGAGCTGAAACAAATCGAAAATATAAACTTTTTGGATATAAATGTTTATACTTTGGAGAAAGTTGGCGGAGAGAAAGATCTACTTGTACCAGTTAAATTGACCAAAAATACTTATATCGACACTATACATTTGTTAATGTTAAAATCGCAAGATGGTGGTGAGAAAGAAGGAGAAGAAGAAGAGGAGGATGACTCGGAAAGGGAGGAATATGAAAATCTGAATCTTGGCTGTAAATATCATTCCACGTGGGTTAAAAATTTGTCTAGATTAGTGAGTAAAGATGTATGCGAGCATAATGGTGAAATGTGGATATGTGATAGATGTTCAATTAACTTTAATTCTGAGTATAGTTTCAAAAAACATTTTAGCGATTGTTTAAAAACTAATTCGTGACGACTGATATGACCAGAAAAACATAAGAACAGATTTTAAACTTTTGCGAATCATAAATTTGAAGAAGAAGTTCCATTTTCAATATATGCTGATATAGAATCAATTCTTGAAAAAGTTAACAATTACGAAGAATACCAAAATACGCAGTTCCAACAAAAACTTATTCCTTTCGGCATATTCTCAATTATCAACAATGAAATGAAATCTATCGTACCTTTGAATTTATCCAGTTGTCAAGAGAAATCATTTCAAAACGGATATATCTGTCATATTTGTGAAAAGTTGATTGATGATACTACACCAGCGTTTCTCAACCTGTGGAGCGCGCCTTTCTAAGGAGGCGTGATAAAATTGAATGGGTGGTGCAATAATATCAAGAAAAAATAGAAAAAAATATGAAAAATTCATTAAATTTACAAAAAGAAAAGTCATCATAAGAAAATAAAATGGATGTTATATTACACTTGTAAACAATATTAATACTTATTAGTGATTCCCTTGGGCCTGTCTTGCAGAGCAAAGTTTCTCAAAAGAAGGCTTAATATTAGAAATTGATACTCTGAGCTCTTTTTCTATATTCAATTGAGATCTATATTTTGTCTCAAAGCAGCCACCGCAGAAAATCCAGCTTCGCAGAGATAGGATCCTGAAAATTGTAATAGTATACGAAATGCTCTTGTTTTCAGTGCAGAAAACTCATCATCTAATCCTGCCCAAAACTCAAGAAGTGGTTTGTTACTAAATTGTCTCTTGATTTTGCAATTTGTCGTAAAGTCTATGAAGATTTCTTCTTCGACAGTTGATAGACCTCCGGGTCTATTTTGAAATGGATCCTTAACCTACCGGTAGCTTGCTATCAAGTTTAAGTAAGTAAAAAAATACTTTTCAAAATTTTTTGCCAGTATGGTTAAATTATTTTCAGTTGTTAAGAAATCAACTTCTATATGTGGTTCTTCAGTCTTGTAAACTTCAACACTCTTATTCACATTTGCAAACATTCTTAGGTTCCTTTGTTCAACATTTCTGTTCCACAATTCCAGTTTTCTGCAAAAAGCATTAACTTTATCACTTGAATCCAATGTATGTGTATTTGTTCCTTGGAGTTGAAGATTCAAGATATTTAATCTTTCGAATATGTGGACCAAGTAGCTATATTTCATCACAAATAAATTATATCTAAACTTCTCGGCTTCCTGTCGATTTTCCTTTTCTAGAAAAATAGCGATTTCATCTCTTAATTCATAAACACGTAGCAAAAATCTTCCATGTGATAACCATCTTGCCTCACAATAAAATATTAACGCTGAATATGCTGCACCCATGTCTTTACAAAGAATTTACAATGAATTATTTGTATACATTTTTGACACAAGCCCTATAAATTCAGTCATAAGTTGACCTCCATCCTCATCCATCATTAATCCTACGACTTTATTATTTGCTAGAAGTATGCTGTCGATATTATTTTAGTTATAATTTGATGTATAAATTTGTGCAAATCTTTTTTAATCACATCATGAATATTAATATCAAAAAATGGTACAATAAACTATCAGTATCTGTATACAACAATTTTGCATTTTACTCAAAATTACAGGAATCGCTCGTGATTTAGTGTATCAAAGATTACATAATTGATGTGCAGTTCCTCTATATTCACCTGTCACATGATTATGTAATCTTTGATACACTAAATCACGAACGACTCCTGTAATTTTGAGTAAAATGCAAAATTGTTGTATACAGATACAGATAGTTTATTGTACCATTTTTTGATATTAATATTCATGATGTGATTAAAAAAGATTTGCACAAATTTGATACATCAAATTATGACATAAATAATATTAACAGCATACTTCTAGCAAATAATAAAATCATAGGATTGATGATGGATGAGAATGGAGGTCAACTTATAACTGAATTTACAGGGCTTATGTCAAAAATGTATACATATAAATTAATGAATGATTATGTTGGTAAAGAATTAAAGGTATGACTGAAGATACTAGAAAGAATAACTTACGATGATTATTATAATTGTTTATTCAATGAATTATTTGTATATCGCGAACAATTTATAATTAGATTAAAAAATCATGAAGTTTCTACAATTAAGCAGAACAAACTAGCATCAAGTCCTTTTGATGATAAAAGAATAATTATATCATTGAAAACAGACACAATATCATGGGGCTATTCGTTGTTATATTTATAATACAAATTTTCATTCGATACTTGAAATAATTTAATTTGTAATTGATTGAATGAGTATGATTTAATACCCCCTTTACTTGCCCCGCCCCTTCCCTTTCTACAGGCATTACTGCCGATGGCGGTGCAAGAAAATGTACATTTTCTCCTATAAAATGCCCTGCGCTTATATACAGTCTCTTGCTTCAACATGCCAGTAAACAATTTTTGAACACATTACAATATTCTGCGTGAATCAGCTTTTCAAAACTCTAATAAACGAGAAAAAGTATGTATCAGTTACGAATTATATCAATTTAATTTGTTTTTAAAGAAAGAGCCAAATGTATTTGTACGTTTGTTTGGAAGCGATGGAGATAAGTATTCATATGTACATTTTGATTGTGTAGATTGTTTGGAAACAACGCGATGTCGTGAATATTTTGGCAGATATTATAAACTAAATGGATTAATACAAATGGAAATTCATAATGTTTATAAATTTCAAACACCGGATTTATGGCATCTTGAAGCAATGTGTCCAATTTGTTTGTGTCCATTATAAACTGCGGAAACTACAAATGATTGTAGTAACTGTCAAACTGATCATAATTTCCATAATATGGTGGATGCTTATTTTGATACACCAGATGTATCAGATAGTGGTGGACATGTTACAGTTGATTCATTTGATTTTAGTGCTGACATGTGATTAATTTTCTAGTGTTGGACTGCAAGGAACCTCCTGCGGAACAAGTGATAGTTCAACCGAAAACTTCGCTAATCGAGTTGATAGAATTGATGTCGATACCGAATCTGAAAGCTTCAACTCTTCTTTTATTGGAAATTATGAAATTATTGATTAACCAGCAAATTGTAGATTTATTCCTTTAGTTCAATAGTAACCAAGGAACCGAAGGAATGGTGGAAACATGCAGCTATGAAAATAATCTCATTGACGAAGAATCCAACCGACCCGATTCAAATGAGTCTGAATTGTCTAATTCAACAAATCGAAAAAATAATACTGGAACAAAACCCTCAAGAGGAAATTCGGAAAAAATATTTTCACTATTCTGCAGGAAGCTCCCATGTGGTCAATTCAAATCAATTACATAGGTATGGAATATTATATGAAATCGCGAAGAAATTATGATGATCAGATATCAATATTTAGAAATGATACTATTATGAAAAATGAGAAAATTGTAAATGATTCCAATGAATATGTAAACCAGTTTAGAACATTTTTTTCTTATTTCCTTTTCTGTGAAATTTGAAACCATAAACAGATATTTTAGTGTAAAATTTATTTATTCGTTATGGAGAGCCCTAACGTTCAAAAACTGGACTCAGTACCCAAGCAAATTGCACATCGTTAAATCTATAACAGCCATATTGCACCAACACATACACGTGGTTATACTAATTACATAAAATATCATAAGAATTAAGACGGTACTTCACCAATAGGTATGGGAGATTATATAAGACCGCGAGGAAATTATGATGATCAGATATTGATATTTAGGCATGATACTATTATAAAAGATCTGACGTGGAAATCACGTGACTTACTTGTACATCATTGGATATATATATATATATATATATATATATATATATATATATATATATATATATATATATATATATATATATATATATATATATATATATATATTTATATATATATATATATATATATATATATATATATATATATATATATATATATATATATATATATATATATATATATATAATCAAACACAACATCTCATCATTCCACGGCTAGTCGGTTGCTATGGAAACAGTAGGTCATCATTCTTATGCTATAACATTCCTAAATACTAATTTCCAGGATTCTACGGCTAGCAGTTCGGAATTTATGCGCAAAATTCCAAGATCGTCAAGTATAGTGCACTTTCGACTTGGTCGATCTCAATGAAAATAGGATATGAGCATCTAGACAGTACTATCATCTTGAATACTGTATTCTAATATTCTACGTTCAATCGTTTTGGATTTATAATGCATGGTGTACAACTAGATGCTATAAAAGTGCTCAATATGAAATCCCAATATTCTGCGACTGATTATTTTAAATTTATGAGAAAAATTCGAAGAGTCTGTGATATGAAGTGCACTTCAGGTGTAGTCGATTGGGACGAAAATGGGAGATGATCATATAGATGCTACAGCAGTTTCAAATACTAAATTCCAGTATTCTACGACTAATCATTCTAGATTTATGCGGAGAAGTAAAAAAAAAGTATCAGGTAAAGTGCACTTCCAGTACAGACGATTGCAACCATAATACGAGGTGCATATCAAGATCCTAGATCCTATACCAGCCTTTTATACAAAATTTCAGCATTATACGTTTGACGAATTCTGGGATTTGCGAGTTGCGCACATACACACATACGTACCGACATCAAGCCAAAAATAGTCAAAATTGATTCAGGGATACTCAAAACGGATATATCCTTCAAAATCTCGATATGTGAAATTTGTCGGTTTCACAATATTTCTTTGTACTTTTATAATGCTGAAATTAAAGCTAGACTGTGTGACAAACATATTGAAAATTAATTTTAAATTTGTATGAAAAAGCATGATCTGATCCAATTTTGTCGCTTTTGTTATGCTTACGGAATGAAATTTAGGGAAAAATATTTTGACATGTCAAACAAACTTAAGAAATTGACTACAGATTATTATTGCGTACCTTATCAGTTCAATTAAACTGATTGTTTTATACCGCAAATTCTGAATGTCTGTTATACTCATAAACTGCACTTCCGGCTTCGCCGATTGATACAAAAATAGTAGATAATTATTTGAATGCTACAACAAGTTCAAACACTAAATTCCAATATGCTATGGCTGATAATTCTAGATTTATGGAAATAACAGAAAAAAAAGTTTCAAGTAAAGTGCACTTCTGGCTTGTCCGATTCATACAAAAATAGCAGATGACCATTCTGATACAAAATCAAGTTCAGATACTGAATTCCAACATCTTACGATTGATCATTCTGGATATATCAGACAAATTCGGAAAATGTTTTAAGTAAAGTGCGCGTCCGGTACAGACGATTGGAACCATAATGCGACGTGCACAAAATTTCAACATTATACGTTCAACCAGTTTTGAGATTTGCGAGTTATGAACGCACGCACGCATGAACAACGTACCGGCATCAAGCCAAAAATAAATGGATTCAGGGATGCTCAAAACGGATGTTTCCATTAAAATCTCGATAGGTGAATTTTGTCGGTTCCACAATACTTTCTTGTACTCAGTACAAGTAAGTAAAAATGAGAGAATTGTGAATGATTTGAATAAATATGTAAACTAGTTTTGAAGATTTTTTCTTATTACCTTTTCTATGAAATTTGAAACCATAAACAGATGTTTTTAAACAATACATTTGAATGTTATAGTTATTGATGATTTCTAGAAAAGAAATTTTTGTTGATCACGTCACATTGCGTGTGATTCCTTGTTGATGTAAGCGTAGGAACATTAAGGGTCAAAAGATTATCAGTAATGTAGTATAAAAGAGCTGAATTTTAGCTTAGATTATTCATTATTATTTCAAACTGAAGAGTTGGTCTACTTAAGTGAACTTTCATCTATATCCAGGTATGTTCCAATTTATTTTTACTAATTTTATCATAGTACTGATTGTGAGTTAATTCCAGCTATGAAAAAATTTGCTTACCCAACAAAAATATTGTTATATAAATTGCAAAAATTCATTTTATCTGGCTATTATCATCTAAGTGTGCAAGAGTAAAGTGAAAATATATAAAAAATATTGTTAATACTTATATTGTTCAATTTCTTCTTAATTTATCTTACATTTCCTCTTGAAGAGAATATCAAACGTGAATAAAATCAAAGTATTCATTCAAACAATGGCTTTGAATTGTTATCTAGTGTCAATAATATTAAAAACATGGATAATGAAGATTTCAGCGCATCGTTATATTTTTTGGAAAATATGGATACTTGGATATACCCGAAAATTAAATGTCTGCTATAAATTCAAGCGATTAGAAGTATTTCAATGCTTCAGCATTATTTCAAGAATATTACGAATTAGATGTAACTGAAACATTGGATAGTAACACACTCGAATTGATGAAGGAGTCTAGACGTGGTGTAACTGATAATTATGAAAATAGCTTAAATAATACAAAATCATTCTGGCAGCAGTCTATCATAACATGGTATATTATAAATAATAAAAATAAACAATTATTGGAAGTTATTACTGAAGCGTTTGCGATTTGGGAGCAATATGAAGCATGTATCATTTAAATATAATAAACCAAGTATGAAACATGTACCAAATATTTTGATCTCTTTTGGATCAATACAACATAAATCCTTCTCATCGGGTGAAAAATGTATTTTAGATTTTGATGGCCTTGAAAATGTATTACGACATGCTTTTTTCCGAACCTAGCCCACGTATCTATTGATGTGCATATTGATAAATCAGAAAAATGGAATTATAAGCTATCACATACAAGTTAAATAGAGATCAGGGCGCTTTTTGCTGAATCGGTTCATGAAATTGGTTATTCGCTAGGACTTGCTCACATCTTAAACAAAAATTCCGTCATGTATGCTTACAATGGAAATATTCTATCTAATAACATATCAGAATTTCAAATAGATGGTGATAATATAAATGCCATTCAGAATATTCATGAAAAAAAGACGATAAATTCATCTAACTATCACGAAAAAAAGACTCAAGTGGAACCAAAACAAAGAGAAACAATCCTAACACCCACATCTAATCCAATGAATATATGTGATTTGGATAATGTGACTAAATTACTAGTTACAAACGATAAATTACTCATTTTTCATGAAAAATTGCTTTGGATCAAAAAATTATCTGAAGAAAATTTTCACACACAACCAATAAATTTACTGAACTGGCTACCTTTCATACCGAAAAATTTCAAAAGTTCATCTGCTGTCTATCATAGACCGAGCAACGATATTGTACTAGTAATAGATGATTAATTATACAGTATTTCATGGGAGATGAAACAATCAATTCATCAAATCTCCTTACTGCCAAACATTAAAAATATAAAAGGTATAATTTTCACAAATTTGGGAAATACTTATATTTTTTATGATAGTAATTATGTTGCGAAACTCAGTGAGTGTAATTCTAAAATATCATCTTACGCTTTAATGAACACACAACTTCCGAGTTTTCCACAAAACGTTGATGAAGTTTTCCAGTACGTAAATGGTTCTATATATTTTTTCAAAAATAATATTTTTCATGAACATAGTTTGCCTATGAGAAGAGTTGTTGGAGCATCATATTTTGAATTATCATTATTTAAAAAACAATGACCTAATATAAGTATTTTGGAACAGCTAAAAAATTTGCTATCAAAGTAAAAAAAATAAAAATGGAATATTTGGATTTGTTTTTTGTAACTGTTGCAGCTTCAATATGTCTAACAACTACAACGTCATCAACTCACTGACCAAACCGAAAGAGTTCATTGAGTTGCGAAACCTAAAAATTGGCGAGAAATATTTTGTAAAAAATATTGAGGGAAAAGCTGATACTAAATATGGTGGAAGAATTAAACTGGAATTGGAGGAGTTTCAAATGTATTTGGGTGAACAATACAATTAAACCTTACAGTTAATGTTAAAGGATGCAGAAAACAATAAACTCTACATAATTTCGAAAGGAAGTGAGAGGAAAGCTGTAGATGTTGAATTCAATACTATTTGAAATGTTAATATTCAATTAGTTTAGTATACAATTTCAAATGGTAATTATTTCTTGTATTTTTTGATGGCATATTTTGTAATTTTTACTGAATATAAATATAAGAGTAAAATTGCATTTAGTTTTTATTCATTACTGAAAATTCCTATACCAGTTGAATATACATGTCGCTATGGTGAAACAGATACACTAAATCATAAGTGTGATTACTGTTTGTATAGTGTAATATTGAAAAATTTGGGACAGAAACAATAATTTCAGAGCATGAGCAAATACAGATACCAACATAATGTGACTTCTGCTTGACTAAATATTTTATAACAACAAATAAAACAAATATTGAAATTGAGTATAATATTTACCTAAACAATAGTATTACAGTATATTCAAATATTAAAATTACAACTACTACATAGCCAACAATCCTTAATCATGAGATATCTCTCTGTCTCATAATTATACGACCAGCTCCTCTGTAAATGCGCTCGGCAAGTAAGATATCCTTGGAATATTTTAGAATCACACCAACTCGATGGAAACTTACTCCAGTTCAATTCAATTTCATTTAGTGCGTGTATCATAACGAGCTCCATCGGCAAATGGTGAATATCCTCTTCAACCATATGCGACAATATGTTGTTTTAGTTATAGAAACATTTGATAACATTAAAAGTTTTAAATCTATCGCAAAACCATTCCTTCCAACCAAGAATATTCCTTATTGTAAAATTATTGAAAATTAAATTAAGAGGTGTTTCATTAACATACAATGATGAATTGAAATGTAGATCTTTAATATCTAAAATTTTATATTTATAACTCAGAAGTTTCTCTTACCTTTTCACCAATCACAAACATTTTTTCATAATTATTTATGACATTTTTTGAAATTTCTCACCGCTTGATATATGGTATATCCCCAAAGTTCCATTGCAAACTATAATTATCTTGTTGAGACAGCAAATTCAATTTCCTTTTTTTACTAAGAGGAGAATATGCAAATTGTTGATTGGAGCAACCAGTTTTGATACCATTGGTTTGAAGTTTAATACTCGCAAATTCTTTAATCCTGAATTTATCATTTTCATTGATGTGGAAACCTTTAATATCAATTATAACTGCAAAAATTATGGTCCAATCATGTTCTTATGAGTATGTCACAAACAAACTGTGTGTTTGTATTAAGGAAAGCAACATTTTTACTTTTATCGTTGAATTGTTTACGCAATTTCCTTCTATCAACCCAGCTGTTGTGATCTTAGGTGAAGCCTAACCACTTCACATAGGGGCAGGTGGGGTAATTGTAGACACTTTTTATAGTTTTCTCTTCAGGATCTAGTTTACTTGGTGGATATTCACTTTTAAATTTCGTGACTTGACACACGTTATCCTTTAAACTTTTACTCTAGATGCATTCGTTCCAAACAAGAACTGAAAAAGGAGTCTAATTTTTACAATTTTTTTTTAAACTTAGACAAGTGTCCACAATTACCTAAATACTTGGGATAGATGTGAACACGCTATGACTCAACCTACTATTTCAATACTAAATCATTTGGGGTAATGGGATACAAATATAAAGTCTTCCTTTTTCATGTACTGAAATATTTTGTTTTTATTCCAAACGAATATGAAATTACAAAGGTCTAAAGAAAACTAAATTTACAATGCATAGGTTTATGTGACTTTTGTGTCCATCCATTATAAGTACGGCTTTATTAGTAACTCCTTCAATTTTCCGTATATTCTCGGTATACGGTATAAGAAGTTCATTAAATCAAAAATAAAATACCGATTCCTCCATGTATCCACTTTCTATTGTGAAATAAATGGTGCCAGGATACTCATTTCCAGGACTAGTTCATCGAACTTGTACATCATTTCTCGCTTTTAAGATTATATGCGGTGGTGAAACAACTCCAGATGCAGTCACACAACAGTTAACAGAGATGTTTTCTCATCCAGTACCAGCAACTCTTCGATAAAAATTCTTCCTTATCTTCTTACCAATTCCTTTTACTTTTTTAGGATCTGTCGCAAATCCAGTTTCATCACAATTCAGTACGAGTTCAGGCAACTCACGTAGATCTTCTCTTCGAATTATCTTATCTAATTTGTTATAAAAATCATTTACAACATAGGGATCAGCAGCATCTGCACGTTTTTGCTGCAGCTGCTCAGGTCTTTTTAAAGACAGAAATATTCTTCTCTTCATAAAATTTAGGTATCAATCTTCGCCGGGTCTTTCATTTTCAAATGGGATTTCTATGTTATTTAATGTGACATAATCTTTGACAAGATCCAATAATTCTTCTCGGTCTACAGGATGTTCCCATTCTGCTCGTGCTAATATGCAGTCTTCTAATTCGCTTTCTATTTCTTCTGAAAGAACTTGATGCCGGCCACCTTCAATTTTGTCCATACTGGTGTTTTTACCATGGAGTCTTTGGTCAATAAAACTTTTATCAACTTTGTACTATTCTTGAGCTACACGATAAGTCAATCGTTTCGAAGCAACAGCCTCACACGCTGCTTTTACGGCTTCTACTGAATAAGATTGAGGAGCTTTCTTCCTAAGACGGTTACGTGGCATGTTTAGTAGATTCCTTAGTAACTGAAAATAATATAATAATACGTTTTATTTTTTGTTTACACTTACCTTGTCTTTTTAGTGTTCCAGTTATATGTTTCATTACACATACCCCACATGCCTACACTTGCACGTAACTATTGTATCCATTTACCTCAAATAATACTTTCATAGGGATATGTGTAGTCACATTCATATTACAAAAGCAAAAAGATCTAATGAACTGTTCTCTAGTTGAGGTTATGTTTCATTGACCCATCCACATTTTATATATAATGAAAATCAAAGCTGTTATCGCAATCACAATTTATAACAAAATAAACAGAAGCGTACGAGAAACTTATGTAGTGAATATTTTACTTACCCAATGTAAAAATTTACAACTTTACACACGACTACTCGACTCATGCCAAATTCGAAACTCAAGTGTAGTAGGGTTGGTACTTCGCCACTATGTGTGTGCAGTGCCACTCGTACCAACTGATATTTTGTAATAATCGTTATCTTCAAATTTTCCTATCTACGTTTACCCCACCTGTCCCTATATTCTATTTTTAATTTTTTTTTTCTGAAGTTTTTACATTAAATAAACATTTGGATGTTTGAATTTTTGAAGTTCTTGTTCATGAAAATTCCCCTGAACAATTTGATCAGATTTATTCCTGTATAACATGTTATTGAGCTTGTTAATTGAATTTTTTTTTATTATTAATATTTCATTAGACTAATTTTGCGAGTATCCTTTTGAGAACATAGTACGATTTTCACCTATTCGAACATGATCATTGAGATGAAATTAAGGTTTTTTTATTTGAAACTATCTTATTATGGCTATAAACTGTTTTCAATAGTTTTTTTTCCAATTTTTTCCGTTTACATCAATAGGTTCATGCATAGTTCTATGCTTTTCATTATTATAGGCCGAAATAGCAATTGGTAATAATTTTAACTATTTGTAGGAGCCCTGCAGATTGAATTTTTTATACATAATATTCAAATCTTCTTCAACACTTCTTATTATTTGATCAGATTTTTTAATCTTTCTGGGAGCGTTTGATATGTGCTCAGTAACTTTCTTATCAACAATATTTATTTTGCTTTTAAGCGAATTCACAACTAATTTGATTTTGTCATCCAAAACTTTTTTATTTACCGCATGGGAGTCGTACGTAGAAGCGCCAACTTTCGTCATTTTTTTATCATTGCTGCTGCTGCTATCAGAATTATTATAATCACAACACCCAAATTTATTATGATATACAGCACCACCATAATGTCCAAACTTGTCTAGTGGCATTTTGCTACTGATTATTATGCGATAATCCCAGCTTTTTTTGATTCCTTAATAATTGAAGCAATTCTATTATTTTGATTATTGTTTCTTTTTTTTAATTATTCAAATTTATTTGATTATAAAATATACAACTGGTCTAAAGAGACCAACCAGTAATTGTGCTACATTCAATTATATCGTGAGTGAAGGAAGCTCCCAGTGGTATTTCTTCATGATGTTGGATTTGGTTTTCTTAGTTTGTCAGGTCCAAGGGTTTGGTCCTCTTTAGTCTTCTCCTTCCATTCTCGTTGTTTAGGATGTCGAGTGCGAGGTTGTTGGTGTGGTTATATAGTTTTGCTCCGTGTTTTCTCGCTAGTACTTTAATTTGTTCTTTGACTGTTTTAACATTTAGGTCTTTGTGTAGAAATTCATTCGATATGTACCATGGTGCGTTCGCAATTGTGCGTAAACTTTTATTTTGAGCTCTCTGAATTAGATTTATGTTTGTTGGTTTGGCACATCCCCAGAGCTGGATACCGTAGGTCCAGACTGGAATGATTGTAGTTTTGTATATTAGGAGCTTGTTGAATATGCTGTGTTTTGATTTTCGACCTATTAACCAATATAGTTTTCTCATTTTTAAAAGTATTTGTTGTCTTTTAGCAACAGCTAGCAGCCCGTGCCGGCTTCGCACGGGTGGACATTTGATAATATTCAACATTTTTATACGAATCTTTGAAGCAAAGTTTTATAGTATAAGATAATTATTAAGAATAATACCACGTATCTTGCTTGAGTAACTCAATTAAAACATAACCTAAGCTGTCAGAATTTCTTGATAAATGCGTAGATCTATGTATAGATAGCATCATCAGTATTTATTTTGATCATTTACGGTAAATAAAAGATTGTATTGCAGCGCAGGCAATGCAAGGAATTTTACTGGTCATTTTTTCACATCTTGGGTTAGAATTGGAGTTTTTGTAGGTAATCCTTTTTTTCGAGAGTAAATTATAGCCCATGTTTATAGTGACAATAGGTATGTGATTCTACAGGTGGAAGAATTCTTAGAATCGGTCCCCACGCAAGCGCCAGCAGCAACTATAGAAAGTTTCAATTTAAACGGTTGAACGATGCTCGATCGGACAAATACCGTTAGTGTTACTATGTCAGAACCTTCATTCAACAACCACTATATAAAATTATAACTCAATTGGATGAACGATGTGTGAACGGACGTATACGGCTCGTGTGCCACTTGAGGTATGCTGGTGGTACAATACTGAGAACTGTCTCGAAAGAGCCAACAACAACTGTAGTAAGTCTCAAATCAATCGGATAAACGATGCGTGAACAAACTAATACGGCTCGTGCGCCACGTTGATAATACTACAATAAGAACCCTCGCGAATGTGTTGTGATAAATCTCGTAGGGTTCAGCCTGCGTTTGCAATGTAAGCGGAAAAAATGTAGATATTTACGACATCACATTAGAAACCTCAAAAATAACAGTATTTCTCCACTATTTAATAGATGTTATTATACATATAAACCTTCCTCTTTAATCACTCTATCTATTAAAAAAAACCGCATCAAAATCCGTTGCGTAGTTTTAAAGATTTAAGCATACATAGGGATGTAGGGACAGAGAAAGCGACTTTGTTTTATACTATGTAGTGATGTGTTTTTTTCCATATAAACGTTGATTCCAGGTGCATTCCTAAGTAAGTGACACGGTCTTTTCTTTGTAGTTTTTTGTTGTTGATGTGAACCTCGGGGCATTGTATTTTCTCTGTTGTGAATGTTATATGCGTTGATTTATTATCATTAATTTTGATTTTCCATTTATTGGTCCAGTGATGTATGTCATTTAGCGCGATTGGAGGAGTTCGGAGGCAGCAGTGGGATTTGAATTTGAAGACAGTATTGCAGTCTCGTCTACATACGTTGCCACAGTTAGGTTGTTAGTGCGAGGTATGTCAGCTATATATAATTGGTAGAGTGTTGGTCCCAAGACACTACCTTGGAGGACGCCAGCAGGGATTTTGTAGTTTTCAGATTGAGAGTTCTCAAGAGAAATGTGGAAGTGGCGATTTGAGGGATAAGATTTAATTAGGAGGTATAAGTTGTGCGGAAGAATCTCTTTTAATTTGAATAGGAGTCCAGGATGCCACACGCGACCAAAGGCTTGGCTGATGTCGAGGAAAGCCGCTGAACATACTTTTCCTTCTTCCTGGTCCTCTTCGATCTCCTTCACAATTCTGTTGATGATCAGGAATGAGATAATTCTCCTCAATTATAGGTGCAGTTCTCTTTAGGACCAGTTTTCCGAGAATTTCAGCTAGAATTGGTAGTAATGAAATGGGTCTGTATGATGATGGTTCGTGAATTGGTTTGCCGGGTTTTGGGATGAGGATGATTTTTGAGGTTTCCCATTGATCAGGGAGATATTGAAGTCTTAGGATCGCGTTGAACATCTGTGTGATTGCCACAATACCTTTCCTGGGCAGGTTTTTTAGTATTGTTGCTGTGATTAAGTCGTGGCCAGGGAAATTTTTATTTTTTAGTTTTTTTATTTCATTGTGTATTTCAGTTGGGGTACAGTGTTCAATTGGTGGTGAGAGTTGTAGCGGTACATCCAGTGCCCCCATAATAATGTTTTCGTCGCTAGAGTAATTATTGAGAGAGTGCGGTTTGAAGACATTGAAGAAATACTGAGCGAAGGTCTCCGTTTTCTCGCTGTCTGTTCTTGCCCAGGTGAGGTTTTCTTTTCTTATGGGCGGAATATGTTGTAGCGGTCTATTAATATTTATTGAGGCTTTGCAAAGTGAATATTGAGTGTCTGCATTGAGAGTTAGGTTACTAATAGACTCATTAAAAGTTTCGCTTTTTACTTCCGCTATAAGACGCTTAAGTTTCTTACAGAGATTGTTTAGTATGGTTTTGTCCTGTGGGTATCTGGTTGATTGCCAGGTTCTTCTAGCTTTTCTTTTTTCGGCGATGAGATCTCGGATATGCTTGGGGTAGTTCTGGATGTTCTCGTTGGTTGTAGTTTTCCATGGGATAGATTTCTTGGTGGCTAGTTGGATAGAGTCGGTGAGCAGTTCAAACGCTTTATCTACTTCATCTTTGGTTTTTAGAGATATTTGCGAGTTGATTTCATCATGTAAGAGTTTTCTAAACATTTCCCAATTCGTGAAGTTGTTATTCAAGGAGAGTTTAGTTTGTTTTTTGATTAATGTTGCACTGATTGTGATTAAGACTGGGGAATGGTCGGAAGAGAGGTCGAAACATTCTTCAATCTCAACATAGATGGGAGAGATTCCTTTTGTAACATAAAAGTCAAGTAGATCCGGAATTATATTGTTATCGGTTGGCCAGTATGTTGGTTTTCTTGTACTAATCGGAGTGAAGTTATTTGTGTTAATTGTAGCAAATCGTTCCCTACCTTTTACATTATTTAGTCTTGATCCCCAAAAGGTGTGCTTCGCATTAAAGTCATCCCCTACGATGAATCTATCACCAAGAAGTTTGAAGTACTCTTTGAATTGATGTTTTTTTATAGCATGCCTTGGTGGCCAGTATACGGCTGCAATGGCAATTCGGCCAAGTGCATCTTTGATTTTGATGGTGGTTGCTTGGAGGTAGTCTTCTTCGTATTTCTCTAATTCATGATGGTGGATTTTGTCTTTTATGATGACTGCTGTACCTCCATGTGCATTCCCGTCTGGATGATTGGTATGGTTCGTACTGTAATTGTCGATTTTAAAGTAAGTGTTCTGGGTGAAGTGAGTCTCTGAGATTAGCAGTATGTCGATTTTTTGTTGATTAAAAAATACTTCGACTTCTTGCCGGTGTTGTGGTAGCCCGTTGACGTTCCAAAGTACTATTCGTGGAGTGTTATCTATTGATGAGGTGTTTAATTAGAGTGGATAGCATATTAATGATGTTGCTGTTTTGGTTCATAAGTCGTGCAAATATTTCCTCGAATGTGTTTAGAAATTGTTGTTGTAAACAGTTCTGTTCGTTTACACGATTTTTGGTAGCTTGAGAGTTCGTAACTCTATTGTTGATTTCCGGCGTATTGTTGTCGTGAATTTGGGTTACGTGGGCTGTTTCGTACTGAGGAATTTCCAGGTGTTGCTGTTCGTGGAAGATTGCGTTATTGTATGATTTATTACGATTTTTGTTTTGGTTTCTTTTTTATTGAATTTCTTGGTATTTTGGGCATCCTTCATAGTTAGCGGGATGCGGTCCTTCACATAGAGTGCATTTGGGTGCGGAGGATTTGCTTTGGGGACACTGGTTAGTTGGGTAATATGTCCGTATTCCTGGCATCTTTGACATTGAGGCTAATCTTTTTCCTTCCTAGGGGGTTCGATCACTATTTTTGTTTCTGTTAGGTTAGTAAGTTGATAGATGCTTTTGTTGGAATTGTCGGGTTCAAGATCAATAAAGAACATTGGCAGAGGTTGTTTGGTGTGCCAGCTTTTTATGTTGATCACGTTTCTGATTTTGTACTCTTTCTCTTGTAGAGTTTCTTTAATTTCCTCAGTAGGCATTGATGAGTAGAGATTTTTTAGTACTGTAGGCACGGTTTTGTTTCAATTGATATGTATGGAAAGCGGAATGATTCAGTTCCAATAGATGAATTAGTTTCCTATAAGCGCTAGAATTTGTTGCATTGACTTTAACCTCATTATTTGATAAGGTTTCACACAAGAACTCGTTTTTATCGAGTGAGGTATGGATGCAGTTGAGCATATTTGAATAGTTTGTTACATTCTTAATAAACACAGAGGGTGGTGGGTATTCTTTGGTTTCATTTGCATTTGTTCGATTTTGCGTTTCTTCTTCAGAGACCAGACTGGAAAATCTGTTATCCGTGGCTAGGCTTCCACTAGTATAATTAACATAGTGTTTCTTGGCTTTCGGAGAAAGGGTGTTGCTTGCTTCAGTCCTAGGACGTTTAGTTGTTTGGTTTTTTCTTGTAGTCTGCCAGGAGCAGATTTGATCATCGTCGTTGTCACTGTTAGTTTGATAAATGATTGGATTTGCTGGGTCTGGGTGTGTTGAATTTCGGAGTTGTGACTCGATGTCCATCACAATGACCTCGGGGTACAGTGAGGATAGATGTGATGTCGAGGAAGTTGTTGGGATGCGATAGGTTGAGAGTGGGTGAGATTATAGTACTCACGATAGGGGATGTTGAAGCGGAGAGTGTGTTGGTGATTGTAGTGACTGTAGTTGTTGTAACTGTGGCCGCTATTTGTGTGATTGGTTAAGTGCTGGTATAAGTCATAATTTGAAGAAGAAAAGAAGAACCACATCCAAAAATAGGAAGAAAAAACTAAAGAAAAATCTAAAAAGTAAATTCAAAAACGAACTGAAACGGATTCGCTCAAAGTTACTAATGAATAATTCTTCTGAGAAGAATATCTCAATCGCTCTAAAAGAATTCGCTGGAAACAAATGAAAAATAAATTTACCAAGAAGATTTCCAGTACCGAAAATAGGGGGTATATTACCGCTAATATCTATTTTTGCAGGGTCGAGTGCCTCAGTGGCTCTTACTGGAGGCGCTGCAGCTGTGGTTAAATCTATCAATGATGCTCGATCAGCTAATATGCAATTGAAAGAAAACCAACGACATAATAAAATTATGGCAACTGTGGCGTTAGGTGAAGGATTTTATTTGAAACCATATAAGAAAGGATTGGGTCTCTACTTATCTCCATCGAAAACACGACAAGAAAACTAATGAAAAAGTCGCCAAAATATGAACTAAATGATATTAAATTGTCAAAATTGGCAAAAAACTTCAAAATCGATAATTTTACAGGCGTTTTCATGCGAAACAATTGACCTAAACACATATTAGATTGGTTCGAACCATGAGTTCTGAACTATCCTAGAACTAAGAATTCTGCACATGTTAATTAGAGCTGTGAATTTCGAACTGTTCTTTCAGACATGAATTCGAACAGTTAACTCATTTTGAATTTCGTGGTGTGTTTTTGACGTTCAGTTTGTATATAACCTACAAAAACACAAGTTAGTGTCATAATGGAGTGCGAATTTTTAGAGGGTACGTATAATAATAGTTTATTGAATAGTTTGTGACGAAGCAGTCTTCGTTTTGAATCATAATCTGCAATTTTTCAAATATTAAATACAGTACTAAAAAGTCATTTCTTAATTTAACTGATTATCACTACAGTTCAACTCACTTAGCCTTTTCAAACCGTAATTCTGTTTCATCTGTTATCTTTACAAGTTCATCCTGTTAACTTCCTCAAGTTGCTCTAGTAATTTCACAACATCGAAAACAGATCCAAGTTCATTTCTGCAGAATAACAGTCCGTATTACATCCGTATTGGAATAATAATTAACTCACCGCCGTGTAGGAATTCTCCGTTCCGTATGAGACCCCAGTTAAGGTTTATGCACTAGATGGTGTTGTACGTGGATTCTACCTATGCAGGATAGATGGCGTTGCATATAGTTTCTACCTCTGCCTACCATTCCTCTTTGTGAGATTATACGCTTAGAGCTCCAAACCCTGACTACCTTGGGCTTTGGCTATACTGTACGGATGAGTCCTAATAAGGACGAAACACGTGTATACAGTTGCTCCCCTATCTAAGATGATGGACTGTGTCCGACTCTTAAATTTGTAGTTTTCATGGAACATTTATATTATTTATAATATTTGAACTCTAGTTTTATTTGAATTTCTACAACTTTAGTCAGTTGAGGTTAAATTGCAAATTCCACATGGTAATATGGAATGCCGAATCCAGAGAAGAATAATATTAGATAAGACTATACTATAGTCTAACATGAAATGTAACTTACCGTTTAGCAATTATGTATAATAGTTCTTTGTTTATTTTAAGAAGTTTTTGTTCTGCCTGTCAAAGCGCTTCCGGTAGGGGCGATTGTTATGAGAATAGTAGGCAATCATTCAGATGCTACAGCAGACTAAAATACAAAGTTTCAGTACTCTACGGCTAATCATTTCGAATTTATGCGAGGAATTCTAAAAGGCTATCAGGTGAAGTGCACTTCAGGCTTAGTCGATCTCAATGAAAATAGGATATGAGCATTCAGACGGTAAAATCGTCTTAAATACCGAACTCCGACACTCTACCTTCTGGATTTATGCGGAAAATTCCAAAAAAATATTCGAGCAAAGTGCTGAATCTCCGGTACAGACGATTGCAATCATAGTACGAGGTGTATAACGAAATGTTGTAGAAACGCCTGAAACGGAATTTCAATATTCTACGACTGATTGTTTTGAATTTATGCGGAGAACTCGAAAAGTCTGTTAAATAAAGTGCACTCCCGGTTTAGCCGATTGGTACAAAAATAGAAGATGACTATTAATATGCTACAGCAATTTCAAATACTGAATTTCAGTATCCTACGACTAACCATTCTGGATTTATGCAGATAATTAAAGAGAAAGTTTCAAGTAAAGTTGAGACGCAAAATATTTTAATTGGAAAGTTTTCTTTTCCAGATGATTCTTATGATACATATTCATTGAAAAAATGATGCCCAAAACATTCTATATTTGTTGATTTTTCTGAAAAATTTCACCACTCCAAAATACTTTATTGTATAGGTAGAGTCCGATCTATACGGTAAACTCGTGTCACATGGTCTCTTAACAACCAATCACAGCCCTAGGAGTCTGGCTCTTGTCAGCTTTCGGTAGCTCTTGATAAACTATCTCTCGCACTTATGGCTACACATGAGACTTTTACGTCACACTCATTTTAAATTTTTATTCGCGTCAGGAAATCATCAAAACCGTTTAATTCGTCTGGTGATTTACACATAATTTTTATTATTATGTGATGAACATGCTATAAAAATATCAGAATGCCTGAAGTATATTTTTGGGATATGATTATTGTATATATTCATGAGGGTCAGATTGTACTTTAAAATCCTCAGAATAGTCTGAAGCTTTTATTTTTGGGTTATTTAGATGCTGAAATTAAAGATGAGAAAAATTTCAAGTGGCCTAAAACATATTTTTTTGATTCATTTTTTTTGCAAATGTTATAAGTTGCACAGTAGCGAAATAACCGCCAAACCTCTGCCAGACGCAAGATTCTAGATTCACCAATTATTAAAATATCATTTTCTTCTTGTTTCAACTTGCCTAGAATACGTTCCCTAAATTTGTCGTCAGCTCTTGGACTAATAGTGTATGACAGGAAACTGCAATGTTATGGGCTGGAATTGTCTTTTAGCGCCATCTGATGACAGGAATAATAACTAACATCGATTTGAATTAATAGGCGATAGTTTTTTGAATTTTTAAATGGTTATTATTTATGATTTGTAGATTTTTTTGAATGTTATGTGAAATATGGATATATTTTTTCCATATCTCGCATATTTCAAAAAAACTCGTACAATTCACACAATAACAATAATAAACAAAGTTAATAATCAATATTTATTAGGTAAACAGTACAAATAATTTCGATTGATTTTATCCTTACATATTTTACTTTTTTATGGTGACCAAACAAAATTTAGAAGGCATCTTCAAAATATTTTTCATCGCTATGTTATCCTTGTCAAAATCATTTCAGAAGTAAAGATACAATAATTAGTCCTTTTCTGAAAGATACGTACATTGAAACAATAAGAACAAATCAAAATGAATATTACACATGAATTATGTCAATTTAAAATTGATTCTTTCGATCCAACAGCATTTGAAAATCATTTTCGAAACATTCTATATCGTCATTGTCAAAATTATTCCAAAAATGAAGGTACGACAATTCACCTTATTCTTACAGAGACGTACATTGAAGTAATAAGAACGAATCAGAATGAATATTAAAAATTAACTATGTTAATTTTAAATTAATCCTATAGAACCAACAACAGCATTTAAAATCCATTTTCAAAACATACATTATTGTTATAGTCTAAATTATTTCAAAAATAAAGATATGATAACTCGCCCTTTTCATACAAAGACGTACTTTGGAACATTAGGAACAAATCAGAATAAATATTACAAATGAATTATGCCAATTTAAAATTAATTCTTCAGATCCAACAACAGCATTTACAATCCATTTCCGAAACATACATTATCGTTATTGTCTAAATTATTTCAAAAATAGAGATATGATAACTCGCCCTTTTCTTAAAGAGACGTACTTTGAAACAATAAGAACAAATCAGAATAAATATTATAAATGAATTATGTCAATTTGGAATTAATTCTTCGGATCCAACAACAGCATTTACAATTCATTTCCAAAACATTCTTCTAGTTGGCAAAGTGAACATTTTTTCTAATAAATCATATCCTTTTGCACTTTGTTTCAAGAGAGACCGACACATTATCTTCTCCTCTCCTGTGTATCTTCGCACTTTCCTCTTCTTTTCTGTTTCTCTCGTCTGGAGTTCAAAGAACATTTGAGCAGATGGTGTTAATGAGCTCATCTTCTTAGGCGATTTTCTTCCACTGTACAGCAGCCTTGTATAAAGTTTTTGCCTTCGGTGTCAATTCATGTTGCCTTGTGACAGAAACACTTTGAAGGTTAAGAAGTCTTATAATTTTGTATGTTTTTACCCACTCCTTCCATCTACTGCGAACATGAAATTAACTGAACTGGACTCACCACGGTTGGACGTGGAGTTTCTGAAATACATAAAAACATTTGTTGTAGCTCATTTTTTATTTTTCAATATCTACTGCACCTAGGACTATTATTAAGTTGAAAATAATTATATAAAAATACCTGATAGATTAAAAGAAGGCAAAGCATTCCAGAGTAGTCTTGGATTTCCAATGCTCTTGTATTTGGCTTCAAAATGGACAGATCATACACGTTTATCATTGTACACCTTCAGTTCATCCATAGAGTGTAATTCCTCCATATCCAAAATATCCAGTCATCTGTTGAAACGTTTCAAATCCTTATCAGGATTTGGGAAGCGATGTTGGGACACACCTTTACAGAAAACATGATATTTGAAATCATTATCATGATGCAATTCTGAACAAATCTGCATGTATTTCGAGAAGAACTATTGATTTTTCTGCTTGCATATCAATCATTCCAGAACTACACTACTAACAGATTTGTTCACAGATCAGCATTACAATATAGTATTCCTATTTCTTTATTATTAAATGTACTTACCAATGGCCTGGCATCCCACGATGCAACACTTTGTTTTTGTAACTGGCATTATTTCTTGTATTGAAAAATACAGATTTGATACACCAAGAGGCGACAATAATACACAATTGCAGAATGATGGAGTAGGAAAATAGATACTTCAATGAAACAAAACTGAGCAACTCAATGTAAAACACGATATTGACACAATAAACGATTCGAACGAAATGCCAGACATGTCAAGTGGACACGACGAACAAGGCCACATGACGTCACGGATCACGTGACGGACAAAACAACAAGAAATTTTGCAGTGTCGACATCTCTTGATAGAAATAAATACTAGAAACGTAGGTCCAGCAACCCTCATATAAGTTTCCAGGGCCTAGTGTATGTAATGAAGCCTTTATGGAAGACATAGTTGAAGGTGGCACTTTTATTGGTGCGTTCTACATATATATTGTTTATATTTCTAGTATTAAAATTGTGCATCTCATGAATATACTTTATATTATCTAATGAATATACAGGTAGTTTATCCAATATTATTTCATGAATAAAAATTGTACATTGTACTCCACTGATTTTTTGATATTTAACCACTCCAAAATATTGACCACTTTTTCAATATGAACAAATTTATTACATTTTAAAATTATGCGCATAGCCCGGTTCTGTAATTTCTGTAATATTTCAATATCTGTATTACTGCAAATATATGAAATGGTAGAACAATATAGGATATGGGGCAAAACAATGGTATTATAAATTAATAATATAGACCAAGCTGAAAGTTGTTTTAAATTCTCGACATATAGCCAATGTTTTTTAGATATCTTTTTGCATAAGAACAAAATATGTTTATCAAATTTCAATTATTGATCAATAATTACTGCTGAGTATTCAATTTCTCGAGCAACTTCCAATTCCATATCATTTATCTTGATTTTGATGTTAACATTGTCATTAATTCGAACACTTGGTGCTAAAAATGTAGCCTTAGTTTTATTTAAGTTAATTTTCAGCTTATTGTCCTTCATCCAATCAGCTATGCGATCGAGATCTTCATTAATCAGCGAACTAATTTAATTTTTTTCTGCACCCTCTGAATAAATAAGCGTGTCGTCCGCAAAAAGATGTATTTTACAATACTTCAAGATGTTTGGTAAGTCGTTTATGTGAACAATAAACAAAAGTGGTCCTAATACACTTCCTTGTAGAGTTCCTGTTTCAATGAGTTGCTTATTGGAATACACATTATTTATTCTAACGCAATCTATTTGTTAAGTAACTCTTAAACCAATTGATAACAACACCCTTGATACCATGAGTAGATAATTTTTGAATTAAAATATTTTGGTCAAGAATTTAAAAGCTTTTTGTAAGTCTAAAAACACAAAGCATATTATTTTGTAAGTATCAAGTGATATTTTCCATGCATTCAGGAGGAGATTTAGTGCAGTTTCGCGAGAGTGATCTTCACGAAATTCTGATAAGGAGTTATTATATTAGTTGCTGTTGAATATGATACTAACTGTTTATGTACTGCTATTTCTAAGATTTTATCAGCTTTCATGTTTTTGTTTTTTTTATTTTAGGCACAGAAACAATGACCGAGCTTTTCAATCGAGTAGGAACTTTACCAGATAAAAGTGATTGATTTATGAACTCTAACATTGGGTAACCTATTATTATTATCATTATTTATTTCAATTCGTGAATGGGAGGGCACTTCCTACGGATAGGTTGACAATACTTTCTCTATTATTTGAATTCATACAAGTTATTACATTTCCCTTTTTTTTTTACATGTATTATGACAGTTCATAAATTTATATGTACCCTTAGTTAAACAACCTAAATATGCCTAATTCAATATGGTTACATAAGTAACTTATTAAAAAAAAAGGAAGCTGTGTTCTATACAATAGATCAACGTAACTATTGTGGAAATACAGTTCATAAATTCCTAATTTTTTACCATCATATTTAATATTTTCGCATCCGCTAGAAATTACATTTTTTTTTCTTTTTCTCCATTCAACTACATGAAAACATCAATACAATACTGCTACGAAAACTCATTCAACATATGAAACACCAAGATTTCAAATTAGAAATACAAAATATACATTATCAATTTTAATATTTCAACGGCATAAATACTCCCAAAATAATTTGGCTTCGAGAGTTTATTCGAACATGCAAAAACTGCGAGTTTTCAGAGAAGAAATAACGTAATAAAAGATATTATTCATTTTTTTCTGTAGTTAAATTTGTGAGAATAATGTGAAAGTCATCCTCTTTCAAAGTCTCAACTTTATACTTGCATAGATATACTTTCGTAATACTGTTATACAGAGAGCATTCATTAAAGAAGTGGAATAAACTTTCAAATTTCTGTTTATTACAGACACTGCAAATTTGACTAGCGTCTAAATAGTATTTTAATTTTATTCATTTATTTATTTATTTGAAAGAATTAATAGCTTCGAGCTAGATAATACATACTTGAATAGAATGTAAAGTAAAAAAGAAACAAACTGCTTATTCCATTTTTGTGACGTATTGTTCACGTAAACTCTTTTTGAAACTTCTAAGACTCTTTAAATTCTTTATACTCTCTGGAAGTTTTAATCCATCAACAAAAATACTGGTTCCAGTTTTAGATTTATTTATTCTGGCAATGAACATTTTATCTCTGTTTCTTGTATTGAAATTATGCTGAGCAGAAGTTACAAATTTTTTCAAATAAGATGGTAGTAAACTGTGGTTGAATCTATATATAAATACCAAAGTATTAAATTCACATAAGTCTTTTACTGTCATCCAATTTAACATTCGGTGCATTTTATTAATACTAATGTACCTATTGCAATTCAATATTATCCGCAGTGCTTTATTTATAAGAATTTGTAGTTTTGCAATATCAGTTTGTTGTATCATAAATAATATTGTACTACAATAAGTGATATGTGGGTAAATGATTGCTTTGAAAATTGTAAACTTAGCATAAAAAGTAAGATATTTGGAAATTCTTTGTAGGTAACCTATTTTCTTCGACAGTTTCTTCGAGATATATTGAACATGAGATTTGAAGCTCAATTTATAATCAACTAATAATCCCAGATATTTAATTTCTTCAACATTCTCTAATATAACATCATTAAGAGTGAGTGGAGGTAATACTGCGTCATGCTTATAGCCAAGGTACATTGTTTTAGTTTTTGTTTCATTCTAAGTTTATTGTTGACCACATAATTGTTTATGTTCACTAAATCACTTGATATACTCTCATAGACACTTTTTAAGTTTTCTCCGAATGGATGAATGAAGGTATCGTCTGCAAACAAATGAATACTACAACTTTCAACCACTGAGACTATATCGTTTATATAGAAGATGAACAATAAGAATCCCAAAACACTACCTTGCGGAACTCCTATATTGCACTCACGCTTATCTGATAAGTTATTGCACCACTTAGTTTGTTGATATCTGCCTGTGAGGTAACTCTTTATTGCTCTGAGTCCGATATTCGTGAGTTTTTGAATCAATAAATTTCGGTAAATTGTCTCGAATGCCCTCTTAAAATCAAGAAAAACTGCACACATTTTTTCTCTCCATCTAGCGCGACCATCCACTCGTTTATTATTAATTGTAGAGCACTTTCACAGAAATGTTTATCTCTAAATCCTGATTGATGCATCGATAAGATATTATTATTGTTACAGAACTCGAGAAGTTGATTATAAACTATTATTTCTTAAATCTTATCACAGGTAGAAAGCATGTTAATTGGTCTAAATTCTTTTGCGCTCCGAGTTTGAGCAATTTTTTGTATAGATATCGTAGACAATTTCATAGCAGTTGGTACAACTCCATATTCCAAAGAATTATTTATGATATTCAGAAGTGGATAACCAACTAAGTGGAAATTTTCTCCGAGAAATCTTCCGTTAATTCCGTCAGGACTAGATTTATTGTTGAGATTGAAAACGATTCTACCCAATTCGTTTATATCAATAATTTTGAATAAGTGCATTGTAACTTGATTTTTTATGCAATCTCCTTCTTGATTATTACTGTTCGACTGAGAGATGGAATTGTATATGTTGCTAACACTATCTATATAGTAATTATTAAACTTTTTCGCAATAATATCAGGATGTTTTTCTTCTATGTTATGGAAACATATTTCTTTTGGACACTGCTGGGTTTTATTATTACAAAGTTCCTTTAAGATTTTCCACATTTTTGTCGGGTCCGATTTATGATTATCTTTCTTAGATTCATAATATTTTTTCTTACTTGATATTATGAGTTCCCAAGCGTAGTTTCTTTGAAGTCTATACTCTTCCCAATCTTCTTCTTTCTCCGTCAATATAAATTTTGAAAATCTCCTATCTCGTTCTTAAATTACTGAAATAATATTGCTACTTATCCAAGGCTTTCTTACTTTTTTTGAGAATTTTGCCTTTATTTTCGTTGCTTCTCTTAGTGCTGCAGTGATATTGGTTTGAAAGGTTTCTTACATTATATTCATATTACTTGGATCAAATCTCCAATTCGCATCTAATAGACTATTCATTAGTTTACCTCTATCAACTCTGTAATAATTTTCACTATCATTTACTTCGATTTTATCAAGATTTTTACCTTTTCCAAAAGTCACTTCCAGTGTACTGTGGTCAGAAATTTTTGGGGTATGGTTAACATTACTTTTTATATCGGGTATATTAGAGAATGCTAGGTCGATTAAAGTCTTTGACGTTTTAGTTATACGTGTGTACTCGGTTACAAATTGCTTCAGATGACATATATTTTGAATCAGTTTCAATTTCTTTACGTACAAGCTGGAATTGTTTTTCCAATCAATATTAAAATCTCCTATTATAAGAATATCTGAATTTAAATTTATAAGGTCCTCCGCGAACCATTCTTCTAGTATATTCAAAAATTCAGCATGGCTGCTATTTGGTGAATGATAAAGGAAACCCACAAAATAATATTTGTTCGCCAAATGAAGTTTCAACATAAGTATAAACTTGGAATTACATGAAATTTGTTTATATATCACACAGGGTACATTTTTTTTTACGTAATTGATAATTTCACCTGTATGAGAAGAAGTTGAATTGCATCTAAAAATTTTATAACCATCAATGAAAAGTTCGTTACTTTCAACTTCATCCGTTACATGTGTCTCCGTAAATCCCATGACGAGTGGATCTGCTCCAATTAATAAATGCTCAATTTCATCCAAATGATTTATGACGCCTTGTGAGTTCAGACACTTAATTGACACTTGATTAGACTTTAATTGCTAATCAGAATTGTATTTGACTATGTTTCTGAGCAATTTTTCAGTACGCTTTGAAACTTCACAATTTTTATCCCATACTGCGTGAGTGACATCCTCTATATTTATTTATTTATTTATTTATTGATAATCGATAATTCACTCTACAGGTTAAAGAACCCAATTACAGAGGAACTATGAACATGAACAGATACAAATGAAATGTTTCAAAACGTATACAACAAAAGAATTGTCAGATAATCGAAAAACTTATCTACATATAACGGCTAACGATGCAAGAAATAATTTACCATAGTTTTCTTAAATTTGAGAAATTGATCATTGAAAATATCGAAAGTTCCTAGAGTTAAATTTAGATTATTAAATTTTATACAGATCTGTCTAACAGGAGACTTAAGTTCATAATTTGTCATTGGAGTAGGGTAGGAGAATATGAAGTTGGCGCGCGATCTCGGTACATGGAAGTTAAGATGGCTCAAGATAATAGGATCGTCCATCTTATTATTTATTATTTTATACAAATATAGACAGGACTGAATTGTCCTACGATCATCCAAGGACAAAACACCGAACTCAATGAGGCAGTTGTTGTAGTTAAACTCGTTAGATGATGGATACGATCTATATCTCTTAAAATACCAATATCTTAAGAATTTTCTTTGGATTGCTTCAATTGAGTCAATGTGTTTATCATAGATAGGACTCCACACCTGCAAACAGTATTCAAGCTTAGACCTTACAATAGAGTTACATAAAGATTTCAAAGTTTGCAGACTGTGGAAAGACCGCGTATTTCGGTTGATAAATCCACGATTTCTGTGGGACACTTTTATCAAGGAGTTATAATGTGGTACTAGAGTTAGTCCATCATCAAAAAGTATGCCCAGATCATTGAATTCAGTGACCCGTTCGAGATTACAATCATACATTTTGTATTGATGCAGAATGGATGACTGCTTTACAAAATAAGTCATAACTTTACATTTATCATAGTTAAATAATAATTTAGACTCAGAAGACCAAACTAGAACATTATCAATGTCACATTGCAGTTTTTCACAATCTTCAGTTGTGTTAACGGTACGATAAAGTTTCAAATCGTCTGCATACAGTAGAATATTTGAAAACTCAATTACATTTGTTATGTCATTAATGAAAAGCACAAACAATAGGGGACCTAAGTTCGAGCCTTGAGGTAACCCAGAAGTGGCAACATAATGTTTGGAGTTAAAGTTATTACAGTGGACTGAAAGCTTTCTGTTATGAAGATAAGAACCTATGAATTGTAGTAATCTATCTGAAAAATAGAAATTATCATGAAGTTTCTGAAGTAATATGCTATGGCTAACTTTGTCAGAAGCTTTGGCAAAATCAGTATATACCACATCTATTTGCTTGATATCATGTAATGAGTTAAAAGTGAACTCAGTGAAATTCATTAAATTTGTGATAGTTGATCTACCGGAGATAAAACCATGCTGGTGAATAGAAATACGGTTACGTACGGCAAAATATAGGTGTTTATAAATGATTTTTTCAAAGACTTTGGCAACAGTAGGCCGAATAGCGATAGGACGGTAATTGACAATATTGGAACTATCGCCAGATTTAAGAACAGGAGTAATAGAAGTGAATTTAAGTTGGGTAGGAAATGTGCTAGTTGTCAAACAAAGATTAAATAATATGAAAAATGGTTTCACCAGAAATTCACCACAGCCTTTGACAATGTATGAAGGTAAATGATATTGAGTTTCAATACCTCTTTTGCGTAACAGCAATTTGTACATTTCATTTCTATAGACTTACATTCTTAAAACAAGTGTTCCTCACTGCATTTGGGGCAAACTACTTTGTTTTTGCAGTCCTTAATTTTGTGACCGTACCTTGCACATTTATAGCATCTAAATATACCTAAATTTTCTGTTACATCACATCGGTACCACCCTATATTAATTCTCTGTTGTTTCATAATTTCATTAAATGCTACTGAGTTAACTTTCGCTATAACTATGTATGATTTATATTTTCTAATAGAATCAACAATTTTGATATGATTCACCTTAACTTTGGTCGTAGCTGGTAGTTTATTTTGTACCAGAATTTTACTTTCTAAATTCATTTTCAATTCATCCATGTTCTTATTAAGATCAGCAAATTCATTTTCAGTATCATTTATTCTGATTTGTATTTCTGGATTTTTAACCTTTGCCATTTGTATGCTGTAATCCTATTTCAGTTCATTATTTGAAACCTTCTCCATTTTCTGAGAATCTTCTTTCTTGTCACATTTTATCAGTATTCCACCATCTTTTATATTTTTCATTGTTTGTACACCGATTCGCAAGTCAGCAGGATTTATTTTTCTATTAATTGCTTCCCTGGTTTTCTTACTATCCTGATTTATTTTAGGCTTTATAACAATCGCTGCTTTATTAGCATAGGTTTTCTTTGTCGTCATTGATTCCATTGATATTATCTAACTTTTTTTGTTGTTTGTCGACAATAACTAATTTATGTTGAATTTCACAGTCTTGCATTTGAACTTTCAAATCCAATTTATACAAAAATTCCATATTACTGAATAACGCTAGATAAGGATCCGTTTTGCATGATTCACAGATAAAATTTAATTGTGAACAGTTTGCGTAGCTCTCAAAATAAGCCTTAGATATCTTCAAACACTTATAATGGAATTTATTCCCGCATGGTCCAGAATATTCAATTTGATCATATCGAGCAAATATCACATTTACTGTACATTTTTAACAATTATAACTGGAAATTTATTGAAATTTTAAACATTTACACTGGTCCACTGTACTTCTTCAACCTGGTCCACCAACACAAGCGTGTAATCGCACTTCAAATTAGCAGCATTAAAAAAGTTCTACGATTTTAAACTGACAAAACTTATGTATGTAAATACTCACACCATATGATTCGTAGTAAGATCAGCAGAAAACACTGTACTCTAGATTTGTGCCACTCAGTAACAATTTTATGAGAACTGAATATTTAAAACTTCCGTATTACAGACAAATTATCACTTTAAACTCTGACGACTCAGGTGACACACCTTAATCGACACTTGAAATTATGAATTATATTGATGGGCCTCTTTTACTTGCAAGACGGATTTGCGATATGATTTTTAATTTTTTATAGCCATTTTGAAATTGAAATGAGGCGCTGGTATCTCATCAGGGTTGAGGAATTTATAGTAAAAGCTATATTTACTATCTCCCAACAGAATTGTAATCTTCAATAATTGAATCGAATTTAAATTCACTGATAATGTTATCCGTATCATTTTCAGTTATAGATTGAGATACCCATTTTTGTTCATGCTGTATATTAATGAGGAATAATTTAATTTGGGATGCCCAGTTAAGTTGAATTTTATTGATCTCTGAGCTATCTAATTCAACTAGTCTGTTAAATAGAATTTTTAAAAGACGGTCATTGGATAATAAAGTGATTTTTCTCCAAAGGTCTAGAATACGTTTCCAAACCAAGACTGATATGTGAACTATACCTGTTTCTAGTCTGATGTATAATATAGGAGTATGAATTGGCAGTAATAAAATGTTTTTCAAAAGTTGTACCTGGCCTTTATCGATTAGATTTTGTTCGAAGGCACCTCAAACTTCAGTACCATATGGCGGAGTGGCATTGGTAATTGCGATAAGCAGTTTTGCTTTTTTCTCCCATCCTTCAGATTTGAGTGAGCATTGGTTTGCAATAATCGCTTTTTTGTTGTTTTCTAGAGCTGCTAATTTAAACTCTGAAATTCTAATGTTTTTGTCTTATCCGTATTAGCCTCTAGGCAATGAAGTACACAAGAATCAGGTAAAAGTTCAAGCTTCTTTCTTACATCTATCGGAGAGTCGCCGAATAGTATCAAATCAGCCGCGTAGGCTAACATTAATGGATCATCTTTCCCATTAATATTTATGCCTGGAACACCCGAGTTTTGGAAAAATGCCCAGATATCGTTGAAAAAATTTGCAAAAAGTAAAGGTGAGAGGGTCTCACCCTGGAGTAACCCTTTACTGATTTTAATAGGCTCAGATAGATTATTACTTATTTTGATTTGCTGGAAAGCGTTGTCGTACAAGTTTTGCAATAATTTAATAATTTTTGAAGAGATACCAAACTGATATAATTTGTACCAAAGAAGATTATGGTTAATGGAATCGAACGCTTTCCTCAAGTCAATAAAAATAGCATAAATTTTTGCTTGGATAGTCTGAGACGCAAGTGAGAAATAACAGCGAGCGCATAAATTTCATCAATCGTGCCTCTTTCACGCCTGAAGCCTGATTGGTTTTCATGTAAAGCTATATTTATTTCACACCAATTCTTGATTCTTTGTTGAATCAGTTGAGTAAGAATCTTACAGCAAAAATTTACTAAAGATATGCGTCAGTAATTATGGAGATCCTTCACATCGCCCTTTTTATGTAGGTATTAAGAAAGTATGTGTGGTACACCAGTTATTCGGTAATATGCCTTGAGCAAAGATCAAGTTTTACATGTTTGATAAATAATGTAGCCACGCTGGGGGTAGATTTTTATAGTAATCTGCATTGAGATCATCCTCGCCATGTGCTTTGTTAGATTCAGATTTTAACAAACTAACTTCTAACTCCTCTATTGTGAAATCTGTGTCAGAAAAAGGATGCACACAATCATGGAATTTTGAAGATGGGGTATTAGTTTCTTCCAAGTTTCTATAGAATATTTCCCATTCTCCTATTGTTATTGCATTGATATTAAATGTTTTCCCTTTCAAAGCATTAACAGTTTGCCAAAATTCTATGTTATTTTGGACATTCTATATTTAATTGCGTATATTTACATAGTAGTGATACTTATTTTGTTTTATTGAATTCAAGTAGAATTTTTTTATTGCTAAATACACTTGTAGGTGTGCTTCATCATTTGTTTTTTGGTATAATTTTCAACTTACTCTTCAGTTTTTTTTTTTTGCTGTAACGCAGTCTTTATCGTACCAAGGTTTATTATTCAAAATTTACATGTTCCATCTGTAGCATATGGGAAGAATTTGCGCACTCTTCTATTGCAGCAGCTAAATTTTCCGACAAATTATTTATATTTTGACTGTTGAAGTATATTCTGTCTCGAGTTACTCAAATTTAATTGATATTCGGTTAGATAATTTAGATCGAATTTCAATTGCACACTATATTTTGTCGCATTTGAGAAATTTTGTCGTGAGATTTGTTGCTCTAAATATATTTTGAACGTTATTAGGCAAAAACTATGATTTTTAACAGTTAAAGTTGGATTAATTAAAAGATTCGTAATATTTTTGGCATATTCAATATTCGCAAATGATAAATCTATTGTGCTCTCACCTACAGCATTGAAAAAGGTATATCTTCCCGGTATATCACCTTGAGTTCTGCCATTTAATACAAAATATCCGTACTTTTCCATGAGATTAATAAGTCGAACCCCTCTAGAATTGGTATTCAAATGTAGTGAGGTTCTTTGTCCGTAAATATGTGATGTATCAAATATTTCCCCTGATGTTTGACTTAGCTGACCTATATGTGAATTGAAATCACCTAATATTAAAATTTCGTGCGATTCGTACATTGCTGTAACACATTATTTATCCTTCTTGAATGTAAGTATTGTAAATGAATATTTCAGGTATTTCCTACAATTTGTTCTCGAAAAAAGTACATGATCCCTAACTTTTCATTAAATTATTCTTTGGGAATTAGAACAAGATTATATAGAAGTCGAAACAACACTACAATATATACAACGTACGCTAACACAACAAGATATAAAAAAATTCTAATAACAAAAAAAAAAATGCAAAAAAAACATCTGGACAAAAAAAAGATAAATTCTACTAAATGTAACAGTCTTCATAAACTATAGTTCAAATACAAAATATCACAGATATCAGGAACTATAATTTTTTGCGGTCCACTAAATAATAATTAAGGACAGCTACCGAAAGATGAGGATATGCTTCTAGATGATTTTTGATTTTTTGCATGGTTACAAGAGAGTCTAGTTTTTGTTTTCCTTTTTCTTCATAATATGTATTCTTCAACTTATAATATTAAATTTTTTCGTTTCGTAATTGTATACTCTTCTTATTGACATAACTGGCAGTATTATTTTTTTACAGCTGTATGTTTCTTTTCCTTTTTCTATTAATTTGATTTTTATTCAAAACCGAAGCACATTGTGACGATTCTTCCATGATACCTTTGGTTACTGGATTTGGTAGGCAAAGGCTCGTTATGAATATCCGAGGGTTGTGGAATCCAAATTTTTTCAATTTCAGATGTACTTTGGTTTCCCTCTTTTTTCAATTGTTCATTCCTACGGAATATTTCCCTACTACTTGTTAATAATAATTAAGGAATAATATTTTTTTTTATTTTGAATATCTCATCCATATCATTGAAAATTCGAAATATTTTCTTTCCCTGTCTGTTTTCTTCTGATCATCAGCATCTTTTTTGAAATTTACTCCCAAGACCCCCCATGTATTCTCGCAATTGGCGGGGCTAAAGTCGTAATCCAAATTTTTCATTTCATTAGAGATGACTTCCCATGATGACTTCATGCTTCTTACGGCCATAGTATCCACTCATTGTCTATTCGCCTCATACAAATTAATTAATATTTTTGTACTATTGGTAGTCCATTCTATATATTGCTTTTGTGGAACTACTATTTTCAACAAAACATAATAATTAATAAGCCACAATGTTATTCTATTGAATATATCAAAAAATGACAGTCGACAGTCACGTCTTTTTCAGTGCAAAATTTTCATCTAATTTATGGTAAACAGTATAGAAATTTGAAGAAAAGTTATGTAGCAAACTGCCTTTTCAGTACTAGTTCTTGATACTATTCAAATGATTTGTGCTCTATTACTATCGTTTTCAACATATATTCAACTTTTTACATAGTAAAAATGGAGAAATTGTATATTACTGTAAATTAAACAAGCGTAAACTTAAGTTTTGAGCGCGAATCGTGTGAGATCTAACAGTCTACTCAAACGAAAAATCCTTGATACTAAGATGAAAGACAAAAACAGTGATGATGAAAGTGAAGCCAAGACTTGTGTTAAATGTAAAAGTGACTTCAACAACGAAAAAATTATCTGTTGTGACGGTTTATGTAATCACTGGTTTCATTTAAAATGCGCGAAAATTAAAGATAAAGATTTCGCTACATTAAGTTTTGTTACGTGCCAATTTGGCCTCTGGTTATTTTTTTTGTAGGATTAAATTCTAAAATATAGTTTGGGTTAATTTGGGTTTTTTTTTCAAGTAAATTTCATGTACTTACTTTTGGTTAAAGATATTTTCAGTTTCAAATTCTATCGTTTTCAATTCATATTTCAAATCTTTAGTTTTGTTTCTCTTCGTTAAGCTCAGTTTTTTTGGTTACATTAAAAGCGTGTTTTTGTTTACTTCTGTCAATCAAATTTTAGTTCAAGATTTTGTAATTGTCGCTGTTGTAATGCGCGAGCTATAGTCAGTGACGTTACTCAGTTTTTTTTTGAATTAATGAAAATCGTTTTTTCTTAATTAAGTCCGGTCGTCCGGAATTGACTTAACAGAAGTCGTCAGTCCACAGTTGGTCTTCAACTACCAAAGTACATTTTGTCCATTAAAATTTTTTAAGAATCGCTTTTTGTATATTGGCTTTTGCAATCCTCTAGGAGGGATAAAAAACTAGCTTTTCTTAGCTTCGCGGAACATTTTTGGCACTTGGTGCAGTTTTGTGTTGTTCCGCAAGCATCTCCATTGTTGGAGGATTATTGAAATTTTGTGTACGACATCGCTTTCTTTGCGCCGACCATCTGCGTGCGTAGTTGAACTACTTTGACCAACATCTCGGCTACGGATTGCCTAATACCACCTAGGCACCCTTTTATCCAATCTCTGACCCTGGTGTGACGTCACCAGATTTCCTGAGCCAGTCCGGACCGGGAAATATCTGTTTGAGGCGTCCATCTTGGTGCGACAGACCAATAGAGGTCAACGAGCTCCAGCAACCAACCGAAAGTGACAGCTAAGTGGCATTACGTTCGTGGTTTTGTTTTTTTTCCCTTATTCGGACTGCCGATATTTTTACCTTCATTTTACTTATTCACTTTGGGTGGCTAAACCGCCCTACACGGCTGAATCTAATTTACTTTTGTTTACTGCTTTTTTTTGCGTGGTCATTTGGACCACGCTGTTATTTTGTAAATTGTATAGGGTCAGTCGACGAAGTAGTTTGTTTTTTTTTTTTACGCTTATGTGGCATACTTCGCTGTGAACTCGATTCGATCGAAGAAGGGCCAAATTTATTGTTGTTGTTATTTTTTTTGGTATACTCATAGACGTACGCGCGAGTTGTTCCGCATCTTCATTTACTTTTTTTGGTACCTTTTTGTACAACGTCGAGGGCTCTAACCTAACTTATTTACATTTATTTATTTGATTTTTGCGCTACTTAGGCGTAAGGCATTGTAAGGCCTACTATTTACGTTCATTTATTTGTTTTTTCTTGCGTTATTTAGGCGGGTAATTTGAAATAGTTATTCCAATTACTTTATATTCATTTATTTTTATTTGGCACTACTAGGTGCGTTGTTCAAAGTACTTATTTAATTAAATTAATTTATTTTGGGTGAATACCTTTTTTTTTTATTGAATGAAAATTGCCCACACTTTTCTTTCCAGCAGTGTAGAAGAGAGCGTAATTTCTCTCAGTAAGCTCGAGGTAAGTTGCTGTTTGAGTTATATTAAATTATTTGGGAGTCAGCAACCAGATTGACGCTGACGAACAGAATACTAACACCTATTCTCCTGTTTCCCAATTATTCCTTTCAACACCTTAACTTCAGGTATTTTCGTGGTTGAGTACCTTGGGAAGAATAAATTCAACTACGTGGCGCCCTACTATTTATTTCTTTACCTATATTCTATTGTATATATATTTTTTTTTGCTGAAGCTAGCCTCACTTCACCCAATTATTTCCCTGAGTCTGAGCTAGACTTACGTAGAATTTTTAGAGTCACTTTAAACCTATCATTCAAATTTTACGTAATAGTTTGCATAAAAACTTAAAGTGGTATTGTGATACTTGCATGCCGACCGAAAGCTTTAAAAATGAAATTAAGGAAATAATAAGCGAATCTTCAGAACGATGATTTGAAAGACCGTATCGAAAATACAGTGGTAATTAAACCTAATGCTGACAACATCAAAATTGGATCATATTCTTAAGTGGTACAGAGAAATAATCCCGTTGTAACAATAAAGCCAAAGGAGGAACAAGACAGTCTAAAAACACGTAAAGTTAGAGAAAGAATAAATCCATCGAACTTATCGGTTGGAGTAACTTTTGTTAGAAAAAGATGTCAGGGACCTGGAAAGTGAAGTTACACAAAAACTGGGAAGCAAATATTATGTCAAGTTACCAATCTTAAAAAGTCCACAGATGAAAGTGATTCGACTATCTGAGAATCCTAAGACCAAATTATTCAAAATTTGAGGCATCAAAATCCAGTGCTGAATGAAACATCAAATATTGAAATAAAACATAGATGGGAACGCAATAAGAGGTACAATTTTGTTGCAGAAGTGGATACAAATACATTCAATATTCTAATAAATGAGGGAAAAGTTAACATTGGCCGGGACAGATGTAATGTGTATGAAGAACTGAATATTATGAGATGCTATTAATGTTTGGGAGATGGGCACAAATCTAGTAACTGCAAAAACAAAACTACATGTAGTAATTGTGGAAACAATCACAAATACATGGAATGTACTTCAACAACAATCTATCGTGCTTACTGTAGTGCAGCCAATAACAAGCTGAAACTTAATTTGAAAAAGAACCATAATGCCTTGTGTAGAACTTGCGAAGTTTTTCTTAGAATCGCAGATACACAGAAAAATAAAATTTAGTATATATATAGCAATCAAAGAGAACCGGAACATCAGCCCAAATCCTGAATATGAGCTCTGGAAATTATTTGGCAAATAAAGATGAAATAGACTCTATAATAAATGAATTGAGATCTTTAATTTTGTGCTTGACGGAAACGAAAACAACAGCAGACATCGAGGATATAGAATTAGCGGTAAAAAACTACAACTTAGGAATGTGTGACTCACAATCCAGGCATACCGATGGAGTACTAGTGTTTGTTAGATCTGATTTGAAATTTAAAGTGTGCAGTGTACTGAGTGAATTTAACTGTTGGTGGTTGTTAAGAATAACATTCGGGTGCCAATCAAAAAATTACATAATAACTGAACTTTACCGCTCTCCAAATAGCAGTTCATCAGCATTCATCATATTTTTAGAAGAATGGTTAAGCAATTATGACACTGCTAGCGAGACTTTTATAGTGACGGGTGATTTTAATATAGATTTATTGGATAGCTCTAACTTTTATCGTAATAAAATTTTAAATATGTTCGAAACAAGCGGTTACAAACAGCTGATAAAAATGAGCCTACAAGAGTTACCAATACGTCTAAAACTTTGGTTGACTATGTAATCTCTAATGATTATAATTTAGAATGTAACGTTATAGATTCTTTGATAATCACGGACCATAAGATTTCAACACTTGAATTGACAACAGAGTTAAACTACGAAATCGGTAATAAAATTACCGTGAATAATATAGATAAGGCGTTTTTACTAGAAAATCTTATTGCATACGATTGGATTTATAATAGTGTAAGTGTTGATGAACGTGCAATATTCAATGCCTTGGGTAAACTAAAAGACAATGTAGCATTAATATACTTAGATGATATATTAATCCCATCAAAATCCATACCAGAAGGTCTGAAAGGGTTGGAAGATGTTCTCTGTGCTCTTACAAATGCTGGATTTTCTTTGAACATGAATAAGTGTCGTTTCTTTGAAACACAGATTGAATATTTGGGTCAAGAAATTCCTGAAAATGGAATTCGCCCAGGGAAAAATGAAATTGATGCACTTCTTAAAACACCAGCACCCCAAAATGTAAAACAAGTACGTCAATTCATAGGCTTAGCTAGCTACTTCCGGAAATTCATTCCAAATTTCGCTGCACGTACAGCTAGTATTACAAAGTTAACTAGGGCAAATGAAAAGTTCATTTGGGTCGATGATCAAAACAAAGCGAAAGAATATATTTTCACTTACTTCACCATTGTTAGTATCTTTCAACCCTAAGCTACCAACAGAGCTTCATACCGATGCCAGCTCACTTGGTTTCGGGGCTATATTGTTTCAACGTTATGATAATCAGCTGAAAGTTGTTTCGTACTTCTCCAAACGCACATCGACCGTCGAATCCAAATACCATTCGTATGAACTCGAAACTCTAGCTTTATTTTACGCTGTTGAACATTTACGCGTATACCTACTAGGTATAAAATTCAAATTGGTCACCGATTGTAACTCGTTGAAACTGTCGCAGAACAAAAGGGACTTACTACCTCGTGTAGCTAGATGGTGGCTCTATTTACAAACTTTCAACTTCGAAATCGAATATCGCAAGGGAAAGTATCTTCCCCATACTGTGAAGCGTTTCGCATTCCAATAGCTATTCCATAAAACTGGAATTGTCATAGCACAAAAATACTAACTAGAGTTTTCAGAGAATTCTCCAGGTCATTTTTTGATCATATCTTTGGCTACAGTTCTCTTTCGATTGGTGGTCAGGTTTTTTAATTCAAATCTTTCATTCGGTAGAATCTGAACTACTTCACAGGGTCCATCATACTTTTCATCTAACTTTGACAGGTGTGAATTACCCGATGGGTGGAACACAAAGTCGCCAATTTCAATAATTTTATTAGAACGTCTTTTTTTATCGAATCAAGTTTTGGACAATTCCGCCTGTCTTTTCATACGTTCGTACGCAATTTTTCGATCATTTTCTAAGTTACTGGAAGTATCAATATTTTGAATAGGGTCAGTGAGGGTAGTTATCTCAGGGGAGCTAGTATTGAGACCGGTTAATAAATAAATTGGACAAAAGCCGGTAGTCTTATGTATTTTTGTGTTAAGCACAGTTTGTAATTTGAAAACCGCGTTCGGCCAATCTGACTTCTTCTCAATTTCGGTAGTTAACAGATTCAATACTGTTCTCACGTACCTTTCTACTTGCCCGTTGCCACGCGGGGCTCTTTTAGCAATTAAATGTTGCTCGATACCCAGATCGGAAAGCAACCGTCTCACTAGACTATCAGTAAAGTTAGTGCCTCTATCACTAATAAACCGTTTGGTGCAACCAAATATATTTAAGTGAATTCTTAGTTTATCGCGGGTTTCTAAGCCGCAAAGTGTCTTTGATGGTATCAAAAATAGGTATTTTGTGAAGGCGTCTACGATGAGGAGAATATGTTTATATCCTTCAGGACAGGCGGTAAAAGGACCTACGCAATCGGAATGAACTGTGTAGAAGGGAACTGGCTTTTTTTCTATAGGGTGCAGTTTCCCATGTTGGGGTCCGGTGTGCTTTTTGTTGATAATACACTTCAAGCAATGCTTACAATATTTTCGTACAAACCTGGTCATTTCCGGAAACCAAAAGTAATGATTTATTTTTGCAAAAGTTTTATCTGGGCCTACATGACATTGATTATCGTGGAAAAGCTCCAGTAAGCCAATACAACTACCTTTTGGTTTAAAAGCGCGATAAACAGGAGGATTGCTGCCTGGATTTATTTTCCTGAATAGGATATCATTTTGACAAAAGTAATCATTTGTTAGCTTTCCCTCATTAAGTTTTTGTTTAATATCATTGGTTTCATGATCTTTTGCCTGAACCATTTTCAACCAATTATCTTGTGATATTGTGTTAATATTTGCTACACTATCAGCGGTCTGTGTAGGGACTGGATTCCGATTTAGGTAATCAACGTATATATATATATATATATATATATATATATATATATATATATATATATATATATATATATATATATATATATATATATATATATATATATATATATATATATATATATATATATATATATATATATATATATATATATATATATATATATATATATATATATATATATATATATATATATGACGATTTATATATATATATATATATATATATATATATATATATATATATATATATATATATATATATATATATATATATATAAATCCTCATATCATTTTGGCGTCCTAATATTGCGCGTTTGCATTTAATCTGGCGTCCATTGTAAATTGGAGTCCGTATATCGGACGCCACTTTAGAATTGCTTCAAAATTTTTTCCTGGCTTGTTCCCGACCTCTAGAGGCTAAATTCAAAATTTCATTTTGACGCCAAAATGATAGGGAAATGAAAATTTCCGTATATTTTTAGTTCCGAAAAATTCCGCTCCAATTTTTAGTGGCGTCAAAAATATACGTGTATATTCTCACTTCATATATTTCGCCATCATACTGGCGTCCAGAAACTTGACAACACTGTCGCAAAACATCGATCGATAATGAAACAGATGCTTGCGCTTTTGACATGGAATTTGTTAGGAGTATGGCTTGAATTTGGAATTGAATTTCTTATGCAGGTCTTAACATAATATTTCTATCAATATTTTATTGCAGGCTGAAGTATTATAGTACAGTTACTTGATTTCAGAAATTATTCTTGCTTGGAAGTAATTCTTTATCAACTTAAAATTTAAGCAGTCAATTTTAAATATTAAGAAAAAACAGTTGAGTACTGACTCAAGTATGAGAAGCAGGTGAACAAATTCATGTACTTCTTTCTAATAGTTCAAGAGCCGACCGCACCTTATCGTTCCTAATCAGATTAAGGGCCGAATTGTATATGAATTGATCGAAGATATAGTAGTCATTAGGATGTCACCTTTATAAATCCAGGATCAAGTCCTAAGGATCGAAAAAAGGCCATATCCGATCAATAAGTTATTGATTGATTTGAAACTAGTATCAATCGATTGCAGAGGTCAAGTACTTTAGGACAAAACCAGGATACTACCTCCGTTCTATCCAAAACAGAAAAAAACACAAAAATCATAAGGGAAGTTCAAAACGACAGGGCAGAGGGTGGTACCTTGGTTTTTCCTCGGAGTATCCGACCTTCGCCACTAATAAGTACTAGTTTCAATTTTAAGTTCTATCAGAGGAGTTGACTCCGACGAAAATTGACCGGAAGTAGCCTTTTTTTTGACGCTTAGGACAAGATTCCAGATTTAAAAAGTCTGTTACCTAATTGACCACTATATTTTTGATTGATTCATATGAAATTTGACCGTAAGTTCGATTAGGGAATATAGGGTAAGTCAGGGATAGTTCGACTAGCGGGAGAGACGGACCACTGTGGTTATTTGCAAAAGTGTTCAACAGATTTCGCCTGACGTCCTGACTAGCTGGAAAGCAAGTCACATAATCATCGCTGCGAGAAACTGGACGTCAAAATCTTGTTTTATTAACTTTTTGTATTCGATAAAAGTTTGACGTTGCCTTGAAAATTTTCAGTGTGCATGTTGTGCGATACAGAATCGACTGCAGTTAGGTTTGTGCAAAATAATTGTTCGTGATATAGAGTATACGGTCCATGTAGATCATTATAACCTGAAATGAGCGATCGAGCTTGCAACACATTACGACATATAACTGGTCCATCTGTCCCATGGCTTTGGGATAGATGGACCACGTATTTAAGGGTGAGTTGGACCAAGTACGACATTGCTGAATAGCAATATTATGTGTCAATTTATTCAGTAACATGCTTTAATTCTATTAATAGAGCCATGCCCAAAATATATAGACGCAAAGGTACAACACAAAGAGGAGATTGGACAGCAGAATCTTTACTCAACTCAATAGAAGCTGTGGAAAAGGGTACGATAGGCGTTAATGCGGTAGCTTAGGAGTTTGAGATACCAAAAATAACGTTAAAACGTAGACTAAAAAAAAAAAAAGTTTTTTAGTGCATATAGATCAACTGATATTGTCATTTTACGTTACCCTGGTTCTGAATGTTTTGTTTAATTTCCTTTTTATTCCATGTTATTTCATTATAATTATGTTTAGATCATTTAAAGATTTATTTATATTGTCTGGATATAGACTTTGCAGTGGTCCATCTGACCCGAGGCAACTGGTCCGTCTAACCCGGAAGAGGTCCATCTATCCCAGAAAACTTGATTTTTAGTTCTTGCAATTTACTGTTTTTGAGACTGATATATTTTAGTTTTGTTATTACCAAATGATACTCTTTGTTATAATATATACTACTACAAAATTTCATTTTTTTTCTAAAAGTTTTGGGTGAGCTACATGACTTTTTATAAAAGTGGTCCAACTATCCCTGACTTACCCTAAGGTGCGGTCGGCTCCCCAACTATAGGATCACTATATGATGTGAGAACTCGCTATTTCATCCGTGATGTGGTCTTATAATTGTTGTAGAAAAACAAATTATATCGTTTGTACAGAGCAAGTGGAATATTTTTGTTGCAAGTTCATCATTGCTTTTACTAGGACTAAATTGATGAATCTCAAATTATTCATGTTTTTGAAGTCCCTGATGGTCACAAAGTTACACTCTCAGTGTGATCGAAGAAAAATTAGAATGGATGGATGAATTATCATTATTACATATCTCCTGTAATACATTATAAGAGTGATATAAGCTTGTAATATACAAGGGAACGAAAACTAATTTTTGTTTCTATTAATATAATCTATTACTGGATATCACATCCATCATGGCTGAAAAACTTAAAGAGTAGGTATACAACATACATATAAGTTGTTACTTGGAGAAAACATGATTTGAGTTTTTTTTTTGTTCAATTTAGAATTCACGGGCAACATGAAACCGGAACAATTTTGTGTAAGGAACGAAAATGTTGCTTTATTTTTCGTAAATCTGCCGGTAACAGAGTTCACCAGAAGATAATTTGAGTTACTGTGAAAAGCCACAATTTGGTTCAAGGTACAAGTTGAATTTTTTTTTTAAATGAGAACTCTAACTATTTGAGTGCCCGGTTTATGCAAAGGGCTATATTTTGAAAGCATTCAACAATAATTGTATCTCGGAAATGATATGCTCAAACTGATTCTATATAACATACATCCGTTCAATCTCATATTTCAATTTGTGCGAGTTATCATATCATCGCTTCTCTTATTCAGTTTGTGGATAGATGAACATTGACTCTGTTCTCGCAATTGTGTTAGAACATTTCTTAAAGTCAGGGAGTCGGCCGCACCTCATGTTCCCTGATTGAGCTTATGGTCAAATTGTATAATATGAATCAATCGAGAATATTGTAGTCAATGAGGTGACAGACTTCAAGTGTCGAAAAAAGGCTACTATTGTTCATTTTTGTTAGGATCAACTTCCCTGATAGATCTTATGATTGAAACTAGTACCAATCGATAGTGAAAGTTAAATACTTCAGGAAAAAACCAAGGTGCTACCCCCTGCTTTGTTCGGAAGGGGAAAGAGAAGAATAGACAAGGATAATATTATGTGGTGGCAACATTGGGCTGATAGCATTGTGAACAATTTTGCATTCTATATTCAATCTTTGATGAAAAATCAAACACCATTCTGCTCGAAAACATGAAAAAAATCTGATGTGAATACCAAATGCCTTACTTGTACATCTTTTGACTCAATAATTAACAGTTGGCACTGATATTGTCTCAAGACAAAATCGACTCCAACCAAAATTTGAGATGATAATTCAATCATTTAGATGCTACAATACATTAATGGTCAGTTGTACTGCTCTAACTCAAATTTGAGGCTTCACTTATACAAAAAATGTCGAATTGAAATAAGGACAGCAATGTTCATGTCACATTCAATCTTCATATTTTGATACGATATTGTTGAGTTAGGTGGCACCCAAAATTCAAGTGACAGCGGTGCAACTGGCCATAGAACGCTTTAAGCAGTCTCAAATACCAAATTTTATCATTCTACGGCCAAAGTCTCGAATTTATGCGAAAAATTGAAAAAGATTGTCAGATAAAGCTTACTTTCAGCTCAATAGATTGTTATGAAAATATTAAGTTATCATTCGAATGCTACAATTTCTTTAAATACAAAATTTCAAGATTCTACGGCTGATTGTTCTGGATTTATATGAAAAATTTGAAAACGTGCTTAGTAAACTGAACTCCTGGTTGATCCGACTGCAGTCATAATGCAAGGTGTACAATTAGTTCTTATAGAAGTGTTTTGCGGTACAGACGATTGCAACCATAATAGGGGCTGCAAAACTAGACTTTGGAACAGTCTCAAAAACAAAATTCAACTATATAGATACAAAAAATTCATACGTACGTACCAAAGTCAAGCCGAAAATAGTCAAAATGCATTTAGGGATGCTCAAAACGAGAATTTCCATCAAAATCTCGAAATGTGATTCTGGCGGTTCAACAATACTAATTATTTATACTTTGTACAAGTGAGTTAAGAGAAATTCACTTGGATTACTTCGATACTTATTGAATGTTCATTATTTCATATTATAAGTAGTATCTGACTTTGTGCACCATATTGCAACACGAACAGCGAAGGAAATTCTTAGGGATATACGATATGGAAGACTCCCGACTTTCAAAATTATACGTTTACCAATTTGCATTGTGGAAAAACTAATCAGAGAATGTAGTTGTACATAGTTCAACAAAATCCATTCTCAACGCTTGAACTTTTTACCTATAGATTGATATATAAGATATGAAGAATGAATACTGATATACGACATGCTCCCAGCAACTTTGAGGAATAGGAGTCAAATATTTGGACAATTTTGGTCGTAGAATAATTTTATGCCCACATAATTGTTGTATTTATCATCAGTTACAGTTTTGCTTCAGAAGTTTATGTGCGATGTGCTATAAATCAATTTTGTAGGCGATTATAACGGAAAAGGTATTTCTATGGCCCTTTTTGTTACCATGGAGTTTTACTTACTTGTACACATCTATCTAAATTTACTATTCGCACGATTGGGCGTATTCATATGTTTACCGGCTCTCCATTCAAGGTGGTATGTGGATTTTACCGGCAAACTGTGATTACTATGGTTATGCTGACTTACCGCCCATGAGCAAAAGCGGTAAGTGAAAAATTGTGGACTTCCACAGAACGTATAAATTTATTTATCGTTATTTATGATTGAATATTCACAATAAAATGTCAAACATGACAGCTGACAGCGAATGCGCTATGAGTGGTTACTCAATTTGAAAGAGAATATTAGGATTCATATTTGGGGTAGATCGTCCAATCGTGCAAAAAATTTTTTAAGCATCACTGTCAATAATTACAGGACCGATTTCACCCAATATTTGCGAACCTCGCCAAGGCTCAGCCTCCAAACAATTATTCTCAATCGGTAAACCGTACTTACTGACCTAAATACTTGAATAACTATTTTGGGACTGATCTGTCCAATATTGCTCTTTTGGGACTGATCTATGAGAACTACTTGATTTACACCTCACACCCACCTCTATGGGCAGTTTGATGAAGTCTTAGAAACAATTTTCGCCGAAATATGTATCATATCCTTCCGTCAAACTCTATAGATCTTGCAATTAGAGAAGTAGATACGCATTTTCAGACAATAAAATAAGACAATTTCAATGGCAACTAAGATAAATATCTGCAATGTTCCAGAAACGAATGAATAAAATTTAGTGATTTTAAATTCTTTCGTGATGATCGCCTAAAAAGATGAAATATTCTGATACTCTCTTCTGGTCTCAGCTGGCGTTTCGGCCGTGAACCTTAAATTCGACCAAAAAAGATCACATCCATGGTCTTGATACACTAACCCCTTTTTTGTATCTTCCATATAATTCCTATTTTGTATCTTCCATCTAACAGGATCGATTCATAATGGTGAAGTCAGTTTTCTCTTAGGTATTCATGAGGATATGTATGAAGACTACTCGATAGACTGGTATTTATTATTGAAGTACTAAGATGAGGCATCTTATGAAAGCAACAAATAATAGTTCAGTACACAGATAAAGTTTCATTTAGTTGCCTGAAACTTCATTACTGTTGCTATCCAAATTTCATTCCCAACCAAAAGTTTCTGTAGGGAAAATTTCCCAGCATTTCAATAATTTATATTGACGAGTATTGATTGAACTGATAACGCATACTTGAATTAGGGTAGCAGCACTAGTTTAAATATTTTGAATGTTGAGAGGAAAGTCGGTAATATGATAATAATTGTGGACAAATATTTTATCCGCTAGAGCTGAATCCAAGAGAAGAACTCTAAGACATGTACCAAGTAGTATAGGGTATTTGATAAGGTGAGTAGAAAGTATTCCTTACCAGAGCCAGATTATGCATAAAGCCCGATAGACACGGGTTCACGGACCTTGGCTTAAGGAGGCCTTAACTTTGAGGATTTCACAAGCATTTGAGTCACCAGCTCATGGATCTCATTGAATTATGACCTATGAGCTTCAATGAGTCTTGATCCGGCATTTGTGTTGATTAAGAGAGGACGTAGATATGATAATTTCACAGTGAAAAGTATCTGAATTAAGATTGTGAAGAATTCAATACTCTTCCAAGAAGTTATGAGATTTTCTTGTGTGTCTTACGGCTTTTAGGATATTGCAAAAATACTCTGTACTTTTTTTTTTACAATATGATGACCTAATGAGGGGAGGTTTCCAGCTCCCAGAATTAAGATTCATATTCACACTGACCCTCATCACACATTTATAGAAAAATCTTGAGCAAAATGCAAGTTTAGACCAAAATTTTGTCACATTTCCATAGAGCAATTATTATTACAATTTATATGACATCCGTGAGTCCTTCCTGATGAATTATCCTTCACATACTTCCATTCATGGAATATACCAACAGTTCACGGACATGGCAAATACATTTTACTTCAGAACTCAAAAATAGCAATTATCAATCAAAAATCCATATTTTTTCGCAAAATCTCTCAATTTACTATGAGTTCTCTATCAACCAATGACATATTACTACTCTATGAGGATGTCTTGAGTATCAACCCATTTCAAAACTTGAATAATGTAATTCTACGCAAACCTTTGAATATATCCAACTATCACATGTGTCATCGATAGAACATTCTACGCAAGAGAGGTGCTTATCGGACTGTGAAAACTAAATCTGGCAACAAGGGGGACGCCACTTCAAACATGAAGTGAAAGCATATATATAAATAGGACGCCACTATAAACGCAATATGTAACGTATATTATTGACGCCACATTGATGTTATGATGAAAGGAGGTCATATTGTATAGGAAATGGGAACTCTGTGAATATTGCGTGAAATGGAATTTCTGTGCGAAATCTGAAGAGCCCATGAGTAATTATGTAATATACTTCGATCAGATCTCAACTATACGCGTTCCTTTCAGTAGACGCCAAAATGAACATCTTTGTAAGGACGTCAAATTGATAGGGTGATTTATATATATATATATATATATATATATATATATATATATATATATATATATATATATATATATATATATATATATATATATATATATATATATATATATATATATATATATATATATATATATATATATATATATATATATATATATATATATATATATATATATATATATATTAGATTTGGTAAAGGTTTTATTGAGAAATTCAACAAATACACTTTGAAAAAGTAACTTTTATTTAGCAATCACCTACTGTTCACTTCCATAGACAAGATAAAAATGACTGCGTTCACGCAACAAACATTAATATAAATACAACGTATCTTTTGCAATATAATGCAACACAATTAAACACCTTATATAGCATAACATTCATAGATAAATCAGCCAATACTTTTAATTGATTATAATCAATTAAGAGTATTATAACCATCCAAAATTAATTACCAATCAGTTGAAATCGTGATAAACCATATGCGGCGTTAACACGGCCAATTCTGACAAAATAATTCGTCCTCGAATTACCTAGGAAATACACTAAAGAACTGCGACGCGCGCCGCATTCCAACAGTCTCAGATATCAAGATTTGACCAATCTATATCAATGTGAAGCGTTTGGTCTTCCAACATTGTATTTTATAACCAAGAGAGGAATTAAAAATTTTGCTGTTTGACCTGCGTGAAGTCATGTGATTTTTACCAGCAGCGGATACGAGATAAAATTTGGACATTCTTGGTTTAGAGCTCTGTGGCGATAGTCACATTAAATCCGCGCTCAGTCTAATCTTTGCTGTTTGTTTTCTGAGCCTTGTTTTTTTAATATTTGAGTACTTAAATTACTAGTGTAGTGCTATTTGGCAAGGGTAAGTCTTCTGACTATTTTGTTTCTATCCTGTAAAATCTCTAAAACTACGTCTCGTTGTGTCCACGTGTGTTTCAAAATGTCGGCCCAGGCCGCATTTGTAGTCATCGGTATTTTTCGGTAGCATCTTTGTTCTTTTTTTGGGCTTTAAGTTGTTGTTAACTTTCCTATCGAGGGTTGCGGGTGTATTTTGAGGCATATTTTTGGAGATTTTAGAGTCTAAGCAAAGATTATATTGAGCTAGATTTTTGTGTTGAGTAGGATCTGAACTTATAATCCATTTCTTCCCTACTACCTTTCCTGTCCTGTTTACAGGCTGGGTTGATCTGATTCTCCGTCTTTGTGAGTAACTTTTGTCACAAAGTTTTGAGCTCCGGCGCCCAGGGGACCATTTTTGACAGCTTTGCTGCCTAAGCAGTCTAAGTTAATTATTGTTTAGCTTATCCTTGCATTTGATTAATTCTTATTAATTATGAGAATCTGTTGATTCATCGATTAAGCCGCGGAAGAGGCATAACCTCAACCTAGTTATTGCCAATTGTAACTTCAATTGTGACACGGCGTCACCATCAAATTTTTGCTATTGTTTAAATTCAGTTTAAAACCGTAACCCGGGTTTGACTAACTGTGAGCTTTGACTTTGGACCTTTATGCCGGTTTTTGAAGTCATTGAATTGTGAGCCGAGAGTTTTCTCAATTTTTCTGCATTTCGCGCGTCTTTTTTGGATTGTTTGCGCGAGCAGGTGTGTTGCTAAATTTTTATTACGGTTCACAGAAGCTTTGATTAGTATCAGTCGAGTCGCTTATTGTTCGTTTTCACCATTGCGGGTTGTCTTTTCATCATCATTACCATTTTTTCTTGTCATCAATCACTGTCATTGTATCACTACGCCTCATTCTTATTTAAGTTAAATTTATTTTCAATTTTTTGTACAATTGCGTCCATCTCTCTTCAACGTTATTGTAATAACTTTGTAGTATTCAGCCCGTCTGGCTTGTTTGTAAAGGACACTATTGCTGTTCTGGGTTTTTTTTTGAGGGTTGGAGTCAGGCCGTCTTTCTGGTTGTGTTGAGGAGAACCATTGAGGTACCGGTCGCAGGATCGAGCACTAAACCTGACCAGAAGGCGCTAACAACTGCTGCTCCGAAAAAAAAACTGCTCTCATCACCTCTACTACAAGTGCACCTCTACGACAGCGATCGAGGCTCCGGGCTTGAAGCCCTCTAAAAGTTGGGACAAATCACCATCGAACTAAGCTCAGCTTACATCCAGCCTAGCTGAGAGCTATTTGGAGTACCCTCGCCTATGACCACCATCGCTAATCAGGAGTAACGTCTTGGACACTCGCCAGTTCAGGTTCTCCTTGATACAAACAGAGAGTCAGCGGACTCCAGGGGTTACTTACAAGAGAGTGGAACGCCTGCCAATTCCCTTCGATACTGTTGTAAGTTATATTTCAAAATTAGTTTTCAAAGTTTTGGTGTATTAAATTTTTCTAATATTTTTCATTAAATAATTTTTGAGCTTCATTTGTCACTCATCATTTGTAGCCTAGGAATCCCCTAATTCCTAGTAATTCCCTTTCTTAGAAGTGGCGCCTAAGCAAGTTCTCAGAACAATACTTGCTAAAAATTTATCACTTGCTTGATGAGGCGTTAAAATTTTTTTTTTTCCCAGTTAAGCACAATAGTTCTGTAAGCTTATATATATATATATATACTATTGTGCTTAACTTATATATATATATATATATATATATATATATATATATATATATATATATATATATATATATATATATATATATATATATATATATATATATATATATATATATATATATATATATATATATATATATATATATATATATATATATATATATATATATATATATATATATATATATATATATATATATATATATATATATATATATATATATATATATATATATATATATATATATATATATATATATATATATATATATATATATATATATATATATATATATATATATATATATATAAGTTAAGCACAATAGTTCTGAAAGCAACAACCTACCTGTCACACACATGTGCCTGGCTAGCTAAAAATCAGACGGTGGCTGGGTCGGAGTAAGCAGAAGCTTTCAGAACTATTGTGCTTAATATATATATATATATATATATATATATATATATATATATATATATATATATATATATATATATATATATATATATATATATATATATATATATATATATATATATATATATATATATATATATATATATATATATATATATATATATATATATATATATATATATATATATATATATATATATATATATATATATATATATATATATATATATATATATATATATATATAACTTTCCTAATTGAAATCGCAAGATTTGTTTTTAAAAAGAAATCTCTATTTCTCACACAAGCAACTTTGATGTTAACAATTAGAATACAACAATTCATCTGTGTTACCACCGCGTTCTTGCATATACTTATAATGTTACATCACCTGCAATGAACTCTGTGATGATAAGGAGAATAGCAAAGGAATTAAATCATCATTCGATCGTATTACAAAGTGTGACAGAATGTGTCTTTACATAACTCCTCCATCGCCAAGAGATGATTTTATTCCTTTGTATTTCACAAAATCTCTATATCTTTTAAATCTCTCAATTGTATTTCTTTTTCTTGTAATATTTTATTTTTACATCGATTATCATAAAAATATCAAATTACTAAACATAATACAAAAATGAATATAATTCCTATAATTATAGAATTGACAATATTATAATTTTGATTAACGGTAGTTATGTCTTCAATATGTGGAATATTTGGTATTACAATATTTTGTTTACTGATGTGTTTCAATTCTAAAGTTTGATTGGAAATTTTATTTCTATCAATAGAAAAATCAAAATTTTCAAATATAAGTTCTTTGGGTTTTATCAATCTCTTTTCTAATATATAATTATTAATTTTGCAATTATTATTAATATTAAATTTATAAATACCTTTTATTCTACGTTTGATATCAAATTCATCACACTGAATTTCTATATTTTTCTCATTTGAACTGGCTATATAAAGTAAATTTGAATTCTCTATTTTAAATAAGGCAAATATCTCATTGATTTTATGATAGCTACAATCATCATTCTTGTGTTCATTTATAAGTTGTTGAAAACATTTACCTATTTCTATATAATTTGTCTTACAATAATATTTTTCTCTAATATTATAACAAGCATAAGTATAATACAAATCAGAATTATCTTTTATAATTAATTCTTCAGCTTCGTTTAACAAAAATATTTCATCTTGAATTATTGTTGGAATTGGAGTTACTTGTAACAAATTCTGATTATTATTTTTATACGTTGGTATTTCAAGTAAATATTCAATCCGATCATTATTTATTTTGCAATGGCTAGTTATTTGGATACTAATCTCCCAAAAACTCAAATCTGAATCAATTCTATTGATTATTTGTTTCAATTCTTGAATATTGATAATAGAACTATGTAATTTATTCAAATTACAAAATGTTAAGCTTGTTTCTATTTCATCGATCAAATTCAATGAATTTATTAACATGAACGTTATTTGGTTAATGACGTCTTTTATTTGGAATAAAATATCTTGAGTAATTTTCTGTTCCAATAAACTATTCATTTATAAAATTTTACTTTTCAAAACGAATTCATTATGTGATAAATTTTATATTTGTTCATTGAATTTCTGTATCATTTCTTTATTCAAAACAATATTATCAAGATTTTGTTTCTGTAAAATCTCTTGATTGATTTTAATTTTTTCAAATAACTTCTCATATTTTTCACCATCCTGTGAATCCAAATTTCCAGTTAAAGATTTAATTATATTACCTAATCCATTAATTAATCCTTGTTTTGTTCGTCTAGCAAATAAATTATTGATTTTGCTTCCTACCTTTTCATAATTGAAATTTAAAATATTATAATTGGTCTTCAATTCTTTCTTATAATAAAATGTACTATTATTGTCAATTCTGTTTTTTATATCATTGATATAATTACTTATTCTACTAAACTCTATCAAAATTTTTGATATATCATAATAATAATATGAATAATAAGAATTTACATAAATATTAACATTTCCTAAGTCTAAAATATTGACGCCTAAATTTTTGTCAAGTTTTTGGATTATTTCTGTCCGTTTGCAGGAGCATCTGGAATAGTCGTTTTCGTTTTAACTTTGTTAGTTTGAATTTACGTCCGTCTTTTAATTTGACTAAGTCTTTTGTTTTGTCAAATTTATCTATTTCTTGTTTTTTGTATAATGGTCTTTGGAATTTTGTTGAAAGTCTAGGGTTCTCTTCAATGAGTATATTCTTTGTGTCAATAACTATATCGTCGTTTTTTTTTGGGTTTTGTTTCAGAAATCTCTTATTTTTATTGATTTCTGCTCTTTGTCTAACTTTTTCTCTTATAGCTTTCAATTTACCTTGCCACGTATTTAAATATTCTTGATTTGAATTGTTATAATTTAATATTTTGTTCTGACAGGAATCGCCAAAAAGTGTTTCAACAGGGGAGAATTTTGTACTGTTCAAAGAGTTATTATATGCTATCAACGCGATGTTAATTTTACCTTTCAATTCCAAATTTTTAAATTCTTCTCTTTGTTCGATTAAACGTAAATGTTCTATAAATGACGAATGGAATCTTTCTATAACTCCATTACTTTGAGGATTACTGGTTGAAGTTATATGCAATTCAATTTTATAACCTTTTAATAAATTTTTCACCAATTCATTAATCAATTCAACTCCATTGTCAGTAATAATTTTGTTGGGAACCTGGTATTGTGCAAAATACTCCAATAATTTTTCTGCTATATTTACTGAAGTTGTTGCTTCTAAGAATTTGCATACAGCAAATTTCGTGAAACTATCTATTATCGTTAAATTCTTTTCTTTATTCAGGGTTAAAATATCTAAATGTACAATGTCAAACGGATAATTAGGATTTGGTGTAAGTTTGTCAGATATCTGATAAGGGTTTCTTTCATACTTGGTGATTTGACATAATTCGCAATTATTGATATATTTTTGAATATCATTAATCATATTTGGCCAATAGTATCTTCTTTTTAGTCTTTGGTAAGTTTCTAATATTCCTCTGTGGTTTGTCTTTCCTTCATGATAATTTTGTATACATTCTATCTGGTCATTATGCGTTAATTTGTCTTCTAAAACTGTAATACATTGTATGAGTTTGAATGAATCTTTTACAAAAGTTTGCTATAAAATTTTGCTAATTTCAGGTAGTAATTCATTATCAATTAAACAATAATAACATACATTTGGTACCAAATAATTTTTCAAAAATTTACAAATTTCTTCATTCGAATTATTAGAATTTATTTCTACAATTAAACTTTGTTTGTTTCCAAATAATCTACATAATTCTACTTTATGTTCATCAGAATTTTTTATTCTAATTTGGTTTTTACCAACATTTATTGCTATTTCTTTAAATGTTATTCCATTAACATGATTTTCATCGCCAGAATGCATAGTTTGTTCGTCATCGTCTCCATCGTCTACTTGCGCTATAACACTTTCAGAGGTTTCATTCATATTTACTTCATTTAATTCATGTACTACAAATTTTATATGAGTGTTTTCAAAAATTTTGAAATTAAGTTTTCAATAACATGCCACGGTTTTCGATCTAATCCAGAACATATTTTTGGTGAATGAATCTCAAAAATTTCGTTTTGTACTAAATTTTCTCTCAATTTCATTAAACAATTTTTGATTATATCAATTTTAGGTTTTTCAAAATAATTATTTTTTGTGATTAAATGAAATATTCTATTCTTGCCATTATTGATAGGCTGTACTTCTAAAAGTTCATTTTGAATAGTTTTGTTCATAAGATAATTTTTACTATTAAAATTTTTATCAATTTCCAGGGCAAAACCTTTGCCCAATTTATAATCTCTACTGATGCAATGAACGATATTATTATTCTTCTGGAAAATATCTTCAGTCGTTTTTATAATTTCGAAACTTGGTCTTATCCTAGAAAGTGCGTCAGCATTTGAGTTCAAAGTTCCTTTTTTATAACTTACTTCAAAATCATATTCATCGAGCTTGATTCGCCAGCGCATCAATTTTGAGTTTGGGTCTTTTAAATTAATAAGCCATGTAAGTGGACGATGGTCAGTTATGATTTTAAATTTAGTTCCATAAACATATGGTCTGAAATATTTTACGGCCCAAACAATACTTGAAAGCTCTTTTTCTGTCGTCGAATAATTTTGTTCATGTTCGTTTAAAGTTCTGGACGCATATGCTATTGGCAAATCTTTATTGTCATAGTTTTGACTGAGAACTGCTCCTATCGCGAAGTTACTAGCGTCTGTCGTTATCGTGAATTGTTTAGTAAAATCCGGATATTGCAATATAGGTGAATTCATTAATAAATTCTTTGATATTTCAAAACTTTTCTTATACTGTTCTTTATTTATATCGATAGTCATTCCTTTTTTCAAACAAGTCGTCAATGGTTTTGTCAATTTGGCAAAATTTGGTATAAATTTTCGATAATATCCAATTAATCCTAGAAATTGTTTTATCTCCTTTTGCGTTTTCGGAATTGGAAATTTTTTTACGGCGTCTATTTTATCTGGGTTGGGTTTCACGCCTTCGGGGGTTATTATGTGCCCTAAGTACGCTACTTCCTTTTTCAAAAACTCACTTTTGTCCAATTGAATTTTAAGATTATAATGTTTGAGTGTTTTTAATATTTTTCTGATATTATTCAAATGTTCTTGAAGACTTGTACCCAAGATAATAATATCATCAAGGTATACTAAGCAAATTTATTGAGATGTTCTCGCAACACATAGTTCATCAACCGCTGGAACGTTGCCGGGGCATTTTTCAATCCGAAAGGCATCCTAACAAATTCAAAATGTCCTTTGTCGGTATTGAATGCAGTTTTTTGTATTGAATTTCCATGCATTTTAATTTGATGGAATCCAGAAGTTAGGTCTAGGGTTGTAAAGTAAATGTTACGTCCTAATTTATCAAGAGTCTCAGTAATGTTCGATATAGGAAATTTATCACTTACTGTCTTTTGATTCAATTTTCTGTAATCTATAACCATTCTAAACTTTTTTTTGCCAGATGCATCTAATTTTTTTGGTACCATCCAAATTGGAGAGGACCAAGGTGAATGAGATGGTTGAATAATACTGTTTTGTAAAAGATTGTCAACTTGCTTGTTTATTTCGTCCTTATAAATTTCTGGGTATCTGTAATTTTTGGTATAAACAGGAATATCGTCAGTTGTGCGTATTTCGTGTTGTATAATGTCTGTGTGTGTCAATGATTCATTCTCTTGTGAAAATAAATCTGAAAATTCTTTAATAACTTTAAATAACTCACGTTTTTCTTCCTTGTTCAAGTGATCTGAACGAATTTTTATTACACTTGGTTCTTGTTGAGTAAAGTTACATTCTTTCGTTTTATTGATAAAATAATTAAATTTACATTTCTTATTTCCTAATATCGCTACTCTATTTTCCAAATCTAAAATTATTCCGATTTTTTCTAAAGTCTCTATTCCTAATAATAAATTGAAATTTTTATGAAAATTACACACGTAACATTTTATCGGTATTTTGTTAATACAAATTTCGACAAAATAATTACCTCCAGTTCTACCGCTTGCAGTTTTAAAAGTGAATTTTTCTTGTTTCAATTGGAAACGATTTAATTTTAAATTTTGTTGATCTACAAATTCTTTACTAATTAAATTTATTGTACTCCCGGTATCTAATAAAATAATGTAATCTTTTACAGCTATGTAAGGCAGTTTAGAATTACAGTTTATGTTCATGATTTCTCCGTGAGTTGGAGGTCTGTCAACTCTAAAAAAGAATGCTCATCACTTTCCGTGATCTGCGTGCTTTCTTCATTATTTTGCAAATTTTCAGTGTTATCACTTGCTTCATCATAATATTCGTCGACAATATTTTCAGATTCTTGGGAGTTTATTTCCTCCACAAAATAATTTGGATTATATGTACCTAATTGCCTATTTTGCCTTGTAAAATAATTGGTAGGTTGATTATTATGTCTATTAAATGTTGTTCGTGTTTGCGTGGACATAGGGGTTGGTCTCGTCTGTCGTCCATTAATTGCATTTTGTTTAGGTGCAAAGTTTCGTCTTGGTACTGATAAATTTGAATGAATAGGTCCGTTAGGGAAATTTGAAGTAGAAGATTCACCAGGGAATCTAGCGGGTGGAATGTTGGGTAATTGTTTCTGAATGATAGGTTTATTTACACATGAAGTTCTAATTTGTCGGTATTTCAAAAATTGATAATCATTTTGAAGTAAATTACCTAATTCAGTCAATGTTTTCGGTTGTCTGTTAGCTAAATTACTACCATATGGTTCATTTACTTTATAAAATTCTGAATGATAATTTTTTCAAATACGACATTAATATTGTCATCTACTGGAAATTCGTGTTTCACCAAATCATAAAATTCTTTCGCTTTCTCGTTTACCACCGAGAATAGTTCATACGGATCTTTTCTATTCAAATAAATGATTTCATTAAAAATTGTTGCATAGGTCTTGTGAATTGAATGTTGACCTAATAATGTTTCTTTTATTTTATTCCAACTATTAGTATCTGTATTTTCCAATGCTTCAAAGGCTTTACCTTTAATTTTAGAGATTATTCCACTGATTACAGTGAATTTTTCGAAATCAGACAGTGGTGGAGTAATGCTATTTATAAAATGCATCAATTTATCAACAAGTTTAACAAAAGTACTGAGATGTTTTTTATTCGATCCATCATAAATCGGTAAAATTTCAATACTAGTTTTTATTTCCGATATTCTACTAGCCATTGTGCTTGGAATTATATTTGTTTCTTCGATTTCAGAAATCGTTTCAAGTAAATCGCTTAGATTTAATGCCAGATTGAATTATTACTTTACAAGGTAATAATAATCATAAAAATATTTCAAATTGTAATAAATTCAATTAAATTATGTAAGGTTTCACTTTACAAAGTAGTGATTGTAAAATATAATTGAGAATAATCTCTATATTATTATTTAAATAATATTTGATAATATATTTTAATTTGACTCACAGTAAAAGTATGAGGGTGAAAATTGCGATCTTCATTCGCGTGCTGTTTCCTGGCTCTCGGTATACGGGCTCTATGGAAGCTGACAGATCGGCACTCGCACTGCGGGCTCTCTTGGACCTGGAGATGATGTTGCAGTGTACTATGGTGGAGTTGTCGACTCGGCTCTCGCTTGCGGTACTCTTGGAGTCGAAACTGCTGCTTGGTGATGCTGATCGGGCCTTGGCACTGCGTGTAGCGGCTCTTGGGCTCTTTTATTTAGGATTCCGAACAAACAGTCAAAACTGACCGTAATCGCGATAATTTTCAAATTTTCGCGTTAAATCGCAAATTACTTTTCGGCAATTCTACCGACTGCGCCACTTTTATAATTCAAATCGCAAGATTTGTTTTTAAGAAGAAATCTTTATCTCTCACACAAGCAACTTTGATGTTAACAATTAGAATACAACAATTCATCTGTCTTACCACCGAGTTCTTGCATATACTTATAATGTTACATCACCTGCAATGAACTCTGTGATGATAAGGAGAATAGCAAAGGAATTAAATCATCATTCGATCGTATTACAAAGTGTGACAGAATGTGTCTTTACATAACTTATATATATATATATATATATATATATATATATATATATATATATATATATATATATATATATATATATATATATATATATATATATATATATATATATATATATATATATATATATATATATATATATATATATATATATATATATATATATATATATATATATATATATATATATATATATATATATATATATATATATATATATATATATATATATATATATATATGGAATTCGACATGCAGCCACCTCCACGTGGTGAGTTCTGGGTTGTTTTAGGCATAAAATAAACTGAGAGCTGCATTTTATTGCATTTTATGATGTGAGAAAATATGAAAATTTTCATACTTATTCCGGCAGCTAAAGATATTATCCAAATGCAATAAGATTTCATACAATTGATAAGGCCTATGATATACAGCTATTCCAGATATAGGCATTTTGAATTTTCCGAAAAAGTTAAATAGGAATCAAATTCGCTTCACCCTAATATATATATATATATATATATATATATATATATATATATATATATATATATATATAAAATATATATAATATATATAAAATTCAAAATGCCTATATCTGGAATAGCTGTATATCATAGGCCTTATCAATTGTATGAAATCTTATTGCATTTGGATAATATCTTTAGCTGCCGGAATAAGTGTGAAAATTTTCATATTTTCTCACATCATAAAATGCAATAAAATGCAGCTCTCAGTTTATTTTATGCCTAAAACAACCCAGAACTCACCACGTGGAGGTGGCTGCATGTCGAATTCCACCCTTCTCCCGCCCTTTTCAAAAATAGTCATTTGACTCCCAATTTCAAAAAATTATCTCCTACTCAATACTGGTGAATATTGTGATTTAGTATCAAATTTGGGCAAAATACTCCGAGACTCGATTCTAGATCTGATAAGTCCGTCCCCCGATTTCTCTCCTCATGTCTCAGAAGCAGATTCTGTCACTAGCTTTACACATCTTTCGATAGCTTGTGTGTGGCACGGAAATTTCAATAGCAAAATGTCATCTGGTACATTGGCTATGAAATTTTTCAAGTCCTCATTGGAAATGTGTCTTGTCAATGGTGGCTTGGTTGATTCAATTGATTGCCAATCAATCAAGTCCACGTAATATGTAGTGTCAAAAGTAAAAGGCGGTATGTTAAAATCTCGTAATTTAGTTTTTCAACATCATTTGTTGTTTGACACTTCAATATTCGCCTTAGTCCAAGTTTTTGAACATGTCGACGAGTATCTCCTAGCATTTCCAACAAAATATTCTCTTAGTGACCAAAAAATCCGTTCCTTTGTATGACTGAATCAATTATATTTTTCAAGTTACTTGGCAAAAATCGAGATTTTCTAATAATACCCATTAGATGCTGTGAACCATATCTGCAGGACGGCTTTGTTTTAATTTCAAACCAACTTACAGCATATACTTTAATGACATATTCGGTCAAGATTTGTAGATTTTCTCTTGGATTAGGCGAAGCGAGAAAGTCTCAAAATTCTGCTAGCTGTTGTTAACCAGCTAGCGTGGGACAGTTTTCAGGGATTTCGTTGGACCAATTCAGGTGGAATAAAACCTTGTGAAATACTTTGACACATTTCATTCAAATATTTCTGATCGGTACTTGAATCATTCGGAAGAATATCGGGAAATGATGCTTCAATTTTTTTGAATCCTTCGATAGCTGATAACGTCTCACATGTTTCTAGAGCTTTTCCGATTATTCCGGAATATCCTCTTGGGTCTCTGGTACTGCCGTCTAAGTATTGTATCAAGTGACGTAACGGTTATTCATTTGCATGCAATAAGCACACAAACCATTGCACGGATTTTCCTAACTCAACCTCGATCTGTCGTATAATACCATTTTTGTTTCCTGTGTTAACAACAGTGCCATCACATCCAATGGCTACTATATTATTTAGGTCTCCTACATTCGAACGTAGAGAATTCACAATGGCATTTTTAATACTCTGCGTGTCCCGTTGTTGGACTTACATGACCGATGTACTGAGATCCTGGCTCAGAAACTATTACAATATGTTCTTCGGTTACTGATTTTCTATAAGATCTTGATCCTTTTCTTTCTTGTACTAGAGTTGTATCTTTTCTGCCGTCAAAATATATTCCTGTCACATTCAGTTTCTCTTCTATGTTTTCAATTGCTTTCCCAGATTTTTTCCGTTGCCTCCTTATTTTGCTACTGTCTATTATAATTGAAGGATTTTCTTCACTCACAGATCCTATGTCTTTCAAAACTGCACTTGCTATAATTGCTGCCGATCTGTCAGAGACACCAGTTTGATCGCAAGCTTGAGCTAAACTTGGTAACTGAATTCTCATTTGTTGACTTCGTCGAGAAACACACGAAGAGGCACTCTTATTTTCGATCATTCCATCTAAATCAAGATTATCTGAGCTTAGGCCTCTTTTGCTCCCTATTTTTGATTGCGATGTTCCTTTTTCAACTTGTTCCGATAACCGTTGTCATCTCATATATTCTTTTGTCTGCCTTTCAATTTTCTTCTGTGAGATTTTCGTAACATTAGCGTCGATATTGTCAATAGCCATTCTATGTTGTGTTCTTTGGTCAATTATAAATTCGCGCTCAATGACTGGTATTTTAGCTATGCATTTGCATTGAGTGAAGTCTTTACATTTACAAATCGATATATCAAATAGTTTTTCTGAAGCTATTTTAAATGCTCCAACTTTTAGGCGGTTTTTTAAGACTTTCTTTATGTTTCTGTATTTCTCATGATGCATTTTTCAAAAGATGAAAAATTTGCTGATCCGAAACTGTTGGTAGAGACGCTTTGTGTCATATTTCTTTCACTTTTTTCAACAAAATTCTGGATACTCGGCTAGTAGTTTTAATTCACAGGTTCTAGCACAGCAACAGCAACCATTGTTGCATGGGCGTGCAGAATGTTTTTATCTCCGATAATGGGTGTAAATCTTTTTGTGCGCCTCTGGTTGTGTCATGGGTGTAGAATGTAAAGGTGAGCGTGTAAGAACGTATAATGATGTGTGGAAATTCAGTTGGACGCCACTGACTATTTGTTTTGACCATTTTTCTGATCACGAGCGTAGAATATTTTAACAGTGACATGCTGTTCAAGGATGAACATGCTTATGTTATTTATTAGTATCAGTGGTAACAACAAAGTGCTGGATGAGAGGATGTAAAGACCACACAACAAATTGGGGAGGAAAAAATTTATTCAAACATTACAACAAGTCATTTTTATTCACATAAGAATTGAATTCATTGTCAAAGCCCAACCATTTCACTAAGTATTTGTCTTTGTTCCTACGCAAAATCTTCTCAACCAGAAATACTCCTGGATATTTGGTTCGTTGTAATTCTTGTTCATAGAATCCGCCAGCTATATTCTCACTATTCTCATCCTGCAGCAAATATGTCACCGGGGATGTTGGCTGCACTTCAATTATTTTGAATATTTCGGTACTCCAAGATGGGCGATAGCTTTTATCAAATATCGATTTATATTTACTGATTCTAACAGAATCACCCACTTTATATCGACCAGATGGAGCAATTTTAATTTGATTGTAGACGGTGTTCAATAATTTCTTCTCATGTCTTTTACTGACATTTGCTGGTTTCATACCGATAGTTCTGTGTTTTGTATTATTATAATTAGCTAATAAATCTTCTAGCATATCAAACCATTTATAGGATCCTTGGTAACTGAATTGCTTCCATAGTTTTGATTTCAACGTGCGATTAAAGCGTTCCACAACACTTGCTTTCATAGTGATGTATGTCGAATAATGATTTATACCATGCTCATTCACCAGCTTCCCAAATTCTCTATTAAAAAACTCTTTACCCTGATCCGTCTGTAGATTTTTTGGGACTACACCGTCTTTGAAAACAGTATTTATTGCAAATGTGACATCCTTACCCGTCTTTGACTTGATTGGTTCAGCCCATGCTTGTTTAGAGAATACATCGACCACCGTCAATATATACTTATAACCTTTATTTTCCTTCGCATACGGTATCATTTCAACGAGATCCGCTTGGAATAAATCATTTAAACCCTTAACTATAACATGTCTTCGTTTGAAATTTCGACGTGCCGCTTTGTGCAGCTCGTTAACAATACCTTGTTTGCTCATAGTAAACCTGTTTCAAGTAGAATTTCAACGGAGAGTTTCTGTGGACTTCTTTGCCCTTGCAAAAGTAAAAATGTTAACTTATCATTCGCTGCAACTCTCTGACCCTGCAACGATAGTGGTTTGTTATTCATTTTGGTTTCAATTAGACTTCCTTCGATGTTATATTGAATGTTTCTTATTGTCGCATCGCATGGGAATCTATAGAATGATTCGGAGTTCCCGTTTTCAAATTTATATTTTCAAATTTATATATATCATTAAGTTTATTATCAAGTTCATCAACATCAATGAGCGACGTTTTGAAAGTTTATTCTCAACCTTATCATCAAAGACAAAGAACTTTTGATTTATCATATCTGCAGATTTCATGTTTATACTAGTTCCCAAATCTTCCATGATTTTTCACACATATCCTACACTGACAACATCATTTTCATCACCAAACTTATCCGATGTTAAACGAACTCCTTTTATATGAAGTACACCATCTAAGAATAATTCTCTTTCAAGATGTGTCAATATTTTTCTCTTCAAATGCTTGTGAATGTGTTTAGTTATATGGGATCCAAACTTACTGACGACCATTTCAACACTCAATAAAGAATTCATGATACTCTATCATTTATACGATAATTTGCGCCTTTCGCAATGTTTCTTCAATACGAATTATTTCATCATCATGTCCCGTGTGCCCAGCTAAATTGGAGGCCAATAGTAATTTCAGTCTTTCGACAAGCTGATTGGGATTACTGCAATACACATATTGCATTCGTTTGTTCGTCACGCTCAACTCTGGAAATGCGCCACCTCCACTTGATTTTTTGGATTTTGATCTTGTCCTTACATGAGGCGCTATCTCCTTTATCACATTGTTATACTTTGATCCACGTTGGGCATTTATTGCCCCCAATCTATTATAGTACTTCCTGTGTGCGTTGGTTTTTTGCACAATTTCTAAATAATGTCTTTTATCATTCTCGGTGTATATATTAGGATTTGGTGATTTTAGAGTTAGGAGCTCATATAATCCAGGTGTCCCTTCATACCAAACACCATTAACATAGATATCATTTTTGTCTATTCCAACTTCGGAATCTCCAATCATAAATTTACCAGTGGTTGGATCATTCCTAATACCATACACAGTATCAATTTCAGGACTTGCAATGGCATATAATGCCATATATCTACCAGCGATATCTCCCAACATCTCCTTAGTAGATTCTTCTAGGTTCTCTAATTGTCCATCAATCACTTACAGATTGTTCTTTGATAATTACCGGTGATTCAATTATCTCTTCATTTTTCAAAAATTGTGGGTTATCCGTCTTTCTCCTACGAGTTTGGGGTGTTCCAAATACTTCATCGTTCAGAACCTCTTCCTTTGCGACGTCGTCATTGTTATCATCGTCCTGTGTTGGTGGTTTGTGTCTCTTGCCCAGTTGCACACCCAAGTCGGATAAAGGTGCGATGATTGGCTCAAAAGTTTGGCTCAAAAACTCTTGCCGAGCCTTTTGCCCCCTTTTAAGATTCATCAATTTATTTCTTATAATCTCCTTGGTTCGCACTATATCTCGCAATGTACCTTTTTCACTCATTATGCTAGAATGTTGTCACAACTTACATGCACACATCTATATACTTTTCAAGAACAAATCGAAATCTTTTCTGTATCGTCCATTGAAAAGATCACACTCTTTATTGATTACAGCAAATCCATAATTTTCTTGCCAACAATTTGTGCAAAAGTTTCTAAACTCACTAAACAGCATGTCTGTATGAACATGGTCATTATAAATATGCCTCAAGTTTAATTCATCCTGTTTGAATATTATAATTAAATTCGCATTATCACGCACAAGGTGCTTACATATTCGTGTATAAGTTTGAATGAGACAAAAGGTGTCAATCTCTTCATGTCTTCCCTGACAGAAATAACTACGCAAATGTTTTTCTCGATCAACCGAAATATCATCGAATATAAATATTGAATTTGGTAATACTTCGTCGAGAGCTGGTAGATCAATTTTATCACTATGTGCAAAATATTCAACACCATCGATAGATGATAGAATATTTTGTAACATTCGATATTTTGGTTGATGCAATGACTTGGAATATATGTAAATATTCTCAAATCGCAATCCATTTGCGTTTGTGAGTAATGAAATCATTAGATTGGTTTTACCACAATTTGACGGGCCACAAATGATACATCGTATATTATTGGGGAATAGATCACCATGTTTACTTTCCTGCTGCTGCTCTCCTTCACCCCCTTCAATGTTTTGCACTACAATAGCTTTCTGTTGCTTTTCAAACCTCATCTTTTATATATATATATATGACACAAATATATATATTACATTCATATTAGTAGAGTATCCGTAAGCACGCGAGCACAATGCGAAAAAGTAGAAAAAACATACTGCGTGAGGCAGTTCAAAATGCTAGAAGAGCTTTTGTGAGAGAAGCTAGAAGGAGCAATATGAATAGCATAATTCCTATAACATTGAATGCTGCACGAAGAAGTGTGCAGGAACGCAAACATGAAAAATATGAATAACCAAGAGTTATCCCGATACCGAAATCAGGTGGATTTCTACCATTTCTCATTCCACTATTTGCTGGTCTCTCTGCCCTTGGGGATCTGGCTGGAGGAGCTGCTGGAATTGCAAAAGCTATCAACGACGCCAAATCTGCCAGACAACATCTACTTGAGGCTCAGAGACATAATAAAGCTATGGAGTCGATCGCTCTTGGTAAACGAGGAGATGGTTTATACATGGGGAAACATAAAAGTGGACTGGGATTGTTCCTTGAGCCGCGTATAAAAAAAAACTTCCACTGAGAGCATCAACTGATATAGATTTGAAACAGTATAGTGAGAATATTTCATATTTTCGAGGGGTCTATATGCGAGATAATTTACCAAAATCGGGACCTCGACACAATGAATCAGCAATTGTAAATTTGGATAGTAAAAATAACATTGGATCCCATTGGGTGTGCTACTGAAAACGTGGTAACCTTGTCCAATATTTTGATAGCTTCGGCAACTTAAGACCACCATCAGAGTTGATGAAATATCTTGGAGAAAATGTGAAAATCAAGTATAATTATCATCGATATCAAAAATTCAATTCATTCAACTGTGGTCATCTGTGTTTAGAGTTTCTACTACATGATAGAACATAATGTCAATAACAATCACACTGACAGGACGAGAGTCGGTGTTGAGTGCAGATTTTTCACCGCCATTACATCTAACTGGTGGCAGCGCTGTAGATGAAGACTGGGTCATCGGTTTGGTTGATTTCCAATCTTATAATTCCATCCCCAATATAACTGAGGGCAAAAATAAATTATTCTACTATGATGAAAACAATATTCCGAGATCTATAACAATTCCAATAGGATCATATGATATTGAAGATTTGAGTGATAACATACAATCTATTTTGGATAGTGATGAAAATGAAGAGAAAATCAAATTCACTCTCACACCGAACGTAAATACCCTGAAATGTAATATTTCATGCTCGCATCAAATAGATTTCACAAAAAATGATAGTATAGGAAGTGTGTTGGGCTTCAGTGAAAAAGTTCTCGACGCAAATAAGCTACATGAATCGGACTCAATTGTAAGCATTATGAAAGTAAATAGTGTGCAAATAAATTGTAATATTGCTTCTGGATCATATAGAAATAATTTGAGTGAACACATATTGCACGTTTTTTTCCCAAATGCGCCACCCGGGTATAAAATAGTCGAAGTACCGTCCAACATCATTTATTTACCAGTGAGTGTTCGAGTTATTGACAACGTAACAGTGAAAATTGTTGATCAAGAGAGTAATATAATTGATTTTAGAGGGGAAACAATTACGGTGCGTTTACATTTGAAACGAATCATCAATGGAAATCAATTTCAGTGATAAAATGCCTCCAATAACAAAGCAGATCGTTAAATCTCAAACATCACTAACAACTAAAAATCTAAAGTTTCTTCTAGCGCAAGGCTACAAGGTTATCAGAAAATGAATCATATTTTACACATTGATGATGAGACTGCTTTCGACGAGTCAATAACTCGTTTGGAGGTACATTCACATCAACCCTACATTGCTACTACATTCAATAATAGTGATGAAGTTCGTATCCCAATTCAGAAACAAGATATTTTCACTCTACCTAGTCAAAGTGCCATAGTAATTGAAGGAACTCTCTTGAAAGCAGATGGAAAACCATCAGCATCAACTTTTGTGAACAACTTTATAGCACATTTGTTTGATGAAATACGCTACGAGCTGAATGTCGAAATTGATAGATGTAAAAATGTGGGCATATCTTCAACTATAAAAAGTTATTCTTCATTTCACGAGGGACGGAATAAGATGCTTGAAAATGCTGGCTGGGGGAAGACACCCATTACCGCTGATAAAGGTCAATTCAATGTATTAATACCACTGAACACGATTCTTGGGTTTGCAGAAGACTATAAAAAAGTTCTTATGAATGTAAAACAGGAACTAGTTCTGATCCGATCAAAAATTGATACGAACGCATATTATGATGCAACGGAAGATTTAGTGCTGAAAATCACAAAATTACATTGGCGTATGCCGTACGTCTATGTAAGTGATAAAGTAAGACTTTCATTTCTGAAGAAGCTGGAAAGAAATAAACAAATTCAAGTTCCCTTCTGATCTTGATCATTGTTTGAGTTCCCATTACTGCCCACATCCCAAATGCAGACATGGACCATTAAAACAGCTTCACAGCTCGAGAAACCTCGTTATGTAATTCTGGCATTCCAAACTAATCGAAAGAATCAGCATGCTACAAATGCAAGCGAGCTTGATCATTGTCACATTTCCAATGTCAAACAATTTTTAAACTCTGAAAACTATCCCTATGAAAAGCTGAATCTAGACATCAAAAATAACCACTGTGCTATACTATATGACATGTACACACAATTCCAGCAAGTGTATTATGATCAAGATATTACATCTCAACCATTATTGAGCAGAGCAGAGTCTCTTGCTGAAGCGCCACTTGTTTTCTTAGACTGTTCTAAGCAAAATGATAGTTTGAAGTCAGCACCAGTGGACGTGCGGATTGAATTTGAGGCCAATGAAAATTTTCCAGGCAAAACCACAGCCTACTGTCTCATTATTCATGATCGCATAGTGGAGTACAACACGATGAGCAGTTCTGTTAAAAAGCTGGTATAATTTGAGCGAGTTGTTAGTTGCGCGATGGATTTCATCGTTGATGTACAGGGCTTCATCTCCAATAATCGCGACTTTATTCCAAAGGAAGTAGCTATATTATCAAGAAATAGTGAAAAACTTCAACATTACATGCTTCAAGCACCATATGAATGGTCTTGTCTGAACAAAGCACGTCAAAAAGAAGCTGAATGGTTATTGAACAAATATCATGGCTTGTACTGGAACTCCGGTCCATGCCCATATATAGAAACATTGGAGCACATCAAAAGTCATCTATCAAAAGTGACAAAGATCTATGTGAAAGGAGAACGGAAGAGGAGATTTCTCAAAGACAAGCTGCATCTGTCTGCTGAAATTATTGATTTGGTGCAATATCCTAGCTTGAAAAATGCGAGCACTACCAAGTTCTCATGCTTAGAACATTCTCCACCATTTATTTGTGCGTTACGAAATGTTTTTGTTATAAAAAGCTGGTTAGAAATAGTCGCTTTGTAATGTTTAAAAAAATAAAGAGATATTTGAATCTATTTTGAATCTTTATTGTTAATACTAGTAAAGATAGAATTACCTTTGTACAAAACTAATAGTTCCTCAAATGCTAACACATTCATATTAATATCTTTGTCTAACACAGTTTCAAAACATTGTTGCTTAGTGTCGCACTCATTTATCTTACAATAATCTTGTACATTACATGTGATAATACTTTTCTGAAATACTCTTTAAAATTAAGCGCATTGATCAATTCCAAATTATGCAAGATTATATCATTTATACGAAATAGAGTTTGTACAGCTGACATCTCCAGAACAATGTTAAATTCATTGTCGTTCCATGTTAGCGTTAAAATTTTTTTCCCACTTATATTATTGAGTATAAGACAATGGTTTCCTAGGATACTTTGATACATAACGTCTGTGCCACAGTCAAAATAATTCAGAATAATATTTTTATAGCCCATGAAGTCATTCCACTCTTCTAGAGTGAATTGAATTCCTATACTTCCTGGTTTAGATGAACTAAATTTGATTATGGGCACAAATTCACGCAATACACTCGAACCAACAGATACCCATTTAGTTCTTGATCTATTCAGCGAAAAATCTGATGATAGAAGAAGAAAGTCATTCTTGTAGAGAGAGCCAAGTAGCCCACGAGCCTCCATAAACTTATTGAGATCGAACTGGAATTTTGTCGTAGTGGAATCGTTGGAAGAAGTTCTTTTTCGACTCAAAGCCATCTTGAGTAAAAAGAAATCATGAATTCTCAATGCGAATATTCCAAATTGATAAACTTACCGTATAAGTGAGAGTAGATCGACTGAAGATGTGGTCTTCTATCGGTTCGACGATATTCATATTCTATATTCTGAAATATGATTGGTCAGAATAACAGACATTCCTATTGGTCCAACTAGCAGCTATACTTATATATACAATTTGCGCAAAAAATTGTCACTTAGAACACGATGGCTGAGAAAGTTATTGCAACTGACATTCTTTGTGCCGCATATAATTTGAATATTATAAATGAGGTGGATTTCAAAGAGCATATCTCACGGAATGCATTTCGCTCTGATATAAAAAAATACACTCCTATAGTGTATATTTGCGGTGGAATAAGTGAAGATAAATTTATAAACATATTAGGAATGTTTCGAGGAAACAAATTGCAAGAAATGTGGCAACATTTACTTCAGAAGTTCAAAGTTCATCCAGACATCATCAAGAGACTACCCTGTACGGAGCATCACAATTTGCCTACGACACAATGTCATATTGATGGACCGCCACCAATAATTGAGAATTGTCACATGTGTAATACTAATAGATGTATGATAGGAAACTTTGTACAAAGAAAATTGTTCTAATATTCACATAAATAGTAAATTAAGATATGAGTTTCAAGACTCAATTTAAGGGTACACGTTTATGTTGGTGACCTAAAATGTCTCATGAAACGTGCATCTATGTCAAAGAAATAATAATTTTTCTATTCGAAAACATCGATAGAGAATACTAGTTTTTATAAGACTGTTGGTAACATAGAGACTTGACAGATGGGTAATATGTGTAGATCAAAATATGATAACTTGATGGATGGCACTTTTTAAAAATAAATAGATACAAACCTGAGCAATTTGAGAATTTTCTTTGAAACATATTGTGTTTAAATGAGCTGTACATATCTTCCAGAATTATATCATAATAAAACGAATGAAGATCTTCGGAAAGAAAGTCGAAACGTCAAAAATAAAAATGAATATACAGAATTTGAATCAAAAAATCGTTTTATATTGTGTTTGAATAACAGTTAGGTTATCAAACAACACAGCTACCAATGGGGCACATTACGACACTCAAACGAGTTTCATAAAGTACACTTTATGACATCCAAATAGAAAAAATAAGTTATGGAGAACAAAATTGTACTCACCTAAATTTGTCTATGCGCAGCACCGATCTGCATACATGTTTCACAATCTCTCTGTTCTACTCCATTTATTATCCAATCGTTGCAATAGCAACATCTCAGATATTGATAAACTTCATTCCATGAATAATATCGTATGTTGTGGTGATAACAAAAATAATATGAAATTTTGTCTGATCCAATACTTAGTCCTCCCGGAGTTCTAATGAATTCGTTGTAGCAGGGCTTACAAAAAATTCTAAAGTCTACGAGAGAGTCTGTATTAAATTCTCTGGGAATCCAAACATTCCATAAATCTGAATTTTCAATTTCGATATACTCTTTACTGACACAAACTATTAGATTAGTCTTTCCGCGTAACTCACTATTATTTATCTTGAAAATATTATTTTGGATAACACTGTTTTGAACAGGCATTTTTGAAGTTCTTGTTTGAACATTCCTCTTATCTCTGCTTTTATACTGTCTGAAAACGTGAAATCATTCTTGAAATCCAGGTCATTTTCGAGTTTTCTTTGTTCAAGTCATGTAAGCACTGACCCACCTTTGAATTGAGGTGGGTCTTTCGAGAGTTCATTAAAATATATGGATAATGCACTCAGACAGTTCTGATCTTAATCCTATAGTGTGTTAAATCATTCTTAAAATTTACCTTGAACAAGAATTGAGGTGAATCTTTCGAAAGTTCATTAAAATACATGTATAATGCACTCAGACGCTTATCTTATTCATGTGTGTAGACTCATATGTCATTATTAAAGTTTATTTACATTCGTTAATATTGCACTGTCATCATTCAGTGTGTAAGCCTACCTAAACGTTACAATGTAAGAAGCTTAGTGTAATAGGCAATAAATTATCTTAATAAACATGTGTACGTCACCGCTTCTCTTATAAAACCATACACAGATTAAAATGCGCCCTACAAGTGATCAGGATGTCGATGAATGCATTGAATGAACTAGCTGCTGGATTCCAGTATGAAAAAATAGTCGATTTGGTAGTTGGTGATCGATATCTTATAAAAGCAGCGAAATTATTGAGCACAAAATACGGTCCTAGAGTTGTTCTCACTTTGAATGAGGGATTCAATGTCTTTCTGCCACAACGTTTTCAATCTATAAGTGTTGAGGAGATGAATTAGATGATTGGATGTTATATTGTAAACATTTCAACTCCAACCGATAAATTCGCAAAATTCCAATTTATGAGGTTAGTAGACAGTTCATCATCAATCTCTCTCTGTTAATAAATCTATTTGTTGCAGTGGCGTAGAGTAGTAGACTCCACACAAAAATAATGCGTGTCTCAAAATTTTACAAGAAAAGTATCATTGAACATGTTGAAAACCTATCGAGAACACATTTATTTGTATGTATAAAATATTATAAACATTATAAGAATACAAAATTCTTCTACTGTTTCGAATGTGTAGGAGAAAATGCAAATGATATAGAATTCATAAGGACTCATTGTGTGCACATGGTTAGTTATTCGCAAGAGGATCGTCGATACTGTCAAATTTGTGAAAAAAAGTTGAAAAAGATTGTGATTCATTCCTGTGAATGCTCAAAATGTGTGTCTGTTCTCAATAAAAAAAGTCGCTTAAACTCCAAAAATTATCTAGATTCCTATTTGAAACGAAAAAACATCAAAAATATAATTAGAAGACAGTATGGGTAGAAAATGTTCCCTTGTGATCAGTGTGCAAAACTCTATGTATCAAAAGATAGTTTGAAACGACATATTAAATATAGCTGTAACAAAAACTTGGTTTTATTATGTGAATATTGTGGTAAGTGCTATAATCCTTTGACACTGAAGAAACATATACTCCAAGTTCATAATATGAAAATTGGAGAATCGGTAAATAAAGCCACTTCATCTGTGAAACGTGTGGAATCTGACAGCTCGAATGACTTTACATTTTGTGAGTTGTGTGAGATTGATGTTAAAAAATCGTTATTGAACTCTCATTGAGGAACAAATGCGCATAAATTGAGAGCGTGTGTTGATTGTGGGCCTAATACTTCGATTATAAAGACAGCTTTTGAAAATAGAATAATATCGTACAAAATTAAGAACACTAATGCGAAAACAGATATATCAACATTCTTACGAAACGTCAAGGACTCAGTGTGCAGTTTAATCAAAAATTCACTTGAAACTCATCATGCGTTGAAAGCAAATATAGAGTTGTTTTGTCTATACATTTTACCTAAACGGGACGAGTCTGAAATCAAATCATTCAACACGAGACAACAAGCGATTACATTCTCTTCAGATTTGTCAGAGATATTCGACACCTTGTCATCACGAATCGAAACGGATAGCTCTGAATTCCAAGTAAGACTAGCAATAATTTTTGTCCAAAATAAACTTAGCCTAATTTTTTTGATGGGAAAAGGACAGTGGGTGGTCTTTGGTACGATTAGAGCATTTGGAGTTGAATATCAATAAATTCTCTCCAATAGCAGCTTCATCGTTCGTGCCACTCCCAAATGATATCCAGAAGAAAAAGGCTGTATAAACGTAGAAACTAATGACAATAAATGCTTTCTGTGGGCCATACTTTCAGCACTGTTTCCACCAACAACTAATCCACAACGTGTCACAAACTATCTCCCATATGAACATAAAATAGACTCCACCGGACTAAATTTTCCGATGAGTATCAAATCTATTCCTCAATTTGAACAACTGAATAATATTCCAATCAATGTTTTCGGTTTGGAGTTTGATAACAAGAGCAAAAGTCACATAGTAATTGGGCCCTTACATCGAACAAAGAATAGAAAACAAAAACATGTAAATCTATTGGTTATCGAAAATGATGACAAAAGTTATTTTGTTCGGATAAAAAGTTTGTCACGTCTGGTAAGCAGTCAAATAAATAAAACAACGTATAAAAAATTTTTGTGTGACGGCTGTCTATTAAATTTTCCGACCGAAAGTAATCTTCTCGAGCACCAAAATGATAATTGCGCTCAGATAGTAACATTTCTACCCAACGAGAATGAAAACATTCTTGAATTTACACATTTTGAGAGGAAGATGAAAGTGCCCTTCGTAATCTATGCTGATTTCGAATCTCTACAGATTCCTTTGGCATCTTGTTCACCTTCGTCTGATCACTCATTCACAGAGATCACCCATATACATCAGGCCTATAGCTTCGCGTATTTAATAAAATGTTCATACAACAACGAACTGGATAAATTTAGGACTTATTCTGGTACGGACGCAACGCATAAATTTGTTGAGTATATTTCAAACGATGTGAGATATATATACGAGAATTATTTGAGAAATATAGTACCTTTGACCGCTCTAACGGAAGATGAGCAAAAATTTTATGATTCGTCAACGACTTGCCATATATGTGAAGGTGATATTCGAGATAATGACAAAGTTCTTGATCATGATCATCTCAGTGGTTTTTACAGGGGCTCAGCACATTCTTCATGTAATTTAAATTTCAAGATACCAAAATTTGTGCCAATACTCATGCATAATTTAACTAATTATGATTGTCATTTATTCATACAAAACTTAACATTCGACAACGGTAAAATAGAAGTTATACCGAAGAATAAGGAGAAATACATTTAATTCACTAAGTATCTTCTCGTAAATAGAATTGATGGTAGTTGTGTTTATATGAAATTAAGATTTCTTAATTCCTTCAGATTTATGAGTAAGTCTTTAGACAGTCTGGCGCGCAATTTAAAACCAGAACAGTTATTGAATACAATGAAATATTTTCCAGATTCAGATAAATTTGAGCTTGTGACTAGAAAAGGAGTATTTCCTTATTCGTACATGGACTCATTCGAAAAATTAGCTATTAACAAATTACCAGATAAAGTATATTTCAATAATTCGTTGAATCATACTTCTATCAGCGACGCAGACTACGAGCATGCGCAAAAAGTTTGAAGCATATTTGATTGCAAGACATTAGGTGATTATTCTAATATTTATTTGAAGACTGACGTCCTACTTTTGACTGATGTCTTCGAGAATTTCCGAAGTTTATGCATAAATATTTATAATTTAGATGCAGCACAATATTTTACTGCTCCCTCACTAAGCTGGGATGCTCCATTAAAGACCACAAAAGTGAAATTAGAATTATTAACAGACATAAGCATTATAAAATTCATTCAGAAAAGTATACGTGGTGGTATTTCAGTATGTTCTAACCGCTTCTCAAAGGCGAACAATAAATACAGGTCGTCATATGATAGGAACTCACCCTCAAAGTATATTACCTATCTAGATGCGAATAATTTATACGGATACGCAATGTCAATGTATTTACCTACGAATAATCTCAAATGGTTGACAAAAGAAGAAATTTTTGATTTAAATATCTTAGAAATCAGTGGAAATTCGAGTAAAGGTTATATTTTTGAAGTTGACTTGGAATATAGTGATCATTTACATGATAAACATAATGATTTTCCATTTTGCGCTAAGACAGCTTGTCCACCAAACTCGAAACATAAAAAACTCATTGCAAGCTTAAATAATAAAACAAATTATATCATACATTTCAGAGTTTTGCAACAAGCTATACATAATGGCTTAAAATTGATAAAAATATACAGAGCTCTCTCATTCAATCAATCAGATTGGATGAAAACATATATTGACCTTAATAATAATTTGAGGCGTAAAGCAACTATACTCGGACAAGCCTAACCTGTCGCTTGAGAATTTATCTTCTGGAGATAGAAATAGCCTGACCTAACTATATCTATCTCTTTCTTACTAATGCTATGAAAGAAACAGTTGTTGCATGACGTTTGTCGTTCCAAGCTAAGACATACTCTATTGCTGATGTCCTCTTTAATTTCTACCTACCGCCTTGTACCAGTAAGAAACGTATGTCTGCGTGAAAATATTTTGTTCATTCGCTTCCATGAGCGCACTTAGTAATTTTGTTTAGCTAATCAATAAGGTTTGAGCCACGCGAAGATTGAATATAACTGAATTAAACGTTTCTTTCTTTTCACTTGTTGATTTAAGACATTATGTACATTTCGTATATAAAGCAAACATTATCGGAGTACAAATTTTTTTCTTGAAAATTATTTATATTTGATAGACTGTTTTATCGTGGTTATTGATTATTTATATTAATAATTCAACCACGACAAATCATAAATCCATTCCATAAAATGTTCTAACTTTGATAAACAATACATAGATAAACGAAAAGAAATATATAAATGCTTTCAAGAACACAACATGTACCATGTTAAATGCAAAGAATCTGTTCAAGTCTGCGTTACCTTATGATTTTCAAGAAACAGGACTCAAATTTTAGATTATTAATCCTAATCTTCAACAAGATTATAATATGTGAGGAAAATAATTTGAATGCTTCAGAGGTAATCCAAATGGAAATCGAGAAGTTGTAATAGATCAAAGCGACGTATCACCTTTAATTATATGATGTGATGATACCGATGACTTCGATAGTTGCTGGTGATTGTAACGGTAATGATATGTTGTCAATAACATTATAAATCATTAATTACGATAACAAATATCTTTTATGAGAATTCTTGCTTTTATCTTTTGATTTTCATTCTATTTTATTATTATTTTTATTATTATTATTTTTATTATATATATGTTTATATTCAATAAATAAAGTATTCTCTAATAAATTTAAAACATTTGAGAATAAAATGCGTACGCCGCTGACGACGTCAGTTTCCTATCTTAGCCGATCTTGAATCATACGATTACCGAACTTATCCGATGGGACTCATTTGACTTGTCCGAGTATAATAGTTTCGAGAAAGACTATTTCAAACTGAAAAATAATGCGGCGTATGGAAAAACATTAGAAAATCAGGACAATCGAGTTGATGTAAGACTAATTACACATTGGGAAAACATTGGTAAGAGACGAGGGGCAGAATATTACATATCGAAACCAAACTTCCACAGTTTATCAATTTTCAATGAGAATTTTGTTGCGATCCAGATGAATAGACTTAAAGTCTTGTACAATAAACCAATTTATCTAGGTTTCTGTATATTAGAACTCGCAAAATATCATATGTATAATTTTCATTACTCGTTTTTAAAAGAGAAATATGAAGGTAGAGTTAAACTTTTGTATACGGACACCGATTCTTTTATCTATGAATTTTTAGTCGATGATATTTATGATGATATAAAACGAAATATCAGTGAATTCGACACTTCAAATTTCCCACTCAATAATCCATATGCCATGCCACAGGAGAATAAATCTGTACTGGGAAAATTCAAGGATGAGCTGAGTGGAAAAATAATTTCAGAATTTGTTGGTTTGAGATCAAAAATGTATTCCATTCAGACACAAGATTCTGAGATGAAAAGAGTTAAAGGAATTAAAGAATGTGTTGTTAGGAATCAACTTACACATCCAGACTATAGAAACGCATTAACTTCAACAGAGCAGCTTTATGTTGAACAAAACTTGTTCAGGTCAAAAAATCATGTAATCTACACTCAGACACAGAATAAATGTGCATTGTCAGCTAATGATGACAAAAGATTCTTAGTCAACAAATCCAACGATACTTAAGCTTGGGGACATTTCACAATTAGAGATTGAATATTGTTGAATTTAAGATTATGATCTCTGTAGAATATGAGATTGTTTGTATAAGAATTATGTGCATTTACTATAGTTATAATTCTGTATTAGAAGTACATTGAATTAAAAATAGTATCAATTATTATTGTTTTCTTACTATAACCCTGAAAATATTACTTGTTTGCCATCCTTTGCTCACAAGAAGTATTCTAAAAGTTTTTCCCAAAAGTCTTCAAAAAATTAGCTATCCTTTTCCCAATTATTTCATAAGGTACAAATAGACCTACAATAAGCTTGGAGATTCATTGTGTGGGTTGAGAATTCAAATCTGATCATCTGCAATTAGTTCAAACTCATAAAAATTCTAATCTTCAACAGCATTCTTTACTACTTTAACTACATACGCATTCGATGACCATGATTTATAAATTATTGCTCACAATGTCACACTTACAAAGCACGTAATCCGAAAAATGATCAGGACAAATAGTCAGTGGCGTCCAACTGAATTTCCACACATCATTATACGATCTTACACGCTCACCTTTACATTCTACACCCATGACACAACCAGAGGCGCACAAAAAAAATTTACACCCATTATCGGAGATAAAAACATTCTGCACGCCCATGCAACAATGGTTGCTGTTGCTGTGCTAGAACCTGTGAACTATAACTACTTTGGCTGAAACTGGGTTCTTTTGCACACTCTCGTAATAAGTCTTTCCTTATATATAAATAATATTCGAGCATCTCTGCATAAGTTGGTAACACATTGTCTTTTAAGTCGGCTGGAATACCAAGCACTGGTCACAAGTTAGTTCCTTAAGTTTTGGACATTTTTCAATTACTGAAAACAGGCACAGACGATTCAAACACATCAATACGCGAAATCAAATTAACAGGCAAGTTATGACTTATTAATACGGCACAGAATCTATTTACCCCCACTTTTCCAATAAATGCTGCGCAACGGTGACCAAGCTATTGTCAGAATGTTGTGGAATATATTTATTGGAGTAATTACATACTCAGCTTTCTTATTATTTACAATGATGAGTACCTTATACGTATTTCTCCTATTTTCCAATAATATCAGATTTTAGAGATTCTGGCGGCAGCTAAAGATAATGTTTGCTGAGGCTCTACTTTTGACCAACTATCATGTGTACCTTAAGACAACTATTGATAATATAGGCATTTTCAAATTAGAAAAAAAAAAATCGCTCCACCCTAATATATATATATATATATATATATATATATATATATATATATATATATATATATATATATATATATATATATATATATATATATATATATATATATATATATATATATATATATATATATATATATATATATATATATATATATATATAGGTATTCACGGACTTATTGGACGCGCACTTATGAGACAGCCTCTTAATATAGGGTTTTGGAGATATATTACTTTTTGGATATTTACATCTTCCTATTCATATGAGTATATAAATGTTCAAGTGTCAATAAAATCAATATTTTCAGAAATATTTTCGAAAAATGTTTCACCGGATTAAGGAACCAAAAATGTCGATAATGCAGGGAACTAATTTTTTATGTCGCAATGCAATTCTAGATTTGATGCAACCTACATAACTGATATGTATTGTTCGACAGTAGATTTGGTAGTTATCTGATTCTATGTGTCATTTATGTAATCATCTCTAGTAATTAGAAAAAATCAACAATTTTGAGGTAGGTAATACCCTAGTTAATACATCTTTGAATAATTGATCCGGTATAACCGGATAGTGTATTGAAGAACTAAATATATAAACGATATTATAGAGTGAAATCAAAAGACTTTCTTCTTCAAAAGACAATCATTATTTGAGAAAAGGAGAAAAGTAAAAGACGTGTTCTTCACACTTACTATGTAATTTTTATTTCAAAAGATTGTCAGACTTTTATAAAACGTAACTCCTTAAGCTCGCAAAACAAGTTAGCACTAATACAAATGAAAAAAGTAAAACTAATTAATCACAATTCATACTAGTTCTAAAATTATTTATAACAATTAATTATCAACAAGATCTAGGGCCTATTGCATAATAAAATACAAGTTAGTACTATTAGTGAAAATGCACCTAAAAACGCTAATAATATTGACTTGTATTTTATTATGCAACATGCCCCTGGATGTTAGTTGCATGAATGATAAAAGTAGTTCTTGATAACGCTAAGTCGTTTCATAAATCTTAATATAGGAAATGATAATCACTTCTTATGTTACTATAAAATTATAAATAAATAAATCATATTCTTAACAGAAGAGTTTTACATTTGCATTTTAATGAAAAAGAATTGAAGTTGGAAAAGTTACGTATCTCACAGGCGCACATTTTTACTCATTATTTTTTTTAAGAGCGCACTTTGAAGCTATGATTATTATATTGTATTAAACATTGTCTGTGAGAGGTGTGATAACTTTTCTGCTTTCAACGATACTTTCCACATCATATTGTGACCGGAAAGTATTTGCTGAATATAAAATGAAAGGATTTGTGATAAATTGAATTCCTATTATCAAAAAACAAAAACAATAGTGTTGCCATGGGAAACAATGAAATACATTGTTCATTCAGCATTAGATGTTCAAATTTCAGGTTACAATTGAATTATAATTATTAAAATTACGGAAATACACACTACGCAATATGATAAGTTAAGTTTCAATGAAATCAGAAGAAAAGTTGTATTTTACAGACTTTTCAATACTAATTTCTTTCGAGAAAAATTATAGCTTTGTGTTATATCATTTAAGTGTGGATACTGGAAGAATTTCTGTGCTGCTATGAATGCAGCATATGAATATTCAACATTCTCGAATACAAAAATTCATTGGAACAGATTTTTTTTACATGTTCGTTTTAATTCATTGCTAACCCATAACTTTACTTGTACATCTGTACGTTTCCTTAGAGCAGCAAATTTGTCTATTGCACTTGCACATTCTTGTTTTGAGGGTAATATCTTGTTCTCCAAGTGTTTTTTGAAATATTGGCGTAAAGCAAACTTCTCAGGGGTTCGCCACGTACGTCTTTCCATACAATTTCTGCTCACTCTTCTTCTTCTTCTCTCTGGAGTCCAATCAAGTCTGCTTTTTGAAGCTATAGCAAAAAAAAATAATTAGTTTCTGCGTAGTTAGTCTAGTAAAGATGGGAATAGGACTGAGTAAAAGGATTGATCAAAGAGTTGTAATCGATTCTTGTTTTTGTTACATGTTAGTGCGACCATCATTCTGTCAATTTGAAACAATCGCAATCCTGTACCTTAGTACCCTTTTTCAAATTTTTGAAAAATCATATTTTCATGCTTCAGATAAGGTTTTTGGTGCGTGTTTTGGATCGCTGATTACAAATCTAAGGTCAATTTCTCAAAAAATAATGTGAAAAGCGGAGAATCATGAATTATCTACCGTATTTCTACCCTTACACAATTTGAAGATATTAATTCAAGTCTTATATTATTTCCTATATTTTCTTAATACGCTGATTGCGAATCTCAACATAAGAGAAATCTTGGAAAATTCCTTTAAAATTGTGAAGTAGGGAAATGTGAAAAATTGTCATTACAACACCGTGGGATATGTGTAATTGTCAAGATCATTTGATCATTGATGACTAAGAAGATGGTGTAGAATGAAGAGAAAATACGAGAATACAACTCTAATATGACTGTGAAGCATAACAGACTTAGTGTTATACGGTCCCACTGATGACGAATTTCACATTGAAAACGTGAGAAATAAAAAGACTGAAAAATCAGGTAAGAATATAATTTTTTATTCACGTTATTAATGTCAAATCCATCATCAGTGACCTGAACAGCACAACATTCAATATGTAACAGTGAAATCGCTTTTTCTTGCTCAATTTTTTCTTCTATTTGCCGGATTTTTTCCAAAGTTTATCGTCGACTGAAACAATTATAAACTCTTCTCCAAACGATTTTTTAACAAACTAAGAGAATTTTCATTGTCTGGAATATCTAATTCGTCATCAGTAACAAGAAAAACCTTGACAACGTTATGTTACATAATCTTGTATTAGCAATTTATAGCATTTTCCAAAAATTCTCCACAATTTTCATGAAATTTTCCAAGATTTTCATGAAAAACTATATAAAACTTGAACTTATACCTCTAAATTGCGTAAGGGTGAAAATACGGTAGAATTTTTGCGAATTTTTCTTCTCACATAGTTTTTTGGAAGACTGAAATCAAATTTGTTATTCGTCAATCATAATAAACCTATGACAGCCCATTTTTCTGTGAAAATTTAGATTTTTTGAGAAATGTAAAGAAAAAAAGTCAAGTACTACGTGGCTGCGATCAATATTTTTTTTTAATTTGCCGTATCATCCTTGGAGACTAATTTACGAAAAAATCTCAATTCTAACTGTTAGATGAATATATCTGAATTTTCCACTTCATTGACTCGAATAAGAAGTTTTGTTAATAATTTTAATATAGCTAGAAATTGTAAGAAATATAGTTCATCAATATTTGAAATACCATACATACAAATTATTGAAATTCTGAGACATTCCAAAAATAATAAGAGATACAATTCTGTAAAAAATTGGACAACGACCTAGATTGATTTCAACGTTCTGGAATAATTTTGACACCATGGTTGATGTAGCATAATGTTTTTATCTGATAAGTGGAAAAAGGGCTCTATTTTAAGATTCAATTAATTTTAATTAGAACCATATTTTACTTCTTCATCAAAATAACTGTTATAAAGATTTTGATAGTTTGTTAATATAAATTATATTAAAGAGATAAATCAATAAAAACAAAGATTAATCGGAGGCAAATATATAATAAAATTAAATAATAGTCCCTAACATTTCAATCTTATTTACATGTATTCAGATTCTTCGAATTACTTCCATTGCCTGAAGGTTAATTATGAATTGATTTTATGAGAGAATTCATGTTATCCTTGAATTAACAACGAAATTAGCACAAATGGAATTTTATAAATCCATAAAGTGAGTAGAAGTAAATTAGAGTTTCAATATTGATTCACGAATATTTGAAAATAGTTTTTGTTTTGAATTGAAGGATAACTTGAGTCATCAACGAGCAATAACTTTATATCAAATAGCCCAGTCATTTATATATTTTGTTGACAAAACAAAAAAAAAATGTTTCACTAATGTGGCGATTTTTGTCTACCCTCTACTTTAACCAGAGTTCTTTCTTTTATACTTTTTCGAATACCAGTTAAGGATTTAAAAATTTGAACGTCATACTGTATAGTTTCAGAAATAATTTTTCATCCACATTACAACTTTCAGTTGTGCAATATTATACCTTCAAGTCCAGAGTTCTTCATGCAGGTAACTTCTTCTGTTTTTTTGATTCTATGTCCTGTTTCATATCTGGTGTTCCCTATAAGAAAAATATAATATTAAGAATGTAAGCAATAAGGAAACTGAAATCACTCTTATACCTTCATTTTTAGAACATCCTGCTTGATTTACCGTGGAAATTCTTTCCATGTGATATCTGTAGTTTTTTTCTGCACTGTTGTTCCCAGCTTGATTCAACGGAAATACTTTTTCCACGTTATAATTTATATTTTTTTCTATATTAATGTTTCTTGCATTCTCTACTGAAAAATAATACAGATGTTATATAGGTGTCCGAGATAAGTTTGCAAACATAGTGATTCCCAACAATTTAAATGTATCAATTACAGTCTTTGTTAAATGGTAAATTTTGGTACATTAGCCAACTTCAAATTACAAATATCAATAAAAACAAATTTCGTTATTTTTTAACATAATTCAATAGTATAACTTTTTTACCTTCGTTTTCGGTCGCTTGATAGGAAAAAGATATATCTTCTGCATCATGGCTTCCACTGTCTCCTATCATGAAGTTATAAATTAGTGATATAAACAGTAAGTTTACAGAATTAAATTGATATACCTTCATATTCAGAGCACGCAGTTTGATCTGTAGCAGATATTTCTGCGATATTATGTATTTCAGTCTCTGTCATCTCCTGCATATCATCCACTTCGACATTACTAACATCAATATCATCTAGACATTTTCCTTTGAATTTGTCTATAGTATTAGAATCTAAAGCGAAAAGTAATTGCGATATTTTTGCCAGATGAATTGCCTCATTTGGCAAACGGTAAAATTGTCTATGAATATCGATGTTATGGCCCATATAGTCGGCCAATATGGACAATTCATTATCAGTCAGATTCATAGCTTGAGAAATAGTCGCGATATGTTTTCTCAGTTTAGTCCCCCGTAACAATTCTGGGCGATCTGCACCACAGTAGTTTGAAGCATCTCTCAGACATCTTGCACCTATAAAGCATCATTAGCAAAATGAAGGCTGCGAAAAATAATCATACAGGTGTCCCACTAGAGCATTTAAGTCATGAAGATCACAAAAACTATGAAAGCTACGATTTCGGTTGAATTTAAAGAGATTGTTTCATAAATATGACAGTTTTATTATGTTTTTGTTTTGTATCAAAATTACATGGATATCTAGGTGATGATATTAAAGTGAGTTTTGTCGAGAATTTTTGGATGAAAATTATATTGTAGTTTTGTTTACACTTCCTTCTTGAGTACAATTCAACAGTGATGCTCATTTTTTTAATTCTGTGTCATTTTCTAATAAAGAGAGTTAATTCTTGAATTTAATATGGAAAATAGGTAGAGTAGAATAGCACTTTCAGAAAGATATCTTTTTCCTCTTTCAGTGAACTACTTTCATTTAATGTTACTAATATTTTTGTTTATTGGAATTTTTCTGCTCGTAATAAAAGTAAAATTTGCACCAAATGTACAAAATGTGTACTTTTAGTATGAATTTCAATATTTCTCAAACTTTACTGAAACGGTTGTTATTTCGAATTGCAACTGAAAAATATCATTCTTTTTACGTTCTTAATCAATTTCGGAAATATTATTGTTGTTGTTGTACTATTGTTGTTCTTGTTGTTCTTGTGTACTATATACCTGCCATGAGATTCAAAGTTCAACTTAAAGAAAAGTACACAAAACTTGAAAATATTTTCTTATCAAGAAATTACGAACCAAATGATTCAACAAAACTCATCTAGCGACCAATGCATTTTGTTCGACAAAATAAAATCGTGTCTTTCATGTAATCTTTGAGATCCCATTTAACACAAACAAAATTTAAACTTACCTTCAAAATATTTATCCTTTCCCCTTCCAAAAACATATGGGTTCGTGTGGTGAACATTAGCTTCAGATCTGAAGTGTAATAATAGATCTATGGCTGCAACTTCTTGATGACTTATCATCAGAGACACAGGTCTACCCAATTTTCCGCGGACCTCAACTCGAACATACCTCTGAGCAAATAATTTTTCACTAGGTTTTAAATTTTTATATGTTTCCGAATCCTCTTGAATATTATGTCTGTTTTTATAATCGTTTATAAGTAACTTCTCCATTTCCCCTACTCGCTTTCTATTGAATATCAAAATTAGTAAAAGCGTACACTTCGACAGTTGTGTCCAAAACGATAAATCGAAGCCTGAGTTCAAAACAGAAAGAGCCTGCTGCCACTTATCTTTCAAATATTTGTTCAATTTCAAAATATCAGAGGTCAATGGTAAAAATCGTGGTTTATTCCACTTTCTTCGAAATAGGATAGTGTTTGCTCTTTTGCATAAAACAGAAAATTCACTTGAATACACACACAGCCACGCTTCAACCTCATGTCTTCCTTGCAAGTTATCATCTTTAATATATTCAATAACTAATTTCTCCGCGCATTCTTTCACAGTCTGTCCTATTGCGCTTATCAGAGATGGAGCTCTAAAAGAACCATCAGCTTCATTATAACCTGCACAGATGCGAACGGCTTCAACAAATTTGTTGAATAAAGATGGACGAATAACAGAAATCAAATCAGTTACTGTCGACTCCAATCTGCGTATAGTTTGCAATAACTGTCCAACTTGTCTCAATTTTTGCCGTATCATGTTAACTAAATGAGTTTCACCATCATATTTCTGGGATAAATAATTCCCATATATAAGTATCAATTTATCACGATGTATAATTCTTGTTATGTCATCATGTATCATACCAGGTAAAATATATTTCTGTAATTTGCTATACTGAATCGTTCCCTCATATAATGTTGCTCTCGACAGATTTTGTAAATTTCTTGGTGCGGATTTAATATATGTCCTTGAAACTGTACATCCACATCGTCTGTAGTGACGATATAATAATGTTTTTCTAAAAAAATTTTTGCATTTGGGGCACGGAACATAGTCTTCAACGCGTCGCCTTTCACTGCATTTTGTTCTTCTCGCAACTAGAATATCACCTTTGTTGAATTCTGAGTCTGTATTGTACATAAAAGTACCCAAGCTTCTAATATTTGCAATTATAGCACGTCTTTTTGCATCTCCTTTCGGAAATTTTAAATATTCCTTCACTCTACTCTCAAATTTATGTTTCGTTTCGAGGTGTCTTGCAAATTTGTCAACTTTCGTTTTACAGTAAATACAAAAATGTTGATTTTTGGCATAACTAACAACATTAGGCGAAGCTAGTGATTTTGAAGAATCAACAAAATTGTTTCCAAGAGATATATTCGAACTAATTTCATCCGTGATATCATTATTTTGGGCTTCACGTACAACATTGTCGCAATGTGATAACAAGGTACCATCTACAGACCCTATTTCGCTCCGATCATAGTTTTTATCACCTTCAGAAAAGGATACATCAATCTCTGAAATATCATCTATATCTGTGCTGGTCGAAGAGCATGAATCCACTGATAACTTATACTCTTCATCACTTTGCTCAGGAGAAAAATCACTCAACTCATAATCTTTATGTATATTTAGTTCTACAATGAAAATCATGAATTATTATTTACGATCATACTCTGCTACTGTCAAAATGCTTTTCATGGATTTTATGATTGTTGCAAAACTTACATGATTGATATTCATAACAGGTATCCAAGAAGTTCTACAACAAATCTAAAGATATATAGTCCAGGAGCCGACCGTATCTTATGTTCCCTGAGCGGACTTTATAAATGCAGGATCGTGTCCTAAGTGTTGAAGAAAAGGCAAATTCTGGTCAAGTTTTTTGACGCAGCTTCCCTGATAGAACTTACTTACGATTCAAACTAGTACCAATTGATAGTGAAGGTCAAGTCATTTAAGAAAAAACTATGATTGCACCCCCTGTCCTGGTCAAGAGGGCGGCAGCCACCCTTAAGTGTAACCTATTTTTGTATTAAACCGAGGTACCGTCTCTCTACCTGTCTGGGAGGGCGGTAGCTACACTTGAAATTATTCTATTTTCAGGTCTCAATTTTGTACGCAGCTTCACTTCTCTCATCGAATGTACAATCATTTCTTCTAATTGTAGCTTGAGCCTTCCTGAACACGAGAATGCCGAAGAACTGCCTTCCACCCTGTTCAGAAGAGCGACCGCTACTTTAAAAGTTTATCCAATTTTTAGGTCTCAATTTCGAACGTAGTTGCATTCTTCTCATCGAATGTACGATGATTCTCTTTAAATTGTACATTCGATGCGTTCGAAATCGGGACGTAAAAATCGGATAGACTTCAAGAGTGGCTATCGCCCTCCCTTATCGGATGGGAGGCAGCACTTCGGTATTCTCGTGTTCAGGAAGGCTCAAGCTAATAACTAGAAAAAATAATTGTACACTCGAAATTGGGACCTGGAAATCGAATAAGTGTGGCTGCCGCTCTCGCGCACTGATAGGGAGGCGGTACCTTGTAGTGAGCCTCAATTTAAAAAAGATAACTATCGTAAGCTCGGTTAAATAAATTAAATACAAACGTTGATTACACTTAGGGGTGGCTGCCGCCCTCCTAAACAGGACAGGAGGTGGCACCCTAGTTTTTACCTAATGTATCTGACCTTCGCTATCGATTGGCACTAGTTTGAATCGTAAGTTCTATCAGGGAAGCTGCGTCAAAAAACTTGATCAGAATTGATCTTTTTTTCGACACCCTGCATTTATAAAGTCTGGCATTCTATTGACCACTAAATACCCGATCGATTCATATTAAATCTGGCCATTCATTCGATCAGGAAACATTGGATGTAGCTCCCCGACTAATAAGAGTTCTCTCAGAAATCATTTAAAAACAGTCAATTTGACATTTTTCAGACAGAATAACTTTGAAATAATAGTAATTTGAGCAACAAGAGTGTAGTGTAGAGCATTATGACATGAGTCCAAATATTTAATAAAAAATTGTTGGCCGAATATCATAATGCTTGTTTACACTCGAATTGCATACAAGATTTTTCTACGGCCCTCAATTTCCTAATTCTGACCATTATTGAGCACACAGCAAAAGAACTCAGAACGCAAGTTCATATAAAGACATGCGATGCGTAAAGTGGTAACTTTACAATGACCGTTAAAAATTAAAATATGAATTTGGGTTGCATTTTCTCAATTAATCTGATATAGTAGGATCTGTGTGATTGGCGTGGCTCAAAGAGCATATCGGAGAAAAAAAGCATTTCAATAGTGTGTTATAGCATCATAATATCGAAAAATCACAGGTATTCATGTAATTGATATTTGAGGCAATACAAAGCATATAGTCATATAAGTAATATATTCAATAATATGAATTGTTTACCTTCATTTACAATCGTTTGGCTTAGAAAAGACATATTTCCTACATCACTGTTCCTATCGTCTCCTGTTATAAAGATATGGATTTGTAATATAGACAGTAAGTTTGAAGAAACAAATTGATACCTTTGCATCCAGCACATGCCGTTTGATTTGGAGCAGAAATTGCTGCGTGATGAATTCTAGCTTCTGTCACCTGCATATCAACCACTTCGGCATTACCAACATCGATATTATCTAGGCATTTTCCTGCAAACAGATCTTTAATATCAAAATCTTAAGCCAGAAGCAATTGTGATATTTTTCTTCAATGAATTTCACCATTCGGAGAAACGAATCTATCTATTATCAATATCACGGCCCATATAGTCAGCAAATACGGACAGTTCATCATCAGTTGAAAGTCGCCGGTCGCACCTTATGCTCCCTGATCGAACTTACGGCCATATTTTATATGAATCGATCGGGAATTTATTGGTCAATAGGATGCTAAACTTTGCAAATGCAGGGTCGAAAAGAGGCCAATTCTGGCCAAGTTCTCTGACGCAACTTTCCTGATAAAACTTACGATTGAAACTAATACCAATCGATAGCGAAGATCAGGTTCTTTGGGAAAAATCCAGGGTGCCACCTCCAGGAGGGCGGCAACCCTTCCCAAGTAGAATCTTTTTTCGTATGAACTTAGCCGATCGAGCTAACGATAGTTATTTTTTCAAATTGAAGCTGAAACCTTCCTTACCACGAAAAACCCAAGGTACTGCCTCCCTACCTGTCCGAGGGGGCGGCAACCACATTCAAAATCATTTGATTTTCATATCCCAATTTCGAGCGCAGCTGTACTTCTCTCATGTACAATTATTGTATCTAATTATAGCTTGAACCTTTCTGAACACGAGAATGTCGAAGTGCTGCCTCCCACCCTGCCTGGAAGGACTGCAGCCACTCTTAAAGTCTATTCGATCTTTACATCTCGAATCCAAACGCAACTGTACTTCTCTCATCGAATGTACCGCGGTTTTTCCGTGTTCAGAGAGATTTTAACTTCGAAAATCGTGAGTTTAATGAGGGAAATTAAGTACGAAAATATACGTTACACTTAGGAATGACTGCCGCCCTCCCAGACAGGGCAAGACGCAGCGCTGCGATTTTTTCGTGTTCAATAAAGCCCAAGCTGAAATTTATAGAGAAAAATCACACATTCGATGGAAGAAGTAAGGATGCGTTCGAAATTGGGACCTCAAAATCGGATAGACTTTAAGGCCGGGCGCAAGTTGAGACACAGCTTGGTGGGGTGATGTGAGGTGATTCACCGTGTGATTATATGAAATGAAGATGTGAATACTACACCGAATATTCGTGCGCAGGGTGAAGTGACGCAGTTTTAGAGCGTTCATGAACTGCAAGACTTTGTGCTTGTGTCGCAGTTAGTCACTAGCGACCACGACCTGCGAATAGTAATTTGTGTTGGAAGTGAAGTCTACTATGGAGAGAAAAATTGATGAAATCAGCATATGATACATCTAATGCTAGCTATTAAGAAACCAAATGAAAAAATTGCTTTTCGACGCTTTCCACAAAAAAATACTGTTATTATTTGATCTTCGATTTCATCGGAATCAGATTCGGAACTTAATAATGATCGTAGATACTTTGTCATCTTGCAAATTTTTGTTATAATATCTTCACTGGCACGCAGGTCACCCTGCGTCACCTCACCTTACCAGCTTGTTTCCTGCTCGATCAGGGAAGTTTAATACAGAAATGGGTTACACTTACGGGTGGCTGCCAGTCTTCTGATTAGGACAGGAGGTGACACTCTGGTTCAACTTAAATTACTCAACTTCCGCTATCGATTGGTACTAGTTTCAATCGTAAGTTCTATCGAGGAAGCTGCGTCGGAAAACTTAACTAGAATTGGTATTTTTTTCGACACTTAGGACAGGACCCGGCATTTATTAAGTCTGGCATTCTATTGATCACTGAAAATCAGATCGATTCTTATTCAATTTGGGCGTAAGTCCGATCAGGGAACATAAGGTAGGGTCGGCTCCTGGACTATAAATTCATAGCTTGAGATAGTTACGATATCCGTAAGTAACTTAATAAAATGTATAACTTTTTTCACTCAAATAGTCACTATTCAATTTAAGTGAATACAATTTCATGCTTTATAGAAAAAAATTGATTAATGTATCTTTTGTGACGGAAGATAGCATGCTGGCCACATCAGATTTTCAAATATTTCACATATGAGATATTTGGTTCACAATTCATAATCTTCTAGTAATTAAATCATGGTGTGCATATTGGTTCAAGTTCAGTTGAAAAAATAAGGTATTCAAGGCTAAAAGCTAAGGAGCTTGAAGAGCCGTCAAAATTTTATCATATATATCAAAAACTATGCACATTTTGAAAGAATAATAATCAATAATTTGAGTTTATCAAGTGAGATGAAGAACGGGTTTGAAAACCTCATCATTGTATTCTTCAAAAAGTGAGAAACGGGCAATAATTTCAAGATAAAATGAAAATAGAATTATCCAAGAGTAATATAGATGCTTTGAATTCAACTATATCCTCACTAGACATATATACTAGAAAAAAATCACTTACTTTTGCTCTCCTCACTAATATCATCTGTTTGTGTGGTAGATTCAGTGAATTCTTTTCGCATATCAAAAGTTTGAGTACTAGCATTTTTCAATCCAATATGATCAACTGGAGTGAACTTGAAATATTTTTTCAATATAGAATCGTGGTGTTCATACCTATTTTTCAATGCATTCATTTGTTCTTTTGCTGTATTATTTCAAGGAAAAAAAAAAATATCAATGAATAAATGCATTCAACTTAAGAATTATCCACTCACTCCCTTCATTTATAATCAATGCTGGGTAAAAGTATCCTTGGTATTTAGCATGTACCAGATGATTCTCATTTGATATTCTCACATTTGAATTATGACAGACATGCCAAATAAGATCTTCTACATATCTCACAAGTTTATACATCATGCCAAAAAGAAATACCTGAAAATAGAATGAATGCATGATACTAGTGAACATAAAATATTCAGTCGAGCGCACAATAAGCAAAAAAAAACCTGAATACGAAACGCATAGCAATAATACAATAATGACATTAGTTATATTCCATGAATTTCGATGAGAAAACATTTTCCGGACTAGAATTGATGTGCTAACCATAGGCGTGCGTGAAGTCTATAAAGTACTCGTAAACATGATTGCTCAATCCTATATCATACACCTACTTTATGCTGCTCTTCACCTACTTGTTACATTAATTACTATTTTTGCATGTCTGTGTGTATTTAAAATTTTGACCCCATAGGAAATTTTTCTGCGTACGCCCAATGTGCTCACCACCATCAAATTTAATTTTTCTCAAATGATTAAACTGAATTGAGAAATATGACATCAGATATGACCCGACTGTTCACACAAAGCCCTTTCAAATTAAGTCCAATATTATTGAAATCTCAGACTTGTATTTCAGGTTCACTTTTTGCCTAGAGGCAGAAAACTAATTTATTTCATTATTTATTGATTTGACTATTTGGAGGTCAACAGTCGCTCAATAATAAACTTTCATAATTTACATAAAATACAAAACAAAAAAGCTTGAATGATCATACATACAGAGTAAAATAATAAGAAAATGAATTTATACTGCATTTAATTCCGTTCTTGAATTGGATTTTGACTTGACAGAAGAGATCGATATGCTGATAATTATCATTATAAGTAGACAATAATCTATCAATAGGTGAATTTTTATAGTTTTGAATCAGATTTTTGAATATAGAATAAAGTATCATTTCTTGTATGAATTGGCATTGCATGGGAAACTAATGTATTGACAATATCGTAATTATCTGCTGAGTGGTTAAAAAATTCAAATAAAAACTCGCTAGATTCCTAATATCGATTTTTGATTAAAAGCGTGAATCAAGAAGAAACTCTCAAAATCGGACAAAAACCAACATAAACCTAGCACTACTACTCAGAAAGTTTTTTCAAATAATTCCAGGTTAGGGTTCATTTGACGTGACACACATCTATATTTCTTGTCGACTGTAGAATTATTATTATTGTTCAATCATGTCGGAAAAAATACAGAGAGATCGTTTGCAAACATGTAAAGTGAAATGCCATTATAGTCACCTTCTTCACAAACTGAATTTATTCTTTCCTCTGTATTTTTTTCTCCAAGTGATAAACACATAAAATTTGTCAGACCTTATTTTTCTGCGAAATTCACTTTATCCAATAATCTAAGTTATAATAATGAAGAAAAAAACTTTTCACAACTTATTTTTAATAAATATGTTTATATTTTTAGACTTGAGAAAGACAGCATTTTGCTGTTGAAACGTTATGTTTCTAATTATTTTTATATATAGAACTTCACCAAATAAAACATATTTATTGAGTTATAATAATTTCCACTTACCCAAATCAAAAACAAAATCACAAATATGCACTAATTACCTCCGATTACAATATTATGTCAAGCTGAAGTGAATAGTTGCTAATTGCTTAACTGTATGTGACTAATTGACGTCTGACGTCTTACTGTTACAAACAGGGTGGTCTCCACTCTCCAGTCGGGCAGGCGAAACGCAGTCTGTGTTCCTCCTACCCTTCTCCCTGTATTTGATAACAAGCGTTTGATGTGCATTTGCCGCTAATTAAAAAGACTTTATTTTTTGCTCACTATTGGGATTCCCAAGAGTAATAAAAGATATAATGTCGACTAGTTTATCAAAGTGAACCGCCTATACAAAATAATTATCAAAATCTTACTACATTTTTCCATATAATTGTTGCACTATTTTGAACGATTTTTTTTTTAAGTTTTTCACTGAACGAGTGTCCCAAAACATATAAAAATTGACAGTCAAATCAAGAACACATCTAAAAATATGTTTCAGATATTTTCAAGAGGCTTTTCATCATAGCTATCTAGAAAACGACAGGAATCTTACTACATTTTTCTGTAGCATTTATTGCACTATTCTGAACGACTGTTTTCGAGTTTGTTACTGAAAAACTGTCCCAATACTCATAAAAATTGATAATGAAGTCAAAAACATATCTAAATATAAGTTTTAGACATTTTCTAGATGTTTCTCATCACAGTTATCTAGAAAACGACAAGAATCCTACTACATTTTCCTATAGCATTTATTGTACTATTTTGAACGACTGTTTTTGAGATATGTATTAGATATTTTCTAGAGGATTCTCATCATAGCTATATAGAAAACGACAGGAATCTTACCACATTCTTCTATAGCATTTATTGTATTATATTGAACGACTATTTTTGAGTTTGTTAATAAACAAGTGTCACAATATTCATAAAAATTGACAGTGCAGTCAAAAACACATCTAGAAATATGTATTAGATATTTTCGAAGGGCTTTTAATCATAGCTAGCTGAAAAACGACAGGAATATCACTACATTTTTCTATAGCATTTATTGTGTTATTTCGAACGACTGTTTTTGAGTTTGGTACTGAACACGTGTCACAATAATCATAAAAATTGACAGTCAAGTCAGAAACATATCTAGAAATATGTATTAGATATTTTCTAGAGGCTTCTCATCATAGCAATCTAGAAAACGACAGGAATCTTACTACATTCTTCTAGAGCATAATTGTACTATATTGATCGACTGTTTTTGAGTTTGTTACTGAACAAGTGTCATAATACTCAAAAAAATTGACAGTCAAGTCAGAAACACATCTAGAAATATGTTTTAGATATTTTCTAGAGGCTTCTCATCATAGCTATCTAGAAAACGACAGGAATCTTACTACATTCTTCTATAGCATAATTGTACTATATTGAACGACTGTTTTTGAGTTTGTCACTGAACAAGTGTCACAATATTTATAAAAATTGACAGTGGAGTCAAAAACACATCTAGAAATATGGATTAGATATTTTCGAAGGGCTCTTCATCATACATAGTTAAAAAACGACAGGAATGTTACTACATTTTTCTATAGCATTTATTGTGTTATTTCGAACGACTGTTTTTAAGTTTGGTACTGAACACGTGTTACAATATTCATAAAAATTGACAGTCAAGTCAGAAACACATCCAGAAATATGTACTAGATATTTTATAGAGGCTTCTCATCATAGCTATCTAGAAAATGACAGGTATCTTACTACATTCTTCTATAGCATAATTGTACTATATTGAACGACTGTTTTTAGTTTGTTACTGAACAAGTGTCGAAATATTCATAAAAATTGACAGTCAAGTCAGAAACACATCTAAAAATATGTATTAGATATTTTCTAGAGGATTCTCTTCATAGCTATATGGAAAACGACAGGAATCTTACTGCATTTTTCTATAGCATAATTGTACTATATTGACCGACTGTTTTGGAGTTTGTTACTGAACAAGTGTCACAATAATTATTAAAATTGACAGTCAAGTCAGAAACACATCCAGAAATATGTATTAGATATTTTCCAGAGGATTCTCCTCATAGCTATATAGAAAAGGACAGGAATCCAACTACATTCTTCTAGAGCATTTATTGTACTGTATTAAACGACTGTTTTCGAGTTTGTCACTGAACAAGTGTCACAATATTTATAAAAATTGACAGTGGAGTCAAAAACACATCTAGAAATATGGATTAGATATTTTCGAAGGGCTCTTCATCATACATAGATAAAAAACGACAGGAATGTTACTACATTTTTCTATAGCATTTATTGTGTTATTTCGAACGACTGTTTTTAAGTTTGGTACTGAACACGTGTTACAATATTCATAAAAATTGACAGTCAAGTCAGAAACACATCCAGAAATATGTACTAGATATTTTATAGAGGCTTCTCATCATAGCTATCTAGAAAATGACAGGTATCTTACTACATTCTTCTATAGCATAATTGTACTATATTGAACGACTGTTTTTAGTTTGTTACTGAACAAGTGTCGAAATATTCATAAAAATTGACAGTCAAGACAGAACCGCTTCTAGAAATATGTATTAGATATTTTTGAAGAACTTTCCATCATGGCTATCTAGAAAACGACAGGAATCGTACTACACTTTTCTAAAGCATTTATTGTACTATTTTGAACGACTGTTTTTGAGTTTGTCACTGGACAAGTGTCACAATATTCATTAAAATTGACAGTGAAGTCGAAAACACATCTAGAGATATGTATCAGATATTTTCGGAGGGCTTTTCACCATAGCTATCTAAAAAACGACAGGAATCGTAATACAGTTTCCAATTGCATTTATTGTGCTATTTCGAATGACTGTTTTTAAGTTTGTTACTGAACACGTGACACAATATTCATAAAAATTGACAGTCAAGTCAGAAACACATCTTGAAGTATGTATTAGATATTTTCGGGGAACTTTCCACCATAGCTTTCTGAAAAACGGCAGGAATCTTACTGCTCTTTTCTTCAGCATTTATTGTACTATTTTGAACGACTGTTTTTGAGTTTGTTACTGAACCAGTGTCACAATATTTATAAAAACTCACAGTCAAGTCAGAAATACATCGAGAAATATGTATTAGATAATTTCTAGAGAATTCTTATTATAGCTATATAGAAAACGACAGAAACCTCACTACATTCTTCTATAGCATTCTTTGTACTATATTGAACGACTGCTTCCGAGTTTGTTATTGAAGAAGTGTCCCAATATTCATACGAATTGACAGTGAAGTCAAAAACACATCTAGAAATATTTATTGAATATTTCCGAGGGGCTCTCCATCATAGCTATCTGGGAAACGACAGGAATCTTATTGCATTTTTCCATTGCATATGTTGCACTATTTGGAATGATGCTTTTTGAGTTTGTGACTGAACAATTGTCCCAATACTCACAAAAATTGATAGTCATGTCGAAAACACATTCAGAAATATGTATTGTATATTCTCAATAGGTAATTTTCTATAGCTATCTAGAAAGCCCCGAGAATTTCACTTCATTTTTTCATAGCATATTTTGCACTATTTTGAACGATTGTTTTAAGTTTGTTTCTGAACAAGTATCCCAATACTTAATAAAATTGACAGTCTAGTTAAAAACACATCTGGAAGACTGTATAAGATACTACCAAGATGCTTTTCATCATAGCTATGTAGAAAACGACAGAAATTTCACTCCATTCTTTTATATAGCATATGTAGCATTATTTTGTACGCTTGTTCTTGAGTTTGTTACTAAAAAAGTGTTCCAATATTTATAAAAATTGACGGTTGAGTCAAAAACTCATCTATCTTGAAATATGTATATGGTATTCTTAAGAGGCTGTTACTCATAGCTATCTTGAGAATGACAGGAATCTTACTACATTTTCTATGGGTTACTCCATTTTTTATAGGATATGTTGCATTATTTTGAACGATTGTTTTTCAGTTTGTTACTGAACAAGTGTCCTAATACTCATAAAAATTGACAGTCAAGTCAAAAAATACATCTATTAATATATTTGGAATATTTCCAAGAGGGTATCCATCATGTCATAGCTATCTGGAAAATGACAGGAATCCTATACTAAATTCTTCCATGAAATATGGATAAACCGTTTTGAACGATTGTTTTTTTTACAATTTTTACATTATATACAGGAACATTTGTACAGCTGAAATTTTTCTTGTAGATACTTCGAGTTTTCAATTAATTCGGTGGGTATCAAAATTATTCAGAAAATTTGCGATTTCAAGGTTTATGGGTATATTTGGACATTTACTTAATTTAAATAATTTTAATCCATTTCAGAGTTGTTCCGCGGTAGTAGTCAGCTGCGACTATTGCGTCACTTGCTGGCAAATGGTCTGTCATACGCTGTGAATTTTTTTTTGTAGATAGGTGCTCTAGTGACACGAGAGGGATCTCGAAAGCTCTAAAAACACGGTTTTGGAGTATGAATTATTGCCTGCATGTGCAGCAAGCAATAATCGTGTTTGACAGCGTTGTTAACGCATTTCCACAGAAGCAAAAACGCTATTGTCCTCATTTCAATGTTTGGCGTTTGGTGTCTCCGCTTCTTCTCCTGCAGTTTTGAAGATATTAACCTAGTTTCTCCGCTAATCGGTAGCACATCAAAAAGTAGCAGGCAATCAAAAAAGGAGAGGTTATTTAGTTTTTCTAGCTCCATGACAATGAATTGATATCTACTGAACTGCCCGATTCTATTAGAACAAAAGTCAGAACTTTAGTTTGAAACTCATACTTTCAAAACCATTCAATAATAATGAACTATGTTCTATGAATCAATACAAATTTGTAATTCAGACTAACTGAAACATGAGAATCTATATTTGTATGGATGATACAAGACACATTGGCATGTTATTGTTTGTAGAATGCAATATAATTACATTTTTGTGTCACGGTATCAAAGATATTGCTGCAGCCGCCGCTCTGAACAGAATCAGAACTCAACCACCCGTAACGCGTGGTCATATAGCATGGAGTGTTTCTCAAATTATTTTGAAGCTTCAAATTATTACTAATTCAGGTGGATAAATATTTTCGAAAGCAAATATACAAGCTGGATAATAATTGTCACTTATATTAGCATAACAGAAACTATAAGATACAAAATTAGTTGATCAAGCTGTTGAATTCTTGCCGAGAGAATTGATGAGCTTCTCTTTTCCTCGTCTTATGTATACCAAATTTCTCAATAATACGCAATTCCCAAGCAGACAGTATTTTCTGCTACTGAACTCAATAGCTCATAATAAGTATGAAATGTAGAAAATAAAGAAGAGAGAAAGCACACGTTTCTAATATGTCTGATTTTACAATTGCTCGGCATGCTTTGCAATGTTTCAATGCGCGAATCGTATTTAAGCTCCACTAAAGTGCCAATAACAACTTCAAAGTTTCAACCTAGTCAGATAAACAATGCACAAACAAACAAGTACGACTTGTGTGCCACTTATTGTACAATAATAGTATTAAATCGGAAATTTTCACGTAAGTGCCAACAACAACTATAGAAAGTTTAAACTCAAAGCAATTACGACTCGTGCACCATTTTTTGTATGTTAATTGTACTATACCAAAGACCTTCGGGCAAGTGCTAACAACAACCAAGTATAGAAAGTTCAAACTCAATTGGAGAAATGATGCGCAAAAGAACAAATTGATACGGCTTATGCGCCCCTCAATGTTCGTTGATAAACCACCAAACAAGTGCCAACAACAATTGCAAAAAGTTTCAATCCAATTGGTCGAACGGTGTTAGATTTCTGAGATCTTGAAAAAACGAACATTACTTTTTAATATATAATACAAAAAAAAAACAGTTGATTCAACTATTCTCAGTCGCTTTCTCATTATAATAAATTGGATATAATAAATATTTATCCGTTGAATTATTTGAAGTAATTTTCACTTGTACTGCTATAATTAGAGTCAACCCAAATATCACTAAAATGTCAGTTGAGATGTAATTAAATTTTCATATTGAAATAAAGAAAGCTTAAGAATTGCCGCCAATTCGCCCTACTTCATTTCATATAGAGACTATCACAAAGCACAAGATGTTGCCATCTGTAGTCTATGCGGAACGTAAAAATTCCAAATATTACAAACTACAAGATATTGCCATCTATTGACTATGATGGAAGTGAAAATTTAGTTCACGTAACTCCCGCAGAGATGTTTCACAGCTTTATGAGCACTTTTTGGAAAACATGACTTTGTGACATAATACAATTATTATTTATTCCCTAGCATGCCTCATAAAAACTAGGAAGTCACATTCCATGTCAAACACATAAAATCAATAAGTAAGAAACAGCATTGATTGTAAAAACAAGCTTATAAATTACAGATTTGTGGGACATGGTCTCACAAGTAGTTTTCGGTTTCACAATGCTGTGTACTTCTTATATTTGGTCTCATAATCCGGTCAATACATACCTATATATATATATATATATATATATATATATATATATATATATATATATATATATATATATATATATATATATATATATATATATATATATATATATATATATATATATATCCATTAAGTTCTTGACTCTAGATAGAGCATGCGCACTATGCTGATAAGCCTTGAAGCAAATACTAGATGTGTTTTAAAATGGTGTCTATTAATGAATATAAAAAAGGAGGGGTCAAGTATAAGTGATTTGGCTACCAAACTACCTTAAGACTGTCCAGTTGCTCATATACTATTTCAATTGAGATCGACTGAGCCAGAAGTGCATTTCACTCAACAGTCCTTTGGAATTTATCGCATGGTCGTAGAGTAGTGAAATTTAGTATTCCAGTCTGCTGTAGTATCTCAATGTAAAATTGACTACAATACCAAATATTATCATAATATGAAAAGGAGAAAAAAAAAACTTCTGGAATGCAGTCAATGGAATTTATTTTTTGTTTTATTAGTTGTTAGGGATAATAAAAGGCTTGAGTTTTAACTATATTTTATTAACACTATTAGTCCCTTATTACCTCGTGGTCACACTGACTAGTTCAAACTGTTTCACCAAAAAGACAGGAGACCCGTCTATCTTTTTACCGTATCCCGGGTGCATTCATATAACCTACATTTAATATACGTTCACACAACATTTTTATTTTTCGATTTCTAGAAATCGAAAAATGAAAATAAATTCCACTGACTGCATTCCAGAAGTTTTTTTTTTCTCCTTTTCATCAAATTTCCAGTCAAGAAGTACATATTTTCATTATCATAATAATTACTTTAATTTGGTAAGATTGGGAGCATCGTAATTCTTACATTCGAATGTTATGTTACGTACGTATGCGCCATTCATATTGCGCGGCCAATGGAAATATTCAAACCTGGATTGAAAGTACGCTACCAACCTAATGGAATTAATATTATAATTATTCGAATTTTGAATGAATACTTTTCATCTGTATCCCTATTTTTGATGAAACTATTCTATTCTAAAGTATAATTATATAATATATCTTTTAGGATACACAAAATATTTGGATGAACCTCTGAACCGATTTCTTGTCAAAAATCAACATAGAAAAATACATATTTCACAGCATTTATTCTAGCTTCCAGAATTGAAATTTTAAAAGTTAGTAATATATTTCTTCATATACTCTAAATATACATTGAAATTCATTGCGACATTAGGAGACATAGTTATTTATTAATGTGTTGAAAATAGAATTTGTTTATAAAAATTGTTTATTTATAGAGAAAAATATAAAATGGAAAAAATACTATCATTAAACAAAATGTAATAATTTTTTTGAACTATTGATTCCATTGTAGACACTAGCTTTGATTATATCTATACTTCTATTTTGCAAAGCTTTGAATATTTCTCTTGCTTGTATACATTTAGCTTTACTCGGTAAAGTTTTCTCCTTGATATTAACTTCAAAAGCTCTTCTTATCGCATGTCTTTCAGGTGTATTCCAAGGCACTGAAAATGATAGCACACAATAATATACAGAAATATAAATTTTCACTTATATGAAAAATCAATCAGTCATATACCGGATGTCTATTTTTTTGACATAGAAAATACAATGTTAGAATTTTGATTTCGCTCCAAGTTTTTATCTAATAATCTTGGAGCAAAAATGTAAATACAAAAGAAGTTCGGAAATAAAAACAGTATCCAATGAACCCTCAATTATTGAAATAAGACGTGTTGTTAACGAAATGAACCCAACGATAAAATCCAAATCCGTGCTATCAAGAAGCAAAAAAATTGGTCGGGTAGAAGGAAAAATTCTAAGAAAGATAGCGTTTTTCCCATCTCTCCAGCTGTTGCAGAACATAACCTAAAAAAGTAGAGAACTGGAAAAAACTTTTTCGCATTTATAAAAAAACAAATCAATCTACAAGAAAAAGTTGAATAAGAAAGTTGTAGAGAATTAAAGAACATATCAAATGAGACTAATTGGACTCAATTATTATGAGTAGTTGAAAGGCCACGGAGAAGGACGATCAAAGTCCATTTTTTCGCCAAATTGAGATAACGAAATAGTTTGACATTGAGGTGTCCTGCCGCTAGAACTAATATAATGGTAAAATCACCAATTTATGTTATGTGTTCTAATTTAAATAATAAAGCTAATATACTTGATATATTTACTATGAGATCAAATCTATTGAAAAAAATCCTGTATATCACTTAATATGAGAAAATCAGTTGTATTTCTAGTAGAATTTATTGTGAAACTGATAAATTAATTATTTTTGTATATATATATATATTTTTTTTGCATGTATGTTTAATTTACGATTATATATATATATTTTTTTTTTGTCCTTTAATTGGTGTACACTGTTGGGCGAATAAATTACTATTACTATTACTATTACTATAACCGTAGGAACTGGTACTTATTACAGACAGTATGCAACTGTGATATCATTCTGACAAGAAAGATCATAGTCCCTGAGTTATAACAAGGAAAAGATTGAGACTAACGGGGAAGAATGATCAGAGTCCACACGCTAGCGAGCAAAAGTGATCAAAGTCACATTTGCTCTGCTCCACGCATATCAGTAATGCTTGCTTTTGTTCTAGCTTGTTGACGTTCTGTCTACTATTGTAAGCTCATGTCCATAACTTGACCTGTTTGAACGTTACATATGAATTATGTCGAGCGACCTTAGTGGAACAGACAGTGTAGAATGGACGAATGTACAGAGAGATGTGAAAAAAAGGAAAAGTAAAGGTAGAATGAGAGATGTGATGAAAAAACTAGGAGCTTCAACTAATGAGATAGGTGAGGATTGCCGGTACTTCCGCTTTAAGTGTTTTCAAATTATACCATCTGAGGAACGACAACGTATTATATCCAACTTTAATAAACTAGGTGATTACAACAAACAGAATCAGTATTTGAGTGGATTGATCACCGTTTTCCCAGTTCAGCGGCGGCGCAATAGAAAAAATGATGCAGAGGCAACTTATCATGTGTCTTCTTATTGCTACCGTGTAGGTGCACGTGTTGATGATAGCAATACATTGCAGGATGTACCTGTTTGCCACAAAGCCTTCTTGGCCTTACACGGTATTACAAATCGCCGTGTACAAACTTTAAAGAAACGGTTGACTGAATTTGGTGAATCTCAGATAGATGGTCGAGGTAAACATAAAAACAGACCAAATCAACTATCTGAGGAAACTAAATCCCAAATTTTTTCCTTCATTAAGTCTCTGAAAAGACGGAAATCTCACTATTATTTGAAGGATACGTCAAAAGTGTACTTATCTAAAGAGCTGGATGAATCCAAACTATGCAGAATGTACAATGAATCTAACCAGGAGCACGCTGTTGGTTTAACAACTTCCCGGGAAATATTAGATAGAAACTTTAATATTTCTTTCGGATACCCTCGGAAAGACACATGCAATTGCTGTGATTCATTGAAATCAGAGATTTCAGTGTTAGAAAAAAAATTTCAAACACTACTGACAAAAAAAACTGTAGCATCATTGACCTCTACTACGAAGGAGGTCGAAAGAAAATTACATTCAGCGAGCAGTGCACAGTTTTATTCGATCAAAAGAAAGTATCGTAGAGAATCCAGAAAACATGAAGGAATAGAAGCAATTACGGTTGATTTTCAGAAAAAATCTTCCTACTCCTCACCTAACCACATCTGACGTATATTATCGTCGTCAACTGAATTTTATATCGTTTAATATACATGTTTTGTCAGACGCAACATCAGTATTCTATGGCTACGTTGAAAGTGTGGCTCGAAAGGGAGCAGATGACGTTTGTTCGATGCTCAAACACTTTTTTGACAATATTCTGAGCCTAACAGTAAGACAAATCATTATTTTTTGTGACTCGTGCGCGGGACAAAACAAGAATTTCACGGTTATGCGTTTTCTGCATTACACAGTTCATACACTGAAACGATTTGCTACTGTGAAAGTAGTTTTTCCTATGAGAGGCCATTCTTATATGGAGACAGATAAGTATATGAGTCTTGCTAACACAAAATCTTATACAGAGACACCCGATGACTAGAGGGATGCATTAAGAAATAGCAGAATCAAACCTACACCTTTCACTGTCATCAATTGTGCCACAGACGTTAAATTTGGAACTTGGACAGATTATTTATGTGGGCTCTATGTTAAAAAATGTCCTATGCCTACACGACCAATTAGAATTATGAAAATTGACCAAAAGAAGCTAAGATTCGTGCTTCACAAGGCAAACTACTCCGGAAGCTATTCGAAAGCTGTTTCTGTTGGAAATCAAGGCACAGGTAACAAGAAATCAAGGAAATCTAACAAGCAAAGTGACATGAACGTACTAAGAGAATTTTACGATGGTAAATTGCCCCTTAAATCTGCAAAACTGAAGGATCTACTTCATCTAAAACAGTTCTTGACCAATCCAGATTCTCAAGCATTCTACGATTCCCTGATTCCTGCCCTTGGTTTAGACGAAGAAGACGAAGATGATATGGAATATTTATAACCAATTGATTATGCTCCATAACTGGCAGAAACGATCAAGGTCCTGACATTTTTTTGCTTTAAGAATAACTGTTCATGCTTGATTTGTAAAATGTTATCTCTTATTCCTGGATATGTAATAAATAATATGCTGCAATGTACAGAGTTCATTTGATTCCTTTTATAGCCATTGTTAACTTATTTATTTGAATCGAAACTTGAAAAACTCTATCCTGAAATTTATGGGTCACAGGACTATGATCGTTTTACCTTGTGGCCCTTAAGTTGTAATTAACACAATATGATATCTATACCGGGTAGAAGAAGAAAATTTTTGGAAAAATTATAAAAACTCAAAATTCTTTTTAAAATGTGCCATTACTCAGGATTACTCAGGATTACTCAGGATTGGAATAGCCTAGAGAAACAATCAGGGACTTAAATTCTTCTTGAAGGATTGTACTATCATGAGCCGTAAGAAAAAAAAATTGTAATTATTTTTCAACTTATGATTTTTTGCGTACACTCCCTGGACTTGAATAGAAGTAAATTAATATTTACGTTTTTGAGCTGTTTACAGATTGCCATGAGGAATGAAACAAGTTAGACAATATTATTTTATATGCCAACCTCCACTATTGCTTTTCAAAATCCAAATTCTTACAAATTACAAAAAAAAAATGTAAAGATGAGAAGAAAGAAAATAATTTTGATGGGTGAAATGAAATTCTGCACTAGTTATTTGTTACATAAATTGCTATGCTTACATTTTCTAGCTGTTGTCGATCTTTGAGATTTTTTCAACTGATTATTAACCCTCGGTGTTCTCATTCTTAGGCATGGATTATCTATTATATATTGCTCATATTCTTGATAGGGGGGTAATGGGTTTGAGTTCGTGTATTTTGATAACATAATTATAGCCTTATGTTTTTTTGCAGTACTCCACCTCTTTCTTCGTATGTGACATTTAGGCGAATCAGAACTAATGTCTTGTCCTGTAGTAATTCTGGAATCATACGTATCCATGTTTCGGATTTGACTATTTGTGTGAAAGTCATCTGGAATCAAATTAAAATTAAATAGCTTATATGAAATACACAAATAATGATATATCATGTTCACCTGGAGTAACTTTTACATCAAGCGTATCCAGTATTTTGTATTGTACCATTTTTATCGAGGGATTCTTCTGAAAATAAAACAAATTCAAATACCCTGTATTTAACAAAAAGATAAGTATTGTCTTTACCAGGAGTAATAATTGAATCAGATGTATCCACAGTGCACTATTTCTCTTGCAGCAATAGGAAGGCTATAGTGATCATTGTGTATCTTTTCGACATGGCCCATAAATTATGCCAAATCATGTACTCCGTTCTCTTGCAGATTGAGCAGTACAGACTATGTTGCTACATGCTTCCGCAGTTGCGTTGCTCTCAAAACATTAGGATGACGTGCGCCGCATGCTGTTGAATATTGTGTCATTAATTTGCTAGCGTTTAAATGTTTATAAGAATTTGATCCAGGTATACCAAACGAGTAAATATTATCATCAGGCACATTTGCATATTTTCTTTATTTTAATGAAAAATCTAAATAATGTCGTAACTCCATATGAACTAAAACAGGAATTCCGCGAGCCACTCTTCCTCGTATTTGAAACCTTATATATTGTTTGGCAGCTAGTTGAGAATCTAGTGATAGATTTTTAAAAATTTCAGGATCAGTATCTTCGTTCACAGTTTGATAATTTGAATAATCTGATATATACGCCCTTTCTAGTTCCCCAGGCCTACGCCTATTGAAGACTAGAATCGAAATTTGAGTTGAGCTGGCAAGTTCTAACCATTTTTTGGAACTGAATTTTTTTGTTAAATACTCATATTATTTTTGTCTATTTGTGGCCAAATATTTATTTATTAACATAATGTCATTATTCGTTGGAAAAACGACTTTTTTTGCTGTTTAAGCTGCAATTGATTTCCAGAAACGGTTTTCTTGATAGATGATCCCAAGTCTTCCGTCAAAAAAGACAAAAATTCAGATGCCTGTTTTTTGTCTTCATTGCCTGTCTTTATACTCTCTGATATAAGTATAGTTGCATTTAATTTTGAAGCTCTATCCAAGGAAAATGCAGTTACCGGTGACTTATATTTTCCATTCGTTTCATCCAGTTGTGCAACATTATTTATAGCTTGTATGGCAAAGTCATAATTCATAGGGTGGAATACGGACGCAAAATCAGTAATATCATTTCTAATTTTCTCTATCTTTTCAATAAATCCACCAATTAGACGCAATCTTGCAGGGATCATAGTGTAGAAATGTTTCGATTCATATTTCAAGCACAACTTTTTGCCATACAGAATAGCCAGCTCGTCATATCTGGATATTTTAGATACATTATCCTTGCGAATTACAGGAAATATCTTGTTCTTCAATACTTCGCTAGCTTTTTTATGCATTAAAGCGTGAATTTTTCGACTATTAATAAGAACTGTTCTTTCGCCGGACAAATGACTCTCAACACAATTTTTATGATGTTTTTGTAAGGATAATTGCGAGAAAAAACCCTTGTGATTATGACATGGCATATAATTAGCCGTAGAAGATTGACATCTTGTTTTGTGGCATGCAATTACTTCTCCAGTTTCATTATAATCTTGATCTGTGTTACAGAGAAAATCTCCATCTCGTCGTATTGTATTATTTACTTGTGTTCTTCCAGTACATCCTAGAAATAAAATTATTATTATCATTATATATTGACAGAAATAGCTTTTTTCACATTTTTAACTATGACAATAAAGTTAGAAATTGTAAAACTTTTCACTAGTGCAAATTATTTGTGTAGTATTGCACCAGTGCAAAATTTCAGTTGAATTGATATTGTCATTCATTAATTTGTTCATATCCAATACAACGTAGTCAAATACTGATGTCTCATTGGTTGTTTATACTCGATGGACAATATTCATATTAATTATTATCATACCATTGGTTTTCTTGGTTTCAAAATGAAAATTGATTCTCATAACATGCAATGTGTTATGTTTCATGGATTATTATCAGCTAATATCTACATAAATATATAGTTATTATTATGTCTATCTGACAAGACTCATTTTCTAGTTTAACATTGCTACGAAAATGTTTGTATCTCTTAAAATAAACGGAATATTCTTAGTGTCAGACTTACAACATCATCAGTATATGTAATAAAAATTTGGACTCTATATTTTGAGAAACTTTCATGGACGAAAACATTGATAGTCTCATTCTATAGAACGCTCAAAATTACTCAAGTCTGATATAGTGGAAGTCGCATCTCTTATAGGGCTAGCAACTATGTCTATCGAAATATGAATAACCTGATTTGGGTATTGAATTGACAATTTTCTTTTTCTTGCGGAGCTCGTGGTAACATTTGTTACAAGACTCATCATATTACACAATAATTACTATTACAATTTTGAAATAAATTCAAGGATATTGTTTCGTCGTTAAGTGAAGAAACCATTTTTTCGCCGCGTCTTATGTGCGCAGAATTACCAAGTACTTTTTATCAAAGATATTTCATACTTTTCAACATATGTGAGCTACACACATTTTTTTAAATTAGCTGTACCTCTATGTTCTGAACGTTGCCAAGCCTAGAACATAGTCTTTCTAATAAATAATGCGAAGAAAGCTTGGAATGATCAGAAATTTAGCCATTTGGACATATTTTATGGAAAACTATTACCGTTTGCTGTAATCTTATTTACAGGATAATATTTGTCATATTTTCCAGTATCAATTTTTAGTTTTTCAGAAAAATCGTAAGAAAATTACCGTTGTTATAGGATAAAACATTCGTTCTAATAACGGTTGGTGTATGCTTAACATGTAAAATGCAAACTTTAACATCCGATATTCACGAACTAAGTGCCGCTACCGCAAGGAGTAAAAAAAAAAATGATACTAATTATTTATTGGGCACCGAATGCGTTGTGTCTGAGCGCGGACATGATTCAATACGAGAAAAGATTTAAAACTAGTTGAAACAGTATTACCAAAAACCGGTCTAAGATATGTGAATGCAGAATGCCTGGTCTGCGAAACTATCTTAGCAAAGGGCGAGGCTATTTACTATAGCACCTTCAAACAAGGACAGATCCAGAGGAGGCGCAGATGGGCACGTGCCCCCCTCAGACGCGGTTTGAATTTGGGAGACAACCCGTACCTCTTTGCACCCCTACAAAAAATAGACCCGGAATTCGCCTTTGGCTTCGAGCGAGAAAAATTCAGGAATTAAAACCCAACCGAGGAGTAAATCTCAGTTATTTCAGTGTACAAAGTAGAATAGTGACTTATTATGGGAGGTGATTGATGGACAAGACAAATGCTACAATAAAAGTATGAGATTATTTATTAAAATTGAATAATTTGTAAAGTTATTATTATTAATATTATACCATTGTATGTTTTATTATGTTCTGTACTCTGTATACTGTACTTAAAAAATGGATTGACTCCGCGCGGGAACAATTTGTCCCCTACATATAGGATAGTCAAATTGAGTTTATTATTGACTAAAAACATGCTATTTTCGGATTCGATTACTGGAACGCATTTTCTGTGATATTAGAAAAAGTCTCTCATCTTGGGGTTTGTGGAATTTGTACTGCTAATATTGTTAAATAAACAATTGAAATGACGCAATCAGTCTTTTGCCTATTCATTGAAATCTTTAATTTAGGCAGTTACGAACCGGAGAACACACGTAGGAAATGATAAAATCTACAAAATGAGACCTAAATAAATTAAATTGCTCAATAAATAAGAAAGTTATTGCAAGAAACACACTAAATCGCCGTTATCGCAAATTATTTATAATTTATTATTATCAATATACATATTATTAGTATGGATGGTTTTGATGGGCTCGGTAGATCTTATAGTTTCTGCAGAAATCCATCGTATACAGTAAATACATCTTTTTTACAGGCTGGTCCACTGATTTAGAAAGCTCAATTTTCAAAATTTCTCTTTGATAGGAATTGATATGAATTTCTATTCAATTAGATTTATGACAACAAAAATTTGACGAACTCCTAGATGAGAGACCTTTCCTAATATCACAAAGAATGTGTTCCAGCAATCAAATCCGAATACACAGTATTTCCGATTTAGTTTTTTTTTTTTTTATAATAACTTGACTGGTGGGCTTACCTCAATAAGCGAGTCAATGTACAATTTCCAACAACTTCTAAGCTCTGAAATAGTCAGAAAATTTTGGAAATAGTAAGAAAAGAAAGAAAATATACGCAAAAAACAATTTAATAACAAAAATAAAAAATCCGAGCAGGATAAAGTAAGATGAAAACTTGCAGAACATATTCTACGGTTAGTCGCCATTACAAAAATTGCTGCGTAGTGAAATATGAAATAGATGAATTTAATAGTTGATGTAAACGGAGTGATAAGAAGAATTAATAAATCAATAAACAAAATTACTTACTCTTGTTCGATTACAATTATGGAAGCACTCAACAATAAATCATGTATCTCTGTGGAAGCTGTAAAATAAATTTAGCTGATATATTTGAATATATTAGCTCATCCAGACCAATTGAAGAGGGTGAAGCAGTCTTCAATGCAGGACGCGTTACTGTGTTCCATAATAATAAAGTATCTACTTGAATACCAATGTCTTTGAATTTTTCTTCATTAGTTTCTTTAGTTTTATGAATAATAATATCGGCCTGGACATCGATATCGTGGAAATGTTCATTCGAGGGTTTTTCACTGTATATTCCTCAAGCAACAGAAAAATAAACTTCATAAAGAATTCTGGTATATTATTCAAATAATTACATGTAGGTAATATATCTTGCTATCGTCCGAGTCAATCTTGCAGAAGATTCACTAGGCTTTGTCTATCCGAACTGTCTTATAAGAATTTTCTGAGACGGTAATACATTCTTCTTAAAAAATTTCTTTACTGTGTTTTTTGTAGCTAAAACTAATTATGTAATAGTTATTTACATAATTAGTTATGAAAAGTGCCATATTGTTTGACGAAACGAAATATTTGCCAAAACGAGCGGAGCGAGTTTTGCAAATTACGTGAGTCAAACAATATGGCTTTTCATAACGTATTCTGTACAAAATTTTATCTAATTCCGTCAGAATAATTTTAACTGTATTTATCAATGAGAACATCTCTCACGTCACATCACCAAATTCAGATGACTGTGATTCCTGACCATCTATTGTTACTACAGAAACAAGAGTTCACTGAAATAAACAAATATCGAATTTTCACAAAACGTCAAAATAATTTTTTTAAATGTGCTCAAGCAGTAATATCCTGAGTGATATAGTACCCTTTGATATTAAAGACTCTGCCAAAGCTGCATACTGTGAATAATAAATCTTTCTTTTAATTGTACGCAGATAAGTATAATTGATAAGCTCTGAAACATGGCCAGTTACGTAAAGTCATTACGTAACTACTCTATGCTACTTTACGCAACTGTTGCATTGCAGTTATGAAAAATGGGACGTTGCATAACGTCAGAAATTGATGTAAAGTTTGACTTTTCAAAACGGAATTAGATAAAATATTTAAAATATGCCACATCGATTTGTTTATGAAGCATTCTCACATGGAAGAAAATTTTCAGGAGAGAAATGTTCCGAACAGACCATCTTACTATTTGACACATTTTTCCCTATACGCCAGCCCGACAACGCTCGAGGCGACGCTATTCGGCGAGAAGCGTAAACTGTCAGTGATATATTTTGACAGGTTCAGGGACAGGTTATAAGGGCAATAGCTTCATAGCAGCTTTTGTTATAACTTTTGTACAGATAAAATGAGTGAAAAATAAAACAAGGGACATGGACGAGCATGTTGTGTGTCCGATTGCCCCAATACTGAAAAACGTGACTCTGATTACACATTTTATTCGTTTCCAAACCGTGATTGGGAAGTTGAACGAAAAAATATTGGATTATGCGTGTACGACGAGCTCCGTAAATACATAATTGGATCACAAAAAGTAATATAGAATGGTGCAAATTTTTCATTACAAATAAAGAAATAAATTTGTATAGATTTAATAATCTTGTTAAATGAAAGTGTTAAGGTATGTAATTTTCAACCTATAAAATGTCTGGAATACAACTGAAATAGACAAATAGTAATATGGTTTTAATTTAGATAAGTGATAATGAATAATAAAATGTTGAAAAAATTTAAAAATAGGAATAATATTATATAGTAATTATGAAAAATTAGGTAAATAATGAATGTTATGCAAAACAGAAGAGATGCTCCAAAAAACCGTCTGCTTGATCAATTTGTCTTAAAAAACTTATAAAATTATTTCTGTATAATTATTTATACAGATAATACATATATGATAATAATTCCGGATGCTTTATGATACTTTCCCAGGACAAATTTTCTTCTTTTATTTACATTTTTTCACGAAAAAAGCTCAAATCTGCTTCCTGAAAATCACATTGCATTATTACCGACATAATTGGATAGTGGTTATTTGAAAAATATTAATTGGATTCAAATTTTGCAATCAATTATCATCTGTCACTACTTTCGCGGCCTTTGTTTTCAAACGCTTCCACCAATAGTTTACCAATTGTGCCGCTGGGGCGGCGCGGCGTTCGGGTAGCGCGAAATCGAATTGGACTAGCGTATACGGAGAGCAATTCTCCATTTCTCTTTTTATATTTTGTCAAATGGGAACAGGTGTATTGAAACCTTGTTCGATCTATAATTGTTGCACTGTGGAGCCGAGCAAAAATGTTTGTTTTTTACTTGTGATCATGTATCAACATGCACAAAACGTTTTGCTTTCCTCGATTGGCAGCTTTTTAATTCTGCCACCAGATGTCAGCCTGTCAGCCACTTCGAGTCTTTTCGCCAATTGACATTTAACCTTAAACTTCGTAAAATCAATATTCTTAGGCACGCCCATGCAGTTCCCTATCTCGACTGTGTTGCAAAAGTGAAGCCAAAAATGTAATATTGTTAGAGAGAGAAAGTAACTGGGAGATAGGTTGAGGCGGGCCCATGTTTGTATGGAGTTAAATGGCTAGGTTCGGTTTATTTACCATTTTCATGTGAAAATATATTGTAAAATGGGAAGAAAATTTTTTGTGACAAATTGTGATGATGAGTACACAACATGTAAAGAGAAATTTTATTTTTTTTCTGCACCCAAAGATGATATTTTATTAAATAAGTAGCGAGCATATCATCAAAGAATGCTCGTCTGGAGATGTAAAAGTGAGAAGAAATTATTGCAAAACTTCTTTCGTGACTGGGACTATAACTGGAGCCCCTTGCTCCTCTTCAATATCATCAATAAACTAAAAATAAAATAATTCAAACATTTATGTGGGACACATATATTTATGGATTACTCACAACATCCAACAAATGGTTAGCCTAGAAATAAAAATTGATATTAGAAATAATAATTTTGTTACTTTGTAATAATTGTTAATGCTACTCTGTAGTTGACTGGAACGCTATAGAACTGTAGATATGAACAAAAACATTTTTTTTGTTAACTGATGTTAGTATTACCAGTGATAAAATACGATTTTGTCAACATTTACAACTACAACTACAGAATAGTCCCATATAATTTACAATGTGAAAATGGTCGGCTGGATTTTCTACAGAATGGGCCACGATTTCCTAGAAATGGAAAATCGTATGGTCCCCATTTTGTAGACCAGTTTGAGCTCCTCTGATTTTTACATCGTTGGCCAGACAGGATTGACCCATTAGTCTAGAAACTCGGAGACCGTGTCTGATCAGGCCAAATTCAATGAAGCTTCTTTGCATCATTTGACTTAATTTACATGTAAAATGATAAAATATAGTTTTAACTTTCACTATAGCCTAAACGGTGAAGCTTATAGTACAAAAGAGCCCACACGAATTCTATTATTTTGGACCTCGGGAAACTGAGCTTAAATTAGAGAAATCAATAGATGTTGATATGTTGATCTAAAATCTCCAGGATAACACAACTGGAAAAATAATAGTTTTCGATTTAGAGCTATTTAAAGTATATTAATATTGAATGTAAAGTATGCGGTTTCCAGTGCTGTCCGCTATATATACATCGCTGAGCACTTTGAAAATGACATCGAACATATTTCTATTTGATATATTTTGTAGCACTTAAGTATGAAACCAAAACAAAGAGCCGTGTCGCATACGTCGAACAATACACAATCGATAAATGAAAATCACGATATATATTGGCACAATTTAAGCTGATTTGAAAACATCCCGCATCTCTTCCGCACCTGCGAAAAACATCTCGAAACATTCCGCAACCGTACCGCATGTGCCCAAAGCATTTCGCAATCTTCCCACGCCAGCGGAAAGCCCGAACTCGTCTCGTGTCCGATCCAAATCACACCGACTGACCCTTAGTAAACCTTTTGCCCTATGAGCTGTGAACGATGAAATAGCTCCAAATCGAATACCATTGATAAACCACTTTTGATCAGCACATCAACAATTATTGATTTCCAAAATTTACGCTCATTTTACCGAGGCAATCATCTCCAGTCCTGAACTACTCAAGAATAAAAATAGGAAAAAGATGACAGAAGGGTCCACAAAGTATTTGAAAAAGATTATTATTAAGATCATAACTATGATCCGAACTTGTTTGACATTTAGAATGTCTCCGTCTGTAATCATACAGCACTATTCCTGAGCTACAAGTGTATAGTGCCTTCTTTTGTCTTTTTTGTTAATATCTTAGAAGACGGATTTTTTTGAAGATATTTCGTCTGTTGTAAAACCGTAGATGCTTAGTTTCAGTATAGCAACAAATTTTATACCTGGAATGTGCACCGAAACGCGGAGCATGAGAGCTTCAACATATATGAAAATTAGCTCTTCTGCTCAATATACTAAAATAATGCAAAAAGAAAAATTTAATCTTCTTGTAGTTTCATGAAGCAAATTTAGCTCAAAAAACTTAAATAGTTGTTCGAAAGCATAATGAAAATGGATAATTTAGTGTTCTCAAATTGTCTTGGATTTTTTTCTTGTATGTTACACTGTATAGTGGGAAAAAATATGAGTTTTTAAAGCAAGTCGTATTTATTTGTAGCGTGTATTTTATTCAGCACATATTCATCTAAGATGTTATAATGCACAGATTAGCTATTTTTTATTCACAGATAAATTGGATATAATGCAGAGAAGTATTTAGTTTTTATTACTCATGCAGGATAAGTACTATTTTGCGCACGTTTTTCTGGACGGTAAATGGCTCTGTGGTTTTTACGTTCGCCAAGTATAAGACATTTACCGTTCTGAAAAACAAGTGCAAAATAGTACTTATCCCGCATTCGTAATAAAAAAAATGTAACTGCAATTCGTATGCTGTTGTCAATTGCCCAAATTCGATCTCGTTGGCAATCGATAACTTGCCGCATTTCTTGCACAATACACTATCGTATTTCATGAGATAAATTGTAACGTCAATTTGATTTTTAATTCATTATGATTTTACAGCCAAGTCATCTTTCAAATGAAAAAGAATAGTTCAATAAAATATATATGATGTTAACCATGATTCGAGTAGTAATCAGAGATCATATACTTATTATATTCTTACAAGAGGGATTGGATGATTTCGAAGATTGTTTTGAACCAGCGATCTGTACTGTACCATCCGCACCACATAAAATCTAGTAAAGCATCTATAAATGAAATTCTGGGTTGAAAAAATTGTTTGAATTGAGGCGGTATAAAAAATAATTCATTCTCTTATATTACGGCATAGTTCTTTTCGTAATTTTTTTTTTAGTTCTTTAAAGTACTGATCATTAAATTAATACAATTTGACTTACATTCGCAAAATGATAGAAGCATTCCACAACCTCGGCATTTGGGATAATTTCCATTAATGATGACCTGAGCGCCCTTTCATAGTCGCTCATCTTCACCAAAGGCTCTGATGTTGGAGCGAGCATAGAGAAGCGGCGAATCACTTCCACATACGGAGCCCTTCTCCTGTTGCTCATCAGTACGTACGCCACCGAAATAGACTGAAATATTTCCTAATTTTGAAATATTAGATACATATATGTTGCCTTAAATAAATAAGTTTGTATTTGAATCGTTAGATATATACAACATCAAAATGAGGTTGCCATTCAAACAGAAATCATTTTTCGTTAGACATTCATCCATACTCGCCTCTTTTGTTTCAATAATTTTTTTCCAAACAGTAACATTTGAATCAATAAAGTGTGAATACCTTATTTTCCACAATTATCATCACAAAGAGAAGCTGGTGCGAAGGAGGTGCTGCAGGGACACAATTAAACGTCCCATTCACATGCCCCTCCTCTACTCCTCCCATTGTGAAGTCCATTAGGGTCTGCGACGCAAACAGGAGAGCATTTCCCGCTTCACATTCTATGCTCGATTTCAGCATCTCTTAATTTTTGCCATCTACCGAGGTTGTAAATCTGCTCCGCCACTGAGGGTTCTGCAGAAGACGACCTAGTTGTTGAAATTGGTGGATTTTGTCGTCTTCTTGCAGTCCTCATTGAATTTTCTGCCCTCGGGAAATTATACTTCAGGCAGCTTCTGGATCTCTATGATTTATTTTTATTATTAACAAAATGATAATAACGATACCAAACTACGGTGATAATTATCATTAAATCCCTGTTGAGTGTTGACAGGGCATTAGAGATTATTGCCCTGCTGAGAGGAAAATAATTATAAATGTGGATCATGTAGACATTTGAGAAAGATGTGTGTTATATGATGTTTTTGCTGGAAATGCGAAACCATAGAAAATATAAAACACAGAGTGTAATATCAATCAATAAAAAAGTCATTTGAATCATGTTTCATAGTCTCAGTATGATGTAAATGTTATCGCAATTGCATAAATTTGTTTATAACTTGGAATTTATTTGTGAAATATATGATGCACTTGTTACAAAAAGTATCATATGTAACGCGATCACTATACGACCATCATTATTGACACAGATAAGGCTATCTGCACGAAACAATGCCTTGGGCTTCGCTTTCGCATTTGTCTCGTGTTTTGCCCTTGCCTTCGCCTTCGTCGAGTGCAGCCAATCTTATCATTGACAATCATGTCTTAGAAACAAAAAATTCAAATAACTGTTGGAGACGCTCTTTCGGAAAATTTTATTTTAAAAAGTTATTTGCTATGATAGAATCCAGCAATTCTTGGTGGACATAAATAGTATGGAATAAAAAAAAAGATCATAAGAAAGAAGAATAGATTATTTCATTGCCGAGAAATGCTCTACTAAAAATTCACACATTTCTTCTTTTAATTATCATTTTAATTAAATTTTTTAACCATGATTTATGAAAACCACATTGAATAAAGTTATACACAGTTTTATTTTCTTCGAAAAGCTTTATAAAAGCTCAGCCACCCAATGAATGAAAGAAACATAATTCTCAATCTTATATTCAAGATGGCTAACAAAGCTACACTCTTCTTTCCGAATATTCAGTTTCAGACGCACGACCGACCTCTCTAAAATACCCTAGACAAAAAGCTTACTAATTGACAGATTGACCTCACTTCAACAATATTATATAAATTGAATAAAAACGAGTATGTTAAAAAGTTAATACAAAAAGCACTGCCAAAAAAATATATATTTCTTGATTGTTTTATAATAATAATAAGTATCTCTTTCTGTTTCATTCAAATAATATCTCTTATCTTTGGTTCAGCATATAGTATGATATAAACCACTAATGATTTTTAGACTATATAATCTTAAAGCAATGGATATACTAACTGAATCGCTTCTTCATCGTAAATATCCCGGAGCGCCATGTACTCGTGGCTTGCACGGTACCTTATTCTTCTCTTGAATGCGTCTAAGGCGTCTTCTCCGGCATTAGGCATGTGCCCATTATGACCCTTGATGATGGTCACCACCCCTACTCCGTTCACTTTTATAGATCCCGGACATAAAATATTGTCCCTCTGAGTACATCGATAGTATCTATAAGAGCAAAAGCAAAATGACAAATTGCTTTCATTTTTTCAGTGAAGAACGGATACTTCAATTATTGAACTATTTGAACTGCAAAATTTTTCAAGAACTGTTGAGCATTGTCACCGTAATAATTATCTTTTAGTTTGTGTGAAAAAACAATAATTTTTATATCTTTGAATGAATGAATTTTGTGATGTCATCCATACAATTTGAAGCTCAAATTTTTGAAATAAATTTGGTATATAGGCTTCTCAGATGATTCTGAACGATTACTGCATATGACATTCTCTGTTAAAATCATATTCTTCAACTGTATTAATGATATTTAAAATAAAAATACAGGTATAAGTTATTGACATGTCTTCGGCTATTGTACAACGCACCGTGTATAAATTATAGTTAACTGCTGGCACTAGATGGAACAAACGAATATAGTCTGGTATAGTTTCACAAAGCTTCGCGTGTGTTTTAAGAAGACAATTTTCATTCTATACTATCTGCCTACTAAATCGAAAGTTTTCCAGAAAACATTGCCTTCTCACAATTCAAATAATATCTATTGTCATACTTACGTATATTCTGCAGTCCTTTTTGATAATACATAATTAAATCCGTCTATATTCTTTTTTCTCAAGTCTTATTAATCAATGTATGCTGATGTCAAATATTCTATACACTTTACGCGCCAAATATACTACTTAGTTGATAGAACATTCTATGGGGGCATCATAGTGTCCTAATTCAAAATATGAAATTTATTCTCAACTTTTAATTTTTATTTCGTTAGATATCTTTCTAATAACGATGCAGATTCCAAATTTCAAAAATTCTCCTTTTCTAATGGAAATATATTATAAGTATTACTTGAAGCTTGATATTTAGTTCTTTATATTATGCACCGTTCATTATTTTCTATTCTTATATGTTTATTGTTCTGTAATTGGTGTAGAACTGTTGGGTCATTCAAGTTATTATTATTATCACAATGTATCTAAACTGAATTATAGGTGATTTTGAGTTTTACAATAAACCGATTGTAAAAAATCACTCTTCAAATAAGATTCATTGATTCAGAGAAGAAATTATTAGAATTACACTCAAGCTCTAATTTATTTTGCACATACTTATAAAAAAATATATCATCATAATTTGTGATCTTATTCCATTATTCTACAAAAAAAACTTAATTTATACGTGAGACTAATAATCTCTATAAAATATATTGTAAGTATAATTATTTAAGAATATTATAAGATTTTTATTTCAATTTAAGAAATTGTCAATATAAATACATATATAATATAGTATTTTTATCTTTTTCTAGTTGAAAATTTGAAGATCAATCCGCCTTTTGTTCATTGGCCGTTATTTCTACATTCTCTTTTTAGAACACAGTTTAACGAATGCCCTATGGTATTCAAAATTTTTTTTTGTCGACTTTTGGTTGAAAATGGGCTGGTAATCAGTTTAACATGTCCTACTGATTTTGTAAATCAAAACCAGCAATCGCTTCCAAGTAACATTTTCTACTGTCTGTGCGCGTGCGTCAGTTGTTATTATCAAGAAGCGTCTGCTTGAGACCAATGGTGCCAGTACGTGGAAAATGATTGAAATTAAGAGTGCAAAAGGGAAACTTCTACTCAAATTGCTGTATTCGTAGGAAATTCTAATATCGGCTACTTTGGTAAATCTAAATTAACTCAGATTTCATTGGTAACGCTTCTATAACTTTCGTCAACACATCACCCATCAAATAAAGGATGTCATGTTCTATGACTAAGCTCAGATTTGACTGAGTTCAGGCTAACTCGGAGACTTATTTGATTTTTGTTTTGGCATTTCGTAATTCGTGTAGTCGGTAGCTCAACTCTCAATTCATCCAACCCGACTGCTGTTGGAGCTCATTCCATCATATATTTTTCGCTTCTTATAAATTCATCGCAACTAAATTTCTTATCTCCAGTTATGCTATGCTAGTAATGCTTTCTGAAATCAAACATTCTATTTTTTGGTTGTCTCGTTCCTCAACATTCGTAAGATTGTTTTTTGGAAAAGGGTTATTTTGCTCTTTTTTCTAGGTTATCAAAGTTTTGAATGTTGACAACACTGCTCGAGACAGTCACTTTAACCACGCCTATGCAATTCCCCTGTGTTGCAAAAGTGAAGCCAAAAATGTAATATTGTAAGAAAGAGAAGGTAACTGAGAGATGGGTGGAGGCGGGCCCATGTTTGTATGGAAGTAAATGGCGAGTTTCGCCCCATTTAGTATTTTCATGTGGAAATATATTGTAAAATAGGAAGAAAATGTTTTGTGACAAATTGGAATAATAGGCTCAAAACTTGTAAGGAGGAATATTGTCTATTTTCTGTACCCAAAACTGATATTTTGTTAAATAAGTGGCGCAAGAACTTGACACGACGGAATAAAACAATGGAAATTACAGATTACGTTTGTGAAAAACATTTCAAAGAGGAGGATATTATCAAAGAATGGTCGTCTAGAGATGTAAAAATGAATAGAAATTATTTTAAAATTATAATAGCAGATCTACTGACAATTTTGTCAGAAATTGAAAGGTTACTTATATCAATGTTTCAAATTATTGTATCTTACCTAGACTTTTGGTGAAATTTCAACTTCAAGGAAACTTCTTGTCAATAAATTTATTAATTCATAAAACTTATAGACTCACATAGAGTTGCAACATTAATATTTTCACTTTTCATCAATATATAAATGTTATTGATAATACAACTGTCAAAAGTGAGCGAAGCAAGTGTTCTTGTAAGCACTGTGGCATATTAGAATAGTTTTGTTTATTTCTCCTGTGCTACTTTCGAAAAATCGAAACTAACAATAGTATATTGTGCAACAAGTGCAATAAGTCATCAATTGCCCACGAGAGCTCAAGTGGGCCACTGACAACACCGCATGAGTTGCAGATACTATTTTTTATTACGAATGCGGATAAACTCTATTTTGCGCTTGTATTTTTTTCTCGGGCGATAAATTATACTTGGCGCACGCAAAAGCCAAAGAGCCATTTACCGCCCGGAGAAATATGTACAAAATAGTACTTATCCTGCATGAGTAATAAAAACTATGTTTAAAGTATTTATTGATAGAATAGAGTCGAGTAATAAAACTTTTATTGCCCAGTTAAATTCAATAACTTTTTTTTTACACCAGAAATTATGTCAAAAACTGTTACTTTTTGTAAGATTGTAGATGTATATTATATTCTTGTTGAATTTCTCGTTCATGTTCAACAAACAAAAAATTTTTGCAGACCAGCATATTCTATTTATACCTTTCTTCTAGAGAATGAGGAATTTTTCGTGTATATTTTTTCAATTTTATCACGAGCATTGTAATATAAGATATTCATCAAATTATTTATGTGCCTATTATAATTCATGATCAGAAAACTCGCGTTCAAAGAAACATTTATAAAACATGTTTTATCGTAATGTACTGATTCATTGCCAGTTTAAATTAATAGATATGCTAATTTTCTTCTACTTTTGCCTTCCATTCAATAAATAATGTAGTATTTAACGTAATGAAAATAATAAATCCATCTGGCAACTGTATTTTATTGAAAATAATTGAGATATAATCTTATTTCTGCATACGACGCACGCAAAGCTGGGCCCGCTCTCGCTATCTCTCTCACAGCTGCCGCATTACATTTTAGGCTTCACGTTTGCCAACTGATTGTCCGCTCCTCTATTATTCTTCTTCGTGTTCTCAGGATAGGTCAGTTATATTAGACAGAGACACACTCGCGTAGAAAGGAATAGGCTCTTTGCAAAGACGTTGGAGAGCGACACTAGTGCTGGGAGTGGTCAATTTTGAAAGTAGCTGCGGGTAAAAATTTGAAATGTTATTACGTGGAATAAGTAAATTAAAGCTAAAAAGTTTATATTGAAGCTTGGAATAAGTTTAAAAACACGGGTAAATGATGGCTAATGGGGTTATAATAGGAACAGGATTCCAATTCATATAACCTGAGGCATGTTTTGGATAAGAGTTTGCTTCGCATGTTTAGAGCAAATGTCGATTATTTCTTGTACGTATAAAGTTTTTATCGAAGTAAGATGAATGTTATTCTGAAGTAATTAATTATAGGTAGCTACATATCTGTCAAGCGAATCAAAACATGTCATATGAAAGTACATTTTTTCACATTGCCTCAGGTTAATGAAACACGAAATATTGTGCATGCATTTTTAAAAACTTATCCCATACATAAAAATAGTACATACATAATTACTATAGCTTGCAATCGTTTAACCTAACTTCTTACATGAATTTTCTAGTTTCATCAAGTAATTTTTTTATTCAATACATATTCTGTAATTATTACTGACTTCTTTCTACTTTCTTTACTCGTTTAACAGCCTCAATCAATTTTTTCCCATTCCTGTTAAGAATTCAAGTTTAGTTGAATCAAATAAGCTTTATTCACAAAAGAAATGAAATACATACATATTATTGCATGATAATAATTCTGTTAATTATTACATTAAATAATATGTAGATCATAGAGTCTCCAAATCAAGATGTCCGAAGTTCAGGAAGTCTGTTGAAGAAAACAGAGATATAAGTAAATCATACTCAGTAAGGATCCATGACTGAAATAAAGAACACTAATATAATCATTTTCGCAAGCGACCCTGAGAAAACAGGAGTTGGTATGAAGTACAACTCTAAAAGAGGAGAAACACCTCACTGCACGCTGCCCGCAGGCATCTATGTGAAACTGAGCTCCGTTCCACGCTAAGCGCGAATCTGCGGAAAAACCTCGCTTCACATCCAGAGGATATGAATCTGCGACACTTGCAAACTTCCGTGAAGTGATCTGCGAGGCCATAGGAGGAAGAGTTGAAGCCAAGTTGAAACTCAGTCTTCGCCCACTCACTCAAAGATATGCAACCAAAACGCTGGGCACCTCCTGATTAAACACCAAAGATGGCAGGAGGGCACCGCTGGTCCTGGAATTACCAGTGCATCGTAGGGAGTTAGCTGATCGTTCCCTCACCGTAGTGAGTTCTAGGAACACTCCATCGCTGGGCAGCTCCTGATAAAACACTAAAGATGGCAGGAAGGCACCGCTGGCCCTGGAATTACACCAGTGCATCGTTGGGAGTTAGCTGATCGTACCCTCACCGCAGTGAGTTCTAGGAACACTCCATCGCTGGGCACCTCCTGATAAAACACTTAAGATGGCAGGGGGGCACCGCTGGCCCTGGAATTACACCAGTGCATCGTTGGGAGTTAGCTGATCGTACCCTCACCGCAGTGAATTCTAGGATCACTCCATCGCTGGGCACCTCCTGATAAAACACTTAAGATGGCAGGAGGGCACCGCTGGCCCTGGAATTACACCAGTGCATCGTTGGGAGCTAGCTGATCGTTCCCTTACCGCAGTGAGTTCTAGGAACACTCCATCGCTGGGCACCTCCTGATAAAACACTAAAGATGGCCGGAGGGCACCGCTGGCCCTGGAATTATACCAGTGCATCGTTGGGAGTAACTTAGCTGATCGTTCCCTCACCGTAGTGAGTTCTAGGAACGCTCCATAACAAAGAATAAAGGGATAGCAACACATCAGCTCAATCGCCTAATACTCAACATCATACTCAATAACAACAATAGCAATACTCAAATAACATAATATCTAGAATAGTCAACAATGGATAACTCACCGTGAATATCATTATAATATTCGGCACGAACACTGCAATGAAACACAACTATTCACTTAGAACGATGAACATGACTGAACCAGACTGAACGAAACAGTTATTGAATAAGATTACTGATATGCATGTTATGCTAACGTCATTATCTGCAATTAAATTATTGTTATTTAATACTTGAAGAAAAATTCATAACATTCCTATTTCATGTTCTCTGGATAGGAACTTGTAGAAATGTTTCTGTTTTTTTAGGTCTCCGTAACTGTTTTACAGTTTGGAACACAACAATTTGTATAACCAACACGCGGTATTTCAATTTCCATGTTGAATTCACATATAAATTGCTTTATAATTCAAATTTGATACATATATTCTGAAATCATGTATAATGATAACGTTTTGTTCATCTGCTAGTACTGTCAAAATTAACCACTAGTGGCGCTGCAAGCTATTCGCAAAGAGCCTATAGTGATAATCCGATAATTATAAACCTATATGGTAACGAAATTATAATTAGGTGATGTATTATCATAGTTTTATGCAATATAATGGCAAACTCATGGATAATTGATTTTGTTATTAGTAATTTTCAACAAGATCTAGGGACTTTTAGAGTTGTATTGTTGCACTGTGATTTTTGACATATGGCAAGTTGATTATAAATATTGTTTATCGTGAGTCCAAAGGTGAGTTATCAAAGTAATGGAAATCTATTGAGTTCGTTAGATTTTATTTTATAGATATTTAGCGCATGATTCTTATTACAGATTTATAGTACGGCGCACAGCTAAAAATATATCTTTCCTTTTCTGAAGACACATTTCTGGTGTATTTTATGGAACTCAGTAAAAAGGTACAAATCTTTAACGTCATGGACAAATTATTCAATGATTAAAAACGAGTTGTACATTGAGCATTATGTTAATATTAATGAATATGCAAGACTACGTACTTAATTGGAGACAAAATTCTGGTAAGTTGAGTCCGAATGAATATCTTAAGATTAATATGTTTTTAAATTGCAGTCAATGATTTAAAGGACGCGGATATTTGAAAAATCAAAAGTCGTTCTATTATAATCTATATTATTTGTGATCCCAGATAATTTTCCCTAATTTCTATTTAGTAAAATGAATTGAAGCTGCGTGAAGTTGATTTTTGATATATGCAGCCAGCAACACATGAATCGTCCTCTATAGGAGCTCACCATTAACTCACCATAAATGGATGAGATCGTCCTTGGTAGACGCATAGGACGTATATATATATATATATATATATATATATATATATATATATATATATATATATATATATATATATATATATATATATATATATATATATATATATATATATATATATATATATATATATATATATATATATATATATATATATATATATTGTTGGACCACTAAACGGAAACATGACAGCCAGCCATCTTGCAACCAACAAGATTCAACAAAGTCAACCAACGAAGTTTGGTCCGAAAAAATAATGAATTTAAAACTAAATTAGACCAAAACAGTCCCTAGAAAAGTTACTAGTCAAGTGGCGGCAGAATTTGAACAAAGTTTCAAAAAACAAGTTAGTTAAAAACTAATTAAAGTAGAAAGAAAAAATTATTCAAAAAGAGAAAATTATTTTGTGATAATTTAACACAAACATGATTTTTAAATTTAGTAAAATGTACAAAAATGTTGTGTTACTTGAGAAATGTTATTTTTCATATGCTTATTTTTAATTGAATGTAGTAGAAAAATGTAAATATTGCTCAAGCCATCAACATCAGTACGTTTATTCATTGTGTTATCAGTATTGACAATACGAATCATCTCCAAGACATTCCTTTTGATCCAATTTACTTTGTCTAAAATTACAGCCTCGTCATAAGATGCATTGTGTTTACTTTTTGTAAGATGTTCTGCTAAAGCTGTAGAATTCGGTTTATGCTTAGCATCACTTTTATGTGCTATAACTCTGTCTTTTACCGGTCTCGAGGTCTGACCCACGTGATTTGATTCACAATCTTTACACGGAATACTGTAAATTACATTAGATTGTTTTAGAATAGGCACTGGGTCCTTTAATTTGGTGAACAAAGATTTGATCGTAGTACAACTTTTTTGGCAAACTATGATAGAATCATTGACGAGTACATAACACGTTTATGATTAGATGTAGTTGAATATGTTATTAAATAGAAGAGCCAATTTCTTGCGATCCACGTCATGCAGTTGTCTCATCTCAAACATACATGTAACTTTGTTGTGTTCTGAGGTCATGTATGCCCAAATTATAGCAATATATATTTCTCTTATAGTTAGCTAAACAACATGTCTGTTTAGATGAAGTTCGTGTTCAGATTCAAGAAGCTTTTTTTGAAGAGGATCATTTTTCATAGTTACTTTCATTTTGAAGGTATCACAACGAACACAAGTGTCTTTACGCGGTGAATAGAAATGTAAATTGAATTCCTTGTGAAATATTTGCCTGTAAATACATTCTTTCACGCTAACTTCTTGATTCTCAAATATCTACGACTAGGATTAAGAACAGGTGTGTAGTTAGACAGAAATGATGGAAATGAGTTTATATAGTTCCGCTATTCAATATTTTTTATTTTTGACTCATATTTTCCTCACTGTTCTTTGTTCTTTTCTCAAAGCTATTGTGAGTCACCCATCAGATATCTTGAACAGGTCAAGAAAATAATTTTTATATACAGGAACAGTTTTTGTGAGCCAACATGAAAAAAGAATATATGAGATACTAATTTGGCAGCTTTGAAATTAATTTTAGGTCTTCTTTGTTTTGGACGTATTTGTTCAATGAGTCCGCAGATATATGCAAATCTTGTTATATGACCTTGACTGTCCATAAATGTATTTCTGTAACATTCCTGGAACATTCGTGATAGTACTACATGATCGTAGAATTGGCCAAAACGGAGGATCAAATGACATAGGTCTTGGTTCTTGCGCTTCTTGAAAAACCTGCGAAAGATGATTCTCGCAGATTGCTCTCAGCAAAACCTGATGGTGGGCCCATATTTGCTGGATGTCGAGCAGCACTGTTCATTGTTGGAATTGGAGAAGGATTTGATTGGGCAGCAAATGGTACGAAGCTATGGACAGGTGCACCGGCAAGTGCTTATTCTAATCTGTATAAATCTTGCTTAAAATTTCTAATATCAAAATGCACTCTATCTATTTCTATATTAAAAATATCCTTTTTGAATTTCTGTATTCTGTTATCTACTTCTCTCGAAAAGTAATCATTGTGATTAAATGTTCTAAATGATACATTTACATTGTTGTCTATAAATTTCGGGAATGCCTGGCGATATCTGCACTGTAGTAAGAATATTCTTCTGTTGTTGGCTTTTGCAAGTTTCTTGTTCGATTTGGCCAAGATTTCCAGCATATTAGAATCTTGTTCTCCATAAAATATTGGAATGTCCTTGTAGAATCCCATGTTGTAAAATATTGATGTTTAAACCTCCGAGGTGAAATATTGAAATCCTCATTCCTGTGAGATATATGGAAGAGAAATTTTCGCGAGAGGGCAGTAAGTCGAAATAATCTTATTGAATCGCTTACGTTTCAGTTCAATTTTAAACCATCTTCAGAGCTACAATTTGAATTTAATTTACAACATAATGGTAGACAATAAAATAGATGAGAAAATATATCTTGCTATGTTGTTTTTCAACCCAAACGGCATTCGAGTGAACTCATAATGACCGTTTTCTACGTTAAAAGTAGTTTTGGGTATGTCTTTTGAATCTACCTCAATCTGATGGAACTCTGAAACTGAATCAATCGTGGAGAAATACCTACATCTCCATAATTTATCTAAAATATCAATAATATTCGGAATCGGATAGTTATCATTTATGGTCTTCTCATTTAACTTTCACTAATCAATTACCATACGGAATTTCTCTTTCCCTGAAGCATCCGGTTTCTTTCCAACAATCCAGACTGGACTGGTCCAAGGGAAAAAACTCGGTCTAAAGATCCCGTCTTTTGATAATTTTGGAACTTGATTTTGAATTTCTTCTTCATAGCAATGAGGATATCTGTAATTCCTGGCATGAACAGGTATTTAATCTACTGTCTTTATTTCGTGTTTTATTTTACTTGTAAACGTCAAATTGTCATCTTCTTTGTAAAATATGTCTCTATATTCTTGAATTATTTCCAATAAATTGGTTCTTTCAAATGTATTCGAATGATCTGTACGAAAGTTTTTCAAATCAATTGGTTTTTGAGATGGAGCTTTTGTTTTATAATTCATCGTGAAATTCGAAATATTTGAATTATTTATTTCAATTTCTTTATCGGTCTTATTGATTATTGGGACTATCAACCTTTTATTTTTCCATTTCCACTAAACTATCTGGGATCTCATAACATGTATTTATATCATTGTTTTTTAACAGAACTTCAGAAGCCCCTCTATTTATAAAATAACGGACAAATTTCATTTCCTTAGGTTTTAATTCCATTTCTCTCTTGTAATGATTCAGCTTATACTCTCTACCTAATAAAAGTATTCTTTCATTTATTATATCATATTGAGTTTGTAATAATTTCAAATCTTCTAACCTAATAAGCAAATCGAAATGATTTTAAAAACCGAAAACATGAAATTTTATAGCTGTATTATCAAAATGAAATATCACATATCTATTTCCTTTAGAAATGCCAACTGCCGTTGCTAAAGTAAAATTTTCTTTCAATATTTCAAAATTTTCAGGATATTTTCAAATATACTTTGGATTAATAAAGGATCTGGTGCTCCCTGAATCTACCAAACATTTGAAACTACCTAACTGTAAAAATGGTGATTGCGTTGAATCTTCAATATTCATTATCTCTCCGAATGTTGGTTCTGATGGCCTATTTCTAAAAAGGAATTATTTTCTTCGCTCTCAATTTCTTCCATCTCTTGTGGTTCATGATCAAGATAAAAATTTTGTTCATCATCAGTGAAAGCAATTTCATTTTTGTTTTGTTCCTGACCTATATTTCCAACATTGTTCTGTTCTGTATTGTAAAAATTTGGTCTAGACTGGTATGGGTTTCTTGAGTGTGCTTGTCTCGTAGACTGTGTTGGTCTATTAGAGATCGACATAGGGTTGGTTCTGGTAAATTTTGTTTTGCCTGTACAGCACCTTTTGGAAATGAGTTTGATGGTCTAGCCTGTGTGAATTGGGGTACATGCAATAGTTGCACAAATTGTGTGTTTTTGGGAACAGTTACTGTATATTTGAAATGAGTTTTTTTTCCGGTTGAAGTGTAGATGACTATCTACTAGCTTCTAATTGATAGTCATTTGTTGATATTTTTAATGCGGAATTTAGGCTTTGTGGATTCCTGGTTCGTGGAAATGATCTCAAAGGATCGCGTAATCCTCTTAAAAATGCTCTTCCCGCTAAATTCTGTCCACACATAATTATAGAAGGTCGATGTGCCGCATCTACTTGAGTTTCAACATATGCAGTGTGCGATTTTAGCAATGTCAGCATTTTTTTATAATATTCGAAAGCATTTTCTAAGCCTTGGCGTAAATTCGAAATTTCGATTGCCAGGATATAACAATCACGTTTATCAGCATAAGCTGTCAATTAAGCATTTTTCAGATCTACCCAACTATTAATTGTGTAATGTGAGATTGCTCTTGCAGCATCTCGTATTTAATTTCTAATATTCGTTAGTGAAACGAAATTTCCGTAATCTGCGGGATTAGTTTGATTGTAAAATTTTGTAATGAGTGCTTCACTCATACGAATAAAATAAGCTAATTCATTCGAATTTCCATTTAAAATTGGAATAGTATTCAAATATCTTTGTTCGCATTGTGCCATTTCTCTGACTTGTGTCTTTTAAAAAAAAAATATTTGTTACAACAGTACAACTGAACTGCACTTACAGTATTGCTGCGAATAGCATGCAGATTTTCATTCCTCTGATGGCGCTTGTGTTTCCTTATGTGGATTGGGCACTTTGGGATGGTGATGATTCTGTGATCGTGGGTCTCTTGTTTCCCTGCGTGGATTGGGCTCACGAATCGTTTCGTCCAAAGTTCTTTGAACACTCGAGCTGGATACTTGCGCACTGGTGATATCGTTGTGATTTAGGTTCGATGCATATTAATCGTTAACACGTACCAGAGTGATTGTAAATTTACACTTAACTTCTCACTATTCACTTGTAAAACTAAGAATGTTCTCTCACGGTGATAATTCACTGAACTATTCGAAGTATTTTTTCTTTTCTACTCAGTTTCACTGTATCCCATCCTTGTCGCCAGTTTTAATATTTTAACGAGTACTGTTTTTAAAAAGATATTTATTTGACAGAAGCTACATACAGATTGCCCTAAACTATTTTAAAATCACTATATATGAACTAAATAATGCTGAGATTGCGTTTCCCACGAGACATAGAAATACGTGTCTTCCCATGTCCAGTGAAAGGTCAATCTTCTATATAACTCATACAAATGAATATCTATTCACTATCTCAAAACTTTGTACTAAGCGATGAATTAGAATCAAGAATTGAATTGGAAAAATTCTTAGAGCTAGATGTCGACGATGATTCAATTAGACAAATAGTTGATACACAAAAGGATATTGAAACCGTACACAGCGCTCGAGAATATCTTGTCAACGGTTTAAAAATTTTAGAGAATAGGATAAATATAGCTTACAATCAAATCATATTTTCTTTCGATAAAAAGTATGATGTTAAAATAATACGACTTTTCGATAGTAAAGAACAACGTTCAATGGTTACCATTGAAGAAAATATTGCAGAAAATCAATTACGAGAATTCATAAAAGATTACATCGTACCTAAAATCAGATATTATGCATATGAGACGATAATTTATCCAAAATTGTAAATCAGCTCATTCAGAGAGATTTTGAGACAAACAGCAATAAGATTATTGAAGTTAAAAAGAAGGAAAAGATATTGAGCAGTCAGACGAACAAAATGAAATAGTTCACTTATATCATATAGGAAAAACAAATCATCGCGGAAATTTGGAGACATATAGTAAATTTGAAAAAAAAAATTTACTGGTCTAAGATGATAGACACTATCACTTCATTCATAAATCACAGATGTTAAGAATGCAAATATGATAGAAAACCTATACAACTCACTGATAATATTACTGAAACACCTGAACGACCTTTTGAAATTATTAACATTGATTTATTAACCCTTGATGGCAACTATTTCCTGACAATATACGATTAATTTTCAAAATACGCACAAGCATACCTTGTCAAAACAAAAAATAGTAAAAATATAGTATAATTTATCAAAGGTTTCAAAATTGGTGAAATTTCATGTTTAATGACATCCATTTTCAAATTTATCATTTTTTCAAAGTTCAATTGATACTTTCCAGATTCATCATTGATTCTACAATTATGTGTTAAAAATAGGCCTCTCACTTTTTTATTAATTATTTCATCCTCGCATTCTATTTCATAATCACTACTAATAGGAGATACAATATACTTAATATCAGTTAATTCTACTCTTATTATATAATTATATTTTTCTAAAATGACTTGCTTGCAATGAATATTTGGATCATCAAAATAAATTTCAGAAAGACAATTTTCATTGATATTATCTATTCCTTTACAAATAAATAATTTTTCTTTTAAATAAATACAACCTTCCAATTTGAAAATATCTTCACTCACAATATAATAAAAACCAGTAGGAATATTCAACGTTATCAAATTACTATCACTATTCATAATAGGAATTCTTGTTACTTGATGGATATTAGTTCTGTGTTCAAAAATGGGAATTTCAATCAAAAATTCTGATTTTGTATTCAAATAACCAATAGTTTTTATGATTCTATTATTCATATAATTTTCTCTTAATAATGATTTCATTGGATCCCCAATATTATCATTGATATATTGATTTATTTCCTCTCTTGATATTAATCCAAAATAAAGTGTATTTAGACTACAAAAAGATAAAGTCTCTTCAATTTGCAACAATGAAATATGAATATGATTACTAAACGCTAACAAATTCTGAAATAGCTGATGCACAGCTACAACCTCTATGTTATCTAACACTTAACCCAAAGTTCTTGCCAAACTCTTCAATTATTTTTCTATTACTTGATTATTTCTATTCTTTGATTGTAATTGCGTGTTTAATTGCTTAGTAAAATTGTGACTGAATTTTATTTGTTCATTAATATTATTCATCATATTTTCTTGATTACTTCTCATCATTCCAATTATTCTTTCATAATTTTCTTCATCTTCTTGATCCAAATTACCAGTTATACTTTTTATTGTCGAACCAATTCGATTAATTAATCCTCGTTCAAATCTATTTGATTTCTGAATAAAAAGAATTTTCATTTCAATGTTATTAATTGCATTTTCCAATAAGGCTTCATCATTTTCTGAATTACTCACATTGAATTTTTTCATTTGATTATATAAGTAATTCTTATGGTCCATCAAACTATCATGATTATTATTAATATTACTAAATGATACATGATTATATATATAATTATAATTAGTTGCGACGAGAGCATTCCCCAAATTCATAATGTTGATGCCGGCATTTTCGGTGACGTTAAGAAAGTTTTTTTATCCATGAGCTTTTGATGCCAAAATATCTGAAATTATACGAGGTCTTTTCAATTGATCAATTTTAGTTTCCACATTTTTTTCTGTAATTATTTGTGCACGTTCTGGTATAATTTCTTTTACTTTTTGTTCTTTATTCTTAGGTTTCTTCACTTTGCCACTGTTTCTTTTATGCTGTTCAATGTGAACAGTGTCAGGAATATTTTCTCTCGTGTTAATCTGCTCACTATTCTTTTCTCTACGACTAATTACATTTTGTTTAACTTGATCAAATAATTGCTTTATAATACTGGCATGCTTTATATTATATTCCTCAGTGACTATTTCTTTAAGTTGAATAATTTGGTTACTATTTAAATGACCCAAAAGAATATGAAAGGGTGGATTTTTTATTGTTGAATGAATACTATTATTATATGCTATCAAACTATAAACTACTCTTTCCTTCAAAGGTAATTCTTCAAAATTTTGTTCAATATTCAATATTCGAATAGTTTCGATAAGAGAACTATGAAATTTTTGTATATTCCCATTAGATTTTGGATTATTGGTACTTGTAATATGTAATTTAATATTCTCATTCAACAAAAATTCTAACAGTAGTTTATTATTGAACTCTGTTCCTTTATCAGTAATAATTTTTTCAGGTAAACCATGTTGTGAAAAAATTTTGATATTATGGTAATGGAATCTTGATCTTTATTCTTGTATGCTTGAGTAAATTTTGATAAGCTGTAAATAATTGTGGAAAACTTTTGTTTCTCTAACGATAAAGTATCTAAATGAATTATTTGTAATGGTTTCTCGGCAGTTGGTATGAGAATATTGGGAATTTTGAATGGTCTTCTTTCATACTTATTTTTCAAGCAAATGTCACATTTATTTATGAAATTTTGGATTTCTTTTATTATATTGGCGAAATAATGAATCAATTTCAATTCACCATGTGTTTAGGTAATACCTTTGCGAAGAGATTTACCTTCATGATAATTTCTAATCGTGATTAATTGTTCATCCTCATCTTGTAAGTCAATTAACAAATTTTTACATTGTATAAATTTATGATGAACGGCGTTGAAACGAGTTTGTGAAACAGTGTTGAAATTGAACAATGATAATTTACATGAGGTTGACAATAGTTTTCAATAAAATCTAGAATTGTAAGAAAAAATATATTCGTTGTCTCGCATTATCAAATAAATTTTCTATTTTGACCCCATTTTCATTTGATTCTTATACAAAAATTTGATTACTCTCATGATTCACTGGAGATTTTAATACGTAAGACCATTATTGGGACTTTCATCATCTGAATGATCAGTAGCTGTGACTGTTTGAGAATGTTCCACCTGCATAGATTGATTATCTTAACTATCATCGTCTTTATTTTCATTATTCATTATATATATATATATATATATATATATATATATATATATATATATATAGTTGAAGAGTACTCGCGACTGTTGCGAATAGTTAAGGAAACAAAAATAACGCAGGTTAAACAGTCAATAATTTTTTTTTTGTGAGTGGGCTCAAGTAAAAAAGCTCTTTTAGATTAGTCAAGCTTTCGGTCTTTAATTAAAACCATCCTCAGGACTCTAGAAATTCATAATAAAACAGTTGTTATCAATCACAATTTTTTGATAACAATTTTAAAAAAACATTTCTTACTTACATCCAGTGAGATTCCAAAAATAAATAAATTTTCATCACAGATCAGCATATTTGTACAAGAATTGGAAATACATGTTAAAAATTTGAACAACAATTGTTTTTCAAAAAGTAAAATTTAGTCACATGTTGGACCACCAAACGGAACCATGACAGCCAGCCATTTTGCAACCAACAAGATTCAACAAAGTCAACCAACGAAATTTGGTCCGAAAAAATAAATTTAAAACAGTGAGACTGTACAAACAATGGGCTACCGTTAACATCAAAATTTCATCAATGATCAACAGAAGAATCTTCTTGTTGAAATGCAGGCAGAATGGAGTTCTTCCGAAGCATATAACCAAGATCAAAATTCAATAAGATTACACCACCAAGACACCAGGAACATGGAAAGAATGGACAACTTACAAAACAGGTTAAGGAAACAAGTACTTAACATTGAAATTGATTCTACCTGTAAACATTTAAAGTATCTTGAAATTCAACTGAAAAATTTAGACACACAAATTATCAATTTAACGCCACCGAATATTTTTATTAAATTTAAACAAACACAAACGGTATCGTACAACAGACATTTTCATAATACAAGGTTGAACAATATTACTGAATTAAATTCTTTGAAAGCCAAAAAATTCAGTACTATCAAAACACAAAGCAAGTGGTTGAAGAATTTGAGTAACTGTCAATTTCCTACAGACGTGCAAACATGCTTACAACTTGGTCCAAAATTTTGTATTAAAAACAATCCAAGTCAAATAAATCTCAGTAAACTTTTGTGTGACATCGAATACATAATTTCGATCTCACAGCAAAGCCATTCAGACAAAAATGTTTGTAGAGCAAAAGTCACCAACAATATGACTAATTTTATGTATTCCCAGTCAGCTGAAAATGGAATCACCACGACATCATTCCAGCAGACAAAATATTTCTTAAAATCGAACACAGATTTGATTGTAGTCCAATCAGACAAAGGTAATGTCACTTGTGTTTTACAAAAAGAGTCGTATCACCAGTTGGCACTTAATATTTTACAAGATACGAGCTCGTATATAGTGCTGGACAGGGATCCAACGCAAACTATTCAAACCAAAGCTAATAAAATAATTAGCGGACTACAAACTAACAAAAAAAATTTCTCCTGAGTTAGCCAAATCTTTGATGATTTATAATGCCGTGGCTCCGAAATTTTATGGCCTTCCGAAGATTCACAAGGAAACACTAAGTTTAAGACCTATCGTAGCTCCTATCGATTCTCCGAATAGTAGAATCGCTAAATTCCTTACTGACATCCTGTCAACAGCCTATGATAAGAATAATCCTTACTTTATCAAGGATTCTTTTGAGTTTTCGGAATTCATGAATGATTATAAGATCCCTCACAATTACGTATTGATTAGTTTAGACGTTGTATCGTTGTTCAGTAACATTAGTTGCGAAACGGCTCTGAAGAGAATTGAAGAGAAATGGGAAATTGTTTCGGAACACACTTCTCTTTCCTTGCGTGAATTTTCTGACTTATTGAGGTTTGTTTTTGACAGCTGTTATTGCGCATATGACAGTGTTTTTTATAAACAGCTCCTGGGCAGTCCAATGGCCGCAGTAATCAGTCCGATTATTGCTCAATACACAATGGACTACCTGCTGGACCATTGTATCAGCCAACTTGATTTTCAAGTAAATTTTATAAAGAAATACGTGCATGATGTCATATGTGCAATTCCATTTGACAAACATGAATCGATCCTGGAGACGTTTAACAATTTCAATGAACAATTACAATTTACGATTGGAAAAGAGAACAACAAGAGTATCCCATTTCTAGACACACTGGTCATAAGAAGTGATGATGGTACTACGAAAACGGATTGGTACAGAAAACCAATGGCGTCAGGAAGATATATTCATTTCAAATCTGACCAACCAAAGTCGATGAAAATCAACGTAATTTTAGCGTTAAAAAATCGAATAATTAAAATATCACATCCTTCTTTCCACCAAGTAAATCTTATTAAACTTTGTGACATATTACTAGAGAATGGGTACCCGATAAAAATGTTGAATAGTCTGTTATTCAATATCTCACAGAGACAAGAGGTGGTCCAACAGGAGATGATCGCAAATGCCGAAGACACTGTTCCGAACAAAAAATACGTTTCACTTCCATACATTTCAGAACTTACGCCAAAATTAAAAAATGTACTTGCCAATGATTCTATCATAATTTGCCAAAAAAGTTATACTACGATCAAATCTTTGTTCACCAAATTAAAGGACCCAGTTCCTGTTCTAAAACAATCTCATGTAATTTACAGCATTCCGTGTAAAGATTGTGAACTAAATTACGTGGGTCAGACCTCGAGACCGTTGAAAGACAGAATTATAGCACATAAAAGTGATGCTAAGCATAAACCGAATTCTACAGCTTTAGCAGAGCACCTTACAAAAAGCAAACACAATGCATCTTATGACGAGGCTGTAATTTTAGACAAAGTAGTAAATTGGATCAAAAGGAATGTCTTGGAAATGATTCATATTTTCAATACTGATAACACTATGAATAAACGTACTGATGTTGATGGCTTGAGCAATATTTACATTTTTCTACCACATTTAATTAAAAACAAGCATATAAAAAATAACACTTCTCAAGTAACATAACATTGTTGTACATTTTACTAAATTTAAATATCAGGGTTGTGTTAGATTATCTTAAAATAAATTTTTTCAATTTTTCTTTTTTAATAATTTGTTCGTTCTACTTTAATTAATTTTTTTATGACCTTGGTTTTTTGAAACTTGGTTCAAATTCTGCCGCCACTTGACTAGTAACTTTTCTAGGGACTATTTTTGTCTAATTTAGTTTTAAATTTATTTTTTCGGACCAAACTTCGTTGGTTGACTTTGTTGAATCTTGTTGGTTGCAAAATGGCTGGCTGTCATGGTTCCGTTTGGTGGTCCAACATGTGACTAAATTTTACTTTTTGAAAAACAATTGTTGTTCAAATTTTTAACATGTATTTCCAATTCTTGTACAAATATGCTGATCTGTGATGAAAATTTATTTATTTTTGGAATCTCACTGGATGTAAGTAAGAAATGTTTTTTAAAATTGTTATCAAAAAATTGTGATTGATAACAACTGTTTTTATTATGAATTTCTAGAGTCCTGAGGATGGTTTTAATTAAAGACCGAAAGCTTGACTAATCTAAAAGAGCGTTTTTTACTTGAGCCCACTCACAAAAAATTTTTGACTGTTTAACCTGCGTTATTTTTGTTTCCTCATATATATATATATATATATATATATATATATATATATATATATATATATATATATATATATATATATATATATATATATATATATATATATATATATATATATATATATATATATATATATATATATATATATTCAAAAAAAGTCCACCTTGGATATCTAGTGGCATAATAAGAATGAATCTCCAGCCATGTTGCAACCAATAAGCTGTCATGTTTCCGTTTGGTGGTCCAACATGTGACTAAATTTTACTTTTTAAAAACAATTTTGTTCAAATTTTTAACATGTATCTCCATTTCTTGTTCAAATATGCTGATCTGTGATGATAATTTATATATTTTTGGAATCTTACTGGAGGTGAGTAAAAATGTTTTTTAAAATTGTTATCAAAAAATTGTGATTGATAACAATTGTTTTTATGAAATTCTAGAGTCCTGAGGATGGTTTTAATTAAAGACCGAAAGCTTGACTAATCTAAAAGAGCGTTTTTTACTTGAGCCCACTCACAAAAAATTTTTGACTGTTTTACCTGCGTTATTATATATATATATATATATATATATATATATATATATATATATATATATATATATATATATATATATATATAAAAATAAATATATATATATATATATATATATATATATATATATATATATATATATATATATATATATATATATATATATATATATATATATATATGCTTCCGTGGTGGAGAGGTGATCTACCTTATCTCAATTCCAACATGAACGATCCTTTACTTGTACTGCTTGTACGGAGGAATTATTTTAACGCCTTGCCCGAGAGAAAGAAGGCTGATCATCAAAATGAACATAAGCCAAATCAGGCTCTAGTGACTGACCACGTCGATGGGGAGGTGCAAAGTTCTCCACGGAGTCTTTACGTTCATCAATTTTGCGATACAGATGCAGCAAACCCGCAACTGACTTGACATCTACCAAAGCTAACTGAGTCTGATAAAAAGGTAGTATATTTTGCATTAAAATATGAACTTTCACTTCTTCCGACACTACGCGATTAAGTCGTGCACATAATTACGTCATAATTGCGAAATATATACCGATAGATTCGTGTGGCCCTTGAGTTCGTCGCTTAATTTCGCCATAAAGTTTTTCTTCATAGTTTGAGGGAAGAAATTCAACTTTCAACTCACCAACCAATTCATCTAATGATTTAACGAGATTGCGAGTTGCACGAAACCATATCAAAGTATTTTCCTCAAATAAATCTACAGCTGACGCTAGAAGTTCAGCTTCACTCACTCGCCGTGCGCAACGAAGCTCCTCGACCCTATCTAGAAATCCGTTCAACGACTGTCGTTGAAGATCACCGGAAAATTTCAACCCCCATTTGTTCACTGGAATTTACTTAACTGGTGAAGCCATCGCCTGACCTAGGACCGGTTCTGAATCGCTTTCGGAGGAAAGGTCGCAGTCTGATAACAGTGCATCATCCAAGATATCGTGTAAGAGGGTGGAGGTATGCTTAGTACTTTTGGCCTTAGATTTCAAGTCAGATTCTAATTTCACTAATTGTAACAAAATATTCGAACGTTTCTTTTGTTCTTCCTCCTTAGTAGCTACACACCGATTGCAAAATTGATTTTGTTTGGATTTTCTGGAATTCCGGCAAGAATTTTATTCCCGAAAAAGAACTAATAAGACCACTGATAAGTGCGATTTGTGCTTGTAGGGCTGTATGATCCTCGTCGAATGTAAATGGATACTTCGGCCAAATAAAGGAAGAGTTTTTCTCTAATTTAATTGACGATCTAAGTGACTTCCTCATAGAGTCCACGTTTCCAAATTCCTCTATGCCCCTGATCTTCAATTCATTAATAAGCTCCTCTTTGGAAAGACGATTCATTTACGATTCAATCTCCATAATTAACAAGACAAGGAAAATACGTCACACCACACTATAATAACGAACCTGTTGATATAGTACCAAATCAATAGGTACAACTAAATTGACCTTGTACGAGACACAAAAAAAAAATTTTTCTCCCTTCTACTGACCCCCAGCAAAAATTAGGTAAGCAAGAGAGAATATACCGAGAACAGTAGTATCAGAATTATTATTTAAAAGAAATAAATATTTTAGAATTCGAGACAAGATAACGACTGGCAGACAGTCGCACCCTCTAGGGCATCAAACGGCTGTCAAAACCCCAACTCTTGGGGCCTCACGTTGGGCACCAAATTTCTTGCTACGCCCCTAAAGAGCTATCCCGGGCAAGGTCCGGTTGAACGCCGACTAAACCTAGTGGAGATGAGAGTGGGCTTAAAAGTTTCAAAGAGATGGTGGGCGCCAGTTGACCAGAGTACGTCACTCAACCACAGTCGGTCAACAAACTCCCGGGAAGCGCGATACGACGTAAATTGAGAGGCTATGTCTCTAATCAATCTTATATTTAGAAAAGATTAAATGATAATAAATGATTGTCTCGGAGAGAACACAAAAAAACGTACAATCAAAAAAATACCTAAGGAGAATGACTCGGACGAGTGCTTGGTTTCATACCAGATCAAAAACGTAATTTGTGACTACCTTACGTGAGGATAGATTCGCCCGCGTAGAATCGAGAACTAGTAAAAAAAAATATAACATATACGGAACGCGAGGTGCGCAGGGATTCGTTGGTCGACCACCGATACCAATGCGTACGCGAATCAAAAGATGCGACGTAGTCAAACAAGGTTCACACAACTTAATAGTCCTAGAGACTAAATGACGCTACCCTGACGTACGCTGTGACTAACGCGACAAAACTAAATTCTAAACACCTACTCTTGCACGATCTTACACCCGGTATACATACTATACATAAATAACCAATGCAACATGTATGAAATAAAGGTTCAAAATTTGAATACGAAAGGGATGGCTTATCTGGAAGTTGGTTGACTGCTTGCGTTGCCGGAGCGAGTTTGTTCACGACCGTCAAAAGTGCAAATCTTCCCAAATGGCGTCCCAGCTCAGAATGTCGGACTTCCGGCTGGTAAGATGGCCGCGTGGCAGTCGTCTATGAAACTCAGTCCAAATATAGATTTTGGCATCCAAAATTTGAGAACCAGAATTATACGATAACGTATGTTTGTGCGGATCGTTGAAGCCTGAAAGGAAGTTGTTTGAATACGCCCCTAATAGATATTTACTCAAAAAAAAGACAATAAAAAGAGCATGGTTTCTTTCTCTTGATTGATTTCCATTTTTTTTTTTGAAAAGTTGATAACATTGAAGAACAATTAGGAAAAAAAGACAGACTTGCAATAAAGTTACCTGAGATATAGGGCGGCTTGACGTGTGGTGACAACTATTGTCCGGGAACGAGCTAATCCGGCCAATGCCGTGGAAAATATAATCTTTTCCTCCAAAATCCAAAAAGTTTTCCAAATCCCTCAGATGAGGCCCAAGTATTCGTATCCAGACGACACAAATATCCACAAGAACTTCAGAAAAATTCTCTCCGTAGTAAACTACCATGAAATAAAACTTTTTGATTACCGTAACTAAGTCCACCACGTTGAAACTCCTCTTGACCAGTCCCAGAAATAAAACGGAAAAATTTACGCAAGTTGAGAGAGTGAGAAAACGTGAGTGACTAAAAACGAACCAGAAAGAGACGGAAGATTAGAGCTTGGCGCTAAAATTACAGACAAATTCTTTATGAACTAAAGCCCAGTGTAAGCTTCAACTTAAAAGTGCTAAAGACTCCCAAAATCAAATAATCCTATTTAATAAGGTGGATTGTTATGATTTACTGCAGATAGGAGAATAATGAACATTGAAATACAGTAGCGTGGAATGAAAAAAAAAAACTATAATGTATTCCAAACTTCGACCAAATCGAAGCACTTGAAGTGCCGGTGTAAGTGAAGCTTTAGCAAGCATTCAACGCAGGTTTTTACGTCCTCACTTTTAACAGCGGTGTGTACAGTAAGTAAAACGACGAACTGTCAAGTTTCGTTAACAAAATATAGCGACTTCCCAAAACATAAAAGAAATTGAAGACAACTGGGACGAAATTTGTAGAGTTTTTAATAAATTCATATTTGTAATAATTATAAGCTGGTAACACTGGTCTGAATAAAGTACACGAAATGTTATATTTACTCTGCATTTCAGGTTGGTTTATCAACTGAAAATAAAACTGTAAGAATATATATATATATATATATATATATATATATATATATATATATATATATATATATATATATATATATATATATATATATATATATATATATATATATATATATATATATATATATATATATATATATATATATATATATATATATATATATATATATATATATATATATATATATATATATATATATATATATATATATATATATATATATATATATATATATATATATATATATATATATATATATATATATATATATATATATATATATATATATATATATATATATATATATATATATATATATATATATATATATATATATATATATATATATATATATATATATATATATATATATATATATATATATATATATATATATATATATATATATATATATATATATATATATATATATATATATATATATATATATATATATATATATATATATATATATATATATATATATATATATATATATTATATATAAAATACGTTTATTTTCAAATTAATGTTACATTTCACACATACGTCTACAGTTATTATACAAAGACAGGACTTCCGATATACATAAAATCTTATTTGAGTGAGTAAAAAGTCTTGGGAATTCAGTCAATATGTTTTAATTTCTCTCCTACTTTACAGTTTCGGCTGTACCTCTGCCATCTTCAGAAGTGCTACAATTTGATTATTTTTTATCACTAATTATTTATGCTAATTTAATAAACAGTACACAGGACAAACCAAGAGATATTTAAAAACAAGGCTTGATGAACATAAACGAAACAGTAATAAATTGAATAAAAATACGCCAAAATGTGCTCTAGTCACTCATTGCATAGATTCAGGACATACTTTCAATTTTGATGAAACTAGTATTATCCATAACGAAATCAACTTGAACAAAAGACTTACATTAGAAATGTTGTATATAAAACAAGACAAACAAAATATCAATGAAAAAACAGATACTATTGCACTTAGCACTATATACAACAATATTCTTTAATATCTGTGGTACTTTTCCTAATTTTGGTTTATATTTTTGACACCTTGCGTGATGCACAAGCTTGTATCTAGTTTTAATTTTTTGACACTATAACTAACTTGTGATAGTTTGTAATTTTTTGACAATGCGTGCACACACGATTTTTTACTCGCACTTGGTCAATGTCTTCCACAGATGCAGGCTGTGGCATTTGACAAATGGAAAAAAAAAATAAAAAATTAATTTAATTTTTTTTTTCCGCTATTTTATTAAACTCGACATCACATTTCATGTACATTTTCAATTTGTCACAATTTAAGTTCTTTTGTAAGTATTTCCGCCAAAACTAGCAAATAATTAGTGATAAAAAATAATCAAATTGTAGCACTTCTGAAGATAGCTGAGGTACAGCCGAAACTGTAAAGTAGGAGAGAAATTAAAACATATTGACTGAATTCCCAAGACTTTTTACTCACTCAAATTCACTCATCCAGTCAGCTTCATCTATTTTATCTAATAAAACCTTATTCCTGTTTTATTATTATGAATTTAAACAAATATTTAACTACTTATTGATCAATGAGATGAATGACATGAGATGATTACGACTATGTACATATTGGAAAAATAATAAAAAACCAATTTTTAATAATTGTGCTTAACCTAATCTTAAATCTGATGAGTGACAATGTGATTATTTACAGTGCGGTTATGATATTTATATACATTGTGTGGCGAAACAATGTGTATAGTATTGTGACTTGGTGCTACTGTTCATAAACTCCGACGGAGGAATACCGGAAGTGTTTGATAAGGTAAAAGATGTTTGATTTTGAAGGGAGCGTTGTGCTCTCTGATTTTAGTCATGTTCTGTGTTAGTGGATTGTGATTTATTTGTGTATTGTAAAACTTTTCTGCTTGCAAATTTATGTAGTCTTGTATGTATGGCAGTTGCGCTGTGTTGTGTGAATCTACGATTTTTGACTAGCGATCTGCGTTATTGATTAAGCGCAAACATTGCAGGAAATTTTTTTTTTCCCATTTGTCAATGCCACAACCTACATCTGTGGAAGACGTTGACTAAGTGCCTTAGTGCACTTTCTCAATGTTTTCCACAGATGTAGGTTGTGGCCTTGACAAATGGAAAAAAATTAGATAATTCCGCTATTTTACCAACTTGATATCACATTTCAATGTACATTTTTAATTTTTCTCAATATAGTTCTTTTCGCTTCTGAAGATGGCTCAGGTACAGCCGAAACTGTAAAGTAGGAAAGAAATTAAAACAGAAATATTGATTGAATTTCCAAGACTTTTTACTCACTCAAATTAGAAGTAATGATCATGCAAAGGAAGTTTAAGTATAGCATTGTTATTTCCAAGAAAAGCTGTTAATACATCTTCTTGAATTATTGTGATATTCTCCTATCACGTATTTGGACTCGATGAACTCCTATATGAAAAATTTCAGACTAAAACAGAAAATAAAAAAATATTCCACTTGTTTCTTTTGAAAAATCCACTTTTAAAGATTTAATCTTTTTTTCTCGTGATGAATTAACTTGGTCTTTTTTCGTGTATATATATATATATATATATATATATATATATATATATATATATATATATATATATATATATATATATATATATATATATATATATATATATATATAAACGTTTTTTGAATTGATTTGAAAATTTACACTTGGTTGTTTCAATAAATTTTATTTAGTATCTCCACACGTGATTCGGGTCTTAGACCATCATCAAAATCTAGAAAAGTTACACGATTTTAACCTATTACACACAAACATATACAAAACATGTACAACATACAAACAAACACCAATAAAAAACAATTACAGAAAATTAGCACCAATCAGAACTTTTTGTTAACAAAAAACCATATAAGTTACAAAAAAAAAAATGTATATTCTACATTAATAATAATCAATCAACCACAATATCATCATCACTGTTTGCATCAGAATCAGAATCATCACTCGACTGTCCAGCATATATGACAAAATTACTCATAGTATCAGTGAATTGTGAATAACTATTCTCTATGTCCATCACATGCCGAACACTATTAAACCAACTTGTATCACTTATATTGTTTATTTCCCTTTCAATCAGAATCAGAATCATCACTCGACTGTCCAGCACATATGACAAAATTGTTCATAGTATCAGTGAATCGTAAATAACCATCACATGCCGAACACTATTAGACCAACTTATGTTACTTATATTGTTCATCTCCCTTTCAATTAACTCCACAACAGTATCTTCCTTTTAATTGTCCCCAAATCAACTCAATTGGATTGAGTACACAGTAATACGGTGGTAATCTTAATACTGTATGTCCCAATGTTTTGGACATAATGTTGCATGTGTAAGTTTTTTCAACGAGTTTTGTCTGCGCTACTTCCAATAATACATTTTTGGTATAATTTTCCTCGAAAAATATATCATGGTGGACGGTGGTATAGAAATTTTTTAATTTCTGGTTTAGGGCTAGATTTTGTTGGTGTTCTTATTAATTGCCTGGAAAGATAGCTGGCGTTGTCCATAATTATAACTCAGATATCTGAAATATTTAACAATAATTCATCGCAAAACCACATTTCAAAAATTTCAGATGACATATTATCATGATAATCCAGACACGCGCTTCTCATGTTGTGATCTGATGAAAGTAAAGCTCCGTAAATTAGTCGTTCGCCTCGTGAAGCTGGGATATTTGTAGTACAATTCTCACTGCCATCGGTCCAGCTTTTTGATACAGTGTCGTGTGTCATACCACGTTTCGTCCAGGTATATAATTGGGCGTTTCTCTTCACGAAACTTTTTTATTTCTGTCACATACCGATAGCGCCATTCACACAGTCGTCTACTTTCCATGAAAACCTGACGTTTATCAATTTCTTTGAATTTGAAATTCATACTTATAAGTTCATTGCGAACCGTACCAACTCAGCATATAATATCCCATTCATTTTTTAATCTCTGATGCAATAATGGGAGCGAAGGGAATATATTGTCACTGTAAAGGGAATATATTTTCCGACGGATGACATCTTTCCCAAACTCATTTAAAATTCGTGATCTACCGGCATCACTTCTTTGCTTTTTTAAACGTACACCTTCACTAATTATCCTTCTAACTGTGGTACAAGGAACTTGAGTCATTTCTGCAGTGCATATTGACGCACTTTTTTCATCGTCACTTTTCAAAGAATTGAATACATTTAAAACTATTTGTTTTGCATCGTCTGATAAATGTTTGCATTTTTGATTCGCGATTGTGGTGCATTCTTCGAAATTTTCGTTCTCAGGCTGTAACATTTCTAATGTTCACTGCGACAATACTGCTGAACTAATGAATTTAAGATCTAGAACAACTAAAATTATATTTATAAAATTTTCCAGTCTTCTAAAGAACAACTTAAATGAAAATGTACCGTTGAAATGACCAAAATCCAATCCCAAGAGAGAAAATGAAAGAATTAATTCAATCCGCTCCTGAACATAAGTAGACCTAATACCTGCTGAGTTAAACCAGCACTAATCATTAGTGAGTCAAGTCAATCGCCAAATAATTTCAACTTCATTATACTGTCCGCGCAAGATAACTTGGCAGTCTTGGGGTATAAACTTTCAGGGATTATATGAGTAAAATCAACAAATACCATAGGCGTGCCCGAAAAATTTGTATTGTCATACAACATACAAATACATGAATAATAATAAATTGCACTTGATAAATCCACAAATCATTGATATAAAGTACAAAAATATAGAAATAATATTAAATTGCACCACTTATTATAGAGTAAAAATGTTATGAATTCTATGAATTTTTACTTATCAATAGGCACTTATTTTTGTCATTGCCTTAAGATTTTAACTCTTCTGTGGGACTATCTGATTTATTTGTGTAAAGGGCGCTAAAAATCATCTTGCAGAATGTTACTTTGGAATTATTGTAACAAAATCATTTGTACGTTTTATGTTTTAGCGTAAAATAGTATTTTCACATAAAATTTTTTTTTTATTGTCTACGCCAATGGGCAGACAGATTCAAATGTACCTCATTGATCATTCATGATGCATTCTCTCTGCTGCCCTATCGCTCTAACCCCTAAGTTTAGCAATAAATGGTTGTAAAAGTAGGACTTACTATTTTGCGTAGTGCGATATTTAAGCAAAAGTTTAAGTTTGACACAGCGCATCGTAAGCATACTGAATCGCATTACATTCTTTCCAACTGCCAAGTTATCTCGTGCGAACAGTACCTTCTGAGGCAAAAATTTACATATGGTCTTACATTTGTCGCTCAGGATTAGGGAAACTTAGGAAAACTTGACCAGACCACTTTCATAATTCTAGAATTATAAATGACAATTTTCCCATTCTGAACTCATGCCACTTCTCAGCTCCATAAACCCTGCTGCTGGCATGGGCTTCGGCAAAGCATTTGCCAATTGTTGACGTGTTGACTCATAATTTGATTTTATTATATTGTTCTCTGGAAAAATTAAATCTCATATCGATATGTTTTGACTAGGATTGTTTGCTATGGTAATGCAGCCATTACTATCCTCATAAATTATTATTGACTGCAATATTTTCATGAGGTGCAAAACATATTGTGGCATTGTTTATGCGTATTATGAGTGGACTGTATATGGTGTGTGAAACTGAATTTTAACACCCTTTAGATTGATATATATATATATGTAATTTATTTCTGGGTTTTTCTACAACGTGTTAATTCTTTCAACGCTTCTTTCACACTGACTCTTACGAGGCCAAACCAAAAACATCTGCTCACCGCAAGAGTGTACGCTACAAGATAAAAACATTTGCTCTTAAGGAAAATAATATAACATTGATAAAACAATAGTATTCTTAACATAGCCGGCCGCCTTGAAGTACATGGACTTCAATAATTAACATTTTTTGGAATTAGTTGTTGCTTACTGGGTTGTCGGTTACAAAGTCATGGTTTATAGGAAGCACACACAATTTTTTAATTGCCCTTTTTGTTACACCGTGCACTGTTTTAACACTAACGACACGTATTTCACCATCAGTTCCACTGTGAGTTTCGACTATGTAACCCATCTTCCAGGTGCCTGGAGGAGTTGGCTCTCTGATGATGACGACGTCTCCTACCTTGAAGACGATCCCTTTTCGCTGCCATTTGACTCGTTGTTGAAGGGTTGACAAGTACTCGTTTGCCCAACGTTTCCAAAGGTGTTGGTAAATGACTTGCAACTTTTTCCAATAAGTAGGAGCATTGGAGGTTGAGGAAATGTTAGGTTCTGGTAAATTATGAGATGTTTCACCAATCAGGAAGTGTGAGGGTGTAAGGACAGATTCAACGGAAGGATCCGAGCTGATCGCACAAAGCGGTCTTGAGTTCAAGCATGCCTCTATTTGAGCCAATAATGTTGTCATTTCTTCTACTGTAAGACTTGCATTACTTGCTACCTTTTTGAAATGCGTTTTAGCTGACTTGACAGCCGCCTCCCAGATACCTCCCATATGCGGAGATCGAGGTGGTATGAAGTGAAAGTGTATTCTTTCGTCTGCCATTTTTTCTTGCAAAAAATCTTGGTTGTTGCTTGATTGCAAAAATTTATGAAGCTCGTAGAGTTCATTTTTTGCTCCAACAAAGTTGGTAGCGTTATCACAATATAAATTTATGCATTTGCCTCTGCGACATATGAACCTTCTCATGGCTCCTAAAAAGGCTTGTGTGGATAAGTTGCTCACAAGTTCAAGATGAACTGCGCGTGTAGTTAAACATACAAAAATTGCAACGTACATTTTTATTGAGGTTTTACCTCTCATGCGAACAATTTTTATCTCAAAAGGTCCACAAAAATCAACTCCTGTATTGGTAAACGGTCTACTCGGATTTACTCGAGGAAAAGGTAAGTTGCCCATCAACTGAGTTGGTGCCTTTGCGTTTATTTTCGCACAAATTACGCAATCGTGTATTATTTTTCGTATCATTCCCTTGGCAGCGATAGGCCAAAATTGTTTTCTCAGATTGCTCAATACGACTTGTGCACTCGCATGTAAAGATCTTATATGTTCATCTCTGATTATAAGTTTTGTCAAATGATGATTTTTTGGTAGTAAGATTGGAAATTTATGGCTTTGTGATAAGTTCGCATTTAACAGTCTTCCACCTACTCGTAATAAATTGTTGTTATCTATGAATGGGCAAAGGGATTTGAGATTACTAGTTGTACTAACTTGTTTCTGGTTCTTGAGATCTTCAATTTCTTGAAAGAAACACTGACCTTGTGCTATTCGAATCAAACAATATAATGCATCATCTAATTCTGCAACAGTTAATGTACCAGTATTTCTTAATTCAGACTTAACTTGCGTGTTTTTAACAAATCGAAAACAATATGCAACTGTTCTTATTAGTTTTCTAAGGTTGGAGTATTTTTCAAAAATAGTGAAGTTTGCTGTTGTTTGATTACATGATAAAGTTACAGTTTTCATTTCCAAAATAGAATTTTGTAAACTTGGTGGTGGTTGTACATTTGATGATGGCCATGTCGTTTCATTATTTTTCAACCAACTTGGCCCATTCCACCACAATTTGTTTTCTATCATATTTTGAGGTAAACAACCTCGTGACAGCAAGTCTGCAGGATTTTCTCCGGAATTTACATGTCGCCAATTGAGTTCTTCTGTTATGGATAGAATTTCCGAAACCCTGTTTGCGACGAATGTTTTCAATTTGTGTGGCTCGGTATTTATCCACCAAAGCGTTATGATAGAGTCTGACCATAATATAGTATTCTGAATGGTTATATTTAATGCTTGTTTTACTGCTTTGTATAGTTTTGAGAGTAACAAAGCCGCGCATAATTCTAATCGTGGTAATGATAATTTTTTGAGTGGAGCAATTCTGGATTTTGAACAGATTATTTTGACTGTATGTTCGTTTTCAAGATTGGTGGATCGCAGATATATTACCGCACCATAAGCAATTTCTGACGCGTCTGCAAATCCATGTAGTTGTATACTTTTCGAATTGGGCTGTATTATGCAACGCGGTATGCTTAAATTATTTAGATGAGGTGTGTTTTCTTGAAACTGATTCCAATCTTTGATTATCTTACCAGGAACGATTTGATCCCAATCGCATTTAAGTTGCCATAAACCTTGCATAATTAGCTTAGCGAATGTAATTGTAGGTCCCAATAATCCTGAAGGATCGAATAATTTGCATATTTCTGCCAAAATTTGTCGTTTGGTGAATGCTTCTGTTTTGTCATTTGGAACATTAAACGAAAAAATATCTTTAGACGGAATCCAGGATATACCCAATGTTCTTGTTGGTTTATCTTGATCAGTAAATAATGGTTAATTCCTCTTGCAATAGTTTTAGTTCGTCTAAATTGTCACATCCAGTCAAGATGTCATCGACGTAAAAATCGTTTAAAATTTTTTGACACGTTCTTGGATATTGTTCGACATGTTCTTGAGCTATTTGTTGCAATGATCGAACGGCGAGAAATGGCGCTGAAGAAGTACCATATGTTACCGTGTTCAGTTTGAATATTTGGATTGGCTGTTCAAGAGTTTCCCTCCAGACAATTCTTTGTACTTCTCTCTCCTCATCTTTTATTAATATTTGACGATACATTTTAATCACGTCTGCTGTTAGAACATACTGATGCTGACGGAACCTGGTAATTATTTCGAATAAACTTTGTTGTATGGTTGGTCCAGTTTTTAGGATGTCGTTTAAAGATAATCCTGTAGAGGTTTTACAACTTGCATCGAATACGACTCGTATTTTTTTTGTTTCGTCATTTTGTTTGAAAACGGCATGATGAGGCAAATAATTTGTCAAATGTGTTTCGTTCTGTTTTTCTACTTGGGTCATGTGTCCTAAGGCTTGGTATTCGGTCATAAACGAAGCATACTGCTGGTTTAATGAGATGTTGGTTGCCGCTCTTTTTTCGTAATTCTTGAGTCTTTTTATTGCTGTTTCCTTAGATTCTCCTAGTGCTGTAGGACTTGTTTTGAATGGATAACTAACAACAAATCTTCCTGACTCATCTCTTTGAAATGTTTCTGTGAAATGTTGTTCACATTCTTGTTCTTCTTTAGACCAATGTTTTCTTTCTGGCATTTCTTCGATCTTCCAGGATCTTTCTATCTTATTTTCAAGTGATTTGTTCGCAAGTACAACATGTGTGTGTGTTATTTGATTAGAGCGCTTTGGATTTCTAGTGACAGGTCCAGAGATAACCCAGCCAAATACTGTTTTTTGTAGAATAGTTAAATTGTCTCCAAGTTTTATTTGTTCGTTCAATAAAAACTCGAAATAAGATTCAGCTCCCAGCAATATGTCGATTTCTCCTGGCTTATGATAATTTTCATCTGCCAATTGTACTGCTGGTAAATTACTTATAGTTATTTGCGATGTTGGTAATTTGCAAGTAATTTTAGGGATTAACAGAAACTCCATTGATTTTTTAAAATTGCTGTTGTATGAGCAAACTTCAAATGTTGTGGCTTTGTTGACGAATGTTTGATTTTTGCTAATGCCTGTAACTGTTATGCCGCTGTCAGTTAAAGGTAAATTCAATGTATTAGCAAATTTTGTATTGATGAAATTGGATTGCGACCCTCCATCTAATAACGCTCGTGCTGCATGGTACTTGCCTTGGCTGTCCCTTATTTTGATGCTAGCTGTTGCCAAAAGGATTTGTGACGGTTGAAGTATTGCATTGTTATTTACTGTAACCACGGGTTTTATTTCTTCTGAGTGTGATCCTTTTTTGTTTTCCTGATGAACATTGTATTGTGCCATTTGTCACATTTTCTGCATCTTCCTGCTTTGCATTTGAATGACTGATGTCCAAACTTCAGACAATTTGTGCACAAATTCAATTGCTTAATTGTCTTCATTCTCTCAGCAACATCCTTTTTTGTGAACTCTGGACATTTGTACATTGGATGTTCTTCTTCTTTGCAAAGTTTGCACATGAACTTGTTTTCAGTATTTAAATGCACCGAAGTTTTATTATTTGCTGGCAGACCTGAAGATTGTTTTTTAGTTTTGTCAGTACGTTGTAAAATTTGACATTTCACTTCTAAGAATTCTAGCAAGTCTTGTAACGTTGGCAGTTTTTCTTTGCTTATTGTTTGTTTTTCCCATTCTCTGGCTGAATTATTATCCAACTTTTCTGTGATAATATCAATTAGTAAACGATCCCATGATTCGACTGGTTCTCCAAGAACTTTAAGAGCTCTTGTGTTTGAATAAATAATATCCAGCATTTTTCTTATTGATGAATATGATTCCTTGTAAATTTTCTCGTAATCTACGATTGCTTTAATATGATTACCAATCATTGTCCTCTTGTTTTCGTATCTCTTTATTAGGAGTGACCATGCTGTTTGATAATTGGACGCAGATATTGTTAAACCTTGTATGACTTGGGCTGCATCTCCCTTGAGTTGGTTATTTAGATATCGAAATTTTGAAACATCGCTTATAGATTCATTGTCATGTATGATTGCCTTGAATGTGTCGTAGAATGTTACCCAGTCATCCAATGCACCGTCAAAAAATGGTAAATTCAGTGTTGGTAATGTAACTGGTTTTGATTCAGGTGAAATAACTTGAATTGAATCATAACTGCTCATGTTTTGATCATTTGAATCTTGTTTGAAAATTTTGTTGCTTTGTATGATTTCAGCTTGAGCTATTGCCGTGTAATATTGACTTTCTACTTGATTTCTGTATTCTGCTTGTCTGTCAAGCTCCGCTTCGTCTACAATTTCTTCTATTTTGCTCTGAATTGTGTTAAATGTGTTCCAAACGCTGTCTATATTGTTCATACGTAATCTTAGCTCGGTTGTTTTCAGCAATGTTTTTGTCGGGTCATCTTGAGTGATCTCTTGAATCGTGTTTACAAATTTAAAAAATCCCGTTAGTTTTCCTTTTGCTGAACCTCTTTGCCGTTTGAGACTGCTTAATTGCTCGTTATCAGGCATGGTTATGGTTGAGTAGGACAAGGAATTGTTTAAAGAACGTAAATGCTCTCACTCACCTTTAAACTGCCAAATGTCGGCGAAAGAAGTTTGAGAGCCTCTGGAATGCTGCGACTTGTGTTGATGTGTCCTTGAGTGAGCTTACTGTTGTGCGATGCAAGTATGGCCGCTCCCCGATGGTAGTCTGGTACCCACTTGTCGCTTGCTTTGTGCTGTGTCGCACTATTTTCACTTCACTTTTCGAATGATAATTGTCTTTTAACTGGCTCGAAGGACCAAAATGTTTATGCGTATTATGAGTGGACTGTATATGGTGTGTGAAACTGAATTTTAACACCCTTTAGATTGATATATATATATATATATGTAATTTATTTCTAGGTTTTTCTACAACGTGTTAATTCTTTCAACGCTTCTTTCACACTGACTCTTACAAGGCCAAACCAAAAACATCTGCTCACCGCAAAAGTGTATGCTACAAAATAAAAACATTTGTTCTTAAGGAAAATAATATAACATTGATAAAACAATAGTATTCTTAACAGGCATGATTTTACTTGCTAATAGGGTTGTGAACCCCAGCACAGCATGTGGTCTGTTTACCTCCGAGAAAGGGTAGTATTAAAAATATTCTTCTTCAAAGCTTATTTCTGTATACTTTATATTATTTGGAAATTAGAAATCAACTTTGTTTGACTAACTATATGAAGCGCTGATCTGAGAAAATCAATTCAATTTTGGGTGTGAACAAATATTAAAATAAAAGTCAAAATTATTACCTGTCCACAGAGCTTCTACTGTGAAGGCTCTCTGGAGCAATAATTTGAATAAATAACCTGTCGTACATTTCCTGTCACTATGATCATTACTAGGGCTGGGAAAAATATCGATTTATCGATATTTATCGATATTTCTCCAAATATCGGACTTCGATATTTATTTTTTTCTGTATCGATATATCGATATTCCGATAATTATCGATAAATATCGATAATTATCGGCATTTACCGATATTTACCGATAATTATCGATACTTGTCGATAATTATCGATAATTGTCGATATTTATCGATATATCGATAATTATCGATATATCTCGATAATTATCGATATATATCGATATTTATCAATAATTATCGATACATATCGATAATAATCGATACATATTGATAGTTATCGATAATAATCGATATGTATCGATATTTATCGATATTTCTCGATAGATATCAATAATTATTGATATTTAGCGATAGTTATCGATAATTTTCATATTCATTGAGAGTAATCATCGGTATTCAACAATACTTGACGAAGAATTTTTCCGATAAAGTTCACAAAAAATATGACTACTCCTCTTACTGAACACACAATTGCATGAAAAATTGTGAAAATTTTGCGAATAAATAATAATAATTTGAGAAACCTCTTTTGCAAAAAAGTTTTTCCGCGATCCCGGGAGTAAAAGACGAATTGAATCCCTTATTTCAGGGACTTAAGTTTGGGTTGAGTCCAGAAGCATCTGAGATGATGAAAATTTCCAAGGAACCAAAGTAGAATAAACTAATAAAGACCAAGTAAATTTACTCCTGAAGTAAATATATTTTATGAAACAACTTCGGATCAGTTTGAGCTTCCTTATGACAACAAAATCATTGCTGTCAAATAATCGACTGTCACCTAACAGAGTAAATTTCATTTACTCTGGAAGTAAAATCTTCATTATTGATAATAATTTATATCAACCTTTATATCAGCATTATTTCAATTTATACAATTTCACAAATGCATCGTTGAATGCATGTTCGTGAATTTTCTAGATTTCCAGGGTAGTAAATTCTTCTTACCTTTTCTGTAGCCTTATGAATATCATCAAATTTCGCACTCATCTTTTTGAAAGCAAGCTTATTCATTCAACGACTGCTGTAACCAGCCTTGTTATTATGGTGAATTTATGCAACATTTTTGTATCAAGTTTGTTGTCAAAATTGGAAGATTGAATAATCTATTTTTAGACTATTGTGATTCAATATAATAAGATAGTGCGAATAATAGCGTAGATAACAAAGGACTCAAGTGCATTCAATCTCTCAGGTGAGAATTGCCCTCGAATTCGTCTTGTGCGTCCCAATATTCCATTTTTTCCAATCGATATATTGAAACTCCAATAATTACTATCAATATTCACCAATAATTGTCGATATTACTCAATATTGATATTCATCCAGAATTATTTATATTCATCTATAATTATTGACTTCCATCAATAGATATTGATAATGATCGATATTTATCGATTATTATCGATATTTATCGATATTTATCAATAATTATCGATATTTATCCATAATTATCGATATTTATCGATAATTATCGATAGTCATCGATACTTATCGATATTTTTCGATAATTATCGATAAATCGACATATCGATATATCGAAAATTATCGATAATATTTCCTTATCGAATATCGATATTTGAAACTGAATATCGCGCAGCCCTAATCATTACCGCCTCAATCAGAATCTATATATTTACTCGCTACATTCGTTCTTACCTTGAAGTCAACAGCAATTAAATTGTTCGAAGGCCTATCTCACATAACTGACATCTTCCTGCATCTTTTGAAATGAACGTAATACAAAAAATTTCTTGTGGCAAAATTTTGTGAGATATTCTTCAAATATCTCCAAATAAAAATCAACAATTTTCAAAAATGATCTGCTTGGAGCTAACAGACCTCATTCTTCATTTCCTACTCCGATATAGTCATATGTTTTAAACAGAATTAAGAGTTCATGTTCATCTGCTGAATTACTATTAATAATTAGATCTGCTTCACATAATTCGCAGTTAAATTCTTGTATGCATCTTTTTGCCAGTTAACCTGCAAAATAGTCAACAGCACAATCTTCCGATGGTCTTTCTTTCTCGATACTTTCTTCTTCAGCAGTTGTAGAGGAAGTAGAAGAATCTTCAGAACTTTCTGTAATCGTCGGTGATGCTATCGACGATGATGACGTTGTCTTATGTTTCCTTCCGAATGGAGATGAGACTGTTCTTGTGATGTCCAAGGTCATATCGTCATCATTTTTGCTGTTAGACTTCAGCGGTTTCATGAAGTTGTCAATTGCATTTGATCTAAATAAAGCTCGAAAAACTCTGGCAGTTGGATTTCTATTATACCCGCCCTTTTGGCGGTATATATAAAATAAATTTTCTATCATAGCTTGATTCCATCGATTGGTAAAATAAATTGTCCGCTATAATCGTAGATTCGTCTTGGAGGAACATAAACACACCATTAATTGTTTGTAAAAGGCCATGAAAACATGGTGGCTGATTATTTTTATTTGTTCTATGAATTTTTTTCAAATTTGGGAGAATTTTTTTTCCATCTTCCAACGCTTCCAATGCCGTTATATTATATGTGACAAAGCACACCTATAAGGATTCTTGTCAAAAAAACGACGGCTGTTCAAAGAGTCAAAGAAATTATTTAAGAATTCTGTAAACTCTGCCGTATCTATAGCTGTTGTACTGTCCAGCTCATTTCGCGCCATGCGAACTTGAATCGCGCTTGAAGCAGAGTGACTGCTAATTTGACGTTCATTTTTTGAAATGGGCCTGGCGCTACGTGACTACCTGTTAGTTTTGTCATCAACCTGCGTTTTTATTTTATGTCTTGTCAATATTATGAGTTGCCCTCACGTCATGGAAAGACACCACTTCATTATAATTAAGATAATTACCGTCCAATAGGTTATTTCTAAAGTTTTTGAACAGATAAGGCACATCAAATATCGTTATTATTTTGTTATCTTCTATTGTAGAATATGGTTTTTGTTCCGTCACGTTCAATTCCTTCAATGCATACATTCGTTGTAGCCTGATAGCAAACCATTTGTTTCGGTATTAAACCACAGCCGATGATTTTTGTTAATGTTGTCTTGATTAATTCTGTCAAATTACTATATTTCACTCCAGTATGCGCCAAATAATATGCCAATGGTATTTTCCATGGATGATAGAGACCTCTCATCATGAAAACCAAGGCATGATTCGCCATATCCGCTTTTCCGCCCAAATGTCCAAGGTCTTGGAATCCCTCAATCAAATCTAATGCCTTGTCGTACTCCACACGAGACATTATACACATTTCATCAAAGCAAATAATGCATTTTTTTCTCTTTTATTTCTTCATTGGCAAATTTTGCCTCAAGAAAATCCGGAAATCGTTGGCTAATTCCTGGAGTATACTTTTCCACAGATAGCCAATTGTGAATTGAGGAGATACCAGAGAGAACTATTCTCAGTTTTTTGAATAGTTCATACGCACTGGGAGATTTGTAATAAAACATAAGTGAGAATTTTTTCTCGTCTGGCGTCCACTTCTTCTTTTTGATTCAAACTGCATTTTTGCCAGCACTCTTGCGTACATCGACGGAAAATTGTGCGTTCTCAATATATATATATATATATATACATATATATATATATATATATATATATATATATATATATATATATATATATATATATATATATATATATATATATATATATATATATATATATATATATATATATATATATATAAATTGTTGTTTATCGACTGTACATATTATAAGTCATGAAGTTTATTGGGTTGTCAGTCTTTAATTATCCAAAAATTCTCATTTATTTCTATGATCCAAGCTTCCACCAATAATTTTTGGCTACTTCAGGGGACTAAAGTAATGTAAACAATAAGACAGTAAAATCAAATCAACATGTAAAAACGGATAAACTTCAACTTACAGAAAAATAGAGAATTAATTATCACAAACATTCAGAAAACTAACAACAACCGGACAAGAGTAAACCAACCATAGAAAACCATAAAAAACCATCAAAAACTCTTGAAAAATCAATAAATAAAAAAGGATGGAGGAATAAAATAACTGACGATGATAAAAATATAAAAATATATTCTTCGCAACATGTGTAGAATTTGCTAGATAAATGAATGACTAATCAACAAATGAATAAATTCTTTGAAATTGAAAAAATAAATAAACATGAAGAGTCATGAATATGAACACTTGATTATATTCGAATAATATGAACTTAAATTTTGGGTATCTGTTTTTTTATTAAGAGTGTTGCTATGGAAATTTACATGATACATTTCAAGAAACAGACGTTTGACATAATTATCACTCCTGTCAAGAATTTCAACATTATCAAAATCTGGATGATGCTTGGATTTGTTAGTATGAATTGATAATGCACAACAGTTGACTTTTCTAGGATTACTACAATCACTCCTATGGGCTATAATTCTTGACTTCAAAAGCCTACATGTCTGTCCAATATAAATTGAATAACATTACCTTGATTATCAATAGATGCGGAATCTTTAAGTTTAGTGTAAAGACTTCTGATAGTGAGGTAATTCTTAAATGTTATAATGGAATAATCATTCTTTAGAATTTCTCTAATTTTTTCAGATAAAAAAGGGATATATAGTAAAGATTTATAAATGACAGCATCAGAGGAAGATCGATTGCTCAAATTAGAAGGAAGAGAAATTGATAAATTACAATCATTAATATTAGAATTGATATTGTTCAAAAAATCATTATTATTATTTCTAAAAATGTATTTATTGATAAAATGTAAGGGATAACCATTATCTAAGAAAATATATTTCAATTTTTGCAGATTTTCATGGAGATACTTATCATCAGAAATATATGAAACTCTGTTTTTCATATTAACCAAAGTATTAATTTTCTGTTTTAAATTATGTTGAGACAAAAAATGTATGTATCTCTTAGAAGATATAGGTTTCTGATACCAACTCAATTCTATTTTGTTAAGAACATTCCTGATTAAAAGTACGTCCAGGAAAGCAATTTTTCTCTCAGATTCTTTTTCAATAGTGAATTTTATAGAAGAATTGTAAGAGTTGAATGTCGAAAGTAATTCAGGGATATTATCTTCTTTCACAGATAGAATAATGTCATCTACAAACTTTTTGATGAATGGAATATTAAAAGAGAGTTTAGGGATACAAGAATCAAGATCATCCATAACAAACTGTGACAGGATAGGACTTATAATACTACCCATAGGACAGCCATTAGTTTGCTTATAGAATTTATTCCTGAATTGACAATAATTTGAACCAAAAATAAAGGACAGTATTTCAGAGATTTGATCCAAAGTCAGTCTACAATGTAATGAAATGATATTATATATATATATATATATATATATATATATATATATATATATATATATATATATATATATATATATATATATATATATATATATATATATATATATATATATCTAATAGATAGATGAAAGATGTAATTTTATGATGTTTCAGTTTTTACGCTAGAATTCGTTCTAGATCCAGAGATATTGAACTGTGAATCTAGGCCTAAAAGTTAAAGGTTTGAATTCTTTTCAGTCGGTAATATCGCAGTGATTTTATCTTCAATGTAAATGTGTGCGTGAGTGCGCATGTATTGGGTTTATGGAAATATAACATGGAAAATTTCGAAATGTGAATTTCATAGGAATTGAAATGTAGAAGAGTAAATTCAGTATAACTAGAACTAGATTCTAATTACAGTACAAAATTGACAATAAATACATAAAATCATGAATATTATATAAAATAATGGGAATTTGGAATTTGCTTTGATCCAAAAACTGCATACGCTACTGGAATCATTTCTCCTGCAATTCAATAAACTTTGCCAGAGTTTCAAGATTCATTATGATAATCAACTATAATTATACATAATGGAAATGGTCTATGGTGAAATTGAACGAAAAAATTTAAAATGCAGAATTCATCATATCATTTATTGGACATCATGATTATAATTTATATAGTACAGAATACTCATGTGTTTTCAACTGAATTATCCAATGTTATTTCTCTTTGACAGTGTACATATTTATTAACTACTAGACAGAGAACATAACTTTTATTGAAGTTGTTTAGCTCAACAAACGCACAAAAATTTGCTACACATATTGAGCCTCTTTCACCAGATATGAGAGGGTGGTGTTTTCTCAATAAATTACACTAAACGGGTATGCATTTAAAGATTAAAATTGGAATATAAAATATTGTGCCAGATACTAAAACAATGACAGAGAGAAAGTTTCAATATGCAGTCTATTCGATTTTTGCGAAAATAAATAGATATTCTAGTGAGAATATATATCAAGATGTTCATTGGATCAATTTTATTAAAAATTTATGGAAAACATCTGAAACATAGAAGTGAATTAAACAGTATATGCACCATGACTGAGTTCACTATTGATCAGTGTCTTGTATCATCCGGTTACTTTGCTCTGCGAGATACATCTTTGACCCTAGATCAATAGTGAAAGCCTTCTCAGCCCGGACACAAACTCGAGTATTCAATATGCAGAGTAATATACAATAATAAATATATTACAGGCTTCATAAAAGGGCTGTATCACAAGCTCTGTATTTTAATACAATGACAGCATTGTTAGAGATATATCCAAAACAACGCTTTGAATTAAAATAGAGCGATTCTGATACCAGTCGGGGAGGCAAGCAAAATAGACAAGACAGCTATCTTTTTCATCTTTGATTTATACAATCATGATCAAACATAAATGACTGGTTTGCAAGGTGCTCAATAACACTTTGAATACATCTTAGGTCCGAGATATCCACCTCCTTATAAATGGACACACCCCAACTCGGCACATTCAATCTCCCGATGGGACATCAGTCAAGGGTTGGTGGTAATCCTCATGACCAACTCGGCACATCTTAAACAAGTGTTTGCAGAAAGACCCATCCCTATTACCGGCTTAACACCTAAGAAAAATACAAATTAAAATATTTTGTTTAGTAGCTATCTATTATCCATCTAACAGTTCAATCAACAACTTAAAAGAAATCAATTCGCCAACTATAGCTAGCCAACGTGCTACAACACTATTGATTGCAGAACAGTAAATCAAATCGAAAATCCTTATCTGGTGAAGTGAAGTAGCGGTGTATTAATCGGAAGTGCAACGCATTTTTTCATATCATGAGCGAGTCCAGAGATCGAGTAATAGCGACAAAAAGGTTAATCCACGATCACGCTGAAATTATTATTTTTATTGTATGATGCAACCTACTTATTTTTTGATTTTGTATTATTGTATGTCGAATTTTGTATGATTATAAAAAAAAAAAACTATAAAATTGATTTTATTTTATTTAAAAACATTAGAATGTCCAGACTATCTGCACGTGTGCCGAGTTGGGTATAATTGCAGGTACCTGAGATACTCGTATGTGCCGAGTTGGGGAGTCATTAGCAGAGACTACCTGTAAATGTGCCGAGTTGGGAATCACCGCTATAAATTTATTTGGTGAATAATAACTATGGCAACAATTGTCTGCACAATTGTTACCATATTCACGAAATAAATTCATTGGGAGGTGGATATCTCAGACCTTAGAATTATAACCATTATAAATAACATAACTAGAAAACAACTTAACTCAGCGCTTATATTTCACCAATAGGCTTAAGGCTGATTTATGATGGATTTAATTTACGAAAGATTTTCCCAATTATAAATCCAACCAACCGTAGACATTGGTTGACATGTCAGGAACTCCAAATTGACAACTGTCACAAAAAAGATATCTAAATCATGAATATGATGGAAGAGCATCTATATTCATGTGATCAAAGTGATGAATCTAACCAAAACCCAATGATTTGTGCAAATAAAATAATTTTGGCGATGTAAAATGGCTAATAAGTTTTAGGTTATATTTCAAAGAATGAACGAGAATGAGAATTTAAGACAATGATCTAAGTTTATAGATATCAATTCCTAGATTAAATCCATCATAAACCAACCTTTAGAGGCTCTACATTTAGAAATTCAAATTCATGGTTTTAGATTCTCATTCTCGGTAATTTTTCATAATTTAACCTGAAATCTACTTCTTCTACGGCCATTTTACATCGCAAAAATCCTTTTATTTGCACAAACGATTGAATTTTGGTTTTAATTATCATATAAATATCCGTGTACTTCCACCATATTCATGATTCGAATATTTTCTCTATAACAGTTGTCAATTTAAAATATCTGACATATTATTAGGAAAATCTGAATTTGTGAATTAAATCCATCATGAACCAGTCTTTATGTCCAGCTGCATCGATAATCATAATTTTGAGTTGGAGTGTTGCAAAAAAATTCGAAGCAGACCATGAACTAAGAAATGAATGTCCCACCATGATACTGAAATGTCAATACTTTATTTTCCTGATTGATTTTCCTGCTTGTTCAACTGTATCAGTTTGTTATCAATAAATATTTATTTGGAAAATCGAGGTAATATGAGCAAAAAATTGCAATAAAAAGTATCTAAAATTTGTGCCACATAATCTCAAATATTGAATTGGAATATCGATAAATTGGACAATACGTCTTTCAGTTCATGGCCTGCTTTGACTTCTATTTTTGTTTATCAGCAGTAGCAATTCTGTGCAAGACACAAGAAATTCATAAATCCTTAAAAAATTGATAGAGACAAGTCAACTATTGTTGGTTATTGTAGAATCATACACATGATTTATGATTTGCACAGAATAGCTACATCAGCTATAATGTAATACATTTACTGCTAAAACAACAATATGTTACATATTATCTAATTTTTTTCTTTATCATGTTATTGATGAACTGATAAACAGTTTTCCCTTTTCTTCTTTTCAAAGCAGATTTAGTACGGAAAACCTCAGCACATAACTTCCTACTTGGCCATATGGAATTTTTAATATAATCTCGGAACAATGATTTCACAGCTTTGATTTCTTGTTCACTCTATGCAAATTTTGGGGCAAATTTACGTTTCCGACCTGAAATGAATATTGGAACTTGGAATATTCAAGGACTTCGTACGAAACAGCACGAAGTATGGCAGGAGTTGAAGAGATACGCAATGGACATTACCGTATTAACGGAAACAAAAAAGAAAGGAAGTGGATGTGAAGAAATCGAAGGATACATACATCTGTGGAGCGGCGTTGATAAAGACCAAAGAGCAAAGCGAGGAGTCTCTATAGCTATAAAGAAAATATTTAAAGAAAAAATAAGATCGTGGGAAGCGGTCAATGACAGAGTAGTTAGAGTGGACATAGAGCTGAAAGGCTATATCTGCACAATAATTGGAGTATACGCTCCAAATGACAATGCTAGCAAGCAAGAAAAAGATGTGTTTTACGAGACATTAACAACGACATTAGAAAGTGTACAAAATAGGAAAGAGTGCATTCTCATAAGAGATTTGAATGCAAGAACGGGACAAAGGGAAGAATGTAAGAAAATAGGACAGTATGGAGAACCGGAAGAAAACGAGAATGGTGAAAGATTGATCGAAATGTGTGAAGAATATGACCTTAAAATAATGAATGGCTTTTACCTACACAAATCAATACATAAATACACATGGATACAATCTACAAGAAAACTCCAATCGATAATTGACTACATAATAATGACCCAAAATAGCCACCTTATTGTACACGATGTCCGAGCACAAAGAGGAGCCGAATGTGGAACTGACCACATGCTATTAAGATCTCTAATATATTTCCCGTACACAAATAACAGACAGGCAGTGATAGTTGAAAAAGAAACCGGTAAAGAGAAAATTCAAGATCCCAAGTATAACCTCGAATCACTATCACATGACTCAACTATATTCCTCTATAAATTGAGGTTCGCAGCTAAAATCGCAACCGTACCTGATGAAGGAATAACACCAGCTGAAATGTACAATCAAATAAAAGACAAAATTCACCAAGCAGCAGGTGAAAGCTTAGGAATCCTAAAAAATACAAATAAAAAAAATACGAAACCGTTTTGGTGGAACAAAGAAGTGAAGAAACTAATAAAGGACAAAAAGGAAGCATACCACAAATGGTTGAGCAGTAAGAACGGAGAAGACAGGAAAGGATATGTACGGCAAAGTAGAGAAACTAAGAAGTATATAATCAATGAAAGCATTCGAGCGTGGGAAGAAAAATGCATGGAAATAAACAATTATATGGGTGGAACTGAGTCCAGTGAATCATGGAAGTTCATTAACAGTCTAAGAAATAACGAGAAAAATAAGGCAAATCTGCAACCCATAACGGAAAAGATATTGGTGGAATATTACAGTAAATTATTTAAAGAGGACAGAACAGAATTTCTACAGGATGTCCCAAACAAACCACCAGCAGTATCAAATGGCATAGAACATGAAGTAATAACATCCGAGGAAGTTAAAAAAACAGTAAGCAGATTCAAGAACAAGAAAGCACCTGGACCTGAGGGAATCTCAATTGAACTATTGAAAAATGCACCGCTACAAGTATTCAAAAAGTTAGCTCAACTGTTTAACATGTGTTTACAGGGTGACCCACTACCAGAAGATTGGAGAAATGGTTATGTCTCCAACATACATAAAAAAGAAAAAAGAACGAATGCCAAAATTATACAGGTATTACTGTGCTAAGTTCAATGGGACGGGTTTATGCTAAAATCATAAGTCAGAGAATAAATATGAACCTCAGTGAAGACGAAGAGCAAAGCGGTTTTCGAGCTGGACGGTCTTGCTCGGACAATATTTTTACACCTCGACAACTCCTAGAAAAAAGACTCGCGTGTGGATTACAAACGCATCTGGCCTTTATCGACCTACATAAAGTGTATGATAGTGTGCCCCTAGAGAAATTATGGATCGCAATGGAAAATTCAAATGTAAATGAAACCTACATCAGAGCAGTTAAAAGTCTGTATACGGACACTATAAGTCAAGTTAAAATTGGAACCACACGATCAGAAAAATTTCCAGCATCTACAGACATAAGACAGGGATGCTGTCTAGCCCCCTCTCTATTTAAAATATATTTACAGACATCATTACTACAATGGAAGCGCCAGTGTAAAAATATGGGCAAGTGCTGTTCGCAGAGGATGACTTAGACATGAGCTACATGCTCAGAAAATTGGTAATAGAATATGCAAAGTGGGGCCTGCAAATTAATTTAGATAAAACGCAGTACATGGTAGTAGGAGCAGAAGGTCTTGATCTGGATCTAGAAGATTCTGTATTTAAGCACGTAAATAAGTTTAAATACCTAGGGGCGATATTTACAAGCACTGGAGGTAGCGGAGAAGAAATAAAAAGCAGAATGACGCAGACAAAAAGAACAATTAGACAACTACACCCGACACTATGGTCCAATAGCCTATCGACCAAAACAAAGAAAACTATTTATGACGTAATTGTACAAAGTATAGCTACATATGGAAGCAAATCGTGGGAAATTACAAAAAAGAACGAGGATACAATAAAAGCGATAGAGATGATGTATTGGAGACGTAGTTGTGGCCTGACTAAACTGGACCGAATCCCAAACACAGAAATAAAAAGACGGATGGGTATAGAGGAGACAATTATTGACAGCATAGAGAAGAAAAGGCTATTATGGTATGGCCATGTGCAGAGAATGGAAGAAGAAAGATGGCCCCGGAAAATACTCCTGTGGAGACCTCCACAGCGAAAGAAAAGAGGAAGGCCAAGCGAGGCAAGTCATCATTTTGAGAAATTATTCATCATTATTCTTGAAATCGCTATAAGATAACTTAACAAAAAATCTGCTGTAGTAGCACAGTACTTCCCGAATCATAAATTTCATGGTAAGTTTCATCACTGTTCTACAAATTTAGAGTGTCGCATCAATTGATTGCATATTTCAAAGTGATAGCTGTCATTGTCAAAGTGACAGCTCTTATTGTTAAAGTGACAGTTGTCATTTTTCAAAGGGCAGATAGCTGTTATATGTCTACATATAATGAATATTTTTGAAAATAAAGAGTCCTATTCTAGATTTTTGGGATCTTCAATTCATTGGAACATACAGTTTCGACATTTGATCGCCGAAAGTGTGGTTTGAAGATGATAACGTGGACTCCACTCATTCATACTTGATATCTACTAAGCTTATCTGCCCGAAAGCTTCAAATTGATACCAAACTAGACATCATTTGGATAATTTGTAAGAGAAACAATTGACAATCGTTTGGATATTCTCATTGACACTTCTATCAGAATCATTCCCGCAAGAGCATTAGTTTGATACCGAACACGATAGAGCCAAATTACTAACTTAAAAGAAGGAACAATTGAGGAACGTAGCATGTGATGTTCAAATAAGAGTGATACTAATTCTAATTCTGATTCTCATTGATTCTTTGCTTTACAATAATATTACGAAATTTATAATGATTCAAATTTTAATAATAAAAAATGAACCGCCGATAATTTTAACAAATGCTTCAAGTGAATATTTTGCCAAATTACTCGAAGATCAATTTTAGTTATTTCATATTTCATCCAGGAGATGATGAAGAACTTAAATATAGAATTTCAGTCAAATACTCGTACGTGCTCTCAAGCTATCATACTTCCACGCAGACATTTTGAAATTATGTTTTTTGGGTTCAGTAGGGTCTAAAACGTGAAGATCCATCATAGTCGCACGCTCAAAAATCACGATTACAATACTTTGTCTATTAAATAGGTCAGAAAAGTAAAATCACAAAAACTTCAATGTATAGTCTCTTAATATGAAGACCCATGTGAATAATGTATAAAAAATAGCATCATATTACAAAATGAAGATTATTTATGAAGTGATTATGGAAGAAAGAAGCTGTCGTTAATTCTCCAATCGGTATTCAACAACTACCGAACACAAAATAGGAACAATAACTTCGTTGCGAACATATCATGTACAAAAATTTTTTTTCGCTCAATTAAATAAAAAGTCGAATGATCATTCCGACAAGTTACAAATAATTCAAAAACATGGGAGAGAAATAGAAAAGTAAATACCTGGCGATTTACTTGGCGATAATCGTGGTGTCATATTGAAAGTCAGCTTTCTCACAGAAGTTTTAAATTTTCCATGCACTAGATATTCATATCTTGTTTTTTGTGTTTTCGTCGATGTTACGAAGTCAGGTGGTAGCGAATGTAAATGTGGAGGCGATGAATTACAATTATCTCTAACAGAACTAGTGGAAGCGGTTACAGAAAAATTGTCAATCGTTGAAGATACATTCACCTGTGTATCTGAACTGATAACATTATTTTCATCTATATCATCTGCAAATAAATATATCGAATTAAAATATTTAAAAAAAAATGGAGTCAGAAAAAAGAGTATTGCACACTTATTGATAATGCTGACGATGAGCCAAATCAACTTTCTATGAACAGTTTGAGTGCACATTCTCACTGATCCCTAACGGTGACATAGTGATATAAATCAGCGATCTCAACATCAAAGTTGGAAGCAATAATATAAACCTAGAATTGTCCACGGGCCAACATGAAATAGGCAGCATGAATAAAAACGGGGAACTTCCTACTAACTTTTGCCTCACAAACAACTTAGTTATTGAAGGCATTATATATCCCTATCAACAAATACACAGGGTCACTTGTTTCTCCCTAGACCACAGAACAGAAAACCAAATTGATCACATCATGATAACCAAAACTTTGCGCAGCTCTTATGGATGCCAGGAATAAGCAAGGAGCAGAATTGGGCTCTAATCTCTGATCTCTATATATATCTGGATAGCTGATACTTATGGGAAGAATTTCAAAATATGGACTTAGCCTGCGCAGCGAGCGATACCTGAACAAGACAAGTGACGAATTATCACACGCGTTAAGTGACAGTTATGTTTATGCAGTTATTTGAACTATGAAAATTTGATGTTTTACAACAGTATTGCTATTTTTCAGGACAAAAAATTAAAAATATATTTCTCCTACAAACGTCACAAGAGTGACATGCTATGTATTTATGTTGCCAAGGTAAAAGTGTCACTTCATCTGATTAGATAGAATAAATACTAACTTTTGCTTATTTTATGTGCCATGTCACATGAAGCGAAAGAATCTAATATTTCAGTCGAATAATTTAGTAACGTTTATTTTTGCTTCGAATGATATATACTATTTCTTTTTTTTTTAAACGAGTACCTATATTGTAACACATGAAGTTAATATATTGATTTCTAGTACGATGCAATCAGCTCCAAGATCAAACTGAATCATATTATCCAGTTAAATTTTGTCATGGTTACGATAAAAACAGACATAAAATTGAATTGAAGAAGAAATCAAAGTGTCATCTGTGTCATCATTAGCTGATATTATTAATCTTCCAGGTGAAGTGAGTGCGAATGGTTCATTTCAGGAAGCCAATTTCTAATGACTAAGTACATTCATAATAAAAATTACTAAATTATTCTGCTGAAATATTATATACAAATATTAGATTCTTCCCATTTATGTGACATGGCACATAGAATGAGCAAAAGTTGGCATTTTAACTGCCTAATCAGATAAAGTGACATTTTTACCTCCAACAAAGATACATAGCATGTCATTTTTGTGACGTTTGTGGAAAAATTGTAGATTATATAATTAGGAGCAAAAATTAGGTTCTATGTGCCTCGGTTACTTTGACTGCTCTACTATGTTCGGCAGCCAAACCGCAAACCTTAGCACATAAAGCCTAATTTTTGCTTCTAATTATATAATCTATTATTCTTAGTGATTTCATGATTAATATTATTTTCATATATCCGATTAGTGCGTTTTACCAAATGTCATTTTATTCCCTCTCCCGGTATACCGTGGCGCTGGTGAATTATCTGAAGGCGACAATGACGGACTACAGTACCAGTACCAGCTATCCATATATAGAGATCAGTGGCTCTTACCAACATCTTCTTACTTGCTCTATCAGACTTAAACTAGCAACTGTCAAACATACATCAAACCAAAATGGGCGTATAACCTACAACATGACCAAACTGAAGAACCCAGTTGCTCTCAAAATTTTTAGAGAAGAATATAAGAAACAAACCAATGTGATACGTGAGTCCAATCATAATCATCTTGACTGGACATCCGCTGTGAAATCAAGAAATCAGCAGAAGATATCCTTGCATGAAAACGAAAAAAATAGAAACCTTGGATAATGGGCTCTTATCAAGAAGAGGAAAGGCCTGAAAAGACAAACTGAATATGGCTAAGACTAATCACAAAAAAGCAGATATTAGCAGAATGCACTCAGAGACAAATGAAGTGGATAAAAAACTTGCTCGGAAAGATAAACGGAAAAGGGCAAATAATATAGTTAAATCAACCCAATTAGCAGTCGGATCAAACAACAGTGGAGAACTGTATTGGCTAACAAAAGTACTAGCCCGAAAAAATCACTCCGGCAATTCTTCAATCAGAAGCAATAACGGAAAACTTTTGACAATATCTGACGAGCAACTGCAACGATAGAAGGAACATTTCAGAGAAGTTCTCGCAATCCCCGAAACAAATATAAAGAACTTCAAGGACAGTTATCTTCCTCCAGAAAGCAAACGACAGAATATATCCATTAATGCTCCGAGCGGTACAGATCCCAAACATGATAGAGCCTAATTACTCATTTGAAAAGGAACAATCGAGGGACGTTAGCATGAGATGTCCGAATATAAGTGATAATTGGGGCAATTTTGTAACTCAATCGATGAACTATTATCGATCATTATCTATTCTTACCAAGGAACATAGCTAATACTGGCAAAGAGATATTAAAAACTGACTGTAACAATTGTTTCGCTTTTGTCAAAAATCTTGGCAATCGATAATAGATGATTGATTGTGTTACAGTAACAGAATACGAGCGAATAATTCTAATTTTACATTATTATTCTCATTATCTCTTTGCTTCATAATAATATAACGAATTTTATGATAATTCAAATTTGATTAATAACAAACGAAGCGTCGACAATTTTTTATCTCTCAGTTGATTAAAAAATGAAATAATAATTCCGATAAGTCACGAATAGTTCAAAAACATGGAGAGGAAATAAAAAAGTACATACTTGGCGATTTATTCGGCGATAATCGTGGTGTCATATCAAAATTCAGCTTTCTTATTGAAGTTTTAGATTTTCCGTGCACTAGATATCCATTTCTTGTTTCTTGTGTTTTTGTCGGTGTCACGAAACTAGTAGGAGCAGTTATAGAAGAATTGTCAATCATCGAAGAGGCATCCACCTGTGTATCTGAACTGATACCATTATTTTCATCTATATCATCTGCAAAAAGATATATTGAATTAAAATATTTGGAAAGAATCAAATCAGACGAAAACGCATTGCACACTCATTAATAAGGTTCCATATACATAGTATAGCTCAATAAAGATGTCATTATTGATATGCAATGAGAGCTATTTTATCTTAACACGCTTTCTAAAATTAGTGATTTCAAAACATTTCAAGAAAAAAGTCGGTATATAGTGCTAAAATTATATGTCAGACCTGTCTTATGACATTCTACTCGATGAAATAAGTGTCATTCTTTCAAGTTTATACTTGAATGAGGTTAAAATGTTCAAATTCAATCCTAATAGATAAGAAGATAAGAGTACGGGAGGACTTGTGACATACCGACAGACAGATATACAGACATATCGATACTAAAAATACACAAAAACTAAAATTTGGTAAATTGGTCATAAAATATTTAACAATTTCATAGATGTACAGAGATGGAATAGTTAATACTCTCAATTTACGGAAGGTGCCTCTACAGGATTGTCGAGAATTTAAGTTGGTAAGAATTCTAACGATTCTTTTTTGTATGACAAAAACTTCATACATCAATGGGGAGACACCCCAGATGCTGATTCCGTACGATATTACAGAATGGAAATATGCGTAGTAGATCATCAGCAGTACATTGATATCTAGTTGCGATGTGAGTATTCGAATACAATAACAGCACTTATTCAATTTTACAGTCAATAAGAATGCCAGTCAATAAGAATGCCAAGACATAGGAGAGTGTCAGTGGGGGTAATATGCACATCGCGGCTGTCAATATCTAGGTGGCAGATATACAGACATATCGATACTATAGTCTAAATTACTAAGATAGCAGTGTACGTAACATTTGGAAATATTTTATATCTATATAATTAAAATATACCTATTATGAATATAAATTCTGTTCAAATTTTTGAATGGTTTCTCTGCGACCTGCAATACAATTTTAAACAGATTTCAGTATACTGTGTGAGCATAGCAGTATGTGACACCATGAATCCAGTGACCAATTTGATTACGTACATTGCCTCTTTAAAAATTTCTATTATATATGTATGGATTAATGAGCTACGGAATCTTGAAGAATGAAATTTACCTGTTTCAATTGACTTAAAATTCATTTCGTCCAATTGCTCTAGTGAGCAATCTTTGTACTGGTGTAATTGGCCATTATTGAACAATGATAATAATCTTGATAGTCGAACAACTTGTAACGTTGAATCAGCTTTTCTATAATGTTCCATATGGATCAATTTGCTGTGGCCCATGTAATTTGCCAAAAGAGTAATATCATTATCAGTAAGGTTCATGACTCATGACTCGAGTCATTGTTGCTATTTGTTCACGTAAATTTGTACCACGTAAGGTTAAGGAATTTACTGCACCGCATTTAGAGGCTATATCTCTCAAAATTTTTGTTGCACTCAATTGGGATGTTGTAGAAGCTGATAATCCAAAAATATATGGATTCTCTGAAGAAACATTAGCAGATAGTCTATATTTAAGAATGATATCAATATAAGAGATCATGGTCGATGTGAGCAAAATTGGTACATTTCTTCCTCATTTACCACGTATTTCCATTCTCTGGAACTTATCACTCAATATTTTTTCTGCGTGTGTTAACGTTTGATATATATCTGAGTCCTGCAATATTTTTTGTTTGGCTTTGTATGTTTCAATGAGCAGACGTTCGCTTTCACCAGTACGTTTTCTATTGAATAAGATAATATATATCAATGTATAACTACATGAATCATACCATGCTCGATATGAAAATCCTATTTGTAAAATCTTATAAGCCCTGGCGGCATAATTCTGAATATATGAATTCAACTTCATGATATCAGAAGTAATAGGTATTTTTTTAGGTCTGTTTCTTTTATTATCCTCTAAGTTTGTCATTCTAATATGAGCAATTTGTTGATGGTATTCTGCACAGAGAAATTCTTTGAAGTTCTCAATTTGTCTTCTTCGATTATCACTGTGTGTTTCAATAAAATGAAATATTAAAGCAGTGCAGCAATTTTGCAACGCTGTACCCATATGTAGAGCAGTTGCTGGAGATGCAAATTTTCGTGTTTCTGACGAAAATCGACAAATTTTCATTACTGCAGCAATAAGATTCTTCCATTGATCCACATTCAAACATTGCACGAGATTAGAAATAGATGGATCAATTGACGACATATTCAACAACAGTTTAGCTAATAAACGCATCTGGTACCGAATTAACGAGTCCAAATGTAGTTGGAATTTATATTTTGAACACAGTCTTGCACCAAAATAGAGTATGAATTCATCACCTCTAATGATATGTGTGATTTGATCTTCTCGCGCATTAGTAAGAATACGTTTCACTTGATTCAGGTACTGCGGAAACTTTTTCTGCAATAAGAATATATTTATCAGAAAACAAAACTGGGACAGCAAATGTTATGAAAAAGCTACCTCCACAAGAAGTCAACCTCCTTTCTCCACACTTTTAATGCATTTGAGTTGTATACATCACTTGTAATGCTCCGTCATTGTATTTGAACTGTAGTATGACGTACAATTAGGACAGGGGATATAATCTGAAGCTCTTTTTTGCGAATTCACAGATGATCGGTATTTTACCAATACTTTACCATCAGATTGTATATATACTGCGCTTTGCTACGAATTCAAATTATTTGTTCGGAGCGCTCGAAGCTGAACTTCGCTAGGGCATTAATTTCCTGTATCTCGTGGATATCTTTGTGCACGGAGGTAATATGTCGTCCATAGCGCCGTACCATTTTATCGCAGAAATGACAGTAATATTACTTAGCCGAATCAGATTTATCAACATCAGGTATAAATACATTACTGCTGCTGCTTACTGATTCGGTAACTTGTGATACAGATGAGTTAGTTGATTTTTCAGTATTAGATGTAAATGGTAACATAGAAATTGCCTCTAAGAAAAGTAGAACATCAATATTCGAAATAACTGATGCAAGTCTTTAATTAGTTGTAGTCTAAAGTTAACAAATTTTGACTTGGAAATTATAACAAAGTTGAGAGTCCATAGATTGATTATGCTTATATCAGTGGACCTGCAAAATTCAGTCAAAATCGGTCAAGTAGTTTAAAGAAGATAGTCCAATTTGAAAATTATTCCAATGTATCCAAAAATGTGAGGCTAATATTACCTTCGTCATTATAAGGAGTCCATGTTGACGCGCTATCATCAAAAGTCATCTTTGATTTCGCTGAAGTTAATTTTACATCTTGCAAAACAGCAAAACACTCTTTATTAGTTCCTTGTAATACCGCAACTTTATGAAATTTACTCGAATTATCATCATGGTTGTCTGAGATGATGAAATTCACTGAATAATTATTTGATTGTTCTGGAATTGCACACATAACAGAGTCAGGCAGGCAGCTATCATAGTTATCGAATGGAATGTTTGACTTTGTTGGACAATGGTGCAAGATGTATAAAGTTTTATTTGAATCGGTAGTAGACTGATTGGATGGAATGGTTTTGTCTGAAAGTATCAAATTACTTCAATGCAAATTACATGATAACCAGGACACAAAAGTTTATCACTCAAGTGACTTCCAATAACTTCACTATATTAAAAAAATATGCCGCTAATATCACCTTCATCATCATAAGGAGTCCATGTTGACGAACTATCATCATCAAAAGTCATTATGGACTCTCCTGCAGTTGAATTTTCATCTTGCAAAACACCAGAACATTTCCTATCAGTTCCCTTTAATACCGCAGCTTTATGAAGTTTATTTGAACTATCCAATTGTTCTAGGGTTGTGCAGATAACGAAATCAGGCAGGCTGATAACATCGTTACCGAATAAGATGTTTGATTTTGATGGAGAATGAAGAAAACGGTATGAAGTTTTACTTAAATTGGTAGTAGACTCGCAGGACAAAATGTTTCCATCTAAAGGTATTGAATAACTTCAATAATAATAATAATAATAATAATAATGATAATAATATATTTTAAGAGAAGTTTCGACAACGGGTCGATTTTCAAACTTCCCTGCTTGACAATTACACATTCATTCATTTTAAAAAGATATACATATATCACTGAACAATAATAATAAAACTTAAATTATAAAAACAAGAGGATACATCTGTTAAAATTATAAATAAGACTATCTAAAAAATATATTCCATAAAGAAATAAATAAATCTGGAACACATCATAAAAACATACTAAAACTTAAATTATGGATGTGAGAATAAACATGAATTTTTTGACTTGGCATCATTGGTTAGCAATAACGGAATATTCAGGTTTGTTTACTATTGACAATTAAAAGCTGATTAAAAAGAAGCAAATAACCTCTAGAGGCAGTTTATTGCAAAGTTGTTGTTTGAACAATCATTCAGAAAGTCTTCTATATTATAATATTCTTTAGAAATCAAGATATCTTTGAGAGTTCGCAGCAAGGATTTAATTGGTAATAGTTTCAAACCGGATGGAAGTGCGTTGTAGAATTTAATTCCAATATATTCGCAGGTTTTCTCGAAAGCTGAGGTTCTATGCGTTGGAAAATTCAACTGTTTGTTTGATTGTCTAGTGTTATAATCGGAATCACAAAAACTAAAATTTGGTAAATTGGTCATAAAATATTTAACAATTTCATAGATGTACAGAGATGGAATAGTTAATACTCTCAATTTACGGAAGGTGCCTCTACAGGATTGTCGAGAATTTAAGTTGGTAAGAATTCTAACGATTCTTTTTTGTATGACAAAAACTTCATACATCAATGGGGAGACACCCCAGATGCTGATTCCGTACGATATTACAGAATGGAAATATGCGTAGTAGATCATCAGCAGTACATTGATATCTAGTTGCGATGTGAGTATTCGAATACAATAACAGCACTTATTCAATTTTACAGTCAATAAGAATGCCAGTCAATAAGAATGCCAAGACATAGGAGAGTGTCAGTGGGGGTAATATGCACATCGCGGCTGTCAATATCTAGGTGGCTGCTAGTGTTGAGACAGAATTGGATGAAGTTAGTTTTAGTCAAATTGAGCTGAAGGCTGTTCTCGTGCCACCATCGTAAGATATCGTCTACAATGTTATTGAGTAAAGTGATGTTGAATGCAGTTTTTTCACTAGATATTAGAAAGTAAGCATCATCCGCGTATAGAGTACAGTGCGAGTTTCTAACACTTAGGGGCATCTCATTGATGTAGATTAAAAATAGCAATGTACCCAACACAGACCCTTGAGGCACACCGCACTGAACGTTACCAATTTCCGAAAACACAGGTAGATTGGTAGGTTGATGTAACAATTTCACACTTTGACTTCCGTTTGTCAGATAGGATTTAAGCCAGGAGTTCGCTAAGCCTCGAATACTGTAGTGTTCGAGTTTTTGAAGTATGATTTCATGACACACAGAATCAAATGCTTTGGAGAGATCACTAGAAACACAGAAGACATTTAGATTCTTATCGAGATCACATATAATTTTATTGTACAGCGATGTCACGGCACTTATTGTTGACTTGTTTTCTAAAAAACCATGTTGACATGCATTTAAAATATGGTATTTGCTGAGGAATATTGTCAATCTATTATATATCAATCGTTCTAGGATTTTTGAAAAACTAGTTAAGAGAGAAATTGGACGATAATTTGCTATTTCTTCAGTATTCCCTTTCTTGAAAACTGGTACTACAACAGAATGCTTGTAGCAATCTGGGAATATTCCATTTGAAATAGAAGTGTTGAAAATGTGGACCAGGGGAATCATTATGAACTGAATACATTCCTTAATATAACGGAGCTAGGCACTGCATCAATACCACATGAGGAAGATTTTTTTCAATAATTTGACAACTGAAGAGGCTTCATCTTCATTTGTGGGCTCCATAAAAAAAGAGTTTGTTTGTGCAGAATTTTCGAATTCATAAATAATAATTACATAATATCCAAAACACAAAAGCTCATCAATCCAGTTAATTACAATTATTACTAACAAAAAGAATGAGACAGTGATATTACCTGGATTTCCAGAAGAAGTTGAAGATGACGAGGTATCATCATAATCAACCAACATTATTTGCTTTGTTGAAGAGATATGCAACTTTTTAGGAGCTCCTCCTAATGCGCGATCCGAACCCCCGGAAGGATTGCTTGCAACTGAAAAAGAACAAGAAACAACATATTGGGTATGGCATATAGGTTTTCCGCCTTTGATGATTACAGATTGTCACCACAAGTAGAATACTAATCTTTTATAATCTAAATAAGATAATCAGAGAGTAATTACCTTGATTTCCAAAATTAGTTGGTTGTAATGAATAGTCATGACTGTCGCCGTAAAAAAAGGACTTTGGTATTGAATCATTCGACTGCTTTGAAGTTGTGAATAAATTGATATGAGCCAGACAGCTATTCTCAATATCACCATCAGATCTTCCTGTGATCAAGCTTCTAACTGAAAAACATAATCTAATATGAATAATCTACTGTTGAAAAAAAAGACTTCCGCCATCGTGGTCAATTACTTTGATTTTCAGAGAAAGATTCCAATGACTTTTCGCCTTTGATGTTCGATTTTTCAAGCGGGTGCAATTGTTCTGCAAATGTGTTTAAAGTGGAGTTATGTAAACTGAATACTACTGTTTCGTCTGAAAATTCATATTTATATAATATTATTTCGAAAGAACTAGATCCAAAATATTTTTATTATAACATGAAACATGAAACTGTCATATCTATGATTACGAATCTCACAGATGTATATTCAAGGTTCCATTCCAAAATGAAACATATAGAACAGATCAGATAGAATTAATTACTTCAATATTATAATTATGTTACAAAACAAACAGTCATTTTGAATAATGAACGATAATTCTAATGCATTCTAAAATATTCTCCTCATTCATGGTTTAGCATAGATATAATTTAGTTGGATTTAGTCTATGTTTCATTCCAAATTGGACACTTTAGTGCGATATATTGCTGTCAAATTCATAGCCATGGATATAACACATTTTATGTTTCACGTCAAAATAAAATCACGGTATTTCTAGTTGTACAGTGTGTTGGGAAAACGAGCTCTAGGCAAACCACGACCAAAAAAATTTATGTCTCATGGAACTCCAGTGTGTCATTTAAGGTTTTGTGGCATTAATCAATTTGAATAATTATTCATCAAGTTTTTAACTTAGGTTTCATATATTTTCAAAATTAAAGAATAGAAAATATTAAGAGAATATAGCTGATAAAAGAAATTGAAGTATTACAGAAAAAAAATGGAGTGGTTTTTTATTCATGAGTGGCTTCGATGTTTTAGCTCTCTTTATATCTCTTCCACATGAAATAGGAAGTGACAAGAAGCTCAACCAATAATAAAAGTCTTTTACTTTTTTGAGCTACCTATAGGTTATGGTTATGGACATGACAAGTCAGTCTAATGTACGCCTACGCAGTGATTCCTTACTTATCTTAGACAAGGAAAATTAAAATAATTGTTCTACATATCGAGATTCTGCATCCAGATCAGAAACAAAATTAATCTTGAATGTCTAATAACGGTAGAAATTACCTAAATATGGGAAGGCATAAATTTAACTTGAAAATTGCGGTTGTTCTGAGATTCAAATAAAACAATGCACAACTTTTCGACGTTCATGCACAGAATAAAGATACACAGAAGCATGAGATAGAAAGAAATAATTTAAACCTGAGGGTAAAGTTTATTGCACAAGACGAATGCGAAAAGCTACTTTTAGGCAGATATATAATATGCTTACATATCTGAAGGGCTCATTGATTAAAACCGGAATGCTTCTTTCTGAGAGGGATGATAATGAAATAATAAAAACAAAGAATTTGCCTGCCAATACATTGATACACTGATATATTATTCTATACAATCTTACCTAATATTGAGAGACAGAAAGATAATTCGTGCGTTATTTTATTTTTATAGTGAATAGTGAATTATCTGGACACGATTAAGTTATGACGGAAGAATTAAAATCACAAAATTTCATCTATTTATTTCTAAGACATCGCAATTGTAAATCTTGATTGCTGTTGGAATTGTTTTATTCTATTGCCATGTATCAATTTGACTCTTGGAAAAAAAGCGTATTCATTTCTAGCTTGCAAAAACTAGATAGATTGACGGAAGAATATGAATATGCATTCCATATATTCAAATTTCTTTGCAGCGTTGTTTCGTTTCTTGCGAATATTACAACATCGTCCGCAAGCGCGCATTCTCCAATTTCGATACGTTGCATATTTCTGTGATCTACTAATAGCTTCGTTGTTTCCTGCTTGCATTCTTTTTCAATATCGTCCATGAATACTGTAAACAGAACCGGACTCATAACTCCTCCTTGGCGAAGGCCATTTTTCGTTTCAAATATTCCTGATTTTCGGTTTCTTTTAACAATAAGTTCAAACTCTTCTTATATAAACTTTTGATCGCACTCACTAATTTCCCATGCACACCTCTCTTTATTAGACTGTTCCAGATTATTTGTCTTTGCACTCTGTCGAATGCTTTCTCCAGATCTATGAGGACCATGCATGCTTTACTTTTAGTCAATAAGGGTTTCTGGACTATTTGTTTTATGGTGAAAATATGATCTTGTACACCTCTTCCGTTCCTGAATCCGCTTTGAGCTTCTTCTAGGGATGGTTCTATTATTACTCTCAGTCTTTTTTCCAGAACTCTTTCATGTGATTTTAGTGCTGTACTTGATAGTGAGATTCCTCTATAATTGTTACAATCACGTGTGACGTCCCTTCCGAGCCTTATGCCGGACGGTACGAACACTCTACCTTTTGTCCAGTGTTCCCTGGTTGCTTTTGCTCGGGCGCCTTCTGCGGTAAAGTCGGGTTCTTATTCGGCGGCGGAACACTAAAAAAGGAGCCTAGGGGTTGCTGCAGTGGAGAAGGGCCAGGAGTTTCGAGGGTACACAAATAAATCAATGGCGGTATACTTGTAAACTAAATTATTATTTATTATTAAAAATAGAAAAATTGCAATCGAAAATGAAATCTTAAAGTAACGTAGGAACTGAATTAATGTAAAATAGAGAATGCAACAATAACAAAAATATTTCGAGAATATGATGACAAAGGTTAAATCATTCAGTGAAATTTGCGGTGACATTTAAATCTGCGGCGGCGGATATATCAGTAACGGTGGTCCTGGCCTTCAGGAGGACCACGGTTGTCAGGACACCAAAGGATACTCTAGTCGACTGCCAGGAGAGCCACGGCAGTCACTAGTGCGGTCGGACAGGATTGGTATGGGGTTGCCAGGAAAGCCACGGCTACCAGAAGGGATGTCCTAGACGACTGCCAGGAAAACCACGGCTGCCGCTAGCACCAGGGAGGGAGTGATTGCCAGGAGAACCACGACTATCAGGAGGAACGTCCTAGACGACTGCCAGGAAAACCACAGCTGACGCTAGCACCAGGGAAGGAATGATTGCCAGGAGAACCACGGCGATCAGGAGGAACGTACTAGACGACTGCCAGGAAAACCACGGCTGACGCTAGCACCAGGGACGGAACGATTGCCAGGAGAACCACGGCTATCAGGAGGAACGTACTCTCAAGCGATATCAGCGGACTTCTCTGGAACTGATCAGAAGGACCACGATCTGAACACTTTGAGCCGTTCACTGACTCTGCCTTCTACAGGCTCACGGCGCTCGTTTTATACCCGTTTCTTAATTGAAATTTAATTAAATGAATCTGAACTTGTTGAACAGCCGAATGATTGTCAGTATGAAAAATAAAAAATAAACAATGAATCGGTCGAGATAAGAACTCGGGCAGCATGCATTCGTAGTCGATCATGCTACCACTGAGCTAGCGGCGTTCTTACAAAAACTTATGTCGCTGTTATATCACTTCGTCACACACGGTAATCTCCTTTTTTATATATCGGTAAGATAATTGCTATTTCCCAGTCTTTTGGTATTGTATCTTTCTTCCATACTTGATTAAAGATTTTTAATAGCAACATATCACCTCCATCACCCATGTATTCTAGCATTTCTGTAGTTATTCTGTCATGACCAGGCGATTATCCACATTTTTGCATTTCAATGGCTTCTTTTACTTCTTCAATACTCATTTCTTCTGTAGATGTTGCAGTCAATTCACTTCTTGTTTGCAGTTCTATGTTTCTCTCTTCGACTGTTGTATCTAATAATTAAGCGAAGTACTCTTTCCATCGTTCCATTACTTGGTCTCCTTTTGTTTTCAGGCATCCTGTCTTGTCTTTTACTGGAAAATTGTCTGTCGTTTTTCCCTTTCTGAAAGTTTTCATTGCTTTGTAGGATAGTTTTTGATTTGCTTTGCTATTTTCTTCCATTTGATTCCCGAATGTGATCCAACTTTTCTCCTTCTCTATTTATATTAAATTTTCAACTTTTTTGCGCTGCTCTTTGTAAATGTTATAGTTTTCTTGAGTTCTGTTGCTAAGGTTCTTCATCCAGGTTCTCTTCTTGCATTTTATTTCTTCTTTAATTTCTTGGTTCCACCATGGTGTTGGTTTCTTATTACTTTTCACTTTGAAAGTTCCGCAAACTTCTCTTGCCACGTTTGTTGGAATTGTTTTGAGCGTTAACCAATTCTGTTCAATATCAGTTTCACTATTCATTGTGAATTCTATCATTCGTTTTGTCACCTCTTTTGCGTACATTGTTGCTGTTTCCTGCGATTCAAGTTTGTATGTTCTTATTGTTTCATACGACGTTTCTCTTGGATTGCCTTGCTCGTTGTATTCTTTTTCTATTTTCGCTACTACCAAAAAATTATCACTATATATTTCTGGCCCTCTTCTAGCTCTGACATCTTTTATCAATTTTCTGTTTCCTCTTTCCACTAGTATGTAGTCTATCAACGATCCGCCCTCTGGTCCGTGTCTCGTGTATGTGTGAATTAATTTGTGTTGAAAAAATGTATTTGTTAAACCCGCCAGACACGATATATCATCATGTTTCTCATACTGAATTCAAAATGATAATTTTTCAGGTGACTCATGCATGGAATAAAAATTGTTCCTAATTTCGTAGGTATATACGATCCAATTTTTCTCCTATAGAAAAATGACGTACGCATGCACAAGCGGAAATATCCAAATGTCAAGTTGTTTCCAACCTGAAAATAAAGACGATGGATAAACTTTACGCTACTTGCGGAATTATTGTTACCACATTAGTTATGGGTTGCATTATTAAAAAACGAAACAAAGTGAGTAAAAGACGTTGCAAAAGTTTAATCTAGACGAAACCGTGGATAGACAGACGAGAGGCTGGCCGGTGCATTCTAAATATGATTGAAAAATAATTATTACAAGAAGATAAAGATGCATATTGAAATTTCATTCCTCAAATTCGCAAATTTAGTTTTAATGTCTGCTATGGTGGTATTTGGGCGCAATTCTATTAAACATGTGATAATGCCAGTAAGTGCCTTATTTCTGGCTCCATTTTTATGATTTAGTGGATTCTTTACATACTCGTCAAGTAGTTATTCAGTCTAAATATGAGACCAAGACATTCTGAAAGTATTCAAAAGCTCAATTTTATTGTATTAATTATATTTAAATTGAATTATTTACCTGACTCTAGTTGCATGCGTTACACATTAATTAAACCACTAAATTTCATAATTCTTTAATTATCTCTGTTTCAAACTAATGGCATTCGAATAATTCACAAAACTGCAAGAAAGGCCGTATCAGAACCGTTGGAACTTTTTTTTTGTGGGAACGATGCGTAAAGTACGTTATTCTAGTATCGTAATTTTATCATCCTTTGAACGCGCAGCAGTTAAATTTCTGTGAATTTATGTTTCTAGCCATTCCCACTTATCCATTAGTACTATGAGTTTACAGAAATGCAATATATCAAAAAGCACCGTGAGTCTTCATCGTCCGTGACTACGAACCTAGAATAGCGAATTGCAACCAATAGTGGAGTCACTTTATAAATTTGTTCGATTGGAAATATTATCTTATAGTATAAAATAGTAACTTACCTGCATCGGTCAACCATATATTCAATCTATCAAACATCGGACGAACATAATGCCCCGGGTGGGATTCGAACTCACGACACCAGTAACCAGCGGAGAAGTTTACTTGAGCGTTGTCTTAACACGCTGAGTTACCAGTGTCGACAATATACATATATATATATATATATATATATATATGTATATATATATATATATATATATATATATATATATATATATATATATATATATATATATATATATATATATATATATATATATATATATATATATATATATATATGTATATATATATAAATCCTCATATCATTTTGGCGTCCTTATATTGCGCGTTTGCATTTAATCTGGCGTCCGTTGTAAATTGGAGTCCGTATATCGGACGCCACTTTAGAATTGCTTTAAAATTTTCTCCTGGCTTGCTCCTGACCTCTAGAGGCTAAATTCAAAATTTCATTTTGACGCCGGAATGATAGGAAAATGAAAATTTTCGTATATTTTTAGTTCCGAAAAATTCCGCTCCAATTTTACGTGGCGTCAAAAATATACGTGTATATTCCCACTTCATATATTCCGCCGTCATACTGGCGTCCAGAAACTTGACAACACTGTCGAAGAACATCGATCGATAATGAAACAGATGCTGGCGCTTTTGACATGGAATTTGTTGGGAGTATGGCTTGAATTTGAAATCAGATTTCTTATGTATGTCATAACATAATATTTCTACCAATATTTCATTGGAGACTGAAGTATTATAGTACAGTTACTTGATGTCAGAAATTATTCTTGCTTGGATGTAATACTATATCAACTTCAAATTTGAGCAGTCAATTTTGAATATTGAGAAAAGACAGTCAAGTACTGCCTCAAGTATGAGGAGTAAGTGAACAAATTTATGTACCTTCTTCTAAAAGTTCAAGAGCCGACCGCACCTTATCGTTCCTAATCAGATTTAGGGCCGAATTGTATATGAATTGATCGAAGATATAGTAGTCATTAGGATGTCACCTTTAAATCCAGGATCTAGTCCTAAGTATCAAAAAAAAGGCCATAACCGGTCAATAAGTTCGTGGTTAACTTGAAACTAGTATCAATCGATTGCAGAGGTCAAGAACCTTAGGACAAAACCAGGATACTACCTCCGTTCTATCCAAAACAGAGAAAAAAAACACAGCAATCATGAAGGAAGTTCAAAACGACAGGACAGAGTGTGGTACCTTGGCTTTTTCTCGGAGTATCCGACCTCCGCTACTAGTAAGTACCAGTTTTAATCATAAGTTCTATCAGAGAAGTTGACTCTGACGAAAATTGACCGGAAGTATCTTTTTTCTGACGCTTAGGACAAGATTCCAGATTTAAAGAGTCTGGCACCCAATTGACCACTATATTTTTGATTGATTCATATAAAATTTGACCGTAAGTTCGATTGGAGAACATAAGGTGCGGTCGGCTCCCCAACTATAGGATAACTATAGGATGTGAGAACTCGCTATTTCATCCGTGATGTGGTCTTATAGTTGTTGTAGGAAAACAAATTATATCGTTATAGCAAGTGGAACATTTTTGTTGCAAGCTCATCATTGCTTTTACTAAGACTAAATTGATGAATCTCAAATTATTCATGTTTTTGAGGTCCCTGATGGTCTCAAAGTTGCACTCTCAGTGTGATCGAAAAAAACTTAGAATGGATGGATGAATTATCATTATTACATATTTCCTGTGATACATTATAAGTATGACATAAGCTTGTAATATACAAGGTAACGAAAACTAATATTTGTTCCTATTAATATAATCTATTACAGGATATCACATCCATTATAGTTGAAAAATTTGAAGAGTAGGTATACAACATACATATAAGTTAGGTCTGGGAGAAAACATGATTTTAGTTTTTTTTTTTGCTCAATTTAAAATTCAATTTAAAATTCACTGGCAACATAAAACAATTTTGTGTAAGAAACGAAGATGTTGCTTCATTTTTCTTGAATCTGTCAATAACATAGTTCACTAGAAGATAATTTGAGTTACTCTGATAAGCCACAATTTGGTTCAAGGTACAAGTTGAATTTTTGTCCAAATGAGAACTTTAACTATTTGAGTGCCAGGTTTTTGCGAAGGGCTATATATTGAATTCGTCCAACAATAACTGTATCTCGGAAATGATACGCTCAAACTGATTCTATATAACATTCATCCATTCTATCTCATATTTCAACTTGTGCAAATTATCATACCATCGCTTCTCTTATTCAGTTTGTGAATAGATTAGCATTGACTCTGTTCTCGCAACTGTGTGAGGACATTTCTTGAAGTCAAGAAGCTGGCCGCACCTTATGTTCCCTGATTGAACTTACGGTTGAATTGTATAATATGAATCAATCGAGAATATTGTGGTCAATGAAGTGACAGACTTTATAAATCTATAATCCTGCTTCAAGTGTCGGAAAAAAACCACTACTGTTGTTCATTTTTGTTAGGGTCAACTTCCCTGATAGATCTTATGATTGGAACTAGTGACAATCGATAGTGGAGGTCAAATACCTTGGGAAAAAACCAAGATGCTACCCCCTGCTCCGTTCGGAAGGGAAAGGAGAAGAATAGACAATGATAATATTATGAGGAGGCAACACTAGACTGGAAGCATTTTGAACAATTTTGCATTCGATAATGTATCTTTGATAAAAAAATCAACACCGTTTCGCTCGAAAATTTGAAAACAATCTGATGTGGACACCACATGTCTTACTTGTACATCTTTTGACTCAATAATTAACAGTTGACACTGATATTGACACTAGGCAAAATCGACTCCAACCAAAATTTGAGATGATAATTTAATCATTTAGATGCTACAATTCATTAATGGTCAGTTGTACCACTCTAACTCAAATTTTAAGCTTCACTTATACAAAAAATGTGGAATCGAAATAAGGACAGCAATGTTCATGTCACATTCAATTTTCAAATTTTGATACGATATTGTTGAGTTCGGTGGCACCTGAAGTTCAAGTGGCAGCAGTGCAACTGGCCATTTAACGCTTTAGTAGTCTCAAATACCAAATTTCATCATTCTACGACCGAAGTCTCGAATTTATGCGAAAAATTCATAGAGATTGTCAGATAAAGCTTACTTTCGGCTCAATAGATTGTTATGAAAATATTAAGTTATCATTCGAATGCTACAATTTCTTTGAATACAAAGTTTCAAGATTCTACAGCAGATTGTTCTGGATTTATATGAAAAATTAGAAAACGTTCTTAGTAAACTGCACTCCTGGTTGATCCGACTGGAGTCATAATGCAAGGTGTACAATTAGGTTTTATAGAAGTGTTTGATACGAAATTTCAATACTCCACGACTGATTGTTTTGAATTAATGCAAAAAACTCGAATAGACTGTGTACTTCCAGCACAGTCAATTAGTATTGAAATAGAAAATTACCATTAAGATGCCACAGGAAAATTCAAAAAAAGGTTCCAAGTACAGTGCATTTCCGGTACAGACGATTGCAGCCATGATAGGGGCTGCAAAATTGGACTTTAGACCAGTCTCAAATACAAAAGTTAGCTATATAGATACACACATTCATACGTTCGTACCGATATCAAGCCGAAAATAGTCAAAATGAATTTGGGGATGCTCATAACAAGAGTTTCCATCAAAATCTCGAGATGTGATTTTGGCGCTTCAACAATACTTTTTTTGTACTTTGTACAAGTGAGTTGAAAGAGATTCACTTGGATTACCCTGATACTTATTGAATTTTCATTATTTCATATTATGAGTACTATCTGTATTTGTGCACCATATTGCAACACAAACAGCAGAGGAAATTCTCAGGACTCCCGACTTTCGAAACTATACGTTCACCAATTTGCATTGTGGAAAAACTAATCAGAGGATGTAGTTGTACATAGTTCAACAAGTTCCATTCTCATTGGTTGAACTTTTTGCCTTCAAATTGATATATAAGATATGAAGAATGAATACTAATATACGACATGCTCCCAGCAACTTTGAAGAATAGGAATAATCAAATATTTGGACACTTTTGGTCGTAGATTAATTTTATGCCCACATAATTGTTGTATAAATCATCAGTTACAGTTCTGCTTCAGATGTTTATGTGCTATGTGCTATAAATCAATTTTTTAGGCAATTATAACGAAAAAGGTATTTCTATGGCCCTTTTTGTGACCATGGAGTTTTACTTACTTGTACACATCTATCTAAATTCACTTTTTGCACGATTGGGCGTTTCTATATGTTTACCGGATCTCTATTTAAGGTGGTATGTTGATTTTACTGGCAAACTGTGGTTACTATGGTTATGCTGACTTACCGCCCATGAGCAAAAGCGGTAAGTGAAAAATTGTGGACTTCCACAAGGAATATAGATTAGTTTATCGTTATTTATGATTGAATATTCACAATAAAATGTCAAACTTGACAGCTGACAGCGAGTGAGCGATGAGTGGTAACTCAATTTGAAAGAGAATATTAGGATTCATATTTCAGGTAGGTCTTCCAATCGTGCAAAAAATTTTGTAAGCATCAGGGTCAATAAGTACAGTACCGATTTCGCTTAATATTTGGAAACATCGCCAAGGCTCGGCCTCCAAACAATAATTCTCAATCGGCAAACCGTACTTACTGACCTTAATACTTAAATAACTATTTTGGGACTGATCTGTTCAATATTACTTTCTTGGGACTGATCTATGAAAACTTTTCGATTAACACTCCACATCTACCTCTATGGGCAGCTTGATGAAGTCTTAAGAAACAATTTCTGCCGAAATATATATCATATTCTTCCGTCAATCTCTATGAATCTTGCAATTGCAGAATTAGATACGCATTTTCAGACAATAAAATAAAACAATTTCAGTGGCAACTAGGATTAACATTTGCAATGTTTCAGAAATGAATGAATAAAATTTGATGATCTTAAATTCTTCCATGATGATCGCCTGAAAAAACGTAAATTCTGATATTCCTTTCTGGTCTCAGATGGTGCTTCGGCCGTGAACCACAAATTCGACCAAAAAAGATCACCTCCACGGCCTTGATACACTAATTCCTATTTTGTTTCTTCCATATAATTCCTTTATTGTATCTTCCATATAATTTCTATTTTGTATCTTCCATCTAACAGGACCGATTCATAATGGTGAAATAAGTTATCTTTCAGGTATTCATGAGGATATGTATGAAAACTACTCGATAGATTGGTATTTATTATTGAAGTGCTATTTTTGATTAGTTGAACCATAGTTCTTTTTCACCTCATGGGTATAGCACAGATAATCTGCCCATATTATATTAACTTCTCCGTACATACATACAAAATAGAGGATGAAATAATTATTCCACCAACACTGTGCATATAAAATGGCCTACATATGAAAATTCAAGACCGCAGCATATTACTCTTGTCCCGAACCAGAATATCATGGAGAATCGAAACTATGAATTCTACTAACAGATATCAGATATAAGAACAGATGAGGCATCTTGTAAAAGCAACAAATAATAACTCAATACACAAATAAAATCTCATTTAGTTGCCTTATACTCTATTACTGTTGCTATCCGAATCTCAATCCCAACCAAATGTTTCTGTGGAGAAGATTTCCCAGCATTTCAATAATTTAATTTGACAATTATTGATTGAACTGATAACGCATACTTGAATTGGAGTAGCAACACTAGTTTGAATATTTGGAATGTTGAGAGGAAAGTCGGTAATATGATAATAATTCTAGACAAATCTTTTATCCGTTAGAGCTGAATCCAAGGAAAAGACTCTAAGACAAGTACCAAGTAGTATAGGGTATTTGATAAGGCGAGTAGGAAGTATCCCTTACCAGAGCCAGATTATACATAAAGCCCAATAGGCACGGGTTCACGGAGCTTGGCTTAAGGAGGCCTTAACTTTGAGGATTTCACAAGCATTTGATTCACCAGCTCATGGATCCCATTGAATTACGACCTATGAGCATCAATGAGTCTTGATCCGCCATTTGTGTTGATTAAAGGAGGATGTAGACATAATAATTTTACGGTGAAAAGAATCTGAACTATGATTGTGAAGAATTCAATACTCTTCCAAAAAGCTATGAGATTTTTTTTGTTGTGTCCTACGGCTATTAAGATATTGCAAAAATACTCTGTACTACTTTTTCCAATATGGTGTCCTAATGAGGAGAGGTTTCCAGCTCCCAGAATCAAGATTTATACTCACACTGACCCTCATCACACAATTATAGAAAAATCTACAGCAAGATGCAAGTTTAGACCAAAATTTTGTCACATTTCAATGGAGCAATTATTATCACAATTTATATGACATCCGTAAGTTCTTTCTGATAAATTATCTTTTACATACTTCCATTCATATCCACCAACAGTTCACGGACATGGCAAATACATTTCACTTCAGAACTCGAAAATAGCAATTATCAATCAAAAATCCATATTTTTTCGCAAAATCTTTCAATTTACTATGAGTTCTCTATCAATCAATGACATATTACTACTTTATGGAGATGTCTTGAGTATAAACCCATTTCAATACTTGAATAGTGTAATTCTACGCAAACCTTCGAATATATCGCTTCACATGTGTCATCGATAGCACGTTTTACGCATGGAAGGTGCTCATAGAACTGTAAAAACTAAATCTGGCAACAAGGGGGACGCCATCTCAAATATGAACTGAAAGTATATATACGGATAGGACGCCACTATAAACGCAATATGTAACGTATATTATTGACGCCACATTGATGTTATGATGAAAGGAGGTCATATTGTATAGGAAATGGGAACTCTGTGAATATTGCATGAAATGAAATGTCTGTGTGAAATCTGAAGAGCCCATGAGAAATTATGTAATATACTTCGATCAGATCTCAACTATACGCGTTCCTTTCAGTAGACGCCAAAATGAACATCTTTGTAAGGACGTCAAATTGATAGGAGGATTTATATATATATATATATATATATATATATATATATATATATATATATATATATATATATATATATATATATATATATATATATATATATATAGTCGTACAAACCGCTGTACGGGCACATTACGCTTTATGGCGACAGTCATTATATTGATAATATAGTTCACACTACGAGAATTATTCTCTCTTCAAATATTCATTCCGCAGAGTGTAGATGCTGTGATTGTTCTAGTGAATATTATATTTTCAATTTATTTACTTATAAAAATATGTAAGTGCATGTGTGTATGTGAAAATAAGAAAATGCTTCCCAATGGGTACTCATGACGATAAAACCTCTATATGGAACATTTAATTCAATTCGGCTATCCGTCAATAGATGTCAATTTGATATTCTCCTATAAAAATGTTTATCCAACACATGACAGTTATGACTGTCATTATCAATGTCATTTCAGACAAGTAAACTATCAAATAACTTACGTTCATATTTAAAGTAGTATTCTATTTATTTATTACTATTACAAGCAGAGTTCACATTGATATTGAAATTAAAGGAAAACACTAACGGTTTATTCGAGTTTGAAGTCATTGTAAAATTCGTTGGTTCATTGGAACCAGACGCTCCCATATCGGTACAGCTGCTGATAGTGCTAGAAGATGCCGACACATTAGAACCTTGTATTTTTTCTGCAATTTGTATTTTGTTATGCACTGATTCTTCTAAGTATCCTTCTGCTACCGTCGAGGATTTCCATCCTCCGTGACGCTTCAAAGTAGTCATGTTAGCCCCTGCATTGGCCAAAAGAGTCGCCGAAGACCTTCTCAGGCAGTGACCGGTGTAGAGCGCTGGTTTCTCCAATTTCAAAAACATTGCAATTCTTGAAGGTATCTTCGACAACGTATTTATTCCCACACACTGGCTGGTACACCTCCCATTTTTGTAAAAAACGGAAAAGCGGCTAGAACTAGTATTCTTTGGTCTCAAAGACATGTATTTTTTACACAAATTGATCGGGTTGACTGGAAATCTTTCTTCAAGAATGGTGAAACTTCTTGATTTCTTGGTTTTAGTGTCTGGCAAAACTACGTGAAAATATTTCCCTTTGTCTTGAATATTTTCTATTTTCAAATTGACCAATTCATCGCATCTACAAGCACCGCTAATCCCCATTATCAAAGCCACTTTCATCAACAAGTACTCGTCGTCGGGAGCTTCGTTCAAAAACTTCTCTATTTCAGGTCGTTCTAATGTCTTGGACTTCTTTGGTTTGTATCCCTGTGATTTGCTTTTCAAAAAACTAGTTAGTTTGCCATATTTTGAAATGTCTTTTTTTTTTATAAAGATGAATAGTCGAGCGAAGCATCGAGTATTTGGTCCATAGCGACGATGGGACTGATTTTTTTTGCAAATGTAAAAAATAAGCCAATAGAACATTTTCATCGATACCTTTTATCTTCCGTGAATTCATCCAAGACTCAAAAATTTTGAACTCCTTGTCGTAAGCATCTCGGGATTTTTCTGGCAAAATCTGCTTCGCTGCTTCTTCCGCTTCCGTAAGGATATCATCAGGAACGTAATTTTCTTCGGTTTTCTCCATTTTCTATAGGTTTTTTTCTTCAAAAAAGCTTCCCTTTTCTGCAGGAAAAACTGACAAGTGTCAAAATTTATTTAAACATTTGCTAACAATGTATCATGCAACTAAACAACCAACTTTGACCAAAATGTAAAAAAGTCACTGTCAAGTCATTCTGACATTTATAATGTACTAAGACGCAGATAGCTTGGATTTGGTCACGAAACTTAATAATTATTATCTCATAAAAAACGATTTCTTCCACTTTTTGGATAAAACATTGTATGCCACTCGTGCGTTATGTTTCCAAAGTCACTTGAGAATTTATACCCCTCGGCCTGACGGCCTCGTGGTATAAATCTTTCTCGCGTGACTTATTTTCAACATAACACACTAGTACCATAAATAACTATTTTTTGTAGAGACAAATTTTTTTTGGAATAAATCATCTTTACAGAAACTTATCGATCTCCTGTCGTTTCTTTGCCAGTAGATATAGTTGGTGAAGATTCATGAGGATGAGAGATAATAAGAGAAATGTTCAATATATCAGTTCATATAGATTTCATACAAAATATGTTGCATTTTAAAATCAATGCTACATTTGCAGATGTCAAAACTTCCAAGTACACAGGGACAAGTCCGATTTTGATGATTTTTAGAGAAAAAAGTCTGTTCTAAGGTTCGTTTGTCACACTTTCCATAATATAAAAATACGGTATTGTAAGAATAGCAAGACATGTATGCGTTATATATAAATCTAATATAATAAAAATGAAACGCTGTTTGTTAGTCTCGCTTAAACTCAAAAATGGCTTGACCGATTTGGATAAATTCTTCATTCTGTTCGCTTTAATACAGTGGTGGTTTAGATGGAAAATGATCAACATACATTAAGTAGTGCACGAGTCGTATTTGTTTGTTCGCGCACCGTTCATCCAATTGGGTTAAGACATTCTATAGTTGTTGGAGGCAATATCGTGAAGGTTTTTTTCATAGTACCATCAACGTACAATGAGTGGCGCACGAGTCGTATTTGTTCGTTCGTGAGTCGTTCGTCTGATTGAGTTAAAACTTATTATCGTTGTTGTTAGCACATTAGTGAGGCTTTTTATTGTAGATTCATCAATGCGGCGCACGAGCCGTATTTGTCCGTTCACACATCGTTCATCCGATTGAATCGGAATTTTATATAATTGTTGTTGGCACTTGCATGAAGGCTCTGACATAGTACTACTAACGGTATTTGTCCGTTCGAGCATTGTTCAACCGATTGAATTGAAACTTTCTATAGTTGCTGCTGGTGGTTGCGTGGGGACCGATTTTAACCCTTTACCGCATACTGTGCCATATATGGCACATCATCGAAAAGAATTCTTTTCTAAGTTATAATGCTACCCTAGCCTTTACTGCAATCTGTTCCATGTTTGGCACACTCGCTCTCTCCTCATTCAAACGTTCACGCCGGTCTAAGGCACAAAACATGGATAGTAAGTTAATAAATGTGAGCGATATTTTACGTGTTTGTTGGTTAGGCTATTTCAAAGTTTTGATTGCATGTAAAAAATAATAAATACATAATCATCGTTACGAAAAAAATATCTGCACAAAGGTAAGTACCTATACTCCACGTTTTTGTCAATAATGATCAATGATGTATCATGGAAGCTGAGTTTAGAAGGCTATGACGCTTGTGCCATATGCCGTGTTCACACCATATGTATATTTGTTGTACGTGTTGTACGGAGAAAAATGGAACTAAAAAATCATATGAAAATGGCTTCGCCGCTATTTTGATCGCACAAAAGCAAGGTCACGAACTATATGCTGCTCATTTCAACTGACAGTTGTTTGTAGGTTAGCGTTAGTTTTATTCCTGGTTTCATTTGATACATTTCTTATATTTTCTATTTGTTTTTATTTTCTTCTTTTTTTAACTTTCCGATTTTTTATACTTTTAAAGATTATTGCAGAAGTCGCTGCAATAACCATATAATCGGAGCTTGAACTCAATTTAAAAAATTTTATAATTATTTAAAGTTTTGCTAGTCAAAAATGAGTGTGACATAAAAATGTATAAACAAATTTCTGTAAAATTTAAACAGTCAATTCAGGTTATGTCAACTGTTTGTAAACCACGGAAGAAGAAAACGGAGAAGATTTCGTATGATTTTTTGTTGTACCAGTGTGAACACATTTGAATATTTTTCATCTCACAAATTTGTTCTCTTCATTTGCGTACAACACATACAACAAATATACATATAGTGTGAACACGGCATTATCTGGCACAATTTGAAGTAAAAGTTGTGTATGTCTTTTTCTAGATGGATACAAAGTCTTCTTATGGCAAGAATAATATTAGAGTAAATTTAATACCAGATGACAGCGAAGATGAAAATCTGTCAGATGATGGCGTTTTACAACAAACTAATTCAGAATTCGATAATATACTGGTAGAAGATTCTGATTGTCAAAGTCAATACGGTGAGGACAGCCATATTGAGATAATCGTATCAGAAACAGATAATGAAGATAGTCAATAGGAAAGTGAGGATGAGGTGCCCCTGGCAACATTTATTCAACAAAAGGCAAAGAATAAGAAAAAACAGAAAGAACAATTACGCTGGCAAGAGAAGTTTTTGGATGTTCCAAATGAAGAAGTAATTTTCAAAAGCTCTGAATCGCTTCCCATGGATATTAGTCAAATGGATATGCCCTATCAATTTTTTAAATATATTCTTACACCAGAAATATTATCCGATATAACTCGAGAAACAAATATGTACTCCATGCAAGTCAGACCTGAAAAATCGGCTAATATATCGGAAGAAGAAATGAAGGCTTTTATTGGTATATGTATTTATATGTCACTGTTACATTTACCCTCCACTAGAAGTTACTGGAACAACTCACTGGAAATTCCTGCGATTTCTCAAACAATGACATGCAATAGATTTGAAGAAATAAAACGTTTCCTCCATTTCAATAATAATGATGACCAGATTCAGCGCGGAGAGCCAGGGTACGATAAACTGTTCAAGATCAGGCCATTTCTTGATAAAATAAGAAATAGATTACGTCTTGTTCCAAAAGAAGAGTTCTTGGCCGTTGATGAACAAATCATTCCTACTAAGGCAAGGTCAACCATCAAGCAATATAATCCAAAAAAGCCTCATAAATGGGGATATAAAGTATTTGTTTTGAGTGGTGTGTCAGGCTTTAGCTATGATTTCGATATTTTCATTGGACCTACTGAGCTTCAAGCACATCAGCCTGATCTTGGAGCTAGTAGTAACGTAGTAGTGAAACTAACAGAGACAGTTCCTAGAAATCAAAACTATAAGCTATTTTTTGATAATTGGTTCACCAGCATACCTCTCATGATATATCTAATGAAAGAAGGGATTCCAGCACTTGGAACAGTTCGAGTAAATCGAGTGCCTAATTGTAAACTCCCCAAGGATTCAGAGCTGAAAAAGAATGGAAGAGGCACATATGTGGAGAAAGTTGCAAAAGTTGACGGAGTGGACGTATCTGTTGTTGCCTGGTATGACAATAAAGTAGTAACAACTTTATCGACATATGTAGGAAGTCAGCCAGTATCTGAAGTGCGAAGATTTTCTAGAAAAGATAATACTTATATCAATATTCCACGTCCCAACTGTATAAAGCTATACAATAGCTACATGGGGGGTGTTGACTTATTAGATTCAATGCTGGGATATTATAGAATACAAATTAGATCCAAAAAATGGTACTTGAGAATCTTCTTTCATTTCATAGACATGATTTGTGTCAACGCCTGGTTTTTGTGGAGAAGGGCAGAAAAGTCAGATATTTATATGCCCCTCGCTGAATTTAAATTGGCAATAGCGGAGGTTCTAACAAAAGCCAAAGTTCTACCCAAGAAACGTGGGAGACCCAGCAATTCTTTACAAGGCCAGCTGGAGTTGAGGAAGAAAAAATATCCTTTTGCTCAAATTCCAGCAGAGGAAGTTCGTACGGATAATCTAAGTCATCTACCACAATGGACTGATGATCGTCAAAGATGCAAGTATCCCGAATGTAAATCGAAGTTATTCATACTCTGCGAAAAATGTCGAGTCCACCTCTGTTTGAACAAGGGAAGAAATTGCTTCTACGCTTTTCATACAGAATAATTTTTTTTTTGTTTTGTTGTTTTTTTTTTTAATAATATATAAGCTATGATTGTTTTTCGTAATGAAACTTGTTTTATGTACATTATTCATGAATATATATAAATTTTTTCAGATTAGCATTGCTAACTAATTTTCGCCGTTACTGCAATTTGTGCTTTATTGTTGAAATATTTTATGATTTTTTTTTTTGATATTTTATCCGGTTCCTAGTATTGATAGATAGTAACATATAATTTTTTGCACGAAATATAAAAAATCATGCGGTAAGGGGTTAAGAGTTCTGTCACCAGTAGAATTCTATATTTATTATTACTGAGTAACATAAGCCATAATTCACTATTCAAAAAAAGGGTTATCCATGAAAACTTCAATTATTCAACCCAAGATGTGAAAACATTTCCAATTAAATTTCTTACATTGCCTGCGCTGCAATATAATCTTTAATTTCCGCAATTCAATAAATTGAATACTGTAGATCCTATCTATACATAGATCAACGCATTTATCAAGAAATCTTGACAGTTCAGGCTATGTTTCAATTGTGTTACTCATGCAAGAGATGTGATATTATTCTTAATGATTATCTCATACTATCAAACTATGCTTTCAAGATTCGTACAAAAAAGCTGAATATTGTCAAATGTCCAGCCGTGCGAAGCCGGCACGGGTTGCTAGTATGATAATAAAAAAGACTAATGACGAACTTAGGATAATTTTTCATCACCTTACTCTTTTTGATAATGTTGGAATAAGAAAATCAAAGATATCATCTCTAGATAATATTTTTGAACAATGTTATATGAGTATTTATAGCTCAGTGTGAACATGCTGGCTTTATAATCCGAAGGTCCCATCGAAGTACAAAAAATCAGAAGGATTTTCACTTATAATATACCATGTGGCATACTCTTCACAAAAACTAAGAGTACCGTAGTTTGACGACTGGAAACTGCACTCCACGACTCACTCTACCAAGTACACTATAAGAGTCTGCCACACCTGTATCGGGTAAAAGGCGGATCTATATCCAATCCATATTTCTTGTCAATATGATAACGATTTTAGTGAGTTTTGCTACATTATTGATGATCGTATGTTCGCAGAATAAAATGAGAACAGATTCTATCTGCATTCGTGAACAATACATCAAATATGTGCGTTATAAGTATGGCACTAATATTAAAGTTGTATTTGATGGGTACGATGATGATGGAATTAAAGCTTCTGGAAGAAATCGTAGATACATAGGTAATATTTCCATCAATCATTTATTTAATTGAAACATACCTTTAAAGACCACTAAGGAAAAGTGCTTAGGGAACAGCTGTAATAAATAAATCTTCTTTCCGAATTCTGATTTCAGTCAATATAAAAATGAACATCTACAGAAAAAAAATCTGGTGTGAACATCACGTGACTTACTTGTACATCATTTGATATATACACAAATTTATTCATTAAAGTTTTCTGCCACTTCAGATTATAATTAATGGAATTCCAATGATTTTTGACATGTACAATGTCAAACAAAATCAAAATATTGACAACAGACTATCATTGCCTACCTTATCATTTCAATTATACTGATTGTTTTATTCGGCAAATTCTGAATGTCTGTTATACATATGAACTGCACTTCCGGTTCAGTCGATTGATACAAAAATAGTATATAACTATTTTGATGCAACAAGTTCATACACTGAATTTCAATATTCTATGGCTGATCATTTTAGATTCATGCAGAAAATTAAGAAAAAGGTTCTTGTAAAGTGCACTCCTGACTTGGTCGATTTATACAAAAATAGCAGAGAACTATTTTGATACAACATCAAGTTCAAATACTGAATTTCAACCTCCTGCAATTGATCATTCTGGATTTATTAGAGAAATTCGGAAAAAGTTTCAAGTAAAGTGCACTTCCGGTACAGACGATTGAAACCATAATGTCGGTCTCATAATACCTCCTTGTACTTAGTAAAAGTAAGTCAAAAGACATCATTCATGTAATAATATTAAAAAAAAAAAACCATATGTAAAGGGCCTTGAATAACATTCAAAAATTATGAATTTTTGAAAATAATATGAAATGTTTTTAGGTGTTTATATCTTCAATACAATATATTCAACAAGAATTTGATATATTTAGAGTGAATGATATCGTTTGGCTGATACCAGATAGTTACTAGAAACATGGAAAGTTCCTAGATACAAATGCTTCATTACGAAATAAGATTGTTCACAATTTCTACAAAAGATACTTATACTATACATCGTATGCATGTCTAATAACGACCCAGATAGTCCGGGAGGTTACGTTGTATTTTAGGTAATGTTTCTACGCTGATCGATTGTTATCTTTTTCGATAGATCTGGTATTACTAATAAGTCAGCCAAGAAGTCAGCTGACGCACCCGCGGTGGATGTGGTGGGAGACGCTGCGAAAGTGGTGGAAAAAAATTAAGTCATAGTATCTCTGCTGAAACTTCTTGACAATATAGTGAGATGAGAATGAATTGTCAGCTGTAACGTGGACGGGAGGATATACGTCAGTTGCTCATATGAACTTGTCAGAGAAAATACGTCAAATAAAATAATAGTAGGCTGATTGTGTAATTGTTGCGAAAATATACAGTATGTCCACATTTCAAGGGATATTGGAAACTATAGGAGATACGATCTTGATAAAATGAGACTTTTTATGCATGATTAAGAAACAATCTCAAACACTATTTTGTTTTCGAACACTATTTTGTTTCTTGAAAAGTTTCTATAGGCCACTAGATAATGGCGAGAGACTGATTCTTGTCGATCATTTCTTTTTCAAAAAATTCTTTGTATATTGGAAAAATATGAATACTATTGTTACCCAGCCAATGGCATGCGTAAATACTTTCTTATCAAGCATATTTTAAAGATAGGACACAAAATTGTGATTTTTTGAATGGAACCAATACCTGAAAATAACATTAGGCAATTACATATTCTCTTTTGATTCCAATAATATGAAATTTATTCTCTCTGTGTTGGTACATGAAGAAATTTACAATTTCTGTATTTTTTGTTAATAAATTACAGTCAATGTAATAATTTATGCTAATACATATCTTGAAGTAGCATGAAACGTTTGAAAAAAATCAAAACTAATCATAAATCATTACATTAATTCTAATTTATAAAAAAAATACAGAGATTTCGAAATTCCCTAAATTATACCAGCACAAAGTGAATGAACTCCAAATCATTGAAATCAGAAAAGCATATATAATTCTCCAATGTTATTTTAAGGTATAAGTTCCATTCAAAAAATCAGCTTTGTGTCGTATTTCATAAATATGCCCCGCAAAAAAATATTTAAGTGCACCACTGGGGAATAATGATACTCAGCTTTTTTATTTGAAACTTTTTTCTTGATTTGCGAAAATTTAGGAATTATTTACAAAAGAAAAGATCGACTAAAATCAGTTTTCCGTCAATTCTATCTAGTGACCTATGAAATCTTTTCAAAATAAATGAATATGTTTGAGATCGTCTCCTCGTCGCGCATAAGAAGTCATCTCTGATCAGGATCGTATCTCTTATAATATCCGAGATCCCATTGATGAAACCTCGAACTGTATATTCTCGCAAGAATTATACACGCAGCTGATTATTGTTTACGTGTTTCTTAACAAGTGAACAATCACCCAGCTAAATTTCGTGTATTATCAATTTAATTGGCATATTTCTTTCTTACAATTTTTTCTCAGCTCACTATATTGTCAACTGTTCATAGAAAGAGTTTCAGCCGGAGTACTAATAATTTATTCTTTTGCACATTAGCCTCGTACATCCACACCCACCGCTATTGGAGCAGCTGACAGTCGGCTTACTGAATAGTAGTCCGAGACTAGCTACCGCTATCAAAATCAGCCGGCTCATTTGCAACAATACCTCCCGGACTATGAGAAAAATGGCTAACTTTTTATAATGAATATCAGATCCTCATAATAAATTACGCTCTTATAAGTGAATTTAGATGAGCCTCAAAGGCGGAAAGTGTTTCTCTCACATATTTCAGACAAAAAAAAAAATTTATTTGTGTCTAATAAATTCAAAAGTACAATTTCACTTACATTTCTTTAAACTACAAGAAATTAGCTTAATAATGTACGAGATTGGCGGCGCAAACGACTATAATTAGGTAGCTTCAGCCGTAATCCGCAAACATGAAATATTCTTAGGTTGATTGGGGGAGACAATAAAATTTACCATAATGCAAGAATATTCTAAAAAACAAAAATTTAATAGGAACTGTCAAGATGATTTAAATGAAGAATATACCTTTTAACATAATTTCATTATTGCTTTTTTATTCCATTATTGACAAATGCATAAATTTGTTTAACGGTTCTATTTGCAAGTTCTTCATATTTGTATTTAATTTGTCTACAATCATTCTGAGACGGAATGGATTTAGTTTTAAAATTTGTTCCAAATTCTTTGAGAATTATATTTTTTTCTTGTTTCATTCACTCTATTTCTCCATGCTGAATTCTTTCAGTTGGACTATTCCACAATATTTCAAAATAAAAATTTTTTTTAGATGGACTTCTTGTATCATTTTGTTCTAGACTTTTCTTGCGATTTGATCTTATTTTTTCAGTTTTATTTAGCTCAACATTATTCGCAGTACTCTCGTCATCTGAACTACTCTCGTTATTTTTTGTCCCATTTATATCGGCATCCAATTCATCAAGTAAATTGTATATTTATTTCGGATTTTCTATAATTTAGTCTATGGATAGCAACGTCGTGACCCATGAAAGCTCTTGAAATTTCCTCAGTACGTCTGCGATTAGAGGTAAGTAACATTAGTACACAGCATTTCGAAAGACACAACCAGCGGTTAAAATGTAATCCAGCATGTTTTAAATAATTGTAACTATCTTTTGCTCGGGTTTGTATTTACTTTTAAAAACATTTTATGTCTTCTACTGATAGCAGTGTTAGTGGTTTGCTGCACTTATTTTGGACCAATGTAGTTGAAGCAGTTTTGGCCACTAAACTTCGATATTCTTTTCATGAATAATCAAAAAATCTTCCAAAAATTTCTGTTGTTCAGAGTTACGGAGTCCATGTTTTATATTATCTATCTGTAATTGTTGCACACATTCTTTCAACATGGAGCCTAAATGAGCTGCCAATGCAGGTCGTTTATAAGTAAAGTCATTAGGATTCAATTCACATAGACTATAAACTGAGTTACGTAATACATCGTATTTTTGAGGGACCAAACACGACTGCAAATCTGTTATAGTAGGATCTTGATTTCTAATTGTAGGCAACAATCTGGCTGACTGTCTGAGCTTCTGTTGCATAAAACTTCCTAAGTGCTTTTCTCTTGCATATTGTAAAGAAGCAATGTTCTATCATTCCGTATAATATCAGTTATTTGGTCTTGCCTTAATTAATTCAATAATTTTTCCACTAATACATGTTCTACATTATCATCCTTACAAGACATATTCGCTGAAAATTGCAGAACTCGGATTCGATTTGGTGGTCTGTCAACACAAATTTTGTGATGTCGAGCCAAGTTTCTTGGCAAGAAGTACCCATACAATTGGGACATGGCATGAACTTATTGAGATTATTCTTTTTTGGATTCCTGACGACTAGTGCTTGAGCATTTCCCTTATTTTCGTATTATATAAGTGTATACCCTGACCACTTAATAGAGATAGTTCCTTTCTTCTATGCGCCGAGTTTTTTTTGAAGATTGAAAATATATTCACACTATCTTCATTTTTATGTACAGTCAAGTATGTGTCTTCCGAATGCTAATTGGAGTTTTCCACAAAAAGGACAATGATGTCTCTTACTCATATAATTGTTTTGTATTGGCTCATTGCGTGTTTCGTTCTCAACTGAAAACTAGTTCTAGTGAATTAATTAGTACTGCAGAAAAGCTCAAAAGGACAGAAGTAAACCAAAAATTCCAAAAAATAATAATTCCAAAAGACTGTCAAGTAAAGTGCACTTTCGGCTCGATGGATCTCAATGAAAATAGGATATGAGCATCTAGACGGTACAATCGTCCTTAATATTGAATTCTAACAATCTACGTTCAATCGTTCTGGATTGACGCGGAAAATTCAAAAAATGTTCCGAATGAAGTGCTCTTCCGGCTCAGTCGATAGCAATCATAATGCAAGGTGTACAACTAGATATTATAAAAGTGCCTAATACAAAATTTGAATGTTCTACGACTGATCGTTTAGAATTTATGCGGAAAATTCAAGAAGTCTGTCACATAAAGTGCACTTCCGGCTCAGCCGATTGTTACAAAAATAGAAGATGACCATTGAGATGCTACAGCAATTTCAAATGCTAAATTCCAGTATCCTACGGCTGATTTATGCGGAAAATTAGAGAAATAGTTTCGAGTAAAGTGCACTTCCGGTTCAGCCGATGGCAATCATAATGTAAGATGTACAATAAGATGTTATAGAAGTTCTTTATACAATATTTCAATATGCTTTGACGGATCATTCTATATTCATGCAAAAAATCCAAAAAAAAGTTTCAAGTAAAGTGCACTTCTGGCCTGGCCGATTCTTACAAAAATAGCAGATAACCATTCTGATACAACGATTGATCATTCTGGATTTATTAGAGAAATTCGAAAAAAGTTTCAAGCTAAATACACTTCCGATTGGAACCATAATGCGAGGTGCACAACTAGACTCTATACCAGTCTTAAATACTAAATTTCAGCATTATACGTTCAACCAGTTTTGAGATTTGCAAGTTACGCACGTACGAACATACGTACCGACATCAAGCCTTAAATAGTCAAAATGGATTCAGGGATGCTCAAAACGGATATTTCCATTAAAATCTCGATAGGTGAACTTTGTCGGTTCCACAATACTTTCTTGTACTTAGTACAGGTAAGTAAAAACCTGATTTATTATTTCATTATATATTCTCATGAGTTACATCAATATGTTTATCTTGTCTTCATTCTTTTACCCTATTATTATTTCTACTTTCACGACTTTTGAAAGAAAACTCAAATATATGAGGGAAACTGCGACATTAGTAGTATAATTGGAATGGGTCCTTTTTACTTATTTGTACTAAGTACAAGGAGGTATTGTAAAGATTCAGTCGTTGAGATGGAACTACACTACGTCACTTGAGCAAACGATTCGAATCTTATTGACTCTTCACAGTGCCTAAATATACAACAAACATTGAATACATGTCCTTTTTTTACAATTATTAATATTATATTTACATACCCAGTGATTCAAACTTCAAGTTGCCATAGAAAATTATTAGAATACATTACAAAAGTTACTTATTATCAACAGTGTATGTTCATCTTACAATACAGGCACTGACCGATAGTGATAACGCTTTCCTCAACTGACCTGGCTGAATCTCTTCTTTATTCCGCAGTGCAGTGCACATTTGGCGCGAACTATGAACTTTTTTGCAAATCTTGTAAAATATTTTGATAACATTTACTCAAGTATTCAGTGTCTGATCTAAAATTGATACTTTTTCTGTTCATAAATATGTGAATCATCTCCAAAAAATTACGAGTTCTGAATTCTACTGCTGAATCTACTATTTCTACATTCTTAAAGTCAAAATGATAATGATTTTCGATACTATGTTGTGCTAAAACTGTTTTTTCGGATTTAAAATTCTTACAGTCATTTCTATGGTTATTTATTCTATTTTTCAAGTATTGCTTAGTTTGCTCAAAGCACACCCCACTGCAGTCCAAACAAGAGACCCCATAAATCACATTCGATCTGTCCATTTCTGGAACTTTGTCTTTCAATTTACTGAATAAGTTATTAACTTTTTTGTCATTGTAGAAAACTATATTGACACCGTCGCTGCTCAGTAACTTGCCAAGGTTGCGTGACAGACCCCTGATCAAGGGCAGTTTGTAATGAATGACTTGTTTTTTATTGTTATCGATCTCTGCATTATTTTACTTCCACTCTCATTCGCCATCCTAGTATGTTCATTAAAAATTTTATTTATTAAATTTGATGGATAATCATGTGATTTCAATTTTATTTTTAACTGTTCTAAATTTTCATGATGGAACTCTACACTACTCAGTCTTTTAATCTTTAATATATTACTTTTCATAATTGAAGTTCTTTGTGCAATAGTGTGATTTGATTTAAAATGTAATATTCTATCTGATGATGTAGGTTTCTTATAACAATCTGTCTTTAGAGATCCGTCATCATTCTTTATTATCAAAATGTGTAAAAACGATAAACAGTTATTATTTTCTTTTTCAATAGTGAATTGAATTTTATCATGGTATCGGTTGAAACTATACATTGTAATATCCACGACATCAAATGGAATGGCTGTGACAATATCATCCACGTGTAGATAAATGAAAGAAAGATGGAAAGGTAAATTTTCTATTACATTGTTAAGAAGTTGAGTCATCACTAAATTTAATAGAATAGGAGAGGTTGGATGTCCCATCGCACTTCCTCCAATCTGCTGGTAAAATTTATCATCAAAGCTTAAGTTACTGCTCTCAAAACAAAATGCTATCAGTTTTTTGAAAGTATGCTAGTCAATAATCGTGTGATTAGTGATTTAATTCCAAAATTCGTCAATAGCATCAAATACTAACTCTTTGATGACATTAGTGAACAATGATGTAACATCCAGTGATATCAACATGAAGTTATATGGCAGAATGTGGCTTTGACATCTGTTGACAAATTCATATCAGTTTTTTATATTATAAATAAGTGTATCTTGAATTTTGCTTGAAATTTGACAAATTTATTTCTCTCTCTTATATGAAGGTGCATTGATACATGAGACTACTGGTCTAAGCGGAACAGGAGAAGGCTTGTGTGTTTTGGGTAAACCATAAATTTCAGAAGTGATAGAATCATACACTTTGAACTGTTGACCAAACTGTTCCTCTATCAGCGATCTGTCACACAACTCCTTGAATAGTTTATTATTTAAATTTCAAACCCTAACCCTTCCCGTCTAAGCTATCCAGCCGTCTGCACTCAGAAACTGCGTCACCGACCGTATTGACGCCCGAGCACACCGTAAGCAGTTTTCAACAGCGACGCCAAAAGTAAAAATCACGCCATCAGCCTAGGTTAGCGTAACAAAAATGAAAACTTGTAGGAATGTTTTTTTCTTGTGTTTCCGAACTGTTGTACAGTTTGGAACGCAACAATTTGTATAAACAACATGTGGTATTTCAATTTCCATATTAAATTTACTAATAAATTGCTTCATAATTTAACTTTTATACATATATTCTAAAATCATGTGCGATGGTAACGTTCTGTTTACCTGCTAATACTGTCAAATTCAACCACTACTGGCGCTATTCGCAAAGAGCCTATTGTAAATTAGTGTATCCTGAATTTTGCTAAAAATTTGACAAATGAATTTCTCTATTTTATATGAAGGTGCATTAATACATGAGATTACGGGTCTAAGCGGAACAGGAGGAGGCTTGTGTGTTTTGGATGAACCATGAATTTTAGGAGTGATAGAATTATATACTTTCAACTGTTGACCAAACTGTTACTCTTTCAGCGATCTGTCACACAACTCTTTAAATAGTTTATTATTTAAATTAAGTCGTTGGGTCATTGCTTAAAATTCTATAAATCTAACAATTCTTTCATTTTCAACTTATAATAATAATAATAATAATAATATAATAATAATAATCATTTATTGCCCAACAGATTGTCCATTTACAGGGCAAGATTACATCAAGTAAATTACTATAATACAGTGTTAAATACAGCACAAAAAATAAACTACATTTTTAACATAAATGCAGGAATGAAAATAAGTATAGAAATGTATAAAAAAAAAAATGATGAATAATTACATGAGGAATAATAATAATAACATAAGTAAATTAATTGAATATTTCATTTATATGGATGTCAGCGTTGCGGCACATCACAAAAATTGGAGAACGCTGAAGTACATTGGTACGAAAGGCTGGTAAATAGAATGTCCTGGCCAATCTAGCAGCAGATCTAGGAACATGAAAAAATATTCGAGGCAGCAAAAAAGGCGCATCGATTTTATTATGTAATATCTGCCACAATATTTTTGCAGTGCTAATCTCTCGCCGAGATGCTAGGGAGTTCATAGAATGGCGACGAAGAAGAATATTTTGGTCAATACCTTGTTGAGGGTAAATACCATCATTTTTGAATGAGAGGTATTTCAAAAATCGACGATGAATTCGATCAAGTAGCAGGCATTGGTACGTATAGAATGGATACCATATCACAGCATATTCGAGTCTACTCAGGAAAAATAAAGACTTTATAGCATTGACATCCTTGAATATTTTGGAAATTCTCGTAATGAACTCCAAAGTTTTACAGGCCGACTTGAAGACATCAAGTAGATGCTCCAAAAAATCAAAATTTAACGTGGAAGTAACACCTAGATCTTTAATGGACATTTGTTGAATAAGTGATATACTTTGCATATTATAAGGGAATGTAAATTTATTATGGCTACGTGTAAAAGAGATATAACAGCATTTATTGATATTCAATTTTAGCTTGTTTTTATCACATCAAGTAGTCATCACATCAATATTCCATTGCAAACTAACAGCATCATCATACCCCGATATTCTAGTGAATAATTTGATATCGTCTGCATATGCAAGAACATGGCAATCAAAGGATTCAATCAGATCATTTATAAAGAGGTTGAATAATAATGGCTCCAAGTTAGAGCCTTGGGGAACTCCAGATGTCAGTATAAATTCGGAAGAAGAATAACCATTGAAAAAAACATAACAAGTTCTATTATGTAGATGAGAACGTAAAAGTTCAAGTGAACAAGAAGCTGCACCGAAGAAATGAATTTTATTCAGTAGTAATCCATGATTAATTGTGTCAAATGCACGAGAAAAGTCAGTGTAAATGACATCAACTTGGCCACGAGTATCAAGAATCTCAGACACAATTTACGAAAAAATTGCTAGGTTTGTAACAGTTGAGCGCCCCTGCATGAAACCATGTTGATCTGCTGATATCAAGTTACGTGTATTTTTATAGACACATTTATAAATAACAATTTCAAAAATCTTTGCAAAATTATTCAGTATGGAAATAGATCGATAATTGTTAATATCTGTTTTATTGTCCTTTTTGTATACGGGTGTTATTCTTGTTGTCTTCCACCTCTCTGGAAAAGTAGATGTTTTAATTGCCAAGTTGATTATTAATGAGAGAGGTTTTGCTAGAATAAATCTAGAGTCTTTGACTATAAAGCTGGGAATATGATCTCCACCTGCAGTGATCTTATTGGAAAGCGACGCCATTACAGAAATTAAATAATTCTCAGTAACAGAACTGATTGTGAACGATAAATTGTAAGAGAAATTTGTCGAAGAATGATTACTTGGAGAACTAGTATCAAAAGATCGAGAAAATATTCTAGCAAAGGCATTGACAATAGCTTGAGGAGATTCATAGATCAGATTACCATCAGTAAGCTTTCCAGGAATACCTGTTTGGAGTTGACGTATTTCCAAATATCGCTAGGATTAGTTTTAATATTATTTTCCACAGAATGAACATAAGACTTATGGGCTTCTTCAATTTGCTGTTTACATAAGTGACGCATTCGCTTGAATTCAAATAAATAATAGAGATTTTTTGTCATATTCCACTTTTTTCGAAGTCGTTCTTTAGTTTTCAAGTTATATTTTATCACAGAAGTGAACCATTGTGGATGAGTATGTTTTGAATTAGAATATTTATATTTAGGTATTGAATTATCGAATATTCCGTACAGAGGTCTACATCTAATATCACAGTACAATTACTTCTATCAAAGATAGTTACTGAAATGTCTGGGTTGTCTTTTAAAAATTTGCTCGTAGTCTTATACATAGAATCTAACTCATTACTGCTTCAATTATTAGTGTTGTTTTTAGTCTAAGGGACGGTTTTTCTGTATCATTGAGTTGTCGTCCACTCATACATTTCTCTACATCTGTCAATAGCCTTATGAAAGGAAATTTTTTTTTATTTAACTCAATGGCTGTCTCAGGTCCTAACGAGAGTAAATTTTGTACATCTTCAGTAATAGATTTTTGTGTCAAATTCATAGCACAATTCTTATTAAATTGTGTGTCATTGTGGCTATGTTACTTTAAATTCTGTAATTTGTTCATTCGTTTCTGTTTAATAATATTAAATTGTGTCAAATCAAAACCTACAAGCCGATCAACATCAGAAGGTAGAAGCTATTGCAATTACCTTGAGTCATTTATTCATATTAGTTACATTTTCTCATTTGCTACACTAAAACTTAATTCAAAATTAATTGCTCGAATCAAACTAAAACTTAATTGAAAATTAATTGCTCAAATCAATTATTTCATCGCAGTATCGCATTTCAGACTTCAATTCGGCTTTTTCTTTCAGGCTTCTCTTTTATGTCTCCTTTTTGTGTGTTTCCCGTATTCCATTTTGCGTATTCGACTTGCGTCGTTTCGGATTCACCGCTGGTATCTTCGAGACTTTCCGTTCGTCATCGCCTGTGACGTCATCGTCATCCGTCTTGCTGCAGAGCATCTGTGCCATCTTGAAGATCTACCCTTACGATCTCCGAGTGGACCTCGAGTCGGCGCAAAAGCTAAGATTTATTTGTGTTACGATTTTATTGTATTATTATAACATTTATTCTTGTAAACCCAATCAAACCGATATTCACTTTTTATTCTATTTTCTACTGTTTTGGTGAGTTGTTGCCATTAACGTGTGGCAAACACATTAAGCGTTAACCGCGCGGCGCCGTAGTTATTATAACATTTATTCTTGTAAACCCAATCAAACCGATATTTACTTTATATTGTATTTTCTACTGTTTTGGTGAGTTGTTGCCATCAACGTGTGGCAAACGCATTAAGCGTTAGCCGCGCGGCGCCGTAGCTCCTAGAGCGAGTCAATCACTCATTCCTTTGTGTGCGCACTACGAACCGTGAGGGTACCCCCAACTGTCCCGTAGAGTGTGTTGAGCACGACTGTCATTCGCCTTGATTTATGCACGGGTTCTATCCGCTATTGTGTACGCGATTCTCGTAGTACTGTGCCTGCAATTCGCCGCAACTGTAATAAATGTCAGTTATTGTTACACTTTGTTTGATTGGCATATTTGTCTCTGGTTTTCTTGATTGTCAATAAAAGTCGAATTATCTTCAAAGCTAGTAACTAATTTTTCGCGCGCTGCCTTTTCTTCCCTCTCCCTCCCGTCTAGGTTCGGCGATCAACCGTCGGTTGAACCAAGGACGCTACCAGGTCGCCTGGCGCCCTACAGAAACATTCTTCAAAATCCTCCAGATTCGACGTAGACCGCACGCCGTCTCCTACGAGCTAGCTGAGGTTTCAACCCGGGTAGGGATTGGAAGGAGGTTATAGTTGTCATAAAAAATCATAAGAATACATTACAAAAGTTACTTATTATCAACAGTGTATGTTCATCTTACGATACAGGCACTGACTGATAGTGATAACAGCTACCATACCAACATCCCGCAACTGACCTGGCTGAATCTCCTCTTTATTTCGCAGTGCAGTGCACATTTGGCGCGAACTATGAATTTTTTCGCAAGTTTTCTAAAATATCTTGATAACATTTACTCAAGTATTCGGTGTCTGTTCTAAAATTAATCTTTTTTTTGTTCATGAATAATCTCCAGAAAACTGTTTCTAGACACTTTGATAATACAGAATGATGACGGAAGATACAAATAAAATTGAAATCACATGATTATTCATCAAATTTAATGACTAAAATTTCTAATGAACATACTAGGGTGGCGAATGAAAGTGGAAGTAACAATAACGCGGAGCGTAGTAATAATGCAGAGATCGATAACAATAAAAAACAAGTCATGTATTTCAAGCTGCCCTTGACCAGGGATCTGTCACACAACCTTGGCAAGTTACTGAGTAGCGACGGTGTCAACATAGTTTCCTACAATGACAAAATAAATAATAACTTATTCAGTAAATTGGAAGTTCCAGAAATGGGCAGATCAAATGTGATTTAGAGGGTCTCTTGTTTGGACTGCAGTGCGGTGTACATTGGGCAAACTAAGCGATACTCAAAAAATAGAATGAATAATCATAGAAATGACTGTAAGAATTTTAAATCTGGAAAAACAGCTTTAGCACAACATAGTATCGATAATCATCATCATTATGACTTTAAGAATGTAGAAGTAGTAGATTCAGCAGTAGAATTCAGAACTCGTAATTTTTTGGAGATGATTCACATATTTATGAACAAAAAAAGTATCAATTTCAGATCATACACTGAATACTTGAGTAAATGTTATCAAAATATTTTGGAAAACGTGCAAAAAAGTTCATAGTTCGCGCCAAATGTGCATTGCACTGCGGAATAAAGAAGAGATTCAGCCAGGGGTGGGATTCTGTAACTACAAAACGTACATTATATCCGATAAATATGTTACACAACATTCTCAAATTGAGATTGTGATTCTGTAACTACATGACATAACATATAAATAACAGTTACTTGCGTTATTTAAGTACGTTATCATAACAGATGAAAAGTAGCATCAGTTATAGAATTCGTGTTTGACACATCACAAATTCAAACTGCAAACACTAGCAAATGAGTGCGATAATAATTGATGAACTTTTTTTTTTAGGTGAATATATATGGTATAATATCGTGATATAATATTTCACATTGATAAATTGTATTACAAAAAATATTACACCATATTTATAAAATGCATCTTTTAGTGCTTCGAAAAAGCCGGAAGAAGTAATCAATGTTCAAGAAACCCATTCTTATTCGGTAATTCATGTTACTTTTACATGCATGCAAGACAGGCTGCGGAATAAATACGCGCCGAAATCTCAAAGATGCACGGGGAAATTTGACGGCTCTTTCGAATGCCAGGCACTACATCGGTAGGCAGTAATTTATAATACATGGATATTATGTTTCGATCAGATATTCCATATTGCATTATTATAATAATAACCTTGTCCTTATTCTAACCTCACTTCTATTCTAGCATATGAACTATACAGTAATATCACGCTGGATACTTCACAACTTACATAAAGTGAATAAAGATTCATCGGAGTTATACTAGAATATTAAAGAACATCGGTCAAGTACTTATCCGAGAATGTTTTGTCTTGCATGACCATTATTGTAACGAATTGACTACAAGAATTGAGGTTATAAGGATCATGATGGGCTAGCAAATTCCTCTATTCATACAGTAGGTTTATATCGAGGACCTAAATCGGATTTAACTGGATTTAGGATTATAAATCTGAATCATAAAAATGATGTAAACGGTCTGAATTAGATTTAAAATCGGATTCCTAATCGATTTTATGAACAAGAGTAAGTTTATATCGAGGACCTAAATCGGATTTAACTGGATTTAGGATTATAAATCTAATTCATAAAAAGGATGTAAACGGTCTGAATTAGATTTGAAATCGGATTCTTAATCGACTTTATGAACAAGATTTGTTCATAAATCTGATTTATTTTACCGAGATAAACAGCGATTAAATGAAAAACTTAATAGTAGGTACTGAAACAAAATAATGCAAATTATTTGTTTCATCTGACAGATGTTAATTTGTTCAGTTCAGTCATCTAGTAATTTGAGGTTATAAGACTAAAGTGTTTCTTGGACTACCAAAGTAACTGAATACTTTATAAAATGAATTTAAGAGAGGAGAATTATCAGTTTTCTAGTTGGAAAAATGACACGAGGGAATCAAATATTCAAAGAATGAACCCAAAATGGCAGAATTTTTATGTTATAATTATATTTCTATGGTACCAGTAATAAATAAATAACTCTATTTTATCTGGTAGAACTAAATCGGTTTATAAATTTGTTGATGTAAACAGTGGACATTTAAAATTTAATTAAATCCGATTTAGAACAAATCCGATTTAGATCTTCGATATAAACTTACTCCGATTTGTTTATAAATCCGATTTACTTTACCGAGATAAACAGCGATTGAATGAAAAACTTGATAGTAGATACTGGAACAAAATAATGCAAATTATTTGTTTCACCTGACATACGTTGGTTTGTTCAGTTCAGTCATCTAAATAGTAATTTGAGGTTGTAGAAATGAGTCTAGGTGTTTCTTTGACTACCAAAGTAACTGAAAACTTTCTAAAATGAGTTTAAGAGAGGAAAATTATGAATTTTCTAGATGGAAAAATGACACGAGGGAATCAAATATTCAGAGAATGAACCCAAAATAGGAGACTTTTAATGTTATGGTCATATTTCTATGGTACCAGAAATAAATAAATAAATCCAATTTTATCCGATAGAGCTAAATCGGTTTATAAATTTGTCGATGTAAACAGTCGACACTTAAAATTTAATTTAAATCCGATTTGGAATAAATCCGGTTAAGATCTTCGATATAAACGTACTCATTGATACGATACCTTCAAAACTGCATTGCAATAAAAAAAAAATTGTTCCAATGAGTAAATTAATTTCCAGCATGAAAATTTTGTACCATTATTAGATGTTTCCAGCTCTACCTGCACATCCGGAGAATTTCTTCTGTAAATATATATATGTAAAGTTGTTTCCACAGCTACAGCCCCTAGGTGTTGTGATGGTTTAGAATGAAACAACTTTCAGTTTTTGATTGATTTGGCTGACGTTATAATTTATTGTGAAATACTTCACTTACTTTACTTTACTTGTTGAAAAGACGTGTAATTTAATTTTTAAGATCGCTTTCTGACGTGATTTTATTCTAAATAAAAGTACAAAATGTAATTTAAATACAATAATAAAGATAATGAAACATACCTAAATAAAAGAATTAAATTACACGTCTTTTCAACAAGTAAAGTAAAGTAAGTGAAGTATTTTACAATAAATTATAACGTCAGCCAAATCAATCAAAAACTGAAAGTTGTTTCATTCTAAACCATCACAACACCTAGGGGCTGTAGCTGTGAAAACCACTTTACATATATTTGACAAAAAAATGTAAATATTCTGGAAAATGTAACAGATGTTTTTAATATACAACAGTTATGTACAATGGTTCAGAAAATGATATGTGTGGTGATTTTTATCTAATAATTTGACAAAATTAGACAATTCGGAGCTTCTTATCAATCTCGGCTTCTAGGAGATAATTGACAAATCTTCTGTAGAAAAATCTGGAGGAATACTTTTTGAAACGCTCTAATACACAACTATGAGATAACTCAAAAGAATTGTGGCTATCATGTAACTGGTCTCTGCAAGCACTCTGTTCTCTACCGTCAATCGAACAAACATTATCCATCTAAAATTCATAATTAAATCAATAGAATAAATACAATAAATTAATTTGATAATTATACTTTCAATTGATGTTGCTCTTTCTAGCAGAAGTATCATCCTTTGTTCCATCATAATTATTCAGGAATTACCACTAAACTTTACCTTGAAAAAAGAGAAACCAAAATTTATTGAGCACTATAACCTATTATGAAGATATCTATTTAAGTTTATCATCTTGTATTAGGTATTATACCTGAAATATTCTGCAGCATATAGAATATTTGGTGATTGAATGGTATTATGAGAAGGTTTCCATCAAATATCTTTGTTACATCGAAAACCTGTCTGAAAATGGACTTGTCAAACTCACAGCTGTTAAGTTTGCTCGCATTTGTGGATGCGCTATGATTGGCCAATACAAGTAATAAGTCTGTTAGTGCAAATAGAACCTATTATTACCTGTTACATAACTTACAATGACAACGTACGTAGCAACCAGAAGTTACAGAATCGCTCGATGTATCCATGTGTGTCATTTTTATCCGTTATATAACGTACTTTAGTTATAACAGACATAGTTATAGAATCTCAACCCAGGGGTGGGATTCTGTAACTACATAACGTACATTATAACCGATAAATATGTTACATAACGTTCTTGAATTGAGATTGCGATCCTGTAACCATAACGTATATAAATAACACTTACGTGCGTTATTTGAGTACGTTATCGTAACAGATAAAAAGTAGCATCAGTTATAGAATTCGTTTGACACATCACAAATTCAAACTGCAAATATAAGCAAATAAGTGCGATAATAATTGATAAACTTATATTTTAGGTGAACATATATGGTATTATATTGTGATAATATATTTCTCAATAATAAATTGCGTTACAAAAAATATTACGGCATATTTATAAAATGTATATTTTAGTGCCTCGAAAAGACCGTAAGAAATAATCAATGTTCAAGAAACCTATTCTTATTCGGTAATTCATGATACTTCTGCATGCATGCAAGACAGACTGCGGAATAAATACGCGCCAGAATTTCAAAGATGCTCTAGAAAGCTTGACGACTTTTTTGAATGCCAATCTAGACACTACAACGGTAGGCAGTAATTTATAATACATGGATATTATGTTTCGATCAGATATTCCATATTGCATTATTATAATAATAATCTTGTTCCTATTCTAGCCTCACTTCTATTCTAGCATATAAACTATACAGTGTATTACAATATCAAGCTGGATATTTCACAACGTACATAAAGTGAATAAAGATTCATTGGAGTTGTACTAAAATATTGAAGAACATCGGTCAAGTACTTATCAAATAATGTTGTGTCTTGCATGACCATTATTGTAACGAATTGACTACAAGAATTGAGGCTGTGAAAATCATGATAGGCTAGCAAATTGCTCTCTCCATTGTACAATAACTCCAAAACTGCACTGCAATAAAAAAAATTGTTCTAATAAGCAAATAAATTTCTAGCATGAAAATTTTGTACCAATATTCAATGTTTACAGCTCTACCTACACATTCAAAGTAATTTTCCTGTGAATAAATATAAAATCATGAAAATATTCTGGAAAATGTAGCAGATGTTTTAATAAAACGGAAACAGTCAACAGTTATGTACAATGATTCAGGAAATAATATGCTTTCATCTCATAAATTGATAAATTAAGACTATTCATTAAAGCTTCTAATCAAGCTCGGCTTCTAGGAGATATTTGACAAATCTGGAAAAATACTTTTCATATGCTCTAATACACAATTATTAGATAGCTCACAAGAATTGTGGCTATCACGTTACTGGTCTCTGCAAACTCTCTGTTCTCCACCGTCAATCGAACAAAAATTAACCATCTAAAATTAATGATTAAATCAATAGAATGAATACAAAAAATTAATTTGATAACTATACTTTCGGTTGATGTTTTCTTTCTAGCAGAGGTATCACCCTTTGTTCAATTATAATTATTCAAGAATTACCACTGAACTTAACTTCAAAAAAAAAAAAGCAAAATTTGTTGAGCATTATAACTCATTATGAAGATATCCATATAAGTTTATCATCTTGTATTAGGTATTATTACTGACATATTCTGTAACATATAGAATATTTGGTGATTCAACGATAATATGAGAAGGTTTCCGTCAAATATCTTTCTTAAGTCGAAAACCTGTCTGAAAATGGACTTGCGCATACTCACAGGTGTTAAGTTTGCGCGCATTTGTAAGATGCGCTATGATTGGCCAATATAAGTAATAAGTTTGCTAGTGCAAATGGTACTTATTATTATCTGTTACATAACAAACAATGATAACGTACGTAGCAACCAAAAGTTACAGAATCGCTCGATATATCCATGTGTGTTATTTTCATCCGTTATATAACATACTTGAGTTATAACAGACATAGTTATAGAATCCCACCCCAGGTCAGTTGGAGAAAGCGGATGTTTGTATGGTCGCTGTTATCACTATCAGTTTCTAGTAGTGGTGGGAATTGGTATCGGTACTATTCGATACCGGTTTTTGTAAGAACCGGGTACCCGGTTATTTGAATATGCAACTAACCGGTTCTCGGTACCGAGTCCGGTTCCGAGTCCGGTACCGATTCCAGAATCGGTTCTCGATTCCGATTCCAGAATCGGTTTTTGGTTCCAATTCCAGAATCGGTTTTCGATTCCCAGTTCACTTCGACTCGATTCCAGAACCGAGAAGAGAAATTCCGATTTTAGACGCAGTTATTGTCAATATCCATTGAAAAATAATATGTTCTGTACCTAACCGATGTTCTGTTTCGAATTAGTAGATTATGTAGTTATGAAGACTATAATTTTGGCCTTTCGAATCATTCATTGAACATATAAACTATCACTTGTATTCAGTATGTGTGAAATATTTCAACATCTTGGACAAAAATATATAGTGTATAATGTAGTTATTTACTTTTCATAGAATAAATTTTATAATCGATGACAAAGTGTGATGAAAATTTAGAGATATTATGACAATAATAATTGAGTGTATTGACAAAATCAGGTAGTTTTAGTATCAAAGACTACCCATGATGCCGCTTGTTATTTCTATTTTTGGGTAAGATTAATTTTATGGCCGGATCAAGAGCAGATGGCATACTACCATTTTCAGCCTCTTTCAGTTCATTTTAATATCATTGTTTTGCTCAATAAACTAATAAAAAAATAGGATCTCCTGGTAAATGGGAATATTTGATATTCGGGATAATTTGCAATACTCTTTGATGTTCAGAATTTTACGTTCATTCATGTTTCAAAGTCTGCATTGTCACCAATAAAATAAAAGTAAAAATAAGTAAACGTAGTTATGTATGGCAACTGTAATGTACAAAATATAGTTCCTAAAAATTCTAAATGCTCTGTTTGTTCTGGGACGAGTCACTATAATAAAATAAACGCTTAACTAAAAGCTCAGAAAGTATTTGTTACTCAAACCATTGATTGAATAATATATTATTTAATCAATGCTTAAACGTACTAGAGAAATGATATTTGCCAAGAAAGGTTTTCGGTACTAAGATTCGAACCGGAATCGAAATTCGAATCGGAGTAGAGATTCGGACTGGAATCGAGATTCGGACCAGAATCGAAATTCGAACCGAAATCGAGACTCGAACCGGAATCGAGACTCGGACTAGAATCGAGATTCGAACCGGAATCGAATTTAGACTCGATAACCGGGTACCCGGGTACCCGGTTAGTTTTGAAACCGTGGAACCGGTTCCATTTTATTCCGGTTTTTAACAGCACTAGTTTCTAGTCCAGTCAAAATAGACATTCACCCTTGCATAAATTCCCAAGAAGCTGAAAATTGACATGAATGTTAGGGATACCATTATAATGAAGTTGTGAAAAGTCCCTAACGATCCCGTGTATGCAAAAAAATTTATGCGAGGTCTAAATTCGCATAAATGGGTTTCTTGAATTTTTTAGCGGAACGATCAGTTTCATGATATAAATATCACAGATACAAATTGTAGATCTTTCAATTCTCTACAAAAATAGTCCCTACCTCTTTATTCCTAAGATCCACTATTTCTGAGAAAAAGCCATTCCAAAGTTATATTCTCCATTTATGCACACGTTGCCACGCCTCCTATGAGGAAGTGTGGTTTCTCCGGTAGGCCTACTCTATGGTCTTCTTATTGAAGTTCAATATAATATTAGGTCTTCTCATTTAACTTCTTCTTAATCTTCATCTTCCTGAGTTGACCTAAGTTGCTCAAATAACGATGCAACAGTTGTTTCATCGTTGATATGAGGATTATCTTCTGTTGAGGATTTAGTATTTGAACACGATTAACTTTGACAGCTGGTGCAGTGGTGCATGCTTGTGAACAAAGTCATCTTACTTTCTTGCAGCTGCATTTCGAATTACACTCCTTCCTGTAGCTATAAAAAAATTATTAAGGAGCTTTTCTAGTGCAGGTGGAAGTAGAGTGTGGATTGATTCCAATACATTATTAATTAGCTTCCAACCCCATTCTTCTGGGTCCAGTTGAACCTGCTAATATACTTGATAAAAATGTTGATGAGCAGAATCCGAGGTTGGAAGAAGACAAGCTAATTGAACACGTTATTTATTTGGTGTATGTTTTGCAAAAAATACGAAACGTAACTTATCTATGCAAGTAATTTAATGTTAGTGAAAAACGGACACTGCTACGTTGACAATTGAACACTAGACAGATTTTGCTCAAGGCCGCATGGTCAAATAAAATGAGGGACTGGGTTTCTTTTCATTTCATATTCTTAGAACTATCATTCAATATCAATGTACGAGTACTAATTACGCAGACTAATAGTTGTACCTATATTATACGTCCATAATGAACATAGGCAGCGTAGTCATGCATATTATTAAGAAAATAATTCTAGAATGGCTTTTTCTCAGTAATGGCGAGTCTTAGGAAAAAAAAACGGTAGGAACCATTTTTATAGAGAATTGAAGGATCTACAATTTTTGTCTGAAATATTGTTATCATTTAATCAGCCGTTCCGCTTAAAAACCCAGAAAACCCATTTTTGCGAGCTTTGACCTAGTATAAAATTTTTTGCACACATGGGATCGATAGGGACTTTCGATAACTTCATTATAATGGTATCCCTAACGTTCATGTCAATTTTCAGCTTCTTGGGAATTTATGCAAGGGTACCCCTATTTTTAAGGCTAACTTGACTGGACTATTCAGTCAGTGCCTGTATTGTAAGATGAACATACACTGTTGATAATAAGTAACTTTTGTAATGTATTCTAATGATTTTTTATGGCAACCTAAAGTTTGAATCACGGGGTATGTAGACTATATATTAATAATTGTGAAAAAAGGGAATGTATTTATTGTTTGTTGTATATTTAGGCTCTGATGAAGAGTCAATAAGATTCGAAACGTTTGCTCAAGTGATGTGAATTGTTTTTTATTTACTGATCCTGAATTATCCAACATCCGACGATCCATCATTCAAATATATTAACTTCTAGATACGATCTACATTTCAATTATTACGTTTCACGGGATATTTTCAACAACATGGGTTTACTCGAGGATATTACACAAAATTACGGACAAGAAGCAAGAGACACCCTTAAATCTTGGTCCAAGGTGCAGAAAAACAACGTGGCGACAACAAACAGAAGAACGTTCCTCTTACAATGCAAGTACAACAATTTCACTCCCTTACATATACACAGCACAGTTCAAAATCTTTGGTGCTTGATAGAAGACAGAAATCCGTGTGGTAGGGAATTTAAAAAAATTTTAAGTAATTTAGGAAGAGAACTGTTGAATTTTGAGATCAAAAGTACGTGCATTCTGCTACATAAGATAAGATATAACTCAAAAGAAACTCAAGAGTCAGCTGTCAAATTCTTGCCAATACAAATAACCAATAGCTTCCAAAATCATCAAGAACAATGGTGTGAAACACCATTTAATATTATTAAACAGAAACAGATAAACAAATTACAGAATTTAAAGCAACATAACCACAATGACACACAATTTAATAAGAATTGTGTTATAAATTTGACATAAAAATCTTTCACTGAAGATGTACAAAATTTACTCTCGTTAGGACCTGAGACAGCCATTGAGTTAAATAAGACAGAATTTTCTTTCATAAGGCTATTGACAGATATGGAAAAATGTATAAGTGGACGACAACTCAATGATACAGAAAAACAGTTCCTCAGACTAAAAACAACAATAATAATAGAAGCAGTAATGAATTAGATTTCATGTATAAGACTACGAGCAGATTTTTAAAAGACAACCCAGACATTTCAGTAACTAACTTTGACAGAAGTGATTGTACTGTGATATTAGATGTAGATTGTCATAAGTTGAAAATGAAAGAATTGTTAGATGATAGCATTACTCATAGCATTTTAAGCAATGACCCAACAACTTAATTTTAAAATTGGAATAATAAACTATTTAAAGAGTTGTGTGACAGATCGCTGATAGAGTAACAGTTTGGTCAACAGTTGAAAGTGTATAATTCTATGACTCCTAAGATTTATGGTTCACCCAAAACACACAAGCCTCCTCCTGTTCCGCTTAGACCCGTAATCTCATGTATTAATGCACCTTCATATTAAATAGAGAAATTCATTTGTCAAATTTTTAGCAAAATTCAGGATACACTAATTTACAATAGGCTCTTTGCGAATAGACTGCAGCGCCAGTAGTGGTTGAATTTGACAGTATTAGCAGGTAAACAAAACGTTACCATCGCACATGATTTTAGAATATATGTATAAAAGTTAAATTATAAAGCAATTTATTTGTAAATTTAATATGGAAATTGAAATACCACATGTTGTTTATACAAATTGTTGCGTTCCAAACTGTACAACAGTTATGGAAACACAAAAAAACAAACATTCCTACAAGTTTTAATTTTTGTAATGCTACCCTAGGCTGATGACGTGATTGTTACTTTTGGCGTCGCTGTTAAAAAGTGCTAACGGTGTGCTTGGGCGCCAATACGGTCAGTGACGCAGTTTCTGAGTGCAGACGACTGGATAGCTCAGACGGGAAGGGTTAGGGCTGTCAAAAATAATCAGCAGGAGGTAGGTGTCACGATGAGATTTATTACACACAAAAATACGACGACGATGAACATAGAACATTATTTCACAGAACACTTGCACGGATATAACTTGGTTGACGATGACGGAACGGCTGCACATGACACTCGACACTAGCGGTCGCATTACGGACCAGGGAGTACCGGGAGAGATCACTTGAATGGAAGAATTTGGTGCTTAGCTACTACCATCTAACGGGAGCCGCCGCACTCATTTTCTAATTTAATTCGGATCTTGAATTTTAGTTCCCATTGGAAAAATTTGAACAAACGTCGATGTAAGTCCTGATGTAAGAAAATAAGACTGTTTATCAATGTCAAATTATAATTTTTAAAATTTCCAGTTGTTTGTGTATTGATTTTGATAGTTAAACGCTACAAGAAGTTATCAAAAAGCAAGTACTGCAAGTCAATTGTAAGTTTGTTCTATATTCCTCTGTTCGCATGTTATAAAATATGATTATTCTAGGCGCATATCTGCTGGTTCCATTCCGCGACCTGCAATTTTCCTATCAGTGCAAATGCAATTATACATGATGTAGTTCGAGCACAATGATGAATATTGGGCTAAGATATTTTCTGGACTTCACAAATACTTGGAGTTTCAAACAATAAATGAATAAGAAGCATTTGGGATGGATGGAGATTTGCCAGCTGCAATAATAACATGATGCTAGAACTGGAAATGAATATTCATAACGGAAGATGCGCCAATTTCTCTATATCATATGAAACCAAGAAAAAGTAATACTCTTCAGTCTTGACGTTACTTTAGAATTCAGGCAATCGAAGAAAGTTCAATAAGTTCATAATCACATTGTGTTCATGCTTCTCGAAAGTGCTAAAGGATTTTCCAGTCGTTATATAGGAGGTAGAATGAAGAAAAATGGAATATTCGTCAAAAAACTGAGACAGTAGGAAGTATTAAAGTGGAGTGAATCTCAAAACTATTCAAATTGTCTACAGTCTTGGATTAGTGATATTCGTCCAGTTTTGTTATAACTCCTTCTAGTTACTATCTACTGCCTATTTATCACCATGAAAGATTCAAGACTGAAATTAAGAGATCTAAATTAGAAAAAAACTCAATAATCCAAAATTGTGGGTCAGTATGAGCTCTTTTGAGAATATGGCTACTGATTTTTATGCTTTAATAGCACAACTTCAAAAATTTTCGAATATTTGTATCCAATGTCTTTCTACTTTTTTTCACAATGGAGTTTAAATACTGTGGAAAGTAATGAATTCAAATACTGTGGAGAGTAATTTCAACATAAGTATGACCTACAATTTAAAAAATGAAAGAAAAATTGGAACATTTCTTGAGAAAAGACACTCTAAAGAAATTGACTTATAGCATTTTAGCTCAAATTAACAATTTGCATAGTAACTACAGAGTTGGATCTAACTTTAGGCATATGAAACTACTTTATTCAATTTAGAATATGTAAGATATTGAATGTATTGCAATACTGTGAAAAGTAATTTTATTTCAAGGTATGATCCACAGTTGGAGAAGACATTTTACAAAAATAGATTATTCAAATTCAGTGATTAATAGCTTATTTAACACAAATTTTGAATGAATTTTACAACAACGGATTTATTAACTACAATTGGATCACACTCTATGTATAAAGTAACTTTATATTTTATCCCAAAACCTGATATTTGCACAAATATTCTGTTGATAACATTGATTCGCATATACAAACATTTAAAATACATATATTTTTGGAAAATTCCTTTGACTTTTCTATTTATAGTACCTAACCACAAAAAACTAATTTAGATCTGGAACCATGGTTATATAGCTATCAGAGACCTCGGTGGCAGCGGCCGCAACTATGTTCATGCGCATAATTTTCAACATTGAGTGATCTCTCTCGGTACTCCCTGTTACGGACCCAGGCGGACGCAGATGACAAGAAATCCTTCTATGCGGGTGAAACCAAACTTTCTTCCTCGCAGTGATTCTACGTTAAGTCGGTTCGATACTGTGAGCCCTCCAGCAGTGATTCTACGTTAAGTATTTCGAATACTGTGGAGTCAGCAATGACTTCGCCAGCGGTGCTTCTACGGTAAATCAATCAAACGCTGTGAAATCACGAAGACTTCTTTAGCGGTGCTTCTACGTTAAATCAATCAAACGCTTCGAAATCACGAAGACTTCTACAGCGGTGCTTCTACGGTAAATTATTCAGAAAATATTCTAAGCTCAGAAAACAGCAAAAATATTTTAAGTTCAAAACAGCAAAAATATTCAAAGTTCAAAACAGCAAAAATATTCTCAGTTCCTTTTACGGACTAAGGAATAAGACAAAACAAACTCACAAATTGTGTCAGACAGTTGTGCTAACGGACTTAGCACAAAACCTTCACTCAGACGGTGAACACTCTGAAGATGACGCACGGTATCGGAACTGGAAGCGTACTTTGGATCGGCTGCTCGGAAGACTGGACTTACAAAGAAGTGACTTAAGTCGGCCAGAAGGCGTTATTCATACCCATCTTTTAATGAAACCTTACCTAACATGTTTTTAAATTAAATTCATATTAGCGCTAACAATAATGTGAAGAAGACATAAAGAAAAAAGAAGAAGTAATTTTACAAATACAAATTTCATTACAATAATACATTTTCTATTACTCTCCTGTCGGATACATCCTTTCCTGATTTTATTTCCTGAACATTGAAATTGTCCTAAATATTTAATCGGTCGGTAATATAGAAAATGTCAAGTGTCGGATCTACCTGGATCGAGTTAGTGTATAGTCAAAGGTCACGCAGAACGTCAAGCAACAAAAATATACAATATACAACATATTTACAGGACAACAGTTGATTACATTCAAATTTTATTACGGTAAGACACAAGACATAAATACAGATCATACGACATCAATTGCTTTTCATTTCAGGTGTTCTTGAAACCTAACCTCATTCCTCCACATGTGAAATATATCAAACGGATACAAAGCAGTTGAAGACTGATGGACTAACTGTAAGCGGTGTTGTATGTTGAAGCAGAATTACTGAATTTAAAATTTACAGGATGTGCAAGAGGTGAATTAAATTTTGATGTGCTTAAAAGATATTGACGGTAGCAAAAGGCTCTGGGATGTGCAACAGTGACGGATTTTGGTGCCTAATTCGTCACAAGTTTTCATCCAGAGAACATGAAATAGGAATGAGAAAAAAATGGATCCAGGCTATTAAACAAGTGGAGAAAGTAAAAAGCAGTCAATAATAATGATAGAATATGTATTGAATGTAGGAATTACTTGATGAAACTGGAAAATTTATGTGAAAAGTTAGGTTGAACCATTGTAAGTTATAGCAATTCTGTAGATATTATTTTTATGTATCGAATAAGTTGAAACGCATGCAAAATATCTCGCGTTTTATCAACTTAAGGCAATGTGAAGAAATATACTTTCATATGACATGTTTTGATTCGTTCAACAGACATTTAGCAGCCTATAATCAATTACTCTAAAATAACATATTTTACTACGATAAAAACTCTATACGGACAAGAATTAGTCGACTTTTGCTCTGCAACATGCGCGGAATTAAACTCTTATCCAAAAGCAGTTTTTCTTCAACATTAAACACATGCTTACTCTCTTGGACTAATTTTCCTTCTTCTAATATTGTACTCCAGTTACAACCAAACCAGGTTATATAAATTGACATCCTGTTCCTATGATAACTCCATTAGTCATCATTCACTTGTGTTTTTAAACTTAGTTCAAGCTTCAATATAAACTTTTCAGCTCTTATTTACTTATTCCACGTGATGACAATTTAAATTTTTACCTGCAGCTTTTTTCAAAATTAACCACACCGAGCGCTAGTGTCGCTCTCCAACGTTTGCGCAAAGAGCCTATATAAAAAACTCATATGAATTTGTCAACAGATGTCAAAACCACATTTTGCCAGATAACTTCATGTTGATATCACTGGATGTAACATCCTTGTTTACTAATGTCACCAAAGAGTTAGTATTTGATGCAATTGACTAATTTTGGAATGAAATCACTAATCACAAGATTATTGACCAGCATACTTTCCAAAAACTGAAAGCATTTTGTTTTGAGAGCAGTTACTTCAGCTTTGATGATAAATTTTACCAGCAGATTGAGGGAAGTGCGATGGGATATCCAACCTCTCCTATTCTATCAAATTTAGTGATGACTAAACTTCTTGACAATGTAATAGAAAATTTACCTTTTCATCTTCCATTCATTTATCTATATGTGAATAATATTGTCACAGCCATTCCATTTAATGCCGTGGATGTTACAACGAATAGTTCAACCGATACCATGATAAAATTGAATTCACTATTGAAACAGAAAATAATAACTGTTCACTGTTTTTAGACACTTTGATAATAGAGAATGATGAGAAATCTCTGAAGATAGATTGTCATAAGGAGCCTACATCATCAGATGAAATGTTACATTTTGAATCAAATCACACTATTACACAAAAAATTGCAATTATAAAAAGTAATATTGAAGATTAAAAGACTAAGTAGTGTAGAATTCCATCATAAAAATCTAGAACAGTTGAAAATTAAATTGAAATCACATGATTATCCATCAAATTTAATGAATAAAATTTCTAATGAACATACTAGGGTGGCGAATGAGAGTGGAAATAACAATAACGCGGAACGTAGTAATAATGAAGAGATCGATAACAATAAAAAACAAGTCATGTATTCCAAGCTGCCCTTGATCAGGGGTCTGTCACACAACCTTGGCAAGTTACTGAGCAGCGACGGTGTCAACATAGTCTTCTACAATGACAAAAAAGTTAATAACTTACTCAGTAAATTGAAAGATAAAGTTCCAGAAATGGACAGATCAAATGTGGTTTATAGGGTCTCTTGTTTAGACTGCAGTGCGGTATACATTAGGCAAATTAAGCAATACCTAAAAAATAGAATAAATAACCAAAGAAATGACCGTAAGAGTTTCGAGTCTGAAAAAACAGCTTTAGAGCACAACATAGTATCGATAATCATCATAATTATAACTTCAAGAATGTAGAAATAGTAGATTCAGCAGAAGAATTCAGAACTCGTAATTTTTTTGGAGATGGTTCACATATTTATGAACAAAAAAGTATCAATTATAGATCAGACACTGAATACTTAAGTAAATGTTATCAAAATATTCTAGAAAACTTGCAAAGAAGTTCATAGTTTGCGCCAAATGTGCACTGCACTGCGGAATAAAGAAGAGATTCAGCCAGGTCAGTTGGGGGAAGCGGATGTTGGTATGGTCGCTGTTATCACTATCAGTCAGTGCCTGTATCGTAAGATGATCATACACTGTTGATAATAAGTAACTTCTGTAATGTATTCTAATGATTTTTTATGGCAACTTAAAGCTGGAATCACGGGGTATGTAGACATAATATCAATAATTGTAAAAGAAAGGAAATGTATTTGATGTTTGTTGCATATTTAGGCACTGTTGAAGAGTCAATAAGATTCGAAGCGTTTGCTCAAGTGATGTGAATTGTTTTTCATTTACTGATCCTGAATCATCCAAGATCGACGATCCATCATTCAAGTAATTCAAGATATTACACCATCAAATCAAAAGGAGTTTCTGGACTTATTAAGATTTGTGTTTGACACTAGTTATTGCACTTATGATTCCAAATTTTACAAGCAGCTGATTGGTAGTCCAATGGGAGCCATTATCAGCTCGATAATAGCCCAATATGTCATGGATGTACTCCTGGAAAATTGCATCCCAAAGTTAAGTTTCCAGTTGCCGTTCCTGAAGAAATTTCTCGTCGACATTGTAACAGCTGCTCCTATGGACAAACAGAATAATATAATATCAATTTTCAACAATTTCAATACTTACTTGCAATTCACCATGGAGGATGAAGAAAATAATTGCATACCCTTCCTAGATACCCTAGTAACTAAGGACACTTCAGGCACTATTACTCTTGATTGGTACCAAAAAGCCATCGCCTCACAAAGGTATATGCACTACCTGTCTCAACAACCTGAATAAATGAAATTGAATGTTGTACTAGGCCTTAGAAATGGGATACTCAAGATATCTCATCCAAACTACGATCTAAAAAATTTGGAAGAACTGAGAGATATTCTATTGAAAAATAGCTATCCACTTAAACTATTGAACACCCTGTTATTCAAATTTCAAAGGAATGCTGAAACCACAGATAGTCCTGCACAAATACAGTAAGCTAAATATACATACATTCCATTTATAGAAGACTTGACACCAAAAATATTGAAAGTCGTTAAAGATGACAGTACAAAAATAGCTAAAAAAATGTTGTGTAACTATAAAAACATATTTACCAAGTTAAAAGATCCAACACCAATTTTACAGCAATCAGATGTGATTTATATTCCTTGTAAAAGTTGCGACTTGAATTGAAACAACTCACAAAAGTGACAATAAACTTAAACCATAAACTTAAACCATCGTCCACAGCACTTGCAATCCACCAAAATACCAAGAAACACGAAATAGATTATGAAAATGCAACAGTATTGGATTCGGAAACAAATCTATTTAAACGTACACTTCTGGAGATGATTTACATCCATAACACAGCATCTTCCATGAATAAAAAAACGGATATAGATAACTTGAGCTCTATATATGTTTACTTGTTAAAATTGTCAAATAAATGCTCTGTTAACAACAACATTCAAATGTCAACCAACAGCTGACTGTAGTGACGTGGCTTACAGTGTAGCCAAAACTATTTAATTTCACTAAACTCAAACAATTGCTCTGGGTAGCAGATCTGCGTGTTGCCAACTATTGTTAAGTTCACAAATTGACCAACAGTCCATCACACAAAAATGTTTTCTGTCCTAACTTGTCGAAGTTTAGTCTTAATTTTAAAGTTGTAATACGCATACTGTTTTTCCAAAAATTTGTAACAAAAAAAAGTCTGTGATAGTTTCTAATTCAATATTTTAATACAAAGAAAAAAAATTGTTCGTCAAAATTAACAATTCAAATAAGCTGAACTATTTATAAATTCATTATTTGAAAAATAGGGTTCTAAAATGGTTCAAAAATCATAAAACTGCTAAATCAACTCTACGTGTGACCAAAGTCCAAGCCAGCCAGACGCTGACATGAAGAATTACAGAAACTTCCCACAAACTTATAATAGTTGATTTGATATTTTGTATTGTAATAATTAGTTATAAATCGTTACCTGTAATGTTGACATCTCTGAAATCTCTAAATACTATTGTAACTTATCCGAAATAAATTTTTGAGAAACTAAACTTGAAAAAGAAGTTCTATGATTGGCGCAGTTGGTAAGATACTCAAACGGCATACAGAATCGATTCCGGTACGTTTCTACGTTTTATTGAGTATCGTTCGGTAGTGTCCACTGCAAACCGTCACAGGCCTTCCAATGAGCGAACATCGTGAAGAAGACTTCAAGGTACTTTCCTGAAGAGAACAGCAAATCCACCAGCGCATCAAGTCCGACGAATACAGGCCTGCTGCACCACGACCCAAATTGAAGTCCTCCACGTCTGAGAAGAAGACATCCGAGCGACACATGGACAAACTACCCATATTTCTGTGAGTCATATGTCATTCAGAGATACTTTTCCACTTTTGTATTCAGATCTAGAAAACACAGATACAGAATAGGATTCCTCTGACTCACTATGGCCCGGTTTCACCAGTCAGTTAAATCTATCTAGAGGTTATTTTAAGTTGATAACTATAGTTACAATTGTATCAACAATAGTTTTCGTATAGAGTAACCTGTGGATAAAGCTAACTGGCTTTGGTGAAACTGGCCCTAAATTATTCAAATACAAGCGATTTATTCTATTACGAATCATTTGATCAAATATCAAATTGAACCATGTTGATCCCAACGGTACCATAAGATAATGTTAGACCAATTTCGAAAAGGGAATACTTAGACATGATCCCAGAGTTTCACGGGGATAATAAACATTCATCCAGATTTTTGGAAGTTTTGCGAAAAACTTGTAACTGAATTTTATAATATTGAAGAACAAACAGATTTTCAAGATGAACTCTTGATGCACACAATTCTATCAAAAATTAAAGGCGAAGCTGCCGGCAATCTTGCAGCATCAGTAATAACCTCTTGGTTAGCTGTCAAACGGATTTGTTGAATTCTTACTCCCACAAAAGAGATTGTCTTACGTTAGGTATCGAGCTTACAGAACTTGAGCAAAACAATAATATTCCATTCGAATTCTACAGTGAAATTCAGAAATATCTAAATTTACGAATATCTCACGTAAATAACTATGATATTGATAATGCTGCCGTACTCTCCTATCATTTTCGTGAGCACGCACTTCGTTTATTATAAAGAGGTCTCAAAGAACCTCTTGGCACTCTTATGAGATCAAAAAACCCTAGAGATTGAAATGAAGACTTGAGCATGTTAACGCGAGTGTCTTGCAATTCTGTACTATCTACGGTTTTGCAAGTGTAAAGGGGAGAGAAGAAAAGTAGGTGTGTTAGGGCGTTCCCTAGTAAGTAGTAAGCACTCGATATACGTTATTGCAGTGAGCAATGCTAACTGTCTAATACGTATGACGCAGCTTTCAAGGGTTTTGAACGTACCTCACAATTGGTTATTTTATGACAAAAAGGGACGTTCTCAAAAGTCATGAATCTTTTGAAAGATAAAATGTCAATTATTTCTAGTGTTACACAAGAGTCAGGAAATAATCTTGATCTTGTCTTGAAATTGCAAGACATGAAGTATTTTCTATTTTCCAAGACAAGACAAGAAAGTATTATCATTGATATCTTGACAATAAATTTTTAAAATCCGCATTTATTAATCTATTATGAAAATATCAGAATCTGCTGTGGCCTTCATAGTCTTTCCCGATCATAAATTTCATGGTAAGTTTCATCACTGTTTCATGGATTTAGAGTGTCGCACCAATTGTCAAAGTGTCAGTGCCAAATGTCATTGTCAAAATGACAGTTATCATTGTCATAGTGGCAGCCTTCATTGTCAAAATGTTAGCAGTCATTGTTATGGTAACCGATGGCGGTTATATTTCAATCCTTACAAAATTAGTATTTTGGAAAATGAAGAGTATTCATTTATTACGGGGTCTTCGATATCTACAAAGAAACTACAGATATTCATATTTGACAATATCTATATATTACGAGTACTTTTCTCTACAGTGTTAGCCAGAAAGTTCACAACAAATAGGGCTTGTATGTACAGAAATATTAGAATTTTGAGTTCTTTGAAATAATATGTACTAGCCATGAATTTGTCTTACTTTAAGATTATCCACTATTGTCAATGCTGCCAAGATATTGATTACCTATAATCATATTTGAGAATAATAATCATATATCATCATATATTATCCCATATATTGCAAGCTTTCTGGCAAATACTGTAATTATCGTCAAATACTTGAACTAGTAACTCATCTAAATTAAATTACAGTTTATAGATGAATCTAGAATGAACATTCGTAAGTTACATATCTAAATTAATATCCCTGATGGGTAAAGCATGTTCCGTTCTACTGTCTATTATTTAAGGAAGAATACAGTTGAAGTAAAAGGAGTGCAATCTGGACTCCATTTTTGTTCTCCAGAAATTGTCATCACGGGATATCTGACAAAAATACAGATCTTACTATTTCAATATAATAAAATTGATATTCCAATTATTCTTACCTTCCCTGCAAGAATTCCTTTTGGAGTCCAAAATATAAAATAGCAAAATGTCCTACCAGTTACGTGAAGTTGACCTTGTATTTGATAGTAATAGGTATGACTTTTCTTGAGTGAAAATCTTCCGTCAGTATATAAGTTAAAAGTAACCTTTTTATTTTTGATTGCTTCTTGGGGAGAGAGCATGGAAGCTTTCGCGGGACATTTTACTTCGATAATGGAATCCTTATCGACGAGTCCATCAGGTGTTGCCGCTAAATAAAAAGCTGTGGAATCCACAAATAGTCTACATTTTGTAACTTGAAATTTGTAATCATCTTGAAATTGTTTTATTGCAAGTGGCTCCTTCTCGATGCCGTATTTGGTAGCATTATTTTCATGGAAATATGAAAATAATAAACTACGAACTGTTGCTGCCGTGTTTATCGAGTGACGTAGTTTACAAATTCTGCCAAAACTCGAAGCAGTCAGTCTTTTGAGTCTTTCCGTCTTCCAAAAATTACATGCACTTTGTTCTGTGGTGCTTTCTTCCAATTCTTTCATTTGGTCTTCCTTTTTTTTCAATTTATTGAGAAATATCCCTTTTTCTTTTTCAAACAGCTCTGGACACATATCGGACTCTGATGGATTAGCAGCTGAAGGACTGTAGTCTGCATCATTTCCTGTGAATAAGTTCCTTCTTCTTTTTTGTTGCAGTATATTTCAATTTGCATATAATTTCTCTTTGTTGGCAATATATTTTTTTGTATATCTACCAGGGCCCTTTCTGGTCAATGACTTATGCATGATATAGTGGTATTTGCCACAAGAATTATGCGACAGTGCTGCAGCATTACAACGCATTTCATAGGAGAACCGTTTGGTATAATTTACTCTCTTTCCCCCCACGAATTTCGCAACAACCGAATTATACCGCTTTGCAACATTGCTATTTTTATGTAGAATGAGACTTTTGGAATTTTTCATTAGTCGGAAATTGGGTTAACACAATATATCATTCATTATTCCACTTCCCTTCATTTCCGGTACATAATTAATTTCTGCTTCTTTTGCACCATTGCAGAAGTATGAATCGCATGATGAATGACTACTAAACACATGATACGGTGAGTTCAATATATCTTTTTTCAGAAACTGACATTTCACTGGTAAAGGATGTAATTCCTCTCTCTGTGTCTTGGTTGCACAATCCACTGCTGTCCGAAGTCAACTTATATTTGCTGTTAGTATATCCCTTGTTTGTTTTGTAACGTATTTTTCGCTTGAACTGTGCCTCTTCTTTGATAATTTTAATAATTTAGCACAATAATTCCGAAGCAAATGATTGTAACACTCAATTTTTTCAATTAAATGATCAGGGCCATAAGTTCGAGATTCTAGTAGCTTACGATAAACACTGCTTCACCGTCGCCAACAAAATGAATATATTGTAATCCGTGCATTTTCACGCTACAGTTGAAGCCTTCCTTCTGGAACGGAAGCTCAATCGCAGCATTCCGCTCATCGCGATGCCGATGGCGGACGTGCTGCCCGAGACCACGAACAGAGGCATATGAAGAGCCACAGTGTTCGCAGATATGACAAGTTACAAAGGGGGGAACTACTTCTTCAGTGTCCTCGGCTATAGGCGAGGACGCTGCGTTTGTAACAGCAGGTCCGGGGGTCAGAGGACCCATCCGAATTCTGCTTTCATTATTTATTTGTGAGCCTGCGTTACAAAATGATTCGACCGTGTACAGGGCTTGCATGGCCCCGTACGGCCGTCGCCAGCAAAATAACCCCCACTCGCCTCCTAAAGAGGGTCTGGTCGGATTTCGAGTGGGGGAGCCAGATGAAATGACTGAAAAAGGGGACCTTCGCAGGACCAGGGGCCTGTTGGGAAACAACGAAGAGTGTTGTTCCCAATGATGTAATATAATCCCTTGCATCAACGGGCTCGTCCGCCGACTTTTGTCAGACCATGGTTAGACCAAGGAATGTCCAGCGCCACCACGAGGAGGTAGCCGGTCGGACTTGACACTAATGTGTCCATTTGGACTTAGGGTTTTACAGCCACCTAAGTGGAGCACTTGTGACCGCATGACAAGACACCTTTTACCTTATCAAATAACAATACAAAAGGCGCTTGTCGGGGCACAATATTTACAATTGTACTGTGTCCGGGTGTACTGGGAATTTTGCTTCAACTAGGCAAGCCTAGACAGGCGTACATTCCGTTAGAGAACCTTTTCGAGAACAAGTCCCCTACTAGTGTTCCGCCCTCCATGCCTGTATTAGAGACGTTGTAGGAGGACTAGTAGTACCTTTTCACAGTCGCACTCGCTCCCTTCGGAGTTAGAGCACGGCCCACTAACCTCTTAAGGAACCATGGCATCACTAATACGATGACGAGTAATATGGATACCTCAAGAGAGTAATAGTTACTCCCGTATCACTTTCCATTTCTGTGGAAGGACCTGTCCAATTCTTGAAACATTTGTGATGTGCAGGATCAATCTCAAGAGTACGGGCTTTGTCACAAATACAGCTATATTTATTTTTCACTCCGAGAAATGATATCTTCCCAGGTTTTTCTCCCACAATGCACGCCTGCAAAATATAAAAAATGTAAATTGTGTTTAAAAAAAAACAGTAATCACTTACAACTCCTGATAGTGCATTATAATTAGTCCTATATGATCGTTTTAACCATGCCCCATCAACTACGACTGTTATTTGAGGGATGCCTTGGTCATTCACATTACCACATTCAATAGCTAATTGTACTCCTTCTTTTCCTGCATCCTCAATTGATGACCCCATAGAATCATAAATTACATCATACAGTTAAGTTTGACTTCTCTTGAAAATGTCATTAGACATAGCAGGCAAGTTCAGAACATCAGATATTTCATTGAGCTGTGCATGACCGTTTCCTGTGACAATTACAGCTGAAACAGCCGCCGTGTTTATGTCAATTTCTTTGCTTTCAGGGTCATTACTTTGCAATATCAGTAATTCGTGACACATTTCACATTTAGAAGAAAAACTCCGAATGAAATCCTTTTTTCTCTGACAAACTTCATATGCGAAAAGTCACAGCTAAACAGTGGATTCTGTTGATGTTTTTGTATTGTCGTGAACCAATATCCAACATCGATTATACGTCTCCCACAAGGAAAAGAAGTATTACCATTAGCCTCTATCAGTGACGTATGAGAGCTACTGGAACATAATAATGATTGATAATTGAATGAAGCAGGAGAAACAATCGATAGAATTACCGTGCTAATGAAGAACTAGTTTCATCGAACTCGGAAAGAAAATTACAACCAGATTCTCTCAGGTCTTTTGTCGAGACTCTTAAAAATAACATAATTTATAATTTGGTTGATATAAATATCCGAAGAGATTGTTTTAGTACCTTGTCGAACAAGTCACATTACAAAGATCATTGTCTATTCCAGTGTCGGAATCGTTTGACTCTATATTTTCATTAACCTCCCTCTCTATATCATCAGGTTGAGAACTAAAGAAAAAATTTTTCACTCTCTTCAACTTTCGGCAAAAGTTATTCTATACATACGTGCTACTTGTATCGGCAACTATATTCTCACTCGTATCCGGAATACCAGTATTACTGTGTCAGTGCGCCTTGCTCTGAAATTTTTGAAAATTGATTATACTTAGTGAAAAAACTATTGATTAATCATTGAATTCCTGTTATAGTCCGAGACAAATTATTTTAGTATGGCTTCAGGAAATCTTCACAGTAGGGGGTCTATAAGCAGCTAATAAATTTCCTTTTTTCTGGGTTGTACTAAACTTATTTTGACTTTAATTTTAATATTACCTTGAATTTAAAATAAAGTTACAGTTTTAGTATTAATTCAAATTTTAAAATTGAAATATATATAAAATAATTACCTAATACTTTTTTCTTACTTGAATATTATGTTCTAGGAAAAATACAGAAATTTACCTGAAAGAAAAATATTCTTAATACCACCCTTTTTCATAGGTAAACAGACCTTATGCTGTGCCGCGGTTTACCATGCTATTAGCAAGTAAAGTCATGCTAAAATAAATTGACCTGTACTATATAAGCTTCCAAATTACTGCTTTTCTTACGCTTGATGGAAAAATTCAGACTATGCGTCAACTTGGAATAACGACCAGCCATAACTTAATGAAAAAAAAAAAAAAATGCGTTATTATGTGAAAATATATAAAATGTTTGTATCTTTCATTATGTCAGATGATCTAGTGAAGCTGTGAAGTGAATTTTGAAAACAATAGTATATCATGCTACAAGGACCGAACGACCGTCATTATTTTCATTCTAGAGCTTTTAAAAATTTGAATGTATTTAATCTATTTTTCGTAACACGTGCACCGAAAGTATCCTATTACAAAACTGTTTTCAGATTCTAAGCCATGGAAACAATAATTATCATTTATTACCTACTGACAGGGAATGAATGATTATTATTCACCTGCTAAGAGAAATAAATTGTAATTGTGGATAATATATGCCGTTGGTAATCTTCACGTCCCTCTTTGTGCAAATTGAAAAAAACCTTACATTTAGGACTGAATGAAAACTTATATACGCACAGTTTCGCTACACAATTAATTCTAAGAGTGAGGCTCTCCAAATCGAATTGCAACAAAAATGTTGTTTCTTTCACAAAATCTTTCGAAATACAAATTGAATCTTGATTGAATGAGCCACCGATAATTAAGGAAAATGTTGCTCATGAATGTTGTGATAATTTATTTAAAGACTAGTTTTAGTTATTTCATAATTTATGATATATACTACCGTTCATAAGATAAAAGCAAAGAACTAAAAATTTCCATCAACTAAGCTTGAGTACCACTGGTTGTAAAAAGCTTATCTATGAACTCCAACTTATATTTTTGATTAGTCCTTTTATCACTCGTATTTTGACATCACATGCAAGTGTTCGTCAATTGTTCTTTCAAATAAGTAATTTTACTCTATCGTATTTGGTATCAAAATAAAGCTCATGTGGAGATAATGCTAGCAGGCTTGGTAAATATCAAAAATTGATAGTTGAGTAGTTGAACTCACGTTACCATCTTCAAATTACACTTCCGGCGGTCAAATGTCGGAACTGTATATTCCAATTAATTGAAAACCTCGAGAATCTACAAAAGAACTCTTTATCCACAAGAATACTTATTTTATGTGAGGACTAGAAAATAACCGCCCTCTGTCACTGCTGTCACTTACTTAGTTTTTTTTATAGATTTTTGGGGTCTTCAATTAATCCATTAATCCCCAAAAATCTATAAAAGAGCTCCTTATTTATAAAAATAATTATTTTATGTGAGGACCAGAAAATAACTGTCATCTGTCACTTTAACAATGACAGCCGTCACTTTGACAATGACAGCTTTCACTTTGAAATATGCAATTAATTGATGCGATATTTTGAATTTCTGAAACTGTATATTTTCTATTTCATATTGATGAAATCTGCTGTGTTCATCTCAGTACTTCCCCGACCATAAATTTCATGTCCAGTTTCATCGCTGAAGTTTCAGAGATTTGGAGTGTCACGTCAATCAATTGGGTATTTCGGAGTGACAATGACAGCTGCCATCTTTAAAGTGACAGCTGTCATTGTTAAAGTGATAGCTGTCATTGTCAAAGTGATAGCTGTCGTTGTCAAAGTGACAGCTGTCGTTGTTGAAGTAACAGCAGTGACAGATGGCAGTTATCTTTCAGTCCTCACATAAAATAACTATTTTTGTGAATAAAGAGTTCTTTTGTAGATTTTTGGGGCTTTCAATCGATTAGAATATACAGTTACGACATTTGACCGCCGGAAGAGTAATTTGAAGATGGTAACGTGGGTTCCACTACTCAGTTATTAATTTTTGATATTTACTAAGCCTATCTTCCCGACAGCTCAAAATTGATACCAAACTAGACATCATATAAATGACTTGTGATAGGAACAATAGGAAGAGCTTAATTTTGATACCAAATATGATAGAGCAAAATTACTTATTTTTAAAAAACAATTGATGAACACTTGCATGTGATGTCAAAATATGAGTGATAATAATTCTCATTGTTTCTCTGGCTCAAAAAAATATAACGAATTCTATGATAATTAAAATTTCGATAATAACAAATGAATCACCGATAATTCAGAAAAATGTTGCGAATGAATGTTGTGCCAAATTATTTCAAGATCAGTTTTGGTCATTTAATTTTTTATGATAAATACTACCGTTTATAAAATAAACGCAAAAATCTAAAAAGTTCCATCAATTAAGTTTAAGTACCACTGGTTGAAAAAAAGCTCTCTATGAACATCAACTCAGATTTTTGATCAAAAATTCAAATATAAAATTTCCTTCAAAAATTCGTAGGCGTTTCTGGCGTTATTGTGCTTACACACAGACCGACAGAACGACTTTTATTAAAATTATGTTTTTCGGTTTCAGTAGGGTCTAAAACGTGAAGAGTCATCAGAATCTCGAGCTGTCAAAAATCACGATTTCACTTTAATATCAACTAGATACCTATATCCAAATTTCTATCGAGTCAGAAAAACTTTGGAGCTCAAAGTGTACATACTATATACTATTTTTGATTTTTCAAATCTCATTTTCAATTTCAATGACATCTCACGTAAATTCATACTGGGGCAAATAGCATGCACGACTTATTTTATTGATTGATATTATATTCTGTTCTTCACATTTTCTATGCTTTCACACTCACAACAAATGCGAACACTTTGGCGAACATATCTCATTGTACATTTTTTTTTAATCTAATTTCAACTTGACAGATAACTATAAAATTTAAAAGAATGCCAATTAATGACAATTCTATAATTTAGAATTAAAAGCTTCCGAAGTTGATAGCAGTTCAGTAATAGGATACTTTCAGTGCACGTGTTACAAAAGAACTTCTTATTTCTAAACTTTGTAATTTACAAAGCATAAAAAAGACACTATTGGCTACTGAACAATTTATTGAAGCAATGTTATACTTTCAGATATAATGACACTATTGGCTACTGAATAATCATTATTGAAGAAGTAATATACTTTCTAAGTTTTCAACATCTATAAAAACAATTTGACTTACCTAATATTTTTAAAATGGAACTTCACGAAAATCACGATCCCTTTTAGAAAATTATTAACTTTTTTCACACAGAGCACACGAAAAGAGTATAACAAGTGTTCGAAATGAACTGAGTGAGGGCTCATTTCTCAGCTCATTTATACTTACGTCATCTCTGACTCAAAGCTGTAGATTCAATCTAGTGCAACCGATCGACCAAGAAAAACGCGCCTGTATCAAACCTGAGCAATGAATTTGTTCCAAACGAAAAGTATGCATGTGTCAAATGTTTCAATTCTAATTGCATCAATCAGAACATAGATGAGTTCAGAGTGAGAATAGAATCAGTAATTCATGCAGCAAAAGTGTGAAATTGAGCATTATGACATGAGGCCAAGTATAAAATTGTTGGCCGAATGTCATAACGCTCATATTGTATATGAAACTTTTTCTACGATCCTCAACTGCCATATTTTGACAACTATTGAGCGCAGAGCAAGAAAGTCAAAAGCATAATTTGACTTTTCGCACAACCGTAGAAATATGCTATTCTATAATCACGCAAATAATTTGGACAACTAGAATGAAGCGAAGATTAGTTGGTGCTGTGCTATATATTTGTGGAATGAATATTCATTTTATCAACAACATGGAAGAAGATACGGTCGATGAATGTAAAGAGGAGAAAAAAAGGAGATTGTCCCGATTTGAAATTTCTTCCAACTACACACAGTTATGCAATTTGATTTACTAATTATCATTAGTAACAAATTGATCGCAATGAATAGAAAGCAAAGCAAAACTGCGAACAATATGAATGTGAGATGTAGTATAACTTGTGCAATTTGTATCTGTATTTATATTATGTACTTATTTACTCTCTCCAGCACTTATCAAAAAGGCAAACCAACCTCAAAGTATGAATTATGTAAAGCACATTGATCATCCCTTCTTCTGAGAACAACAAATCTCTAATCCTTTTTTTCTTATTATAATTTTATAACTATAAACTGTAATACTGTTCAGAAGAACAATGCTGTATCAACAGATTTGTATAATCTCTAAGAAAACTTCCTGAAACCCAAAAATCCTAATCTTCAATTCCGTCTTACTATAACTGTAAATAAGAATAATTTTCGAAAACAATGCTTTAATTACTGATTTGTATAATCCCTAACAAAATTTCAAGTTGCAAACCTTTGTGAGATTTAAAAAAGCCAAATAGTACCATAATTCTATCTCGATTCAAATATTTCTTCCTTGATCAAATAGAAATTTCTGATAGCACAATGCTGTGACTGAATTTCTAGTTCAATATTGAAATTTCAGTTTTGAGGCTGAGAATTTCGTGAATCTGAATTGTTTGCTAACATCCAGTTTCTAGCAGGTAGTGTCATAAACCAAAAGGCGAAGTTCTATTTAACTCTCAATTCTCTCATTTAGTGCTGCCACTCGCTGTGGACAAATTTCAACAAAATATTCGAATTCTCACCAAAACAATTATGGAATTTACTCAAAATATACACTACAAACTTTTTTCAAAAAAACAGTGTTTAAACTTCTCGAAATTCTGTATACGGGTTCAGAAGTAGAAATTTGAAATTGATCCTCAGTATCGCGTAAAACTGGATTTGAAATACAGCAATTTGTTGTCACTTTAACAACAATTATTTAACAAATGGGTAATTGTATCAAAAAAAGTAAGGTGAGCTTTGTGTATAAGCACTCTATTTCTTTCAAAATGTCCTTGAATCAGGTTTCTAAGTGGTATGATAGGGAAGTAAATAACAAAATAAGATGAGCGTTTTTATCAAGCCATGCTACATCAAGACTCGCCTAAACCAATGATTCTCAATAAGAAAGTTCACCCAAATCACATGCTAAAATACAACAATATAAACCAAAACATATTCCAAACAATCACATTCTCCAACCAATGTCTCAACCTCACAAAAATACTACTCAATTAACCTATAGACCTATGTCTCATCCAAATAATCAAAGTAATCAAAATACGAGTAACTTCCAATCAAATCGAACAAACGTTTTCAGACCAAATCAAATGAGAAATCTTCCTAGACTAACTTTGAGTACAAGTACCGATCAATCTTTTACTCCACGTTCAGGTCCGTCTCACAATAATTATTCACAACAACAATACCCATCTCGTTTCTACCAGCAAAATCGTCGACCAGATATTATAGTTGAATGAATTGAATAACGAAGAGCAAAATTCTGAACGCGAAGAGCGAGATTCTGATAACAGAGATTATAGTAATCATAATTTTGAACGCGAATACGATCCTGACTCTTTTTTAGAGATAACAGCCTCGGACGAATAGAGCTTTCAAATCTTGCGAACAACAATCAAAGCGAGTGACCTTCTATTATTTAGCCTGAACACAATATTAAGCTTCTCATTGAAAGAAGTAGCACTAGATCATTTATTGAACCCGATATTGCTCAAAAAAATTATTTGCATTAGAAACGATGCATTCAAAATAACAACAGCACATGGCATATCGACAGAAAATTTTAGTATTCTATTACCTTGCTCTAAATTATTTGAACAATCCGATTCGATATTGAAATATCATTTACTTCATTTTCACAACAATTTTGATATTTTACTTGGGCTGGATAATTTGAAAATATTGGATGCATTAATTGAATTGACGAATGATAAGAGAATCACCCCAACTGAGGAAATAAAAATTCATCACCATAAAATCATGCCACTCAAACGCTATATAAACATTCCACCCAAATCTGAGAAAATCACTAGACTTTATGTGAATAATATTCAAAATGGAGAAGCCCTTATTCCTGCATTGAATTCCAATAACATAACCATTCCTGAAGGTATTTCTAAAATTGTGAATCATGAAATCTATTATTCTATTATTGATAATAGTGAATACTAAATAATTATAAATTCATCAATTCAAATTCAAGAAGAGCCATTAGAAAATTTCAAAATAAATAACTTAAATTTCAATTATTAGAAGAGAGATAGCTATTTTGACTTATCAAAGATTAGAACTGATCACATGAATCCAGGAGAAAAATTGGCAAGCCTAAAGTTGATGAAAGAATATTCGGAGATAGAACCAATCCATTTGATATATATTCTGAAGATGAATTCAGATGCAGATTCAGACTAACAAAAAACACAGTCCATATTTAAGATTTAATAAAAGATGATATAACTCTCCCTACTAACAGAAACATGACAATTACGGCAATCAATCAGCTATTAATAACTTTGAGGTTTTATGCTTGCGGTTCCTTTCAGATTATAGTAGGAGATCATTTCAACATTACATCAGCTACAGCCGGAAGAATTATTCACAATGTTTCTCATTTCATAGCAGTATTACGCGAGCGTTACATGAATATGCCACGATCTGAGCAAGAAATAAACAAAGTTTCTTCAGATTTTTTCAATATAGCTGGATTACCAAATGTTTGTGGAGCAATAGATTGCACGCACGTGAAAACTCAGTCACCAGGAGGTGAAAATGCAAAAACATTTAGAAATAGGAAAAGCTGGTTTTCAATTAATGTTCAAACAGTCTGTGATTCAAAATTGAGAATATTAGATGTAGTAGCCAGGTGGCCTGGATCAGCACATGACAGTAATATTTTTGAGAATTCTTTAATAAGAGCTAAACTGGAGAATAATGAATTTCAAAACAGATATCTACTAAGAGACAGTGGGTATCCATGCAGAAGATATTTATTAACTTCATTATTAAATCCAGTGACACCAGCCGAAAGAAGATACAACGCAGCTCATATTCAAACAAGAAATACGATAGAAAGAACTTTTGGAGTTCTAGAAAGAAGATTTTCTTGTCTATCTTTAGGCTTACGAATTGCCTTGCCAAAAATATCGCCTGTAATAGTTGCAACATGTATACTGCACAGCATTGCTTTAAACTTATCGGAAGAAGTGGTTGAATGCGATATGCAGAACGATGAGGTGCCAATGATTAATTATCAAAATGATGGTGTACAGAACAATGGTGTTCAAAATGCAATAGTAAACAGAATATTTGAATGGATAATGAAACACAATATTTGAGTAAATAATATTTGTATTGAAATTCAAAACTATGTACATGATGACAAAAAAAAAACATTATGAATAAAAAATTGCCTTATTATTCTAACAATTTCTCAAAATTATATTCCTTCATTTGTAAGTCTATTTCTTTCTCTTTTAGTGTGATTTTCAATATTTTAAGCTCCGTTTCTTCCTTTTCTTTTCTAATTTTTAGAATATCCAATTTCAGTTTTCCTTTTTCTGACCCAATTTTCTCTCGGGGTACGCGCAGTTTTGATTTTTTTAATGACGGAGTACCAACACTCCGCGAATACGGAGGACTACCACTCTGGGAGCTTGTAGCAACTGGCCTATCAGCATTTTCATCATAGTACTCAATAATTTCAATATTGACCGCTTCCACATGTCATATAGCTACATCTTAAATAGAAAAGCGGTATATCAATGAATAAAAAAAAAATTATCACAGGTAACCTACCTAGTGGAGCAGTACTATCATAAGGATTTATAATTTCGATATTGGAGTCCATCAGTTCCATATATCTATTGGTTATAGGATCCGATATTTTTGTGTAAGTTCAACCCCCAGTTTTATATATTTCCATCTGGAAATTTACAAATTCGTATTTAAATTAAAAAAATAACTTTCTTTGTAGCTTTTATTTTTTCGGCAGCTTTGTCTTTTTTAGTTTTTTTCTTTATTTTCTCGAATAATAATATTAACTGCATTCCAGTTCTTGGCCCTGTCTGTGCTCTTGAATTGTACTCCATACTAATTGTGTCCCACGTTTGATTTTTATGTTTTACGGTACACATATCTGTTGCTTATTCTCTACTATATTAATGAACGTCTTCACTATTTCGGGAAGGTTTTCCTTCTCAAATTCTGTATAATTTTCACCGCGTTCTCGTTTTTTATCCATTTTCTATTTGGACAGATAACACTTACACCGAATAACGAGATTATAAAAACACAAATGACAAATAGTGTTCACAACATGTTAACAAATAAATGAAGTTTTCGTGCCTCATATTACTCAATACAAGCCAATAGTAATGCTAATTTTCAAGTAGTTTCCATACGATCTCAACTAACAATAGTTTCTGATGATTATGAACTGTTTTTAAACCATTTTGGAAATAAAATTATTTTAAAATATTTTTTTTGTTACTACTGGTAGTAAGCATGATTAGGTGAAATAGTTATTCTATGAACAGTAATTTTATCTTGGTACTTATTTTATAATATTGAATTTTAATTCACTAGAAGAGTTAATTTACCCGTTGAATAAGTAACCAGTGACTTATCTCTGCTTTATAATATCGGCCCTCAGACGACCAAAAAATTAACAACCACAAATTAGGTGAAACGTCATTTTAGGACAAGAGATGAAATACCAATCATATTCCAAGACCTATAGATACCCCGAAGTCCATCGCAAAGAAGTTAAATCCCAAACTCAAAAAAAGTTAGATTCTCATTCCCCATGGTCATCCCCTGTTTGGGAAGTCCCGGAAAAAGTTGACGCCGCCAGAAAATGAAAATGGTGCATAGTCATTGACTATCGAAAATTAAACGAGAAGACGATTGACGACAAATGCCGTATCCCAAATATCAACATCCTCCTTGATAAGTTAGGTCGTTGCCAATATTTCACAACCCTTGATTTTGCCTCTGGATTTCACCAGATTGAGATGAATAAAGATGACATTCAGGAAACTGCCTTCAGCGTAGAAAATGGACATTTTGAGTTTTTAAGAATGCCCTTTGGCCTCAAAAATGCTCCTTCAACTTTTCAACGCGTTATGGATAATGTCTTGCGATATTTGGTTAACGATATTTGCCCTGTCTATCTAAACGATGTAATTATATTTAGCACAAGTTTACAAGAACATGTAGAAAATCTCAAAGCCGTTTTCAATCGTTTGAAGAAAGGCAATTTTAAAATTCAAATTGACAAATCGGAGTTTTTCAAATAGGAAGCAGCATACCTTGGACATAATGTAACACAAAAAGTAGTGAGACCAAATCCAGATTGAAATAAGCTATAAAAAAATCACCCGTTGCCGAAAACTAGTAAAAAAGTTAAATAATTTTTAGGATTATTAGATTATTACAGGAAATTTATGATGGACTCTGCAAAAATTGCTAAATCTTCAACTAAATGCTTGAAAAGAAACGCTGAGATAAATGTTAATGACCCAGATAACGTCAGCTGTTCCAACTTGTGCAAAGATCTCATTATCAACGAACCTATCCTACAGTATCCTGACTTTACCAAGCCATTCAACCTGACAACCGACGCAAGCAGCTTTGCAATAGGCGCGGTTCTTTCTCAAGGTACTATTGGTTCAGATCTTTCTATCGCATATGCAAGTCCCACTTCAAATAGTTCAGAACAAAATCATCCAACAATCGAGAAGAAATTATTAGCGATCATGTGGGCGACAAAATATTTCAGACCTTATCTTTTTGGCAGAAAGTTTGAGAATATAACTGACCATAAACCACTACATTGGTCTTTTTCATTGAGCGAGCCAAACTCTGAATTAGTACGCTGGCGACTTCGACTTGAAAAATTTGATTTCGAAATCTTTTATAAAAAATGTTCTTTGAATAAAAACGCGGATGCTTTTTCACGCATCGAACTCAATGTGAATACTACAACTGATCAAGGAACTCAATCATTTTTTGACTTCATGAAAAATTTTGACGAGCAAATAGATCAAAATCTTGATACCGACTCTATGATTGCTGAACTGGATGATTCAGATTCTGACCAAAACAGCACTGTACATTCAAACCCAGAAAATCTTATATTTGGAATCCCTGTTACAGAGCATTCAGTGAATAAAGGAGAAAATTGAATTAAAATATCAGAAGTTTCACATTCTCCATTCTCTCTAAGGATTCAAAAATAGCATGGCGATAAAATGCAGGTCCATGTACAAATTTTTAAGATAACTTCGAACAAGATATTATCAAATTCGTGAAAGAATTTGTAGTTTCCAAAGTGAAATCATTATTATTATTATAATCATTTTGAATCTCTTAATACCCTTACGGGTGTCGAGATTATGCTATAATTTTTGTATGTTTAATCTTTTATTTTAGTTTTATACCATATTATTTACAAATTTTCTCCATTCTTTCCTGTTCATTGCTGTTCTTTTTGCTTCTTGTTTGTTAGTATTATTTCTGTGCAGTATTTCTTCTATGTTGTTATCATACGTTTTTCTTGGCCTTCCTCTTCTCTATTTCCTTATTATTCCGGCTTTTCATACTTGTTTTGTTTGTCTGTCTTCTGCCATTCTTGTTGAGTGTCCATACCATGCTAATTGTTTTTTATCTATTGTGTTGTGGACAGATTCTATTTGTAGCTTATTTCTTATTTGTTCATTTCGTATTCTGTTCATCCTAGTGACGCCCTCTATTCTTCTCAAAAATCTCATTTCGGTCACTTGTATTTTGCTTTTGTTTCTTTTGTTCATTATCCACGATTCACATCCGTATATTAATGTTGGTCTGTATATTGTCTTGTACAGTGTTATTTTCGTTTTCGTTGATACTTGTTTATTTTTTAATATTACTTTGTTTATTGCATAGTAGCACTTATTTGCTGCAAGTATTCTTCCATTAATTTCTTGTTCTATACTTCCTTTATCATTCAATGATGCTCCTAAGTATGTAAAGTTACTAACTTGCTCAATTTCTCTGTCGTTTAAAAATAATTTGACTGTGGTTTCTTCTCTCGCTATTATCATGGTTTCAGTTTTGTCTACATTTATTGACATGTTGTGTTTTCGTAGCTCCTTGTTCCATACATTTAAGTTATATTGCATGTCTGTTTTATTTTTAGCTGGTATTGCTAGATCGTCAGCAAATGCACATTCAGCTATCGTTGTAATAGCTAGATTGTGGTATCCAATTTCCACTTTCTTCGTTTAAATCTTTACTTCCTTTAGGATATTGTCCAAGTATATCATAAACAGGCTAGGGCTCAAAGCTCCTCCTTGTCTTAGCCCTTGTGAGGTGGTAAATTCTTCCGATACTTCATTTCCAGATCTTACATAACTAGTTGTCCGTCTATATACACTCTTGATGGCTTTTATCAGTTGTTCGTTCATATTTCTTTCTTTTAAAATTTTCCACATCTTCTCACGCGATACTCTGTCAAATGCTTTTTCCATATCTACAAATGTTATATAGAGCTTGTTGTCCTGGCTTATCGCCTTATCTATAAGTTTTCTAACTGTAAATATGTGGTCCTGAGTGGAGTGTCCTTTGGGCTTTCTCCATCGTTGACTCTACTGCCTGTCTAAGTTTGTTCTCCAATATTGCCTCATACACTTTAGCTGTAGTACAAAGCAACGATATTCTTCTGTAATTATCACAATTCCTGGAATCACCTTTTTTGTGTATGGGGAATATCACTGCCTTTTCCCAGTCCTCAGGTATTCTTCCTATAGACCATATCCTATTTAACATCTGCAAAAGAATTTGTTCGCCATCCTCTCCCATGTATTTCACTTGTTCCGATTTGATTTTGTCGTGAGCAGGTGCTTTTCCATTTCTTAGTTTTTAAGTACCGTTTTCAATTCATCTTCAGTTATAGTTTTGCTTTCCTTATCTATTTGTGCTCTGTCCGGTGATTGGTTCTCTTCTATTCTATCAATAGTTTCATTTTCTTCGAGTGAAGCCTCAAAATTCTCTTTCCATCTTTCCATTATATATTTGCTTTCATTTATTACGTTACCATGTTTATCTTTTAGTTGTTTCAACGACATTCCTTTTCCTCTTTCACAACTTTTGAGGGTTCTAAAGAATAGTTTTTGATTTTCTTGAAAGTTGGTTCCTAATATACTCCCAAATTCTTCCCAGGTTTTCTTCTTTGAGTTTTTGATTATTTCTTAGCTTTTTATATTCTTCATAGTCCACGTCCTTCTTGGTATTAAGATATTTCTTCCATTTCTGTTTCTTTCTTTTCACTTCTTGTTTAACTTTCTCATTCCACCAATGAGTTTGTTCTCTATTTTTCATGGTCCTGGTTGTTCCACACACGCATTCAGTTGCTTTCATGATTATTGTTTTAAAAATAGTCCACATTTCTTCTATATTGTTCATGACTGGTGTTGGTGTTTTATTTATTAGTTCACTTACTCTTTCTTCGTATTTTATTGTGGTTTGAATATCTTTCAATTTGTCTACTTTCGGTTTTGGTGTTTCTATTGCTTTTATGATTACATCATGCTTTTGTTCACTCTCCTCTCTAACTTTAATTTTTGCTATATTTAGAAAGTGATCACTACCAATTTCACTTCCTCTTTGAACTCTTACATCCATCACATTTTCCTTCAATTTGTTGTTGGCTAAAAAGTAATCTATTAAAGATTTTTCGTTCCTACTTTTAACTTCTCGAGTGTACTTATGAATGTCTTCATGTGTGAAGAGAGTGTTTAGAATTTTCAGTTCATTTATGATGCAAAAATCAATAAGTCTGTTACCATTGTTGTTTCTAGTTGGTTCTCCATATATTCCCATTACTTCTGTTAATCCTTCGTTTGTATTACCTACTCTTGCATTAAAGTCACCTGTTATATATATCGGTTCTTCTAGCTTGCCAAATTCCAACTGCAGTAGATCCCAAAATTCATCTTTAATTGTTTCACTCTCGTCCTCACTTGGTCCATATATTATCATTATATTTGCTGTAATGTGTTCAACATCTTCAAGATTTATTATCAGTATCCTTCCGTTGATATATTCATTCATTTATTGATTTCTCTAATTTATCATGTATTATGCAGCCCACATCTGCTCTTGCTCTATCATTATTTTCAACTCCGCTATATATTAATATGTGGTTATTTCTTAGCTTTGTCATTCCTTGTCCTATTCGTTTTTTTTCCGTTATGGCCAGTACTTGCAATTTAGCTTTTTCAATCTCCTCTATTAATTCTTCCTTCTTTCCATTTAAACTTTTAATGTTCCAAGTACCAAGTATAATTGTATTTTTCGCATGCCTGTTCGTTTCCGTTTTATCTATCACTGGTATTTGTTTTCCTAATCGTTTTTTGAATTGCTTTGTGTTTAATTTTTTTGGGCTACAGTACCATTTTCATGCTCATCCCAGTCATAAACTTCTTCGTCTATTATCAATTTTCGGTATCCTATCTTCACCATTTTTTCTTTTGTCCTCTCTTCTTTTGCAATACCCCGGATTTCTCTTAGGATTCTCCGTTCTTCCCAGGTCAGATAATTATCGATGAAGATTTTTGAGTTTTTTAGTTTACTTTTATTAGCCATGATCATTTGTTTTTCTTTCCAGTTAGATATCTCAGCCTTTATTATTTCGTTCTTTGTGCCTTTATTCAGTGTCCTCAAATTATCAAGATCTATTTTCACATTCAGATTTTCTTTAATCCATTTTCCAATTTCTTCTTCTGTATTCAATGTTAATTTCAGACCTTTTATTACAATATTATTTTTGTTTGTTTGTTTCTTCTTTCTTTCCCATTTCTATTTTCAGTTTGTTGATCTCCTTTTTCACTTCATTTGTATCTTCGTTCATCTTGGTCATCATACTTCCCATCATCCCCTTCAACTCATCCATTTCTTTATTATTTACAGTATCCAAATCCGTTTTATTATTATCTTTTGGCTTATTTTTTAATTCTTCTCTCTTCCTCTGTTCAGGGGAGCGAAAAACTTTTTTGCATTTGCCGAATATACTATTATAATTTTGTTCAATTATTCCCTGTTCATCTTCCCTTTGTCTTTTGTTCATGCTCTGCCAATACCACCTGAATTTCTAGTTTCGATTTCCTAATTTTCTTTTACACCACACTTTTAACAATCAATTCATGAAAAATCTAACACAGAAATGCAGAAGAATTTTGAGAATTCAGAAATTAATTTTATCAAATCTAATTCGAAACTAATAGACATTAAAAGTGATGCAGAGATAAAAGAGAAAATAAGAGATTACTACGAAGATGAAACTAATCATAGAGGTGTAACTGAAACACATAACCAATTGAAATGAATTTATTATTGGCTACATCAAACAAAAGACAATCACTGATTCCATGAACCAATCCGAAATTTGTTTAAAATCTAAATATGAGCGAAACCTTATCAAACCTGAATTCAATATAACCTGTGACTGCGTCACTGACCGTATCGGCGCCCGAGCACACAGCTAGCAGTTTTCAACAGCGACGTCAAAAGTAACAACCACGCCATCAGCGAAGGGTATCGTTAGAAAAATGGCGCCCGAACAGGGACTGTAAATGTCATCAGGAGCACGGACCATAAAATGTTATCAGGAGCAGGGACCGTTAAATGTCATCAGTAGCAGGGACTCTCAAATGACATCAGGAGTAGGTAACTTCCAGAAGATGACCTCCAAGGGAACAGGAACATTCCCGTACCGACCAGTCTATGCAAGGCTTGACTCCGGGAGCGTACTTTGGAGGCTGCAAGAAGAATCAGAAGAGGCTGCAAACAAAGAAGTCATATAGCCAGAGACGGCCATCCGGTGACACAGAAGCTTCGTTTCAGAACGTAATTTGTTCAATTCTTTTGTTTATTATAAAATCTGTAACGAAATAGGCCCCAAAATCCGTTACTGTTGCACATCCCAGAGCCTTCTGCCACCGTCAACCATTTTCAGTCCATCACAATTTCATTCACTTCTTGCGCACCCTGTAAACATTAAATTCAGTAACTCTGTATCGACCTACAACATCACGTACCGTTTATTCATCCGTTTTGAGCTGCTCCAATACCGTTTACTATCTTTCACATGTGGACGAATAAGGTTAGGTTTTTAAAAACTGAAATTAAATGAAGTTGAGATCGTGTGATCTGTTTTTATGTCTTATGTCTCACCGTAATAAAGTCTGAATGTAATCCACTGTTGTCCTGTAAATATGTTGTATATTGTATATTGTATATCTTGTTGTTTTTTGACATTCTGCGCGACTGTTGACCATATACGAACTAGATCCGACACTTGACAACTTCTATATTATCGACCGATGAGAAAATTATTTAGAATAATTTTAATATTAAGGAAATAAAATCAGAAAAGGATGTATTCAACAGGAGAGTGATGAGAAATGTATTATTATGATGAAATATGTATTTGAAAAATTACTTCTTCTTTTTTTCTATATTTCTTCTTTATATTATTATTTTTAAAACATGTTAAGTAAGGTTTCATTAAAATATGGGTATAAATAAGGCCTTCTGGCCGACTTAAGTCACTTCTTTGTAAGTCAAGTCTTCTGAGCAGCCGTTCCAAGTACGCTACCAGTTCCGATACCAAGCGTCATCTTCAGAGTGTGTACCGTCCAAGTAAAGTTTTTGTGCTAAGTCCGTTAGCACAGCTGTCCGACATAATTTGTGAGCTTGTTTTGTTCTTTTCCAAGTCCGTAAAAGGAGCTTAGAATATTTTTGCTGTTTTGAACTTTGAATATTTTTGCTATTTTGAACTTAGAATATTTTTGCTGTTTTCGAACTTAGAATATTTTTTGGATTATTTAGAAGCACCGCTGAAGAAGTCTTCGTGATTTCGAAGTGTTGATTATTTAACGTAGAAGCTCCGCTGAAGAAGTCTTCGTGATTTCGAAGCGTCGATTATTTAACGTAGAAGCTCCGCTGAAGAAGTCTTCGTGAATTCGAAGTGTTGATTATTTAACGTAGAAGCTCCGCTGAAGAAGTCACCTGGTGACTTCACAGTATCGAACAATATCAACGTAGAAGCACTGCAGGAGGAGTCACCTGGTGACTTCACAGTATCGAACCATATTAACTGTGAGGGAGCAAGTTTTGTTCCACTCGCGTAGAACAAGTAGTAAAGTTGATCCACCGTTCGGGAAGTCGCTTGGCGATTCCGCGAATGTTGATTGTCTTGGGCAATTGCCGCATTGTCGTCGTCAGCCTTCAGCCCAGCGATCTCAGTGCAAATCCCTGCAACATATATGTGTGTACAACCGAGACATTGTTTGTGTGTAAATAAATCTCATAGCTACTTACATCCTGAATATTATTCCTAAAAACGCCCTGTCCCACTCCTTTGAGCTACTCAGCCGTCCACCGTCAGAAACTGCGTCACCGACCGTATTGGCGCCCGAGTATACCGTAGGCAGTTTTAACGGCGACGCCAAAAGTAATCAACCCGCCATCAGCCAAGGGTATCGTTACGAAAATGGCGCCCGAGCAGCGACCGTAAAATGACATCAGGAGGAGGCAACTTCCAGAAGATGACCTCCAAGGGATCAGGAACAATCCCGTACCGACCAGTCCACACCAGGCTTGACTCTGGGAGCGTACTTTGGAAGGCTGCAAGAAGAATCAGAAGAAGCTGCAAACAAAGAAGTCATAGATCCAGAGACGGCAATCCGACGACGCAGAAGCTTCGCTCCAGAACAGATTTGTTCAATTTTTTTTTGTTTCTTATAAAATCTGTTCTCAGAGTTCCGTCCATGTCTGCCGTCTACTGGAAACAATCACCGCCGACAGATTCGCTAAAGTGGATGCCCAGATACCGCTGGGGTTCGCCTAGCACCGCCGACCGTTCCGCTGAAGTGGATGCCCAGATATTGCTGGGGTTCGCTCAGCATCGCCGACCGATCCGTGGAAGTGAATGCCCAGATACCGCTGGGGTTCGCTCATTACCGCCGACCGATCCGTAGAGGTGGACGCCCAGATACCGCTGGGGTTCGCCTAGCACCGCCGACCGATCTGCTGAAGAGGATGCCCAGATACCGCTGGGATCCGCTCAGCACCGCCGACCGATCCGTTGAGTACCGCCGACCGATCCGCGGGTGTGAATGCCCAGATACCGCTGGGGTTCGCTCAGCACCGCCGACCGATTCGTTAAGTACTGCCGACCGATCAGTAGAAGTGAACACTCAGATACCGCTAAGGTCCGCTCAGTACCGCCGACCGATCCGTGGAAGTGAACGCTCAGATACCGCTGAGGTTCGCTCAGACCGCCGACCGTTCCGTGGACCGCCGACCGATCCGATGACTGCCTGAAGAGCAGGCCTGTCCTGGGGGCCCTGCTGATGTCCGCCCGCTGGCCCGATGAGCGTCTGCAGAACCCTCTGTCATCGCTGCCGCAATAGACGCCGTCGACTCCACCGCCGCAGCCACAGGTGCCATCTACCAACATGATGCCGTTATTGGAGGCTAGCCTCAGGGAAGGGGCTAGTGGCATCAAGAGCCAGGAGAGATCTCCACCCCGCTCAAACCTCCCCGAGCTCTGCCTCACTCCCAGGAGAGAGACCGCACTCCATGCGTCGCCGATTCGGACTCCGAACCGGCCAACAACACCCCGCTCACCTTTGTAGGACCTGGAGGCCCTGCTCCAAACTCCGCCGACGTCACCGGTACCCTGGGAGGAAGACTATCCGCAGCCGGCCCTTCCGTTAACGCCAGGTAGGCAATTCTGGGTTGGGCAGAAGTCCAGTCCGAGGGGTGTCATATCTCCCGTCCGTCGGCCTCCAGCAACCCCACTTGGTGTCGTGAGGTTCATTCCCATGGCAACATCGTCCGAGTCGGCCGCCGCAACCAGTACCGTACCGCAGACGGGTCCGGAGAAGCCGTCGACCGTCGCACCTCTGCTGGCAACACCGACCGTTACCGAGCCGCCAGCGAGGAGGAAGCGGAAGAAGAACCCCCGCCGGAACAGTGGGCATAGGAAGCCCAATCCAAAGATGCCCAAATACACCGCCTGGTACAATCCGTTATTACCTCCCTACAACCCCTATCCGGGTTGACCCTAGCTAGCTCGGTGGAGACGGCGTGCGGTCTACTTTGAGTAGTGGAGGATTTCGTATTTGTTGGGCGCCAGGCGATCTGGAAGCTCCTCGGGTCAGTGAATGGTTGATCGCCGAACCTAAGCGGAAGGGGGAAGGAAATAATCGGGGCGCTGATTGGAAAATGCGTGATCTCGCGTTGAGTGATTTTATTCACAATCTTGCCAATAGCTACAATAATGGTGGGCTCGGAATTGTCAATCAAACTTTGGTAAGCGTAGGCCAAAGATTAGGTAGGCCGCGCGAATAGCAAGCACAGTCCCCGCGAGAATCGCGCTCACGACAGCGGTTGGAGTTCAGGTGACCAAACAGCGGTATAATGAGAACTGAGCGTGTACTGTAACCTACGCGACAGATGAAGGTACCCTTAGTGTTCGTAGTACGCTCGTGAAATAAAACTAGATTACCTAACTGCTCTCTAAAAGCTATAATGTCGCACGGTTCGGTGTAGAATGCGTCCGCCACCCGTATGTGGCAATAACACAACGTAAGCAAAACTGAATACGCATGCAATTTAAATACCCGTTTGATTGGTATTACAGAAGGTTTCACCCAATGTAGTAGTATTATCAAGCAATTAACAAAATCAATAACGTAATAAATAAAATATGTAATGAATTGGAGCATAAACAAAATAAATGGTGCTCAGCTTTGCGCCGGAGCGGGAAATCGGGACGATGACGAGATCGCAAGATGGCGGCAAGTCGCTCCTCGAGAAGCACACAGATGTCGAAGATGACGTCACAGACACGGAGATGAACGAAGATGGTCGGTGAATTTGAACGATGGCTCCAAGATGACGAGAACGATGAAAATGGTACAGGAACAAATGGGAATGATGCAACGTAGACGAAAAACCCAACGAAAAGGGTACAAAACAAAAAGCCTTGAGGTATTGATCGGCTTTTAGCTTGAAGAAATTTATCAAAATAAATCCGGAGAATCTCCGCTGAACTAAGTTCAAAAAAAACGTTGAGAGTTTAAATCCACAAAACGTGAGAGAAATTTTGACCCGGTAATCAATTTGGCACTAAAATTTCTTGATAAACTCCCGAACACTATTTGATATGAACTCTTCACTAACTAATTTAAAAGTGGCCGTTAGAAAGGCCTTCACAAAGTTAAGTCTCTTTTCAAGTTAAGTACGGTTTTTCTAATTATTAGTTTAATAAGAAAAGAAGACGCATTTCAAACTCCAATTCTCATCCACCAAGAACACAGAGACGCTAAGAGGGTTGCAGACGAGACACAATAATACTGGTAACAATAGTTTACGCTAGAGGGACATGGTGCATGAACACACGAATCTGACAGATGAAACACAGCTGATCTAAAAGCGATGAATTAGGGTTAACAGGTAAGGAGCAAATAAACAATTGGGAGAGATGATTGACAGTAAATGATTTCAGGTGATGAAGATGAATATGGTGAAAATGAAATGTAACACCGTATGACTTTAATAACCCCTGCAACCGTTATTTTTATTAATTCTGTTTACCGTCTAACCGTTTGTTTATTTTGAAGTTTACCGTTTGTTTGTTCGAAAAAAAAGTCCTTACGTACTTTTTTTCTGGAAAGTAAAGGGGGTGTGTAACGAATTAGGCCCCAAAATCCGTTACTGTTGCACATCCCAGAGCCTTCTGCCACCGTCAACCATTTTCAGTCCATCACAATTTTATTCACCTCTTGCGCACCCTGTAAACATTAAATTCAGTAACTCTGTATCAACCTACAACATCACGTACCGTTCATTCATCCGTTTTCAGCTGCTCCAATACCGTTTACTATCTTTCACATGTGGACGAATAAGGTTAGGTTTTTCAAAACACCTGAAATTAAATGAAGTTGAGATCGTGTGATCTGTTTCTATGTCTTATGTCTTACCGTAATAAAGTCTGAATGTAATCCACTGTTGTCCTGTAAATATGTTGTATATTGTATATTGTATATCTTGTTGTTTTTTGACATTCTGCGCGACCGTTGACCATATACGAACTAGATCCGATACTTGACAATTTCTATATTATCGACCGATGAGAAAATTATTTAGAATAATTTTAATATTAAGGAAATAAAATCAGAAAAGGATGTATTCAACATGAGAGTAATGAGAAATGTATTATTATAATGAAATGTGTATTTGAAAAATTACTTATTCTTTTTTTCTGTATTTCTTCTTTATATTATTGCTAGCGCTAATATGGATCTAATTTTTGGAACATGTTAAGTAAGGTTTCATTGAAATATGGGTATAAATAAGGCCTTCTGGCCGACTTAAGTCACTTCTTTGTAAGTCAAGTCTTCTGAGCAGCCGTTCCAAGTACGCTACCTGTTCCGATACCGAGCGTCATCTTCAGAGTGTGTACCGTCCAAGTAAAGTTTTTGTGCTAAGTCCGTTAGCACAGCTGTCCGACATAATTTGTGAGCTTGTTTTGTTCTTTTCCAAGTCCGTAAAAGGAGCTTAGAATATTTTTGCTGTTTTGAGCTTTGAATATTTTTGCTATTTTGAACAGAATATTTTTGCTGTTTTTGAACTTAGAATATTTTTTGGATTATTTAGAAGCACCGCTGAAGAAATCTTCGTGATTTCGAAGTGTTGATTATTTAACGTAGAAGCTCCGCTGAAGAAGTCTTCGTGATTTCGAAGCGTCGATTATTTAACGTAGAAGCTCCGCTGAAGACGTCTTCGTGATATCGAAGTGTTGATTATTTAACGTAGAAGCTCCGCTGAAGAAGTCTTCGTGATTTCGAAGCGTTGATTATTTAACGTAGAAGCTCTGCTGAAGAGGTCTTCGTGATTTCGAAGTGTTGATTATTTAACGTAGAAGCTCCGCTGAAGAAGTCTTCGTGATTTCGAAGCGTCGATTATTTTTAACGTAGGAGCACTGCTGGAGGAGTCACCTGGTGACTTCACAGTATCGAACCATATTAACGTAGAAGCACTGCTGGAGGAGTCACCAGGTGACTTCACAGTATCGAACCATATTAACGTAGAATCACTGTGAAGGAGCAAGTTTTGTTCCACCCGCATAGAACGACTTCTCGCCATCTGCGACCGCCTGGGTCCGTACTGCGACCGCTGGTGTCGGGTGTCATGTACAGCTGTCCGTCACCGTCCGCCAAAGTTATCATCGTGTAAGAGTTCTGTAAAATAATGTTCTTTGTTCATCGTCGTCGTTTTGTGTAATAAATCTCATTGTGACACCTTACTCCGGATGATTATTTTCAACAACCCTAACCCTTCCCGTCTGAGCTATCCAGCCGTTTGTCATAGAAAAACTGCGTCACCGACCGTATTGGCGCCCGAGCACATCGTTAGCAGTTTTTAAAAGCGACGTCAAAAGTAACAACCACGCCATCTGCGAGGGTATCGTTACAAATCTGTTCACAGAGCTCTGTCCATGCCTGCCGTCTACTGGACACAATCACCGCCGACCGATCCGTGGAAGTGAATGCCCAGATACCGCTGAGGTTTGCTCATTATCGCCGACCGATCCGTAGAGGTGGACGCCCAGATACCGCTGGTGTTCGCCTAGCACCGCCGACCGATCCGCTGAAGTGGATGCTCAGATACCGCTGGGGTTCGCTCAGCACCGCCGACCGATCCGTTAAGTACCGCCGACCGATCTGTGGAAGTGAATGCCCAGATACCGCTGGGGCTCGCTCAGCACCGCCGACCGATCCGTTAAGTACCGCCGACCGATCCGTAGAAGTGAACACTCAGATACCACTGAGGTTCGCTCAGTACGGCCGACCGATCCGTGGAAGTGAACGCTCAGATACCGCTGAGGTTCGCTCAGACCGCCGACTGATCCGATGACTGCCTGATGAGCAGGCCCATTCTTGGGGCACTGCTGATGTCCGGCCTGACGAGCGTCTGCAGAACCCTCCGCCATCGCTGCCGCAAAAGACGCCGTCGACTCCACCGCCGCAGCCACAGATGCCTCCTACCAACATGATGCCGTCATTGGAGGCTAGCCCCAGGGCAGGGGCTAGTGGCATCAGGAGCCGAGAGAGGACTCCACCACGTCTAGACATTCCCGAGTTCCCCCTCACTCCCAGGAGGGAAACCGCACTCCTTGCGTCGGCGATTCGGACTCCGGACCGGCCAACAACACTTCGCTCACCGTTGTGGGACCTAAAGGTCCTGCTCCAGACTCCGCCGTCGTCACCGGTACCCTCGGAGGAAGACTATCCGCTGCCGGCCTTTACGTCAACGCCGGGTAGGCAATTCTGGGTTGGGCAGAAGTCCAGTCCGCAACCAGTACCGTACCGCAGACGGGTCCGGGGAAGCCGTCAACCGTCGCACCTCCGCTGGCAACACCGCCAGCGAGGAGGAAGCGGAAGGAGAACCCCCGCCGGAACCGTGGGCATAGGAAGCTTAATCCAAAGAGGCCCAAATACACCGCCTGGTACAACCCTTATGATTTTGACAACTCTTGCAATAGATATTTTCATTATTAGTTTAATTAAAAAGTTCACCGTTTGCTTATTTTGAGAAAAAGTTCTTTACGTACTTTTTTCTGGAAAGTAAGGGGGGTGTGACGAATTAGGCCCCAAAATCCGTCACTGTTGCACATCCCAGAGCCTTCTGCTACCGTCAATAATTTTTTCAGTCTATCACAAATAATCCACTTCTTGCGCACCCTGTAAGCTTTAAATTCAGTAACTCTGCTTCAACATACAACGTCACTTACCGTTCGTTCAGCAGTTTTCAACTGCTTTAAATACCGCTAATATTTCACATGTGGATGAATAAGGTTAGGTGTTAACAACACCTGAAATTAAAGGAAATTGAGATCGTATGATATGTATTTATGATTTGTGTCTTACCGTAATAAAGTCTGAATGTAATCCACCGTTGTCCTGTAAATATGTTGTATATTGTATATTGTATATTTTGTTGTTGTTTGACGTTCTGCGTGACCTTCGACTATAACAAACTAGATCCGACACTTGACAGTTTCTATATCACCGACCGATCAAGTATTTAAAATAAATAATAAATAAGGAAATAAAATCAGAAAAGGATGTATCCGACAGGAGAGTATGAGGAAATGTATTATTGTAATGAAATGTGTATTTGTGAAATTACTTCTTCTTGTTTTCTGTATATCTTCTTTATATTATTGTTAGCGCTGATATGGATTTGATTTTAAAACATGTTAAGTGAGGTTTCATTAAAATATGGGTATAAATAAGGCCTTCTGACCGATTGAAGTCACTTCTTTGTAAGTCAAGTCTTCTGAGCAGCCGTTCCAAGTACGCTACTAGTTCCAATACCGAGCGTCATCTTCAGAGTGTGTACCGTCCAAGTGAAGTTTTTGTGCCAAATCCGTTAGCACAGCTGTCCGACACAATTTGTGAGTTTGTTTTGTAAGTCCGTAAAAAGAACTTTGAATATTTTTGCTGTTTTGAACTTAGAATATAGAAGGAGTCTTCGTGACTTCGAAGCGTTTGATTGCTTTAACGTAGAAGCACTGCTGGAGGAGTCACCTGGTGACTTCACAGTATCGAACCGCCTTAACGTAGAATCACTGCGAGGGAGCAAGTTTGGTTCCACCCGCATAGAAAGTTTCTTGTCATCTGCGACCGCCTGGGTCCGTAATGCGACCGCTGGTGTCGAGTGTCATGTTCAGCCGTTCCGTCACCGTCAGCCGAAGTATCTCCGTGCAAGTGTTCTGTCAAATAATGTTCTATGTTCATCGTCATCGTTTTGTGTAATAAATCTCATTGTGACACCTACCTCCTGATAATTATTTCTTGACAACCCTAACCCTTCCCGTCTGAGCTATCCAGCCGTACGCCATAGAAAAACTGCGCCACCGACCGTATTGGCGCCCGAGCACACCGTTAGCAGTTTTCAACAGCGACGTCAAAAGTAACAACCACGCCATCAGCGAAGGGTATCGTTACAAACCCTAACATCATGTAAACCATTTGATGTATTAAATGTAGATACCCTCAGTCTAGAAAATACCAAGTTTTCAACTATTATTGACGCTTTCTCGAAATATGCTCAAGCATACAAATTAAACGTAAATAATGCGGTTGGAATTAGTAATGAACTTGCCCATTATTTCTCTCATGGTATTCCAAAAAAATTATCTCAGATAATGGTTCAAAATTTTAAAATCATGTTGTTTGAGAATTACTGGAATTGCACAAAATTGATATCCACTTTACTAGCTCTCAGTCCCAAATTTTAACAGTTCAATTGGAAGAGTTCACTCCACCTGATAGAGCACGTACGTTTGTTCAATCAATAAGATGTTTTTAAAAGGGAATCTGTAGAGATAAATGTTTGTTATGCAATTGTAGCATATAATAACAATCCATACGTCAACCCAATTGAAACCTCTTGAAATTATAAATGGTCATTTAGATGTAGATTGATTTTTAGATATTGAATTGGAACAGCAATTAACACAAGATTACGTAGAGAAACATAAAATTAGAACAAAACAAATTTACAAAATAATAAATGAAAGATTGCGTACCAAGAAAACAAATTTGATGAATAAGATGAATGAAACGCGTGAGAATTTGCCGGAAATTCTTCATACTGTATTCGTTCATAATAAACAAAAAGTGAATAAGAGGAATAAAATAAATTCAAGAAAGAGACGATCAAAAGTTTCAATAGAAACTTGAAAATGGCTGAAATAGAAATACGTTCAGACAAGAAACCATCCAAAATCCACCTATCAAATATTAAAAAACCTAGAAAATCACAAAAATCTCCGATCCAGGTCCATCAACCTCACATTCATCTTAGGAATAAATGTCCAAGACCATGGACTTCTGACTTTAAATTTGGGACCAGCCAAACTCCAAAAATCCAAGCACACATACCTTCATTATTACGATTTGGAATTGTTGTACCAACAATACTATGATTGAACTTTCAATACGGAGACAATAGCAAATAATACGCAAGAAGAACCCATGAATAATGACAAAATTATTGAATTCATTCAAAATTCAATCATTAGTAAATTGAATCATTCAATTGGAAGTCAAAATTATGGACAGTAAAGAGGACTTATTAATGGCTAAGGATCAGTTATAAAATCAATCACAGGAAATTTAGATGCTCAAGATGAGAAAAGATATGAAAAAAATTTGAATCATTTGCAAACCAATCAACAAAAATTCAATGATGTTTTGAAAAATTTATACTCTGTTACGGAAAGATTGACGAAGCAATTTATCAAAAGCATTGAAGTTATTAGGCACAATTGAAGAGCTTCAAATTCCAATGAATGAGTACGAAGATATCGCCATTCAAGATGAAGATAAAGAAATACTGCTAAATTATTCAATGATAATTTTATGTTTCATTAGTTACAGTTGTAATTAGCCTGTTCGCAGCACATCTTCATAGGAAATTCAAAGGATCCAAATCAACTCAATCCAAAATCCAAGACATCAAATTACGGTCTTCGATCGGCCAACCTGTCACTAGATTACCCGCTGAAGCCAATTTTAGGGGAGAGAAGTTACAACTCTAAGTTTCTCACAGTTTTACATGAAACTGCTGAATCAACTCCACGTGTGACCAAAGTCCAAGCAAGCCAGACGCTGACATGAAGAATTACAGAAACTTTCCACAAACTTGTAATAGTTGACGTTATATTTTGTATTGTAATAATTAGTTAGTTATGAATCGTCACCTGTAATGTAATTATCTCTGAGATCTCTAAATACTATTGGATTGGATTATATTGTAAATAAAAATTTTCTAAAATCATAGGTAGTGCCAGGATTTGAACTCAGGATCTCCTACTTTTAGGACAAAAAAAAGTATTCAAAAGATGAGAGCTTGGAAAGTTAATGCAAGCGATATCCACTTGAATATCTATTAGGATAGTGGTTTGCGGTACGGAGGTTTTTAGTTGATTAAAGCACTTTTCCGGCGAAGAGGTGGTTCTGGGTCCAATTACCAATCGCATGCATCATCCCTTCAAATTTTTATTCAATAATTTATTGGAATGAAACCAAATTATCATAATCAATAACAAAATTTGTGACGGAAAACACAAATCCTAATGCCTTTCTTGTCATAATTCAGAAAATAAGCTAGTATTGAAATTACCTGCTGCTTCTACAGATTCTGAGCTGAATATATCATCGAGAAATTCTACTTCTAATACCAATTCCATTCGTGCATTATCCTCCACGTTGGTATTAGAAATTTTTGTATCTATAAATAAAATACAATCAAATTGATAATGATATCAATTAAAAAAAATTTTCTTACCTTCACTAAGAACTTGTTCTAAACTCTTTCCATTGAATTTATTCATTTCTTCTTCTTCTATAACTGTCAATAAATTACTCATCTGACGAATTTCTCCAGAAGCAATTGGTAGTCTATAATGATTCTTGAGAGCTTTGTAATCGTGACCCATAAAGTTGGCCAGGAAACTCATATCGAAATCACTTAGGCTGAGCTTTTGTACCACTGTTGCTATGTGTTTCCTTGATAAAGTTTCTCTTATAGTTTCTGGGTACTTCGCACCGCTTTCTAAAGCAGAACATAGTAATAATTTACAGGCCTTCAAATGATTATATTCAAACTCCGAACCACCAGCAATACCAAATATATAGGGATTTTCAGCTGGAGTACCAGCTTCCTCTCGGTATTCTAAAACCAATTTTAGAGCATCTACCCAATTTTTATGAACAAGTATAGAGACAGTTCGAGCCAACTTCTCATGAATTTGAAATCTAACAAAATCACTGGTCGCATTTTCAGCTTTCATTCATATCTAAATCACTCATAGATTCTACGTCAAGTGAACGATTTTGAGCAAAATCATTTATCATCATTCACTCCATTCCTCCAGCTCTTCTACAATAAAATATCTGTTTATAAGTTGAACAGCATTTTTCTAAAGAAAGCCAAGCAGTAGATGAAATTTTAGAACATAATATTGCAAAGCTCATAAATCTCTGATCTCCGAGATAACTCCGCAATTTATCAATGTCTTCTGAACGCGATAATTGAATTTTATTTTTTTTGCGTTGATCAACTTGATTCTCCAATGCTGTTTTGTTGACATCGACATCTACTCCATGATCTTCTACTAAAACTGATAGAAACTGCTCTACTTTAGATTTTAATATACTCCGTTATGAGTAAACTAGCACATTTCTTTATATAGGTACCAATAATGACTGCTAATGTTGGTTTTATATACGAACATGTCTCTGGATTCAATAAAGCCAACTGATTCACAGTTTCCAATAAGGTATCATACTTTTAAGGAGTAAATAGTGATGCAAAATCTGCCACACTTTTGTCAATTTGTTTAACTAATATCATTACGCGGCTCAATGTTCTTAATATTTGTCGTATATATTCATGAAAATGTTGAGTTTTGTATATTTGACATAAATTATTGCCAAATATTATTAGCAAGTAAACGTACCTCATTATACTGGAAACAACATTGTATCTCATATATTCAAAATTTTACTTTTGATTAGGATATTTTTGTACCTCTTTTGGCATTTGAGCAGCGATTTCTATAATGTTGAAATAATGTGCGCTTCACTATGAACCCTTAACAATTAGGGCAAGGAGCAAATTCATCTGGAGATTTTTTTCTAGATACAGCTGGTCTGCGATTAACTATAAGGTCTCCATTAATAATTGGGTTGGTATTAAATGAGAAATTTCCTTGATTTCTTAACTCGTCTATAAGACGCTTGGTGCTATCGGAAAAGAACGTATTATATTTGTATCTCTTGAAAATAGTTTTTGCTCATTACATGTGTTAGCGATATTTTCCATAGGTCTTACGTAAGATTATTAATCATATAATTTTTAACAATTTCAGCAAGTTACACAAACCGTAGATTATTTAAACAGTTCGACATCCATTTGTTACTTCAGTTTGTGTTATTATTTGGGAGAGTGATGTTATATTATCTTAGTGTTATCTTGAAGAGTTCGGGGTTAGTTAGTTTGTATATTGGAGGTGTGTGAATTGCAGTAGTTGTATGGTATGTGATTCATACCCTTTCTTATCGTTATCCTATAAATAAATATATATATATATATATATATATATATATATAAGAAAACAAATATGTAGCGGGTTTAAGCAGTCTTGAATTTTGGCTAAATTGAATCAAATATAACTCATTTGAAATTTACCAAGCTTTCGATTTTAATGTTCAAATCTTCATCAGGGTACTGAAATATTATACATAAGTTTACAATGTGTCAATAATTATATAAGAGTATTTTTTACTTACATTACTTTTGAGAATTTATAATAGAATTTCATCTCTGATAAATTTAGAATAATTTGAGTATTCATTTTGTAAGATAATATCACAGTTTAATACATTTTTAAAACATTTTTAAAAGATAAATAAAATGAAACGTTTCTTGTGCAAGTTCTTGCAGCACACGTGTGTTTCGTTTTGACAGTGGAGGACAATTTTTAGGTTGTGTCCAACTCTTTAGGAAGAATTCAGACTGCTTACAAAACCGCGGCAGTTTTAAAAAAAAAAATATAGGTAAATTTATTTATGAAAAGTTCAAAATCTGGTTTTCGGTTATGAATTAGTTGTAGTAGGTGTTTCTTTTTTTGATTTTTGTTCAATATCTAAGTGTAAAAGAAAAGAGTATATATTGCTAAGGCCTTGTACGTCAGTTTTTTTGTTCATTGTATTTTCTGTTTTGTTTATTGATACCATTTCAAGGAAGGATCTTTTTTTGAAATTTTTTTCTTGTTCCAAGACTTTAGTGTTTTTGAAATCCATGTTATGTTTTTTTGTACTGCAATGAGTTGCAAGGGCACATGCATCTGGTTTGTGTTTTATATCACTTTTGTGTGATGTGATTCTGTCTTTCAAATTTCTAGATGTTTGGCCAACATAGCACTTATCACAGTCGTTGCATTGTATTTTATAGATCACATTCGACTTTTGCAGTTCTGGCACAGGATCTTTCAATTTTGAAAAAATGTTTTTTACAGTTTTCCCGCTCTTTTGGGCTATTTTTAAATTATCATCATGAAGTACATTTATCAGTTTGGGTGTTATTTTTTCGATGAAAGGTAATGATACGTATCTTATGTTCTCACTTTGTTGTAATTCTGTATTATTATCATTAATTTGTTCAATAGTCGTTGGAGTAGGCGTATTGAATAGTATACTATTAAGAAGCTTTTCTGGGTAGCCATTCTTTCTGAGGATTATACCAAGCTTGCGGAGATTTTTTTGGTGGAACGTTGGATGTGCAATTCGAAGAATCCTTTGCTTCAATCCTGTTATCACGTTGATTTTCATTTTTAAAGGTTGCTGAGATAAGAAATGTATATATCTACCGGACGCCATCGGTTTTTGGTACCAATCTAATTTTAATATGTCATTGTTGTCTCTTATAATAAGAGTATCAAGAAAAGGTATAGACATTTCTTTCTCTATTTCGATGGTAAATTGTATATGTGGGTTGAAACTGTTGAACACATCCAGGATAATATTCGTTTTTTCAGCTGGTACTGTGCAGACGATATCGTCGACGAATTTCTTTATGAAACCTACTTCGAAGCTCAGTTTTGGTATACAATTGTCCAATAAATAGTCCATTATGTATTGGGCTATAATTGGGCTGATTATTGCACCCATTGGGCTTCCAAGAGACTGTCTGTAAAATTTTTTATCGTATGCACAATAGCTGCTGTCAAATACGAATTTTAGGCATTTTTTGAAATCTTGCAAGGTCAACGGTGTATGTTGTTCAATTTGGTCCCATTTTGTAGATATACTTTCAATCGCTAACTCTATTGTTATTGAAGGTATATCTACAAAATGGGACCAAATTGAACAACATACACCGTTGACCTTGCAAGATTTCAAAAAATGCCTAAAATTCGTATTTGACAGCAGCTATTGTGCATACGATAAAAAATTTTACAGACAGACTCTTGGAAGCCCAATGGGTGCAATAATCAGCCCAATTATAGCCCAATACATAATGGACTATTTATTGGACAATTGTATACCAAAACTGAGCTTCGAAGTAGGTTTCATAAAGAAATTCGTCGACGATATCGTCTGCACAGTACCAGCTGAAAAAACGAATATTATCCTGGATGTGTTCAACAGTTTCAACCCACATATACAATTTACCATCGAAATAGAGAAAGAAATGTCTATACCTTTTCTTGATACTCTTATTATAAGAGACAACAATGACATATTAAAATTAGATTGGTACCAAAAACCGATGGCGTCCGGTAGATATATACATTTCTTATCTCAGCAACCTTTAAAAATGAAAATCAACGTGATAACAGGATTGAAGCAAAGGATTCTTCGAATTGCACATCCAACGTTCCACCAAAAAAATCTCCGCAAGCTTGGTATAATCCTCAGAAAGAATGGCTACCCAGAAAAGCTTCTTAATAGTATACTATTCAATACGCCTACTCCAACGACTATTGAACAAATTAATGATAATAATACAGAATTACAACAAAGTGAGAACATAAGATACGTATCATTACCTTTCATCGAAAAAATAACACCCAAACTGATAAATGTACTTCATGATGATAATTTAAAAATAGCCCAAAAGAGCGGGAAAACTGTAAAAAACATTTTTTCAAAATTGAAAGATCCTGTGCCAGAACTGCAAAAGTCGAATGTGATCTATAAAATACAATGCAACGACTGTGATAAGTGCTATGTTGGCCAAACATCTAGAAATTTGAAAGACAGAATCACATCACACAAAAGTGATATAAAACACAAACCAGATGCATGTGCCCTTGCAACTCATTGCAGTACAAATAAACATAACATGGATTTCAAAAACACTAAAGTCTTGGAACAAGAAAAAAAATTTCAAAAAAAGATCCTACCTTGAAATGGTATCAATAAACAAAACAGAAAATACAATGAACAAAAAAACTGACGTACAAGGCCTTAGCAATATATACTCTTTTCTTTTACACTTAGATATTGAACAAAAATCAAAAAAAGAAACACCTACTACAACTAATTCATAACCGAAAACCAGATTTTGAACTTTTCATAAATAAATTTACCTATATTTTTTTTTTCAAAACTGCCGCGGTTTTGTAAGCAGTCTGAATTCTTCCTAAAGAGTTGAACACAACCTAAAAATTGTCCTCCACTGTCAAAACGAAACACACGTGTGCTGCAAGAACTTGCACAAGAAACGTTTCATTTTATTTATCTTTTAAAAATGTTTTAAAAATGTATTAAACTGTGATATTATCTTACAAAATGAAAACTCAAATTATTCTAAATTTATCAGAGATGAAATTCTATTATAAATTCTCAAAAGTAATGTAAGTAAAAAATACTTTTATATAATTATTGACACATTGTAAACTTATGTATAATATTTCAGTACCCTGATGAAGATTTGAACATTAAAATCGAAAGCTTGGTAAATTTCAAATGAGTTATATTTGATTCAATTTAGCCAAAATTCAAGACTGCTTAAACCCGCTACATATTTGTTTTCTTAACTAATCGACCAGTCGCGATTACCTTAAACTATATATATATATATATATATATATATATATATATATATATATATATATATATATATATATATATATATATATATATATATATATATATGTTAGGGTTTTCTACAGCCTTGGTCGCCTGCCCTCTCTTAATTAATCTCCATTCTCTTCTATTCTCCCATGCTCCTTCTTCTAAGTTTCTCCTCTCCAAGGCCTCGTCCACTTCATCTCTCCACGATCTTCGTGGCCTCCCTCTTTTCCTTTTCCCGATAGGACTCATATCTGTTACTCTTTCTATCCATTTTGTCTCCTCTGTTCTTCTTACGTGTCCGTACCATAATAGTCTTTTTTCTTCTATGTATTGTAGAGTAGTCTTTTCTACTTCCATTCTTCAGAGTATCTCCGTATTGCGTATTCGGTTGAGTCTTGTGACCCCGCAGCATCTACGCCAATATTTCATCTCCGTTGCTTTGATTTTATCTTCTTTTTTTGTGTATGATCCAGCACTCAGTTCCCTATGTCATAGTGCTTTGTACAATTGAGTGGAATATCCTATTTTTGTACTTTTTGTTATTTGACTATCCCATATTAGTGAGTGCAGTTGTCTGATACATGCTCGCGTTTGACCTAGTCTTGTATTTATTTCTTCCTCTATAGTTTCCTTGTTACTAATTGTGAACCCTAGGTATTTGAACTTATCCACTCCTTCAATTTCTAGACCTTCTTCAATTTCCAGGTTCTTTGTTTCCTCCGTATTTGTCACAAGATATTTTGTTTTTTCATAAATAATTTCTAAGCCGTGTTATGTGTGTTCTTCTTTCAGTTTCCTCAACATAAAACTTAGGTCATCTTCATCTTGTGCTATTACCACTTGGTCGTCGGCAAAGCATAGTGTATATAGATGATCATTCCTTACTGGCACTTCCATTCCCTCGCATTTTCTTCTCCAGTTTCTCAATGCGTAGTCAAGATATATTTTGAATAGGCTTGGTGATATTGAACAGCCCTGTATTAGGCCTTTCGTTGTTTCAAGCCCTTCTGTCAGTTTTCCGTTGATTTTGATTTGAACCTTATTATCTCTGTACATTTCTTGTATTGCTTCTATCAATGTCACGGGTACTCCTATTTTTTGCATTGCTACCCCTAGTTTATTTCTGGGTACAGTATCGTATGCCTTTTTTAGGTCAATGGAGGCCAAGTGTATCGATTGATTCTTTGCCCGTATTTTCTCTATCAATTGTTGTATAGTATATATGTGGTCTATGCATGATTTCCCTACTGTGAAGCCTGCTTGTTCTTCACTTATCTTATCTTTTATATAATGCTCCAGTTTCTCCTTCATTACTCTTCCGTACACCCTTCCCATTGTTGCGATCACACTTATTCCTCTACAGTTCTCGCATTTTTTTCTGTCTTCTTTTTTGAATATGGATGTCAGATGTGCCGTTTTCCATTCGTCGGGAATTCTTTTGCCCTCTATAATTCTTTGGAACATTTCTTTTATAATTTGGATCATTTTCATCTATCCGTACTTGATCAGTTCTGGCGAGATCCCGTCTGGGCCTAAGCTTTATTAATTTTGGTTGTTTTTAGCGCTTTGATCACTTCTTTGGTTGTAATTGTGATGTTTTCTGCGTTTCCTTCCTTTGTAGTTTCTGTGATGTTCAGGAATTCCTTTCTCTGCTCTGTTAGCAGGTTCGTATAGTACTTTTCCCAGTCTGTTTCTTTCAACTGTGGCACCTGTATTCCTTCCTTATGACTTGTTCTTAGCACTTTAATTGTTTTTCAGGCTTCTGAGCTTTTTGTTCCTCCTATATATTGGTCTACATTAGTACATATCCTTATCCACATATCATTTTTGCTCTTATTCATTAGTTTCTTCATTATTCTGTTTTGGTTTTTGTAGTTTCGTAAGCTTCTGTCGGATTTTGAGCTCAGCCATTCTAGATATCAATCTTTCTTTCTCCTTATTTCCTTCTTTATATTTTCTGGTATAGTCCATTTATATCTTCCTGTTTTGTTCTCTTTCTCTCCTAGCGTTTCTCGAGCTGCTTCTATTATGATTTTTTTCATGTTTTCGTACGTTTCTTTTACCGATTTGAAGGTAAATTGCGCTAATTTCTGATCGAGTCTTCTCTGATAAAGATCTCTCATAAAATCTTCTTGAGTGACCATACTCTGGATTCCATCTCACACTGGAATTCCAAGAAACGAGGAAGCAGATCAAGCTGCAAAAATGGCAGTAAATGGTGTTGTATTAAATACACCGATAAAATTCAAAGACATCCAAAACGCAATAAAAATTAAACTGATACAAACCTGGCAAGATGAATGGAAGAAAACCGAGAACAACAAGCTTAGGAACATAAAAGAAGAAGTCACCAAATGGCCAACACCCAAGGAAAGAAAAGCCCAAACAGTCCTTACAAGGCTCAGAATCGGACACACCCGCTTAACACACAGCTATCTACTATCAAAGACTGCCCCAGAAATGTGTGACACGTGCAACACACCAAACACAGTTGAACACATCATCATAAACTGCAACAGATACTCTATCGAAAGACAAGCACATAAAATACCACCAACACTCAAAGACGCATTATCAAACAATAATAAAAATATTGAAAACTTGATGAACTTTCTTAGACAAACTAATATCTATTATCAAATATAAACCCATCATACAGATACAACTAATGTAAGCATTCAAATACTTATAATATAATATAATGTACCAATTATTACCAATTTCTATGTAAAACTAAAGTACCGAGGTATTAGTGGAAATATCTCTGAACTACGCAATAAAAAAAAAAATCTTGTAGAAGGTGAATATTTAGTTTTTCGTGTTAAGCTCCTCTTTTTTCATCTATTTTAGTTTCCCCTTTTCTTTATCGTGTATATTACACCAAGGGAATTCTAATTTTGCTACTAGTTACCTGTGGTCTGTCCCGCACTCTGCACCCCGTTTAGCTCTCACATCCTTCAGTATGAAGTTGGTTTTTGTTTTTGTAATAGAATAATCTATTATAGAGCAGAGTTTTTTTGTGTCTTGTATCCAGGTGAACTTGGGGATTTGTTTGTGCTGGAAGAATCCGTTAGTGACTCTTAACCCATATAGCTGACACATCTCAATGATTCTTTCCCCATTATCATTCAAAATATCCTCTCCAAATCTTCCGACGACTTTATCATCCTCTTTCGTTCCCGTTCTCCCGTTTAGGTCGCAAGCTATTATCAGTTCTTGTGATTCATTAATTTTCTTGATTTCATCTTCCAATGTTCCCATAAATTCCTCTTTCTCTAGTATCTCACTATCTCCATTTGGGCCGTAGACCCCCAGGATTGCAATGTCTCTGCCGTAAATTCTCATGTTTAGCTTTATTATTCTTTCCGATATCGGTTCCCAAGTGTGTATTACACTTTTGAACTTGTTTTTGATTAGGATCCCTACTGCTGCTTGCGCTTTACATTCTTTCTTCACTCCACTCCAGCAGTGTATTACTCCTTCTACGAGTTCTATCCCTGTACCTTTCTTCTTCGTCTCGCTGATTATCATAATGTCCATTTTCGTCTTTTTGAATTCTTGTATTACCTTTTTGTCTTTTGTTCTCCATCCTTGTATGTTCCAAGTTCCGATTGCTAGTCTCCTATCTCTTGTTTTCTTTCGATGTTTACTCTGTTTCTGGTTAAGATTTAAATCTGGTTGAATATCTGAAGCAGAATTGCTCCCCCTGTATCCAATGGGGCTCCCTCTAGATGAGGTGTGGATTGCCACCCGGGGAATTTTCATCTTTTTCATCCTGCCCATGTTTCTACCTTTTTTGTGTTTTCCGTGTGCTAGGTTGTTTAGGCCTAACGCCACAACCCCCTTCGGAGGGCCTTATACTATCAGCCGCACACTATGTGACACGCTGTTTGCAGCCGCCCGCTCCGGGTTAGACGCTGCTGTTTACCTGTTGGTCCGTGAGAGGTTTCTCCTCCTACCTCTCATATCTGGGAGGCTTTCCCCAATCCGCCACCTGGGGACGCATCCTCTAGGGGTTACAGGCTCCCCCGAGGATAAAGTACTATAAACTCAACTAAAAATATGTCTATTGGACCAATGGATAATTAATGATTTCTGAGAGTAATTAACAATTTTTGATAATAATTAATAATTTTTAGAATAGTTAATGATTTTTTTTGAGAATGATTAACAATTTTTGAGAATGATTAATAATTTAGAGAAGAGTTATAACAATTCTTGAGAATAATTAATAGTTTTAAAAATAATCAATAGTTTTGAGAATCATTTATAATTTTGAGAATAGTTATAACAATTTTTGAGAATAGTGGTGCAAGGGCTTATCTGCATAGAATGGTAAACGATGCTTCCTCAGCAGCTCCAATCCAATATTTTACACTAAGCTCCAATAATTAAACTCAGCTGGGCTGGTAACTTTTGCGTGCCAAGTGGTACCCAATTCCCGCAACAGACCGGACTCGATCGAACAGCGGCGTCACATTAGAAATTTCTCCGTGGCTGGCAGAAAGACAAACCTTTACCAGATTGACCAAGGTGAATTCCTTCACCACCAAGTTCTCCTCAGCTTCCTTCACTGGGTTGCAGAATCCCAAGTAACAAGTCTACAGAACGTTAAGAAATAAATATGGAGTTATATAAATTTCCAGGTGGCGTGAGTACGCCCATGGCGCATAAGAAATATTCACCAATTGATAAGTAAATTATAGATAAGAATAAATGAGTGTATCTCTTAACATTTCGATACAACTGGAGTAAATAACTAAGTCAGATTAGACTTAAAACTGGTTTGGTTTCATCTTGGTTTGCGGGCGGCTTGAAATTGATTCTGACGAGTTTTTTGTCTTAAATCCGGGGTTCTCCCGAGGAAAATAACTCCAACACAATTGATGGTCGCGAAAATCCAAATAAATTTGAGCAGCACTCCAACAATATACAAATAAAGAGATGTACATTCGACCAACAACTCCAAAAGTTCGTTACCGATCTTTTGCGTCACTTGAAGAGCAGAAATCAAGGCATTTAATTAAATTATGAATCGTGCAGATTCGACTCCGTAAACCAATGTATGTAGAAGAAGATCGTACATTCATGAGAGAAGGGTTGCTTAAAGACGGCGCAACATTTGTTGGAATTGAGACCGTAACAGTATATTGTATTGAAATTTTTATTTTCCAAGTATAACCATCCTCAGACATTAGCTGAAAAGTTGGACATAAAATTAAATATTTATATAGAGAAAGTTTTACCAGTTGACAAAAATTAAAGTTATAGAATGATTATAAATAAGATGAGCTACTATTGCAAGAAATACGAAGACAAATGAATATAATTTAATTAAAAGTTTAAATTTTTTGTGTTGAGTGAAGAAATTAAAATAAGTTTCAAAAATGTGCTTGTGAAAGTAGGGATATAGGCACATTTCACAGCGGCAGAATTCAAACAAATGCAGTTAGCCAGCAGATTCTTAGATATTTAATTAAGTCAACTCAATAGATAAAAAGTCATGTACCTTCAGAAATCAGTTTTGAAAAGACATCACAGATCGTATGGTATTAAAATTTGAAGCATGCAAAAAATGTTTAAAGATCAAGAGCAGGTCAAGAGAATAAAATATACTGTCAAATTTTGATTCATCAATATCAATGGTCTATATTCTCACCTCTTGAAATCACACTACTTCCCGAAAAATCATGCTCTTTCTCTTACCATCTAATGTTTTATCATATAGCGCTATCTTCTTGTATTAAAATTTTTGCCGTAATAGCGAACTTCCAAGAGGTGGGAATACGGAGCAATATATTTTATTCTTTTGATCTTCAAACGTGCATATTTTGCATTTTCAATACCATACGATCTTTGATGTCTTTTCAAGGGCATAGCGGAGTTGCTCCTCCAGACCTCAGGTAGCTATGATCTCATAGCTGAGTTGCTACACCACCGATAACCGCAGGGATTGAAACAATTCTGGGAACTTGAAGGGTATGTTCAGGTCATTGATGATAACGCATCATATAAATATTATTTTGAACAGGAATATTTTATTGACAATATATTTTGGTTACAAAACATCAGATACAAGTTTGTTGTTCTGTACATAGAACCATCAGCACAGGCCCATATTTCGGGAGGAAACCGAGCTTCTTCACTAATATCTTTCTGGCACATAATCACCAAATTGTATTAGTTTGGAATCATTCAAGGCAACATTGACAAATATTTCCGATTTGATTTGTTCCAGAAACGGTTATATTTATCAACAGTAATCACACAAGAGCTTTCTATCTTGCTGAATAAATTTCTGTTTTTACGAAACCTTGTTATCTAGCAATTTCACAGAAAAACTGTTCTAGTAAGATCACCATAGGTGTCGTAATTTTATTTTTTGAACAGTTTTCGAGTCAAATTGCTGCCATAGTCCAGTCAAGTTAGTCCTAAAAGTACGGGTGCCCTTGCATGAATTCCCAAGAAGCTGAAAATTGACATGAACGTTAGGGATACCATTATGATGAAGTTGTGAGAAGTCCCCATCGATCCCATGTGTGCAAAACATTTTATGCGAGGTCAAAGTTCGTAGAAATGGGTTTTTCAAATTGTTTAACGAAATTGTCAGTTTTATGATCGAAATAGCTCAGACAAAAATTATAGATCTTCCAATTCTCTACAAAAACTGTCCTCACACTTTTTTCCCAAGATTTGCCATTTCTGAGTAAATGACATTCTAAAGTTATATTTTCAATAATATGCATGACGACGCTGCCTATGTACATTATGGACTAGTACTCGTACATTAATATTGAATGTTAACTCAAAAAATATGAAATGAAAAGAGACTTAGTCCCTCATTTTATGTGGCCATGTAGCCTCCAGCAACATCTGTCTTCTGTTCAATTGTCAACGTGGCAGTGTTTGTCTGTTACTCACTTCAAATTACTTGCATAGTTAAGTTGCATTACGTAGCTTCTGCAAAACATACTCGTAATAAAAAAGGTGTTCCATCAGCTTCTCTTCCTCCAACCTTGGATTCTGCTCATCAACATTTTTATCGAGTAGATTACCAGGTTCAATTGTAGCTTGATAATGAACTGGACCCAGAATAATAGAGTTGGAAGCTCATTAATGATGTATTGGAACCAATCGACGCTCTATTATTCCCTGCACCAGAATAGCTCCTCATTACTCTTTTTTCTAGATGCAAAAAAGGGTGTAATTCGAAATGCGACAGAAAAAAATAGGCTCACTTTGTTCACCAGCATGCACCAGCTGGGAGGGCCAGTTGTGTTCAAATGCTGAATCTCCAACAGAAGACGATTCTTACATAAACGACGGAGCAACTGATGTATCGCTGTTTGAACAGTTTATGTCAACTCAGGAAGATGAAGAAAAAGAAGAAGCAGTTGAATAACAAGACTTAATATTATATTGAACTTCAATACAAAGACCGTGGAATAGGACTATCGGAGAAACCACGACGAAAATTACGTACCAAGTACACTACTCTATAGGTGGCGTGGAAGCGTGTGCATATTATTCGCTATGTGCAGCGGCTTGGAAGAGAAACACTGAACGACCGTGCGCGCTTAGCGGCGAAAGTTGGAATTTTTAAAGCACATGTACTGATATAAAATCAAAAGTCAAAACCGACAATTCGTGAATGCTGCATTATCATTTGTAATAATACATGGAAAAATAGTGATGCTAGCTTGTATTGTTTACCAAAATATATATAAGCATGAGTTTATTCAAAGAGAAAAGTGGATTTCCGTCGTAGGAAAGCAAAAGTAAGTATCACAACCTTAATTGTACATTCATAATAATGTTTCAAGAAAATTATTGCAAACGCAATATGTAAATATAATTTTAGCATAAAGTAAATATGAGAATAACGAGATTCAATAATTTTTATGGTATCACAACTCGAATTTTGTTATTAAATTGATAAAATAAGACATACTTTTGTATTTTTTAGTGAATATACATACAGTTGGAATCTTACATCAATATATCTAATTTTCAGTGCACATTTGATTGAGAATACAAAGGGAGAAGAGAAGCTGAATCCTAATTTTGCCAATTCTCTTCTCCTCATTGGAAGCCAATATTAAAAGACGAAACAGTCTTGACAAGACACCAATGTTTCATTAAGCGTAGGCTACAAAATACTTCATTAATGGCTGCAAGTTAAGAAAATATTGAAAACTAAAGCTTTAATTCAAAAAGGGCTGCCAATACAGAAGTCACAATGGATATGAGTTCAATAAATAATATAAGTTCAATATATGAGAATGACTGTGACAGAGCACAAGACAATTTATTGATATTTGATTCGAGTACCAAAAGCACGAATGATGTGGAATGCCAAGCTGATATTCTTGCTTATTGTGATAGTGTTGGAAAAAATACTGTTTTGTAACAACATTATTGAAAAAGGTTTTAATACTTGTAAGCTTTACCCTTTGGCACAGTCAGAGGTTGAAAGCTGATAGACAAACTTTTTCAAAACCCGTTCTTGATATAGGATCCATATTTATTACGTTTATGATTAATTTTGATTTCAATTCACTTTTCACTAGTTGTCACATTTGACAGAACATATAAAAGTGGCAGTGGGTTCGCCGATCAATGCCGCTAGTTGGCACCACTTTGATGTTGCACATAGCGAATAGAGAATATAACTTTAGAATGGCTTTTTCTCAGAAATGGCGAATCCTGGCAAAAAAAGTGTTGGGACCATTTTTGTAGAGAATTGGAAGATCTATAATTTTTGTCTAAGCTATTTCGATCATAAAACTGACAATTTCGTTAAACAATTTGAAAAACCCATTTCTACGAACTTTGACCTCGCATAAAATGTTTTGCACACATGGGATCGATGGGGACTTCTCACAACTTCATCATAATGGTAGTCCTAACGTTCTAGGAACCAATCTCATTCAAGAGATCCCAAACGAAGAATAATAAATCAGTCACAACTCACATTCACTCCAATAAGCTTACAGAACAGGTACCAGCCATAACCAATAGAACCAGACAATGTAACATCAGAAATAGAAAACAAAGAAGCTGATCCAAGCAATACCAACAAAGACGGAGGAGTAAATAAGTCACCATCAATATTTGTTCCTGATGTGACAAACGTGAAACCACTGCAAGATATCATAGCCACAGAAGCAGGAGACAACTATCACATCAAAACAGTAAGTAATAATCAAATGAAAATACAGCTCAAGACAATATAAGACTACAGAAAAGTTATTCATGCGTTGAAAGAAAAGAGCGAGAAATATCATACATACCAATCAAATGAAGATCGCACTTACTGAGCAGCATATTCAAAAATCTTCATCACTCCACTGATCTAGAGGACTTGGAAAAGAAATAGGAGAAAAAAGGCATATCATTATAAACATATTCAATGTGAAACATCGCACTACAAAAGAACTACTAACCATATTCCTACTTGACTTGAAACAAGGACAAAATAATAAAGATATATTAGACATTAAGTTTCTACAATACACTAAAGTAACTGTATAAGCCCCAAAACCTAGACAAGAAGTACCCCAGTGTGCAAGATGTCAAAGATACGGGCACACCAAAGCATACTGCCAAAGGCAAGCGCGATGCATCAAATGCGGAGAAAATCACTGGACAAAAGAATGTGACAAAAAAGATGAAAATACACCCGTCATCTGTGTACTATGTCATGGAAATCACCCCGCGAACTATAAGAGCTGTACTGTTTACAAAGAGATACAAAAAAGAAAATTCCTGCAACCAAAGGAAAGAAACACGTACACTCAACCAAGAAATACTACACCTATCAACTCAGACACACATACGCAGAAGCAGCTACAAACAACTACACCCAACAAAGACCATTACTATAACAAAATAAATTGAAACGGATGAAGACAAAAATTATGGGAAAAATGGATTTACTTTTGAATCTCTTAACGACAATCGTCACTAAACTCGCAGGATAGCACACCGGAAACCTGCAATATGGAACGCGAACGGCTTAACGCAACATAGTTGAGAGTTGAAACAATTAATCACTCAAAATCATATCGACATTATGCTAATCTCGGGAACGTACTTCACTGAAAAATCTTATACACTCGGACAAGACAAATGAGTCCCATCGGGTGAGTTCGGTAATCGTATGATTCAAATTCGGCTAAGATAGGAGACTGACATCGTCAGTGACGTACGCATTTTATTCTCAAATGCTTTAAATTTATTAAAGAATATTTATTGAATATGTACACATATATATACAGGGTGTAACAGAAATAAGTACATTAATTTTAACCTGCAATAGATCTCTTCAAGCCTAACAATTTTTCTTCATAGCTTTTTTCTGTAAGTCTCCTGGATATCGAGTGAAAATTCATCAAAGTTTGGTCAAAAATTTCATAGTGTGCCTATGGTTAGAACTGGATGTTTCTCATTTGTTGGAAGAATGACAGCTGTCGATTTGAATGATTATTTTGAAATTTTAAACCGTCATAGTCTTATCAATCATTCATTTGAAACTAAAAGAATAACTGTATTCCAGTAATACACTGATATTCGCTTAACTCGATAATTCTATTTTTGAATATGTTGCAAGAAAGATCAAATTTTTCTCTGAAATCAACAATTTGGTATATTGGTCGTATTTGTATGTTATTGTTGAGAAATTTTATTTCTATTTAGGAATTTCACGTATATTTTTAAATAGTTGGTACATTTCTTGAACATTAGATTGTCAACACGAGTTCATTGCACTTGGATCAGCTGATTTGAATAGTCTGAATACAGCCTGTAACACAGTTAGAATATGGGTCAGATTGTGCTGCCATCTATATATATATATATATATATATATATATATATATATATATATATATATATATATACATATATATATATATATATATATATATATATATATATATATATATATATATATATATATATATATATATATATATATATATATATATATATATGATCAGAATAATAATAAAATAGAATAAAAATCAAAAGATAGAAGCAAGAACTGTCATAAAAGCTATTTTTTATCGTAATTAATAATTTAAAATGTTATTGACAATATATCATTACCGTTACAATCACCAGCAACTATAGGAGTCATCGGTATCATCACTGGAATCGTCTGAATCTATAATTGAAGATGATAAGTGTCTTTGATCTATTACAACTTCTCGATTAACATTTGGATTACCTTCAAAGCATTCAAATTATTCTCCTCACATATTATAATCTTGTTGAAGATTAGGATTATGAATCTGAAATCTGAGTCCCGTTGAAAATTATAAGGTAACGCAGACTTGAATAGATTTTTTGCATTTAACATGGTACATGTTGTGTTCTTGAAAGCGTTCACCAATATTTCTTTTCGTTTGATCTATGTATTGTTTATCAAAGTTAGAACATTCCATAGATTGGATTTATGATTTGTCTTGGTTGAATTATTAAAAATAAATAACCACCATACAACAGTCATCTTTTCTATCAAATTTCTAAGAAAAAAATTTGTACTCCGATAATGTTTGCTTTGCATACGAAATGTACATAGTGTCTTAAATCAAAAAGTGAAAAGAAAGAAGTGTTTGATTCAGTTATATTTAATCTTCGCGTGGCTCAAACTTTATTAATTAGCCAAACAAAATTACTAAGTACGCTCATGGAAGCGAATGAACTAAATATTGTATATATATATATATATATATATATATATATATATATATATATATATATATATATATATATATATATATATATATATATATATATATATATATATATATATATATATATATATATAAACCTCAGTATAACATATACTAAACAAACCACCCAGATGGCGCAGCACATGGTGAAACAGCTATCATTATTATAAAACAAACATTAAAACATCACGTAAGCAGATATGATCCACAGCTCCTAGCCCAACAACAGGAACAATTTGTTTTGTGCTTTTTTTAGGCGTGCGTGATGTTTTTATGGTTGATATTGAGATGTTAATCTGTTCGTGCGCCTATGGTTGTGATTTTTGTTGTCATGGGCGTACAATGTTAGGGTTAGTGTGTGAGATTGTATTATAGTGAGTGTAAAATCGGTTGTACGCCACTGGGGGGAAGAATTCCATATAGGCGTGCGTGTTATGCTTCAGTCGTAGATAATGCGATGTAAGTTTTATGTGCGCCTGAAATTATCTCCCCACTCATCTTATCCTTGAATTTTTCTAGCACAGATCTACTTTTTTTGGGGAATTGTGTATGGATTATTCACTAAAAAGTTTGAAGTGTCAAGTTGACCTTTATTTTGTCTCATATCATTATAGATATCATCAATTAGAGACTCATAAACAAGAGAGTCTGTATCCGTATATAAAAGTTTTCTATATATTCATATTTTTCTCTATAAACAAGTAATGAAAATTATACATATAATATTTTGAGAGCTCCAATATGCACAAGCCTAAATAAATTGGTTTATTGTACAGGACTTTGAAATTATTCATCTGAATGGCAACAAAATTCTTATTGAAAATTGATTAATTTTGGAAGGTTGGTTTTGATATGAAGTATTCTATGCCCTCCCTTTTACCGATATTTTCCTAATGTGTAATCAGTTCAACATCGATTCGATTATCCGGATTCTCTCATATTTTTCTATATGCCGCATTATTTCTCAGTTTAAAATAGTGTTTTTCGAAACTATCACTTGCTTTTTGTGTCAAATCATTATTTAGGTCAATATAAATTTTCGTTCAATCTGATTGATTGAAAGAGAGAGTTCAATGTATTTTTACCAATTTTAGACCATTGCACATAGCCTGTTGTAAATTTCTGTAATGTAACACATAATTTTTTTCATTATTCAAGCTTGCAATGAGTTTTTTATGTTTGGAATTTGGTGGATATGCAGTCTCCGCGAGGAATAGAAAATCATTATGCTTTTCGTGTGAATCAGTATCATAATCTAAGTCAACTTCAAAAATGTAACCTTTACTTGAGTTTTCATCAATTTCAAAAATATTCAAATATTTAATTTCATCTGTTGTCATTTATTTGTTATTATTTGTGGGCAGATACATTGACATTGCGTGACCATATAAATTGTTTGCATACCAATATACAATATATTTTGAGTGTGAACTTTTATCATATGATGACATGTATTTATTGTTCGCCCTTGAGAAGCTTTCTGAATAAATCTTATAATGCTCATATCTGTTAATAGCTCCAATTCAACTTTTGTAGTCTTTAATAGAGCATCCCAACTTGAACTATAAACATTCATATCCAAATTTTGAAAATTTTCAAAAACATCAGGTAAAAGTAGGACATCAATTTTCAAATGAATATCATAATAATCGCCCAACGTCTTACAATTAAATGTATTCCAACCTTTTTGCGCATGCTCATAATCTGCCTCGCTGATGGAAGATTGATTCAACAAATTCAAATATATTTAACCGGCAATTTGGGAAGGAATAATTTTTCGAAGGAATTATACGTGTATGGAAAGACTCCTCTCCTAGTAACAAGCTCAAATTCTTCTGTATCTGGAGAATATTTCATCGTATTGAGCAATTATTCCGGTTTCAAATTCCGCGCAAGACTGTCAAGAAACTTACTCATAACGCAACTGCCATCAACTCTATCCACGAAAAGATATTTAGTGAATAAGATATATTTTTATTTATTTTTTGGTACAGCTTCTATTCTGCTATCATCGAACGCCAAATTTCGTATGAATGAATGACAATCATAATTAGTTAGATTATGCATGAGTATCGCCACAAATTTTGAAATTTCGAAGTTCAAATTGCAGGAAGAATGAGCTGTCCCACGAAAAAAAATCTAAGACTTTATTATTATCCACAAAATCATTCCCACACACGTGACAAGCCGTTGAAGAATTGTAACAATTTTGTTCATCCTCTGTTAAAGCGGTTGATGGTATTATATTTTTCAAGTGATTCTCGTACAAATATCTTATATCGTTTGAAATATATTCAACAAATTTTTGCGTAGCATCTGTACCAGTATAAGTCCTAAATTCATCCAGTTCATTATTGTATGATCACTTAAATTATTATGCGGAACTGGAAGCCTCGTGTACATGAGTTATGTTTGTAAATGAATGGCCATACGCGGGTTAACAAGATGCGAAAGAAATTTGTTAAGATTCAATATCGGCGTATATAACAAAGGATACCTTCATCTTCCGTTCAAAATGTGTAAATTCAAGAATATTTTTATTTTCGTTGGGTAAAATGTTACTATATGACCACACTCATTATCTTGATGTTCTATAAGATTAGTTTCCGATGGAGAATTCAATAGACAATCTTTGCATAGCCATTTTTCATATGTTGTTTAATTAATTTGACTATTTATCAGACGTGATACATTCTTTATCCAAACAAAATGACTTTTGTCATCATTCTCAATACATAATAGACTTATATATTTTTGTTTTCTGTTCTTTGTGTGATGTTAATCATACTCTAAACCAAAAAAATTGACTGAAATATCATTTGATTGTTTAAATTGTGGAATTGATTTGATATTCATGAGGAAATTCAATCTGGTAAAATCAAATTTATGCTCGTGTGGAATATAGTTTGTAACAGGCTGCGGATGTATTGTTTCTGTAAGCAATGCCGAATGTATGACTCACAGAAAGCACTAAGCATCAATATTCTCAACATTTATTCACGCCCTCTTCATCTAAATGTCTCTTGGAAGGGGCACAAACGATGAAACCGCTATTGGAGAGAATTTATTAATGTTCAACTCCAAATGTTCGACTCGCAGGAGGTGTAGGAATTTACAATAAACTTTAAATCATGCGCGCCCTGCGCAATCACAGTGCGCGCCCCGAGGAGTTAGAGTGCGCATGCGACGATCAGTGACCGGGCGGATGTCCGGTAAAAACAAGAGTCTGACTACTGCGACCACGAGAAGAAAAGGGCACACGAAGCGTACAACACACGTGCTGTACAACAAATTTATAACATATCAATTTGTTATTTAAATATGAATAATAAAAAAGGGATTTGTTAACATATTATTGCAGAGTAATTTGGTTCAAAGGAAAGAATAAGGTAATTTATTAAATTTATATTATCCACGCCTACTCCAGTACAAATTTCCAACATAAAGTGGTCCATCCGAGCCAAATTTTGTAAATTGAAGATATTCAAGATAAGTCTTGAAGCTAGAAAACCTTCGCAAAAGAAGAAACGAACACAAAATTCTGCACGATTCCAGTAGAACTTCCCACGACTAGTCTCCTGCCAGAGCACGCCGCGGAACAAAGAAACACAAACTAGAAGAGACATCCAGTGGAAGATTGGCTGTAAAATCTTCGGAGTAGCGCTGAAACTTAACTACAGTCCACAAGATAAGTCTTATACCTTACTTTTCCTGCATGTTTGCATGAATATTGTTAAAAAAAAAAAAATATATTTTAAATTAAAATTATAAATATATGTTATTTCTTTGGGTATTTTGTCAAGGCAAAGGTTTTCAAATATGGCTGAATTGCAGCAACTAATTAAAAAAAGAGCTATAGTAAAAGGCTCATTGACAAGATTTGCTAATTATCTCGAAATTAATCAAGATACTAATATAAATGAACTAAAAAGTAGATTGGTCACGGCCAAGTGTATTCTAGACAAATTTTGTGAAATTCAGGATGAAATTGAGTTGAAAAATCCTGATACAGATTATGAAAACGATAGGGTTCAATTTGAAGAGTCCTTTTATAGCTTAATTGCACAAGCTGAAGGTTTTATAGAGTCAAAATCTCAAGTCAAGTCGGTTGCGACTGATACAGGCTATATTCACGATAAAAGTAACACAGATAACGTAAGGCTTCCTAGAATTTCCATAACTAATTTTGATGGTAGTTATCATGATTGGCCAAGGTTTCGAGACAGTTTTAAGGCACTTATACATTGTAATGAATCACTAGGTGATATTCAAAAATTTTTATACTTGCGTAGCAGCTTAACGGGAAAGGCTGCTGAAATTTTAGACTCCTTAGAAATAAATGAGGCTAATTATATGGTTGCGTGGTCATTGCTGGAAGAAAGATTGGAAAATAAAAGGGTTATTATCAATGAACATATCAAAGGAATTGTAGAACTTCCCCCACTAAACTAGGAAAATGCACAATCATTAAGACATTTATTAGATGAATTTTTGAAAGATACTAGGGCACTAAAATTGTTAAATGAACCTGTAAATCAGTGGGGAACTCTATTAATCTATATTATTACTTCCAAATTTGACTTCAACACTAAAAGACAGTGGCAAATAGAAATAAATGGTAGCAAAGACTTGCCTACTCTAAATGAGGTAGAAAAATTTCTAAAAAACAGATGTTTGTTATTAGAAGCTATGTCCTCCAACAACGACAACAGCAAATTACCGGCTGAGAAAAAAAATGCTCCTAGATACTCTACGAATGTATCTTATCAAACAAAATCACCCACATATGAATGCAATTTTTGTAAAGAAAACCATTTAATATATTTTTGTCAAAAATTTGAAAATTTGAACACCAGTGATAGAAAAAATGAGATTAAAAATCTTAATTTATGTTTTAATTGTTTGGGGAAAAATCATTCTCTAAAAAATTGTAAATCTAAACCTTGTATCAAATGTCAAAAGAGACATAGTACTTTATTACATGCAGATTCTGATACAATAACAGCTAAGGCTGTAACGGAAGAAACTAAAGATTCTTCTAGTGAGGAAGGTTTAAATAAGGAAATTTCACATGTTACCAGCCATTCATTAGAAAATAATGGCAAGCATGTACTTCTGTCAACTGCCCAAATCTATATTTCGCACGATAACAATAAATTTGTAAAGGCAACTGCATTATTAGACAGCGGATCTACTGCCAATTGTATAAGCAGTAAATTAGTGAGAAAACTAAACATTAAAAACTCAAATTCATTGTCAGTAAGTATTGCAGGAATAAATGGAGCAACATCGCGTATTACTATTAGTGTAGTAGCAAATGTCAAGTCCATAAATGGTCCATTTCATTCAAAATTTACGTTCTTCGTACTTAATAAAATCACTGAAAATCTGCCATTAGTAACCTTTATTGAAGAAGAAATTAACATTCCTTGTGGAATAACACTAGCAGATGAAGAATTTAATGTTTCTAAAGAAATCGATGTTCTACTAGGAGCACAAATATTTTATGACATATTTTTATCGGGTTGTATAAAACAAAATAATTTTGCATTTAGGGAAACAAGGTTAGGTTGGATAGTGATAGGCAGTTTTGATTTAAAGTTCCATAGTTACAAAAAGGAAATTTGCAATTTATCAATAAGCATAGAAACAGATAAATTGTCAAAATGTTTAGAAAATTTTTGGATAATGGAAGAAGTCGCGTTCGATAAGACACTAACTAAAGGTGAAAATGATTGTGAAATAAACTTTTGTGAAACAACTATTCGCGATGGAACTGGTCGATTTATGGTAAACTATCCTATAAAACCAGATGCACCTGAATTGGGTAAAAGCTTTGAAAATGCACTAAACAGATTTTTCAAACTAGAACAAAGATTAAACAAAAATCTAAATTTGAAAGCAGACTATATAAATTTTTTACGCGAATATGAAAATTTGAAACACATGCAAAAGATAATTGAATTGAATTCTGAGGCAGATATTAAAATTTTTGCAATAAATGATGAAGGTGTCAATTGTTTCTATATTCCGCACCACCCCGTCTTTAAGACAAATAGCTCAACTACGAAGATGCGCGTGGTATTTGATGGAAGCGCCAAATCGAGTAATAATATTTCTTTGAATTCTACCTTACAAAATGGACCTGTGGTTCAAAATGACCTTTTTAGCATTTTATTAAAATTCAGGAAACATAACATTGCACTATCAGCTGATGCTGAAAAAATGTTCAGACAAGTACTTATAAATAAAAAACAATGCGATTTGCAAAGAATAATTTGGCGTGAGAATCCTGACAAACCTTTATGTATTTATCAATTAATGACAGTAACTTATGGATTAACTCCAGCAACATATTTAGCTACACGTTGTATTAAAGAAATTGCTTTGAGGTATCAAGATATATACCCATTAGCTTCAAATTTGTTAATAAATGATACATACGTTGATGATTTTACTTCTGGTTGCAATACACTTGAAGAAGCAATTTCTCTAAAAACTGAAATTGATGAAATATTGAATAGTGCTGGATTTAATTTAAGAAAGTGGCGTAGTAATTCTATAGAATTTTTGAGGCATCGTAAACAAATTTCAAACGAAAATAAACATCTTATTAAGGATGAATATGGAACTAAGACTTTAGACATATTCTGGGACTCCAGTCAAGACTGTTTCCAATTCTTTGTAAATTTTGATCTAAACGAAGATTTATATTTAACCAAAAGAAATGTATTGTCTTTTATTTCACAGGTTTTTGATCCTTTAGGACTGATAGGTCCACTAATAGTGCTTGCTAAATTATTCATTCAATCTATCTGGAAGTGCAACTTAAATTGGGACGAAACTTTGACTGATGATCTTGCAAATAAATGGAGAAATTTGAGGGAGCAATTTTCTGAATTAAATAAGCTGAAAATACCTCGACAAACAATCTTAAATCAATGTTCTAACATTGAATTGCATGGATTTGCGGATGCAAGCAAAAGAGCTTACGGCTGTGCAGTGTATATGAGAAATATTGGAAATCTAACAAATAATATTCAAGTCATTCTACTATGCTCCAAATCAAGGATAGTTCCTATTAAAAATATAACATTACCACGCTTGGAATTATGTGCAACATTACTTTTAGCCAAATTAATGAATCAAATAGTTAAACAACTAGATGTAAATTTCAATAATATATATTGTTGGACTGATTCAACCATAACGTTAAATTGGATTAACACTGAATCATCCAAATTAAAATTATTTCTTGCTGAAAGAGTGACAAAAATCCAAAATTTGACTATTGGTTATCATTGGCGACACGTCACTTCAGAACAGAATCCGGCGGACATTATAAGTCGAGGGATGAACGCTAAGCGACTAAAAGAATCAGTTTGGTTTAATGGTCCAAACTGGTTAGCCAAGGGTGAATCTGATTGGCCTAGTTTAGATTTACAAAATATAAAAAATATTGAAGTACCAGAAGGAAAATTCCTTACAAATTTATGTACTCATTCAGATTCATTTAATTTAATACAAAAATTTTCATCTTTAAGAACTTTACAGCGTGTCACAGCGTGGTGTTTGCGATTCATTACAAACGCTAGAATAAAGAAAAAAAACAAGGAAAATAGATTATTAGAGAAAACTCTTACTTCTCAAGAGATTGATCGCTCCTTTGAGTTACTTTTAAAGATCACTCAAACAGAAGTATTCGATGAAGAGATAAAATCATTGTTAGCAGGAAATTATGTGCCAAAGACTAGCAAAATAAAAAATTTAGATCCCTTCTTAAACAATCAGAATATTTTACGTGTCGGTGGTAGAATTTCGAAAGGAAATTTCAATTTCAATAAAAAACATCCGATCATTTTGCCAAGATCACATAATTTCACCAAATTGATAATCAAGTACGAACATTTTAAAAATATACATGCAGGAGCTCAATTCTTATTAGCTCTCTTGCGAAAAAAATTTTGGCCAATTTGCGGTTTAAATACTATAAAGGGTGTTCTGAGAGAATGTACAGTCTGTATCAGATTTCATCCGACTAAGCTTATGACAAAAATGGGCAATTTGCCACAAACGCGAATTCAATCTTCACGAGTTTTTCAATACATTAATCTTGATTATTGTGGCCCCTTTTTAATAAAAGAGACAAAATTTAGAAACCGTAAATTTACCAAGATTTATGTTTGTATTTTTATATGTCAAAGTACTAAAGCTTTCCATATTGAAACTGTTAGCGATTTGTCAGCTGAATCCTTCCTGAACTGCCTCAAAAGATTTATTGCCAGAAGAGGCATACCAAATGAAATTATTAGTGACAATGCTGCAAATTTTGTCAGATCTGATAAGTTTTTAAGGGAAATATCTGAAGAAATAATTTCTAATATCAATTCAGATGAAATGAAAAATTATTCATTAGAAAATAAAATTGTGAGGAAGTATTTGCCTAAACGTTCTGCACATTTTGGTGGTCTACACGAAAGAGGTGTAAGATCTTTCAAATTTCACTTTAGAAAAGTGATGCATAACAAAACATTAACTCTAGAACACATGCAAACAATATCATGTCAAATAGAATCAATCCTGAATTCACGTCCCCTAATCCCACTTTCTTCTGATCCTCAGGACTTGACTGCGCTCACTCCTGGACACTTTATAACGGGTTCAAGATTGGATGCCTTGCCTGGCACAGCTATCAATAATATGTCTCAAGGAATGCTGCGGCAGTATCTAGAACTGGAAAAAATCATACACGAGTTCTGGCAACGTTGGTCAGTAGATTACATTTCCAGCCTCCAAACAAGAGGAAAATGGCACAAGGAAGGGAACAGAAAATTGCAAGTGAATGATCTAGTCATTTTGAAGGAAGATGGAACACCCCCACAATATTGGCGATTTGGACGAATCACCAAGCTGCATCCTGGAGCCGATAATATAGTTCGGGTAGTGACTGTTCGAACTTCAACGAGTGAAACTTCACGCGCCATCACACGTATCTGTCCATTGTTTGTTGAAGGTGAACCTTCAATGGGGGGAGTATGTAGGAATTTACAATAAACTTTAAATCATGCGCGCCCTGCGCAATCACAGTGCGCGCCCCGAGGAGTTAGAGTGCGCATGCGACGATCAGTGACCGGGCGGATGTCCGGTAAAAACAAGAGTCTGACTACTGCGACCACGAGAAGAAAAGGGCACACGAAGTGTACAACACACGTGCTGTACAACAAATTTATAACATATCAATTTGTTATTTTAATATGAATAAGAAAAAAGGGATTTGTTAACATATTATTAAAGAGTAATTTGGTTCAAAGGAAAGAATAAGGTAATTTATTGAATTTATATTATCCACGCCTACTCCAGTACAAATTTCCAACAGGAGGGTCCACCCACTATCTCTTTTCTATCAAACAGATAGAGCTATATGTTTAGTGTAAAACAATTTAATAATATTTTTACTTGGAATTCAGAGCTATCCGTTTCGATTCGTGATGATAAAGTGTCAAATATCTCTGACAAATCTGTTGAAGAAGTAGTCACTTCTTGTTTTGTGTTGAACGATTAAATTCAGACTCATCACGTTTAGGGAGAGTGTACAGATAAAACAATTCTTTATTTGCCTTCAAGGAATGATGGATTTCAAGTAGGTTTCGAATTAGATTACACACTGAGTTCTCCACCTTCCGTAGGAATGTTGATATATCAGTTTTTGCATCGTCATTCTTAATCTTGTACGATGTGACTCTGTTTTCAAATGCCGTCATTATAATCGAAATATTAGGTCCACAATTAACACATGTTTTCAATTTATGCACTTTTGTTCTCAAATGAGAATTTAATAACGATTTTTCTACATCAATCCCACACGACTCACAATATATAAAGTCATTCGAGATTCGAACAGATTTCGCACGTTTCACAGATGAGCTGGTCACATTCCCCAACTTTTGACTTTGCATATTATGAACTTGGGATATATGTCTTTTTTGTATTAATGGGTTATAACACCTTCCACAATATTCACATAATAATACCAATTTTTTGTTACAGCTATATTTATTATGTCGTTTCAAGCTATCTCTTGATTTATAAGATTTATCACAGGCATTACATGGAAACATTTTCTACTCATATTGTCTTTCAATTATATCCTGGAATTTCGCAAATCTATCGCTTGGAGTTGAAGTGTTAACTATATAACACTCAATCATCTGTTTCATCTCTTCATCAGTAACAGATTTGAAGCGTTGAGGTAGAAATACATTGAATCCCTCGTCCAAAGATAGAACAATTCGTGGGCCGTACTTAGTGTTCAATAACTTCGCCGCTTTTATGGAATATTTTCCACCAACCATCAAGTCAACAATTTTTTATACTGGGAGCCAGAAGCAACTTTGTTCAATGCATTCAATGCCATTCTTGTTACTTATGAAGTGTATCTAGCTTCTATACACTGTTTCATTAGATGAGAGGTGAAGTACTCACAAACGCGCATTCACATACACACCAAAACACCAACATGTGTGAAAAATCAAGGAGAACAAATCAATAATTTTCATGTGTTGCCACAAACTAAGTTGTATACGCTACGGAAACGACAAACTTTTATAACGATCCAATTATCCCGTTTTTGCAAATGTTTCGGTAATTCTTTAATTTATGCCTACTTTATCAAGGACAAGAGATCAATAAACTTCCTGTATTGTCACATACAAAGTTGCATTCGCTACTCAATAATTGGAAATTCATATCTGTTTTATCACCTAATTTTCTGTGAATGCAAATGTCTTGGTGATTATTAGATTCAGAGGAGATAATTTATGCCCACTTTACACATTACAACAGGTTTCAATATTATTAATCATTATTGATTGGAATAAAGAGCTCTTTGTTCAGTCACAATGATTGTAAATGAGTTGAATGTGCGCGCAATGAGCTCAGATTTTCAGACAGTATAAAAACAAACGTATCAACAATTATTGGAACAAAAACTGTTACAATGCCTGTTCCAAATAGTGTTATTCAAAATGATATTTCCAAGAAAAATAATTGTGGATTACGCAGTAAAACTAATCTATTAGTTTGTGTTCATAATGCATATGTTGAAATTGTAAACTCAAGTCTCATGAATATTTGAATTCCCAGAGAACTCAACAAAGATCGTTTCCTGGATTATAAAATCTTCTGTAAGCCTTGTTCCAATGAATTTATCAGAACGCCAGAGGGGATGAATATAAGAACAGATAGAGTTTCTTATAATTTTTTCAATCGTCATAATATTAGATTTTATTCTTGGAATGAGGCTTTCGAGCACATGAGATGTGTTTATTGCAACGACTGGGTGGTTAATGCAATAAATCAACAAGAGTGTGAGAGATGTTTGCAGATCAGTGTTGCAAACAGAAAAATTTAGGTAAGTGTATTTGAACCGGAAACTGAACTATTTCTCTATTATATGAATATCAGAACAATTGTTCCAACACAAAGTTTTTCACATGCATCTATCAATATTACACATGTGACAGTTCTCAATTATTGGTGGCGGTCCGTCAATATGACATCGTGCTGTGGGTAAATTGTAATGTTTCGTACAGGGCAACCTCTTGATTATGTCTGGATTATCCTTGAACTTTCAGGGTAGATCTTCCCACATTTCTTGCAACTCATTTCTACGAAACATTCCCAATATATTTGTAGATTTGTCCTCACTCATACCACCACAAATATACACTATTGTAGTATATCTCTTTATAATGAATCGGAGTACATTTCGCAAGACAAGTTCTTTCAAATCCACCTCATTTATAATATTCAAATTGAATGCTGCGCAAAGAATATCACTCGCAATTACCCTCTCAGCCATCGCCTTATAAGTGGTAGATTCTTCCACAAACTAGACATATTATATTAGTTAAGCCAATGGAAACGTTTCTTATTCTCACCAATCTTATTTCAGAATAAAACATATAAATTTCGTCGAACGCACTGAAAACTACATCTTGAGCCGATCCACCTTCTCAAATACGCGGTGAGATCATTAATTCAAAATATCTGTAATCAAATCCAAAGTGTATTCCTATCTAAGATGGCTGAGAGTCAAAAAAGTGGTTCGTCCGATGATTCTACTACGACTACGCGATTCCAGTTCGATTTCAATAAGTTTGTGGAAAGTCCTGGATTACTTGGCTCTCTCTACAAGGATGACTATCTTCTTCAATCATCAGATTTTCCGCTGAATAAATCAAAGACAAAATGGGTATCTGTTGATTCAAGCGTGTTGCAAGAATTTCTGCCTATTATAGAATTAAGCGTAAGTAAACCTGGTAATATAGGACTTCAAATCACTTTAGAAGAGTGGAATGGCCTTATGAGCTATAAAAATATTATTCCAAGTTATTTTGACTGTGGCAAGGACATTATGTATAAAAGTATACCAGGAGATCATCGCCTTATTCTCAATTATAATGGTGGTAAGAGAATTTCAACTCTTACATGGAGCGGCAATGAGTTTAGTATTGTCTTGGAAATGTCAGCTGCGCAAACTCTCTTTTGTATAAATGATATAATCTTGCATAATTTAGACTTGATCAAAACGCTTGATTTTGATGAGTATTATAAGGAAGTATTATCACATGTACAGGATTATTGTAAGATAAATGAGCAACAATGTTTTGAAACTATGTTTGATAGGGATATCAATATGAATGTACATATTAGCATTTAAGGAATTATTATATTTGTACAAAGGTAATTCTATCTTTTCTAGTATTTGCAATAAAAGCTTAAAATAGATTCAAATAGTTCTTTATTTCCTCGAAAATTACAGAATGAACATGTGTAGGCAGCTCTTTATGACAGAAACATTCCGTAATGCACAAATAAATGGTGGAGGATGTTCTAAACATGAGAAATTGATGGTGTTCGCATTTTTCAAACTGGGATACTGTACCATGTCAATGATCTCAGCAGATAGATTCAGTTTTTTGCTTAGAAATTTCCTCTTCCGCTCACCTTTCACAATGATTTTGGCTGCTTTGATATCCTCTAATGTTTCTATGCATAGACATGACCAGGAGCTCCAATACAACCCATTATATTTGTTCAATAACCATTCAGCTCCTTTTTGACGTGACTTGTTTGACCTAGTCCACTCGTTAGGTGCCTCAAGCTAGTAATGTTAAAGTTTTTCACCATTTCTTGATAGTATAGCAATTTCCTTTGGAATAAAGTCGCGATTATTGGAGGAGAAGTCCTGTATGTCTACGATGTATTCCATCGCACAACTAACAACTGGATCGGATCACACCAGCTTTTTAACAGAACTTCACATCGTGCTGTACTCCACTATACGATCGTGAATAATAAGACAATAAGCGGTGGTCTTCTCTGGGAAATTTTCATTGAACTCAAACTCAGTTCTGACAACTACAGGCGCTGATTTCAAACTGTCATTTTGTTTGGAACAATCCAACACAAAAAGTGGTGCTTTATCAAGAGACTCCGCCCTGTCCATTGATGGTTGAGATGTAACATCTTGATCATAATACACTTGTTGAAACTGTGTATACATGTCATACAGCACAGCATAGTGATTATTCTTAATGTTCAAATTTAGATTTTCATATGATTTGACGTTGGAAATGTGACAATGATCAAATTCGCTAGCATTCTTAGCGTGTTGATTCTTCTTATCAGTTTGGAATGCTAAAATTACGAACTGAGGTTTTTAGAATTGTGAAGATAGGCAGTAATGGAGATTTGAACGATGACCAAGATCGGAAAGAAACTTGAATTTGCTCATCTCTATCGAGCTTCTCCAGGAATGAAAGCCTCACTTTATTACTTACATATACATACGGCATACGCCAATATAATTTTGTAATTTTTAGCACCAATTCTTCCGTTGCATCATGATAAACGTTCGTATCAACTTTCAATCTGATCAAAACAAGTTCCCGCTTAACATTCATAAGAACTTTCCTATAGTTTTCCGCAAAACCAAGAATCGTATTCAATGGTATCAATACATTGAAATGACCTTTATTATCGGTAATAGGTATGTTCCCCCATTCAGCATTTTCAAGCGTTTTATTGCGTCTATCGTGAAACGAACAGTAACCTTTAATAGTTGAAGTTATACCCACATTTTTACATCTATCAATCTCGTCACCATTCAGCTCGTAACGTATTTTATCAAACAAATGTGCTAAGCCGTTGTTTACAAAAGTCGATGTTGATGGCTTCCCATCTGCTTTCAAAAGTGTTCCTTCAATTACTATAGAGCTTTGACTAGGTAGAGTGAAAATATCTTGTTTTTGAATAGGAATACGAATTCCATCGCTATTATTAAATGTAGTAGCAATGACCGGTTGATGTGAATGTACCTCCAAACGTGTTATCGACTCGTCGAAATTCGTCTCCTCATCAATATGTAAAATATAACCTTATAACCTTGTGCTCTGAGAAACTGTATATTTTTTGTTGTAAGCGCCGAAGTTTGAGGTTAGAGATCTGATGTTGCTTTGTTATTGATAGTTAATAAAACCAGTGTAGTTAAATCCCATAGAACTCCATTCACAAAATAGGAATAAAACTATTGATATTGTTCCATAATAATCAAATTGTTCCTCAATACATTAAATAATATGTAACGTTGATGGTCCCCAATCAGGTCGTTCGGAATTCAGGAAGTCTGTAAAAGAAAGCAGAGATATGAGTGAAACGCACTCGATGAGGATCCATGACTGAAATAAAGAACACAAATATAAACATTCTCGCATGTGACCGAAAGCAAATAGGAATTGATAGGTTACAGCTATAAAAGAAAGAAAACATCTCAATGTACGCTGCCCGCAGGTATCTGCGTGAAACTGTGAGTTCCGCTCGACGCTAAGCGTGAATCTGCAAGAAAACCTTGCTCCACATCCAGAGGATTGAATCTGCGGCATTTGCATACTTTCGTGAAGTGATCTGCGAGGCCATGAGAGAAAGAGTTGAAGCCAAGTTGAAACTCAGTCTCCGCCTGCTCACTCAAATATATGCAACCAAAACGCTGGGCACCTCCTGATTAAACACTTAGGATGGCAGGAGGGCACCGCTGGCCCTGGATTATACCAGTGCATCGTTGGGAGCAACTTATCTATTCCAAAAACCGCCTTCAGCACAGACGAGGGATATTTTGAATTTTCAAGAATGCTTGGACTTATGAATGCCCCCTCAACGTTTCAAAGACTTGTGAATAATGTTTTAAGAGATTACATAAATAAAATCTGTCTTGTCTACTTGGACGACACTATAATATTAGGAACGTCTTTGCAAGAACATTGTGACAATATACGAAGAATCTTTCCCAAATTGAAAAAATATAATTCAGAAATTCAATTAGATAACTCCAAGTTTATGTGTAAAGAAGTAGCTTGTCTTGGCCATTTTCGAAGGATGGTTTAAAGCCTAACCCCGCAAAAATTGAAGCTGTATAGAATTCTCCGATTCCAAAAACTTCAAAAGAGATTAAACAATTTTTAGGACTTCTAGGCTATTATAGAAAATTTATTCCGAATTTTGCAAAGCTCACAAAACCAATGACAACCTACTTAAAGAAAGGACGAATAATAAATACAGACAACAAGGAATATAGAGAGAGTTTCAACAATAGTAAAAATTTACTAATTAATGCCCCGATATTGCAATACCCTGACTTTGAAAAACAATTTATCGTCACAACTGACGCGAGTAATTTTGCCATAGGTGCAGTTTTAAGTCAAAATATAAACGGAAAAGATATGCCAATAGCCTATACATCTAGAACATTGAATGACCACGAAATTAATTATAGCACCACAGAAAGAGAATTGCTTAGAATAGTTTGGGCAGTGAAATATTTTAGACCCTATTTGTATGGCACAAAATTTATAATTCGAACAGATCATCGACCCCTGACATGGTTGATGAGTTTGAAAGATCCAAATTCAAAATTAATAAGATGGAGAATCAAATCAGATGAATATTCGTATGAAATAGAATATAAAAAAGGAACTTTAAATTCCAACGCAGATGCACTTTCGAGAATGAGACCGGAATTTCAAATTATCAAGACTAACGACAATATATTTGACAAACCCTGTAACTTAGTACATTGCATTTCACAAGATTTTAAATTAGGAAAGGGTTTCGCCAAACAAATTGATGGAAGATTCAATAGTAAAAATCATTTTATCAACATATACAATAAAGATCAGAATTTAATCATTCAACCTATTTTCCAAAATGGATATAAAATTCTACACTTAATAACGAAACAAGATTATTCCAACAAACCTGTATCAGCGAATATTAAAGATTGTTTAATTAAGTTGAAGAACTATTTAGTTCAAAACGACATTTTTGAAATTCATATGCCTAAAATTTGTTCAGGCTTAGATCAAATCCCATTTGATAGAAAAATTGTTGAAAGAAATTTTCAAAGAGACTCATGTCAAAATAGTAATTCATGAAATAGTTCAAGAAGAAATAAATATGGATGATGAAATTGGAAGTTTAATTGCAAATATCGACTAAGAAGACTTAGACACAGTACATTCAGCAGACGAAAATGAACTTAACGGAATAACCCATGAAGACACTTGTATTATTGTTGGTAAAAATCAAATAACCATCCAAAAACACGACGAAGAAACAGAGTGTCAAATTTTAAAATTATTTGGTAGTAAACAATGATGTATAATTGAATTGAAAGCAACTGACTTAAAAACAGAAATTATTCTATTCATAAAATATTATTTGGCTCCCCGTGTAAATTATTATTGTTTGTTTGATAAAGATATAATTATACCCATAAATGAAGTTTTACACGGAAATCTTAACAAAGAAACTTATTAGTTGATCCAATGAATAGAAGTATTAGAAGATATAATAAGACCGAAAGATCATTTAGAAACAATTTCGAATTATCATTTAGCAAAAACCAACCATAAAGGCATTCTAAAGACATACCGAAAATTAAAACGCAAATTTTACTGACATAATATGTTTTGGGCATACAATAATATATTAACTAGCTATGACCCGGTGTACTTCGTAACATTACAGAATTGATACATCCAGATCGCAAGGTACTTGAGCCTACTTTTTATATAAAGACCTTATAACCCGGAAATGAAAAGGACATGTCAAACTGTGAAAAGATCTTTTTTCTGTAAGAAATCAATCGAAATAAGAGATTATTGTATTTAGCCAAGACTTTGCAGTTCCACTGGATAGCTTGAGTTTATAATACTTTCTTTTCTGTCAATTTATTGGAGGTAATACATCAAATATATGAATCTCACATGACATGCTTATTCGAGTGATTATTGGACATAACTTGCATATTTGAATATGAACCTAACCAAAATGTAACAATGAAATGAATATGCATGTGCTGGGAATAATTCAAGTTTACCAAACTCGCTTCGTTCATATGGCGATTTACTGTTGAGCGACTTCGCTTCGTTCGCACCGCTGCTTGCCTTTAACTGAGTTTGCAACGCTCGCACGGCATCTTAACGTTGACCGAGCACGCTTCGCTCGCACGGCATCTTACCGTTGACCAATCTCGTTTCGCTCGCACGACGTTCTACAGTTGACCCAGCTCACTTCGCTCGCACGGTAGTTTATAGTCAACAAAGCTTGTCTCACTCGCACGGCAGCTTGCCGTTAACTGAGCTCTTTTTGCTCGCACAGCAGCTTGACAATGACCGAGCTCGTTTCGCTCACACGACAGCTTACAGTTATCCGAGGTCGTTTTGCTCGCACATCGGTCTACTGTTGACCGAACTCGATTTGCTCATATGGGGGTCTACCGTTGATCGAGCTTGCTTCGCTGGCACCGCAGCCTATCGTTAACCGAGTTCGCATCTCTAGTAAGGCGTTTCAACGTTGACGGAGCTCGCTTAGCTTGCATGGCGACCTATTTTTGACCAAGCTCGTTTCGCTCGCATGGCGAAAAAAAGAAAACCTGAAATTTCCAAATTCAATTTTAGGTCCTATCGGCTGCTTTTGTTTGCTCCACCCTGGGGCAAATCTCATAAGCTGAATAACAAATAGACTTTTATGATATCATTAAAAAATCTGTTTTATACAAAATGTATGAGAAATTATATTTCTTCTTCCGATTTTTGATTACTTATTATGCTATTCTGGACGGAGATGAATTCAAAAAATCAAAGATCATGAAAATCGATCAAGCTGTTCTTGGTGTTTTATATAATACTGATATCAATCTAATTTTCGATATAAACTTTGATGAAGTAATTATTGTAGTTAATTATTTGTGTATTGAGTCATTAATGATATACGTTCTCTCCACCAAAGCAGAAAAATTCATTATAAAAGAAAAACTCATTTATATACGGATTTTTTGTGGCACGAGCCGTCTCGTACGTCGCCAGAACACTCTATCTAAGTTTCACCACAATCTGATCAATGGTTTCAGAGCGCATAAGGTACAAACATACAAACATTAATTTTTATTTATATAGATGTGACATTTGTCAACAAAATAAATACGAACGAAATCCTTATCAGATTCCTGAAAACCTTACACCATCTCCCAAATTCCCTTTCGACATTTCATATATCGACACATTGACGATGGAAAACAAAAAATATTTAACTCTCAATGGCGCTTTTTCCAAATTTGCCCAATAAGTGTATATCAAAACACCTTCTGCTATTGAAACTACCAACGAACTTTTGAACTACTTTTCTCAGTACCAAATTCCTAACAAAATATTTTTCGACAGTGAAACTGAATTTAATAATAATTTAGTTGACGATCTACAAAAACATACAATATCACAATTTACATACCATTTCGCTGTTTCGTTTTTACGATTTATTGCAGTCCAAAACTATAATCAAGAAGAATCTACAGAGCTGCTGAACGCAAAGCCCAGATCTTCTCAAAAGCAGAAAAACAAAACTTCAAACTCCGTACCAAGGAGCCGCAGAACGAGAGCCGATGATTCCACAAGCAGAGAATTATTGCATCACCAGGAAACGAAGAACGAGCCAAGTCCGTCAACCTCTAAGGAAAGAACATCGCCCAGAAACCGTAAGCTGAGAACGAGCGGTGTCCAATTCCAATGCAGATTATCGCAGTTATAGCAAGTATAGTCTCATTGTAAGTGAAAAAATAATATTTCACAACTCAAATGTATATTCAAAAATATTATTGTGACTAACAGAATACAATAACAATAAACACAGGGATTTCTGGAACGGCTAACGCTGTTAAGAAAGAAATCGAGTTCCGACACAGAGCCACTTATTTCACAACACAATATTATATCTAACAAAAACAACACAGTGAGTTCCTGAACGGCTGAAGCTGTTAGAACAGAAATCGAGCTCCGACACAGAGCCACATTATTACAACACACATTATAATTCACTATTCCACCCATTTAAAATATAGAATTCATTAATGTTGTAAAATGGAGGATAAGTGATAAAAATTCAAACTGGAAGACAATTCAGATCTACTACATTCAAATTTAGAAATTGAGAATATAATTTCAATCAATAATCCAGTAACAATGGCTGATAGGACACAAAAAATTAATTTTGCTCAAAACTCCATTCCAGTTCATAATGGAGACCCAAATAGATTTAGTAATTTGGATCCACTATTAATTTGATTAGTGAAACATATGTTAATAATAATATTCAAAAATCTAAAATTCACAGAGAGAAATTCAATTTTAAAATCGCAATTTTAAAACATAATGGAAACGAATATGTAATTTTGCAATTCGAAGGTAATGATTTGAAATTTTATTTGCATGATTTTCATAAGCAATTTAACTTATTATTCAGTCTACCAACAATGATTGAAATGCAAGTTAAGATAGATTTCAGTAAAAATATAATCACTATCCAAAATAAGAGTAATAAAATACGATATTTTGAAAACTAAAATTCTGTGAATAACATCAAAGAAATTAAAATCAGAGCAGAGGATTTAAGTTTGGAAGAGCAAATAGAACCTTATAAATTAGTAAAGAATATGAAAGTTTTTTTCCAAAAGAAACAGACATGTTAACACATGCGGACGTTATTCAACATAAAATAATAAGCAAAGATGATACTCCTATACTAGAAGATCTTATCGATATCCTGAAATTTACAAAAGAGAAATTAATAAGCAAATCAAAAACTTATTAGATATTAAAATTATACAAGAAAGTCATCCACCCTGGTCGTCACCTGTGTGGATGGTCCCCAAGAAATAGGACGCTTCAGGCGAAAGAAAATTTAGAATGGTCATAGATTATAGGAAGCCAAATGCAAAAACTATATATGAAAAATTCAATAAATTCAGTTACTAAATTTACACCAATTGAAATACTTTTCGGCTCAGAAGAAAAAAAAATAATTTTGAAATTTGAAAATTGTAACGAAGATTATCCGCAAGAATGGCAAGATAAACATAGAGCATTGGAAGAGAAAGTAGAAATGTAGAAAAGAATGAAAGATTCTTGAAACAGAAACCATTGAATCACAATTTAGATAATTTGAAATTTGATAGTGCATTGATTAAAGAAGGATAAAGGAGAATACAGAAAATTGAGAAACCATTGTTTCAAGCTCATAAAATCGAAGAATATAATCCAAAATTAGGAGTGATAAAAATAAATCCCAATAAAAGACATAAAATTGACAAAATCAAGAGAAAACGACTTTATGTTGCAGATGTTTTTGCGAAGTAGAAGAACTGACCTTACTGACAGACAATCCTGATATTGACATACAAGACCTAGGACAAGTTATGTATATGAAGCATCCCATCATTCATACTCCCATTATAATATAGATAACTTACAGTTAGAATATGATAAAATAATTAATTATGAAAATGAAGTACTCTTAAATCTAGATAAAGAAACTATAGACACTAATTACAAAAGAGATATGCAAACTCATACGAATATTTCGAATTTTAATATTTTTAGATTGGAAAGTAAAATTGACAATATATTTGATCATAAACGTAGTAAAAGAGGATTGAAAAATGGGTAAGGAACTATTATTAAAAGTATATCAGGAAATTTAGATTCACAAGATGCCTGAAAATATGATCAATTATTTGAAAAATACAAAGAAATCAGCATATCCTCCAAGAACAAAATTCAGAGAACAAACGAATTAATAAAGAAATGATTTCCAAATTTAATAAGCAAATTGATAATATTCAGCACAACGAATTAGTATCGAAATCAAGAATAATGCAAATGGATGGTATGTCAGGAGAAACTATAAATTGGCAGAATGTTTTAAAAATCAAAGATATAGTTAACCAATTAATTTTATTGAGTATAAATTCGATAGAAATTTTAGATGAAATAGAAACAAGTTGACCTTTTTATAGTTTAAATAAAATTTATAGCTCTATAATAACTAGTGGCGAATTGAATAAAATTATTTTAGAAATAGATCAAAACTTAAATTTCTGGGAGTTGACCGAACAAATCACCAGTCATTGTAGAATCAATAATGATCAAATTGAATGGTGACAATGGGGCAATTTTTATTATAAACGTAGAAAAGGAATTGATAACTCTTAACCAAGACAAATTATTCAATACTTACAGTTGCAATCGAATGAACAACAATTATTTTTGTGAAACAAATTACGTAGAAACTAGCAATTGTGTTAGAAATATTGTTATTCATCTTAACAATAAAGAATTTGAGTATCATAAAATAAATGATGCATTTTTGATCATCGAAATAGAAAATGAGAACTTAGCGATAATAGCCAGTGCAATGAATACGAATATAGAAATAAAATTTGAAAATAGGATTGAACATCAATAAATCAGAGGAGCTTATAGATTTGAAACAAATGGACATTGTTAAATTGATAATTATAATTTATGAAAGAAAATCACAAAAGCGACAGAATTAGTTTTTGGAAATATAAATTTTGATCTTAACGACAATCAATTTACTAATGAAACTTTATAATTGAAACAAGTCAATAAAGAGAATATAATGGTCTAAGAAATTCCCAAATTATAAGAAATAGTAGTAGAGGAAAATTATCATGGATAGATCAATTCTTTTGTAATGACTGTAGTATTTGTTATTATTTTAATCATGTTAATCATAGTTTCTAGAAATGAGGACAATTTAAAATGGAAAAGGAATTCTAACTTGAAACAAGAAAAATAGAAACTCAAAGTAGAAATCCTTTTTGAAAGGATGAAATCCTCTCTTGAAGAAGGGTAGAGTTATGTATATAGAAATGTAGTCAGATGATTTCATTCTCTTATATTATTCGTGTCAGCATTAAGTTAGTATAAAAACCCTGTATTCTAACCATTCTAGTTTAGTTCAGTTTATATTCCATTTCTGCAACAGTAAAACTTTTTTGAAATATTTTGCGAAGAACGTATTATTTAGCTAGTTCGTCATTTAGTATTATAATTGTTGTTAGTAAGTTCGGATCCCATATCACTAAACACATTCACAAGCATTTGAAGAGAAAAATATTGACACATCTCGGAAAAGAATTATTCTTGGATGGATTGCATCATATAAAAGGAGTTCGTTTGACGTCGGATATTTTTGCTGATGAAAACGATGTTGTAAATGTGGAATTTGTGTCAAAAATCATGGAAGAATTGAAAACTAATGTAAACATAGAATCTTAAAATTTAATTACGCAAAAACTCTTTGCTTTTGATGATTAAGTTAAGAATAGATTCTTAAAGCGTCACACATTGAAGTTGATAAATTTATTAATATACTTGGATGGTGATGAGTATAAATTTGAAAACGGGAATTCCGAGTCATATTATGAATTACCCTGCAACGCAATGATAAGAAATGTCCAATTTAACATCCAAGAAAGTTTAATAATAAATAATAAATAACAAATCACTAGCGTCATAGGGGCAAAGTGTAGCAGTGAATGATGAGTTGATACTCCTTCCTATACAAGGACGAAAAAATCCACAAAAGCTCCCAGTGGTAATTCTGCTAGATACAAGTTTATCATGAGTAAAGAAGACGTTGTGAACGAACTGCAAAAGGCTGCACGTCAAAATTTCAAACGAAGATGTGTTGTATGTTAAGGGGTTAAATGATTTATTCTAAGCATATCTCGTTGGGATGATAACATATGCAAAAGAAAATAAGGGCTATAAATATATATTGACAGTTATAGACGTGTTTCCCTAACGAGCCTGAGCTAAGCCAAGAAAGTCAAAATCGGGAAAGGATGTTATATTTGTAATGAATACTGTTCTCAAAGAGGGTATGATTCCAAAAAAATCTGCAAACTGATCGAGGTGGGGAATTTTTCAATGAAGAATTTGAAAAATTGATGAAGCAACATGGTATAAATCATTATTCTACATATAGCACTACGAAAGCAAGTGTTGTAGAACATTTTAATCGCACATTGAAGTCAAAAATGTGGAAAGATTTTAATCCTCGAGGATGCTACAGATGGCTTGATATGCTATATGACTTATTAGTGCAATATAATAATACAAAATACAGATCAATCGGTATGAAGCCTGCGAATGTTACTAAGAGATATGAGAAGAAATTGTTGGACACAGTCTACAACCGAGTCAAAATTGCTGCATCTGGTCGATACAAAGAAGATGGTTTTGTTAGAATCAGCAAATATGAATCAATATTTGATAAGGGCTGTCACCCATCGTGAAGTTGTTGGGCTAGGAACTGTGAATCATATCTACTCACGTACTACTAGAGTACATGCTGGACAAACTTCAAGCAACCTCTATCGTTGTCGGAGACTGGATTGGCCCAATCACTATTTCCGCAATCTACTGTCCGCCAAGACATATTATCAAGCAGGAAAACTTCGAAAACTAGTTTGAGACAATAGGCAATCGATTTCTATCACGAGGTGACTAGAACGCCAAACACACTGAATGAGGATCACGCCTGGCGAATCCACGGGGCCGTGAACTACTGAAAGCAATGCAAAGCAAGCAGTTAAACCATAGCGCAACAAGAGGGCCCACATACTGACCTACAGACAGAAGTAAAACTCCTGATCCCCTTGACTTTGGAATCACGAAAAATATCTCTCAGAACTACTTACGAGCCGAAAAATGCCTAGAACTTTCATTTGACTAGACACCAGCCTTAATCTACCTCAACAGAAAAATATTAAAAATAAATAAGGCACCCATTCTTCACAACAAAGACACAGATTGGGAACAATTCAGAGAAATACTGGACAATGAAATAAGTTCAGAAGTACTATTAAAAACAAATACTGATATAGAAGAAGCTATTGAACACTTAAATAAAACCATACAAAAAGCAGCATGGGAATCAACACCCACTGCAAAAGAGAAAGATATGTCAATAGAACACCCAAACGACATAAAAGAATTAATTGCTAAGAAAAGAGGACTACTAGGAATTTCGCAACAAAATTGAGACCCTTACAATAAAATAAGACTGAACCAAGCTCAGAGAGAATTTAAAAATACTCTAAAAGATTGGAAAAATAAAAACATTCAAGATTACTTGAGTAATTTAACAAATAGTGAATTAACAGACTATTCCTTATGGAAAGCAAGTAGGTACCTTGAAAAATCTAGTAATAGAATACCACCAATCAGAACAGTTGACAACAACTGGGCAAGGAAAGACAAAGAAAAATGCAATGCATTTGCAAAATATTTCGAGCAGATATTCCAACAACACGAAATACATAGCGAATGAGAATAATCTATCAAAGAATACCTAGAATTTCCTGATCAACTCTCATCACCAATAAAAAACATTGGCATGTACGAAGTAGTAAATGTAATGAAAAATATAAAATCTAAAAAAACTCTCGGTTACGATCTTATTACTGCAAACATACTCAAAGAACTGACAGGAAGAACAGTGAAACTAATTACTTTTATCCTTAGTGCTATGAACAGACTTAGCTATTATCCACCACAATGGAAAATAGCCCAAATTATACTCACACATAAAACCCGTGCTGGAGGAAAAAACATAATTCCTGAATATTGATATGGCTTTAGGAATAACCATTTTACAGACTAGCAAGTACACAGAATTCATAATGAATTCCAGAATAGCCTAGAAAACAAAGAATACTGTTCCGCTGCCTTCATAGACATATACCAGGAATTTGATAAAGTCTGGCATGATAGACTTATGTATAAAATCAAAACATACTTCTCCTGTAATATATACCAAGTACTCAAATCTTATATCACAGACAGATATTCTCGGATCAAGAGTAACCAAGAACACTCCGCATTACATCATTTAAAAGCTGGGGTTCATCAAGGTAGTGTCCTTGGACCAATACTATACTCAATTTATACTGCTGACCTACCCACCTCTTAAAATACTACATTAGCAACATTTGCAGACGCCAAACCAGAAGAAGCTTCTGCAGTGCTACTGGAGCATCGCCTTGAGATAGAAAACTGGCTACAAAATTGAAAAATGAAAATAAAAGAAACGAAATCAACCCATGTAACCTCCACCACTCGCCGAGATACCTGCCCCAACGTTCACCTGAATAATTCACCATTAGCCCAGTCATATTAAGTAAAAAAAGGGGTCAACCTCGGAATGAAAGATAATAAGCTGTAAATTGGTATAAACCTTTGTTTTGTCGTTCTAAATATTGTCTCAAAAGTCACAATTGCTATCGTGTCCGCGTCTTAAGATATTGAAGGTCAAAGGTCATTAAAATCGGTTTTGCGCGAATATCTCAGTTCCTATTGCTTAAATGAGATTTGCACCTATTACGAAAGTTTTAGAGTATAAAATTCTCTACAACTTTTGTTTGAACTTTTTTCTCATACGATCAACCGTTTTGTGGTAGAGCGCGAAGAGTGCGCAGCGAACAGTCATATATGGGCTAATGCAAGGTCAAGCGTGAGTTACGGTTATCAGTACGTTGTATAAAGTCAATTATTTACTAAAACATCATGATTATTAAACAGTGCCCATTATTTATGTACCAATTATTAATTATTTGTATTTAATTAAAATAAGTAACTTAATTATTTATATTTAACTATTTAACTATAGTATATCATTAATTCTGGATTATATATTTTAATTATATTTTAAATTGAAAAGACAGTGAGGGAATATATTTCACACATATCTTCATTTATCATTAAGTATGGCATATTATACATTTATTAAAATGTGAGTTCAAATATTACAAAAATTTTCGTTGATTTTAATTATAATAAAATTGTCAATGGAAGCTAGTTATCTTCTCCTTCTTCGTAGTCTTCTTTTTGTTGTCGCTCAAAAATGTTCAATGCATTGTCATCATCCTCATTATCGGTCATATTCATCTCCAAGCCTTCCAGAATTACAGGATCGTATGTGCTTTCTTCATCGGGATTACTTGGATATAGTGGAGCGTTGAGGCAAGCTTGTCCATTGCATTGGCCACAAGCTAAAGAACATAGTAACCCTGATTTTCTGCATCCACAGCGGGAACCACATCCATTTTTGCAATTGCAAAATATTATGTCTAGTAGTTCGGCTGGTGCTGGAGGTAATAACGTTCTTATGGGCTCCAGGATTTCATTTTCAAGCTTCCAGCCCCATTCTTGAGGTTCTAAGTTCTTACCTAACCACGTTTGAATCTGGTAGTGGACACGAATATGTTGATGAGCTGCTACACTTGTTGGTGGGAGTGTTGACAATTGTACAGGCTTATGTAGTTTCGTTAATTTGATGGAGTGCGTGTAGCGGAAATGATCAATGTTGTCTTCAGATTTTGGAGCATTATATAAAACCAACAAGATGCGCACTCTATTTTCAAATAATGTTTGTACGGGGCAGTTTTCTTGTTGAAATACTTCTACCAGTTCATCCAAATTGGGAATTTTCTCCAATGCTTTAGTAACAGTTTTTTTCCCTTTATTAAATAGCGCAGAAGTCGTGTCACAGCCACTAAATGCGTGTAGAAATAAAATATGTTTTTTAGTCCGAGGATATTGGTCAAAACTTTTAGAAGAGTATATTTGTGTCTTGACATTGCCTTTGCCAACTTTTTTAAAGAAAATTTCCTGTTGATGTGATTGAGTACGTCCAATTAAAATAACGAGCAAATCAATATCTTGTCCTATGATGACGGCAGACTTTTGATGTTCTGATAAGGCAATAGCTGTGTCGATGATGAGAACATCAGCATCATCTCTAGCTTGTTTTGTTGTGATATCAACACTTTTAAATTTTTCAACAAGCATGTCGATAATTTTTTTTTTATTAGACCGATTTGATCAAAATTTTTCTTGGCTGATTGGCACAATCATTGTTTCGTCAAAACAAACTTCATACGATTTTGAAAGTGCAGCAGTTCTTCTTTGTTGTTCGATTGCTTTAATATTTTTACTATTGTCCGAATATCCGTCAAATACAACAACAATTGTTGAGCCATAATGTGTTTGTAAATATTCAATGTATTTATCTAAAATAATGGAGAAAGTATCGTCTTTGCTCCATACGACGCGATGCAGAAGAAATCCACCATCGATAATGTATGTTACATTATTTTCATCAAGATCGATATCAACAGGTATCATATTGTCATATAATGTCGCTTTCGTGGTTTTTCTCATGCCATTACTATCAAATAAAGATGTCGGATACGGGCTTAGTTCATATTGAAGATATTCTTGTAGATTACATTTAAAATTTTTGCTCACAGCTATTCTCTGGAAAAGTAACAATGGATCTACAGAGACTTTACAATCATTAATATTGACAGATTTGTTAACGGCTGAAAGCGGTAAAACCTTATCGACGCATTTTAACTTTATCTCATTAAAGTTCAAACCAGTTATCTTATAACCTCCGTTCAATCCCTACCCGGGTTGAAACCTCAGCTAGCTCGTAGGAGACGGCGTGCGGTCCACGTCGAATCTGGAGGATTTTAATAATGTTTCTGTTGGGCGCCAGGCGACCTGGTAGCGTCCTTGGTTCAGCCGATGGTTGATCACCGAACCTAAACGGGAGGGGGAGGAAAAAAGCAAGCGCGCAAAAAAACTAGTCACTAGCTTTGTAGAAAATTCGACTTTTATTGGCAATACGAAGCTCCAGAAACAAGTATGCCAATCAAACTGAGTATAATGATAACTGATGTTTATTACAGTCGCGGCGAATGGCAGGCGCAGTACTACGAGAATCGCGTACATAATAGCGGATAGAGCTCGTGCATAAATTGAGGCGAATGACAATCGTGCTCAACACACTCTACGGGACAGTTGGAGGTACCCTCACGGATCGTAGTGCGCACACAAAAGAATGAGTGATTGACTCGCTCTAGGAGCTACGGCGCCGCGCGGTTAACGCTTAGTGCGTTTGCCACACGTTAATGGCAACAACTCACCAAAACAGTAGAAAATGCAATAAAAGTAAATATCGGTTTGATTTGGTTTACAAGAATGAATGTGATAATAATTAACCAATAAAATCGTAACACAATAAATCTTAGCTTTTGCGCCGACTCGAGGTCCACTCGGAGATCGTGGAGGTAGATCTTCAAGATGGCGCAGATGCTCTGCCGCAAGACGGATGATGATGACGTCACAGGCGATGACGAACGGAAAGTCCCGAAGATACCAGCGGTGAATCCGAAACGACGCAAGTCGAATACGCAAAATGGAATACGAGAAATACACAAAAAAGGAGACACAAAAGAGAAGCCTGAAAGAATAAGCCGAATTAAAGTCTGAAATGCGATACTGCGATGAACTAATTGATTTGAGCAATGTATTTTTAATTAAGTTTTAGTTTGATTTGAGCAATTAATTTTTAATTAAGTTTTAGTTCAGCAAATAAGAAAATGTAACTTATATGAATAAATGACTCTAGGAAATTGCAATAGCTTCTACCTTCTGATGTTGATCGGCTTGTAGGTTTTGATTTTTTTAAAGATCAAGTTCGAAACAAAATCCGGAATAATTACCGCTGAACCGTGGTTCGGAACGCTGCGAATTCAAATCCACCAAGGGTGTTTTAAATTTCGGCCCGATAATAAACTTTGGCACAAAATTCACAAAATAATAATTCGCCAGCACTTTTCGATAAGACCTCCAAAATCGGAATGAATGGCCTTTGAAGTAAGCTTCTCAAAGTTAAGTACAGTTTTCCTGTTAAGTATGGAAATTACTAATCGTTAGTTTAATAATAAAAATATCGGCATTTCAAACTCCAATCGGGAATCCCATCAGCTGGAAATACAGATCTGAAAAGAAAGTTGCATAAGAACGCGAAAAAAGATTAGTTACAACTATTGCCGCCAGACAACAGCACCATACAGCAGAAAACGACAGTCGACAGTTGACAGGATTACAGCTGATAAACAATGAAAGTAGGTTAGTAGTATAACAAGGGTAAGAAACAAATAACATTTATAGTTAACAATTGAACATTTCAGGTCTGAAGAAACAAAAGATGAGAGGTAGAGGAAATGAAATGTTACAATCTTAACCATAGATTGCAATCCGATTTCATGGGCTCAGTGACAATTAATTTGGTCATTTCCAACGATTCCTGAAGCTGAGGATACCAACTGATTCGTATTTGGAAAAGGATTATGAAGCGTAAACCAATCAACCAGTTTATTTACATCAGTATTATCCCTTTTTATTCGTGAATCTTTAGCATCAACATGTTGGTCTACAGAATCGAAGGAAATGTTACAAAATCGTTCAATTTCTTCACAAATTGTATTCGTGGCATACATAGCATATATCCACTTACATAGAACACTTTCTTGTGTACTTCGGCCTCGAGATACTCCTCCTTCTGTCTTCATAGATTTCATAAGACTTTGCTCGATCACCATGTCTGTCCATGTACCAGAATTAAATTTTTCTGTTCGTCTTACAGTGAAGAATCCGTTTTTAAAGTTCTCAAAAGTCTGTTCATCCATTGTCTCCTCCAGTTTTGTCATATCTTGAAGATACAAATGAGCTGATTTCGCATATAGGAAATGACCACCAGCATGAAAATACGGCAGCATTTTTCGCACTGCATCCAAATGTTCTTCAAAAAGTCCCATTCTTTCAGCACGAATAAAATCTACGGCTATTGATACCATTTCAAAATATTGCGCCCATAACTGTGCTGTGGGACCTCGAGCTTTTAATTCCTTCAGTTTATCCTGAAATTGATCAATTAACAAGTTGGAGCTACTCGTACATCCTTCAACATCTTCGTAGAAAGCATCGCGACTAGTTGTCTGTTCAATTAACTCATCTAACACACAATTTTCAATCTTCATCTCTTCAAAAGTCTTCATTGATAATGCAAGTCGTAATAATGTATGGCCTCTGATACTTCTTGCATAAGCGTGACCATTCAACATTTTGTCGACGGAATTTGTAGCATATATTCTACTTAAAGCTTCCTTGAGACCTCTACCGTCCATTATATATCCTATGCATCCAAGAAAAGACATGAGCATATGAAATCCTCCTAGCTTGACAACTGTTTTAGACAAGCCTGAGTTTGTATCTGACGCAGCAACCATTTCACGTGCTTTAGAGTACAGGAGTTGATCAAATGTAATTATGCACGTTTTTTGTTGATGTGACCTTGCAATATTTATAGCACAATGTAAAGTGGTATAAATTGTGTCTAAATTACTGGCAGGATGATCAATGAAAGGTAGAATTATAACCTGAGAAGTTGAGAAATTCTGATTATTTTTCGTAAGTCGTTGAAGATAGCCATTCCATCCTGGCAACGGTGAAAAATTCTTTCATTTCCCATATAACCACCAAAAATCAACTGCATTGAATTTTTTTCCAATTAGTACTTGATGGTTATGTAGATTTTGAACTTGAATCTTGCTGTACCCAGGTACAACTGGCTTTTCATATGCTAAAAGAGATACATGTGATATTGCTGCCAACTCTTGGTTTAGTTGTACATTTCTTTATGCGATCATCATAAATTACAGCATCTTTCGGAGTAACTATTTTTATCATTCCCATAACGTGAAGAGTATTATTACCGTCAAGAGTACTGACATTAATATCTGCATTATCTCCAACATATTGTACCAACGCACCTGACTCTGATGATAGAATATGAGGCTGTGGTTGGTGAACTGCTGAAACTTCATACTGTACGGTATTACTATATGGTGCAGCAAATCCTAAACTTGATAAAACATCCAATAATTTTTCAGATCCATATCTTCTGTGAAGAAATACAGAAAGGCCTAATAGTAGCTGTGATGAAAATGACCGTTCTCGTATCGAAGCCATTATTGCGTGACTGATAGATGTGCATTCCGTTTTTAAATGATCTACTTGTCCTTTTCTATTTTTCAATATAATTTCTTCTAAAAAATGTGATAATGTTTTTGGTATTTCTTCATTAATACCATCTAGCATTTTATTTGGAGGTGGATACGTCTTAGTTTCAACTACAGATGATCTAATATCTTCCCTAATAATAGCCGCAGCAGCTTCTACAATCCGTAAACGTTCTTCTGCAGGAGTGCTTTTTTATTTTCATACCAAGCTTTTGATAATACATTAACCTGTGTATCACGGAAAGATATAATTGTAAATGATCCTATTTTTTTTGTGATTATTATATCAGTTAAATACTTTTGTTGTAGTTCTGTAATAATTGTTTTATCGTCGGGAATGTACTCTGTAGGGACATCTTTAAGCTCTTTCAAAGTGAATTGAGAATCTTCATTATTTTCTATATAACAAAAAATCTCCTTCATTGCTTGAGTGACTTGATCATCTTGGCGAGGCTTCTTATCTACAGATGTTACTCGGGTTAAAAAGTTAGTATAGCAAATAGTATGATACTTTGCTTCAGCAGCGATCAAATCGTACTCGTAAAGTATGCGTTCCTTTACTAATTCTCCAAAGGAATCGTTTCGTTATTCTGCTTTCCTAATTACGTTGTCTTTGAATGCAAGAGTACTTACATTACTTAGTGTCCGTCTATACTTATTTTTTTCTTCTTTTCCGCTACTTCATTAGCTTCTTGGCTACAAAATAAGCATAATTTTTCAAAATCAAACACTTCATTTCTTTTTCTACGAGCTGCACTTGAGGTTGACGGTTCACCCTCTTCTGTGCGTCGTTTCGATGCAACAATAACATTTTTACTAGTGTACACTTTTCTACACTCAGGATGCACATTTACAGAACTCAAAGTATTCAAATAGTCTATATGTCCGTCATTCCTTTCAATACTTGAATTTTTTAAAGTTTGTAAACCACGTACGACATTCACAGAAACACCTTCTGAAAGTGACTTATCACATATAAAACACAAATCAGCCATAGCTCTTAAAACCGTACGTCCGTCGTTGCGAAGACACAATTTCAAACTAACGAATAATCTTGAAATACAAAGTGGTCCCTTAAAAGAGAAAGTGGCCTTGAATACAATAGAACATCTGTCCCGGCTATAAATAGAAAAGGTCATAGGGTAGGGACAAGTATTTCCAGGTATATAAGTATTAAAAAACTCACACGTTTTAAAGGAAACATATATAATGTCGTTTTAACTTGAAATATAACTAAAATATATAATCCAGAATTAATATTATACTACATTAAATAATTGACTTTATACAATTGATTTAAACTACTTTAAACGTACTGATAACCGTAACTCACGCTTGGCCTTGCATTAGCCCATATATGACTGTACACTGCGCACTCTTCGCCCTCTACCACAAAACGGTTGATCGTATGAAAAAAAAGTTCAAACAAAAGTTGTAGAGAATTTTGTACTCTGAAACTTTCGTAATAGGTGCAAATCTCATTTAAGCAATAGGAACTGAGATATTCGCGAAAAACCGATTTTAATGACCTTTGACCTTCAATATCTTAAGACGCGAACACGATAGCAATTGTGACTTTTGAGACAATATTTAGAACGACAAAACAAAGGTTTATACCAATTTACAGCTTATTATCTTTCATTCCGAGGTGAAACCCCTAATATGACTGGGCTACATCAGCACAAGCCAATTCTGTCGAACATTTAGGACTACACGTTGATAGACGCGAGAACTTGAGTAAACATATAGAAGCCAAAAAACAACAGCATGGAGTTAGATTCAGAAAACTTCACTGGATGTTGAGAAGAAACTCTGAGCCAACGTTAGAATATAAGCTACTGATATATAAGACAATGCTCAAGTCTGTCTGGTTATATGGCATTCAATTCATGCAGAGATTCCAGTCCAAAGTACAACGCACTATAGTCGATGCTCCGTGGTACATTACCAACCAAACAATTCACGCAGATCTAAACATAAAAAAAGTGGAAGAAGAAATTGAAAGTGCTAGTGCAAAATACATTAGTAAACTTGAAAATCATCCAAATAACAGTGCAGTGAATTTACTTGACAATAGCAGTGCCACTTATAGACTAAAAAGACTCAAACCACTTATATATATATAAGAAAACAAATATGTCACGGGTTTAAGCAGTCCTGAATTTTGGCTAAATTGAATCAAATATTACTCATTCGAAAAAACGGAACACACGTGTGTTGCAAGAACTTGCACAAGAAACGTTTCATTTTATTTATCTTTCAAAAATGTGTTGAACTGTGATAATATCTGACAAAATGAAAACTTAAAATATTCTAAATTTATCAGAGATGGAATTCTATTATAAATTCTCAAAAGTAATTACCCTCATGAAGATTTAAACTTTAAAATCGAAAGCTTGGTAAATTTCATATGAGTAATATTTGATTCAATTTAGCCAAAATTCAAGACAGCTTAAACCCGTTACATATTTGTTTTCTTAACTAATCGACCAGTCGCGATTACCTCAAACTATATATATATATATATATATATATATATATATATATATATATATATATATATATATATATATATATATATATATATATATATATATATATATATATATATATATAAATATATAAGATATTAAAAGGAAGTGAGTCAATGGACTTTCTTCTACATGTTAATGTGCAATAGAATATTCACTCATTGTCTGTTACAGATATGTTGTAAATTAAAAAATAGATATGAAAAAAAAATAATGTCTTTCCAAAAATAGGGGCGAAATTTCATGATTCGCCACGTGCGGCCAATATTCTAGTTCTCTGTGGTTTTTAAAACTAATTGAGCTGACCAAATTGAATATCTAAAAACTGCTAGATTACTGCCTTTGTTCGAATTGTGTCGCTGTGAAATTGTTTTTTAATTATAAAATTTTTTTCACTTCACAGATAGAAAAATCAGAACTTATAATTAAATAATATTTATTTGTCTTTGTATTTCTTGCAATAGTAGCTTATCTTATTCATAATTATTTCACAACTTCAATTTTTGTCAACTGGAAAAACTTCCTCTATATAAATATATTATTGTAAATTTTGTAATGATATGGCCTCGCTGATGGCAGGGTTGTTAACTTTGGCGTCGCTAAAATTAAAAAGAAAAAATAAACAATCTCACAGATTGTGTCTGACAGTTGTGCTAATGGACTTAGCACAAGAACTCCACTTGGACGGTAAAAACTTTGAAGATGACACTCGGTATCGGAACTAGAAGCGTTCTTTGGATTGACTGCTCAGAAGACCGAACTCTCAAAGAAGTGACTTCAGTCGGCCAGAAGGCCTTATTTATACCTGAATTTCAATGCATCCTTACTTAACATGTTTTCAAATCAAATTCATATAAGCGCTTTCAGTAATGTAAAGGAGACATACAGATAAAAAGAACAAGTAATTTTACAAATACAAATTTCTTTACAATAATAAATTTTCTATTACTTTCCTGTTAAATACATCCTTTCATGAATATATTTCCTTGAGATTAGAATTGTTCTAAATATCATTTTATCCGTCAGTAATGTAGATTGCTATGTCGGTAAGTTGAAACTGTCAAGTGTCGGATCTTTTATTTGTTGTGTCAAAGTTTGAACATAACCACACAGAATATACAATATTCAACATATTTACAGAACAACGGTTGATAACATTCAGAGTTTATCAACGATAAGGCATAAGACATAAACACAGATCAAGCAATGTCGGTTGAATTCAATTTCAGGTGTTTCCAAAAAACCTAACCTCATCCCACCACATGTGGAATATTAAAGCAGATTTGTTCCAGTTGATGACTGATAGAGTGAAGGTAAGCGGTGTTGTATGTTCAATCAGAATCACATAATTTGAAATTTATAGGGTAAACTAACTTTGATGGACGTTAAAATGTTTGACGGTAGCAGAAGGCTCTGGGATGTGCAACTGTGACGGTGTTTCAGGACATAATTCGTCACAATGTCCAATTTTGCAGCTTATGCCTGAGGATGGTTATACAACTAAAATCGATCGCATTGAAGCTAATCTGAAAATAAAGTTCCAATACAATATACATCAAATATACACTAAACCTTTTCCATAATTACGATGTATACAAATTAAGTTTTAAGGACTTTTAATTTTTGAAAGTATAAATTTATTTCCTGTCTTCAGATACAGTTGAGTTACATGAACTTCTCTAATTAGTTGATAACAGCTCGACAAAGTAGTGATTCCTTTTTTTCCCCATTTCACAATCATTTATAAGTTCTTACTACCATAAGTCACACCTACATCCTACGAAGGGATAATCATGCGCGCGCAATAGCAAAGTATGAAAACTAGTATAACATAATTCCTCCCTTGCAAGACTTTGCTATATCGCATAATTTCAGGCTGAAGGATTTAATTCCATTTTATTTTCTTCTATTTTTCTACTTCCACGGCAATTTCTTTTATACTCAAATATTATTTCACAAGTACATATCATAACAACTATAATTATTAAAACATATAACATATAAGAATGATGATTGTGGTTTAACTCCAAATTCTTTATCTTGGGTAAAACAGCTACAGGCTCTATTATCCTATCTACTTTCATTAAATTCATTGTGCCATTAACTTCATTTTCATAATTTATCTCCAAATTCTGAATTTGTATATCTTCATATTGCTGATTCACAATTTCGAAAATCTTCTCATTCATTTGACAATTCTTATCTGTTTTCATTCTGAAAATTCCTTTAATTTCTTAATATATATTTTCATTCGAACAATTAATTTGTATTTGCTGTTTATTAGGGCTAATGATTATAATATCATCCGTATTTTTTATTTGTTCAATATCATTCTCCATACTCATATAATGATACAAACAATTATCATCCTTTTTCTTATCAATTCAATTTAAAATACATTTATCATTTCAAAATATGGGGTGATACACATATATTTAGTGTCTATCAATATACATTTATTAATTACATAATTTTCTTTCCCAGATATTAGAGATAATTTTTGATTTCCATCTATTGTTATCAATTTCTCTTCTTTATTATATGTGGGAATGGGACAAAACAGAAATAATGAATAAAAAGGGTTTGAAAAGCTTGGTATCATAATTAAAAAATGAATCCGCCTATTTTCGAATTTACAATGAGTTTTAATTAATTCATTGAAATTCCATTTATTTTTATTCTGGGAAGTTTTCCTCAAATTATCATACGTAATAATACTAGGATGTATTTTATTCAAAGAACAAAAAGTAAGACTAGCTTCAATTTGTTTACAAAATTCATTGAGATTTTCAATTATCAATATTAACTCTAATAATTGATTATTCACTCCCATCATACTCTGCCAATCTTGATTTTTATTCAATTCATATATAACTATTGATAATTTCTCTTGAAGATGCTCTTCATTGTGCTTAATATTTTCTAATTGTTGGTTAAATTGTTTGGACATATTAGTTGAAATTTATGAATTCATTTCGTTCTGTTTTTGTAATGTTATTTCATTATTCTGTATCTTTCCGAAAAGTTTATTATAACGCTCTTCATCACTTGAATCCAAATTCCCAGTAATTGCTTTTATTACGGATCCAAGTCTGTTTATCAAACCTCGTTTGAATCTCTTATTATTCCTCATAAATGATTTCATAACTTGATCCTTCAAATCATCATAATTAAGTCTTAATATATTTAACATATTTTGGACAAAATATTCTTCACTCTTCAATGGCTCTTGCATCTTAATGAAAGTATTTGTAACCTTAGTAAATTCTATTTCTACTTGAGATATATCATAGTTATAATAAATTAATTGTTCAGACTCTTTTATTTTGTATTCGCCTAGTTCAATTAAATGAAATCCATTATTTTTGAAAATGTCAGTCAGCTGTCCATGGCATAGTCTGTAATAGAGGTCAATATTATTTTATAGTTTGATTTTATTTATTCTTATTATCTTATCACCATGCTCGTCACTAATTTTCATTTTTCCTAATAAAGGGGCGTGAGCTTTTACAAAATGTTTCTTACGCAAAGGTTTTTTGACTTTACCAATCAATCTTGGGTTCTGTTTAATGAAATATTTTTTTCTTCAGTTGCAATGGGTTATCATTCTCTTTCAATCTACTCAATTTCTCATTCATAATACTTATTTTCACCAGTTCATTTATTATATTAATATTATCTTGATGTTCTTTCAATACTTGTTCTAATGTGGTTTCTTGTTTGAAATATTTATTCTGATCAGGCCCAAATAATGTCTCATTGGGTGTTAATTAGGTAGTATTGTGTTTTGTATTGTTATATGCTATCAACGCTGAATTTACCTCTTGAATTTAATTTTTGTCTTTCATATGCTCTTTTTGATTGATTATCCGTGATGATTCTATTATTGAAGGAAGAAATCTCCCGATTGTATCACTCTTTGAATCAATCACGCAAATGAAATGAATATTGAATCCGTATCTTTTCAATAATTCTTGTAATAATTTATTTTTAAATTCTCCTCCACTATCCGTTATTATTTTATCAGGTATCCTGTAGGTCTGAAGATATTTGTTATCAAGAAAATATGCTTGCGCATGTTTTGAAAACTGATCCATGATAGTCAAAAAATATTTACCTTCTAAAGCTAATAAATCTAAATTAGTTATTTGACAAGGTTTCTCGGGAGTTGGAGTAATATAATCTGTTGCGGGTTTGGGTTTCCTATCATATTTGTTCAATTTACAAAACTCACATCTATTGATATATTCTATAATATCTTTATTCATTTTAGGCCAATAATATTTTTCTTTCAATGCTTGAATAGTAGCACTAATTCCTCCATGGTTTGTAATGCCGGTATGAAAATCGTGAATAATTTCTACTTGTTCTTCTTCCTGTTCGATATCAGAAACCAATTCATCTACTGCAATTATGTTAATTGAATCCGGAACAAAACTTTCAGATATAACTTATGTTACCTTCTTGTCAAGATCTTTATTGAAAATACCAGAATATCTAATTTTTGGGATAGTATAATCTTTTAAAAATTTTAACGTTTCTTCCTCAAAATTATCTTCTTCAATTTTCTCATGTATTCTCTGTTTTTCTATGATTAAATAATTTTGTAATTTGGATACTTGTTTCCTGCTTATGTGAGTCGAATATAAGTTGGTTATCTGCTATATTCAAACGATTATTCATATATTCAATTCCTGCTATAATATTCTCGTTGTCTGAATGCACTGTGTAAATATCATCTTGTTCACTATTTGGTTTTTCACTAACATTTTCTACATGATAGTTTTCTGGTAAACTGAAAACATTTATCTGGATATCAGTGTCCTCAGATATTTTATATAATTTTCGTTCAACATCTGTCTATGATAATCTATCTAAACCGCAACCTAATTTAGAGATGTTAATTTCATATGAATCATTCAATATTAAATAATCTCTCAATTCTTTCAAGGGCTTATCCAAATTCTTAAGGGAAGGTTGATCAAAATAATTTTGTCTTGTTATTAAATGGATTATTGTTTTATCACCTAATTTCTGTGCAACTAAATGTTTATTTGATGAATCATAATTCTCACAATAATTTTTACTATCTTATTCCTCTACTATTTGCCTAGCAAATCCTTTCGATATTTCGAAGTCGCGTGACACACAATGTGCTATAATCTTTCTTTCTATCACGTCTCCAATTACTTCAGTTATCTTTGATTCTGCGCGCTGTCTTGATAAGAGGTCAGCTATTACATTTAAATACTCTATTCCAAAATTATATTCTCCTAACTCAATCTTCCAACGCATAAGTTTTTGATTTGGATTTTTCATATTAAAAAGGCATAATAAAGGCTAATGATCCGTTTCAGTTTTGAATTTCCTCCCATATAAATATGGTCTAAGATTTTTGATAGCCCAAACGATTGAATTCAATTCTTTTTCTATAGTTGAATGATTGAATTTGAAGTGTTTGAAGCGTAACAGATTGGTTTTTCTTGATTCTCATGTGTTTGAGTTAATACGGCTCCGATTGCATAATCCGAAGCATCATTGTAAGTATAAATTCTTTGTTAAAGTCTGGCATTTGTAGCAATGATGATTCAGCTATTATCTTCTGACTGTTTTCAAATGCAGCACGATATTTGTGATCATAAATGTCAATATGAGAATCTTTCTTGAAACACTTGGTAAACGGTTTTGTTAGTTTCTCGAAATTTGGAATGAATCTTCTGTGCCATCCCAAGGTTCCTACAAATTGTTTTATCTCTTTTTTTGTCTTAGGGATATTCATGCTTTTAATTCATTCAATTTTTCTTTCGTCAGTGTTAAGTCCATTCTGATTTATTATGTAACCTAAATATTTCGCTTCGGGTCGCAAGAACTCTGACTTATCTTTTTGAATTTTCAAATTTGCTTTTCGTAATTTTTTAAATTACTCGTCCTACATTCATTATGTGCTCTTCTAAAGTTCTTCCGAAAATTATTACATCATCCAAATATACAAGACAAATATCATTTACCAATTTCCCTAAAACTGTATTAATCTTTCTCTGAAACGTTGCTGGGGCATTTTTTAAGCCAAAAGGCATTCTCAAAAACTCGTTATGTCCTGATAGTGTGGAGAAAGCTGTTTTTCCTCTATCTGATTCGTCCATGACTATTTGATGAAATCCCGAGTGTAAAACTAAAGTTGTGAAGTATTTTGATTTACCAATGTGATCAAAAAGTGTATCAATATTTGGGATAGTAAATTTATCATCTTTTGTTCGTGTATTGATTTTCCTAAAATCGATAACAATTCTAGTTTTCTCTTTATTAGACGCATCTGCTTCCTTTGGAACGATCCAGATAGGACTGGACAAGGGGCCAAATGATTTTTAAATAACTTTTTCTTCTAATAATTTACTTACATGTAATTCGATTTCTTTTTCATATACTTGTGGTAAACAATAATTTTCCGTATGAATAGGTGTTTCATCAGACATTATTATTTTATGTCTGAGAACATCTGTGTGCGATAAAGGTTCATTATCTTTTGGGAATAAATCTTCATAATTTTTAAGTATTACATCTAATTTTCGTTTTTCTACGAGATTTAAATGAGAATTTTGAATTTCTATTGAATTTATCTGTGATACATTTTTATTATCCTGTAATTTATACTGTTTGTGATTCATTATTACGTTATTATTTTCAAAATCCAATTTCATGTTGATTATGCGAAATGCTTCCATTCCGAATAATAAATTTAAATTTTTATGAAATTTATATATATATATATATATATATATATATATATATATATATATATATATATATATATATATATATATATATATATATATATATATATATATATATATATATATATATATATATTTGAATTATTTTCTATTGATTTTAAATTCTACATATTTGTTACAGGTAGATTTATCATTTACTGTTTTAAATGTCAATTTTATATATTTTTGTTGCAATTTTAATTATTCTGCTAAATATTAAACATTAAATTTATTGAAGATCCTGTGTCGAAAAGTATATTAAAATAGTGTTGCTGTAATGAAGTTAAATCGTTTGTTAAGGATGACATTATGTAGTATTCTCGTCTATCATTGTTCCTAAATCAAAAAAATCATCATTTGGATCAATTTCTTGGTCATTAATCTTTTCGTCTTCGTCTTCGTTTGTCTGTTCAACTGAGTCTATATCATAATTTTGTCTTGTAGTTTAAAATGACATAGGTTGATATGGACTGTTGTCTGGTCTGAATTGACATAGACTGTTGCACAGACTGTTGGTTAAAACGTTGTCTAGTTTGTACGGCATTTTTTAAATTTTGTTCGGGTGCAAAAGAGATATTATTCTTAGAAAAATTTGGTCTAACGTCCACAACATGTGAAGGGAAATTGTCAGCTGAGAATTTCCGCGGTGGTATTTTATTATTTGTTACGTTTCGTAGAAGTGGTGAAGTATGTTGGTTTTGATTAATAAAATTGAATTCATTTCTTATCAATAATTCACATTGTTCTAAAGTATCAGGATTCTTAACAACAAATGAACCTCTAATATTAATAGGTAGTGAAGATATAAAATGTTTTACTATTAATTTTTGTACCTCAATTATAATTGCATTTTTCTGGGCTAAATTATATTCGGTTGAAAGTACTTTTGATTTATATTGCAAGAATTTTTTCAACATATATTTCAAAGTAATTTCTGCATTTGTTTTGGATTTACTATCGATTATGTCCAGAAGTATAGTTTCTGCTGATAATTTATCTGTGAAATTATTTGTTAAATATAATCTCAAATCTAGGCAATTCTGGAAATTATTTTCAGAAAGAAGTTCTGCAGCTTTATGGACTAACTTTGTTGTAATTATTCCAAATAAATATGTTGTTTGTAAAGGAGATAAAGCTAAAGTGTTTGTGGTCGCATAGACTTCATCAATGGTTTTATTAAAATTACTAAGCAATTTTATGTTTTCTTCATATTGAGGAATTACATCAGTGAAAGTTTTCAATTCGGCTGATGTAATATTTGCCATTTCCATGGTTTTTGAGAGTTGACTTGGTCTTAACTACATTTGAATAGGATTGGAAGTTCCTATTCCTAGATCGGAATCTTATTCCTGTGAATCTTCTGATTCTGATGAGTTATTACTCATTAATCTTCCAAAATCTTATTTCAATTAGTACAAAGTCTAATAAATAAGTGTGAATGTGTGTGTGTGAGACTGTGCCGGTCTCTCGGTAAATTTATTACTAATTTTTGTTAGATTTACCTCTTCGTGTATTTGTTGCTTACAATTACTTACTGTAAAATAGCTAACAATATCGTGAGTTTGACGGACATCTCCGGAATCCACAAGTTGTCGTATGAGCTGTACCTCTGCGGATGACTGTTTTTCTTCGACGACGTGAACTGGTACCGATCAGCAAGTACTCTTCCATACGATGAGGACGTGGTCTGGTTACCTGAGCAGCAAGTTGTCGATTTGGTGGAGTTGTCCGTTGAAGATGGGCCGTGTTTAGACACTGATGGGCTTAGGTTGAAGCCGGTTTGAAGTTCTCGTAGGTTTTTGAATATATTGAAGCGGGACTTTTGAATAAGTGCCACAAATGAAATTTTTGTACTTAATTTCTCTGTGTCTTCAATATCCTACCGACTGCACCAATTAAGTTTCAAGGACTTTTAATTTTCAAAAGTATTAATTTATTTTCTGTCTTCAGATACAGTTGAGGTACATGAACTTCTCTAATTAGTTGATAACAGCTCGACAAAGTAGTGATTCTCTTTTGTCCTCATTTTACAATCATTCATAAGTTCTTACTACCATAAGTCACACCTACATCCTAGGAGGGAGTAATCATGCGCAATAGCAAAGTATGAATACTAGTATAACATAATTTACACATTTGGAGAAATTTATATATAAAAAAATTCCAATTTTTCTCTTGGGAGAAAAAAAATATCAAGTTGCATGCTGCATGCATTGTGATTTATTTTATATATAATAATGATAATAATAATAATAATAATAATGTATTTGTAGTTTAAGCATGATACACTTATTACAAAGAAATGGCAGCAGTAATTTTTTATATATTTGATAAGAACTATTTTAACGTAATTCAATTACAAGGTACACATTTCATTTTATTTTTTTCTCATTCATTTGAAATGAAGGCTCGATAACTGAGTGCTGCTGTTGTAAAGTTGAAGACTGCATACATCGTCCTTTTATCCGAAACTCTGCCGAGTAGGTACGCCAGTGAATTTGTAGTCTCATGGATAGTTGGGAAAAGTAATTGTTGTCTTAGCGAATTGAAAATCGGACATCTAAAAAAGAAATGTTCCAATGTGTCGTTATTCAAGAGATTGCAAATAGAGCAGAATTCATCTGCATGGAATAAATGTAGCTTTCCTTCTATGTAAATTCTTGAAATGTTACTGTTGGCAACCCGTAATTGTGAAATCAATTTCACTATTGAATAAGGTGCACGGACTTCCATAAAGTTTCTTCCTTCTGAATACTGACTGTTTAAAAGGTTGTATGAAGAATTGTTAATTCTTTCAAAATCTTCCTGGTCGTACAAATTGATGTACAATTGCAGTATATTGTCTATTTCTTGTTTTACTTGTGAAGAATTCTGGGCCTCCCATAGCCAATTATAGTTTACTTAATGTAGTATTTCTTGTAATCGTGTGGCCCAGTTATATTTCAGTTTTTTTGTAGTATCGATGTTACGTGCATTGTTGATATGTAATAGTCTTCCGTAACAAACCTTGACATATCTATGGTCCGCTATAAGAAGAATTTTGTACCAGAAGAGCAGTAATCTTTTTATAACTAATATTTCCAATTTGTGCTGGCCGCATTCATGTCTCATAATATAATTGGGTGTAGTCGAACTGCAGCTCCAGAAAGACTTGAAAAAATCAGACTGACATTCTTCTAACACTTCTAACTGGTTGTCTGCCCAAATCTCAGATCTATAGAGTAATGTTGGAATAACGACAGAATGAAAAAGTTTTAACATAGTACAGTAATTGTATGTACCAGATCTCCTCATGGTAGTTTTGACCGTTCCAGACGCTCTGTTTGCTTTATTTAGAGACTCAAGAGTATTTGTATTGAAGAGTCTTGAGGTAACAAACGTTACTCCCAAGTACGTGTACTTCTTTGCTATTTCGATTTTTGATCGTTGACATGTGTAGCTTCTGATTGATTTAGGAGGTCTACCCAGGTGGAAGTGCATTATTTTTGTTTTTGATGCATTGATTTTCAGTTTGTGCATGTTACTGTATTCTTCCAATGCTTCTAATTTTCTTGTTAGGTCCCTTGGATTTCTGGCAAAGATTAGAATGTCATCGACATATTGCATGGTTAAAATATCCGTAGAATTAGTAATATTGATTCCCTCTAAGCCTTTTGATCTAAAATATGATTCAAGGTCGGTGATAAACATAGCAAATAGGATTGGGCTAGTGCATTCTCCTTGCAATACACTCCTAGTAATGGGTATACTATTGGATAAGGAACCGTTAACATCAATAACCATTTCAGTTTGATTGTACATATTTCTGAGCAGACGTGTTAGTTTTCCACTCACACCAATTTCATACATTTTATGCCATGAAATTTCGTGGGATACTGAATCAAAAGCCTTGTTGAAATCTACAAACAAACCGTACAAGCCTTCCTTATTTCTTAGTAGCTCAGATTGGACAACAGTGTTAATTACAAATAAGTTGTCTATACACGATCTGCCCTTCCTGAAGTCGGATTGAGCCTCAGGAAGAATATTGGAGCTTTCTGACCAGGTTTGCAGCCTTACATTGATGAGAAAAATGAATAATTTTAGGACTGTGTTACAGAGAACTATTCCACGATAATTATCCGGTACGTCCACGGCTCCTTTTTGTGTAGTAACGTCAATTTGATCCTTGTGAGCTTCTTAGGAAAATTCTCATGATTTAAAATCTCATTGAACATATTCAACAAATAAGTTTTCCAGTTTTCAGTAAGCAGTTTCAAATGATTATTAGTAATATTGTTCAAACCCGGACTTTTATTCACTTTGAGCTGTGATAATGCCATGTTTAGTTTATCATACATTATATCGGCATCGAGGTAAGGATGTCTTGTGTCAAGATACGATGTGTGATTGTAGACTGTATGGACATTATACCATGCTTTGAAGTGTATTCCCCATCAATTTATATGGATTGGGTTATTATTAAAGATTTTTGGCTTCAAAAGCTTCACTGACTCCCAGAATTCTTTCGGATTACTGACATTGGTGATCTTTTCACTTAGTGTGTTATTGTACTCCTTCCGTGTCTTGTTGGTGTGATCTTTATAACTCTTTTTTACCTCAAGGTATGAATGAACCTCCTCCTCTTTGATATTCTTTGTCCTGCATCGTCCAAGTAGACGCTTGGTTTCTTTCTTCAGCCTTCTGCAACTATAATCAAACCAGGGTTTGTCGTAGTAATTATTTGTCGGGTTGCAAGAAAAGGTAATCTTCCTGTTAATATTTGCTTTCTCGGATATGATTGTTAAGAAGGTGCAAAAATTTTCATATATGGAGTCTAATGACTGGTTTGCAGATGTGGAATCTATCATAGTCTCATGCAGCGTATTTGAAAATGAAGCAGCCTTTTCGGCATCCCACGAGAATTTAATTTTACATCCTCAGTAGGTAAGCAAGGCGGGCTCTGGGACAAAGATAAATCTGTAGCATCCTCAGCATCTCAATTGACGTCACGCCCTGGACCAATTTAGAAAAAAATTATTTTTTAGGATCATAGATGTCGTTGGAGAGGTGGTTTGCGAACTGGATGAGTTAACTCTCGTTCATTTTAATTTCAATAGATGGCGCTGTTTTCGAATTGTAGATGTCGTTGAAGAGGAGGTTTGCGGAGTAGATGTGTTAAATTTTGATCATTTAAATTTTAATATATTGCGCTGCGTGCAGTATTTTATTTACAAGTTTTTGTTTCACCGCATGGAAATTCTCGTTTCATTGCAGTCAACACAATTTCCGCTATAAATGCGTTTATAATTTTATTTATATTATTATGAGCTTATCTCATTAAAAAAAAGATCCGTTATTGTGGTTTCTCACGGGAAATCCGTTATAAAATATCACCTTATTTTTCAATTATTATAGCTTTATAATCAGTTTCATGTTTAAATTTGGCCAAGTCAGTTCTTCAAGAATTTGTCATTGATCGAAATGTAATGTTGTTCAATACCAAAAATGGTTTGTTATAAAAATTATATTTAGTGTTGAATACTTTATTTTTTTATAATCACTTTCGAAGATAAATAAAACTGTGGAAGATTTCTGTTGTGCGAGTTCATGGGATTTGTTGGTGAAAAGAATAATTGAAGAATAAGGCTGCTGACAATTTGAATTTAATATTATCACAGCCCTATTCTCATACTTTTTTTTCCTAGTTCAACTTTTGGAAGCAGTAAAATAAAATATAAAGAGTTTGTTGAGCATTTATGTTTGATACAAAATTTATTGCACATTATAATTGCTACTTTATCTGAGTTTGTGAGTCGCTCGTGAATACTGTCAACGAAAAAGCGTTCGTTGTGTGAAGAATATTTTGATAAAATAATTGTGACAAAGTTTCTCTATAAATTTCATTTGGATATTGTTTCGAGGATGAAATGTGAGTGTATATTTTTTATTTTATTCTATTTGTACTACTATAATTTCAACATTTTTTAACGACATTACGCAGTGAAAAAACTTCTGAACCATGTCACTATAGTAATGAGAGGAGGGTGAAGGAGATATGGGGGTGAAGGTTTGGAGCTGGATAAGTTAGCTTTCATTTACTTCCATTTCAATAGGTGGCGCTGCGTACAATTTATGAATTACAAGTTTTTTTCTTACCGTACAGATGGCGCTAGGAGTATTAGGAGTAGCTTTTTTAGGATAGTATTCATGTGGAAAATTATCACTTGTTCCAAGCTTGAAAGTTTATTTGTGAAAAATAGATACATTTATGTTAAATAATAAATAGTGAATCATTATTATAATGTTTTTTTTTTTTAAATTATAACTCTTATTATTCAAATACTCTTTAATTTTATACACATTGCTTATAGCGCAGACACCATATTTTCTATGCAGAGAACAAGATTCATTGTTAGAAAAATTCTTTAAAGAGAAATTATCCTCACATACGTCGTAAACAGATATATGTTTATAATTCTGTAGTAAATTATTTACCAATTCATATTCAAGCTTTCCAGCTACATATACTCTTTCTGCTAATTTTAGCATGTCGAGCATAATTTTTTCTCTAAATTTGAAAGAAATGAATCCATCATTCCAGTTCAACATATGATGGTTATGGCTCAACCATGTAGCCTGTTTTTGATATTTTTTCTCCAATTTACACCAGGAGAACGGTGCCTCAAATATGAAGTGTTTGAATTCCTTACCGTCGGTTGATATGATTGCAACTTCTTTTTCTACAAATTTTTGTTCGGAAATATTGAAACCTTGAATATCAATAATTAAATCCATCTTATAATGAATTTATTCTGCTACTATTAGAGACACACTAGTTATTTTCACCAGATTTTTTGTTTTTATATATTTTTAGTCCTATATTACATCTTGCTTGCTTATCCATGAGTTTTGGGTTGAATCAAATACTTTCATACCTTTGGTTTTGATTATTTTTTCAACCAAATAAACATGAGGAAAGAGAGTTTTTTGTAACTCTTGTTCATAAAATCCACCTTCAATAGTTTGCCCATGAATATCTTCCAGTTTGTATGTAATTGGATTGGTTATTTGTTTTTTCACGATTTTAAAAATTTCTGTTGACCAGTTTGGAGTATAACCTTTCTCGAATAGTTCTTTATGTTTCGAAACTCTTACGTAATCACCAACATTTAATTTACCTTTTCCAGCAATTTTTAAATTGTTAAACTTTGTTCGAAGTAAACGTTTTTCATTAAGTTCATTAACATCTTTAGGGCACATACCTATCGTTCTATGCTTAGAATTATTATACTGTGTCACTAATTTCTGCAATATGTTAATCCAATTATATGAACCTTGAATTCCAAATTGATACCACATTAAATTCTTTAAAGTTCTGTTGAAACGTTCTACTACACTAGCTTTCAAGTTTGAGTATGTAGAATAATGATTGATTTTATATTTTTTGATTAAAGTTTGGAAATTACTGTTAAAAAATTCACGCCCCTCATCAGAATGTAAATTTTTTGGCGAGCGACCTTGCTTTAATATCTTATTGAATGCGTCTGTAACATCAATTCCAGTTTTAGATTTCAAAGGCTGCGCCCAAGCAAATTTGGAAAATACATCTATAACAGTTAATAAATATTTATTACCCTTGTTTTCACGAGAATGGCATAACAACTAAATCACATTGCCATAAATCATCGATTCCTTTAGTTATTACTTTTCTCCTCTGATAATTTTGTCTTGCTTGTTTATGTAACTCTTTAACTATTTTATCTTTACTCATATTTCGATCATCAATTCCTTTAATTGAAACTTTCTTTCTTTGATAATTTCGTCCTGCTTGTTTATATAATTTCTTATCCATTTTTTTACTTATACGTCTTTTGGAATATATGAAGTTCTATCTTTATTTTCATTAACTGTAAATGTAGAGAGCAGTTTGTCAAAATGCTCCTTCGCGTATGACTCGATAACCTTCTTTATTTGTGACTGCAATTTTTCCCCTAAGTCGATATTGTAATTCATTTTATTTCGTATTTCATTTTGCACAGTCTTAGAACACTCTTCCACAATAGTATTAATTTGTTCACTAGACTCTTCTTTCATAGTTTGAAGCTCATTATTTAAAGCATTCATAGAAATTGTGGTAGTATTAATTCCTGATTCCAAAATGTTTATTTGAACTATTTTTTTATCAATCCTATCAGTTATTTCCTTTAAAGAATTTATTTTAGAATTGATTAAGTTTATTACTTGATTCATCTGGACATTCATATTTGTTTTTATTGTACTCAATAAACTGTCATCATATTTTTTATTCGATACATCACTTTCATGAATAGGAACACCAACTTGAATAATTCTTTTTGTTCGAGCATTATAAACCTCTTCATCATTCACTTGGATTGACTGTATCAAATTAGAACGTACATATTTTTCAGTTTTATTGATCAAATTATCAACATACTTTTTTGTAGTAACATCATTTAATTGTAACGGATCTGCAGCATTTATTATTCTTAATTTATTTACATCATATTCATTATTATAATTCAATTCTAATAATAATTTGTCAAACTTATGTTTGTTCCTTAAATGTCTTCCGAATTTGTCAAGCACCATTTTCAGACTGATATTTTTTTTTCGGTTTACTCAATTATATTTGCTTCCCTTAACTCTTCCAAAATTGATAAAATTTCATTATCATGATTATTATTACCTGCTTCTTTAGATGCTAAAATCAAATGTAACCTTTTAACTAGTTCATTTGAATCGTTCCAATAAATATAATCTCTTTTAAAATTTGTGTATTCTTTTGTGTTAGGAATTAAACCAAATCCAATTTTTTTCTTTGGTGTATAAACAAATGGATGTCTCTGTTTCATTGTTGTTATGCGTGGTTGAATAATATTCACATACTTCCAGTTACTTGATCCTTTGATTCTACCTGAAGATTCATGACCAACACGATGACTATTTGTTTGTAATAAAATATTCATATAAGTATTTTTATCATTTTCTGTAACTAAAGTTCGCTCTTGACGATTTTTGAATAACAATTCATAAAGACCTCTTGTACCTTCATATGGCTCTCCGTCAATGTAGAGTGTATCATGTTCAACTATAATATCAGCATTTCCAATTTTGAATGCATCATTTTCTTTTCTTATTCCATAAATCGCGTCTTTCTCACTATCACTAGCTGTTGCAAAATATATTGAGTAATCTGCGATTATGTCTCAATGTTGATCTTGTAAATATTTGTACTCTTCAGTAACCTCCGGAGTTTTAAAAAAATCTTTTATTGATGACTTAGGTGATATTTCCTCACTTTTTTCAATAATGTAACGCGGCAACCGTTACGATCGTCTATTATTTGTTTTATTAAAAGTCCTACGTTGTGATTATTTTTGTTTTACGAGTGACCAGAATTCTTTAAATTGAAGTCGTGGTTGTGCAAGGTTGAGAAAAGAAATACAACATAAATACAGATCACAAATATGATTCAGTTATATTGTTCTTTGTAAAATTACACCATATATGTGAAAATATTGTATTCATACAAACAAGATGTCAAGTGGTAGTAGTTGAGGTCGGGGACCTCTAAGGGTGAAGTGGTCACGTCAATCGGCCGACGCTTGGACCCCTGGTGTGCTGCGTAGTAGACGGGCTGGCGCTGATCGTACTTCACGAGGGATGAAGGATCTCGGCACCGAGAAGTCTACGAAAGGCTCAATGGACCTGGTTCTCCTTGTTTCGTGATAGAAGTACGGTTTCTAGACGCTGCCGAAGGTTTGGAGGTGGATTCTCTCTCACATCCACTGTCCCATAGATAGATGGACGGCAATAGCGTGAGTTCTGTAACAAAAAGTACCTGCTCCACAGGTAGGCTGCGTTATAGCGTAAAGACTACAACGACTACAGCGACTAATTATAGCACTGCAGATTTGATAAAATAATAACCTGGCTATCAGGTATATCTGTGCACTACATTTACAGTGGTGTACAGAAAATAGAAATAATAATAATTTGACTATTACAGTCTTGTAAGTATTTATATGTAAACCTGTTTATCAGGTTTTCCTGTGCACTACGTTTACAGTAGTGTACAGAAAATAGTAATAATAATAATATGACTATTACAGTCTTGAAAGTATTTATATGTAGACCTGGTTATCAGGTGTAGTTGTGCACTACGTTTACAGTGATGCACCGGCAGATAAAACTGCGGTTTAAAGATGGGCTATGAAGCCTTAAAGTTGAGTTTTCTCCGAACGTGCCAACATTACACCGGCAGCTGGACAGAGCGTTGAGGTGGCTTGTGAGGCCGGGCTTGTGAGACCCTATCGACGTTTGCGTCGCAGTAAACTACGACGACTCCTTCGAACGTGCCAACATTACACCGGCAGCTGGACGAAGTTGGCTACCATTGAACGTGCCAACATTACACCGGCATCTGGACTCTGATAGATTTGACAGAACGTGCCAACATTACACCGGCAGCTGAACCGTCACGTTGAGGTGGCTTGTGAGGCCGGGTTTGTGAGACCCTATCGACGATTGCGTCGCAGTAAACTACAACGACTCCTTCGAACGTGCCAACATTACACCGGCAGCTGAACGAAGTTAGCTACTATTGAACGTGCCAACATTACACCGGCATCTGGACTCTAGTAGATTTGATAGAACGTGCCAACATTACACCGGCAGCTGAACCGTCAAGTGATCAAGGCCGAAACCAAGATGCCTTCCCAAGTGAAAAGCACCCCTTTTTATACTACAAAATCTCCCCCCTTGTTTTAGCGTGCAAGTGCAATCAAACATTACGTAACCATAGGTAAGACGAAAACAGCATGCTTTCTTCCGCGAAAATGTACTTGATGTCACCAAAGATGGAAGATTCAATCTTCATGCATTAAAGAGAGATCGTTGTTAATTTCTTGGAAATAGTATTCTTGGTGGTGGTTAGCATACGTTGGAGGGGTTGGTTTCTAGGATGTTGATTTGTTCCCAAATTTGTGTCAACTTGCATAATTTCACATGCGTGAAAGGATAGAGTGAGGTATATATGTGCATTAAAAGAAGCAAAGTAGCTTGACATAGCATCCCTTCTACTTAGTGGTAGGTGTTAACCTTTTAGCGTTTTTTAAAGAAAGAGTGAAAACGAATGTTATACTCACATGCTGAACTGAAAGGTTAAATCGTAGTACAAATTCTACCCCTACTTGATCTACTTGGAGAAGGAAGGAGCTATGGGAGATTCGTTTGTCAGTCTGCGATAGTAAATAAAAGGTTGAAATTTACCCCCTCTCTTGACTTGATTTGACTCCAATAATAATATTCTAAAACCCTTTTGGAAACTCCAAATATTTAGTAATTTCATTTTATGATTAGATAACTCAATCTATTATTCACTTGCATTATCCTTGTAATGTGAACAGATATGCTACTAACCATTACCAGAACCATATTGGTAGATGTCTCATTATTTATTACTTTCACGAATATACTTTCAGTGGGTTTCAATTCTAGTTCATAGTTAACGTAGATGCCTTTTTAATCAATTGAAGATCTTTAGATATTTAATATTTATTGACATCTTATTTCTCACTGACTTTGTACTAAACAACCCTTGAGATAGCCACAGATGTTTTGTGTCCCTGTCGATGACTTTTAGTTGATGGTCACCCACTTGACTGAGGACAGCGGTTACACGCTTTAATTTATGATTTTTGGGCCACCTTGTAGCTTGCTCTCAAGATTTAACATCTGTGTTTGTGAAAACTTTGGGTTGCCATATTCAATGACCTGTTAATGATACAACACATACTTTTGTTTATTGTAAAATAATGATAATATTGCAAAACGTCTCATTCTCCCCCTAATATTAAAATCGAAGTAAATGAGTACTTTAATATTACCGGAATATAGGAGTATGAGAGGAAGAGTGCATGTTCTTCTCTATATTGTTTTTATTAACTAATTGGCTACTTCATTATTAAAATTTTGTGATACTAAAATGTTTTTTTTTTTTTTTTAGTAATTTACAATGTAACTATTCTAAGTTTCCTACTTCTCTATTATGATTACTTATGGTCTAGCTATCCTAAAATCCAAAATCCATATTCAACTAACTCTAACTAATACAAAAAAAACTGTTCCTTACTAATATCTAATCCCGTCCACTCGGTCACTAGCACTTCACTTCCGGGTGTATTATTATTCTCCAGTCCTCCTTTTCTGTCTCTTGGTCAATTTATATTGTGTTTTTCCCCTCCGACCTCGCCGTTGTCCCTTTCCGAATGTAGGTGTTGGTAGATTGAGAGTGGTAGCTGCTACTGTCTTTTCATTCAACCACCAATTGTACACGTCCAACTGGTGGATTATTTTTTTCACATCTTCATGACTGGATTTCTTCCGTTTCTCCTTGATTTCTCCCCAGTCGATTGTATGCCCCGGCGTCGGTGGTGGAGCTCGCATGTTGGTTGTTCCGAAAAGTTCATCGAATTTTCTTTTTAATTTGTCTTTATTTTTAATTTTGAACTTCTGTACGATCGCTTCAAACTCTTTATTTTCGCTGACACTTCCACTTATGGTTGCTAATACAGGACTAACCATTTTCTTGCCTTAAGCTAATATATATCGTTGCACATTTCTCAAGTGGTTGTTCCAGGGTCGTGCTATTCTAAAGGGGCATGTCAGTGGTGGTACCGACGAAGATTTGTCGTGTTATACACCCCCTTGCTTTTCCTAGAGCTCCTATCCATAATTTGATAAGCGTTGGGATATGGGTTATCACTAATTTCATAAGGTCCATCATACAATAGTTCGAACTTCGGTGTTCTTTTGTTAATCGGGTCGGAAATGGGGTTGGTCTTCAGTAGAACGAGTTCTCCTGGTTTGTACGTAATAATTTTGGTTTTATTTTGTTTGTTCTTACGCAGCTCGGCATTTTTCTTCAAGTTTTCTCTAGCTCTGGCTAGTTTTTCCGTCTGCGTCATACTATTTTCCTCGCTGAGGTATACTCTCAGTACACTATCCAGTAACCGTTTTGGTGTTTTACCCGTGACTAGTTCAGATGGTGAAAAACCAGTGCTATTGTGTTTAATACCGTTGAAACAATCTTCAATGTTAGTTACTTGTTCCGCCCACTTGGTGTGTTGTTGATGACAATATGACCTAAATATTCTTCCCAGTTCTTTCATTACACGTTCTGAAGGATTAGACGCAGGATGACGTATGCTGGAGTAAGAATATGTGATGTCGTTTTCTGCTAATTTAGCTTTCCAAATTTTACTTGTGAACTGTGTTCCGTGGTCGCTCAATATTGTTTTCGGTGCTATAATATCTTTAAATTGTATTACTCGATTGGCACAGGCGGAAGCCGTGGCTCTTTTTAAAGGATATAATTTTACAAATTTTGAAAACACATCCAACATTACCAGTATGTATGACACTCCCCCTCTTCCCTGAGGTAATGGTCCATATAGATCCACAGCAACTAGCTCTCCGACTTCTTGTGCTAGTACTGGCTGTAGAGGTCCATGCAACTGTCGATTGGGCCATTTAACCTTTTGACAAATATCACACTTACTTAATGTTTGTCTAATTGTGCGGTCTAATTTGTTTATATAGAATAGCTCCTTCATGATGGTGTAGACTTTTGCTGGTCCAAAATGTCCTATTTCTGCATGATAATGCTGTATCAATGGTATGCATGAACTGTCTGGGACTACTACGGTGGTCCTATTCTGGAATTTGTCGAAATGGAATAAGATGTTGTCTTTGATTATAAAGTTAGCTAAACGTCGCCAGCTTGCTGCGTCTAACACTGTTGGGTATCCGTTCAAATGCGTTTTTATTGGGTAGAGTGTAGTGTCTTCATTTTGTTTCTCAATTAAATTCTTCAAATCTTGTTTGATTTCTCTCAGTCCGGTTACGGTGAATGCTGCTATGATTGGGTCCTTGCTTTGAAACTCCCCACTGTTATGACTGTCGGCAGGAAAACGTGAAAGTGTATCAGCCACCGTGTTAAATTTTCCTGGAATATGTTCGATTTGAAAGTTAAATTGTTGTAGGAATAGTACCCATCTTGTCAGTCGCTCGTTGAGTAAACGGCACTTCTGTAAGAACGTTAGTGCTTGATGATCCGTTTTAATAGTTAATTTTGCGCCGAGAACGTATGTTTGAAATCTGTGGAGTGCGAAAATGATAGCTAATAGTTCTTTTTCTGTAGTAGTATAATTTAACTCAGCTCCTTTTAAAGTTCTGCTCACAAATCCAACTACTTCTATCGTTCCTTCTTCATTTTCTTGAGATAATACTCCCCCTATTCCATAGCCCGAGCTGTCCGTTTGTAAGACGTATGGTTTATCTATCCGTGGGTGTGTAAGCGTTACACTACGTAAAAACTGTTTCTTAAGATTTCTGAAAGTATCCTCTTCTGATTGTCCCCATTGCCATTTTGTGCCCTTTTTTAATAAATGTAACAACGGCTGTGAATGGCTGCTATAATTTTGATAGAATTTCCGGTAGAAGTTACAGACACCTAGAAAAGCTCGTAGGTGCTTTTCCTTTGTAGGTGTAGGAAAATCCTGAATCGCGGACAATTTGGTGGGGTCTGGAGAAATGCCTTTGCTGTTTAAAACATGTCCTAAAAATTTTACTTCCTGTTTGAAGAACGTAGTTTTTTCTAAATTGATCGTTACTCGAGCCGTGTGTAAGCGTTGTAAAACCATTTCCACATGTCTCAGATGTGTTTCTTCGTCTGGAGAGGCGATTAATAAGTCGTCTATGTAATTGACTGTAAATTCTCGTACTTCTGGACCCAAGATAATATCCATACAACGTGAAAAACTAGCTACTGCTGTTTTTAACCCAAATGGTAGTACTTGGTAAGTGTAACTACGTCCATTGTATAAAAATGCGGTGTACTTCTTACTTGCTGGTGGTAATGGGATCTGCCAATAAGATGATCTCAAATCAATGGACGTGAATACTCTTGCTTTACTGAAACGTTGTAAGAGTTCCTCGACTGCAGGAGGAGCTTCACAGTCGGCGATCATTTGGTCATTTAATGCTCGCGCATCTAAACAGATTCTTACTGATCCATCTTTCTTCTTTACCACTGTCATGGGGCTAGAATAGTCCGAGGCTTCTCTTTTTATAACACCTAAATCCACCATTTTCTGAAGTTCTTCCTCCGCAGCTAGTCTGTGGGCAAACGGTACAGGATATGATCGTTTAACAAATGGTGTCTCGTCTTTTAATTTAATATGATGTTTATACAGGTGAGTCAAGTCAGGCCGCGTTTGAAATAAGAGATGATATTTAAACAGAACTTCTTTTAATGTCTTCTGATGTTCCATTTTGATTTTGGTTGCATTGATGTGTTCCAGAATTGTTTCCTTTGGTTCCAACCATGAATCCAGTCTGGCTGTTGCCATCGTACATTGTTTTGTGATTACTGTACTTTGGATAGTGTTGTTTCTATTGTTACTAGTTGTCGGTATTTGCCCGCATGGAACTGTAATGGTTCTAGTGTTATCATGGATATTCAGTGTGCCGGTCCTGAAACAAATCTGTATCTTGTGCTCCTTCATCCAGTCGGAACCGATAATTATTGGTCGAATTAATTGTTTGACGACTAGACAACAGAGCTCCGTTCTGAACTCTCCTATTTGTACTGGCAACAAAATTTGTTTTGTTATTCTTTGAATACGTTGTCCCATGGCTCCGCGTAATTGTACTGCTGTTACCGGTAGAGTTAATAAATTGTATTTTTCCAACATGAGCCAAATATTTTCAGCGATGCACGTCACCTCGCTTCCAGTATCTAGTAGTGCCGTGCAGTCTCCAAAAGGTAATTGTATGATAATCTCTGGGAGTGTATATATTTTTTCCTTACTTTCGGCATTTTCTAAAAGTTCCGGTATATTTTCGCTGTACATTGATGAAATTGTATATGTTTCTCCTGGTTCGCAGTTCATATTTGTAAGCTCTAGGATTGTTCTAGCTTTTTCCGGTTTATATGTGCCAAACTTGAGACACTTCTTTATCATTATTGGTTCTAAAATTCCTTGATGGTATTTACCTAATCCAAGACCTGGTCTCCATCCCATTTTGTGCAACATTCCTTTTATTTTCTCTGAAATTACTGCTTGTTCGGCCTGGCTTGTACCCGGAGAACACGGCCTATGTATTAGTTCTCCGGTTGTCCATTTCCCGGACTTGCAGGAGATTTAGTTGTTGTGGCCGTTGGGTTTGTTTTTGGTTTTTCGTTTCCGTTCCACTTCTTTGTGTTCTCCCACTTTCTAGAATCTCTGGTGAATCTATCATGGTTTTTTGCTTTCATGATCATGTTTACATTTGGACGGTTGTTCGTAGGCATTACCCGATGAGGATTTGTCCCTGTTGGTATTATTCTCCGTTCGTTAATCACGCGAGTTGTATGTTCCTGTTTACGCAGAAAGTCCATTAGGTCCGTGGTAGTTTCCTTGCTCCCCACATGCCATAACGATTGTAGGTGGATTGGAAAGTGTCGTATCATTTCTTCGACGAATTGTTTTTCAGGTATGGGATTCCTCAATAATTTAGCCTGGCTGATGTACAAGGCTAGGTGTGAAGTCATGCTTGGAGTCTTACGAGAATCCCATTTATCCATAATAATCCTTTGTCTCCATCTATTTTGTATACTATCGGACCAATAGTTATGTAGGAAGTCTGTCTTAAAATCTTTGTAAGTCGACCAACAGCCTATGTAGACAATTGCCCATTTATCGGCGTCTCCAATGAGGCATTCACGTGCCGTCTCTAGACGATATTCTTCAGGCAGTTGTAAACGTTCGAAATACTTCTCCAAGGCATCTAAGAATCGCACTGGATTCATTAATAGGTTTGGATGGTAGTGTAGCCAGATATTTTTCCGATGCAAATGGTATTGGTATCGCTGGGGGTGGTAAAGTAGTAACGTTTTGTACACATTGTATCGCCGCTGGGATTTCTTCGGAGCTTTGTGATCCACTGTCAGTGTGATTACCTTCACTTACGGTGGGCTCGGTTGGACTCGCAGTTGTCGCAATAGACGGTACTACGTTGGCAATACGGTTCTCTGCTGTGTTTGTATTGACCATACGATGGGCCATGTCCTTCATTGTTTGATTTAACTCCCCCATAATACGATGTAGTTCATCCCGCTGTACTTTCATATCAAGTTGTTGTTCCTGTCTCCATTCATTCAAAATACCGGCGAGGTCGGAGGTCACGAGCACTATCGGCTCCCTAACGTCACTAAAACTCGCACTCGAGTCATCCATTGTTCAAGATTATTGTCAAAAAAATAGAATATTTGTAATCTGTCTCCAAGAAGATCTTGGAAATGTAGAGTTTCCAAACTCAGTCCCTGCACAACCAACCTCAAGAACTTCAAATCCTGGTCACGGCACCAATTTATGTAACGCGGCAACCGTTACGATCGTCTATTATTTGTTTTATTAAAAGTCCTACGTTGTGATTATTTTTGTTTTACGAGTGACCAGAATTCTTTAAATTGAAGTCGTGGTTTTGCAAGGTTGAGAAAAGAAATACAACATAAATACAGATCACAAATATAATTCAGTTATATTGTTCTTTGTAAAATTACACCATATATGTGAAAATATTGTATTCATACAAACAAGATGTCAAGTGGTAGTAGTTGAGGTCGGGGACCTCTAAGGGTGAAGTGGTCACGTCAATCGGCCGACGCTTGGACCCCTGGTGTGCTGCGTAGTAGACGGGCTGGCGCTGATCGTACTTCACGAGGGATGAAGGATCTCGGCACCGAGAAGTCTACGAAAGGCTCAATGGACCTGGTTCTCCTTATTTCGTGATAGAAGTACGGTTTCTAGACGCTGCCGAAGGTTTGGAGGTGGATTCTCTCTCACATCCACTGTCCCATAGATAGATGGACGGCAATAGCGTGAGTTCTGTAACAAAAAGTACCTGCTCCACAGGTAGGCTGCGTTATAGCGTAAAGACTACAACGACTACAGCGACTAATTATAGCACTGCAGATTTGATAAAATAATAACCTGGCTATCAGGTATATCTGTGCACTACATTTACAGTGGTGTACAGAAAATAGAAATAATAATAATTTGACTATTACAGTCTTGTAAGTATTTATATGTAAACCTGTTTATCAGGTTTTTCTGTGCACTACGTTTACAGTAGTGTACAGAAAATAGTAATAATAATAATATGACTATTACAGTCTTGAAAGTATTTATATGTACACCGGGTTATCAGGTGTAGTTGTGCACTACGTTTACAGTGATGCACCGGCAGATAATACTGCGGTTTAAAGATGGGCTATGAAGCCTTAAAGTTGAGTTTTCTCCGAACGTGCCAACATTACACCGGCAGCTGGACAGAGCGTTGAGGTGGCTTGTGAGGCCGGGCTTGTGAGACCCTATCGACGTTTGCGTCGCAGTAAACTACGACGACTCCTTCGAACGTGCCAACATTACACCGGCAGCTGGACGAAGTTGGCTACCATTGAACGTGCCAACATTACACCGGCATCTGGACTCTGATAGATTTGACAGAACGTGCCAACATTACACCGGCAGCTGAACCGTCACGTTGAGGTGGCTTGTGAGGCCGGGTTTGTGAGACCCTATCGACGATTGCGTCGCAGTAAACTACAACGACTCCTTCGAACGTGCCAACATTACACCGGCAGCTGAACGAAGTTAGCTACTATTGAACGTGCCAACATTACACCGACATCTGGACTCTAGTAGATTTGATAGAACGTGCCAACATTACACCGGCAGCTGAACCGTCAAGTGATCAAGGCCGAAACCAAGATGCCTTCCCAAGTGAAAAGCACCCCTTTTTATACTACAAAATCTCCCCCCTTGTTTTAGCGTGCAAGTGCAATCAAACATTACGTAACCATAGGTAAGACGAAAACAGCATGCTTTCTTCCGCGAAAATGTACTTGATGTCACCAAAGATGGAAGATTCAATCTTCATGCATTAAAGAGAGATCGTTGTTAATTTCTTGGAAATAGTATTCTTGGTGGTGGTTAGCATACGTTGGAGGGGTTGGTTTCTAGGATGTTGATTTGTTCTCAAATTTGTGTCAACTTGCATAATTTCACATGCGTGAAAGGATAGAGTGAGGTATATATGTGCATTGAAAGAAGCAAAGTAGCTTGACATAGCATCCCTTCTACTTAGTGGTAGGTGTTAACCTTTTAGCGTTTTTTAAAGAAAGAGTGAAAACGAATGTTATACTCACATGCTGAACTGAAAGGTTAAATCGTAGTACAAATTCTACCCCTACTTGATCTACTTGGGGAATGAGGGAGCTATGGGAGATTCGTTTGTCAGTCTGCGATAGTAAATAAAAGGTTGAAATTTACCCCCTCTCTTGACTTGATTTACTCCAATAATAATATTCTAAAACCCTTTTGGAAACTCCAAATATTTAGTAATTCCATTTTATGATTAGACAACTCAATCTATTATTCACTTGCATTATCCTTGTAATGTGAACAGATATGCAACTAACCATTACCAGAACCATATTGGTAAATGTCTCATTATTTATTACTTTCACGAATATACTTTCAGTGGGTTTCAATTCTAGTTCATAGTTAACGTAGATGCCTTTTTAATCAATTGAAGATCTTTAGATATTTAATATTTATTGACATCTTATTTCCCACTGACTTTGTACTAAACAACCCTTGAGATAGCCACAGATGTTTTGTGTCCCTGTCGATGACTTTTAGTTGATGGTCACCCACTTGACTGACAGCGGTTACACGCTTTAATTTATGATTTTTGGGCCACCTTGTAGCTTGCTCTCAAGATTTAACATCTGTGTTTGTGAAAACTTTGGGTTGCCATATTCAATGACCTGTTAATGATACAACACATACTTTTGTTTATTGTAAAATAATGATAATATTGCAAAACGTCTCAATAACTGTTTCTAGTTTTAAGAAAGGTGGATATTGTATGCTTTTTTCTTTCCTGTTAACATTTTTGTAATCGCTAATTTCATCTTCTTCACCGTCACTTGACGATTTATCACTTAATGATAACTTTCTCATCTTTAATGGTTTCTCAAATTTGGAATTGTTTTTTTAAAATTTTTTCTCTTTAATTTCAATTGATTGTTGTCAACAACACTTCCATTGGAAGTTTCTTTTGCGTTTTCAGACGTTTCTCTCGTATAAACTCAATTTTTTTTCATTTTTTTTTCTTGTTGAAAACTATGAAAACAGTGTAATAGTAATATAACTTTCAGTCTTATTTATACTTTTCTAATGATTATATATGGTGAAGGCTTTGTTACTAACACTATTGAAAATTTACCTTTTGAAATCCACTTACCAGGGTATAATTTTTGTGGTCCAGGTACAAGGTTAAAAGAACGATTAGATCGTAACGATTCCGGAATTAATTCATTGGATAATGCATGTAAGGAACATGATATAGCCTATTCAAAAAGTAAAGAATTGAGTAGTGGACATAAAGCAGATAAAGTATTGCAAGAAAAGGCGTGGCAACAAGTAAAATCTAAGAAATCATCTTTTAAGGAAAGAGCAGCAGCTTGGACGATTACGAATGCTATGAAAGTGAAGAGAAAACTTGGCATGGCTTATAGAAGAAGGAAACAGAAGAGACGTGTTATTAAAACACCGAGAAAAATTGGAGGTATTCTTCCAGCTCTGATACCTTTACTACCATTAATTGGTAAAGCAATATTAACAGGTGCTATAAGTGGTGCTACTGCATATGGTACTAAGAAAGCGTTAGGGAAGGGTTTATATTTAAAACCCTATAAAAGAGGTTCGGGCATGCGAAAAAAAAAAACGTCGAAAATAATTTTCCTGAATAATTTACCAAGGCGAGCACTAAACAATTCCGATTTATCAAAATATTGTAAAAATATTCCATATTTTCGGGGAATATTTATGAGGAATTCATTACCAAAAAAACCATATGCAAATGAATGTGCTATTTTAAATTTAGATGATGAGAATAACTCTGGATCGCACTGGGTGGCAGATAGAAAAAAAAAATATATAGTTCAATACCATGATAGTTTTGGTAATTTGCAACCACCAAAAGAATTAGTAAATTATTTGGGAAAAAATGTGACGATAAGATATAATCATGAAGCTAATCAAAATTTTGATACATATAATTGTGGACATTTATGTTCAAATTTTTTAATAAATACTATATAATTTTTATTTTCCATCATTTCAGTTTGAAATGTCCGGTGATACTTTTCCTCAAATTATTGCGATAGATGGTGATACCTCAGAAATAAGTGTAGATTTTTTCCCCCCCATAAAAGGAAAATATTATATAAGATTTGATAGTCTAGATACGTATAATACAATACCAAATATAGATAAAACAAATAATAAATTCTATTTTGACAATAAAATAGTTGAAATTCCAGAAGGTTCACAAAGAAATATCACAAATGTGACACTCTGTTATGCTTGGAACATTCTAATAAAATTAGAGTTCAAATATTATAAATAATATAAATGTTCCATAAAAACTACAAATTTAAGAGTCGGACACAGTCCATCATCTTAGATAGGGGAGCAACTGTATACACGTGTTTCGTCCTTATTAGGACTCATCAGTACAGTATAGCCAAAGCCCAAGGTAGTCAGGGTTTGGAGCTCTAAGCGTATAATCTCACAAGGAGGAATGGTAGGCAGAGGTAGAAACTATATGCAACGCCATCTATCCTGCATAGGTAGAATCCACGTACAACACCATCTAGTGCATAAAGCACAGCATAAAGTCTATCGACTTATGAATAAATTCACAAAGAAATATGCTTTATGCACTAGATGGTGTTGTACGTGGATTCTACCTATGCAGGATAGATGGCGTTGCATATAGTTTCTACCTCTGCCTACCATTCCTCCTTGTGAGATTATACTCTTGGAGCTCCAAACCCTGACTACCTTGGGCTTTGGCTATACTGTACTGATGAGTCCTAATAAGGACGAAACACGTGTATACAGTTGCTCCCCTATCTAAGATGATGGACTGTGTCCGACTCTTAAATTTGTAGTTTTTATGGAACATTTATATTATTTATAATATTTGAACTCTAATTTTATTAGAATGTTCCAAGCATAACAGAGTGTCACATTTGTGATATTTCTTTGTGAATTTATTCATAAGTCGATAGACTTCATGCTGTGCTTTATGCACTAGATGGTGTTGTACGTGGATTCTACCTATGCAGAATAGATGGCGTTGCATATAGTTTCTACCTCTGCCTACCATTCCTCCTTGTGAGATTATACGCTTGGAGCTCCAAACCCTGACTACCTTGGGCTTTGGCTATACTGTACTGATGAGTCCTAATAAGGACGAAACACGTGTATACAGTTGCTCCCCTATCTAAGATGATGCACTGTGTCCGACTCTTAAATTTGTAGTTTTTATGGAACATTTATATTATTTATAATATTTGAACTCTAATTTTATTAGAATGTTCCAAGCATAACAGAGTGTCACATTTGTGATATTTCTTTGTGAATTTATTCATAAGTCGATAGACTTTATGCTGTGCTTTATGCACTAGATGGTGTTGTACGTGGATTCTACCTATGCAGGATAGATGGCGTTGCATATAGTTTCTACCTCTGCCTACCATTCCTCCTTGTGAGATTATACGCTTGGAGCTCCAAACCCTGACTACCTTGGGCTTTGGCTATACTGTACTGATGAGTCCTAATAAGGACGAAACACGTGTATACAGTTGCTCCCCTATCTAAGATGATGGACTGTGTCCGACTCTTAAATTTGTAGTTTTTATGGAACATTTATATTATTTATAATATTTGAACTCTAATTTTCCAGAAGGTTCTTATGAAATTGAAGACATTGAAAGTTATTTACAGAATCAAATAAATAACTCAAATTTAATTAACTCGAATCATAACAATGAAATAATTGAGGAGAGAAAAATAAATTATCTTAAACTAGAGGCTAATAATAATACTTTAAAATGTAAAATATTCTCATCGTGTAAAATAGATTTCACTCAAAATAATTGTATAGGAACATTGATAGGATTTGATAAACGTATACTTGAACCAAACATCGAGCACGAGTCTGATAAACAAGTTGAAATATTCAAAGTAAATGTGATACGCATAGAGTGTAATATAGCAATTGGTTCATATATAAACGATAAACCATCTCACATAGTCCATCAGTTTTATCCTGACGTCCCACCTGGATACAAAATTATAGAATCAATGAAAAAAGAAACATATTTACCAATTAACACAGAAGAAATAAACAACATAACAGTCAAAATTACTGACCAAGCAGGAAGACTTATAAATTTTAGAAACGAAAAAATTAACATTCTAATATATTTACAACCTGAAGATGGGAATAGACTATAAAAGAACGCAATTATTGTCGAAAACGGTTATTCATTCTCAAACTAAAAACAAGTTAACACCTAAAAATATTGCATTTCTAAAATCTTTGGGATTAAAAATAAAAAAATAAATAATGATTGATATTTTGAATATTCGATCCGACATTATATTTGATAGTGCAATATCACGAGTAGAGATTCATCCACATTTACCGTACGTTTCTTCAACTTTTGATAAAAGTGATCAAATTGTTATACCAATTCAGCAACAAGATATTTACACGTTACCTAGTGAAAGTTACATTTATATTGAAGGTAAAATAACAAAATTAAATGATGAAAAGCCGCCAATAGAAGTAACCTCTATATCCAATAATGGAATTGCGTTCTTATTTGATGAAATTCGATACTCTTTAAATGGTGTTGATATCGATAAAAATAAATTCGTTGGTATTAGTAGCACAATGACAGCATTATCATCTTTATCTCCCACAAAAGCTGCTAGTTATGAAAATGCTGGTTGGGGTTCACGTAGGATTTTCAACAGTAATGGCGACTTCAATATTTTTATTCCGTTAAAGTTACTCTTGGGATTTTGTGAAGATTATAAAAAAATTCTTATAAATATTAAACAAGAATTAATCTTGATACGAGCAAGGAATTATTCTAGCATCGAGAATTTGAAAATAACCATTTCTAAACTACAGTGGCATGTACCGCATGTTTACGTAAATGATGAAGAACGACTAAAATTGTTGAAAATAGTTGATTCCAATAAAATTATACAAATACCATATCGTAGTTGGGATATTCACGAATATCCTACATTACCGACAACAAATAAAGTAACGTGGATTGTAAAAACATCCACTCAGCTTGAAAAGCCACAAGCTGTCATTATTGGTTTTCAAACAAATAGGAAGAATATAATAAGTAAAAGTGCTAGTGAATTTGATCACTGTAATCTAACTAATATTAAGTTATATTTGAATTCTGTTTGTTACCCATACAATAATTTGAATTTACATTTTGGAAATAATCGTTTTGCATTACTATACGAAATGTATATCAATTTTCAGAAGTTCTATTATAAGCAAGAAAGTGAACCTTTATTGACCAAAAATGAATTTAAGCAAGAAGCTCCATTAGTTATTTTAGATTGTACGAATCAAAATGGAACAATAAAATCTTCTTCTGTTGATATAAGGCTTGAGATAGAAGCGAATGAAAATTTTCCGGATAATACATCAGCGTATTGTTTAATATTGCATGGCCGAATTACTGAATATAATCCGTTATCAGGAAATGTAAAAGTAGTATCATAAAGAATACAAGCAATAGAAATCTAAAAACACTTATTCATTTTATAATTATTTATTTACAATAGATTTAATTATATTATACAATAAATTAAGATTAATAGATTTAGTTGAAATGGTTGTACTTGCTATGAGATGAACGTGTTGTATTTTGTTTGCTTAGATTTTAATTTCATACGTATTTTATATATATATATATATGAAGAAATAAATTTTTTGTATTGTGTATGCTGTATTAATTTTCTTAACTCAGCTAGCGCTCATTATTCTTTTTGAGCGTTGTGTTTCATTCAAACAAATTTTATCACCAATTCAGCATTTAAGGATTGCGAAGAAGATGTTACTTCAAAAAGTTTGAGGTTTGATTAATTTTGTTCAAACGTGCCAATTTTATAATGACCCCATGGCGGCGTGTCAGTTGTGTTCTCTCGAATATACCGTTTATCATCATTTGAACTCAAAGTAAGTTTGTTTTGTTCGATGGAAAAAATATTATGTGCTCTGGAAATTATATTTCGTTGTGTTTTGTAAAGTTCTGATTAATTGAACAGAGTATTTTTATAGTCGTCAATTGTTAAAGTTCTTGTTATATTGGTTAGATTTCCTTTTGCTCTAGAATGTGCTATTTCTTCATTTTCTAGAGTGAAACTATACATTTTTTAACGTAATCCAACAAATTCAGTCATTATTTGTCCTCCGTTCTCATCTTTAAATAATCCAACAACCTTCTTATTCATCAATGGAATATTATATTTATTACCCAATTCATAATTTGAGGTGTCAAATCTATGTATATCTTGTTTTATTTTTACATATGGATCTTCATTGGTGAATTCGTACAAGTAACTGTCAGTATCCATATAAAGAAGCTTAGGACCTTTATATATTTTCAGTATATAATTATAATGAAACTCATACATTAAATGTTTCGATAATTCAAGAATGACCATTCCAATATACACTGGTTTATTAAAAACAATTCTAGTTTTTGACAATTCTATTGAAACTAAATTTCCATCAAATAATATAACTTTTTTACAATTTGGTTTAGCAAGTAATTTACGAGCACCATAACGACCATTCCAAGATGAAACTAATTTAATATCACGTCTGTTACGAATATTTTCTATTGACTTACCAAATATTGCATTATTTTTCAGCTTATAGTAGTTTTTTGCGAATTCGCTGACAGCATTTTTTCGAAAATTTGTATTGATATCAATATACTCCTTCAACCAAGGTGATTGATTGAACTTGATAACGCGATGTATTTTTTCTAATTTAACTCCTAAATTCAACGCTTGTTTTAAATTTGTATAATAAATTACATATTTTTCTTTATTATATAATGTGGTCATAAGTTTTTTGTGTTTTGAGTTTGGAGGCGTACGGTGTTCAGAACACAAACAAAAATCTCTAAATTTATCATGCAGCTCTTCTGGAATATTTAAATCAACCTCTAGTATATACCCTTCAGAGTTTTGATTGGATATTAACATGATGTTCAGTTCTTTTATTTCACAATCAGTTGACCATGAAAATCCTCCATATGGCAGATTCTGCGTCATTGCATAACCATACAAGTTGCAAGCGTCAAAATACATCAAAAACTTCTCATCTTCTTCTTTATTATAACTATTCATGTATCGATTATTAGCACAAGCATACCGATTGCAATATTGGCTTATACCACCTGAAAAAAATATAATTTTTCAATCCTTTGTTAAATCATTCACTAATAAACTAGTTATACCACGAATGCCACGTTCAAAAAAAAAGTAACATATCTATATCTGTCAAAAGTTCCAATCGTATTTTAGTAATCTTCAACATAGAATCCCAAGCTATGCCTAAAATAAAACAATAATATTGAACAACTCTTAACGTTGAATATAATTCTTAATTTTCAATATAACATACCAGGTGTTGTATAATAAAATGCTGGATCCAAGCCATAAGATTTTAGACATAAATCTCTGAAATTTTCGAAAACATCTGTCAAGAGAAGTACATCTGTTTGTAGATAAAGTTCCAAATAATACCGCAGCGTTTCACAATCAAATGTTTTCCATACTAATTGCGCATGATCATAGTTTTCATCGCTAATATGTACATTATTCAGTTTAGAGTAAAACTCAGACTTTGATGGTAAATGTTTCATTTCTAAACATTCCCAATTATTGACATAATCATACGGTAAAATCCCTTTTCTAGTGAGTAAATCTCTTTTCATTCTATTTGTATAATGTTCATTGATGAAAACTAAGTCTGAAGGATCTAAATTGTCAGCAAGTTTTTCTAATGAACTTTGCATAAATCTGTAGAATTGAAATTTTTCAAAATAATACTACTATACCATACTATTTAAATCATTTAATTGAATACCTATATGAATCAAGAAATCTAAACGTCATTCCATTAACTTTTTTTGAGAAGGATATATATTTTTCTTCTGTTGATGGAATAAGATTTATTGCTTCCATTGTTGCTCCAAGCTCTCTTACAATCAGATGGCTATCGTAACCACTGAAATTATGGAAATAAATAGGGATAAATGAGGGTTTTTTGTAATTTAAATTACAACTATTATGTGCAGGCCCCCGATAACGACCTAAAAATCATGTTATTTGTAGAATGTAAATATTATAAATTACTATTATATGAGTGAATTTCTCTCACCAGATAAGTGACAGTGGTCTCTAACTTTTTTTTCTTCCTTATTTCCGTCATTGATTATTGCTTCATTACATATGTGACAAATATTAGTACTATTGAAATTATCCCAATCCTCAGAAGTCATTTTTAATGATGCTATATTTTTATAAAAAGTTTGTACCATGTTTGCCAATTTTTCCAATTTATTTATAAACCATACAACCGCTTCAGGTCCACGGCATGAATCATAAAATGATAATGATTTATCGTATGAGCATACAACTTGATACCCTATAGCACATGGAATATGATGTTGATAAATATTTGTGAATGGTTGAGTTGAATTTGGTTGGCAAGAATGTACTGGAATAGTTAAACATTCTATATCGCTGTATATGACAAATGGATGTGCCTGTTTGTGCATAAAATTCTTGAACTTTATCCATTTGTCACTTTCGGAAGGCATTTCAATTCTTACAGCATCTATTAGACAACAGTCTTCAATATGACGTTGAAATGAAGCAAATGTTTCAAAATATTGTAAGCAACGATCACAAATGTATTTATGATTTTTTTTTTTAGATAACTGCACAGCCATAAAACGAGAAAGAGATTTAATCCATGCATAGTGGGATTTGAACTCATTTTTAAAATATAATAAATGAATATGATTATTTTTTTTACATTTTGTATAATGAAGAGGACCAACAATCATATACGTTTTCAATTTATAATCAAATTCTAAGCCATATACATTAATTGATATATCATTTTGATTTTCAAATTTTGAAATGACTGAAAGAGGTGTGGGAAACATTATTCCTGTCAAATTGAATATTTCACTATGATTCATAGGATAATTAGAAACTCTCTCAGGGTGTGTGTCTATATTATATGAAGCAGCCAAAATAGCCCAAATAAAACATTTTTCGTCGTTTAGATTTTTAACATTGATAACAGCTTTTTTATTATTTATACATTCTGGTAGCTCAATATAAGAAGAGCCACCTGTATTCAATACGTCATATTTACTAATATTGACCTAAAAAAAAAAATAAAAAACAATTAAATTTCAATTTTAATTTAGTAAAAAAGTTCTTATTTGTAAATATAAGACTCGATTAAGAGCTTTACCACTCTCTCGTTCTTGAAACTCTGACATATGTACTAAAATTGGTGACTGTACATGATTGGTAAACCAATCAATAAAATCATCACTTATTGTTATTGGCATCATTTTAGATTGATGATATATATTAGTGAATATTTCACTATTCCCTTTTTTTATAACATATTCACATGCTAGTTCACAGTTTAGTTTAACAGGTGATTGAAAATTAAACATGAATTCCCCGATTTTTTGATCAAGTTCTAGAGAACATTGATTAAGAAATCTAATTGGATCTATTATGTTTTCATTATTTAATAAACGACCAGAAAATACTCTTTTAACAAACGAGGTTCTTATAGCTTCCCAAGTTGACATTTTATATTGACGGTTTATTATTATAACTCACTACTATCAAATTATAATCTGAGCAAACAAAACACAACACCTTCACCTCATAGCAAGTACAACATTTTGAAACTAAATCTGCTTTTTGAAAAAACATATTTTGAAGTAAACAGAAATATGTAGAAAAATATTTTCCTTCTCTTTGCTATCAGCAAAATGATAATTTTTCCATTTTGTAACCTAGATTATTTTTTCTAATCAAAAATTTTTGTGAAAAATATGTTTTTCGAAAAACAAAATACAAAATACAAAAACAGGATTTTGAGGTAAAAAATTGAATCTATCATATCTTCTTGAGGTACCTTGTATTCTTAAGAACAATTTTCACTTAGGTATATAAGGTGATTCTCTTGAAATGTGTATTCATTCGTTCTGTAGAATAAAATAGTAATTAACTAATACTACATAAAAATCAATTTTAAAACGTGAACCTAAGCGAAATATAAAAATGTAAGTATACTTTTTATTTATAATAATGTTTTAAATATTTATTGCTTTATTGTATTATAGAATATGGACAAATTAAATAAAATTGGCCAAAGTAAATTCAAAACTAATGTAAACATTAAAGATTTGGAAGATAACAAATTTTATAAAGTAAACGCGGGCCGTTATGTCGATACTCGATATGGGCCTTCAATATTATTAGAAATCGAGAATTTTATCACATTCCTACCGAAGCGGTTCAATGACTTGTCTAAAGAAGAAGTGAAGACTCTATTCAATAAAGAAAATTTGTACTTAAAAATAGATCGGAGTGACAACGCTCTGAACATAATTTTTGAAGTAAATCCTTGAAAAATTATTCTAGAAAAATAATTACTCATATTTACGCAATTTAAAAAAATAATCATTTATATTTACTCATTAAAAAAAATAATAATAATATATATCATTAATATTTACTCATATTTATAACTATTTTATAAAATTGTAAAAAATGAAAATTATTCCATCAAACTATTGAAAGAAAAAGTGTACATTCTTCTACATAATTTCAATTATATTTTCAAAATTTTCTTATTTGGTTTAACAGCGTCAACATTCAAATAGTTTTTGTTTTATTGTACTATAAAATATGGATAAAAAATAGAATGAAATTGGTCAAAGTAAATTTATAGCCAACATTAACATTAAAAACTTGAAAGATAACCAACTATATAAAGAAATGTGCTGCTTTATGTAGATACTCGTTATGATCCTTCAATATTACTTGGAATAGAAAATTTTATCACATTTCTACCTAAGCTGTTCAATAAGCTGTCAAAAAAAGTGAAGAATCTATTTAATAAAGAAAATATTTATCTAAAACTAGATCGGAGTGATAACGCTCTGGATGTTACTTTTTGGAAAAATTTTGGGAGAATAATTATTTATATTTACTCATATTTATAACTATTTTATAACATTGTAAAAATTAAAAATGTCTCAACAGGCTATTAAAAGAAAAAAATATACATTCTTTAATTTAATTCCATACTATATTTTTTAAAAATTCTTATTTGTTTTAACAGCGTCAGCGTCCATACTTCCTAATAATTCAATACATTTTCTTATTTCAATTTTTGTTCTTTATTTTTACACAATAACAAATTTCATTATTTTTAGTGCTATTATTATGGACTTACAGTGTTATTAAACTCTTGACAATAGTTCTTCCGATTTGTTGAATTTAATAGAAACATGGCCCAGCTGGAAAAACTATTATGATGAAGAAATGATCAATGAAGAATCATTAAGGCGGGTCTCTGCGTAAAAGGCGATAATTGTCACTTTTCAAATCGTTATACAGCTTTCATTTATCATTGGAATGGCAAATGTTATATATTATTTTGAAGATTAGTGGCTTATAAACAATTGTACGTATCGAAATTTGATAATCTTTTCTAGTTCCAGAGTAAAACGTCCCTAAGCATAGTACAAATATTGATTTCAAGGCTTTTCAAATCGTTTTAACTCAAACATGATTTGAGTTACACTTATGAAAATTAACTATATGAGAGATATTACTGTTAGCTTCAAATTAGCGTATGGAATTTTCAAAAAATTATTTCAGTCTTCGGTAAAAAAATTGTGAAATTCACTAAAATAGGTACTTTTCAAACCTATTTTTCTTGTATGAAAATCAGATAATCAGTTCAAATACCTTTATGTTGATTCACTTTCAGCCTTTATCTCTCATTTTTTAGCCACATATTTGTCAAAAAACCCATGTTTTCGGGGTAATTAGCAAAATAAAATTGTAAATATTATTTATTTTGTTGGCCCATAGATGGCGTTAGTGAAGTGATATATTTTCTGGAAGACTAGCCTTTGGCATAACTCCGCCTCCCAATTTGTTTCCATAGCAACGAATTTTTGAATGAACTGTTAGGTACTCGAAAGTAAAAGCGGTATAAATGTGAATTTTGTTGATTTTTGAGGGATTTACCAGGATTTTCACTTTTCGTCACTCGATTGCCGATTGAAAGTGGAAGTGGTTGATTTGTGGATTTTGTTGGTTTTTTATTTTTCTAAGTGTTGTGATATTTTTTGATATTGAATATTTAATACAGTATTAACAACGGTTCGCTAAAGCAGGACGAGAATTATAATGAGAAAATTAATTCCAAAAAGATGGTAACCATCTTCTTTGTGAATATTTTCCGACGAAGTATGAAAAAAAAAAATACCAAAAAACAAAAACATGTATTCTGCATTAAATCTAGTCTCTGACGATTCTTGATTTCAAATACAAAAATATTCAAACAAAGAACTGATATGGCACGCCGTTTTGCTATTTAATAGCAAGAATTTATTCGAGTTAAATTTAAACTATACATTTATATTATCTTGCTAGATAATTCTAATTCATTGGGTTTTTATGATTGAATTAAAATTATGTACATAATGAAAATTCAGAAATATTATGATCTTGCAAGATAATTTTAATGCATTGAATTTTTATGATTGAATTAAAATTATGTACATAATGGGAATCAGGAATTCTCATTATCTTGCCGAATAATTTTAATTCATTGAGTTTTTTGATTGAATTAAAATCATGTACATAATGGAATTCATAATTATTATTATCTTGCAGGATAATTTTAATGCATTGAATTTTTATGATTCAATTGAAATTATCTACATAATGGAAATCAGAAACTTTCATTATCTTGCAGGATAATTTTAAGTTATTGAATTTTTTTATTGAAATAAAATTATGTACATAATGGAAATTCATAATTATTATTATCTTGCAAGATAATTTTGATACATTAAATTTTTATGATTGAATTAAAATTACGTACACAATGATAATTCAGCATAGAGACTATCTAGCAAAATTATACGGAACCGTTGAATTTTTATGATTGAATTAAAATTATGTACATGATAAAAATTCAGAATTATCATATTGCAAGAAATTTTTATGATTGAATTGAAATTATGTACATAATAGAAATTCAGTATTCTTATTATCTTACAGAATAATCTTAATTCATTGAATTTTTATGATTGAATTAAAATTATGTACATAATGGAAATTCAAAATAATTACTTTCTTGCAAGATAATTTTAATACATTGAATTTTTATGATTGAATTGAAACTATGTACATAATAGAAATTCAGAATCATTATCACCTTGCAAGGTAATTTGAACCAATTGAATTTCTACGATTGAATTAAAATCATGTCCATGATTTTGATTTAATTTATATTCAATCATAAAAATTCAATGGATTAATATTATCTTGCAAGATAATAATAATTCTGAATTTCTATTATGTACATAATTTTAATTAAATCATAAAAATTCAACGGTTCTGTATAATTTTGCTAGATAGTCTCTATGCTGAATTATCAATATGTACATAATTTTAATTCAACCATAAAAATTCAATGCATTAAAATTATCTTGCAAGATAAAAATAATTCCGAATTGCCATTATGAACATAATTTTAATTCAATCGAAAAAATTCAGTGAATTAAAATTATTCTGCAAGGTAATAAGAATACTGAATTTCTATTATGTACATGATTTTAATTCAATCATAAAAATTCAATGCATCAAGATTATCTTGCAAGATAATGATGATTCCGAATTTTTATAATGTTCATAATTTCAATTCAGTCATAAAAATTCAACGGTCCCATATAATTTTGCTAGATAGTCTCTATGCTGAATTATCAATATGTACATGATTTTAATTCACTCATAAAAATTCAATGTATTAAAATTATCTTGCAATATAATAATGATCTGAATTCTTATTATGTACATAATTTCAATCCAATCATAGAAATTCAATGAATTGAAATTATCTAGCAAGATAATGATAATTCTGAATTACCACTATGTACATAATTTTAATTCAATCATAGAAATTCAACGCATTAAAATTATCTTGCAAGATAATAATAATTCTGAATTTCCATTATGTACATAATTTTAATTAATTCAAAAAAATTTCATGAATCAAAATTGTCCTGCAAGATAATAGGAATTCCGAATTACCATTATTTACATAATTTCAATTAGATCATAAAAATTCAATTCATTGAAAATAATTATTCTAAAGTTCCATCATGTACATAATTTTAGTTCAATCATAAAAATTCAATGAATGAAAATTATTCTGCAAGATAATAAGAATACTGAATTTCTTTTATGTGCATAATTTTAATCCAATCATAAAAATTCAATGCATCAAATTCATCTTGCAAGATGATAATAATTCTGAATTTTTATTATGTTTATAATTCTAATTCAATTATAAAAATTCAACGGTGTCGTATAATTTTGCTAGATAGTCTCTAGCTGAATTATCATTATGTACACAATTTTAATTCAACCATAAGAATTCAATGTATTTAAATTATCTTGCAAGATAATGATAATTCTGAATTTCCATTATGTACATAATTTCAATTCAATCAAAAAAATTCAATGAATTAAAATTATCCTGCAAGATAATAAGAATTCCTAATTTTCATCATGTACATAATTTTAATTCAATCAAAAAAATTCAATGAATTAAAATTATCCTGCAAGATAATAAGAATTCCTAATTTTCATTATGTACATAATTTTAATTCAATCATAAAAATCCAATGCATAAAATTATCCTGCAAAGTGATAATAATTCTGAATTTTTATTATGAACATAATTCTAATTCAATCATAAAAATCCAATTAATTAAATTATCTTGCAAGATAAAAAATATGTATAATTTAAATTTAAGTGGAATAAATTTTTGTTATTAAATACCAAAACGGCGTGCCATAAACTGACGTGCGTCCACTCTGGTTGATGAGGTACTGACGATCCTCCCTCCTTATCAGTCAATACTCATTTTTAACCCCACCCACAATGCTGCTTTCTGTTACCGTCCCCTTTACACCTGCAAGACCTTAGATGGTCAATGATTGCCAGAGACCCCCCTTAATATATCAATGCGTCAATAATTATCCAAATATAACATTTTTTCCTAACGAATTCAGAAAAATTATACCAAATTCAATTCTTGAATCAAAAATTTTATACTTTTGTGTGTCAGTTAAGGAATATTTAACCAATGGCTTATATAATTACTGCTATAATTGTACACAAAATTTATATAGTTCAAATAATTTACAACAAATAATTGAAGCCAATGAATAAAAAAAAATTCTATTTAACAAGTCATAGAAATATACATTTGCAAAGCTTAACAAATTTTTCTAGTGTAAAATGTAACGACTGCAATAAATTTCAATTTCGTGCCAAAGAAATTCAAGAATGTGATTATTGTAAACAATTTGTTTCAAAAGAAGCATTAAAATACTGTCAAAAAGTTGTTGAAGAGTATAATAGTTCATAAACAAGCAAAGTTAAAATTATCTTGATTTTTTTTTTTTTTTTAGAAATATAAAAATGGAATTAGAATGTAACGAATCTTTCGATATGAGACATAATGAATTACGGAATATTCTAGAACAATGGGATAAATGGGATGATTTTTATAATGAACTAATGGACGCTGACGAAGAAAGATTGAATGATATAATATCCTGTTCTTCAAACACAACTTTTTTTCCAAAAGACCTCAAAACTCTAATATCAAATTCTATGGTAAACTCAAAATCTGTTTATTTTTGACGTGATAACGTCTTATAATTCGATATATCTGGCTGCACGCACGAAAAAACATGACTCATACGGCGTTACCTTGCTCGCTCTGAGGCGTTCCATTACGTCATCACAAATGCCAATGATTATTTATCAATAAGAATAAATTAAATAAGTAATCAATAAGATTATGATGTACTACTGTAATATGTTAAGAGACGACAGTTGTGTTAAAGATTTTATATGGGACGGACGTGAGACACGATTTCAGGTGCAACGAAGTAATGAAAAGATTCATTCAATTGGGATATATTTGTTTTTGATGTGACAACGTCTTATAATTTAATGGAGCCGACTGCACGCACAAATAACATGATTAATGCGACGTTACCTCGCTCTGAGGCGTTCTATTTAAGGCTTGAAGTGCAAGCGAGAGCGCGGAACGAGCGACAAAGGGGCACAATCGGCCTACGCGTTCGGCAGCGTTCGACATCCGTCTCTCTCCTACTTAAGTGAGCGATGCGTCCGCGTGGACAGCTGCTATACAATAATACATTTACATGTTTTCGTCAAGTATGAAGTGCAGTGAAAAGTGAATGTGGTGTCAATTGCTTATAGCAAAGATAATTGCGGCGATAAAGGTAATGATTCTTTCGATATTAGATATATGTTCAGTGATATATTGTCGAATATTCGTGCTTTTATCGATAAAATGAATGGCATCGGTCCGCTAGTGCAGCGATTGTAGGTTATGCTATAATTGACAAAACTATAACAATAAGTTAACAGAACTAGGATAAAGTGAATGATAGGTCACTATGATAATGCGCTTGCGCTCGAAATACATGTGTACAGAGTAAGTGGTCGCTAAGCAGTAGTCCTCAAACATGACATGTGAAAGTTTCATTATTTCGGTCCAATATGGAGAAGTTTGGTTCACCCTTCGAGGTGGTTTCCTCTCAAGTTCAGTCCCACAGGCGCGCGCAGCGCAAGTGCGGTAATATTCAGGGATGTTTGTTAAGGCCGCGAGCGTAACGAGCTAACCTACAACCATTGTTACACATGAACACTGTTTTAGTGCCACTGACAGAATTTGTTTTTACTGCAGAGACGCCAGTATCGCCACATCTTTAAAATTGTGCGCAATGTCATAGTGACCTATTAGTCACTCTTGCCCAGAACTATTTCACGATGAGTAAAGAATCAATGGCTTCACTATTTGATCGAAATAATTATCGAGCGTAGCTATGACTTAAAAAAATTGGAACATCAATTTTAAATCTTCCACATATCATAACAACGTGTCTGAAATGACAGGTTGGATCAGCCAGCCGTCAAAGGGAACAATTTTATTTCATATCAAACACATTGAAACGGGCTTTTCAAAAGCTAGAGTTACAAAAATTTCAATGATGTTTCTAGATTTAAAATTTCAAATTAAGGATTTATGAACAATAATTTAATCACAGTTTATTCTTATAATAAATTATCCAAGATTATCACTTTTTCACAACAAGTTACGATTAAATTTGCGAAAATAGTTGAGTAACTAATTGAACAACAACTTTTATTCAGTTTATTTGCTGAAAGAAATAATGTTGATACAAAATAAAAAATAAAAAAAATTGACATAATTGTATTTATTCGTACAAATAAATACACCTTGATCAATTCAATTCATGATTTCCATTCACCTCCTTCTCTATATCTATACAAAATATCTATCGAACCGATAAAATTGAAATTTTCTTTTTAAAAATGCAACCACTCCATCATTATTTTCTCATGACGTTGTCACGTTAAACTATCGTCAGTAAACCGACTTTACAGACAACCGATTTTGTATTAAAGTTTTTAAATATTTGACAAATGGATCATATAATATCTGTTTTGATTGTTCACTAGAATTGTATCATGAAAATAATTTACATGAATTAATTAACATGAATATTGTTGAGAATTTTCATTTAACTGATTATAAAATATTACACCTACAGAGCTTATTATATTTTGACATAAAAAAATGTAATAAATGTGAGTACAATTTGTTCGAAACAAAAGAATTATATGAATGTTCTTATTTTCTAAATTTTTGACAGGAGAGTCGAATAGATATTTAACAAAATTTCGTTATAAGTACCCTTGTACAAATGCACTCCTTAGTTAAAATAAGCATAAATAATTTATTGTAATAATTAAATAACAATAAACATATTTTTTACAATGATATAAATAACTTGTTTTCTGTTTTATAGTGTACCAACACCTTCATCCCCCATTTTTTCTTTTAAAAATTCATACCTCTCTCTATTATATCAGAATATATTGCAATTAATTCTTTTGCTGCAATAACATAAATATTATTATCTAAAGTTAACAGCGAGTTTATATTTGCAACCATATTATTACCTAATAAAGATCCTTTACAAATTAGATCTGTATAGTATTCATAGTAATTTAAACAGTTCAAAAAACTCGCATACAGATTTATAGATTCAATTAAATTGAACAATGTAGTCACGGATTCTAAATCAAAGCGTATATAATTATTACACCACTTTATAAAAAAAATGTTTATATTGTCAATGTTATCAAAGATTAAATAGTAATTATTATTAGTATTATATTATATACATAAAAATAATTCAAAATGATGAACTTGAGTTGTGTAAATTCATTCCAGTTATTCAAATTAAAACAAACAGTATTTGAATCATTTATGTTAAGGAGTCTTATCATAATTTCAAAATTATTCAATGGATTAAGTCCAATGCTCACCCAGTTACTCAAATTGTTATTTAGTACGTATCTATGTTCTAATATTAATCTTCTATTATGCTTAAATCTAACATCAACATTATTATATTGTTGAAAACATGGCACTAAATTATAACTTGTATCTACTTCCGAACTAGAAACACTATTAACACATTCTGACAATTTTTTTTCAGCACTTGTTTCTAAAACACATTGATAAACACCATCACTCATTTGTTGTTTTGGTTGATCTGATATATTTGACATGATATAATTTTCTTGTAATTGCAAGTTATTATTAGTTATGGCCGGTATTGGTGCTGTAATAATTGATGCCGGAATGTTCTCCTTATTTTTTACACAATCTTTATTAATTTTCTTCAACGAAGGCTTTTTGAATGTAATTTGTTTTTTTCCTATACCTAATCCTGTTTTAGACATATTGTTATTGTGCTGATGCATAATATCTGGAATAATCAATAAAAAAATAAGTCAAGAAAGATTCACAAATATATCATTTAACAAAATTACCTTTCGAAACTAAACTTTTAATATTCTTCAGCTGAGAGTTAGTTGATTTGTTGGGTGAAAAATTTCACTCCACTCTTTTTTATAGTGTCTTTTATCTCATACTTTTCCTATTGGTAGAAATAAAACCAATGATAATTGGTTGTAATAAACATACTTTCAATTGGCGAGTAAATTTTTATTCGGTTTCTTGAAAAAAATGTAATTAAAAAGTATAAAAGAACAAAATAATCTAGTTCCTTCGCATTTCTATATATTACATGTGTAAGTACGTTACTATTTGTTAAAATGATACCAATTTTTCTAATATATTTGTCTTTAGCATTAGGAAATGCTTTATTTGATTATGAGAGTTCGCTTACATATTTAGAAAAATATGGTTACATAAATACTACTTCAACCTCTAATTCTTTGCTATTCATATCAAAGAATGATTCTTTGTATAAAGATGCGTTAAAAACGTTTCATAAGAAATACAACTTGGAACAAAATGGTGAACTAAATAATGATACAATAAATTTTATGAAGAGACCTAGATGTGGAGTAAAAGATATTGATTTTTTTAAAACTCATAACATAAAATGGTCAAATGACGCAATACATTGGTTCTATCACAGAAATGATCAAAGTATAATATATGTTATACAAAAAGCTTTTGATCTGTGGGCTAAATATACAAACATAAATTTTATTAACACTAATAATTATAATAGTGCGCATATATTTATATCTTTTGGTTTCAATCTTCATTATCGATTTAGACCATCCCAAGTTTGTAACAGTTATTTTGATGGTAAATGTGGTGTAATTGCACATGCCGACCCACCGAGTTTGGGACTTTATTCAGAAATTCATATAGACATGTCTGAGAATTGGTCTTTCTCATTAACACCACCCGCTGATTATGATGAAACTAGTTTATTTCAAACTTTGGTCCATGAAATAGGTCATGTATTGGGCTTACAACATTCTGATGACGAAATGGCTGTAATGTACCCATTGAGTTTGAATAATATATTCAACAATGATTCATACGACTTACATCCAGATGATATTAAAGGCATCCAAAGTTTATATAATTTCACAAAAAAAACAACAATAACTATCGAAGAATCTACTACAACAGAGACCCCAATAACATATTCGAAAACAAATTTAATACAAACAAATACTGTAATTGATGATTTTGTGTAACCAGAAAAATTTCAATCATTTTCTTATAATTGATAAAATGTATATTTTTTTATGAAAAATGGGTATGGTATAAAAGGTTAAACGATAATGAACTAATAAACAAACCTTTGCTTCTGACAAACTTATCCAAATTTCTACCAGATAACTTTCAAAAAATATCAGCTTTATATTTACGACCAAATGGAGATATCATGATGATTATCAACGATCAATTCTACAATGTTAAATATCCTTCATTGATGATAGATACATCTATAAATAAAAATTTATTCAATCATCCTATACGTGATATACATGCCGCGATTAGTAACAGTTTCGGACGTACCTATATTTTTTATAATAAAAATAAATACATAGAAATAGATGAATGTAATTTTAGAATAAAAGATGAAGGATATGTTAAAGACAAATTTCCGGGTGTTCCTGATGAAATTCAAACAGTATTTAAATATACAAACGGACGTTTGTATTTTATAAAAGATGATAATTTTAACGAATTCAATGAATTTACCAACTCATTAGAACGTGCAGGGAAATTTGATTTATCTTTGTTAAACATAGATTGTCCAAATATAAGCATACTTGAACAATTAAAAGTACTTTTATCAAAACTATTGCACTATCAAAATTTATAAAATATTATATATATATATATATATATATATATATATATATATATATATATATATATATATATATATATATATATATATATATATATATATATATGAGTAGCTAAAAATATGAAGAACAAACAATACTTACGTGCTTTCAGAAAACCGCAGCACTTGACTGCAGGACGCTTTGTTTCGTCTATATGTTTTACTTGTGAATAGTTTTTTATTACTCATGTTGTTGAATGATATGACAATCAAAAATGCACATATGATAAAAAAAACTACTAATTCAAAACTTATATACGCACCATAAAACAAATCAGAGCAATACAGCAAGCTGATTGATACTGAGATATAAAGTCATGAATGAATTACGAGGAAGCTTGTAAAAGTCATAAATTAGTAAGGGTGGCTAACTGCAAATCAAAGCCAATTGGCTGTGATACATTCATCTGGAACTACATCTGATTGGTTAATTATCTCACGTTGCTATGGTCATCAAGATCAAGACGTTCGCAGCACTAACACTAGCCAGGGTCAGAAATATTTCGGCAAGAAAAAAATTCAAATGGTTGATCATATACTTGAAACTTTTGATAAATAATTGAAACTTTAAGACTTCGTCTTGAAAAAATCTGACGTGGACTTCACGTGACTTACTTGTACATCATTGAATATATTGTTTGCATAACAATATGATAATCAAACACAAACATCGTTCCACAGCTAATCGCTTCGAATTTATCCAAAAAATTTGTCGAATAAAGTGCACTTTCGGCCCAATCGGTTGCTATGGAAACAGTAGATCATCTTTTTTATGCTACAATACTCCTAAATACTAATTTTTAAAATTCTACGGCTAAAAGTTCTGAATTTATGCGCAAAATTTAAAAAAATCTTAAATGAAGTGCACTATCGGTTCAGTCTATTGTTATGAGAATAATAAGCAATCATTAAGATGCTACAGCAGACTGAAATACTAAATTTCAATACTCTACAGCCATTCGTTCAGAATTTATGCGAGAAATTCTAAAAGACTATCAAGTAAGGTGCATTTCCGGGTCGAGCTACGAACGCACACACACACATTCACACATGCATACGTACCGACATCAAGCCGAAAATAGTCAAAATGGATTCAGGGATGCCAAAAACGGATAATTCCATCAAAATCTCGAAATGTGAATATTGTCAGTTTCACAATACTTACTTGTTACTTTGTACAAGTGAGTAAAAAACAACAAAATTTGATAGGCACACAAATAAATTGTCGGCTAATGCGACAGATTTGGATGAAAGAATTACTTTCAATCCAGCTTCCAGCTTAGTTCTATCCTTAGTTAGATTGGCAAAATCGGATCAAATGATTATAATCACTACTACTTAATTCTTCGAAAACTCAATACTTTCATTGATCCTTCTAGTTAAATTTGATTCTGGGAACAATACTGCAAGGTATTGTCGGTAAGAGTTGTATCATTGGAATATAATAATTCCGCATGGAATGTTCAATATATATATATATATATATATATATATATATATATATATATATATATATATATATATATATATATATATATATATATATATATATATATATATATATATATATATATATATATATATATATATATATATATATATATATATATATATATATATATATATATATATATATATATATATATATATATTGTTTTAAAATGTTGCCTGCAGTATATAATATGAAATCTGATATGTGGTTATCAGCTGATGAATATTTTAATATTCTGTCTGATATTGATTTGAGTAAATGCTGCAACACATCACCAATAAAACCAAAACCAGGAGAAATTTATATGTATAAGAACGACATAAAACCTAATGACTGAAAATCAGATCAGCATAGGTAGAGACAAAACGGTACAAAATATTTCTTTGAATTCACAACTCAAATGTATTTACTATAAATCATATGAGGGTCACGGTTTTGAAAGGAGGGCATATCAGCTACAATTTTCAGAAAACCTCGAAAAACATACCAATTTCATATTGATTCATTACTATGGATCATTGGTAAATGTTATTCATAATTGCCTCGTAAATAGGAGGAAACATACGGAAATTAAGCATGTAATGACAGCAAAATCCGAAGTACAAAACCAAAGAACTCATTTAAAATCAAAACCCCAAGAGTGTTACAAAAAGTTAGTAGCTGGAGATGTTCATCCAGCACATAGTCCAGTTCTGTTACTCAGAGATGAAAGACAATTGAGTAACACAATTACGAGACAAAAAAAGAAAAAACTATTAGCTAGTGATGATATCGTGGGTTTGTATTTACTAGAGAAATAATTGGGTGGCTCTATCAAAATGGAGCTTTTACCAAAATTTTATGCGATTGTATATAGTAATGAATCCATTGAACAATTGATTCATGTTTCAAATATGATGCCTTGTACGATTTTCCGTGATACGACCATCAATTTAAGTGACTTCTATGTGTCAACATCAACATACAAACAATTTGTAAGGAAGAAGTGTCCAAACATAGAGAATTATTTTATTATCACTGATAGGGAAGCAGCCATCATTTACGGCATCGAGAATGCATTGCCTGAAATAAAACACTTTTTTTGTTGGAATAATATGAAACAAGATGTTAAAAATTGAATATATAATAAAAGAAATACAAACATAGTTGACATTCAAGTATTGGTTAACAATCTTTGGGACTTACTTGATAGTGATAATAAGAATTGTCATATATATTCAAGCGAACGCACCCAACGGATTGCACGGAATTGCGTCCTTCCGGAAGCGGACATTTTGACAGTTTATTCCGATTGCAACCTCATGGTCATTGTTATCAAAAATTAATATTATATTTGGTACTTTTTTGTGATATGTATATTAGTAAATAAACAGAAATACATAATAAGTGGCGACGAGGATTCGGAGAAAAAGTACAGAAGACTTCAAACTGAATTGAAGAAACTCTGTACTAATTGCAATTTTAGTTGCGAACATTGCCAAAAAACTACAGTTAATATTCATCTTCGCTCTCAATTTATACGAGGAGTGAGATATATCGACATTAAGAAAAGATTATTACAGAAAAGTTCAGATATTCCGTTCGAAGAAGCCGTGAAGATTGCTTTAGCTATAAAAACTTCGAAAAAGAAAGTCAAAGCATGTCTTGCTCCAACATGCAAGTAAATAAATTAAAATAAGAAAAGAAACACTCAACAAACACTAAGTTTGTAAAAAATAGAACAGGGAATCATGAATGCAAACCCAAATCTAAAGATATTCAGCAAATGTGGGGAAAATGTTTTCGATGTGGCCATACGAACCATAAAGCAAATGAATGCAGATACAAAGAAGCAAAATGTGGTCATTGTGGTAAAATTGGCCATCTACAGAAGGTATGCTTGAAAAAAGTCAATAATTCCAGTCAACATCAAATACAAAAAGATGAACTTACAAACTCTTGAGGACGCGGAAATATACACGATAAGTACGATACATGCAATAAATAGCTGCAATAAATCTGTAACAGAATTATAAATTGATGGGAAGAAATGCAATTTCGAAGTCGATACTGGAGCAGCAGTATCAACGATTTCAAGTGAAACGTTTTCAAAATTGTTTCCCAATAAGAAATTACAAAGTACACACATAAAATTAAAAACTTATACAAATGAAGTAATAATTCCAATCGGAATGTGTGAAGTAACGATCAAGAATGATCATCAAACTACTAAAGGAAATTTATACATCCTGAACGGTAAATTGGATACCATCATGGGACGAGAATGGCTACCTAAAATTCAAATTGACTGGTCAGCGCTAAATAAGATTGAACAAGTTGATAATAAGCGCAAACTCAATAAATTAATCGGCGAGCTTAAAGAATTATTCAATAATTCTATTAAAAAGATAGAATATCACAATGTATTATTGAGATTGAAAGAAAATGTGAAACCTGTTTTCTTACGCCCAAGACCAGTACCGTATGCTCTAAATAGTCCAGTCAAAATAGACATTCACCCTTGCATAAATTCCCAAGAAGCTGAAAATTGACATGAATGTTAGGGATACCATTATAATGAAGTTGTGAAAAGTTCTCAACGATCCCGCGTGTGCAAAAAATTTTATGCGAGGTCAAAGCTCGCAGAAACGGGCTTTTTGATTTTTTTTTGCGAAACGATCAGTTTTATGATATAAATAGCTCAGATACAAATTGTAGATCTTTCAATTCTCTACAAAAATAGTCCCCACCTCTTTATTCCTAAGATCCACTATTTCTGAGAAAAAGCCATTCCAATGTTATATTCTCTATTTATGCACACGTTACCACGCCACATATGAGGTAGTGTACTTGGCTCGTATTTTTCAATGTGGTTTGCCCGGTAGGCCTACTCTATGGTCTTCTTATTGAAGTTCAATATAATATTAGGTCTTCTTATTCAACTTCTTCTTCATCTTCCTGAGTTGACGTGAATTGCTCAAATAGCGATACAACAGTTGTTTCATAGTTGATATAAGGATTATCTTCTGTTGAAGATTTAGTATTTGAACACGACTAACTTTGATAGCTGGTGCAGTGGACAGTGGTACATGCTTGTAAACAAAGTCATCTTACTTTTTTGCAGCCGCATTTCGAATTACATTCCTTTCCGTAACTATAAAAAAAAAGTATTAAGAAGCTTTTCTAGTGCAGGTGGAAGTAGAGTGTGGATTGATTCCAATACATTATTAATTAGCTTGCAATCCCATTCTTCTGGGTCCAGTTGAACCTGCTAATATACTTGATAAAAATGTTGATGAGCAGAATCTGAGGTTGGAAGAAGATAAGCTAATTAAACAGGTTTTTTATTAGGTGTATGCTTTGCAAAAGATACGAAACGTGACTTATCTATGCAAGTAATTCAAAGTAAGTGAAAGACGGACACGGCTACGTTGACAATTGAACAGCAGACAGAATTTGCTCAAGGCCGCATGGTCACATAAAATGAGGGACTGGGTTTCTTTTCATTTCATATTCTTAGAATCATCATTCAATATTAATGTACGAGTACTAGTTAGGCAGACTAATAGTTGTAACTATATTATACGTCCATAATGTACATAGGCAGCGTAGTCATGCATATTATTGAGAAAATAATTCTAGAATGGTTTTTTCTCAGAAATGGTGAATCTTAGGAAAAAATAAGTGAGAACCATTCTTGTAAAGAATTGAAGGATCTACAATTTTTGTCGGAACTATTTTATCATTTATTTAACCGTTCCGCTTAAAAACCCAGAAAACCCATTTTTGCGAACTTTGACCTCATATAAAATTTTTTGCACACATGGGATCGAGAGGGACTTTCGACAACTTCATCATAATGGTATCCCTAACGATTATGTCAATTTCCAGCCTCTTGGGAATTTATGCAAGGGTACCCCTATTTTTAAGACTAACTTGACTGGGCTAAAAAGAAAGAATTAAAAAAGAAATCGATAGACTTGAATCACTTGGAGTTATAAGCAAGGTTAAAAACGCCGAATGGGATACACCAATAGTACCAGTAATCAAAAAAGATGGCGAAGTAAGACTCTGTGCGGATTATAAAGCAACACTTGATAAACATCTGCAAGATGACAACTACCCAATCCCGAGAGTAGAAGACATATTTACAAAAATGACTGACGGTAGATATTTTTGCACCTTGGATATACACATGGCATATTTACATATGGAAGTCAATGAAGAAAGCGCAAAAGTGCAAGTTATATCAACCCATGAAGGCATGTACAAAGTAAACAGATTGATGTTTGGAGTAAAAGTAGCGCCAAACTTTTGGCAACGTTACATGGATCAAACCATTCAAAATCTAGACGGGGTTGCTTGTTTCTCTGATGACATCATTATACAAGGAGCCACATTAGAAGAATTATACAGACGACTCAAGAACGCTTTGAGTCAAAATGGCTTACATCCAAACATGAAGAAATATAAGTTTTACCAAGATCAAGTTACTTATCTGGGACACGTCATAGATGCAAATGGATTACATCCAATGCCCGATAAAATTACAGCCATTACAAGAAGTGAACGCCCAAAATCTGTATCGGAATTAAGAACATTTCTTGGGTTAATCAATTATTATCAGAAGTTTTTACCCAACTTAGCAACACTTTTCACACTTCTCTTGAAGAAGAATGAAGAAATTATATGGACAAAGAATTGTGAAAATGTTTTTATTAAAGAAGACATTATAAGCACGCAAGTATTAATTCCTTATAATCCAAAATTACCACTGATACTCGCAACGGATGCATCACCTACAGGACTCGGAGCAGTCATATCTCACAGGTTAGAACACAACAGTGAAAGACTAATCGCTTTCGCTTCACGATCACTAACTTAATCTGAATCCAACTACAGCCAGATTGATAAAGAAGCGACAGCCATAGTCTGGGACTTGAAAAAGTTTTTCCAATACTGTTACGGAAGAAAAATGATCCTTGTGACAGATCATGAACCCCTCACGAGTATATTTAACCCTAACAAAGAGTTACCAGCAGTTCTGCCCTGAGGTTATTACATTACGCAAATTTCATGTCTGGATTCGATTACGAAATATGTTATCGAAATACGAAAGAATATTCAAATGCAGATATGTGAAGGACGATGACGCAGTTTTCTACCTAAACCAAATTGAAGAATTACCAGTTTCAAGAAGAGATATTCAAAAAGAAACCGTAAATGATCCAGAATGCCAAGAAACTTACTTAAAACTACAATCTGGAACAATGGAAGCGCAGGAAAGGTTTTCCTTGTTTGCAATGTTTTGGAAATAAATAAATAAATAAAATTTTGTGGTTTTGAATTATATCGTGATGATCGCCTAAAAAACGCTGTGTGCACTTCGACCTGCAGTTTTTTTTTGGTCTCACCTGAATTGCAGCTTCAGCTGCGCTTCGGCCGCAAAGAACAGATTCGACCAAAAAACATAACCTTTACGGCCTTGATACACAAATAACTATTATGTCGTTGGAACGTTACTCACTTTAATCTTCTATCTCTGGGAGTTTCTAGTAGAATTAAATTGCTATTCAATGCTCCATTCGAATCTAAAATTAGGATTAGTGGTTCCCATTCAACATTTCAAAGTGACTCTCCCCCCGACTATAGGAAGGGAAGAGAAATCTTTGAAATTTGTTTTTGCCATTCTCCCATTCGGTGTATATTTCCCCAGATATACTTCAAATATGCCATATCTCACATTCTCCAAACAGACTTCAACTAAGCCAAGTTTCATATTACCTTGTGTGCGCGGTACAATGTTTTCTCTTCACGTCATAAAATTGAAATGGGACACTTGTATGTATATCCAGCTTTCTGCACTCGATCATATAAACTTTAAGTATGCCAAATATAAAATTTTTTCGTGCGTGCAATATGCTTGAAAACGGATATAGAGCTTTCGTATTAATATATAGATCAAAATGGAACACCTGTATATAATTTTCGCTTTCTGCGAATCTTCTCCATACAAATTTTGAGCATGCCAAATCTCACACTCCTCCGTGCATGCAATATGCTTAAAAAGTGGTCGAAAGTTTGTCCTTGACGTATTAATATATAGATAATACAGTTGAAAGAAAATTTGAATGATATTTGAGATGATTATCACGGTATACTGACCTTATATCATACATTTGATTCCAATATAATATTAATATATTGGTGGATGAACCTTTTTTTTATTATTTATAATCAATAATCATACTGACTTGATATGCATTTCATATTTGTATATGTCTATGGATGCAGCCGCATTTTCAAAACATATTTTTGATCTTCTAGAGTATTGCCCCACCTAAATTGTCGGACATGTATACAGTAATGTTTTAGATACTATTTGAATGGAAAATAAAAAACATAGAGATGAGTGGTCATTGATGAAGGAACTGTTATAACCCTGACACGTTTTCAGTGTCGGACTGAGAAAACGCCCACGAAAATTTGTCGGACACAATGACCGAATCTTAGAAGAAAAAAAATTGAACACGTCCTCAAAGTCTCAGACTAACGGTAATCCGTTTTCATACCAACGTACTTTTGACATGTGCGGCTTGTCGGACTCACCACTGGCCCCTAATATTCATGTCGGACAATATCATTTTCCATTTTATAATCAAAAAATCTTTCGATCAGTGTAAACATCAATATGACGCTAATACATTTCCAAGGCTTCATGAAATTGACATGTTCAATTAGCTCTCGCTGAAAAACGCCCCCACATCAAGAGTTTCGTCATATGTGAAACCTGTCGAACTCATCACAATGAGGTATCTCACGAAGTTTCAAGTGAGCAGTAATCAACAAAAAATTTGTGCCCTGTCTCACGGACTATCAGTCTCTACCCTTCGAAAGGTTGGTCTATTTCTGGTGTTTGAAACAAGGTCCAGACTTATAATCCGTTGGCAATAAAGCTGCTTCTTGTGTGAAGATTAAATCAAATTAATTAGCTAGTCCGCAATATTCACTAGGAGTAAAGTAACCTTACGGAGATGATGTTCATTATTGCTGGAATGTTATTGAGGACCACTAAGGCATTACAGATTCCAAATTTCCGCTCTGTGGGCCTAATTGAATAGCCAGCCCGCAATAGTCCGCGAAACTCACCAAGAGTGAAGTAACTTTATGGAGATGATATTTGTTACTGCTGGCTAATATGTGATGAAAGGACCATTCAGACATTATAGATTCCAAGTTCTCGTTCTGTGTTGCAAAATTGAATAGCAAGTCCGCGAAATTCATCAAGATTAAAGTACCCTCAAGGGGATGATGCTCATTACTGCTGGCTAATATGTTAACAAGGACCATTCAGACAGATTACAAGTTTCCATTCTGTTAGGCTGAATTAAATAGTCAGTACGCAAAATTCACCGGAAATAAAGTAACTCTATGGAGAGGATATTTGTTACTGCTGGTTAATGGGTTATCAAGGACCTCTCAGATATTACAGATTACAAGTTTCCGTTTTGTGGGGCTAAATTAAATAGCCAGTCCGCGAGAAATCATTAAGAGTAAAGTTACCCTATGGAGATGATATTTGTTACTGCTGGCTAATGTGTTATCAAAAACTACTGATGCATAAAAGATTACAGGTCTCCGTTCTGTGAGGTTAAATGAAATAGCCAGTCTGCAAAATTCACCAGAAGTAGAGTAACCTTATGGAGATGTTGCTTGCTACTGCTGGCTAATATGTTATCAAGGACCACTCACGCATTGAAGACTTCAAGTTTCCGTTCTGTGAGGCTCATTTGAATAGCCAGTCCGCGAAATTAACCTGGAGTTAAGTAACCCTATGGAGATGATGTTTCTTACTGCTGGCAAATATATTATCAAGGACCATTCGGGCATTAAAGATTTCAAATTTCTGTTCTGTAGGGCTAAATTGAATAGCCCGTCCGCAAAATTCACCAGGAGTAGAGTAACTTTATGGAGATGATGTTCATCACTGCTGGCTGATATGTTATCAAGGGCCACTCACGCATTACAGATTACAAGTTTCCGTTCCGTGAGGCTAAATCGAATAGCTAGTTCGCGAAATTAACCAGGAGTAAAGTAACGCTATGGAGATGATGTTTATTACTGCTGGCTCATATGTTATCAAGGACCATTACCGATTTCAAATTTCTGTTCTGCGGGGCTAAATTGAATAGCCAGTCCGCGATAGTCTGCAAAATTCACCAAGAGTAAAGTAGCCCTATCGGAGATGGTGTTCATTACTGCTGGCTAATATGTTATTAAGGACCACTCAGGCAGTAAAAATTCCAGTCAGTCCGAAATCTTTTTATATGGTCCGCAAATTAGGTACTACCGACTAATTGTAATAAGTCTACTACACTTTTTTGTAAAAATCCGTCTGTCGCATTCTAATGAAAGTACTTTCAAGGTATAACAATATTCACCAACTTCATTTCGTATAGTGCAGTGCAATTAGGTTTACCGTTGACATATTACAGAATAAACTAGTAAATTAAGAATAATTGAATACAATTTTTGAATATTTTTACTGAAACATACCTACCAACTTAGACACGGCTTACAGTACATTTTCACATTCTGAATTAGATTAACATTAAGAATAATTTGATCATGCAATTAATTTTTCGTCGGCTTACAGACATAGAATAAAAGGCTGGTACCACTAAGAGTGTGGTTTCAAGAAGAGTTTCAAGCAATATAAATGTTGCTGAGTTTCTTAATAGCAATATTAAAAGTAAAATATTGTAGATAAATATTGTCCAGTCAGTCCGAAATCTTTTTATATGGTCCGCAAATTAGGTACTACCGTCTAATTGTAATAAGTCTACTACACTTTTTTGTAAAAATCCGTCTGTCGCATTCTAATGAAAGTACTTTCAAGGTATAACAATATTCACCAACTTCATTTCGTATAGTGCAGTGCAATTAGGTTTACCGTTGACATATTACAGAATAAACTAGTAAATTAAGAATAATTGGATACAATTTTTGAATATTTTTACTGAAACATACCTACCAACTTAGACACGGCTTACAGTACATTTTCACATTTTGAATTAGATTAACATTAAGAATAATTTGATCATGCAATTAATTTTTCGTCGGCTTACAGACATAGAATAAAAGGCTGGTACCACTAAGAGTGTGGTTTCAAGAAGAGTTTCAAGCAATATAAATGTTGCTGAGTTTCTTAATAGCAATATTAAAAGTAAAATATTGTAGATAAATGTATTTTCCGTAACTTGGACCTGAAAATTATTTTTTAGAGAGATCAAGGAAATTCCAATTGCCCTAAAACAGTTCTTCACATATCGCTCCTAGTAAAGCCAGAAACAGAGCTCGTGGTACCAGCCAAAATGATTAAGAGTTCAAATATATATTTTTATATACAGAACTAACTTCATGCTTATATTATGTGAATTGACACCGGTCAGATTCAATAATTTCACGATTGCGCATAACAGCACCAAAAAATTATTTAACAGAACAAGAAAAGGAAAAAGCAATTGATATTTTAGTAGAGTATGTATATTTTTCATAGGTAAATGTTATTTCATTTTATGCTGCATCGGCTACATTTTCATCCTCTGGAATTGCAATTGCTGTTTTTTTCTATTAACTATAAATTGTTACAGTGATTCCTTATAGTTCTTTCTTTTCTATAGAATCAGATTCATGTTTGGAAATGAAATCATAAATGAAGCGTCTCTGAAAGGAAAAGTGAAAGTTTGGGATATAACGATGAAAGAAATCTGCAGTATTCTCGGCTCTCAGGAGCTCAAAACTATTCAAATTCAATTAAGTTCTTATCACGTGAATGTGAGCACTCTGGAAAAGAAATTCTTGTGGTATGGTCAGTAAATTAATATCTCAAGGAGATTGGGACTTGATTGAGGCAGTATGAATTGAAGTGTTTCCATTGAAGTTTACTAAGATTACTGATTCTTCAACTCCAGCATACAATTTCTGGCGCGATTGACAGCTTGTCATCAATGATCATATTATTGTATTAGACGATGTACAACAAGCAACAATAGGTGTTGAGGTTGTTTTAATTTTGATTTCAAGCCAACTGTGAAACGTTGGAATCGACATTCTAGAACTCCTTTCAATTCTGTTTTTGATCGCCTCATGCGGATTATTATAAGCTTATCCTGCTACTCGTGGATTTCGTCAACACGTATTAATGAAATAGCGACAAATATATTCACCCAATAGAAAATCTTTACCATGAACGTCCATTCTCCAGATCAGCACATAAAACAGTTTTCGAAAATTCTGCTGTCATGCACACTTTCAGAGCCTCTATCCTTGAAATCTCCGCATGCGAAACTGCGCAAGATCCGCATGCGGTCTCCAGAATAGTATTCTTGAATCCCTTTTTGTCACTTTTCGAGCTACGCATGCGAAAATCTTGTGCGGTTCTCCATCGCATGGGTACACGGTATGCGAAAGACAGTTTCGTATGACATATCAGTAGTTTCTGCCAAATATTTTTCAAAAAATTTTAGATGAATTAAAATATAAAATGACAAAAGACAAAATAATTTTTTTAAACTCTATTGATGTTTTGGAAGATGTTGAAGATGATAATTTAGCTGAACGAAGGATATTTCCGGAAGTTAATCCATTTGATTTGTCAAATAATGAATTTGTGAAGGTATTTAGACTCACAAAGCGAGTGGCCTCACAAATAATCGAGATGCTGGAACTATATTTGATATCTCCAACAAGATCATCTGCTTTAGATTCCGAAGCAAAGGTACCTAAAATGAACACAAATTTTTTGCTCTTCATTATAATTACGAGCACGTTTGGACATTATTAATATATATTTAATTATATTTTTTTACGCTTCACAAACTTTAAATTTTCACAACAAAATTTAACTAACACTTGTGAATCATGTGCTAGAAACCACGTGATTGGTTGCTGCTAGGTGCGTTTGTTTGTAATCAGCATTGGTATACGTTCACGAAACTAAAGTTGCGCATCCCGTTCAAGAATACCTCTTGAGGCGTTTTGAAAACCGCATGCGGAAATTAGTGTGCGTTCTTTCGCATGCGATAAAAGTTACGCACGACTTCAAGAATTGATCCCCTGGTCATACTTTTCGTACTTCTGAATCTACATCACATACAGCTTGTACATTAATTAGAAAAATATTTTTGGTCAAGATCTCCGCTTCAAGCTCATTCTATTGCTCCTACTAAGACACGCACTCTTCAAATTCTACAGAAACATAATTTCACAGCCTAACATTGCATGCTTTATAATATTACGAGCAGTGGATTTATGCACTGCAAAGATATCGAATAATTTCTGAAAGTACTGGTAGCTTGAAATTGTATAGTAAGTAGAATTTGATATCTTGAAATAGATTTTCTTTGTGTGGTAGAATTTATCTCACCACAATTTAAATATTGCAACCACAAAACACTGTATTCACCAGAATAAAATCTGATTTAAAATTTCTGATTATCAAGAAGTTCTCGTAGTGATCTCCACCTAGGAATTCTTCCCTCTTGCTGCATAATCAAAAGATGATGATATTGATATATAATAAATAACATACAAATTATTTATACACATTTTTTCATTTATATTTCATTAATTTTCGAATATCAGACAAATAAAGAAAGTGACGTAATTTGTCAATTTGAAAAAGATAATCGAGGGAGATACTAGGTTTTAACTTAATTTCTAATTATTATCACAATTAAGTCTTGATTAAAGTTCTAGAAGAACTAGAAGTGTGGGAGAGACAAATTCTGAGAAAGATTTATGGTGGTAAGAAAGAGGGTGATGTGTGGTTAAGACGAACTAATACCGAGCTAATGGAACTCTGTGGTGAGCCTGGAATAGTGGAAATGGCTAAAGCACAAAGGTTGCGGTGGCTAGGGCATGTGCTGAGACTACCAGAGGACAGAGTAGTAAGAAAGATGTTAGACGGAGGTGTTGTGAAAAAAAAAAGAAGGGGAAGACCAAAGGAGAGGTGGTATGACGCGGTGAAAAAGGACTTGGAGACACTAGGGATTACGAACTTTAAGCGATTAGCACAGGACCGTAAAAAATGGCGAAATATTGTAACAGAAGCCATGGGCCTACTTGGCCTGCAGCGCTAAATTATATATATATAAAGTCTTATAGACTCATACAATGTTCAGTTCTGCAAATGATATAATTTAATTGTGAATTAATTCAATTGCAAATGAATTATGATTTCTTGTTTAATCGAAGTAGAATGACGTCAGAAAATCAAATTAATCATGAATTTAACAAGCCCTAATTATTTATGAAATAATATTTTGCAGGTGAACAAAAAAATCCATCATAAGCCTCTCATTATCAATATTTTCGTACTGAAACATAGCAGATATGAAAACAAGCTGAAATATTATTTGAATAAATTAGCCATTTCCTAACAATGAAGCTGATCAGGTGTTGAATTTTCTCATACATTCACGCATAATACTATGTAATGCGTTACAAAATTTGGAAATATAAGGCACAGTGCACTGTTCTGGTATTTGAATTGAATATTATTTTGTTATTAGGCTTTGCATATAAATATAAAAATATTATTATTGAAGTTCACAAAGAGTTTTGAATTTAAATATTGGTGTTGGTGTTGCCATCTGAAAATAGTTTTTCCTATGCAACACTATCATTTATTCCATCCGTTTATTGCCATCTATATACTAAAGGTAGAAGCTTGAAGCTGCTTTAATACAGAAACAAACAGAAAACAAGTTTCAATAGATTCTATGTTTGCCCATGACCATGGAGATTCTTGAATGAGTTATTGCAAACCACAGCTGAAGCAATATTTTTGAATCACCCGATCTGTTATCAAAGCAGTGTATGACAGTAGGTTGATCTCCAATGGTCTCAATTGATGTCCAATAAACGATTAACGTAATTCATTGATGAGTATATTATTGATGTCAAATCTTAGAACAAAATTTACATTTTGTTATAGATATCCGAGAAATATTTCGATAAGATGAAGGCTTTCTTATTGGAATTAAGTAGCTGACAGTATATATTTCTATGTCAAATTGAAATTTGCTTGCAATTTACTGATAGTGTAACAGAAATAAGTACATTAATTTTAACCTGCAATAGATCTCTTCAAGCCTGACAATTTTTCTTGTTAACTTTTTTCTGTAAGTCTCCTGGATATCGGGTGAAAATTCATCAAAGTTTGGTCAAAAATTTCATAGTGCGCCTATGGTTAGAACTGCATGTTTCTCATTTGTTGGAAGAATGACAGCTGTCGATTCAAATGATTATTTTGAAACTTTGAACCATCATAGTCTTATCAATCATTCATTTGAAACTGAAGAGTATAACAGTATTTCAATAATACACTGATATTCGCTCACCTCGATAATTCTATTTTTGTATATGTTGCAAGAAAGATAAAATTCATCTCTGAAACCAACAATTTGGTATATTGGTCGTATTTATATGTTATTGTTGAGAAATTTTATTTTTATTTAGGAGTTTCACGAATATTTTCAAATAGTTGGTACATTTCTTGAACATTAGATTGTCAGCACGAGTTCATTACACTTGGATCAGCTGATTTGAATACTCTGAATACAGCCGGTAACACAGTTAGAATATGGGTCAGATTGTGCTGCCATCTATGATCAATTTAAAAAGTAGTTGCTGCTCTCAGCTTACTTCATTACTGTTGGCTCTCAAACATAAAGAGAAAAAGAAAATCATTCAACGATTTATTTAAAGTGAACGGTGAATTATGAAATGGAATGCAGTTCTTAAATGATTAATTCAATGAATAATTCAACTGAAAATATTGCCGCAAAAATTGTAAGAGCTTATTCTTGAAAAACAGAAAACGAGCTCTGTTTTTGGCGGTACTAGAAGTGTTGTTTCAAGAAATGTTTCAAATACTTCAGAAAATAATTTTCAGATACAAATTACAGAAAATATATATGTCTACACAATTTATTCGAATATTCTACATTAAAATAGCTTCAAATATTTATTTTTGCTTAAAACTCTTCTTTATATGACACTGCTAGCATATCAAAAAGCAGAGCTTGTGGTACCAGCCGATGTCTTAAAATATTGTCAACTGTGATAAATGATAATAAATAAACAAATATGTTGGTGTGCGAATGTAATCGTTTACTTATTTTCATATTTAGGTAATTGACACGCGTGGGTACCTGTCAGTATATTCACAATAAACTTCCAAAATTTTAAAAAGTCAGAAATCAGTGTTGAATTATATATTATGGTAGTTTAAAATCTAGTTGAAAATGACCAATTTTTTTAGTTTCAAATTAAGATACAATATACAATTCAACTTGTGACTAATGCTTCAACAAATATGCTCCTACAATAATTGAAGTGGTACTGTATTGATGACTCTTTGCTTGGTAACTTGTGATACATTATATATAAATATATATCAATCTCACCTTTCGCTAAATCTTTGTTTGGTATTGACTCTGAAAAGTAACAAATTGAATACTGTATATTCTCCTATGTGAAATACTAGTCATGAAACTACAACAGTCTTGCATATTGTGAGGCATGTACCAGGATATACTGTAGAGCGATGGAAGTGTCTGTTGACGTCAAGAGAGTAAAATCAACACTTATTCTGCTTATCACCTCATCAAATATAATCTTCTCACATTATATCATCATTAAATCATATATTTTACTCTATTTCGATACACACACTTCAGGGTATCTGAAGGAATTGGTAGACAGACTGATATTTGCAGTGCAATGCGATTATTAATCAATCATAGAGCCACGGGTACTCTTACATGTAGTGAAATGTGCCACAGGTGAGATTTTAGTGTAATAAAAACGTCTGTTATTGTTCAATCCAGATTTGGAATGAATCCAGGACCTCAGAAATTCAAAACAAATGCATATCTTCTCAGTTATTCATATTTGTAACAACTATTATGAATGGAAGTAGTAGATGATGCTGACTGTTATATTAAATTAAGGAAACGATGTGTGGAAACTCAGTTAGAGTTTTTAATTGCATCTATCCTACTCTACAAACACTAATTCTAATCACTTCTGAACATGGTCCAGGTGGGACCGAAACTTGACAGTAGGATTGAAGCAATAAAAAACTCCTTGACTGAATTCCCACACATCGTTTACTTCATTATTATGAATATTTCTATGAAAAATAGAGGAATAATTGAATCAGTCAGAAACCCAAATATTTCTTTCACATTCTTGAGTCAGCTAACTTGACTGTATTGAAAGCACACATATTATTAGATAATTATTTTGTCATGAATAGTTTAAGAAACCTACAAGAAAATTCTTGAAAAAAAGTATTCAGAGGAACCAGATGATACTAAATAATAGTAACAAAACCATCAAATCATCAGATTTCTCAGTTTCTGAAAAATGAATTCGCAAAATGAGTATTGCATTTTTCATCTTTTAATCTACTATGAATCACAAAAAGCCCATTTTTCCTCATTCATTAGTTTCGCCCTTTAAAAAATGTTAACAAATTTGTTGACCCAAAAAATACAAAATCCACATATTACTTATTATTTTCTTAATTAATACTAATAAAGTAGGTACTCCATAATTGACTAAATGCTGTGAGGAAAGAGGATGGAATATACTCCATGGTAATTACACCGGCAACGAAGCAGGAGAATATACATTTATAAACATAAAGAACGAGGCATCAGTGATAGATTATAACGTGACAAACAATGAAGCTATAGGGAAAATATTTAAATTTGAAGTAGTAGACAGGATAGAGTCGGCTCATCAGCTGATAGCTATAACTTTAAAAGACCAGGAAGACAGTACAATCAGTGAAAGAAGAGAAAAAAGTATATCAGTATGGAACGAAGACACAATAAAACATTTTAAGGATAAGATGGAAACATAAGAACATCATTCAGTGGAAGTAGAGTTGGAAGAACAATTAGCAAACCTCACACTTGGAATATACGCAGCAAGGACAAAAAGAACAAAGAAAACAAGCACGCATACAATGAACAAAAAATATTGGGACAAAGAGTGTAACAACAAACAGAGAGAGAGAGAGACAAGAAGAAGCTTAAGACAATACAGAAAAGGACATGCGACACTGGAAGTGTAAAGGAAAAATTTAAAAGAATACAAAGATATTTGTGAAGAAAAACAAAATACATATAAACAAAGAACCATGAGAGAGCTAAACAGCATTACCTCAGAAGCGGACGCGTGGAAATATATAAAGATGAGAGACGTTATCAATCGAAGGTAGATGAAGATATTACGATTGAAGAATGAAAACAATATTTCAAGGACTCATTAAAAGGGATAAACGAGAACCCAGTCGTGAAAGTTAACAGAAACGAACAACGGAATCTGTCAGATAAGTAAAACTTAACAGAAGCAGAAGTGAGAGCACAGATAGAGAAACTGAAGAAGAACAAATCACCTGGAGAAGACAGGCTGCCAAACGAAGTTTGGATTCTTAGAGGGGAAAATCTTTTAAAAATCATTACCAGTATTTCAAATAAAGTATGGAAAGGAAACACATTTCCGAAAAATTGGACTAAAGGAATTATAGCGCCTATATATAAAAAAGGAGATGCGAGCACACCAAGTAATTATAAAGGGATTACTCTCCTTAATACATTATATAAAGTTTATGCAACGATTCTCAATCAAAGGCTGTATGAAGAACTAGAAGTAAAAGAAATCGTACCGGACACACAGGCTGATTTCCGAAAACAAAGAAGCACGATGGATAATATTTACATATTAAACTATCTAGTACAGGAACAGTTAAGACAGGAAAAGGGGAAATTATACGCGTTCTTTGTGAACTTAAAATCTACATTTGACAAAGTGGATAGAGAAATCTTAATGGAACTAATGAAGAAAAGTAAAATAGACGACTTTTTAATTAAAAAGATAGAAGATATATACAAAGAAACATCAAACACAGTAAGAGCGGTTGAAAATATATCGGGTGAGTTTTGGACGGTCCAAGGACTTAGAGAAATCTTAATGGAACTAATGAAGAAAAGTAAAATAGACGACTTTTTGAAAAAAAGATAGAAGATATATACAAAGAAACATCAAACACAGTGAGAGCGGTTGAAAATATATCGGGTGAGTTTTGGACGGTCCAAGGACTTAGAGATATCTTAATGGAATTAATGAAGAAAAGTAAAATAGACGACTTTTTAATTGAAAAGATAGAAGATATATACAAAGAAACATCAAACACGGTAAGAGCGGTTGAAAATATATCGGGTGAGTTTTGGACGGTCCAAGGACTTGGACAAGGATGCCCGTTAAGCCCAATGCTGTTCGCCATATATATCTCCGACATTGAAGAACACTTTAGAAAAGGACAAACAGGTGGAGTGATAGTGGAGAACATAAAATTTTGGACATTGGCATATACAGATGACTTAGTACTTCTCGCAAAAACAGAAAACAAAATGACATCAATGATTAAAAGATTAGAAACCTATCTACAAAAAAAGAAAATGGAGCTGAATGTCGAAAAGTCAAAAATAATGAAATTTGAGAAAGGTGGAGGTAGAGAAAAGAAAGTAGAATGGAAATGGGGAGGAAACATAATAGAGAGAGTTAAAGAATATAAATACCTAGGATACACATTCAATCAGAGTAATAATACTGACCAACATATAGAACAGATGGTAAAAAAAGTTAACATGGCGACGAAAGAGGTATGGAGTATAGGGGAAAGAAAATTCAAGAACAATTACAAAATTCGAATGATGCTTTTCGACTACATTGTTAAGAATATAATTCTGTACGGAGCAGAAATCTGGGGCTAGGTTGAGCGCGGGAATTTGGAACAAGTACACCTGAAATATCTGAAATGGACCTTAGGTCTCGTCACGAGTACACCACAATACATAGTACTGGAAGAAACTAACAGAGACAGAATTAGAATAAACGCAGGATTAAGAGCAATGAAATATGAAGAAAGAATAAAAACTGGCGATCGGCGAAAAATACTATACCAATGCTGGAAACAAGTCGAGAGGAAAACAAAAAGAAGAGTACCATTGAATCGATGGGAGGTTACAAGAAAGAAATACTATGAGAGTAACGGGTTCTCGCCTGATGAGATAGAAAGAAAAAGAGAAGAAGGTGTTAACATTAAAGTAGAAATCATAAAACTGGATCAGGACTTACAGAAGCAAGAACAAGACAAAAAGATAAATAAATCGAAATACAGCACAATATACAGGAATATAAGGCCAATGGAAGCACCACAATATCCACTGAAGAAAGAAAATAAAGACTTCAAATTAACAGCCAGACTGCGGTGTGGAAATGATCAAAACGCAAACAGATATTGGATGGAAGAAGAACAGCGTTTGTGCAGACTATGCAGAGAACATGAAGAGACACTAATTCATCTAATGTATAATTGCAGATACCTGCCACCACAAGATTGCAGTCCGTACAAGATTCTAAATGAATCCGGAGCGGGGTATCACTGGGCCAAAGAGTTGAAGAAGAAGAGGCAAGAAGTTGCAGCAAATTGAAATATTTATTGTATTAAATTGAAATTATGTAAAACACCTGAAGCAAAAAAGTAATTATAATTGACATTTTTGTAACAATTCAAAGCTGGGAGGCACGAATTAAATGAGTAAATAATAATAATAGTAATACTATGAATCACAAAAAGCCCATTTCCCCTCATCCATTAGTTTCGCCTTTCAAAAAATGTTAACAAATTTGCTGACCCAAAAAATACAAAATCCACATATTACTTATTATTTTCTTCATTAATACTGATAATGTAGATACTTCATAAGCTATTTCATAGAAGAGAATAGCAACTGATAGATTTTTAGTAATATTTGACAATAGCTGTGTTACTGATGAAAATATCTATCATATTTCAAGGACGCTCCAGGATGCTAGGACGTAAGTAGATCGTGATGTTTCCAACCACACTTGTGTGTGAATTCTTGTCTTATAAATTGATGAAAATGATATGATTGCAAGTTATTCAGTAAAACACATCTCCACAGGATAATATAGAAATATGAGAAAATACAAAAAAAAAATATAATCAAATTTCAAATTTCGTGCAATTTTATGTGGAGTTTTCTATTTGAACAAGTTGGTGGTACTTGAAATGTGACGTTTGGAACAGCTGTCAAGTTGATACTCTTATTAACCTATTAGAAAATATTGTGGCAAATATTTAAGACAGCTTTTGTAATGAGTCACATATTTGAGTTTGATTTGGTGTTCTACAAGTATAGATTGCTGCTATTAGAGATCTAAGATGAAGAAAACTGATGATTCAAGGATTGTTTATCAATTTGTGCTGATATTACAAATTCTGGCTGATACCACGAGCTCTGTTTTATGGCCAGGTAGTCCCTGTTTGCAACTGTACTAGACTACTATAAGTGTAACTGTAAAAGTTTGCGTAGTCGGCACTTGGAGCATTTTGAACAAATAATTGTAATTTAAAACACTTGTTCATCCACAAATACTTTCATTTAACGTGACGATCGTTCCGTCTTCTCAGACATCATCAGATAGTCTGATTATGTGTGAAAAGACGAAACGATCGTAACGTTAGATAAAAAATAAATGGTGGATAATCAAGTGTTTTTAATTTCAATTCTTACTAGGAATGCTGTGTCAAAAAGTGTTACAACACAATTAGAATTTTCCTCAATTCTTTGAAAAACAATTTTCAAATAGAAATTTCAGAAAATACATCTGTCTATAAAATTTATTGAATATTCTCCATTAAAATGGCTTCATATATCTATATTATCTTAAAATTCTTCTTGGAGCTACACTGTTAGTCCTTAAAACAGAGCTTGTAGTACCAGCCCTGTTTCTGATTTTAGCAAGTGTATAAGGAGAATTTTGAGACAGTGTAAATATTAGAAACTATTTGAATGAAACCTATTCAAATAAATATTGTACACAAGAGTATTTTCTATGAGTTATGTCCGAAGATCGTTTCTCAAAGTAATTGCGGGAATTTTATTTATCTTGGAACTCTCCTTTACACAGCGTTCCTAGTAGGACCAAAAACAGAGCTCGTGGTACTAGCCATTGTTTGTGATTATTTATACGGCTAGTAGACCAGTATGTAACATGATTAAATTTCCATCAGGTACTTTGATCCCAATGTCAGTGTTAAGAATGATCACATTATTGAAGTTAGAAATTAAATATTGCAATAATATGACAGCCACATGACAGTAATAATACATTTTCAATTGTCTTGGATACCAATATATTCCTTTTTTGCGACACCATTCTGATTGAGCTACTTTCTTGACTGGAAAAATCAATTAAATCTATCTTAGTGGCTTCTATAGAAATTAGGACGATCGATTCCAAAATAAAGTAAGTCACAGGTGTAAAAAATCTCTAATGCACACATTGAGCTCGTGCACTTACCTCTAAAAACAGATTAAAATATTTAAATACTCTTTCTATAATTGACAATGAGAGATCAAAAAACAGTTTGCTCAATGTTTGAATGATGTTTCGTTGGAATAATATATTCTGCAACAAGTTCGTAATGAAGCTCATTCAGCATGAGTGGAAAAGTTTGTAGCACGAGCCGTAGGCACGTGTGACGAATTCACGATTGCTGAACAGCCATTCCAAACATGTTTCAGACTATACTTTCTCTGCGACCATAAATTCGGCAATTTACAGAGAAACAAAAAATCACAAACTCTGAAACAGAGAAACAAAAAAAAATCCTGAAGTTAAAATTTAATTTAAGTTGATTGGTCGTTTCAAATAAAAGAGGGCTTAGGATTTTAGTTTCATTCTTGAATAATACATTTCAGGGTCTGCATGATTTATTGTTCAGGCTTTGACATAGAGTAAAATATTATGAAAAATAAATTTGAAAAAATAAAATACAGAACTAAAATCCAGAAGCCTCTCTTATTCCATAAGTTTAGGAAGCTTCTCCAACTATTCAATTGGTACTTTCCAGTTTTACCTTGTCATTAGTGTTACAAGTAGATATATTACGTTGTTGCTAAAGAATAGAAATATCTCTGAAATACAGAAATGAGCTCAAATGGACTTGGTTAATAAATCAAATTAGTTTTTTTGAATTTGTCGTACGTTGCCTAACAGAGGCAGTCAATTTCTTTTTATTATTATTCAATACAAACTTTGTGATATTGAAGTTAATAAATTATTCTTATTTATGTAAAACTATAACAGCTCAAATACAGCATAGTACAAGTAAATATAAGAATTGAATTTTAAAAATTACAAAAATTATCCCATTCATATAAATCTCAATCAAAAATCAATCCTTATTACAATATTGAATACAATAGATGCAGCTGACTTGATTAATGAATGTCAGTATTAAAATAAGGAAATCCAGTCAAATTATTTGATCTTTTTTATTCTACAACTTCGGCCACACCTTAGCCATCTTCAGAAGCGGAAAGAATTATTTTGTTTGAAGTTGAAGCACATGTGTTTCAAAACTATTTTCACAAAGTTATATAGCGAGAAAAAAAAAGTTTTCAATTGTCTCTTGCCACAACTGAGATCTATGACTTAGTCAGCGTCCTCCACAGAAGTCTGTTGTAGCAAGAGACAAATGAAAACTTTTTTCTTCAGTTATATAGGATGGTGATTCGAAGGACGCATCATAGCGTTTTCAATGCTATTCTTGGAAAGTTTAATTATTGGCTTTCCTAATTATTTCACATCTAAAAAGTTGAATAGTTTATTGTAGAGAAAAAATTTCTGCATTTTCTGACACTAATATTTTTAATTTCACTCAACTAGGATCCAGTAAAATTATGGAAATGTTCATTGATAATTTTCCTGAATTCAACAGTCCCATGGAATAAAAAACAGATATACCCATTCAAAGTTACTGCTTATATCTGTCATCTGCTGTCATCAGCGTTTTATATCAAGTGTAATGAATTAAAATGTATAATTTAGAAGAAAAAATGGATATGGTGAAATGGTTTTATGGTCAAGATAGTGTTGAAATATACTGTTGATTTTGAGAAAATTATCAATAAACATTTCCGTATTTTACTGGTTCCTGGTGGAGCAAAATCAAAAATTTAAGTGTCAAAAAATGCAGAAATCTTTCTGCTACAATAAACTATTTAACTCTCTTGATGTCAAATAATTAGAGAAGCCAATAAGCGCTATGGTGCGTCCTTCGAGTTACTACCCTGTATAACCATGTTAAAATAATTTCAAAATACATGTATTTCATATCCAAACAAAGTGATTCCTTTCCCTCCTGAAGATGGCTAAGGTGTACCCGAAACTGTAGAGTAGAAAATTGAAGATTGAATTATTTGACTTGATTCCCTCATTTCAATAATCACACTTATTACAATAGTTCATTGATTGAACAAATTGAATGTCTGCTAAGAAAACGTATTAACTGAACAAGATAGATTTATCAAATTGTGGGCTATTCATTCTTTCTTATTTCATTATTTACATAGGCTCTTATCCTAACTGGTGATCTATTAATAAGTTCTTTAAATTGCTTTTTTATTTGCAGACATTCGGTAATGGTGGGTACTTTTTTATCTTTTAAGCTCCTACGAAATGCCATTCTCACTGCATGGTGCTTGTTATCCAAGTATTTTCTTCTGTGAATGTAAGAAGAATATTAGACTAATGCATTGGGGTATCTTATGATACGAATTAAATTTCTGATAATAAATATATAAATAATTTGGGAATAAAGTAATTTTCGATGAAGTAAGCTATTATATTTAAGTACCGTTGCAGAGAAAATTTTACATAAGCTTCAAATATATACCACAATACCGATTTTCTAAGTTGAATTTGAGACTGTGCTCATTTTTGTAGAAATCGGAGGTGACGGCAAGTTTCCACTTTGATTATTCTGTTAGCTTCTCTGTCTAGTGTAAAGTTTGCTCAAAATTTTTATGCCTCTCAAGCTAAACAAACTACGCCTGGTACCAGACTTTCAATAAACACTGTATTCAATATGCATTAGGAATCGATATTGAAATTATAAATTAATTCAGAGTATTTTCAATAGTCTACCTGACATTTAATATAATTATAATGATCGGTATTATTAAAACTTACTTCTTACTGTATATGGTGTTTTTTCACTATTCCGTTTCCTAATTTCATTATTAACTAATAGTTTCAATTGAATTGGTGTCCTTTTCCGCAGGGATGGATTTTCAGTAATAAATGTTTCACATTCTCTGTATGATGGTAGCTTATTAGTTTTGATATATTTTGCAAGCAAAATTTTAGCGTTATGCTTTCCTGGAGTATTTCAAGTTCGTCTCTTAATAACGCATGCAGCAGGATCTACATGAAATATAGTGAATATATAGAATTTTTCTATAACTTCCTATTTATTCACTTGCACAAATAAAACTGAATTACCTCTAAATATTTTTATGATCTTATTACTGCTGAAACCTGTTTTGGTTCTAGGCTCAAAATTTTCCAATTGTGGTACAGCAAAATCATCACATTCTTCTTCGAAAGTCATGTCAAATGTGGAGCTCTGCACTTCAATGTCATTAGCATTACCTAAAGTTGTTAGTGGAATATTCTAGCATTCATGTATAAGGATATAATAATATTTACCTTCTTTGCAATTTATAATAGAAGAATTAGTTACTTCCTCATCTGAGGATTGTGACGTATTATTTTCGTCATCTTGTTCCTGGGCTAACTCCAGCAAGCGGGACATTTGTGTAATATCTCGAGTAGCAATTGGAAGCCGATAATGCTCTCTATGAATTTTTTCGGCATGACCCAGGAAATTTGCCAAGTCATTTACTTCATTTTCTTTGAGATTCAATAATATTGACTGTGTTGCAATATGTTTCCGAAGTTGCGTTGCTCGTAAAGTCGAAGGATTCTTTGCTCCACACTCTGTGGAATACTCTCTTAATAACTGCGTTGCACGTAAGTACTTTTCATTACCTGGTAATCCAAAGATGTATGGATTCGTATCAGAAACATTGGCTTGTTGTCTGTATGAAATTATTAGATGAATACAATCTTCTAATTCTTTATGTGATAGTACAGGTACTCCGCGAGCTAATTCATCCCGTATTTGGAGTCTAACATATTTTTGTGCCGCTAATTGTGATGCAGGTGACAAATTTTTTAATTTTTCATCGGATTCATCTCCAATGCTTTCACAGTTGTTGTAAAAGTCATTGATATGTGCTCTTTCTAGTTCACCAGGTCTGTGTCTATTGAGAACCAACACAGAAATCAGTGTTGCACTAGCTAAGCTCTACAATTGATCAAATATAAAATCATTTTTAAGAATTTCATAACTTTCCTTTCGCTTATTACTTAGAAAATTATTCAGCCTCTTAATGTCTTCAACAGTCGGAAGTAAAATTTTATTTTGGCGCCTATTTTCCAATTGATTTTCCACAACTGTTTTATTGACAGATGCCGCCAAATCTTGGAACATTAATTTAAGAAAATCTTTAGTCAATTTCTTTTTCTATTTTTTTTTTCAGTTTTGATGCATTCCAATATTAATATATTTGCATTGACTTTTAGAGCAATACCTAAAGCAAATGCTGTTGCTGGTGCCTGATATTTTCTTATTTTTTCATCTAGTCCTTGCAACAGTATTTATTGCTTTTATTATAGCATCGAAATGAATAGGTTGAAAAACGAAAGCAAAATTCTCAATATAAGGTTATATTTTCTATTTCTCTAGAAAAAATTGTCCAATTAAGCGTGATCGTGCACGAATCATGCTATGATGATGTCTCGATCTATATTCAACGCACATTCTATTCCCGTATACTATTGCAAGTTCATCGTATCTTAAAATCTTTGTCACATCATCTTCACGAAGAACAGGAAATACGTTATTTCTCAATATATCATTTGCTTTGCAATGTATAAGTCCATGTATTTTTCTGCTGTGTACAAGAACATTTCGCCCGCCAGGCGTATTATTAGTACATTTTTTGTAATGTTTCCTTAATGACGATTTGGAGTAAAACCATTTACAATTTCCACAAGGAACATAATTACTTGGATCATATTGCTCCTTCGTTTTACGTCTAATGATTAGATCGCTTGTCGTTCCCTGTTCCAAATTGATATTATATACAAAATCACCTTCTTTTCGGAGTAAATCAATCATTTGTTTTCTTTTGATACTTTCTAAAATAAAAAGTAATATAAGAATGACATTTGATTTTGAACTCTGTATATTTATTGGTCAAAGGATCGAAACGTCTAAGTTCCAAATAAATATACAGAATTCAATGTCAAAAGTTATTTTTATTCAATAAAATTCTAGAAAATGTATAGATTATTGGAAAAAAATATTTTTAATAAAGCTTCCTGAATTCATATTTATATAAAATAGGATTTTGAAGTTCCACTAATTTTAATTTTGAAAATACGCTTAGGAGTCTATGTGATCCTTCCGAGAGGTTTTGATATTTAGTAAAATACATTAATTGTATTTTACTAAGTGTCGAAACCCGACGTAGGTGTCACATAGATCCCGAAACATTGTATTTTTCAGGAAGAAATTACTGATCTCAAAATCAAAAACTCTCTTTTATTTACAGATATTATTACTTTAAACAAGAGAAAGTGATTTATCTGAAATTAATTCTGTTTTCTAGTTGCAAATGGATTAAACAAGAGGAAAAACAAAAATTCTCACACACGTGACAGTTACTTCAGAAAATACCATGGACATGTGACGAACATTGAGATCACGAAAAATTAGATTTTTAAAATAAACTCAACTAAACTAAATGATAGTTGTAATATTAAAATGAATTGTAGAAGCAATGTTCACATTTTAAACCTAATTGAAATAACTGTAAAGCCTAAATTCCTAACTCAGTTTGAATTTCAACCTTTTCCAATGCAACTAGAGGAAGAAACGGAAACCAATGTAATGTTCTGGTAATCGGTTCAATAAGTGTCAAATTCACCAATTAATAATGATGAAGATTGATTGAATATATCGCTTAAAAATGTTAATTTTACCAGTTACATAATTTACTATAACTAAAGTAGTGAGAGAAAAAAATATTTCAATGCAAATATATGCAACAGCATATCGATACTCCTGAGCCTGAGAGTAGAATAGGTACAATAATATTTTATACTGTGACGAATTAGGCCCCAAAATCCGTCACTGTTGCACATCCCAGAGCCTTCTGCTCCCGTCAATAATTTTTTAGTCCATCACAATTAATTCACTTCTTGCGCACCCTGTAAACTATAAATTCGGTAACTCTGCTTCAAAATACAACGCCGCTTACCGTCAGTTCATCGGTCTTCAACTGTTTTAAATACCTTCAATATATTTCACATGTGGATGAATAAGGTTAGGTTTTAAAAAAACACCTGCAATTGATATCGTGTGATCTGTATTTATGTCTTGTGTGTTACCGTAATAAAGTCTGAATGTAATCCACTGTTTTCTCGTGAATATGTTGTATATTATATATTTTTTGATGTTATGGTCATGCTCTCCGCCGACAAGACACAAATAAAAGCACCTGGCATTTGACAGTCTCAACTTACCGAGATAAACTATATTATCAACTGATTGGAAAATTATTTAGGACAATTTCAATATTAGGAAAATAAAATCAGGGAAAGATGTATCTGACAGGAGAGTAATAGGAAATGTATTATTGTAATGAAATTTGTATTTGTGAAATTACTTCTTCTTGTTTTCTGTATATCTTCTTTATATTATTGTTAGCGCTAATATGGATTTAGTTTAAAAACATGTTAAGTAGGGTTTCATCAAAATATGGGTATAAATAAGGCCTTCTGGCTGACTTGAGTCACTTCTTTGTAAGTTAGTTCTCTGAGCCATCTTCCAGAGTCTATATACTCTACATACTGTGTTTACCGTTCGACGTCCGTTCGAATTTTTTGTGCTAGGTCCGTTAGTGCGTTTGTCAAGGCAAAGTTGTAAGTTTGATTATTTTATTAATTTTTTCCAAATCTGTAAACGGAACTTAGTTTATTTTTCAATTGTCTTGCTGTTTTTGCACTTGAAATATTTTTGCTATTTTTGAACATAGGATATATATGTAAGATACAACTTAGAGTCTTTTTGTTCAACTTCCACCGTCCGCTCCGCGAACGTTGGATTAAGGTGGAAGCACCGCTGAAGAAGTCTTCGTGATTTCGAAGCGTTTGATTGAGTCAACATAGAAGCACCGCTGAAGAAGTCTTCGTGATTTCGAAGCATTTGATTATTTAACGTAGAAGCACCGCTGAAGAAGTCTTCGTAATTTCGAAGCGTTTTATTATTTAACGTAGAAGCACCGCTGAAGAAGTCTTCGTGATTTCGAAGCATTGATTATTTAACATAGAAGCAACGCTGAAGAAGTCTTCGTAATTTCGAAGCGTTTGAATATTTAACCTAGAAGCACTGCTGAAGGAATCTTCGTGATTTTGAAGCGTCTGATTGATTCAACGTAGAAGCACTGCTGGAGGAGTCACCCGGTGACCCCACAGTATCGAGCCATATTAACGTAGAATCACTGTGAGGGAGCAAGTTTTGTTCCACTCGAGTAGAGCGAGTAGTAAAGTTGATTCACCGTTCGGGAAACAAAAACACTATTTTTAATTCCAATTTGGTGTAAGCAGTTTACACAGCAGTTTGTTATCATGCGATCAAATGACAAACTAATTAACAATTAGAGGTGTAAATAGTACATGCGATTCTCAAGAACTTTTTTAACCGTTTTGATTATAGTTCGTGAGACAGCGCCTAAATTTTTTGTTGATTACTGCTCATTTGAAACTTTGTGAGTGGCTTCATTGTGATGAGTCCGACAACTTTTTAATTTGGCAAAATTCTAGATTTGGGGGCGTTCACCCGCGAGGGCTAATTAATTGAAAGAATAACCCCGTAATACTGATCTTTACACTAATCGAAAGATTTTTTGATAATAAAATGAAGGAAAAATATTGTCCGACATGAATATTGACGCTACCGGTGAATCCAAGAAGCCGCACTTGTCATAAGTATGTTGGTACTGATGGTAAGTATGTTGGTACTTATGATAAGTCGGACTCACCGGTAGCCTCAATATTCATGTCGGACAATATTTTTCCTTCATTTTATTATCAAAAAATCTTTCGATTAGTGTAAAGATCAGTATTACGGTAATATTCTTTCAATTAATTAGCCCTCGCGGGTAAACGCCCCCAAATCTAGAATTTTGCCAAATGAAAAAGTTGTCGGACTCATCACAATGAAGCCACTCACAAAGTTTCAAGTGACCGGTAATCAACAAAAAATTTATGCGCTGTCTCATGGACTATTAGTGATTACTGATTATTAAAAAATAGAATTATTAGTTTCGATTAAAATCAACATTTGAAAAAGATATACCGCTTAATCGGTTTTTATAAAACGATTCATATACACTCTCGCAGCTTTTGTATTTTTCGGCGTTTAATTCCTATATAGATTTAGAGATTATTTTCTTGATGTTGTTTAATAGTTAACATTATATAATAGTCCGTGAGACAGCGCCTAAATTTTTTGTTGATTACCGCTCATTTGAAAATTTGTGAGTGGCTTCATTGTGATGAGTCCGACAACTTTTTCATTTAGCAAAATTCTAGATTTGGAGGCGTTTACCCGCGAGGGCTAAAAAATTGAAAGAATATTACCGTAATACTGATCTTTACACTAATCGAAAGATTTTCTGATAATAAAATGAAGGAAAAATATTGTCCGACATGAATATTGAGGCTACCGGTGAATCCGACAAGCCGCACTTGTCATAAGTATGTTGGTACTAATGGTAAGTATGTTGGTACTTATGACAAGTCGGACTCACCGGTAGCCTCAATATTCATGTCGGACAATATTTTTACTTCATTTTATTATCAAAAAATCTTTCGATTAGTGTAAAGATCAGTATTACGGTGATATTCTTTCAATTAATTAGCCCTCGCGGGTAAACGCCCCCAAATCTAGAATTTTGTCAAATGAAAAAAATGTCGGACTCATCAAAATGAAGCCACTCACAAAGTTTCAAGTGAGCGGTAATCAACAAAAAAATTATGCGCTGTCTCACGGACTATAAGAAGTAAGTACTGTTTGAATTCTTGAAATGAATTTATACATTTCTTTTGAAATCTTGTATTAAACTGTAAATCAACTGACGTCCAAACAATTACACTGGCTTTGACACTTGATTACTTTCGCTTCTTAACCAAACTAAATTATAATACCTTTTGGAAAGCTCAAGATTTCCTTCATTTTATCTTCAGTTTTATGAACGTTCTCCACATGACGACTTATTTTGCATACAAGTTTTTTACAGTTACAACAAATACTACGTTTCTCTTTTGCTCTCTCTGTAGAAGATTTAGCAGGTCCCTAAAAATATTGAAGTTATACAGAATTTATATATATATATATATATATATATATATATATATATATATATATATATATATATATATATATATATATATATATATATATATATATATATATATATATATATATTCTGTATAACTGTATATATATATATATATATATATATATATATATATATATATATATATATATATATATATATATATATATATATATATATATATATATATATATATATATATATATATATATATATATATATATATATATATATATATATATATATATATATATATATATATATATATATATATATATATATATATATATATATATATATATATATATATATATATATATATATATATATATATATATATATATATATATATATATATGTTAAATGTCGAGACTGAACAAGTCGCTTTTTAAAAAGTTTATTTGTTACTTGCACAATTATGTGTTTACCATAAGAATTCTGAATCTAGACTTACTCAACTATACTACATTTCAAATAGGAAAAACCATACTACGTGACAATCCGTAATAAGCAAAAATGTGGGAATTATAAGAATTGAAATAGGATAATGTTTATGTCAGCACAAAGTGGCACCATAACTTGAGGCTCGATGTTTTCTGTTTTCTGTGTTGAACGTCTATTATACACCTTGAGTTAAAATCTTTTAACTATAAGGTAAATCACAAAAACTGCAATTCCGATATCAACGGGAATCGTCCAGATGCTTGACGGATAGTTGTCTATGTCAATATCTTGAATTGGCGTTATCTGATTGAGTTTGATTTATTTGATTTCAATGGTGATAAATTTATAGAAAAATTTTATAATTTATTGATTCCCATTTTGAAATTCAATTTAGGTAACATTAACGGTAATCCTTGTGTTTTGTCAAGAAATATTAGTTTTTGGTTTTTGAATATAACTTCACAATTATTGTCACTATGTATTAAATAAATACCAGTCAATGATTCGACGTCGGTTCTTACTGGACATTGTATGGTTACCTTTTCTTCTGTTGGAAGAATTGCTAAATATTGGTTTATTTCGGGAATCAATTCGAAGTGATTTTCCATTATCTCCAATTTGATATAACGGCAGTTCTTCGTATGTTGTTCCTTGAATATTTCTTCCTTGCATGCTGTGTTAATGTGGGCGTGAAATTTATCTGGGCACTGGTATATTTTACTCTGAATACAGATGTCGCTTAGAGGGATAATATCTTGTTTGGATTTCAAGATATATTTTGAATTCGGAGTAACACTGACAAATTCTAAACCGTACTTTGTTGGGACAGGAAACAATTGATAAAGATGAAAATTAGTTTCATAATTTATAGGGATTGATATTAAATAGATAATTTGTAGGGATTCAATTTTACAATTCACTTTCAATAATTGTTCGTATTCTAAGATATTTTCAAAATTTGGTTCAAACGGCAACCCAGTTTTATAGTACCCTGAAATTTTCTGAATTTCTAATAGTAATTCATTTGGTTGAATTATGCTTGGATGGAGGGTTTGTAATTTGCAAAAAGTTACAGAATTTTCTATATCTTGCAATATGTTCAAAATAGAATTGTGAAGCATAATTAATTGATCAAATATTATTTCAGCATAATGGAATTCTTCAACAAACATTTTGTTTATAATATCTGATAATTATATTATTTTGTTTTTTAAAATGAATTCATTATGACGTATATCTTGTAAAGTACTATTAAAACTCTTTATTATTTGATTATAGACTAAATATGATGATTTCAATTGATTCTCTAGTTTATGTTCATTTTTCTGTAAATCGGATAGTATTTTATTATATCTTTTGCCGTCTTCGGCATCTAAATTCCCTGAAATGAATTTAAAAACCGTTTCTAATCCATCTACCAAACCTCGTTTATTTCTCTTTGCCAAGGCGGTTGAATGGAAACCAATATTTACTATTTTATTGTCAATACTATTTTTTACCAATTCTATAATCTTTTCGTAATTCTGTGACTCATTAACATAATGTGAATTGTTTGAAATTATAATTTTTAAATCTATATACTGTCTATTTAAATCATTGTATTGTTGGAGAAGCGGTTCTAAATTATAATAATGAACAAAAGTGTGAGTTGTTTTTTCGAGTCTTGCCGGGCCCAATTTAATAGGAAGTATTCCAAATTTTCTGTTATGTTTCGGATGATTGATCCGTCGCTGACCGTGAGGTACCTGGAAGAATTTTGAATTCATAATTTTTTATTCTTGGACGTTTTATATTAGATAAATGAATTTTCTCTACTGTATTACCATGTGTCGTTTTTAATTTATCTGTCTTCAAATTTTTGTCTATTTCCTTCAATATTCCAGATTTAAATTTACTTTTGCTTTTCGCTTGGTTTTTTCTATTCTTAACATAAATTTTATTCGGGATATCGGATAACTCCTCCCTAATTTTGTCTTATTTTTATGGTTTTCGATGTAATTATTAATTAACTGTTTATCGATGTCAATATTAAATGGAGATTTTGTGTCAATATGACCAGAAATTATTTCAGATGGTTTCAATTCTGTGACAGAATGTATGGTATTATTATATGCTAGAAGAGCATAGTTGACTTTAACCTCAATTGATTCTTCATTATGAATTTCTTGATTATTGAGTAATCTAATATGTTCTATAAGTGTGGTATGAAAACGCTCAATCATTCCATTAGATTCAGGGTGCTGAGAGCTAATGAAATGAATATCTATTTTGTGAAGACTCAATAATTTCATCACAATTGAGTTTTTGAACTCCAATCCATTATCTGATATAATGTGATCAGGAATGCCATGATGGCTAAAATATTTAATAAAATTGATAACGATTTCAATTCCTTGACCAGAATTTAATTTGCATATTTGCATATTTTGAAAAGGAATCTATAATAGTGAAAAACTTGGCTTTCTCCAATGTTATGCTGTCAATATGCAAAATTTCGAAGGGTTTTGAGGCAGTGGGTGTTACATTGAATTTCAATTTCAATGGTTTTCTGTCATATTTTGTCAATTGGCATATTTCACCCGAATTTATGGGAGTTTGTACAGATTTACGCAGGTTTGGCCAATAATAATTCCTTGCAATACGTATTTCAGTATCTTCAGTTCCACGATGATTTGTTTTGCTCTGGTGGAAATTACGAATTATTTCAATTTTTTCATCTTCATCCGTTACATCTGTCAGGAATTGTGTACATTTAATCAAGTTTATTTCTGAATTTTTGAAATAATTTTGTAGGACTAAACTAAGGATTTCATACAGTTCACATTCGAAGTGAAGGTGATATTTCACCTTAGGTATGATATATTCCTTAACAAAATTAAATATTTCTTTTTCGCAATTATTTTTTGAAGACTCTACCAAAAATCTTTGTTTCGTATCTCCGTGTAATTTTGATATAATGACCGATTTCAGACTATGTTCTGTTTCTGAAATAATTATTTGATTTTTTCCATAGTTTACGGGACATTCTGCTATTGGGATGCCTACTATTAGATTCTCTTTGTTGGAATGAATTGTAATGTTACTTTCACTAGGAGTCTCGTCGTCGTCGTTATTCTGGTCGCCTGTTTCTACGATTAATGATTGATCATCATTCTGTTTCTGTACAGTGTCTTCAAATTCCTTATTAAACTGCTCCATGTATTCCATGAAGGAGTGGAGATTATCCGAGTCATTCACATTTAGCTCAAATGTTTGTATATCCGGCAATTTAAAGACTGAGATAAGTATTTCAGTATTATTGAAAATATATTTAAACATCAATTTTACTTCTGTCCAATTCATTTTGTCCAATCCACAACTAATTCTCGGTATATTTAAATTTTTTATACAAAATTATTTCAAACTTAAAAGTGTGTACAATATATCCTGTTTATCAGATTTATCATAATAGCGCTCTTTTGTTATCAAATGAATGATATATCTGAATTTAGTTTCCAAATAAACTAGAGAATGAAGCTTAGGATTTTGTGCTTTTAATTTCTTTGTATTTTATATTTCTCTTTAAATTGTATCGCTATTCCGTCGTTCATATGTAAATCTTTACTAACACAGTTAGCTAGGAAATCGGTTGGTGGAGCGTCGAATAAATTACCTTCTATTTCTAGTATATTATTGTTCGTAACAGTATTCGTCAATTTGTTCGGCCAAGTATTGTTGATATTGTGCTAAGGGGATTGTGATTCAGGATTTTTCAATGAATTTTGAATTTTATCATTCATTTCGCAAGAAATGCGACTCAATGCATCCGCGTTCGTGTTGAATTTACATTTTTTATAAATAATCTCATAGTCAAATTCTTCTAATTTTTATCTCCAACGGCTCAATTCTTGACTACACTGCTTCAATAAAAATAGCCATTGTAATGGTCTGTGATCCGTGTAAATTTTGAACTTACGGCCGAAAATATAAGGTCTAAAATACTGAGTAGACCAAAAAATTGCCAAAAGCTCTTTTTCTATTGTGAAATAATTGATTTCCGAATCATTTAATGTTCTGCTAGCATAAGCTACTGAAAGGTCGTTGCCTATGTTACCTTGGGAAAGCACGGCTCCGATTGCAACGTTGCTTGCATCGCATGTTAAATTAAATTCTTTTGAAAAATCTGGATATTGTAGCAAAGGTTCATTGATTAATAGATTTATACATGTGTTAAAGCACTGAATATAGTCGGAATTGTTCATGTTTATAGTCGCGTCTTTTTTCAGACATTTAGTTACTGGTTTGGTTATTTTTGCGAAGTCTCTAATGAATTTTCTATAACAACCCAGGAGTTCTAAAAATCCTTTTATTTATTTAACAGTCTTTGGAATAGCGTAATTTTGAATAGCTATGACTTTATCTGGGTTAGGACGAACGCCATCTGGAGTCACTATGTGACCGAGATATGCGACTTCCTTTTCCAAAAACTCTGACTTGTCGAGCTGAATCTTGAAATTAGATTGTCTAAGTCGATAGAAAACTAGTTTTAAATTATTTATGTGCTCTTGGAGGCTTGTACTAGATATTATGATGTCATCGAAATAGACCAAACATATTTTATGTGTTAAACCACGTAGAATATTGTCCATGACTCTCTGAAATGTCGCAAGTGCGTTTTTTAAGCCAAATAGCATACGAAGAAACTCGTAATGGCCATCTTCGGTATTAAAGGCGGTCTTTTGTATGTCCTCTCTGTTCATTTCAATCTGGTGGAAACCAGATGCTAAGTCAAGTGTCGTGAAGTATTGACAGCGTCCTAATTTGTCTAAAAGGTCTGTTATTTTAGGTAAAGGGTATTTGTCACCTATGGTTTTGTCATTTAATTTCCTGTAGTCTATAACGATACGTCATTTTGTTTTACCAGAAGCGTTAAGCTTCTTGGGAACAATCCAAATAGGACTGGACCATGGCGAGTTGGATGGACGAATAATATTTTGATTTAACATTTTCTGTATCTGCAAACGGACTTCCTCTGTATGTATTTGTGGATATTCATATGACTTTATATATACAGGGACTTCATCAGATGTTTTGATATTATGCCTAATTTGATAATTTTTTATTTTTAAGATGGAATATATCAGAATATTTCTTTATTAAATTTAATATTTCAAATTTCTCCTCTGAATTCATATGATCAGTACGTATTTTGGAATGATCAAAATTACTACTATATGTTTGAGTACAATTGAAATTTGGACTAGAAAATGTTACATAATCGTCAATTTTTTTCATTTTTTCATTCAGGAATTTTAAAATTCAACTTTAAATCAGTTGAATTTATAACAGTGCATAAACAGTGGAAATCTTTAGCGTCAGAAACACATTCTGGAATAAATGCGTTTTGGAATTTAATATGTGGAACTAATACTGTGCCATTATCAATATCAATTTTAATTTTTAAAATCTGTTCTGAATTAGGTTCGATTGTAACTGTAAAACATTCTACTCTACTGTTTGAAATAGCTTCATGGTCTATATTAATTGGATTATCAAAATAATGTATCTTTATTCTTGAATCAGGTGAAATAATTAAATCATTTGAAGTATCAATTAATATCTTCAATTTTCTCAAATTATCCATACCAAGTAACATGTCAAATTGATCGTGCAAGTTGAATAAATGATATTTTGAATTTAGATTACTTTTATTGTCTTGTTTAAATATTTTTGTAATAGGAACTTTTGTACTATACAACTCTGTGGACGTGCCATGAGCTGTTGTAATCTGAAACGGATCTCGAGTAATATGATTTCTATAGAATTTAAAAGCAATGTTGGGTTTGATGAACGATCTTGTACTGCCGGTATCTATGAGAACTTTGAAATTATTCTCCGGGAATATTATAAATGGGAGTTTACTTTGATTGATTGTTAAATTCATCAACTCAAAATGTGTTGAAAATTTTAGCTCTGCTCCGAGGTGTTTCGTTCTAAAAAATCGTTCTTGTCATTCGGGATTTCGTCTGTCCATTCGAATTCTGTTAATTGTATTTGTTCGAAATTATCGGCTATTTCGTAATCTGGATGAATATTATTTTCTGAACAATCAGGTTCATCTATATTATACAACTCTTGAAAATTGAAAAAGAAGTCGCCTGGACGTCCCAGGACAGCAACAGGACCTGAAAACGTGGCCAATGTGAGAGCCGCGATTGAACGTTCCCCGCGTCGTTCGGCGCGAAAACATTCGCTCGCTTTGGCGATTTCCAACCGCAGTATTCGGCGCATTTTGCACCGGGACCTCAAAATGCATCCCTACAAAATGGTTGCTGCACAGGAGTTAAGTGAAAGGGATTTTGAAACCCGTACGAACCTGTGTCGCGATCTCCGAGAACTCCCAGACGACGATGTTGTGCTCTTCACGGACGAAGCCCATTTTCACCTTTGTGGTGCCGTTAACAGGCAGAATTTTCGATATTGGAGTGACGAAAATCCTCGAGAAATCCATCAGGAACCCCTCCATAGCCCAAAAGTGACTGTGTGGTGTGCTCTTTCCCGCCTAGGCGTCTGGGAGCCTTACTTTTTTGAAGAAAATGGGCAAACCGTAACGGTCAACAGCGAGCGCTATTGTTTCATGCTGGAAAATTTTCTTAGACCCAAAATGGAAGAAAATGGCGTGGAAAATGTGTGGTTTCCCTGAGAGGTGATCTTGGCTGGCCGCCGCGCTCACCGGATCTCACTCCATGTGGCTTCTTCCTTTGGGGTTACCTCAAATCAAAGGTTTACCAGCATCGACCAAGGACCCTTCTTGCTTTACGAAGGGAAATTGCTCGGGCAATTGAAGAAATTCCTGTGGAAATGACGGTGAAAGTCATGGAAAGCTACCGCGAGCGCCTAAATCAGTGTATCCGCTCCCAAGGACGACATTTGAGTGATGTGCTTTTCAAAACTTAAATTTAAAAATGGCACAAAATTTGCGATATGTTGATAAAAAAAATTTTTTGACAAGTTGACTGGTTTTAATTTTATATCGTTTTGAAATCGGATAGGTTTTTCTGCCCCACGCTGTATATATATATATATATATATATATATATATATATATATATATATATATATATATATATATATATATATATATATATATATATATATATATATATATATATATATATATATATATATATATATATATATATATATATATATATATATATATATATATATATATATATATATATATATATATATATATATATATATATATATATATATATATATATATATATATATATATATATATATATATATATATATATAGAAAACAAATATGTAACGGGTTCAAGCAGTCTTGAATTTTGGCTAAATTGAATCAAATATTACTCATTTGAAATTTACCAAGCTTCCGATTTTAATGTTTAAATCTTCATCAGGGTACTGAAATATTATACATAAGTTTACAATGTGTCCAATATATATATATATATATATCCACATAGCAACCTCTAAAAATACCAAATCCAAAATAATGAAATATAAAATATATCAACTCTGATCACTATGATAGAAGAATTGAAATGTAAACGATCAGAGTTGATACATATGTAATATATACACATTAAGTTATTATCTTAGTGTTTGAGCTCGACCAATATTTTTTTCTTTCATAGTAACGGTCAGAACAGATCAGGAAAGTCAAAGTATAGATCAATAATCTCAGAACAAATACACACTGATATTGAAGAAATGAAAGCACTAGAAAATTAAGTATATACAAAATTTTTATCAAGTCAGATTTTCATAGAAAAGGGGCTACAACTATTGTTGTGATGTCTTGAGGCCAAGCGGATAGATAGGTTGGACACAACAACAGGTGGATTCTTTAAAGATTTCAGAAAATCTGGAAGTTGTAATAACCTGAATTTATTTACAACTCTACTTAGTACTGTTAATTTAACCGTGGAACTTGGGGGTGAGGTGGCGGCAATCAAGACACACCGGCTTTTGTGAACAATAGAAACTTTATTTAACTCCAGACATACACTCTCTCCTTTATAACCGCTCTCTCCGGAGGCTGACAATCAAGTGGCGAGCTCGCACGCGCTAACTAACATGAACGTAAGGTGGCGCTTCGCACAGTTCCCTTTTTCTATATAAATGTACCTTATATTCTAACAAGTACATTTATCTACAATAGGTGAGTCGAGTACTCCCACGAGAGTATTTAGTAAAAAGATGGTCAGGTATCGACTACCGAATAACGACTGACTTCTAGTCTTATTCGAAGAGCGAGGCTGCAGTTGGAACTGCTAATTAGACTAATTTAAGAACAAAGGAAGGTGACCTCTGACTCTTTGAACGTTCTAGAAGAAATTTATAATCCAAACATAATAAGCACCATATGAATAACAGGATGTGATTCATCATTTTAAGAAGAACTAACTCCAGACATGGGCGAAGTTGAAGTAAACATCTTGTTATTCATACGTGATTGAATATAAAATAATAGAGACAATAATTAATAGTTATAATGATAGATAGCTAATAATACGACTCTACAACATCTCCCCTCTAAGAAGAAAATTGGTAGCGTGGCTATCTACCAATTGAAATTCTGATAGCAGGATTTGGACTAACATTTTCATCAACAACTTCAATTTGTTCTTCCTCTATTGTTTCAGTTGAAGTATTTTCAAAAATAAGAGAACTATCTGGTAATTTCAAATTGACATATCGTTTATAGTTATTGCAAAAACAATAATAATTATGAATAAACTTGATGTGGATAAGGTAAATTTTCAAATATTTGAGTTACTTTCTGATTGATCATTCAATTCAATTTCTTTATCATTCATTTTATTCAAATCAGAACTAATATCATCAAACATATGAGTTTGATCATGATTTAGAACAATAGTTCTATTAATGGGGGATTTTGAAGATTTCATTCCATCAAACAAGGTAAAATTCAATTTCTTATTGATTGGTAGATGCGGTGTGAAGTCATTCACAATATCAACAGTACAATTATTCATATTTTGAGTATATAATATAACATTATCGGTGTACGCAGCACATTCGAATTTCAATCTGTTTTCCAGTACCAATGGGATTGATTTGTGCTCTGGCAATATTCTTACGTACTATATGCAATAATTTAACATGAGCTAAGGTATATAACCAAGTATTATATTACATTAATTGTACAAAAACTGCATTGTATGGAGATATAAGCTTTTTATTGAAATTTTCTGGCATAGTTTCATTGTTCCTTAAAATCTTAGGTCCACAATCTGAATCGTCATTGATAAGCGTAATTGGTATGTTTGGTTCAGGTTTTAGCTAAAATCATTTAAGACAAAGAAATATATAATTGTGAAGAAAAAAATAATGTTCTCTAATTTCATCCATCATTAGATACTCTGATTTGGGAAATATAAATTCATATTGGTTGTTTTCATATTTAATTGATGGAATATTCAACTTTATTACATCATAAATAACATGTGATAGGTATTAATGGTATTTTCAGAACAAAATTGAATCTATTGTTGTAAGAAAAGATAATTACATCTTATAATCTATAATAATGATGGAGATTTCTGAAAATAAGTGGAACTGGAAAAATGAATATGTCATTTAATTGTCCTTGCAATTAATTTAATTCTCTTAACAAAACTGTCGGGTCTAACAACAGGGTATGCCACATTCCTTGTTGTGCATTAAAACTTATTTCAACTAATTTCAATTGTACTAACGGAAATTGATCTATCGTAATAGTGATCAAAGCAATAAGTTCGTTCAATTAATTGCAAAATGATTCTCCACATTTAACACTGTTTAATACAAGATCTAATTTTTTAGTATAAACGGATAATTGCTCAAATTTTAAATTAATATCAATGATTGATTCTTCTAATTTAATAAACAAAGAATTTGATTTAGATACAAAAGATTTCATTGTCATAGTTTGTTCACGAATGATATTCAAAATATCCTTATTATTTTGTTCTAACTCAAAAATTAAATTATCATATTTCTTAGCATCATCGTTCTCTAATGTCCCAAATAAAGATTTTGATATGTTTTCGATCGCGTCGAAAATTCCACGTTTATTGATAAAATGTTGATGGGAAAAGAGTGTTCAGACTTCATTAGACGTTTTTTAATATAAATATACTCTACAATTTCCTAATTCATCAGCTCCAATTGATTGGTTTTCAAATGTATTGCATAATTTATGCAATTCCATGATCGACAAATGTATCGATTGATATTGCTCAAAATACATGTTCAAACTCACGGGAACCATGACATTATATTCATCTCCAATCAATTTCAAAATACAAATTATTGAAGAATGAGCCTTTCAAATAAAAAAAAAAAAAAACTAGAGAAATTTTATAAACAACTGGAATAACAATGGGTCAATTCACTGTTACAGGATTGCAAAACAATCAAACAAAATGCAGTGATTTAAGAGTGAAAATTAATCAAAATAACTATGATCTTTATCAGCAAGATTTCTTGTAGAAACTGCTGATCAATTTATGAGACAATATTCCTTCAAAATTCCTCAATCGAGAGAATATTTCAAAAGGAATCATATCAAATTGAAAATATCACACATACAAGAAAATGGGTTGCTTGTGGACAGTGAAGAATAAGCTTTCTGAACTGACATCCTCAAAATTACTCAAAGTGAATGTATCACAAGGGGCAAACGAAAGTATTTCATCAAAATTTCCAAATAAAAGAAATAAAAAGGGTGCGAACGGGGGTGAAAATTCGTCTTCCCAATTAGACGAATCAATAGAGATGACCGATACATGACTATTAACAAAATATTGTTTTTAGTAATAACTCAATCTGAAGTCGGTAAAAGAATGGAGAGTTAACCGACTAAACCTCCTACATGATCTTTAAAAAAATCGAGGGTACAACTTCAATTTTAGTTTAATTTGCCTTATTGATTGATAATATACAAAGATAATAACTGAAAGGTCATTTACGTGAGATTCTAGAAAAATATTCGTAGAGTTTTCAGTAAAATTGTAGTACACTAACACTATGTGACACAATACACACAACTGATTCTACCCTACTACTCCTGCGCACATCACACGCACACAGACTTTCCTCCCCTCTAAACCCTTACATTATACTCTCCCTCTCTGGTCCATACAGGCGTCCTTGCGGATGGAAGAGTAAACATTGAGCAATATGTTTTCTGGGTCGGCCTCGTCTTTGTTTCTCAATCACTGGGACCGTGGGAGTGGAGGAGTTTTATGATGGTACAAACGGGGTGATTTCTGAGACATGTACCTTACAGAAGGCTTCTTGAGGGTTCGTTGGATTTGCTATCTCGTGAGTAACGGGTCCCAAAGTTCGTAGGATGAGATAATAACCGTCTCATTTTCGCATCAATTTGTGAGTCACTCCTTGGCTTGCGTTACTCAAATAGTGTACCTTCAATAATATTTGGTCTCCTGGGCAATAAGCTGGGGCAGGACGACGATGTTGATCTTGATACTTCTTTTGTCGCTCCTGTTCTTTCTCAAATGTTTCTTCAGCTTCTAGTAAGACATCGTTCATTCGCCGAAAGTAGGGTGTTATCAATAGTACGAAAATATCATTATCCAAAATAGGACACAAGCCGTCATGTATTTCGAATACAGTTCTCAATTGAAGGCCAAACGTGAGGAAGGCGGCGGAGTGACCAGTATTGGAGCAAGGTACACTGTTTAAAGAGAAACGAATAGCGGGCAAATGTTCATCCCAGGTATTGTGATATCTACCGACAAGAATGACTAGCTGAGATTTAAATTCTCGGTTCTTTTTTTCAGTGAGATTGGTTTTAGGATGATATATTGAGGTTAAGATTGGTTTGATATTCAATATATGAAAGACTTGTTGTAATACAGCGCTAGTAAACTGCACGCCATTATCGTTCAAAATTCTCCTCGGAAAACCATAACGCGAAAATACTTCTTCTATAAGTCATTTTGCAGTATTGAATGCACTGTCTGCCTGCATTGGAAAAAGTTCTACCAATCGTGTGAAACCATCTTCTACAAGGATCCAGATCTGTTTCTCGTGACGGGCCGAAAAAGTCTACGGAAATAACTTCCATTCTGGCGGCACACCGGGGAATCTGTGAGAGAGCTGCAGGTTTTGCAAGTTGACAGTTTATATTTCTGGCAAGCAACACATTTGGATACGTAATCAGTTACAAATCTTCGGAGACTAGGCCAATAATACTTTCGACGGATTCTTTGTATTGTTCATTCTGTTCCATTATGACAGGCGGTTGCAGCATCATGTAACTTGTGTAATACCTTCTCGCAAATCTTCGATAGTACTTCCAATTGACCTTCTTCTTCCTTATCTCCATTGTCATAATGATAGAAAACTCCGTTTGTCATTATGTGTCCCTTTTCAGACCAGCGTACATAATCGCTATCTGGTGTATTATTTTCAAAATCATTGATAATTTTCTTGTGGTCTGGATCTTCTAATTGTTCACTTCGTATATTTTGAGCATAATCCCGAGGTGAATCGGCAATAATCAAATTGAGTTCTACCTCTTTATCGACTGGAGGTCATAACTTTGCAACTGTAAGGCCCATCGAGCTAATCGTCAAGTTAGGGCTTTTAAACTCATGAGCCATTGTAATGGCTGGTGATCCGTGCCTACTTTTACCTTGGAACATTCCACATATCTACGAAACTTTTGTAGAGCTCACACAATTACACTTTCACAAGGAGTGAGCATCCATCCAACTTGCGTATTCAACCGGTCGTTCAACTGAATCTTCCTCCTGTAACAAGGCGGCGCCAATGGCTGCGTCGCTAGCAGTTGATCTAAGTATGTGAGGGAGTTTGATATCTGCTTGCCGTAGAATTGGCGTCGTCGTCAAGAGATTCATTAATTGGTCATAGGCAGCTTGCTGTACAGGTCCTCACTGCCAAACTGCATTATTTCCAGTTGGGATAGTAAGGGGTTTATTGATTCCTGCATAGTTTGCGATAAAGCGTCGATACCATGCATTTGATTCAAGTACTGTCTCAAGCTCTTCCAGATTCTTTGGATTAGGTCTGTTTTTAAGAGCGGCGATCTTCTCAGGATCAGTTTTTATTCCTTCTTTCGTTATTCTATGAACTAGATACCTTACTTCATCTTTGCCAGAATGACTTTTTTCTCTATTCATTCTTAGCCCAAATATCTTTAGATGTTTAAAAACGGCATTCAAATCTGAAATCTGTGTTTTCTGTATGAAGTCCTCCAGTTGTGCATACATCTTCAGATTTGGAAGGCAAGTATTGAATTAATGATGTATACTTTGCTGAATAGTTTTTATAATTCAAATTACGTGGTGCTATCGGTTTCGGTTATATAGCCATTATCAGGCATTCGTGTCATAATTTAATGACACGAATGCCTGATGATGGCCATATAGCCGTAGTCCAGTTTTGAATTTATCCATGAGACGAGAAAATGTGTCCGGCGCATTCTTTAATCCAAGCGGCATCCGGAGAAATCGATAAGTGCCAAATGGAGTTATGAAAGCGGTTTTGCCACGATCTACTTCTCTGAATTTGATTTGCCACTATCCACTGCGTAAATCAATCGTTGACATGTACTTTGTTCTTTTCGTCAATCCTAGGCAATGGATATGAATCAGAAATAGTTACAGCGTTCAATTTGCGGTAATCGATACACACACGGAGATTTCCATTACCCTTGAGAGTAAAAACAACAGGCGCAGCCCAAGGATAATCGCATTCTTCAATTATATTCTGTTGTAGCATTTCTGTAATCTCAGCTCTCAGCTGCTCCCTTTTTACTGATGATAGTCTGTATGGCGGAATCGATATCGAGGTTTGACCAGGGCTTATGGTTATAAAGTGCTCTGCGAAGGATGTTGGGTCTCCCTCTAGAGCAAATATATTCGGGTGGTCCTGTATGACTTCATTGAGAAGTCTTCTCTGTTCATCAGTCAATCAGGTTGCTTCGTCTTGCCGTTAATCCAATGTTTCATCTTCAATAACATAAGCTGTATCTTCTTCGACCTTACCAAAGTTGGCAGATGGATATACTTGTAGCGAGTTTTCATTGAAGAACCAGTTGCTATTTGCATCGTTGGGTACGATATTAAATTGAATTAAGGTTTTCATACCCAAAAGTGTGTGATCATCTGCATCGATGGGCAATACCATCATCTTGACAATTGCGGTCTTTCCTTCGATGGTGATGGGGACATCTGCAAACTGGGTATTTATATCCTGGACAAAACTATCAGCTAAAGTAATTGTAGTGGATCCTGTCACACTGATTTGAAATAAGTTAGAAGAATGAACGGCTCACAATACTGCGACTTGCTCCTGTGTCGACGGTGGCGACACCATTGTATCCATATATGCAAATAGGTAAACACGGTCGTTTGCAATGGCTCTCTGTGCTGTTGGTTCCTACTGAGTAAAACTGAGCGATTGTAGTGGACTCACTACCTTTGTTTTCACACTGAGGGCAATTAGCTCTGACGAAACCTGGCTTACCGCAACCATTACATTCTATTATTCTAGCTCCTTCGCTCTTCTAACCATCAACTTAATCTGTCTGAGATTCAGGCTTCTCTATTTCTTTTTTTTTCTTCTTTTGTAAAGTTTTGCACTCTTTCACCTTGTGTCCTAAGCTTTTGCAATAAGGGCATCTAATCTTTGATTTTCCTCTCTTTTCGTATTGTAAGCGACATCTTGCTTCACTTCTTCTATTATAATCTTTGTTGAAACTTGTTCAATTAAAGTTTGTTCTACTACTCTAGCCTGTGTTGATAGTTTATCAAATGTCGTAAAGTTCGAACGCGAAATGCGATTGAGAGCACATTTGGTGAACTGAAACGTAGATTTCTATGTTCATCAAACTGTTTGAGAATAACGCTATATAAATCATAAGTGGTGACAGTAGCGGTATGTGTTTTGCATAACATCTGTATAAACATAAATGAAAATATAGATGATTCAAACAATATGGAAGGAGCAGAAGCAAATGAAATTGAGGAGCACGTATATAGAAATATACATCGAGAAAACTACGGTGTAGGACCCGCTCTAATAAATGATGTTTTTTCAAGGTGAATTTGAGAATTTAATGATTCAAAAAATACATTCTTATACAATTCAGACATGAACTTAAATATTCATATTCTTAACAAGAACAAAATAGAAACTTTGAGTCACTGTCAATGTCAGATATTGTGAGGCCCTCTTTCTCTAAAAATAGGTCTGAATTCAGCCGTAATATTTTACTGACTCGATATTTAGGACTGAAAAGTACATTTTGCATAAGTAGCGGTATTTTATTATTTGACTCATTTGAGCTATGCTACTTAGTGTAGTATTGGCGGTTCGTCCCACATCCGACCGTATGCTCTTGGACTGTCCGTCGCTGACATTGACCCATTTTGTGTATATACGGCACTGGTACTTTTTTTGTGCTAGCGCATAGTGCATTTAACTCTAGCCACATGTATGAACCAGGAACACATGATGAGATGGAAAGGGATTTGAAAATATTATTAAACACAATTTATTATTATCTGTACTACAATATTCGATAATTATCATATAAAAGTGGTGATAATTTCTAGTTGTAGTTTGATAAATTATTACCTACAAGATCGCCTACATTAGAAACTGAAATCATAAAAATATGGCAGAACGTGAATCAAAAGCAGTCTCAATTGAAATTAATAATATTTTGAAACAAGAGATCGACAGATATACAGAGAATAATAGAGTTCTATCACGTTCGTCAGAAATATGGGCTGAATTGATAAATAAAATAATTTGAATATCTCAGCAAAAAATTTTTGAATCAGAGCACTTTTTTCTTGGAGATCGCTGAAAAGCAGTGCTGTGGTTAGTACCAAAAATATTCATGAAGAATAGATTGATTTCACCTCTGGATATGATTTCATATCTGATGAATTTGAGAACTGAATTATTACAGCAGCTTCAGCTAAAGTTGATTTCTGTTTTAAAATATTAATTGGAAGTTCTCTTTGGTGAAAGGTCACTCCAGTATTCAAGAAATATGGAGACAAAGAGAGAAAAATGAAAAAATGCTTAAAATTTCCCACAAGATCATGGACTAATTCATTATGTAATGAAATTTGGAACACCTCAGAACTACCATGTGTCTGGGAATTCAAGTCTTATTTTATATTTTTAAATAAGCCCACTATATACTATCTTGATACCAAAGGATATTGCAGCGAATATAATAGCACCGAAACCTATGGTTCTTCAACAGAATCATTCGATACAGATCCTCCTACTATACCTTCATTAGAAGTTCTAAGAGAAGCGAAATCTGGAATTAGAAATATGAGTAGCTTACACAAAGATCCTGTAAAATATCTAGAATTAATGGCGCTAACAAGTCCTATGCAGTACATTATACACGAGATTGGGTGCTACAAATTTTTTATACATTAGTCGCCCGATCAATAACGCGTGTACAACACTTACTGTGAGAAAGAAAATACCCAAAAATTATGCATAGATGCAACTAATAAAATTGCAAGAAAATCAAATAAACTTGAAGGTACTTTGTCACGACATATATTTTTATATGTTATTGCTGTAAGTCTAACAGGTGAACATAAGAGTCAAATATCTGTGTGTCAGATATTATCTGAAAGAGATTATAGTAATTGTATTGATTACTGGTTGAGCGAATGGCGTCGACTAAGAGCAGAAAATCTCTTAGAAGCTGTAAGTGATTTTTCTATCGCACTGTTAAGTGCTATTTGTAGAGCATTTGCTAGTTTGTCGGATATGAACAATGTGTTGTAGACTTTTGAATAATGAAGATGGAGCTAAATTTCCTCCATGTTACATTCGTGTAGATATAGCACATCTTATCAAAAGTATAAGCAGACGGAACGAAATTCATTCATCAAAGACAGGAGAAAATAAGTCGTATTTCTATATTGGGCTGAAGGAAAAAGGACTAATAAATAAGTTTACACGTATTCCAACAAAGTGCTATTAGTGACTTTGAAGAAATGGGAACAGATACTCCAGAAGATGAAGAAGAATTGGATGACGAAAAGAAAATATCACCTCTTGGTATGAAACAAATAGTCGATAACATCATGCAAAACGCTAAAGTGTCTGTAAAAAATTGGAGAAGACAGTGACAAAGATACTTTAATGTATATGCCAGAAGTAGTGAATCACATGAAGATTTTGCGCTATTGATGAGGTGATTGATTTATTCAAAAATATATTTTTTATTTTGCCTCATGTTTTATCATAATGCATGTATGACTGAAAAAACATCATGTGAACAGTCATTCTCCGTATTAACATATTTGTTTCAATTTCAGATTACCATCATAGACCGGAGTTATGGAAAAATATTCCAGTCACGGAAATATTACTGCATCTTCGGTTCCTGCAGAGAGTTATTACGATGATTTAAAGAACCGATATTTCTCCAACTTGCCTATGAGGGTAGATCATTGTCCCGGAACACACAAAAAATTGGAGAGTATGTTATTCCTAATATTTTTTTATTCCACGGCAATATTATATGAGGATCAATGGCCAGTTGCACCGCTCTAGCTTAAATATTAAGTTTGAACCAAATAAAAAATACAGAATTGGAATAGGGACAGCAATATTTATGTAACATTTGACTTTCAAGTCTTGATCCAATATTGTTCAATTAAGCGACACCTAATATTTAAGGGACAATAGTGCAACTGGTCATTGAGATTTTATATCCACAGGATGTTACAAGAAGAAGAATAAAAAAAATTATAGTACATACATTTAGATGTTCCGATTCACAATCAAAAAGAATTTTCTCAGAATTTCGCAAAATTATGTGGGTGCTTCAATAAGAGTATATTTATAGTGCCACTGGTCTACACGAAATTTCAATAAAGCTAATAAATAAGTTTTCAAAAGGAAAGTAATGACGAAAGGAGTCATGTTGAATGTGAATATATTTAATTAAAATTCAGGACGTTACGGTGCCTTAATCGGTCATCATCATCAGCTACAAAAATTATTTTTTCACTATAATAGAATACGATGAGAAAAAAGAAGTCAAACATACCTTATTTAAGTTGGAATAATAAAAATCAAAAACATCTTGCTATTTGATGCGTTAAAACATATTGTAAGTGCAAGTAGTTGCTATGGGTCAATATGATTTTAAACTAGCTTGATGTCCTATCACAGAACAGCAAGAGGCAGAAACGAGTGAGAATGAAAATTGATAATAATATTGAATTCAAATGAAAGCCCCGCCCAAGACAGTAGTATCATCAGTCGGAAAGAATTTCAAACACGGGGAAACAGACTTCTACAATATCGTGATAGTCTGTTTGGTGATTTATATGTTTATTTTTATTCATATTCATAAGTAAAGTTTCTGAAATAAGACGTTTATGGTAGTTTTGTTCGACTTGGATTATTCTATAGCTTTGAAAATTGACCGGCCCCACCAGGGCACTGTGTGGAGAATTCATTAATCTACAGTTTAGAGAAGACTGAGCCACCCTTCGCTTCAAGAATTTCTTGGTTTTCCCTATATATGATTTGTGGCACACATGACAGTTAATCTCATGAATGACATTTGTCATATCTTCAATGTTGACAAGGTCTTTAAGGTATATCTATTTTTGACAGGAGTTGAAACCAGAACGAACTCAAGACTATTTTCATCAAATAAGTGTTTAATTTCTTTATTAAGCTCAACGGAAAATGGTAATTTGGAGGAGGTTTTGTTCTCTTTTTCAACAATGCTTTGTACATTCACAGATCAATATGTTATCTGATTAGTGCGACTTTCAATGTGTTGTTCAATGAAATTAAGGAGGTAGCTGTTTTCTATCAAAATATCAATAATGTGATTGACGCAACAAACATGGAAAGCGGTATCCGAATGAAAAATAGCTCGGTCGGTCAGAGCGGTGATCACATTTTTCTTATATTCCATTGGAACGTAGGAGTGGAAATTGACATATTAGTATTGATTTTTCCATGATCGGAGCGCATAACAGTGACATCTAAAAAACTTATCTGTTCTTTGTTTCCTAGTTCAATGGTGAATTTTATCCTCGGATGGAAATTATTCACATGGTTCAAGAGTGAGCCGGTATTTTCTTTGTTAATAATGGGAAAAAGATATATTTTTTACAATAGATTGACAACTTCTAATATACCAAAATTAGAGTACAAAAAATAACGTGTCCCACATGGAAACTAAACAATGACAATAAATTTGATAAACCTCAATTAAACAAATACTAAAACGCAATATAAGAATTATAATTTAAGTTCAACAAAAAACATCAAGATACCCAAAACAGTATATTGATCAAGTACCTAGAGTAAATAGAATAGTTAAATATATACACATAATTGACATATATAATACACATACATAAAGAAAGTAGATTATTCGAAAGTTATCTCTTCAATAATACAAAAACTCCTTTATTTCAAAGCACCGGCTACATAACAGTAAATATTATTATTTTTTTTCAATATCCTATCATATACATTCATGCTACTCGATTGTGTAAAATATTTCTCTGAATATACTAATCTCAATGGACGGTATATCGGACAGAAAAAAGAAAATGTAAAATTTCTTCCTGAACCTGGCAGTTACACAACGTACAAATACTTCGTGAATCTATGCGGTAAATTATGTTATTTACCGAGAATGAGAAAATAAAATGATTACTAAGGCGGATTTTAGTAATCATCATAAAAAATAAAGATTATGTCGGTAAGTTGAACTGTCAGATGTCAGGTGTTTGTATTCGGGTATTTTGTCAGCGGTCACGAACATAACATCAAAAAATATACAATATACAACATCTTTACAGAACAACAGTGGATTACATTCAGACTTTATTACGGTAAGACATAAGACATAAATACAGATCATACGATCTCAACTTCTTTTAATTTCAGATGTTGTTAACACATAATCTTATTCATCCACATGTGAAAGATAGTAAACGATATTGGAAGCAGCTGAACACGGATGAACGAACGGTAAGTGATGTTGTATGTTGATGCAGAGTTACTGAATTTAAAGTTTACAGGGTGCGCAAGAAGTGAATAAAATTGTGATGGACTAAAAAATGTTTGACGGCGGCAGAAGGCTCTGGGATGTGCAGCAGTGACGGATTTTGGGGCCTTATTCGTCACAAATGTTATAGCTTGATACACGATTAGCAGCTCCATCTGACTTTCTTGATAGAACTAATATGAACTGCGCGGGGAGCTTGAATCTCTTGAATGATCAAAAACTATTACAAACCTCTACTAAATACTGAGTTTAACTGAATATTTAACTCACTGGACATAGTTTTCAAAATTACATCTTGATACTATATTCAGGAAGTTGAAAATTTAGTATTACGCAGTATTTAGTAGAAGTTAAGATTCATTCATGGGATAAAAGTAAATATTTGAGATGCTTGTAGTTCTATGATAAAAGCAATTGGTTCTACTCTTATATTGTTTATTACTTGTAAGACTTATTTCTAGGAATATATGAACTGAATTTGAAAATAGTACCTTCTTTTTTTTGTGATTGTATTATTCTGCTAGAAATATTTACATATATGGAATACAAAATGATATCTATTATCAACGTAATTTGCATATATTCCATTAGTAGAAAAGTTAGAACCGTATGTTCATTTTGTTAATTCAAGAAGTACTCCCATCATATGTGAAGACTGTTCATGGCAACTACTCTATACTGAAATGAGTACCATTGATGTATTGGTTCTTCAAGAGCATTTGGCAAAGCTGGCTTCATATACGAAGACTTTATTTTGACTATTCAACGGTAAAGTGAAAAGTGTATTCGTTTTCTTGAAAATTTCAGGGTTTTAGGAAGGTCTTTGATGGATTAAATTGTGTCAATAGGAGTTTTGGGCTCAGAGAAGAGTCTTTTTCTTGGAATTGTTGTATTTTGCGGTACATTAGCTTTTTTCGCGGAGGAAGGAGAACTTTTTTTGTGATATCCAAGTCACGCAAACGAACTGAAATAAACAACGATAAATTACTCAAATAGCATACACGATAATTCCCACTTGAAAATAGTAATTTGTGTATCAATGCCGCTAAGATAATCTTCTTTGGTATAATCTGTTGTGAGACCCAAAAAGAACAAGCCGAGATGCAGACAACATTTTTTGGGCGATCATAACGGCAAAATTGCATCAAAAAATCAAACTTCATGGTTGTGGAAGGGGCCATAGAATAGTATATTGCAAAACAAGTGTTACAATGACCGTAAATGTATTATGAGTGCAGTTTGCTCTAACGAGCCGCTGGCGAGTTACGCAAACTGTACAAATATTACAATTGGTTATTGTAACACGTATTTTCTATAATTACTTACTTAATTCGTTGGCCTTTCTACCTTGCGGTGTAAGGCGCTATTCCATTGAGGTTTTCTTCCATGCTTCTTCCCATGCTGTTCTGTCTTTGCGATAATTATCATGTCGTCCGCATAGCATAGCTCTGCTACTTTTATCATTGTCATTTTTCTATATCCTACGTTGTATGCCTTCAGTTTGTGTTTAATATGTTTCATTATTACATATAGGTAAAGAATGAACAGAAGTGGACTCAGTATACATCCTTGTCTTAAACCTGTTTTTGTTGAAAATGGTGTCGATTCATTATTTCTGACTGACATTATTTTCATTTTGTTCGTATAACCTTTTCACACTTTCAATTGTATATTTGTTTACTACTCTAAGTTCTAGCAGTTCCCACACTTTCTCTCTTACTACCTTGTCGAATGCTTTTTCGAGATCGATAAAACACAGATGTAATTCTTTTTTTGTAAGTCTTGCTTTTTCTTTGAGTTGTCTTGATGCAAAAATATGGTCTTGTACTCCTCTTTGTGTTTCTTCAAACGTTATTTCTATTTGTTTTCGGATTCTGTTTTCCAGTATTCGTGTATACAATTTTTCTGGGACGCTTAGAAGTGTTATACCTTTATAGTTTTTGCAGTCTTTGTTATCTTCTTTTTCAAAGATAGGGGCAATCGAACCTTTTTTCAAGTCACTTGGTGCACCCTGTTCTTCTACGATGTTGAATATTCCCATTCTTGTCCAGCCTGGCCCATGTTTTTTATCATCATTGCCGTTATGTTATCATGTCCTGGTGCCTTTCCTATTTTTAGTTTCTAAATTGCATGTAGCATTTCTTGCTGAGTAATTAATATTCTCCTCTTCTTGTATTGTGTTTATTGTGCTGTCTGTGATTTCAATTTCGTTGCTGGTCGTGTCGTCTTGCTCCAATAGTTCTACGAAATGTTCTCGCCATCTGCTCATAATTTCTTCTTCTCAATTTAGTATTTACCCTGTTCTGTCTTTAATATTTCTGAGTGTCTGTTCTTGTCCATTTCGCATTCTTTTCAAAACATCGTGAGATAATTTCTGGTTTTCATTGTACGCATTCCCTAATATATGTCCGAACTTCACCCATTCATTGTTTTTCGCATCTTTCACTAATTTCTTGACTTCTATCCTACATTTATCGTACTCTTCATGGTTCTTCAAATTTTTGCTTCCCAAATAGACCTGCCAAGCTTCTTTTGCTGCTTCTAATAGATTGTGTTTAAATCTTCTTCACATATTCTCTATATTTCTTTCTTCATTGAGATTAGTTAATTTTTCTTCCACTTTTCTCATATACTCTATTTTGGTATATTCTTCTGCCAACTTATGTGTTCTTATCTTTTCCTTATTAATTGTGTTTCTTTTCATATTTTGTTTTTCATTCTCTTTCATCCTCATTTTCATTAGAAGTAGATGGTGGTCGCTGCTGATTTTGGGCTCCTCTTTATACTCTAACATCCGCTACTGAGGGCTTTTCCGTTTTTCTGATCAGAAAATAATCCAATATGGATTTCTCATTTTTGGGAGCTTCCGTTCGTGTGTATTTGTGGATGTCCTTATGTTCGAAGCATGTATTTGCTATCACCAGATTATTTTCGATGCACAGCTCTATTATTTTTCTTCCATTGTTATTTGGGGTTTGCTCTTCTTCTTCTCCCATAACTCTTTTCACTCCCGTATTGTTGTTTCCCACTCTTCTGTTCATGTCTCCCATTATAAATATCTTTTTGTTTGTCTCATCCATTATTTCTTGTAGTTTTAGGGAGAATACATCCTTTGTTTCTTTTTCTGATCTTCATTCGGCCCGTATGCAATTATTAATGTGAATTCTTGATTGTCTCCTGATTTTCAGTCAATTCATAGTATTCTTCTATTCGTGCATTTCTCATTGTATATTTGGTCTATGTATTTTCTATCAATTATAAGTCCAACTCCAGCAGCTACTCTCTCCTTTTCCTCTATTCCGGACCAGTACATCCAGTAATCCATATTTATTTGTTTAAATCCTTTTTTTTCTTCTTAGTTTCTGTTGTGCCTAAAATATCTAGTTTCATCTTATCAATTTCTTCTGCTATTTCAAATTTCATGTTCCTATTTTGATGATCTTCTCTAGTTTGTCATTCGTATCCTCTAACTTTGCCTGAGTTGTTTCCGATGTGCCATTATTATATTCAGTTTTTCTGTCAAGTTTTTTGTCTTGGTCTCCTTTTCAACCACTCCTGCTCTATTCCATTCTATTCCATTCCATTCAAATTCTTGTCCATCGATGATCATCTTTCTGTAGCCTACTATCACTTTTTTACCTTTTTCTCTCTCAGCTCTGGCAATTGCGTTTCTCTTTCCTTTTAGGTTAAATCGTTCTCTATGTATACTTCCGGTTGTTTATTCCTCAAAACTCTCTTATTTCTCATAATATCTTGTTTATCTGGCCAGTTTTCTAGCTTTATCCAAGTAACATGTTCATTTATTTGTCTCACCTCTCTAATATTTGGCTCTAAACTTAGGTTGGCTTTGAAAAATTCCACAGAATCTTTTTTCTCTCTCGGTATTCTACCTGTCTTCCCAGTTACTACAATATTATTCTTCCTTTTCAATTTATCTTGTTTTTCTAATTGTGTTTCAATTTTTTTCACTCTATTTTGCAGTTCCATCTTTTCTCTCTCCCATTTCGCTTCTTTTTCTCTCAATTCTTCCCGTAACGCTTCAATTTCATGCGTATTTGATCTTAATTCCTCTATTAATACTTGTACGGTTGCATTTAGATTCTTTACTTCCTCCATGTCTTCTCTATCCCTTCTTTCTTCTTGTTTACTTCGTATTTCAGGGCTTCTTATTACTCTCTTACTCTTACTGAAGATCTTTGTTTCTTCTTCCCTGCTGTTACTTAGCTCTCTACCGCTCTTGTTCATTTGTCACTCGTATTTATTTTTAATATAGTTGGCACTCCTGCCTTTGTTCCCACGCGCACTATTCACTTGACTTACCAACTCCTACTGCTCTGTCATGCGCGCACTTTGACCTTGCAGATCTGTCTTTGCTTGCATTGAGCTGATTTTTGCTCTATATTTTTCACCAACAGCTTTCACTTCATTCACACTTCACACCCGCTTCCTTACGATCACTAAGCTTTCTGTCCGATTTCTGGCTAAGCGGTAAGTCCCAAGATAATGAGGTTTTTACTGGCCTCACAAAAAAACACGTACACTCACTCCAACCGTACACACTCAATCTATACTATTTCCAATATTTTTTCTCCTATGAGGCATGAATTTTATTTTAATCTAAAACTTATCAAAATATTGAGAAATAAGTGTTATTCAAAGTTAGTTGCACTGACAGATTCAGCAAATAAAATAAATGAAACAAAGATTGTTTACTTCAGCATTTTGTAATTCAAATCGAACGATTTTTACTTTTCTCCTGCCTTTTCCCATTCATGTCTTGTGAATCTGGGTAAAATTATTGAAAAGTTATAATTCAATGTTAGTAATATTGACAAATTGAATAAATATTCCAAATCTCATAGATTTTCACGTTAACTAGATTGTTTAATACATCAGAAAATGGATGTAGAATTATTATCAACACCCCCGGGATTAGGAAACATTGCTGCGAACGCAATTAATGTATCACCACCTGAGAGACCTAACAAGAAGTACAAGACAAAATATCAGAGCTTCTGCGACTGGTGTACTGAAAAAATGTGGAAGCCATCACGGAAAATATTATACTAGCATATTTCACTGTAATGAGCGAAACAAAAAATGCATCTACAATGTGGTCATGTCATTCCATGCTCCGAACTTGTCTTTAACTCTACAGAAAAATTGACTTTTGGAAATATTTCAAATCAACTGCATTCTTAAAACGATGTTCTCAAAACTATCAGCCAGAAAAATCTAAAATATTAGGGTCTGACGACAATAATAAATCTATCAATGATGCTGATATGATAAGTTTTTGGCAATGAAGGTAGGTTCATTGTTGTAATTTCAATGTAAAAGTTTATCTTAATATCTATATATATGAAACAATTGTGATACCATTGAAACATTGTATTAATTTATCTATATCACAAGCAGTATTCCCGGATATCTTAAAAGCTTCAAAGGTGATACCACTTTATAAAAAGGGCGATAAGGAGTTAGTTTCAAACTATCGCCCTGTCTCTTTAGTCACAGTTTTCCATAAAATTTTTGAAAAAACAGTTTATGCTAGAATTTTGTCTTTTTAGAGAAAAATGAGATATTGATTGAGAAGCAACATGGTTTCAGAAAAGGCCGAAGCTTAATCTTAGCGTTGGTAGACTTTTTGAATGAAATATATAATAATCTTGATGAAACCATTCATACTTATGGAGTTTTTTTGGACCTATCCAAAGCTTTTGATTGTGTAAATCATTCAACACTCTTGAAGATATGTGAAGGCTATGGGTTAAGAGGTATTTGCTCCAAATGGCTAGAGTCCTTTCTTACGAATAGAAAACAACTAGTGTTATATAACAACCATAGATCAAGCTTCCAGAATTTATCGATGGGTGTGCCCCAAGGATCCATCCTGGGTCCTATTTTATTTTCTCTATACATAAACGATATAAAAACTATCTTACAGTCAACGAATATTATTGCATACGCAGATGACATAAGTCTAATAATTCCACATAACAAAAGTTACAATATATCTTCAGAAATCTCCAATACAATCGAAGATTTGTCACATTGGTTGGTAACTTTAGACCTAACTTTGAATATTAACAAATCATTAGTTATGAAATTTTCTAACACTAGACGTTCCGAAAGTGCATTAATTAGCTGCAATAATCAGCTACTACCACAAGTGAGTGATGCCAAGGTGCTGGGAATTCATCTACATGAGAATGTTATTTGGGATTTTCATGTGGATGAGATTTGTAGTACTTTGGCATCTATATGCTATCTAATCAGAAGGCTAAGTTCTCTGACAGATATATCTACCGCGAAAACATTCTATTTCGCAAAATTTTATCCTATTTTATGCTATGGAATAATTCTCTGGGGCTGTACTCAAGCAGCAATAAGAGTTTTTAAACTGCAAAAAAGGGCAATTAGAAATATTTTCAAACTTCCTTTTCGAACATCTTGCAAAGAACTATTTAGAAAAGGAAATCTTTTAACCTTGCCTTGCATATACATATTGAATGTAGCGGTATACACAAAAACAAACATAAACAATGTACAAACACATGGTGACATACATAAGTATGACACGCGTGGTAAGGGAAATATCAAAGTTCCCAAAATTAATTTGAATAAGTCAAAAAATTAATCCTAATTATCTCGGATTAGAGGTCTACAACAGATTGCCACAATATCTAAAGGATCTTACGGGAAATAGAAAATTTAGAAGTGAATTGAAAGAATATTTAATACTTAAAGGTTTCTACCTTCTGGAGGAGTATTTTAATGAATAATGTAAATTATAAGAAAAACAATATTTTAGTCTGTATACATGTTTATTTATTTGACTATTCCTATACCAATAAATTGGTCTATTGGGAATAAAATATATTATTATTATTATTATTATTATTATATCAGGTTATAATAATTATGGGATACTGTGGGACCTTCAGAAGAGAAGAATCAACACGTATGGCCGATACTGAAATGAAATCTTACATAATAACAGTAGATGTACCTGAAACAGAAGATAACACTACAGGGATGTTTTTCGTATTTGAGAATTAATGATTAATTCTCATTAAGAAGTACGTCAAACTTTGGCCGGCTCATGTTACACACAATCGATTTTTTCTTACGTATCGCAGAGGCAGATGCACAGCATCTCCAATTGGTATTAATAAAATCGGGGAGGTACCTAAAACTATTGCAAAATATCTAAAGTTGGACAATCAAGAATTATATACGGGTTACTGTTTTTGAAGATCGTCGGCTTCGCATCTTGCGAAGCAGGGAGGTGATTTGTTGTCAATTAAGAAACATGGAGGCTGGAGATCCTCAACTGTAGCAGAAGAATACGTTGATGCGTCAATAAAAAAGAAAATTGAAGTAGCACAAGTGTTCTCAAACTTATCACAGCCTTCTACTCTTGCTGCTGTGCATTCATAAGAATCATCCCAAGGCAAGGTGTTCGAAAATTGTAATTCAACAAATTCTGTTCCTCACGCTGCTGTAAAAAAAAATATGCTAAACGTATCCGAAACAAATCAGGTTAATTATGCCACTCGCTACGCTCGTGACATAAACTTAACCTTCGTGAATAATAGCCTTCATTATATGCTCGTATAATAATATACTATTATGTAGAGTTATTTATTATTCATGTTTGTTCTGTAAAAGTTAGATTCTAGATTATTTCAAAAGTATGTAAAATGAAAATGAATACTTCCAAATCGTTTCACAGTTTGATGATTCTAAGTAAAAATGTTTAGAAGCATATGCAATTTTCAACCAGCCAAGAAACCAACAGTCCTCAAACGTTTTACTATTTTAGCTGTACCTAGTTCGCCAACAACCATGTGGTTGCTACTTTTTGTGAATTGCTATGGTCATTTTTGTATTTTCCATTAAATTTTTTTTTCATGATTTGAGTTCTCCGTTGAACTTAACAATGACTGGTTCCTATATGTTAGGCTAGGTAAGGCTAAGTTGGAGTGACAATTAATGTGATGGTTACTATGAAAATGAGTATTTTCATTTATTTGCAGTTCCATGTTATTATTTTATTGTGGGAAAATACCAGATGCATGTGAAGTGACAACCAAGATGACAGATTTATGCTTGACAACTAGACAACTCCACGAATAAAAAAAGTCACGAGAAATAGTTGCACAAAATTTGAGAAAAACAGGGCACAAAGTTCTTTTTGTATACGTGAAATGGGAAAATATCTTTTTCTACAGTCACTATAGAATGATACTCATTCCACACGCTGTAGCGTGCGGAATACGGGTCATTCCGCACGCTCAGGGATTCCTAAGACAGCCGCGTGGCATCGCGAAAAAACTATTTCAATACTGTCATAATTTTAATTCTCCTTGATTTTCTTTTCATTCCTCTTCAAACTGGAGTCAATATGATTAATTTTATCAACTTTTGATGAATTCGAATGAGATCAATGAAGCAGATTCTTTCTCAGAAAACGGTATATTTTGATTATAGATATTCACGCGGACACCTTTGACTGTAGAAAAAATAACATCCGTCACTCGTGCGAGTCGATCATACCATGCTCATGTGAATTCTGCCACTCGACTTCGTCTCGTGGCTGAATTATTCACATTCGCATGGAATGATCTCCATTCCGCACTTGTATCGGAATATACTATTCTTGTCATGATCCCCTAAAAAATATATAATTTTCGAGTAAACTGACGTCTATACCTTTCTTCGGAGCTGTAGTTACATAGGTAACTTTCATATCTGTTATGAGTGTCGAAGTCGTTGCTCCAGCTGCGACTACAATTTCCAATTGAGAATAATAATAATATGAATGACATGAGAGTACAATGAATCACAGTAATCATGCATATGACAAATTTTATGAATTTAAAGTTTTGTACACTACTTTGCACTCGGATGTCGTTGGGAAGAGCATTTATGTTCAACTTTTTTCATGAAGATCCTACACTGATCATTCAAAAACTGCGTAGGCAGTGGATCCTATTAGCTGCGAAAAGCTTTTGCGAGACAAATCTTTCTGGTCCAATCGTCATGCCGTCTACCGTTATTTGATAGCAGATTGAAGAGCCTCAGTTTCTTTTCCCGAGGCATGAAATTAGTGGGGCAGCCCGCTACTACACACTTTTGACAATATTAGAAGAATAAAACGTCTGCAATTTTGATTAAAATTGAGTTGAACTCACTTTGAAACTTGCCGCCGTATTTTACACTTTGAATAAAAAACAACAAGAAACTATCAACTCAAAAATGACATTGTGGAACTGTAAACACTACAAAGTCAATAAGAATTGATTCGAATATTGCACAAGTTGGCCATGTGCACAATGAAACAAAATAATTTGAGTTCATAGTGCTGTCATCTATAGCCTTTGATCCTGAGCTTGAACAATGATATAGAGCCTCCCATAAAAGTTTTCACCGCCTGCTTGGAGGGTACCATCTAGTTGAAAATAAAATTTTCCACCAAAACTGGAAAAAGATGTATCAAAAATAAGTTTCAGGTCATATATAAATTGGTTCATGTCCAAATCAGTATATTAGCTGATCAAGGGCCACAATTCTTGGAAGTAGTTAACGACGAGATCTTGTGGTACAGAATAGAAGAGAGATACCACATCGAAAGAGCATAAAACAAAACCGGTAGGTACATTTATTAACTTGAGGTCATGAACGAGAACAAACGAATATTTAATTTTAGTTTCAGATACGGTGGCATTTTTTATGATGTTTGATATGAATTTGGCCAATCTCTATGAGTAGGTGTTCCGATGGTTGAAATTATTGTCGTAGAGAAGTGTCGGCTTTGTGAATTTATGGTGAAAAATACTTTCTACCTATGTTCGGGTGTCTGTCAATCGATTCTTCATGGTCTATGTGCTTACAATAATTTTTAATCTAATTATTGGATGACGTAATAATGGAAGTTTCAACATCTTGCACGAGGCTTTCATTTTAATCTAATATTTCCATCAATTTTTACCTTCACTCATTTCTGTCTCCTGTTGTTCCGTGATAGGACATCATATTTAGTCTTAAATCATCGTGACTCATAGCAACTACTTCCACTTACAATATGTTTGAATACATTAAATAACAAAATTTTTTTTTTTTTACTATTGCAACTTTAATGAGATATAGAAGTAGTGGATATGCTGACTGTTAGATGATATGAAGAAAATGAAATTTGGGAGTTCAGTCAAGAGTTTTATTTTAATCTACTCTACAGTTTCAGTCCCACCTGGACCATCTTCAGGAGTGCTATATATTGTACAAAAGTGTGAATATGAGGGACAAAATGACGAAGTGAAATTAATAGTGTACTTACAATAAAATTAAAGTGTGTATGTGATGACATCTATGTGTAATAATAAGTTAGTTGAAAAGTCGGAGTAATAAAAATTAGGAAAACAAACATGTTTTCGGTCAAAATTTTAAAATAAAATAATTTAAAATATTTAAAAAACTGTGCTTGGCAACAACTGACCGTTATGAAAGACCAAGACTAAGTGCTTGTTGAATAAGGTGTTTGCCCGCTTAATGCGGAAAAGCAAAATTACACAGGTCGATAACAGTCAGTTGATGAAGTCAACCATTGGATAAGAGTCACATCACGATGTCAAGGGATGCCAGCCATGAGAGAAAAAACCAAAAAACCAACGAAACAAAAACATTCAAATCATTTCAAAATGTTATTATAAATTGTGCTTAAGGCTACAGTGTCAGTTTTCTCATTGATATTATTCTTGTCCTGTTTTATATGTAACATTTCAAGTGTAAGTCTTTTGTTAAGAATAGCTTGATTCTGTAGAATACGTGTGTTGTCAAAATCAAAAGAATGTCCGGTCTTGATACAGTGACTAACCAACGCACATTTAGCACCATCTTTTTTGGCATTTTTACAATTGCGTTTATGTTCATCCAAACGTGTTTTCAAATACCGCTTGGTTTGGCCCGTGTAATGTGAAGTGCAATCATTACATGGAATCTTGTAAATCAAATTAGATCTCATGTTTATATCCATTTTGTCTTTAATTTTGGGAAATAAATTACCCACTGTTTTGTGTTGCTTGAAACAAATTTTAATCTTATCATTATTTTCAAAAACTTTACTGATGTTATCACTTGCTCCATCTATGTACGGAATAGTGAAATACTTCACTGTCAAAGGTGATTTGTTGACATTTGGCGTGCTAGACTGTAAACAGCTGTTGATCTGATTTTTTATGCCGTTAATGATACCCCACGGATATTTATTTGCACGTAGTAAGTCAATTACTGTATTATTCACTTCATTGTGGTATATTTCAGATGTGAGATGTATGGCTCGTGAAAAAAGACTTTTTGCTACATTAATAAGTTGACTTTTAGGATGGTTTGATGTAAAATTGAGGTACCTGGTACTAGCGGAAGGCTTTTTGTACCATTTAGTAGTGATATTACCCTCATTGTCTCTTATTACAGACATATCAAGAAAAGGTGAGCAATTATTCATCTCAATCTCTACGGTGAATTGAATGTGTGCATTGCAATTATTGAAAACATTTAGAGTTTCATCTATTTTAGATTTGGGGACCGCTGTAATCAGATCGTCAACATATTTTTTGATGAACGGAACCTTAAATGAGAGTGCTGGCAAAACCTCATTCAAAACAAGATCCATCACTAGGTTAGCTACCACTGGAGCCAATGAACTCCCCATCGCAGATCCGAACGTTTGCTTGAAGAATTCACCGGTCAATTGGAAATAGCAATTTTGAAAACAAAATGTAATTAATTCTTTTAGCTCTTTTAATGGTATATCAGTACGCTGGGATATTATATTATATTTTTGTTCAACAGCTTTGATAACTAAATCAAGTGGCACATTTGTGAACAAGGAGACAACGTCCAAAGAAATCAGAACGTAATCAGGGTCTAAGGATACTTTCGTGATGAAGTCATGAAATTCAAACGAATTACGGATGTAATATTCATCGTCATATAAATCACTAAGCAACCGTGCTAAAAATTTGGATAATTTATCTGTTGGCGAATTGTTACCAGGGACGATAGGGCGGAGAGGAAAGTTATTTTTATGAACTTTAACCAGTCCGTAGATTCGAGGTGAAACCGCGTTGTTTGATGTCAAGTTTTTCTTGGTTATCGCATCTATGTATTCCTTACCAAATAAATTATTAACTAGTTTATTGTTAGCGTTCTGAATCTTTTTCGTCATATCCTTATTTATTTTTGTGTACGTGCTGTCATCATGTGACAATGCATCCATCTTACTGATATACTCATTTTTATCTATTGCAACAGTTAGGTTAGATTTATCAGCTTTAATGATATAAATATCGTTATTTTGCTTTAAAAATTGTTTTGTCTCATTGTACTTCTTGATGATAATATTATTGTTCTTGTTTTGATAAGATTTGTGCATGTGATTAGTCATAATGTTGGTAATTTGAGCTCTGTATTGATTTTTAGTGTCGCTGTCATCCATTTGACAGATAATGTATTCCACGTCCGCGATAAGATCAAAAATAGGTAATTCATTTGTTTCAAATGGTACACTGAATTTGGGGCCAAGAGCAAGTAAATCAATTACCCGTTTGGGAAACACGGTATTCGTCAAGTTACAAAACCTGTGAAAGGTTTTCATTAATAACCACACGATTCAATTTCAACAGGTTGTCAAACTTTTTTATATGTGTTTGTCTTATGTTATTATTGATGTAATATGATTTGTTTTCCAGAAATAATTGGAGTCTGTGCCAATGAATGTAACTGATGTTTTGTTTTATTGTGTCATACTGATGCTGGAATTTATTTTCCTGACACTGTATCTTCCAATGACTAATTTTCAATTCTAAATTAATTGTCTGTATTTTAAATCGATTAATTATTTTTGTGGTTTCATTTTTATACAAATTATTAGATAATAAAACATTTTGTAAACAGTTGAAATGATTTGAGATGTGAGTTGGGAAGATATTATTGTGCTTACATCTTAATAAAAAATTTCTTTGATTGATAGCTGATATCAGTTTGTTATTAATGTTTAGCAACATCTTGATGTGATGCTTAGCCTGGTTTCCATAAGTGTCTACGATCTCTGGAATGATGAGCATATTGAAGTAATGTAGTTGTTGTTTCAGCTGATCCCTTGCAGTTCAATAGAAGTAGTGGATATGCTGACTGTTAGATGATATGAAGAAAATGAAATTTGGGAGTTCAGTCAAGAGTTTTATTTTAATCTACTCTACAGTTTCAGTCCCACCTGGACCATCTTCAGGAGTGCTATATATTGTACAAAAGTGTGAATATGAGGGACAAAATGACGAAGTGAAATTAATAGTGTACTTACAATAAAATTAAAGTGTGTATGTGATGACATCTATGTGTAATAATAAGTTAGTTGAGAAGTCGGAGTAATAAAAATTAGGAAAACAAACATGTTTTCGATCAAAATTTTAAAATAAAATAATTTAAAATATTTAAAAAACTGTGCTTGGCAACAACTGACCGTTATGAAAGACCAAGACTAAGTGCTTGTTGAATAAGGTGTTTGCCCGCTTAATGCGGAAAAGCAAAATTACACAGGTCGATAACAGTCAGTTGATGAAGTCAACCATTGGATAAGAGTCACATCACGATGTCAAGGGATGCCAGCCATGAGAGAAAAAACCAAAAAACCAACGAAACAAAAACATTCAAATCATTTCAAAATGTTATTATGAATTGTGCTTAAGGCTACAGTGTCAATTTTCTCATTGATATTATTCTTGTCCTGTTTTATATGTAACATTTCAAGTGTAAGTCTTTTGTTAAGAATAGCTTGATTCTGTAGAATACGTGTGTTGTCAAAATCAAAAGAATGTCCGGTCTTGATACAGTGACTAACCAACGCACATTTAGCACCATCTTTTTTGGCATTTTTACAATTGCGTTTATGTTCATCCAAACGTGTTTTCAAATACCGCTTGGTTTGGCCCGTGTAATTTGAAGTGCAATCATTACATGGAATCTTGTAAATCAAATTAGATCTCATGTTTATATCCATTTTGTCTTTAATTTTGGAAAATAAATTACCCACTGTTTTGTGTTGCTTGAAACAAATTTTAATCTTATCATTATTTTCAAAAACTTTCCTGATGTTATCACTTGCTCCATCTATGTACGGAATAGTGAAATACTCCACTGTCAAAGGTGATTTGTTGACATTTGGCGTGCTAGACTGTAAACAGCTGTTGATCTGATTTTTTATGCCGTTAATGATACCCCACGGATATTTATTTGCACGTAGTAAGTCAATTACTGTATTATTCACTTCATTGTGGTATATTTCAGATGTGAGATGTATGGCTCGTGAAAAAAGACTTTTTGCTACATTAATAAGTTGACTTTTAGGATGGTTTGATGTAAAATTGAGGTACCTGGTACTAGCGGAAGGCTTTTTGTACCATTTAGTAGTGATATTACCCTCATTGTCTCTTATTACAGACATATCAAGAAAAGGTAAGCAATTATTCATCTCAATCTCTACGGTGAATTGAATGTGTGCATTGCAATTATTGAAAACATTTAGAGTTTCATCTATTTTAGATTTGGGGACCGCTGTAATCAGATCGTCAACATATTTTTTGATGAACGGAACCTTAAATGAGAGTGCTGGCAAAACCTCATTCAAAACAAGATCCATCACTAGGTTAGCTACCACTGGAGCCAATGAACTCCCCATCGCAGATCCGAACGTTTGCTTGAAGAATTCACCGGTCAATTGGAAATAGCAATTTTGAAAACAAAATGTAATGAATTCTTTTAGCTCTTTTAATGGTATATCAGTACGCTGGGATATTATATTATATTTTTGTTCAACAGCTTTGATAACTAAATCAAGTGGCACATTTGTGAACAAGGAGACAACGTCCAAAGAAATCAGAACGTAATCAGGGTCTAAGGATACTTTCGTGATGAAGTCATGAAATTCAAACGAATTACGGATGTAATATTCATCGTCATATAAATCATCAAGCAACCAAGCGGTATTTGAAAACACGTTTGGATGAACATAAACGCAATAGTAAAAATGCCAAAAAAGATGGTGCTTAATGTGCGTTGGTTAGTCACTGTATCAAGACCGGACATTCTTTTGATTTTGACAACACACGCATTCTACAGAATCAAGCTATTCTTAACAAAAGACTTACACTTGAAATGTTACATATAAAACAGGACAAGAATAATATCAATGAGAAAACTGACACTGTAGCCTTAAGCACAATTTATAATAACATTTTGAAATGATTTGAATGTTTTTGTTTCGTTGGTATTTTGGTTTTTTCTCTTATGGCTGGCATCCCTTGACATCGTGATGTGACTCTTATCCAATGGTTGACTTCATCAACTGACTGTTATCGACCTGTGTAATTTTGCTTTTCCGCATTAAGCGGGCAAACACCTTATTCAACAAGCACTTAGTCTTGGTCTTTCATAACGGTCAGTTGTTGCCAAGCATAGTTTTTTGAATATTTTAAATTATTTTATTTTAAAATTTTGACCGGAAACATGTTTGTTTTCCTAATTTTTATTACTCCGACTTTTTAACTAACTTATTATTACACATAGATGTCATCACATACACACTTTAATTTTATTGTAAGTACACTATTAATTTCACTTCGACATTTTGTCCCTCATATTCACACTTTTGTACAATATATAGCACTCCTGAAGATGGTCCAGGTGGGACTGAAACTGTAGAGTAGATTAAAATAAAACTCTTGACTGAACTCTCAAATTTCATTTTCTTCATATTAATGAGATATGTTCGATTCCTTTTTCCTTATTGTATTCTATTATTGTGGAGAAAAGTATTTTTGTAGCTGATGACAGTGACCGTTTTAGGCACCGAAACGTCCTGAATTTTAATTAAATATATCCGCATTCAACATGACTTCTTTCGTCATCACTTTCCTCCTGAAAACTATAATAAGAAATGTCACTCACAACCACAACAGCTGAAACTGATAAATGAGGATCTCCACCACGTAATTTATTCTGAATAACAAATTAATTGATTTTATTCTGTAACTACTGTCCTCGGCCGTCCACTATCGGCATAACGTCTATGCGCGATATGAATAGGTTTCTCCATAAAGACATCGCGCTTAAAGTGTGTTTCCATTAACACGACAATACGTTGAAATCATATCGGTCATTTCAATATTGGAATGGATTATTACAAAACGCCAGAATAAAATCAATTTATTCGTAATTCAATATCAGTTACGTGGTTAAAATATTCATTTATTAGCTCCATTGAAAAATTTGTGTCGACCAGTGGCACTAGAAATTCACTCTTCCTGAAGCACCCCCATAATTTTGAGAGTTTTGAAAAAAATCTTCTCTATTCATTTATTTACTTCATATTTATACACTTGAGAAAAGGAGCACATTGCTGCTAAAAACGTTGTGCTTCTAATGATTCATACAGAACTTTTTACCAAATAGAACATATTTATTATCTCTGTAATGTTTGCCGGAAATGCAGTTGGCGAGTTATTACCACTCTATGTTGTCTACAAATCAACTTGCATGTGGGATACTTGCACTGAAAACGTCCCTAAAGGAGCCCGTTACAATAATAAGCCGAGTGGCTTATTTTATTTGTCCTCTCATTTGTCAGCGAACGTCATCATAAACGTCAAGATGAAAATATTAGCTTCGTGTGTCTATCACCAAATAGCACACATCTCACGCAACCTCTGGATGTTGCTGTTCTTAGGCACCTGGAGGAAAATCTTTACTCAATGAAAAGATACTGAAATGGGGAGAAAAATTCCGAGTCTGACAAAACAAGAGTTCCCTTCTCTTTTAAACAGACTTTTAGAAGAATCGAAAGACATTTTGAAATAGAATCTTATTTCTGGGCTCAGAAAATGTAGCATACATCCTGTCAATATAGACGAATCTCTTCCAAGGATCCAAACATTCAATGGGGAATTTGACGAAGATGTGATCAGTAACTCATTTTTGGATTATCTGGAAGATCATAGGTCGCAATTCACACAAACAAGAATAGTTGTAATAAGGAAAAAAGTGGCAATAGTAACTGAAAGAAGCGTAACAAGTGGAGATATAGTTGATGCACAGTCTCAGTCATCTACTTCTAGTCAAGAGAAAGATGACGATACTGATGATCCAGTATTGCAGGACTCTTTGAATGAAGATCATTCAAGTTTTCAAGCATACTCCGAACAAAAGTTCAAAGAAGTAGAAGAGGGAGAAGAGTCTGCGTCAATAATTGACGATACTAAATTTTAATCTCAAGCTCTTGATATATCTGCTGTAGAAAAATAGGTGGCGAATACGTGATTTTTAAATATGAAGAGGAATTATTTCCTGGTGGAACAGAATCAATGGACACTGGAAAAGTTGTAATATCTTCTATAGTTAAATCTCTCAAATCGTGGAAATGACTCGGAAGGCCAAAAGTTACAAGTTATGATTGGAGGATGTACTTGGCAACATAAACTCACATTATCAAGTAAATAAGAGAGGAATATATCGAGTTTCGGAAATGAAAAGATTAGATGGGATCTAAGTTATAGACATTTTGATGTTGTATATGTTTTATGAGAAAATTTTCACTTTTGTCAATGAATATTCTTGTGCTAAATAGAATGGCATGTTTGAAATTGTACCTTCTCCTATTTACAAGTAACTTTACATGAAAATATTGTGATGGTGCAAAGCTACGCCATTCAGTAGGATAACTATGTGACGTATAAGGCACACCATATGATTGAAATTATAAATTTCTCTCGTTAAAAAGCAAGTAAGAACATCAAAGAACAGAATACAAGAGGGCCCATATTTTTGAGAAGCTGAAGATAAAAATTCTGTCCAAATATGAATAAAATACCCAAAAAATGATGCAAAGAACCCTCGTTTCACGGTACCATTCGGGCAAGAGAGATCATAGTCTCTGAGTTATAAAAAAGAAAAGATTGAGACTAACGGAGAAGAATGATCAGAGTCCACGCGTCAGCGAGCAAGAGTGATCAAAGTCACATTCGCTCTGCTCCACGCTATCAGCAAAGCTTGGTTTTGTTCTAGCTTGTTGACGCTCTGTCTATTATTGTAAGCTCATGTCCATAACTAGACCTGTTTGAAAGTCACATATGAATTAAGTCGAAAGATTTTATTGAAACAGACATTGTAGAAAGGACGAATGTACAGAGAAATGTAAAAAGAAGAAAAAGTGCAGGTAGAATGAGCGACGTTATGAGAAAACTACTAGGTGAGGACTGCGAGTGCTTTCGCTATATATGTTTTCAAATTATACCATCTGAGGAACGACGACGTATTATATCTAACATTAATAAACTGGGTGATTACAACAAACAGAATCAGTATTTGAGTGGATTGATCACCGTTCTCTCAGTTCAGCGGCGGCGCAACAGAAAAGATGATGCAGAGGCAGCTTATCATGGGTCTTCTTGTTGTTATCGTGTACGTGCACGTGTTAATGGTAGCGATGCATTGCAGAATGTACCTGTTTGCCACAAAGCCTTCTTGGCCTTACATGGTGTTACAAATCGCCGTGTACAATCCCCGTGTACAGACCTCAGAGAAACAGTTGACTGAATTCGGTGAATTTCAGATAGATGGTCGAGGTAAACATAAAAACAGACCAAATCAACTGTCTGAGGAAATTGAATCCCAAATGTTCTCCTTCATTAAGTCTCTGAAAGAAAGGAAATCCCACTATTCTTTGAGGGATACGTCAAGGATGTACTTATCTGAAGAGCTAGATAAATCCTAACTATGCAGAATGTACAATAGGTGAGCCGAAGATTTTTTCTCGAATTTTCACATGCGGTTAGCTTGAAAATTTTGTGACCAGTATGTGTTATATTCTATACCAAATTTGAGCCGTGTTGAGAATATTCTGACCAGACCCCCGGAGACTCAAAAAATCTGTTTTTTTTTCTTTTAATCTTAGTCGCGCCTAGTAGAATACTGTTTGGATATCACCTTATCAGTCTGCAAAGAGAATTATAACGATGTATCTGCATCTAAATCCAAGCCCCTTCATTTAAATGTAATTGGTAAGGACACTGATATTGGTATTGAATTCGACAAATTTGCAACAATTAAATGTCAAGTTTACTTGTACTTGAGTAACTTGAACTAAAGATTTTTGTATATTATTCATTATTATATAATTGGTCTCTTCGCTATTATTGTTCATTTCCAATATTTTTTTCTGTTACGCTAGCTCACTTTTTTGTTTTGTATATTGTTATCATATTTTATAACCCTCTGTTATCAGGACATTAGTCCTGTAGGGTTGTTTTTTCCGATAAATAAATAAATATTAGAATACGGCGCCAAGACTATATGGGTTCCTGGTCGCGCACCGGGCAAGTTATTTCATATCAACTTGTCAAGGCATGTTTGACCATTTAACTTTCGGTTCGATTTCTCAGTGTTCTATTTAATCCGATACCGGTGCTTGGTTGGATTTCTTTGTGTTGTGAAGATAAACTGTTGTGTTTGTTCAGAAACAATTTCAAAGAAAACTTGTGCAAATGTTAGTATGCATATATTCGGAACTGAAAAAGGCACTATATTCGATCAAACTAATGTTTTGCCAACGTACGAGGATATGATACGGTATTTTCAAAATGTTCGCTTGAAATTGAAAGGCGATGGGGCCAGGCAACTAGAATCAAGAGCAGTGACTAATATTGTAGCGACAAAAATTGAAGTCGTCTGGAGAAAAGTTTTGTTACCAATTGTTTCTAACAAAAGAGTTGTAGAAATAATTTTACTCTATTACAAAAAATATCAAACGGTTATCAAACATATAAAAGAGAGAAAAACCACGTTCTTTAAAGGAAAATTGGGAACATTTTTAAATGATGCAATCCTCCTGTTTGATATCTGCTCCTGTAAATGTTTGAACAAATTATTTTGTAACTGGAATAAAGTAGAAAAGATTCCAGATTTGGGATGGGATTTTATAGAAGACCAGAGATGTGAAAGATAAATAGCAATTGGTAATATAGACAAAGCAATAACGGCTTTTTAAACAAAAAATATTGACAGAAAAATATACGACAGCCAAAGAAAACATAGAGGTAATGATGTCATAAGTAAAACTATTGAAAAGCCTGAAGCCGGTCCTAGTGGACTTTGTGGTATTGAGGTAAATGCAATTCTATCCTCGAACTAGATCGAAAGAACGAAGAGTGGTATTAAGAGTTCATCAAGCACAGACTCAAATGATGAAGACTTTGTGTCTGCGTGGTCTTATCCTTTAGACAAGCGACGAAAATTAGAGAATGATAATATAGAAAGAAAGACTCCAACTACTGAAACTGCTGATCTAACAGGTGTTTCTAGTCGAATTGCAGTTAAAATTACAAACGCAGTATAAGAAGACGTAAACCTAATTTCAAGAGATGATGCGGTACTGATCGTCGACAAAAATAAGATTCGAAGGGAAGTACATAAGAATAGACTCAAACTTCAAAATGCGGAAAAAAGTTAAGATTTTTCTACTAGAGGTCTCTATTTTGACGGTAGAAAAGACCAAACCATCTTTTTTGGAAACAACCGTAGACGACCGTCGAGTTATTAAAGTAGAGGAGCATATTGCTCTAATAGAAGAACCAGGCAGTTCATTCTTTGGATATGTATCTCTTACGCAGTCACGAGCGATAGATATTGCTAGAAGAATTATGGGATATATGGAGAGTCACTATGTGGATTTATTGCAGTTGATAGTCATTGAATGCGATGAGACTAATGTCAATACCGGTCAGAAAGGTGAAGTGATTGCTGGAGACAGAACTAAATAAATCTTTACAGTGGAATGTATGTCTCTTACATGCGAACGGTCTACCACTGAGACACTACAAAAGCTGAATGGCCACAAAAAAGGACCTTATAATTTGAACTGTGTCGAAGAAGTTCCAGATAAAACTTTTCCAAGTTGGTCATCTTGGACCAAATAGAAGTTTGGGATTCAAGGGGACCGGTAATATATTATTTCATTCAATCCGTCCTTTTCTCGTACGATGTCACAGAATAAAAATATAAACTTGATATTTTGCGTATTAGTAGCCATCTTTGAATATACAAAAAAAAATATTATTTCTGGGGCCTAAAAAGCCCGACTAAAAAATTATTAATCCGATCCATTTTCTGTATCATGCATAAGGATTCTTATATACAACTTTTCTACACAAGCCAGCTCTAGATTTCCAAAACAATTTTTTTTCGCTGTTTTCGGCCTACACTAATCTACAATGAGTCTAACAAGGAGCACACTGTTGGTTCAACAACTTTCCGGGAAATATTGGATAGAAACTTCAATATTTCTTCTGGATATCCTCGAAAAGACACATTGTGACGAATTGATACAGCAGCGACATGATTTTATATAAGAACGCCGCTAGTTCAGTGGTAGCATCCGAGTTCTAACTCCGACCGATTCAATGTTTATTTTTTATTTTTATACTAACAATCATTCGGCTGTTTAACAAGTTCAGATTCATTCAATCAAATTCCAATTAAGAAACGGGTATAAAACGAGCGCCGTAAGCCTGTAGAAGGCAGAGTCAGTGAACGGCTCAAAGTGCCTAGATCGTGGTCCTCCTGATCGGTACCTGAGAAGTCCGCTGATATCGCTTGAGAGAGAGAAGCTGGAAAGGCAATTTATCCTCCTGATAGCCGTGGTTCTCCTGGCAATCATTCCTTCCCTGGTGCTAGCGTCAGCCGTGGTTTTCCTGGCAGTCTTCTAGGAAGTTCTTCCTGATAGCCGTGGTTCTCCTGGCAATCATTTCTTCCCTGGTGCTAGCGGCAGCCGTGGTTATCCTGGCAGTCGTCTAGTACATCCCTTCTGGTAGCCGTGGCATTTCTGGCAACCCCATACCAATCCTGTCCTACCGCACTTGTTACTGCCGTGGTTCTCCTGGCAGTCAGCTAGAGTATCCTTTGGTGGCCTGACAACCGTGGCCCTCCTGGAAGTCAGGACCACCGTTACTGATATACCCGCCGTTGCAGATTCGAATATCACCGCAAATTGTCACCGCAAAAATTCACTGGATGAATGAACCTTTTGTTGAAATATTTTTGTTTGTTCACGTTATTGTTGCATTCTCTATTGTACACTTATTCAGTTTCTACGTTACTTTAAGATTTCATTCGCTATTGCAATTTTTCTATTTTCAATAATAAATAATAATTCAGTTTACAAGTATACCGCCATTGATTTATTTGTGTACCCTCAAAACTTCTGGCCCTTCTCCACTGCAGCAACCCCTAGGCTTCCTTTTTTAGTGTTCCGCCGCCGAATAAAAATCCGACTTTACCGCGGAAGGCGCCCGAGCAAAGACAACCAGGGAACACTGGACAAAAAGGTAGAGTGTTCGTACCGTCCGGCATAAGGCTCGGAGGGAACGTCACAACATGCAGTTGTTGTGATTCATTGAAATCAGAGATATCAGTGTTGGAAGAAAAAAAATCCAACATTACTGATAGAAAAACTCAAGCATCATTGGCTGAGGATCTACATACGAAGGAGGTCGGAAGAAAATTACATTTAGCGAGAAGTGCATAGTTTTACTCGACCAAAAGAAAGTGTCGTAAAGGATCCAGGAAACATGAAGAAATGGAAACAATTATGGTTGATTTTCAAAAAAATCTTCCTACTTTCAACATTACCACATCTGAGGCATACTATCGTCGTCAACTGAATTTGATATCGTTTAATATACACTACAGAGGTGATGTAAATCGGCTGCAAGGCTTCATTTATACTCAAAGCTTCATGAAATTTCACTTAACTTGAGTTTTCTAAGTTAATTTCAATTTATCGCTCTTTGAATAAGATTAAGAAGAGGTACTTCAAGAACAGAGAAATTTTATCAAAAGTTCATAAAAGTTTTCTAAGTTATTTTCCAGCTTAGGTAGATCTTCACAACGGTTGCAATTCGACTGAAGAACATTCGAATAATATTACAACAGAATCATTTGTTCACATAAATAGCTCAGTAATTTGTTGGTAGAGTCAAAATGTCGAACGTCAAATATTTATTTGTCAAATCAAATTCAAAGTCATGGTAAACAAAATTAAGATCAAAATATACAGGAACAACGATCAGATACATTCACGGTGAGTACATGACATGAACACAGATCATACAATTACAGAGTTGTATTACCGGAAATATATATTCGCAGAAATATAACCTAAATCCAACCACATGTTGTGGATATGAAATATTGAAAGATTTTTATTCAGACCGATGACTGGTGACGCTACGGTAAGAGGTTGTATAGTATTTGAGTAGAATTACGCTTCTTTAGAATTTACAGGGCATGCAAGATGTAGAAACTAGTTGTGAGTAGCCTCAAAATAAAAGACTGTAGCTGAAGGCTCTAGTATGGGTGATTGAGGCGAAGCTTAGGAGGAAAACACAAGGATTCGTTACAATATATAATAATAATTATTATTCTTGAATGAATCTTATTCTTGTTATTGTATAATAGAAGATTGTTTGACAAGTAGAGAAAAGTGAGTGTTTACTAGCGAGTGTAAGTTAAATTCACACGAGCAAAGTAATGACGCTCTTCTTACGTGATGAATATGCTATTCTCTTGTATACTTGATGGAAAAACTTGAGTGGAAGACGCCAAGAGTAGAAATAATTTTCTACAGAAATACAAATCAAGGTTGTGCTCTTGCAAAAACAAGTAACGGTTTTGACAACTGTCAAGCAAAAGCTTAGTAACAAATAATCAATATTCAAAATCAATTCGTCAGAGATTTCAGAATCTAAAGATTCGTGCGAAATTCTTGATGCAGCTAAAGAAACGACATCAGTTCCCGGCGAAATCGAGAGAATTTTTGTTTTCTTATGGGTTGCTGGCTATTACGTTATACTTATGACGTTGCTGGTGTTCGACTGTCAAAGTGACATTCCAATGACAGCTATTGTTGTTGTTTACGTTTTCCTATAGTAGTGTGTATAATTTTTTCCTTCTGTTCCGCTGCGTGGTTAATTTAAACAAAGTGGTAATTTTGAGTTCTGCAAACAATCAAACCTCTTTTCGCGGGGGTATGCTGTGTTGTAGGATATATTGTGTCCTGGAAAGACAAAAGACGATCATTTAAAATTCTTTCTGCAAGCTCTCGTGATATATAGTTTGAAAGTTCTTGTGTCATATGAATTGATTTTTATACGGTAATGGGTCAAATTGATGCCAGAGATTAGATGGATTGAAACTACAAATGTATTAGGCATTAGAGATAGAAGAAGACCACGCGTATGTGAATCTCAGTTCGAGAATGGTAATCATGGAAAGTATTTTAATTTCGTGTATTTCACTAGAATGTATTTGATTCGGCATTCTTTGTACAATACCATCTTTTCTAATGTATTCTGACTAAGTGAATATTGGAAATGGTCGTTCTGAGACAATTAATATATCGTCGATTGACAAGTAAAATTCATTAAGTACAAATAATATCCAATGCACACATAGAAATAGGCAAAAGTCATTAAATACTCACTCAAAGCATTCAACTTGCAGGAAAAATTCATTGGTGTAGTCAGTGAGTTTTTTCTGGTTACTATTTTTCTCATGTGACAGTTTTGACGATATATGTACTTAGTGAGCTGTAAGTTAATACTAACAGCAAAATAGCATCATTGTGAAACGAAGTATCTGAATAGTAGAGGTGCAAAAATGCTTTGCAATTTCAAGAAGAGAATTGTAGCGGCTGTTTGGTAAGTTGAAATTTAATATTCAATGATAAACTAGTAAAGCTGGGTTATAAACATTTATAGTGAATATCAGTGTCAATATGATAAGCTCAGTGTCTCCAATAGACTTATTAATAATAGAAAAAACTCATTGAATATTGCATTTAATTGGATCAGAAGTGAAAATAGGCATTTTTTTTTAGATTTTAGAGCTGTGATGATCTTTTTCAAGAGAAACAAGAGCCTGAATGATTGGAACTAGATATTATAACATCTTATGAAGAATCTTTTTGTGTGCAAAGCGATTAGAAGGTAATTATTCAAAACCTCACAAAAAAGGTAGGTTATTTCACTACTATTCAAGAGAATGATATTGTATGTTGAACATGAGTATGAGTAACTCGATTTTATTCTTTGCAGAATGAAATAAATACTTATAAGTTAGTTGATTACGAGATTGATGATACTGATGAAGACTTAAGTGCAACATCAGATGAAGAACCAACATATCACCCAACTGCGGATGAAGACTTGGAAATATCTGACTTCTCTGATTATGAGGTGCTTAATACGAATGAAATATTAACAAGAAAAAGGAAGAATGATCCTCAGGAGTGGAAGGTGAGTGTGACGACGATTAAAAGAGCACAGTGTTTGCCACATGAGAATAAGACAAAACAATGTGCTGCGAAAGCTCCCAAATACATTGATTGTTCAAAATGCCGATTTGAGTGCACCTTAAACTTCACAGAAATTGAGAAAACTGATATTTGCAAGACGTTCTGAAGTTTTTGTGACTACAAGAGACAGAAAGATTTCATCCTTAAATGTGTGCAAGTCGGAAGCCCAAGGCGTAGGAAAATTGACATGAGTAGTAAAAAAATGTCGTTCTTTATCTAAAACATATTTTTTGAAGAATAGTAGTGGTAGACACAGAATTTGTGCAAGGTTTTTGAAAGAACATTATGTTTGATCTACAGAGTGTTCTATAATTGCCATTTTGTGGGGTGTCCATTTTTTATTATTGCAGAGAACTCTGTGTTTAAAACTCAACTTTTTATATGGGAAATGGCGAAGGGCACTGCTACACGTGGAACGAGTTGGACGGAAAAAAGAATAGCAGTGAAATTGGTTCCAAATTATATTATTTTTTTGAGGCCCTACCATCTTCGATAACAGAAATCACATCATTTTGCGATACATTTTGTTACGTTCCCATTTCGCATCTTGTTCCTATTTCTCCATTTTCCATATTCCAGACTTTCTCCATTGCTTTTTGCCACAATTTAAACTAATTAACACTATTATTCCAGATAAATAAAACATTTCACTCACCTCACACTTGTTAATATTTGACACTTTGCTGATCATGACGTATTTCGGTTTTGCGTTTTTAATTCACGTAGTTGCTGCAAGATGTCAGAAGTTGACAAGGCGCTCTTTCAGAATGAAATTTTTCTCATTTAAAAATTAAAATTACATTCAAATCACATTTGACATAGCACATTACAAAATATTAACACAGTAAAATGAAATAACACTTACAATAAAATTCCTCAACCCTAATAATCCTTTCCCGCCAGATTCTCCTCTCTCCCCTCTTTGTTATTAGCTGAAACCAATAAAATAACGTGAAACTTAAGAAAAAATTGTTTTTTCAAGTAATTGTTCGGAAACTGACTTAAGTAAGGGACTCGAGCAGAAGTCTTAAAACGTGACCGTCGCGCAAAAGTTTTCTCGAGGCACGGATTTATTTTTCACCTTTGAAAGCGATCAGAGCCGGGTAGCGGGATTTATAATCAATCTGCGTCGTGCTCTGACCTAGTAACGGTGTTTTGGTTGTGTACATCGGTCGAGCAGCCCAGTTTTAGGGTTTTAGAAAGGAAACCATTCCGTATACCGCGTGTTTCAAGAACCGCCACAAACATCTAAGGCACCCGCAAAGCACCCAGTGACGCGAGCACCGAACATCTAGTTCCTGAGACCACCTCCAGGATACTTACCTTTGATGCCGTCCACGACCAACTCTTGGACCGATACCTCCACCAGGTCAGGCGACATCATCGCCACAGTTCTGGAGAACTTGTGGCTTTAGCTAAGTGTCTTGTTCTGTACTATTTGTCGGTGTAGTTATTGTTGGAGCAGAAGTCTATGTTTGTTATTTTTTGTCTACGTACTTTTCATTTATTTTGTGTTAGGCGCTCCTTGGATGCAGCTATTGTAGACGCAGTAATGTTTTGGCGCTATACGCTTATTCTGTACAGCGCAATCGATTGGGCCAGGCCCCTGTCTCCCTGATAACTGTGAGCTTCGGCTAGTAAGAAGCAAGGCGTATAGGCGTCAGGTTTTGCACACACTGGTGTGTTGTTGCTTGCGTGCTGTCCCCCAAGGCGCGTTATTTTGTGTATTATGGCCTCAGCCACTGTTTTTTTTACAATTATTAGCTTCAGTATTTTCACAATATTCACATTTATTTACATCAGTCAAATTTTATTTGAATTCATATTCCTTTTTGTTTAATCATTTATCTACCTTTGCATATATTAAAATCCGTAATTCCGTTCAAAATCTCTGTTTTATTGTGCGAAAGAGTGGACCTGCCCGTTTCTTTCAGACAGCTTAGCTGCCACAATCTCCATTTGAGAGTGTGGCTTGTGGCGAGTACAACGTCGCTTAAGTCGACCCTCTGGTGGATGCTGAAGGCCATTACGCGGTCACCCATTACTGTAACTCCTTCTACTTTTGTTGCTGTGTGCCCTGCGGACGAAAAGACAACATCGTGGCGCTCCGGATATGTCCGGAGTCTAACTTTGCGACGCCTCACGTCACCTACAATCTCCCTGAGATTAAGAGCGAAGAACGAGCTCAAGTCGGTTTAAAAAGTTACAATGTGGTGGCCAGAACCGCAATCAACAAGTAGCTGCAATATTATTGTATACTGTTCAAGATACACATCACATGAAGAAGATTGAATTGAAATTTTTCGAGTCGGGTCACACTTATATGGAGTGTGATTCAATGCATTCCGCCATCGAATCCTCTAAGAAGTATAGAACAGCCTTCACAATGAATGAACAGTTGGATATTTTTAAAGCAGCCAGATCTAAGAGAGGTAAATTCAATATTGATAGTTATCCTCCGTAGGCTTAAAAAATTTGATTCTCTTTCAGGAAAGAATCAAAGGGAAGGGAAATATAAGGTGCATGTTTTGAAATATACAGATTCCTCCAATTTACAAGAATTATCAGCTGCAAAAATTGAAAATAGGAGCAAAGATGAGAATGGTGATTTAATATCCTTGCTGGAGACAAGATGTCTGAAATTTGAAGAAGAGCATCCAGATGTCTTGTTTTATAGATAGGACCATACATCCGATTATAGAAGAATCAATGTAACGGGCAGAGGTCGTCGTAGGTCCACTGTTGTGGAGCTAAAGCCAGCATATTCTAGTTTAATACTGTGACGAAGCAGTCTTCGTTTTGAATCATAATCTGCAAATTTCCTAAAAATAAATCCCGTACTAAGAAATCATTACTTTATTCAACTTGTCACACTACAGTTCAATTCACTTAGCCTTTTCAACCGTAATTCTGTTTCATCTGTTTGATTTTAACAAGTTCATCCTGTTAACTCTCTTAAGTTGCTAATGAAGTCATAACATCAAGAACCGATCCAAGTTCATTTCTGCAAAATAACAGACCATATCACATCCGTATTGGAATAATAATCAAATCATCGCCGTGTAGAAATTCTCCGTTCCGTATGAAACCCCAGTTAAGGTTTTATTTGAATTTCTACAACATTAGTCAGTTGAGGTTGAATTGCAAATCCCACATGATGATATGGAATGCCGAATCTAGACAAGAATAACTTTAGATAAGACCGCACTATAGCTTAAAATGAAATGTTACTTACCGTTTGGCAATTTATCGTTCTTTGTTTATTTTGAGAAGTTTTGTTCTACCTATCAAAGCTACTTTTGTTTATTCTTCTGTTTACCTACGTTTGTTGTTAGTTTGAATGTTCCAATAAAGAGCCATAATATCAATCGCCATCTAGCAAGTAATAAGGAAACTATGATTTGTGTTTAAATTTGAATGAAATATATTTACGGGAGGAAATGTTATTAATATGATTTGTGAATGATTTATTACTGTGTAACGTATGACTGAGGGCAACTTGTATAAATCTAAAGCCAATTTGTAATGTATTGTAAACAAAAGAGCAAACAACTCAAGATTTTAGCTCGACTCATAAGAACACAACAACCACAATGACAGTTGTAATTACAATTTATACATTACTCAAACTTTACGACCTCACTTACTTACATGAGGTTTAATATGCTCGGGCACCAGGATCTTCTTATTTTAAAAGAAGCAAAACACTGGAACTTTTATCAAAGAAAGTCCGGTTCTGAAATGTAAAAATATTTTCCCCAAAATGAAACCGCAGAATGAGTTTTAGGAATTTATTTTGATCAAAGCAATATGAATGACACAAACGAAACACTATTTATAACAGATTGACTCATCAATCTAATTAAAACAAATGCAAGGTGATAAATCATGAATCAAACAATAATCACAACGGATCAATTTATCATAAACAATTATTTAACAAATAGAAATTAGGTTTAAGAGAGATTGCGTTTTTTAAAAGAATTTAGAACTTTCAAAAATAAATTAGAAAATGAATAGAACAGCCTATTCTAGGCTCTGGGTGATTTCATTGTCGAACAAGCGCTTCGCGAAGAAGGTGCTTATTCAAACCCAACAATGCTACCGACCAGTCCACATTTATAAGAAATAGAATAAATCTGACAAATTCAATCTAGATCCAATTGTCTAGGCCCTCGGTAATTCCATTGTTGAATAAGCGCTTCGCGAAGAAGGTGCTAATTCAAACCCAACAATGCTACCAATCAGTCACATTCATAAGAAATAAACTAAATCTGAAAATCTAATTCAAATTCAGTTGTCTTATGGGAATTAGATAGCGTAGCGCTCCACAAGAGGGGTGCTTCCATTATCTGAACCCACAGACTCAGAGAAGTGAAGAGTGCATACTTAGAGTACTTAGCAGCTCTTGCTTTACATTGGAAATGCAAGTCAGCCCTATGAAATCCATAGTGCCTTTGTGACAGTAGAACGATTAAGTGTCGTCAGCGCCATCTCTTATCACAAAGTTGAAACATATTCGTATCGCCGCCATCTTGATTATACATATTTCTGCGCAATGGCGCTTTTATCTGTCAAATCTGACAGATGTCCAACAATTATAACCTAAACTTATTTAAACACTTAATTATGGTCTTGATAATTAGTCTAACACTTAATTCACACTGTTTAACTTAGTAAATAAAGTTACGTAAGTAAGTTTATCTTCTTTCACAAAATGTTTTAATCCACTATTGTTTGTAGGTTATGTTCACGGTGCGAGCACTGGAAATGTCCAACAGAAATACTATGAATGTTCGGGTTTCTGGGAATTAACCCTTCTTAGGGACAAACTGTAGGCACTAGCTTCGTCACAACTGTACAAAAATATGTATTTTATTCAACGGATATTTTTACATTGATGAGGTTGAGTCAAATCCAAAAGTACCCAACTGAACCTGTTGAATAAGAATTTATCAAGAGCGTGGTATGGATACAGCCTAAAATCGAACAGTAAAGCACTCTATTCTGAGACTTGAGCCCGGAGAATCACCTACTAAAGTTGTCCGTAAAACCAATGACCGAACCGCACCGTGAGAAACCTTTCCGTTTGAGTGGCCCCCGCACCGCCAGTTACAAGCAACCTCCGTTTGAGTGGTCCTCGTAACGTAGGTTACCAGAAACCCCTTTTGAGTGGCCCCCGTAACGTGGGTTACCAGAAACCCCTTTCTGAGTGGCCCCGTAGCGTGGATCACCTGAAATCCCTTTTGAGTGGCCCCCCATAACGTGGGTTATCAAAAAGTCCCTTTTGAGTGGCCCCCGTAACGTGGGTTACCAGAGACCCCTTTTTTGAGTGGCTCCCGTAACGTGGGTTACCGGAATCCCGTTTTTTGTCGACCGTACTGTGGATTGGTTTATCGTTGTTGTCGCCGTCTGTGTTTTTTCATCCGTTTTGGTTTATCTGTTTTTTGTGTGTTTAATAAATACTGTTTGTCCTAACTATACGTTTAAGTTTTTTTCGTCAACAAACCTTTTTCCATCCCGCTAGCTACCTGGCACAAACATCGTCAAAGAGCTGCACCGTATTGGCGCCTGAGCATTGCCGACCGATAGCAGCTTAAGCGAGACGCACAATAAGTAGCGTCACAGTACCTATCTCGAAATAAAAGAAGGCAGATTTGTTGAGGGTTTGCAATGGTGGACATATTCCTGAAGAGCTTCATCCATTGTTTTACAGTTTACCTACTACGAAAACATCTATTCAGGAGCATCTATCAGAACCTCATGTTGAAGAGAGTAGTGACGAGGAAGATTGAATATATATTTTATTTTTTGTTTGGAATAATTCCAATAAAACATTTATATATATATATATATATATATATATATATATATATATATATATATATATATATATATATATATATATATATATATATATATATAGTTTTTAAAAAGTTTTATTGTTGCTAAAAACTGTGCAATACAAGATACAAGCTTGGCTATGATAAAAGAACTCGTCGTTCTCAGAGATTACATGTGTTTTTATAATATTCTATGTCACATGATCTTGTGGAAAGTTTATATCTTAAGTCAGCATTTCTACGGGTAGTTGAACTTCATAATTCCTCCCGAGCATGTTTAAGCTCTATACATGATTTACAAATTTTCGATTATTCTTTCTAAATTATTCAATTCAATATTTGTTTTTTGTTGTTTAACTCTATAATTCTTATAATACTTTATCAATAATTTAATGATTACAACAAATATTATTATAATAATTATAATATAAATAATATAATAATGATGAATGTTATTCTCATAATTTTCAATTTCTTTAATTTTTTGCAACTGAGGGAATGAAATATTCAATTGTTGTAAAGGCTTTAAATCAATCTTATTTATTTTTGTATCAAATTTTTGCAATTGGTCATTATTCATTTCTAATTCTTTATAAGCTTTTAATATCCCATTAAATGTCCACTGATTCATTTTACAATCTCCATCATTGATTAATCTAAAAATTCCTTGAAAATTCTTCTTTATATTTTTATGCTTACAATTAATCACTAGTTCTTGATTGATTGGGGACATAATAATTATATTATCAGTGTTCGGGATTTGCATTACGTTATTTTTACTTTGTTGCTCAATAATTTCACAATCATCATTATTTTCATTAATCACTATATTTTTAATACAATTATTCATTTCTATACCTATAGTTTGACAATGATTCATATTACTGGGTTCTCTGCTGAATTTCTCTATTAGAATATTCTTATTGTGTTTTTTTATGTAATATGTAGGTTGTTCTGTCAATTTATATAACTTGTTATGACGGATAAAAGGAATTGGGTATAACTGGTATAAAGGGTAAGAAATTATAGAAAGTTCTGGTTCTATTAATAATATATGAATTTGTTCATTTTCTGGTCTACAATATGTAGTTATCTCGTTTACTTAGGACCAAATGTCTTTCTTGCCTGTGATTTGAATTAAATCATCATGGTCTATAATAGTAGTGTCTAACTTATTCAATGAGCAAATTACCAACATTAATTCCATATGTTCACAAAAATCCAGTAAATTTTGAATAGTAATCAACAATTTGTTAATTTTTACTTCCATATCAATCTGACTTATCCAATTTTATTCTTAATTAAAAGTATCAACTATAATATTGAGATTTTTTGACAATTTATTCTTGTTTAAATTTCTCTGTTTGACAATATTTGGGGAAATTAAATTTATATCGGAGCCTGAATCAATTATTATAAGGTAATCATTATATATAATCAAAGGAATAGATTTTAATTTTGAAGTCATTACGTATTTTGTTCTATCTCTGGATTTTCTTCTAAAAAAGCATCGCTGTCATTAGCTTCTATTTCGCATTCTTCAAAATCTTGTTCTTCAGCATCAGTGTTCTCATTTTGCATTTTTTCATTGTTATAATCTTGCTTAATTGTTGATGTTGACATAGGTTGGGTATTACGTGTCTGTAGTGACATTGGTTGGGGTTGAGATCTACGTGTTTCGTAGCTGTTTACTAAATTTTGTCTTGCGAACCTATTATATCCAGGAGCTGGTGGTTTGTGAAGACTGACTGGTTTGGAGGGAAAGTTTTGACCTGGAAATTGTTTAGGTGGAAGGTTAAAGGTGAAATTTGGGTTTCTGGAAGTGCTTGGGTTTTGTTTATTATCGTTTCGTGTCATTGGACTGTTGTGTAAAGAATTGGCATAACTGAATTCATTTTTTAATAATAAATCGCATTGTTCTAATGTAGAAGGTTGTTTCACAATAAATGATCCTTTTATAATAGGTGGTAACAATGATATGAACTTATTTTCTACAGCTTTTTGATTTTCCTGAAGAATAGCATTTTTTTGCTGCAAATTGTAACTTTTTAAAAATATTTTTGCTTTATATAGCTCAAATTTATCTTACATTGTTTTCAATGTGATCTCTGTATTCTGTTTGTATTTAGTTTCAAATAATTCTCCTAATAATGTTTCAGCTGACGTTCTATCTGAGAAGTTAGTGCTTAAATATGATTTTAATTCATCCCAGTTAGTGAATTTATTTTGTGAAACAATCTTTTTTGCATTATTTGTTAATCTATTTTTTATTAAATTACATGCAAATTCTTTTTGTGGAGCTGTTATTTGCAGAGTATTTGAAATAATATATGTTTCATCCACAGTTTGAATGAAGTTATTAAGGGTCGTTATGTCCCCTTCATACGTTGGGATCATTCCGACAAAGATTTTAATATCTTGTAAAGAAGTCATGTTGTTTTCTGTTACTGTTGGATTTCGTATAATATTATTGATATTATCTTGGACAGAATTTACGAATCCTTCGTTATCAGAATCTGACATGAATTATGTATGATTGCCTTGTGCCGGGGCTCGTACTCTTTATTACTAGTATTACTAGAGAGTACCCTGTGTATTATAAAATAGTTTTACTTACAAGAATAAACTTATGACAATAGTTTTCATTGCAAGGGGTTCTCTAAAGGGGTTCTCGAACTGTTTCTCGTAGACTGAAGTAGACGAGATGTGAAGTTCTTGAAGCTTGTCGTCTGGATTCTCGTGATCGATTGAACAGCAAGAGAAATCGCTTGGACGATATGATGGGACGTATGAATAGTCCTCTGATGGGCACTGTTTAGCCGTAAAGTAGAATAATTCTTCTTCAGATGTGTAGTTGTTGATAGATAAGGGCTTATTGCTATAGCCTTATATGTGTTCACTGTTACACACTTTATATTGTTGCGAGTAGCCAATTTTCGTATGAAAATACGACAATTAGATGAGTAACTTTTGTGTTTTTCACTGTTACAAACTTATTGTTGGCTATCCTACCGACTGCGCCAATTATGATGTTAGACTTCTTGAAATAGTTTTTAAAAAGTTTTATTGTTGCTAAAAACTGTGCAATACAAGATACAAGCTTGGCTATGATAAGAGAGCTCGTCGTTCTCAGAGATTACATGTGTTTTTATAATATTCTATGTTACATGATCTTGTGGAAAGTTTATATCTTAAGTCAGCATTCCTACGGGTAGTTGAACTTCAGAATTTATATATATATATATATATATATATATATATATATATATATATATATATATATATATATATATATATATATATATATATATATATATATATATATATATATATATATATATATATATATATATAACATATGGGTTTCTATCTCTTTATAGGAGAATGTTCTGATGTTCGGTTTAGGTATAACGCAGAGATTAGTAGAATGATGCAGAAAGACATAATCCATATGTATTATCTCAAACCCATCTTGGAGTAGCTAAAAATAATTAAGTCCTAATTCCAAAATTGCATGGAAATTAACAATTCTTGAGTATTTATCTAAATAGTGAATGATAAAAGGAAGTTTGAACTCTATTCATTGATAATTTTGTCATTGTAGAGACCAATTCAGATTTGTAAGCGAAAAAATGTGTTTATGCTCTATTTTCTCTGAATGTATATAACTGGATTCAATGAATTTTACCTGTTTATCAACAAAATGATATAAGTCATAAGATCGTTATGTACGAATAATGAATAATAAATTCTAGACATAAAATAGTTTATACACTTGGACTGCATTTTGATACAAAGCAAATGAGCTTCCGTACACAAGATGTTGTGCAGTGCACTTTGATTTTATGTATGACACGGTGCATTTTCGTATCCTCCAAAAAAGATAATCTAAATCCAAAACTGAATACAGCATTCAATGCATCCTGTTGAACGGCCATAATACATAATACTCGTACTCGATACACAAATAACTTATATTATAGGTCAGCCATCAGACGATCAGAACGATCCTGACTGGACTCCGCACATCTTTATGGCAGTCCGAAGTGTAATAATTTATATCATTATTTGGTTGGTAGCATCATTAACACTCAAAATTCTCTTTGTATAATCCTATTGTATGATTTTCTGATTCGAGTTGATGTTTTTATGTGTATTTTCTTGAGAGTAAAATAGTCTAATAAGTCACTTTCAGAGAAGGTTTTATAATATTTTTTCAAGCTATTTTTGCATTGCTCTTCCGCTGTTTCACATTCCTTAAGAAGCCAAAGTACTATCATTAGTTTTTGTGGTTAATTTAAGCATTTTAACATAGCGAGCGGCATCCTTCATGCGTGATGTAAAATCATTAAACAATCAATCTATATCCATTTGGTCACTGTATGTTAAATGAGAATTTTCTAAAAATATTTGATAGCATTCAAGTTATTCATACGAAACAATTACATTTCGAACTACATGATTTAGCGACAATTTGAGTCAGAGAATGAAACCTTTTGTCTGACTGGTTGCTTTAGGTCAGTGCATTATAAGAATGATGACGACAAGGTCCGCAATACACATAGTCCTTCAAGCCGGATGAATTAAGTGACAATAATATGTGCCTGAAAAAAAAATATGATCTTTCTTGTCTCGGCGTTAAGCTTATAACTTGTGGTTAACAATCCTGTGGATAGAACTTTTCTATTCCATTACGTTATTTCAACAAACTAAATTTTATCACGTGATTGACGAAACGCTGTTATTGGCTGTGGCGTCACTACGCAGTACGGCGATCAGCAGTTAGTGTTTGAGAATAAGATAAGTCTTTTCTATGGTTCTTTCTTCTGACAGTACAACGTCTATTCTTGTATGCGATGTGTAGTGAAATACTGTTTTAGTGATTTATTAATTTAAGCACGTTATATTGAGCAACTGAAATGTCTTAGTTGATATCCACTGTTAGCCTATAAAATTTTGTTGACACAGCATTCGATTGTCACGTCAAAGACATAAATAATGATCCAATATTAATTTGATGAAATTTGATGAATACTATTTCAATTCAGTAAATTTACAATTGTCATGTTACAAGAAACTAACCTAATATTTCGAATGCATACAAAATAATGGATGAAAATGTATATCAACGGATACCAAGTTTGTTACCTGTCACTTCTTCCGAGAGGCTCATATAGTTGAACGTTTTTGGAATCTCATAGCATTTCTAAGACGTGATGACTACACGAGCGGTACTTTGTTTTAGTCTGGAGCCCTGACTAGAAATCTTGAAGCTATTTTGTGTTGATCGTATTAATTCCGATGACAGCTTATTATGCATATCGATTTCTGTTCATGGACAATTGAAAATTTATATTTACATTGAAATGGTTTTCAGGTTCTCACAACAAGATAAGTAAGAAGTCAAACACGACACGCGGTATCACGCCTCTGATTTTTTGTAGCCTCTTTTTCCGTATCTCCTCTGTTGAGACATCTATGAACAACTTACTTGATTTGCAATGACTGCTGCAATCATAACCAGGTACAATACTATACTATTTTGACGGTTTTTCTTCGTCAGAAGTGCAGAGTGACGTCACAACAACATGGCAGCTTTTAGTGACTTTTTCGACCATTGTTGACATTGAAATTGTGTTTACTAATCACAGCGATTCCCTTAGCGAGAAAATTAGTGTCAATAGATTTTTGAATGTGCTAAGAGCTCAATTTCGACATTATTGAAAAATCGTGAAGGATTCTATTGAATGCTACGCTCATCTTTGCAATTATTCGCTATATGATTTGACAATAATATAGGAAAACAATTTGATACTAATTCAGGTGAGACACAAGATACGTGGATAAGTCAACTTGCACGGCAAAATCGTCATATGAAGAAGTAATTAATACGTAAAATATAAATGAATCGAAAAAACTTTTCAGAACTCATTTTTAAATAAATATGTTTTTTCACTTGAAAAAGGCAGCACTTTGCTGTTGAAACGTTGTGTTTCTAATAAATTACAGAACTTATACCCAATAAAACATATTTATTTATAAATGAATCGGTCAATTGCAGAGACCATATGAGTCAAGTTTTTTCAAACATCTTTTTTTTTGGTAGAACCATAGTCTGGATGATAGCTCCGCAAGTCAGTACTTCCTTTCCTCTTCAAACGATACTGCATAATAGTTGGTTATTGCTCATGCACAAGGCAGTGAGTTGAGTGGCTCTTGCATGCAATACCAGATGACGGAATTACTTATGACCGCGTGTAATTTTAGTTAGCATTGTGTGAGAGAGGCTATTTTGCGTATGAAAAATGTATTGAAGTGATACAGAGAGTGAGAGTGAACCAGAAGAAAAGAGAACGAATAATCCGTGTACATACAAAAGAAATATTATTGAAAATTCCAGAGTCAAGGGACAGGCATATTTCAATTATAAGGGGAAACAGATGGCACCTAGATCCACTGGCGAAAATTGCAGGTTTGTATCAGTTTTCACATTACATAAACTCTCACTTCGCTCCTCTCTTTTGAGCTTTTTTGCATCTATTCTATCCGTAGCTAGATCAAGCATGAAGATTAGGTGCTATATCTTCATCGGAGATGTGAAAAGCAATGTTTTGGTTATTTTCACCAGGATGATAGGGATTCATTCATTTTGAAAATGATCAGTTTCTCAACAAAAGATGAACAGGATATATATCTTATCCGCTTATTGAAAAGCTACAAGTGGGAAAGAGAAGAATAATGGCACACAGAGGCAGAATGCCTTTCAGTTTTATGTTTTATATTGCTCTGAATATTATCGCATACAATAATAATCTAAGGGCCGTTTGATACGCTGCATTCAATCATGCATTTCAAGGCCGGTTTTATTCAAGACCAAGTAAATTTACTTCTTAAAAAAATCTATTTTATCTAACAAATTCTAGCCAGTTTGAGTTTCTTTATATAAGAATTATTGGTGTCAAATAGTCGGCTGTCATCTAATGGAATAAATTTTATTCACTCTAGAAGTAAATTACCCTGCCTTCTATAAAATCAGGCATGAGCTAAGTAACATTTGCGTTAATTTGATTCTAGAATGTGGAAAATTTTTGTTATGTAATGGAAAAGATGATAGACTGATGAGAAATAAAGTTGAAAGAAAGAATATCTCTGGCATATTATTCACTACATTTCAAATTGATGTTTATCTTCAGGTTGAGGCCTGCAGCAACAAGTGAATTATACGATATGTACTATAAATAAATGTTGCTGGGATTCTTTTTAAAACCTTTTTGGACAATTTAGTTTGTTTGGAGTATATTTTGCAGATTATCCCGAACTTTTGTAGGGAAAAGAATACACAAGATATCAATTTTGTTATTCATACACTTTGAATGAAGCATATACTTCAGTTTTAACTTAGTCTACTAGTGGATTGACCGATATTTTTCCCTAAAATACTCTTATCAGTCGTTGAACAACGGATACTATTATTGAGGATAAATTAAACACAGCATAATTAAATATAACAATTGTATTAAATTCCAATTAAACATTACAATAAACCAATATTCATCTAATTGATCCACAGGGGCCGTCGGTCTCAGAGTGTAGATCTCATGTAATCTGAAAATAGAATATAACATACGCAAACTACTTGCTTAGTGAGGAGAATCACATCCACAAACATGGATTATTTACTAAATACCATCAACACAACGCAGGTTATATATTCAATACCATCAACACAACGCAGGTTATATTTTCAATACCATCAACACAACGCAGGTTATATATTCAATACCATCAACACAACGCAGGTTATATATTCAATACCATCAACACAACGCAGGTTATATATTCAATACCATCAACACAACGCAGGTTATATATTCAATACCATCAACAACGCAGGTTATATATTCAATACAGTTCGCGAACTAGGGTCTCAATCGCCAGTTCAATCCCTCGTTGCGCCAGGGAGCACTCACTGAACGTATCCCACGTTGGGCTAGGGAGCACCGTCAACTAGCTGTGATCCTTCTTACCAACGGATATTACATTAACACAATCACACCAGTACTACACACAGTAGTACTCATCAGAACATTCGCATACTCTGAAACCACCCACAGTGGCATCCGTCAGAGTATCTAGAAACAATGCTCAACACCTTTCGAACCACATGCCTCACTGGGCTCTCGGGAGTATGGATTGAAAGTCAAGCTGAAACCCATCACTCCACTCGCATGCGGCAGGTGTTAGCGAAACGTTGGGCACCTCCTGATACATTAAGACACTAAAGTTGGCAGGCAGGGCACCGGTGGCACGAGGCTAGCAAATCGTGCTTCGTTGGCCAATGCTTGACTGTCACTTCCCGTCTTAAACTCACACGGAGGACTTCCCTGGAGTGACTTAGGCGTACAAAAGGATAGTAATCATACAACAACACATAGGATAATTTGGGACACTAACGTGAACAACAACAACTCAACTCACGGTCACTCTCAAACTCTCTCTCAACCAACATACTACATACTCATTCAACTCACACACCTAGTAACTAAACTCATTGATTTAACTCATACCAACACACTGATTCAACCCACCCTTAATCTTAAAGATACACTAAAACACTGTAGAACTCCACTCTCCTAAATAATAACACAAACTGAGGTAGTCAATGGTTGTCGAACCGTTTAAATAACTTACGTGTTGTGTAACTTTCTAAAATATGTTAAGAATGATATGATTATTGATGTTACGTGAAACCTATGAAAAATATCCGCAACACTATTTGGTTTTGATTACCAAAATGATTTGGGAATTATGAAGCAGCAAAGATTTTAGAGCTTTGATGATTTATAGATGTTGGCTTAACGGATATTGCTTTGAAATATTTTTTTCTCGATTGGAAACTCTACTTTAAGATAAATTACATTCGAACGTGACTTTGAAATATGTTTCTGAATGAGAAGTCATTCATATTAACAATACGTAATACACAATTTTACAAATATGTTGATACTCATTTAATTGAAATATTTTCTATTGGATATCAATAAACACAAATATTGAGTTAAAACTGTCACAAGAACTGTTCACGAATGATATCCAATTTGATACGTAATTCAAGTATTAATACATGAAAAAAGTATAAATTTAAAATTTCCACATTTTAATTAGTTTATATAAATAAATACCAATAGTAAATTTTTCCATCGGAACTAACTGACAGAAAATATCAAGTCTAATCGTAATAAGTCTACTATACGCTTGGCTAATGGAGTAAGTAGCGCCTCGATGTGGCAGATCTTAGAAACTCGTAGGTTTTAAACAAAGTTTGACATATTCGCTGTCACGTTGCAAGCAGGCGACAGTTGATGTTGTTAGTATTGCTAATATGAAAAAATAGTAAGCTATGGAAATAGATGAAGTTGTGGTAAAATATTAATTGTGTTGATGTAAAGATGTTTTTGAGAGAATGAAATGATTCATTCGTTCATAGTAAATTCATGCATATTGCTTTACCAAATATACTTTGCTAACTAGCGTAATAACAGGTTATGGGCTTAGCCATCCTAAGCTGCGCCTGCTAATTGTGAAATGCGAGAACATTCAAAGACGGAAAGAAGAATCTATCAAGAAATATTGCAGTGGATTACAAACAACGAGATACAGTAATAATTTGCGTAATCGAAGTAACAAACATCGAAATGAACAAAGAAAATATCAAATTGGAAAAATTAAATTCTACTAACTACCGTCATTGGGGTAGACGGACAAAAAGCATTTTGTTGAGCAAACAATGCTGATCAGCCATCGAACCAGGTATGAGGTCGAAACCAACGAACGAGGGACGTTAATCAAACGAACGAGCAGTAGATATTTTAATGATGAGCAGAGATGATGACGCTTTAGATGATGTAGAAGATTGTGTGACGGCAAAGGTAATTTGAAATGGATTGAAAGAAGCGCGTACTCAATCCAATTCTTGGGATGGAATGCTAGCGATGAAAGAATGTGCAAACATAATAAAACGCGAAGTGTTTGGACTAGAGTAAAATAACTAACAATAATAACACAAAAACATACTAATAAATCATTTATTCAATACGGATCGAATGGGATATGCAGAACGATCTTAATCCCTCTAGAATTCTTCAAAAATGATGCAAAATACAAGCAATCATAGTTTTCATGTGAATGTTCATACTGAATGATTTACGTGCACTAAACACTAGGTGTAAATGTTATTAACTGCTCCTGGACTAAGAATGATTTCTTCAGAAGCCGATCAAGGAGATATCGTCATCTTCTAATTCTGGATATTATAATTGAATAAAGTGTATATATATAACATATATCCATTTTATCTGATATTTCAATTTGTGCGAATTATCATATCATTATTCAGTTTGTGGATAGATGAACATTGATTCTGTTCTCACAACTGAGTGAGAACATTTCTTGTAGTCAGGAAGCCGACCACACCTTATGTTCCCTGATCGAACTCACGGTCAAATTGTATATGAATTAATCGGAAATATAGTGGTCAATGAGGTAACAGACTTTCTAAGTCTAGGATTCTGCCTTAAGGGTCAAAAAAACGGTACGATTGTTCATTTTGTCGGGGTCAACTTCCCTGATAGATCTCATGATTGAAACCAGTACCAATCGATAGTGAAGGTCAAATAATTTAGGGAAAAACCAAGGTGCCACCCCCTGCTCCGTTCGGAAGGGGAAGGAGAAGAATAGACAAAGATAATATAGGTGGAGGCAACATTAGGCAGGTAGTCTTATAACAGAAGTTAATGATGCTGAGTAAAGAAAATCTGACGTGAACATCACGTGACTTACTTGTACGTCATTGGATATATATATATATATATATATATATATATATATATATATATATATATATATATATATATATATATATATATATATATATATATGTATATATATATATACATCCCGCTATCAACCCTGCGTCCATGTATTGGCGTTTTACATTACATTGAACGTCCGGGTGTTATTGTGCGTCCCGTATATGGACGTCGGATGACAAACCCTTAAAACTCTAATAACTCTTGGTACAATTATCGAAACTCAATGGTTTTCAGATAAAATGTAAGATAAGTTAGCATAGAAACATTTCTACGTGTGCCTATATAAAGAAAAGTGATAATTCAAGAGTAGGAGTCCAAAATAAAAAATTTAGATGAACGTTCAAAGACTTCATTCTGAAAGTTATCCAGAGAGCTCAGTTTGACATAATTCCGCTAGGTTCGCTATTAAAATTAAGTGTATATTGAAACTGTATATTCAACTTTCATTGCTTCAACAATCCGAGCTCCGAAGAAGTGGCAACAATGTTTTCAGCTTGCAATACCAGATTATAATTTTGTGCAGCGAAACTCCTATAATTGAAACATTATAAGTAATCAAATTTATGAATTCAATTTAGGTGTAAATGATATACGAATGAATTAAGTTTCAAGATAGAACAAAACATAATTTTTTAAACCCAAAATCAATATTATGCTTATTATTATAAATACATGATTTGTTTTTAGCGTATTTGTTCTCGTAGTTGTGTAAGTCACTTATGAAAAAGTAAATATTCGAAATGTATATTATAGAATCATGTACGTTGGAAGTTTGAAAATATGATCATAATATTGATGGTAAAAAATCATATTTTGAGAGAAGAGATTTCAAATATTAATGGTTCAAAATGAATAGATCACGTTTGTCAAGATTTTTATTTTGTAAATCTATACAATGTGAATTCATAAAAAAATATGCTGTGGCCACACAGTACTTCCTCGACCATAAATTAGATGGCTAGTTTCTTAGCTGTATCATGAACTCAGAGTATCGTATCAATTTAATGCATATTTCAAAGTGACAGCTGTCGTTGTCAAAGTGACAGCTGTCGTCAAAGTGACAGATGACGGTTACATGAAACATGAAACTACTATTTCATTTTACTCTAGCCATATGTTCTATGTCCAGTTGCTTTAGTTGATCCTAAAATTGGTATTATCTGGTTAAAATGTAAAAAAACAATCAACAATCAAGAAATTTATTTACTTTGGATTTCTTTCAGGCTTATCTTCTTGTCTTGTTCATGGAACTGGACATATGGTAATTTCTATTGCTCAGTTTGTATTTGATTTATTCCTTCATACATTTTATTTCAGATATAATTTCGAAGATGATCCACATATAGTTTACTTTTTATTTCTCCTGCCTATATATAATATGGAAAATATTGTGATTGTGTTTATTTTGACAGTTCGAGATTTTGATGAATCCTCACGTTTTCGACCCTACTGAACCAAAAAAACTCGGTCTGTCTGAAAACACGATAACTTTAGAATGCGTAAGAATTTCTGACTGAAAGCTTAAAACTGATATCAAACTAGACATCATTCGAATAACTTTTGGAGAATAATTGACAATCGTTTAAATATTATCTTTGACACTCTTACTGGGATTATTTCCGCAGGAGCTACAATTCGATACCAAACACGATAAAATCAAATGACTTATTTTGGAACAACAATTGACAGACGTTTGTATGGGATGTCCAAATATATATGAAAATAATTCTAATTTCACATTCTGATTCTAATTATTTCTTCGCTTCAGAAAAATATGACGAATTTTGTGATGAAGCTTTTAGTATTAACAAATGAGCCACTATTAATTTTGAAGAATGTTTTGGGTGAATGCTACGCCAAATTATTCAAGGATCAATTTGATTTTTTTTCACATTTCATGATAAATACCACTGTCCTTAAAATAAACGCATCAATAAAGTTTTGGTACCACTGGTTGAAAGAAGCTCATTTACGAACTCAAACCTGGCTTTTTATTAAAAAGATTGAATATAAAATTTTAGTCAGAAATTCTTACGCATTCTAAAGTTATCGTGTTTTCAGACAGATCGACCGACTATTCATAAAAACACTATTACAATACTTTCCATATTATATATAGGCCGGGGAAATGAAAAGTACTATAAGTGGATCATCTTCGAAATAATATCTGAAATAAAATGTTTGAAGGAATAAATCAATTACAAACTGAGTAGTAAAAATTACCCTATGTCTAGTTCCATGAACAAGACAAAAACATGAATATATTATACTTTTCGTTGCAATATATTGGTAGTATTTATATAAATACTTAGTATATTATAATAATATATTCTGCAACAAGTTTGTAATGTGAGACGGAGGCGATGACTTCGGTTCGCGAGTGTGGAATATGCTATTCCAAACTCATTGCAGACTATACTTTCTCTAACAAGATTTTTGAAACTCAGAAATATCTCAGAAGATACTTTCAGAATTATAAAAAGTCAAACGCAAAGCTAGAAATGAATACCTGAATTGTCAGGAAGTAACCATGGTAACCAAATTGACAGCTTATGATTCGTCGAAAAGGATGATAAAATGATTCAAAACGGCAAACGGAATTATTCTGAACGACATATTGAAATGTCATCTGTCCCAACATAATTTTTGCTCAACTGTACAAAGAACAAGGAAGTACAAGGAAGTATTGTGAAACCGACAAAATTCAAATATCCAGATTCTGATGTATATATCCGTTTTGAGCATTTCTGACTCAATTTTGACTATTTTTGGCTTGATGTCGGTACGAATGTATGTGCGTGACTCGCAAATCTCAAAAGCCTGCTGAAATTCCGTATTCAAGATTGGCGCATTATGGTTGCAATCATCTGTACCGGAAGTGCCCTTTACTTGAAACTTTTCTTGGATTTTCCGCATAAATCCGGAATAATTAGCCGTAAGATACTGAAATTCAGTATTTGAAATTGCTGTACGATAAGAATAGATATGTTCTAGCTTAGCCGGAAGTGCACTTCATATAACAGAATTTTCGAATTTACCTCATAAATTCAAAACAATTAATTGTAGAAATCTGAAATTTTGTATCAAGCACTTCTGTAACATTTAGTTATGCACCTCGCATCTTGATTGCAATCATCTGTACCGGAAATGCACTTTACTCCATATTTTTTTTTAATTTTCCGCAAAAATATGCAACAATTGAACATAAAATGTTGGAATTCAGTATTTAAGACGATAGTACCGTTTAAGTACTCATATCCTATTTTCATTGTGATCGCCTGAGCCGGAAGTGCACTTTACTTGAGAGTCTTGTAGGCTGTAGAGTATAGAGTATTGAAATTTGGTATTTCAGTCTGATGTAGCACCTGGATGATTGCCTACTATTTTCATAACAATAGACTGAACCGGAAGTGCACTTCAGTGGAAATTTATTTTTCAATTTCGCGCATAAACTCGGAACTGTTAGCCGTAGAATCTTAGAAATCAGTATTTATTAATGTTGTAGCATAAGGATGATGATCTATTGTTTCCATAGCAACCGACTATGCAAAAAGCGCATTTTACTTGAAAGATTTTTTATTCTTTCGGATAAATCCAAAACGATTAGACGTGGTACGATGAGATTTTGTGTTTGATTATATATCCAATGATATACAAGTAAGTCACGTGATGTCCACGTCAGATTTTTTATTATAGAATAAACAAACTCCAAAACAGTGTTAGAGAAAAGAATTGTCACATATAAAAAAAAAATCTCACATAATTACACTGTCGGGTTCAAAAATTCGTTCAGTCCAGTATTTTAGTCCATGGTTTACTTTGAACGTAGCTTAATTTCCATAGTGATTATTTTTAGAACAATTTGTTACTGAGATAATTAAGCTCCGCTTAAGTGAAACCGAGGACTGAAATATCGGCTCTAAGGGTCGGTATTTCAGTCTTGGGTTTATCTTAAGCAAAGCTTAATCACCTTAGTAATAATTGTTCTAACAATCATCACTCCGGAAACTAAGCTACGTTCAAGATAAACCGAGAACTGAAATACTTGCCCTAATGGCCAGTTGCACCACCGTCACTCAACATTGAGGGAGGAATAATAACCATAGTAACAATTGTCAATACAATAGTTGCCATAGATATTAAACTCTGCTTAAAGTTAAGTGACGGTGGTGCAACTGGGCATAAGAGTCATATGACATAGATGTATTTCAGTTTCATTGAAGCACTGATTCTACGGAATAATTGCCACAAAAAAAACAGTCTAGAAAGAAGAAGAATATCGAATCATATTTTACTTTTTACAATAAAAAAAAAAACAAGCTATAAGTGATTTTAAATCATTCATTGCTATGCAATTTTGGGTTGTTATTAATCAGTTGAATTTTACTCATTGTAGACGTGAATTGTATTTTTTTTTGAGCCAAGCATAAAAGATACGAAAAGTATTATTTGAATTTACATAAGTAATTTTAATCATTTTTAAGGTAATAGAAAACCTGCACATTCAGTTCATACCGCTTCTGTCTATCTTCAACTGAACTGGCAGTCATGATACATGATATCTAAGACTAAGAACAGGCAACACTGTCGGACGTCGCATGTGATGCAATTAGTGCATGAAATGAAACTTGCAGTATATAGGAGGACGTTGGATAACTTCTTTGTAAAAGGGAGCTGAACAGATATTAAAATGAAAGTTGTGATTGGGATGAGCTAGTGTATAAAAGTGATAGCTGAATTCTACGTCACGAAAAACCGTATATACACGAACAAAAATTTCAATATACGCAGTAGATCTGGTGGACGCCCGATGCTTTGATTATGAAAGGACGCACGAATATATAGGCTATATATATATATATATATATATATATATATATATATATATATATATATATATATATATATATATATATATATATATATATATATAAATTATGATATTAGACTTTTTGAAATAGTTTTTAAAAAGTTTTATTGTTGCTAAAAACTGTGCAATACAAGATACAAGCTTGGCTATGATAAGAGATATGATATATATATATATATATATATATATATATATATATATATATATATATATATATATATATATATATATATATATATATATATATATATATCTATGAGAATGAAGAAGAACTTGAGAAGGGAATACCCAAGTAAATGTATGTATTATTTATTTTAATTTCGAAATTAAAAAAAAAAAGTGAATTTAATGTTTTCATAGGCAATAAGCAAATCAGCTGGACTTGCACGGAGTGCTTGCACTCAAATACAGTGTCACCTGTGCCTATAGTAGAACAATGTATTTCTCTTATAAAAGCTCAAGAAATCACAATACAAAAGTTAACGAATGAAATTAAAGCCCTTTGTGATAGGTTTGATAGTGTGATTAGTGTTAGACTTGAAAATAAATCTGCTTTTTCAAATAACATTTAAGTTCAACCTTCTAAAAAACATAATCACATCACACCTAAAGAGGGTGTTGGGGTAAAATATACCGACAATATCGACTCAGCTCAAGCCACCAGTACTAATCAAATCAATCTTATTAAGAAACCGATGAAGAAGAAACCAGTTATTCGACCTGTCAGTAAGCAAAACAATATGGAGACTTTTGCATCGAAGTTGAAACTGAGGTCCGATATTGCTGATACTGAAGAGGTGTGTGACGAAGAAGTCTTCGTTTTGAATCATAATCTGCAATTTTTCAAATATTAAATACCGTAGTAAGAAGTCATTATTTTGTCATCACGACAGTTCAGTTCACTTAGCCTTTTTAACCGTAATTCTGTTTAATCTGTTATCTTTACAATTTCATCCTGTTAGCGTCCTCAAGTTGCTCTAGTAATTTCACAACATCGAAAACCGATCAAAGTTCATTCCTGCAAAATAACAATCCGTGTTACATCCGTATTGGAATAATAATCAACTCACCGCCGTGTAGAAGTTCTTCCGTTCCGTATGAAACCCCAGTCAAGGTTTTATTTGAATTTCTACAACATTAGTCAGTTGAGGTTAAATTGCAAATCCCGCATGGTAATATGGAATGCCTAATCTAGAGAAGAATAATATTAGATAAGACCATAATATAGATTAACATAAAATGTACTTACCGTTTACCAATTATGTATAATATTTCTTTGTTTATTTTGAGAAGTTTTTGTTCTGCCTGTCAAAGCTACGTTTGTTTATCCTTCTGTTTACCTGCGTTTGTTGTTAGTTTAAATGTTTCAATAAAGAATTATAATTTCAGTCGCCATCTAGCGAGTAATTAAAGAACTTTGATTTATGTTTAAATTTAAATAAAATATATTTAAGGGAAAAAATGTTATGGAAATTATTTGTAAACGATTTATTACTGTACCAAATATGTTTTTTATTTGACGGATGATTTTTACATGGACAAGGTTGAGTCAAATCTAAAATACTTAAGTGAACCTGTTGAGTAAGGATTCATTAAATTCGGGGTATAAATACAGCCCAAAATCAGCCAGTAATGCACTCTATTCTGAGACTTGAGCCCAGTGTATCATCCAGCAAAGTTAGAAGTTCAACCGAAGTCCAAACCGTACCGTAAGTGAACACCGTCCGTTTGAGTAACTCTCGTGACGTGGGTTACCAGAAACCTTCCGTTTGCGTGACCCCCGTGACGTGGGTTACAAGAAACCCCTTTTTAGTGCCCCCCGCAACGTGGGTTACAGGAAACTCCTTTCTGAGTGACCCCCGTGACGTGGGTTACAAGAAACTCCTTTCTGAGTGACCTCCGCGACGTGGGTTACAGGAACCCCCTTCTGGGTGGCCCCCGTAACGTGGGTTACCGGAATCCCGTTTAACCGTACCGTATTCATTTATCCTCGTTGTCGCCGTATATGTTTTGTTATTCATTTCGATTTAATTGTTTTTGTGTGTTCAATAAATACTGTTTATCCTACTACACGTTTCAGTTTCATTCGTCAACAAACCCTCTCCCATCCCACTAGCTACCCGGCACAAACATCGCCAAAGAGCTGCACCGTAATGGCGCCCGAGCATCACCGATCGACAGCAGCTCCAGCGGGACGCACCACCACCGCAATGTAGCGTCACAGGTGCAAACGATTTCGCGTACTAAACAAAAAAACAAATAATTATCGGCTCCAATATATCGAATAATAATGCGAAACTGAGATGTGCTGATAAATTTACCTGGCTTTACGTCGGCAAGGTGCACAAAGATATCAGTGAAAAAGATATAGCCGAATATCTATGCAACAAATGCCCAGGAAAGGATTTTTTGGTAAATAAAATCTCAAAAGAAACTTCAAATAATAACTCTTTCAGGGTAAGAGCAGACTTTGATTTACTGTCTTCACTGAATGAAAGCTCCTTTTGGCCAGCTGGCCTAATTATTAAAAGGTTCCAATTTTTTCGATTCCACAACTAATTCTGCCTGCTGTTCGACGCAAATTAGAACATCTACCAGTGAAAAGACATCCATAAATGTGATGCATCTTAATATCCAGTGCTTGAGGAATAAAATCGAACAACATCCATGTGATATTGTAGTTGATCGTATCCAGTAAAAGTTATATAGTGGTAAAGTCGTCGGATTGTGGATAAAAAAGAGGATAAAATAATTAGGTCATCTCCTTTATTGCAAACGTTTCGATATTTATTATATCTTCATCAGTGCCTGAGAGATAGGAAGTAAAACAAAAAAGCTGTCAAAGACAACATGTTCCTTCTACAGTGCAGAAACAACTTTAGTTGCACTGATGAAGATATAATAAATATCGAAACGTTTGCAATAAAGGAGATGACCTAATTATTTTATCCTCTTTGTTATCCACAATCCGACGACTTTACCACTATATCCATGTGATATTCTTTGTGTGACAGAACATTGGATGATGAAAGAGGAAGAGCCTCTACTTTGTATAAATAACTTTTCATATATGTCTGCATTTTCTAAAATAACACATATTCATGGTGGTGTAGTTATTTTCAGTAAGAACTATTTGGTCTGCGAAAATATCGACTATATTGGAAAACTGAATTTAGAAATATCATTCGAATTTTGTGGAGTCAAATTTATAACTAATGATAATGTTATTATTATTGTTCTAGCCATGTATCGATCTCCAAATGGCAGTCTCAATGAATTTAATAGACGAGTGAACCGCTGTCTATCAATGATCTTTGATCATGAGGAAAATATAAGACTTTTTGTGGTTGGCGATTACAATATTAATTTCCTGGATAGTGGAATGGATACCAAATTATTCTTGGATCTAATGGCCTCATATAATCTGTATCCTTGTATTACAAATCCTACAAGGATGACTAAAACTAGAACAACATGCATAGATAATATTTTCACAAATTCAGATCCAAATTTATTTGTAGCAGGAGTAATTGATTACTCAATATCTAATCATTTCGCACAATATATTATCTATGACGTAAACGACTTGAAAACTAATAATACTAAGGATTATTTTCGTATATTTAGTATCATTAATATGAATATGTTCAAATTCTACCTATCCAAAGAGAATTGGGAAGATATTTATAAAACTGATGATATTTTTGTAAGCGTTTTTTCATATTATTTTGAAATTTGTTTTCCTAAGTCTTACCACAGTCGTAAATCTAATACTTGGATAACAGATTGCATAAGGCAACGTTCAAGAGACTTGAAGGATATGTTTTGGCTTTATAACAATAACTTAATTTCTAAAGAATATTATAACGCTTCTAAAATTAGATACAGAAATTCATTAATACAAACTAAGAGGTATAATAATAGAAGTATTAGATGATGCTGAGTGTTATGTGCAATGAAGAAAACGATGTACGGGAATTCAGTCACAAGTTTATTATTCCTATCCTACTCTACAGTTTCGGTCCCACCTGGACCATCTTCTTTTTTTTTCCCACATTCTCACACTATTGTATAAATGTAGCACTCCTGAAGATGGTCCAGGTGGGACCAAAACTGTAGAGTAGGATAGAAATAATAAACTTGTGAGGTATAATAATGCTCAAAATATTGAAAAGTCCATAAATAATAGTAAACATATTTGGAATATCATAAACAGCAACATACATCTTTTAGACAAAAATAAGAAAGACACAAATGTAACTGGATTAAAAAATGATAATAAGGTCGCCTGTTCCCCCAAAGAAATTGCTAGTCTGTTCAATGAATATTTTACGAATATTCCAAATCTTAATCGTAATGATGCTCATATAAAAAGTTACTCAAAGCCTGCTTTGTCTGATATAGTGAATCATAATAATAATATTTTTTTAGAGCCAACAACCGAGATCGAATTAATTTCTGTTATAATGTCTCTCAATAATTCGTCTTCAACAGGAATAGATGAAATTCCGAGTAAACTTTTGAAGAATTTATTGAACCTTTAACCCACTGTATTAACTACTTAATGTCTGATGGAATTTTTCCAGATGCATATATCAATCTATCAAGGTGGTGGCGTTACATAAAAAATACCGTCTCAAACTACAGACCAATTAGTTTAGATTAGTTTCAGTATTCCATAAAATTTTTGAGAAAATTATGCTTACAAGAATTTTATCTTTACTTTGCAAGAATAAGATATTAATACCGGAACAATTCGGTTATCGGAAAAATTGCAGCACAATAAGTGCACAGTTTGAAAAATCTTATTAACATTATATATGACCATATAGATGCAGGAAGATCATTATCAGGTGTTTTCCTAGATTTGTCGGAAGCATTTGACTGTGTTAATCATGATAAACTGATTGAAATAATGTGTCACTATGGTTTCCGTGGAATTTTCGAAAAATAGTCAAGATCTTATCTTAAAGGACGACAACAACTGGTAATATACAATAACATTAAATCTGAATATAGAGCAATCGATAGTGGAGTGCCACAAGGAAGCATTCTTGGGCCCGTCCTATTCATTTTATATATCAATATGATCAAATACATCATCAGTGAATATAATTTTGTTGGATTTGCACACGACATTTCTGTTTTAGTTCCATTCTATGATATAAAAGAACAAGCAGCTGTACTATCGGATCTAATTACTGAATTATCAAATTGGTTCTCTTCCCTAGATCTTACGCTAAATGTTACCAAGTCTGTTGTCATAAATTTCGATTCATGCAAACGCAGCGAGAGTTTACTGATAAAATGTAATAGTCAATCTTTACCTCAAGTGGCGAATTCTAAAATACTGGGCATTAATTTAAATGAGAGCATGGATTGGGATCATGAAGTAAACATTATATGTTCTAAATTATCACCTCTTTGTTTTGCCATAAAAAGGCTAGTACAAATATCGAATACAGCAACTGCCAAAATGTTTTATTACGCAAAATTCGTCTCAATTATGAATTAGGGCATAATACTTTGGGGCAGTACATCTTCATCTTTACGAATATTCAGAATACAAAAAAATGCTGTTAGAAATCTATTTCGATTGGGTTTCAGAGAATCATGTAGGAATACTTTTATACAAGAAAGAATACTTACCCTTCCTTGTTTATTCATGTTTTCCTCTATTCTATTTGTGAAATCACAATCACAAAATTTACTGAGTCATGAAAATGTTCATGACTATAATACCAGGCATAAAAGCGATTTCATTGTTCCCAAACATAAACTGACCAAAACAAGTAGAAATCCAAGAATAATTGGTACCAAGTTATACAACAAACTACCGACAAACTTGAAGAATGTAAGCTCTCTAATACAGTTTAAAAAAAACCTAAAAATTTTTTTTCTTGATAAATGCTACTATAGTATAAATGAATACCTTGATGATAATAATATAGATATATTCTCGCACTATTCTAAGAGATTTTTTGTCATATGTGTGAATTTTTTTGTGTAAATTTTTTTATTTGACGTGCTACATATCGGTGTATCTGATCAATTGGTAAATAAACATATTATATTATTATATTCTCCTAACGGCGCGTTACACTGTAATAGTGGAAGCCGAGGTGCCCAACGATGTACCAGTTACCGGCCTGGTACCAACGGTGCACTGCATAGTACATTTGTCCAACGTTCGCTTACATCTGAGTGGGGAGATTGAGCTTCGGTTTGTTCTCGGCTTTCACTGAATACCTCAAATGCCTTGATGAACTCACTGTTAACAGATGCTGAGTTACTCGATCCGGGATCGAGTGTTCTACCAGGTCTGGGACCTGAGACGAATCTGGCACTCGCTTGCAAACCTGGGGTTTGCGCGTGAATCTGGGATTCACGATAGCGACTGGGACGCTCAATCCGAACTTTTAACCTTATTATCCTAGTCTACCTGCTTGAACTTAAAGTGGTGTGATTGTGTGTTGATGATGTTGAGTATATACCCCGAGTGTGGATGTGATTCCTCACTGAGCAAGGTAGTTTATTAATGTTATGTTTTACTTTCAGAATACATGAGATCAACACTCTGAGACCGGCGGCCACTGTACATCAGTTATAGATAAATATTGTTTCATTGTAATGTTCAATTGGAATTCAATACATGTGTTATATGAAATTATGCTTTGTTCAATTAATCCTCTAATATTACAAGGTTGATGAAACGACCAATTTTTTTGAATTTTCTAGATAAATCAATCGTATTCAAGTGCTTGATTTAATCCTGAGTATGGAGTTCATTGTACAAGACAAAGTCGAGGACAATACTCACCTGAGGAATTGAAAGCACCTAATTCATGTGCTATTTTAGCTATTTTTCGCACTACCGTATTATATTAAATCACAATAGTCTAAAAGTCGATTAATTAATCCTAGAATTTTGACAACAAACTTGAAACAGATCTTTTCAGTGAATTTACCATAGTAACAAGACTATCTACAGCAGTTGTTGAATGAATAAACTTGCTGTTAGAAAGATGAGTGAGAAATCTGATATTGATAAGGCTGTGGAAGAGATAACTGTAAAATTACACTGAGAAAAAGAATTATTTGATTCAAGACGTTTCAGCGTGCTAACTTTTGACATACTAATCCAAAATAAAATATATCAAAGCTAAATTTATGCTACATTCAAATACAAAATTGAATCGTTTTAAGTTTTCATATTCCAAATCCAAACAAAATTCCTGTATTTTGAGAAAATATTTCTAAGTTTTAAATGAATTAGAGTGTGTTATTTCATCAAAAAAGTAAATATATTTCAAATAAAATGCTGTTATCTCTTCAATTAAAATCAAAATATGTGAAAACAAAATGCTATTATTCATCCCAGAATAATATAAATGATTGACATGAATAGAATAAAACTTTTCAATCAAAAGACAATATTCTGAATTTAATTTGTTCAAAGCTCTGAAATGAATATTTGAATGCTTTTATCTGAAATTGAACCAACATTGATCAAAAAATTAAAGTGATTGATATAAGTTTTGGAAACAAAATTTGAATAAAAATTATTAATATATCCCATACTTCTCAACTGCTTAATGCGCTTGCGGAGTTAATGGTGCGGCTGCCCTCTCCGTTGTTTGTTTTAAGTTTTCATCTTTTTATCCACCATAGTTGATTCCGTCCAATAACGCACGTGTGTTTTTGTTATTGTCTCACATTTCTTACAATCTAACATTATTCAACAAAAATAAGTAAGTATAATCAACATGTTTTGTACAAATAGATATTTGGATGACAGAAGTCATTATTCAAACTCTTACAATAATTTTATGAGCATAACCAAAATATTTTAGGAAATTCTAGAAGTAAGCAGTCTGACGAATGAATTTAATACCTTGTTTGCATATACCAAATTGAAACATTCAATTTACATTAGTTCAAATATTTGTTTGGTGTCCAGACGTCCAGACGTCCTGCTTTTGGCGGGACATCCCGATTTCCAACAGTTTGTCCCGCATCGCGTGGCGTCTTAAAAAGTCCCGATTTTTTGAAAGAATTTTTATCTTATAATGTTGAGCTTTATAACAAAATAATTGTTCAGAACTGATTATCGAGAGCTGCTTATAGATGTTTGCATTGTTGATCACTTGTTCGAATTCGAAACCTCTGGAGTAATTTCAAGTTCCTTTATTAATATTATAAAAAAAAACCATCGAAAAAATTGCAATTAAGTATTGACACTTTGGATGCCATTTTATATGTGGAATGTTATTTGACAAATTCTTGTGAAAAATCCATTACCTTTCAAGCAACGACATCAATATTAAAAAAATGCACTCGAATGAGAAATATGGCAAAGAATGAGATAGTGCTTGCTATACATATTTTTTTTCAACTCATTATATTTGTATATTGTACTTATGTTGGAATTTGAACAAATACGTGTATCACAAATTCTTATTGCTCTATATAGATCGAAAATGTTTTGAAATAGAACTTTTGAACCAATACTTTTACGTTTTGGAACAAATATTTGAATCAGAACTTCAACGTTTTGAAGGTAGATATAACTTTATTTTCTATTTGCGCGCCGAAACTGCTCATTGTGCTTCTCTAGTAACCATTATTATCAAATGTAAGTATTGGTGTCCTCGTGTTTATTCATTTTTTTTTCAAATTTGAATATGTTTAGCCGACAAAAATGCTTGATAGTATTCGATTGTGCTGACTAGAAAATATTGATATCATCATTCAAAACTTGTTCACTTAGCATGGTCTCAGCCTATCAGCACAGTCGGATGCTGTCAAGAACTTCCGAATACTAAGAAGCATTTTTGTCGGATGAACATATCCATTTATTTTCTTGCATAATCTCGTTTAACTGAGTTAACTAAAAAAAGAAGTTCTTCCGCTTTTAATTTTCATTATTCATCAAATGCACAAGCTATTGAAACTATTTGTTATTTGTATGTGACATTCTTCTTTAATAAAATTATTATAGATTTTCAATCACTGTAGATTAATTGAAATACTAAACAAAGCTAAGTACAATATGGCCGACGAAATAATTGAAGAGTTGATAATATCTTGGGGGTTTCCTGATTTAATAAATATTTTCAAAAGTAATTTATTCTATTTATTTACAAAAAAGTGTACCACAGCAGTAATATTTACCTCTTAAATTTTTACAGCACGAAATCGATTCAAGCAGTCCAATTGAATATAATGAAAACTTAGTAAAAGAAATAATATCTAAAATTGGTTTCCGAGCGAAATTCTCAAAACTTTCAGAAACGTACCAAGCTTCAAATAAAATGGATGTAATTGTAGATACAGCCTCCAAGTCAGATATAGATGTTGCAACAACTGTGAGTATAAACAATGGTATGTCGTGAATTGTTCTTTTTGAAACAAATTTTCAGGATGCTTCCGGTGAATTGGATATTCAATCACCTTCGAATAGCACAAGTACTTAAGACACCAGACACAGATTTATATAAATGATGACGAACTAGCAAATGCATACAAAAATGACACATAAAAATTGCAAAAATTTCACGGCAAGCAAAAAATGCTTGATGCATTCAACTGTAAAACATTCCATTTTAATCTAAGAACTTTCCTCGACTTGACAACGGCTGGTCGTCATGTATTATTTGAGTTGAAGCAAAATGATAATAAAATGACTCGAAAACTCAGAAATCTGCTCCTTGATTCAATTATTAATGGAGTTATGCTCAGCACTGACGGGCATTTATATTATATACTTTTATTTTTCCTGTTTTTATCTGAATATTTTTATTATTTTAGAGATAGTCTAAAAAGTGACGATTTTAGAACATTATCAGCTAAAATCATTCTATTATTCCTATCGGAGTAAGAAGGAACATACTTTATATCAAGAATATCAAATATTGGAAATTCACAAAAAAAGCGATAAATCCCAAAGGTAAATTGGTTGATAAGTATCGCAATTTAAAACACATGTATATATGTGGCAAAACAAGAATAAACGAGTCTTCTGCAAGTGATCTTACAGTAAATATAACTGGTAAATTTAAATAAGCATCATTGTTGAACATATAACTTATCACATTAAAGAAATTATTAAATGACGTACTGGAGTATGCTGAATGGCTTGAAGAATGGAACACTCCGTGGGAGGCAGTTTATGAAAAATGGGCCAAAACAGTTACCATGCGACGAAGAGACAAGTCCAGTACAGTAAATTATTTTTTAAAGGAGTGGCCGATATTGAATTGAAAGAAACTTTGCACCAAAACTAGTAAGTTGATTAGTAAAATTAAAGATCGATCAAAATTTTAACATTATAAATTTCAGATTGAATTGGATTTTAAATCTTTGTATCCAAATTGTGAAATGAATATGTTACATACTTTCAGAGCTTGAGATGATTTTTTCGACAAAATTGAATCTCAAAATGTATCTAGTACAATGGCAGACACCGGTAGTACTGAGCTGCTGAAAAAATTAGAATCTGATATCAGCTAAGGTAATATAATGAATATATATAAAGAATAATTATAATTTGCAAAACTATTTGTATGTTAGACAGCAAAAATGTGATTCAATTCGCTTGTCTTCTTATTCTTTTTCCACCAAAAGCAGTTACGAGAAATGAGAAAAAATATTTGAAGCCGAGTATCATTGAGTGCCAGAAAAGTCTTATTAATTTAGTGACAGTAAGTAATACTGATGTTAGTATTGTAAAATCAAGTGACTAGGATCTTATTTATTCTTCCAGAATCCTGGAGATATAAGATTTTATGCCAGAAAAGAAAAAAAATTGCCTCAAATCACATTCAACCCTATATTATAGTCGTTGGTGCATCGTATGAAAGTATAACAGACTTTTATCTTGTAATCAAAGATACGTGTCACAAATGTGGAACAATCTTAGGAACTATTGACTTAGTTTTCAAAGCTTTTCACGTCCTGCACGCTGAATACCCACAAGAAAGTCAAAATATTCGGCCTCTTATTCAGAAGCTCCTATACAACATAGAAACGCTCTGGGATAAAACAATTCCATATGTTAATACTTTAATTCATGATCTACAGAATTAAGTGAGTGAAATAATGTTCTATTTTATATGTCCCGTTTGTAATTACAGATGTTATATTCGTAATCTGAAAATATTTATGAAACACATAAGAACGAGACATAACTATGGTTTGAATATATTTAATTGCAAGCAACTAAATTTTTCCCACTCTCTCCAAAATATAAATTCGTTTATAAAACATGAAAATTAAGCATATCAATGAAATTACGAATGAGGCAAACCAAACATATACATTAAGTAATTGCAGTAATTACAATCAGGAGGTGGAAGATAGGAATGTTCTAGAATTAACACCGGTTATTTCAGATGAGAAAAAGAAAGAACATGCAAACTCAAACGGCGAAAAGCTTTCTGCAAATGATAATTCTGTTGAGAATTTTGAGGATATTCTCCATAATTCAGCTTTAAAATTATGTTCAAAATTTCATAGCAATTATTCATTTTCACGTAATGTAGTTCAAAATGTGTTTAATGACTTTGTTGAAATGCTGGATGTACCATTCAATATTCTAAGAACAAGACTAACCTCGCTGGAAACTAATAACCTTCCTGACACACTAACAGAAAATATAAAGATGTTACATTTATTATCAGATCCATTTTCGAAATTAAAAACAATATTTGAGGTTTCAGTGTTTTGAAAATTTAGATTCATCCAGGAAACCGATACTTTCATTGACTGGTTACTAAAATAACGATAGAAGGGTTGATTCTCGTATTATTTTGGAGAAATATGAGTCTTATAGTCAATATGTACGAGTTTTTGGAATTACCAGGGATATTTGATATAATAAATCATTACTTTTTACTTGAAGATCGTGTCCCGATGATATGTATTGAGAAAGGAATAGTCTGAATTCGGACGAGCAATGATCCAAAATTATACCGATTCGAATGCCACTGACGTTTCTATATATTTTATATCATTTCTAATGCTAAAATACAAAATTACAATGAGATCACGAACTTTCAAATATACAAGAAATTTTAAATAGGAATACTGATTATGAAAATTATTTTTTCCAGAAGAGAGGCAATCTTACTGATATAATTAGCTCATAATCAATTTTAAAACCAGATGATACAATTGAACAAGTAATAATTAATGCAGAAAATTTATAATAACATACCGTGGGGCACTCCAATAATTGAGACAATCCATAAAAAAATATGTCCAAATAATGCTAGCAAAATACAATAAATTGTCACATGTTGACTACAATTATTATTATTATTATTATTAATCTTTTTAAATCTGTTTATACCCTTTCGGGTGTCTAGATTGTAATTATTTTCACTTTAAGTTATTAATCAGTTCTTTCCACTCTTGTCTATTTTGTGCTATTCTCTTTGCTTCATACCAGCTGATGTTGTTTCTGTGGAGAATTTCATTTATGTTTTTTCCCAGGTCTTCTTTGGTCTTCCTCTTTTTTTCTTTCTTGTGGTTCTTGCTTTCCGAACTTGCTTCGTCTGATTTTCCTCTGGCATTCTGACTAAGTGACCATACCATGAAACTTGTTCCTTCTCTATGGTCTTATGTATGCTCTCTATTTCTAAATTATCACTTATTCGTTCGTTTCTTATCCTGTCTATCCTTGTAACACCTTCAACTCTTCTTAAGTATCGCATTTCTGATGCTTATACTTTACTTTTCAGTCTCTGCTCGAGTATCCACGATTCACTTCCGTATATTAAAGCTGGTCGATATACAGTTTTGTATAGTGTCATTTTTGTATTCTTGGGTACTTGCTTATTTCCTAGTACCGCTTTATTGAGTGCATAGTAGTTTCTGCTAGCTGCTTGTATTCTTTTGTTGATTTCCGGTTCCATATTTCCTTTATTATTTATTGTTGCTCCTAAATATGTACAGTCTTCTACTTGTTCTATTTCGCATCCGTTTAACTGTATATTAGTGATTATGTCCTCTTTCAATATCACCATTACTTTTGTTTTTTTGACATTCATGTTCATGTTGTGTTCTCTCAATTCCTTGTTCCATACATTTAAATAATATTTCATATCTCCCTCATTCTCAGCCAGGACTGCTAGATCGTCTGAAAATGCACACTCTGCTATTTTCGTTACGGTCAACTGGCCCCATGTATTTAAGTTGTTCTGATCTTATTCCATCGTGTCCCGGAGCTTTTCCGTTTCTTAGCCTATTTAATGCCAACTTCATCTCTTCTTCTGTTATATTCTCTGTTCTTCTGTGCTTGTTGATGTTCCCGCATTGCTGGATCTCCTCTTTTTCATTGTCTTTGTTAGAGTGTTTTTCTTCCAGCAATTCCTCGAAGTGTTCTTTCCACCTTTCTATTATTTCCTCGCTTTCTTTCAAAATATTCTCTTGTTTGTCATATAGTTGTCCTAATGCACTTTGGTTTCTCTTTTTGCTGTTTTGCAATGTGTTATACAATAATTTTTAATTTTCTCTAAAATTATCTTCCAACTTATTTCCAAACTGTTCCCAAGATTTTGCCTTAGAAATTTTGATAGCTTCTTTCGTTTTTTTCTTTTGTTTTTCGTATTCTTCCTTATCTTCCAGTTTTTTTATATTGCGGAATATTTTCCATTTCTGCTTCTTCTTTTCAACTTCTTCTCTAACTTCTTCATTCCACCAGTGTGTTTGCTTGTTGTATCCTGTTTTCCTGATCACTCCGCACGCTCTTTTTGCTGCCTCTTCTAATATATATTTAAATGTGCTTACATTTCTTCTACGTTATTCAAATCTGGTCTCGATGTGCTGTTTATAAGTTCACTTATGTCTTCTTCGTAGTTCTCTCTTGTTTCCTTTTCCTTCAACTTATCTACTCTTATTTTCATTGTATTTTTCTCCTTCCTGCGTGTCTTTTGTTTTTGTATAGCTTTGTTCATTACTCTTATTTTTGCTATCGTTAGATAATGGTCGCTTCCAATTTCATTCCCTCTCTTCACTCGTACGTCATTAACATTCTTTCTTTGTGTGCTGTTGGTTAGAAAATAGTCTATCAGTGATCTTTCGTTCCTGCTTCGCACTTTCTGGTATATTTGTGGATTTCTTTGTGCTCGAAGATCGTGTTTAATATTATCAATCCATTTATGATGCAGAAATCTATCAGTCTGTTGCCGTTATTGTTCCTTACTGGCTCACCATGAGTTCCCATTATCTCTTCCAAACCTTTATTCTTGTTACCCACTCTTGCATTAAAGTCCTCCATCACGTGTATAGGTTCTATTAATTTTTCAAGTTCTAACTGTAGCGTATCCCAAAAATCATCTTTAGTTGTTTTGTCCTCGTCTTCATTTGGTCCATATATTATTATTATACTTGCTTTGTATCCCTCAATACCTTCTAGTCTTATAGTAAGTATTGGATCATTCACCCCAACCCATTCCTTGATCGAGTGTTCTATTTTTTTATGTATTATGCAATCCACCCCAGTTTTTGCTCTTTCATTTACATCGACTCCGCTATATATTAGTGTATGATCATTTCTTAGGCTTGTTATTCCTTTTCCTCTTTTTTTTTTTGTCTCCGTCATTGCTAAAATTTCTAACTCTGCTTCTTCGAACTCATCTATTAATTCTTCTTAGTTCCACGTTCCCATTTGCAATATCCTTTGTTTCTGCCAGTTCGTTTTTATTTGATCCTTCCTTGTTGTTTCATTTGCTGTTCGTTTTTTGAACTTTCTTGTTCACTTCTCCATTTTCTTGATGAATTCTTAGGTCCTTGCTTATTTGCCTCTACTTTGTTTTCCAGTGCTGTAATTCCTTCCAGTTGCTTGCTCCAGGTATATAGTATATTATCGATTGTTATCTTTTGATAACCAATTTTTATTCTTCTTCCTTTTGCCTTCTCTTCTTTCCCGATGCTTCTTATTTCTCTTTGAATTGTCCTTTCTTTCCATGTTAAATCATTATCTATGAATATATTTGTCTCTGCTAGTTTATTTTTAGCTTCCATAATCTTTTGTTTTTCTTCCCAACATGCTAATTCAGTTTTTATTATTTCTTTTCCCGTGTACGTATTCAGAGTTATGACTTGTTTGATGTCTGCCTTGACTTGTAGCTTTTCTTCTAACCAGACTTTAATTTCTTCCCTTGTTCCCTGTTTCAACTTCAAGCCCTTTATTACTATGTTGTTCTTCCTTTTTAGTCTTTCTTCCTTTTCTATGTTTCTCTCCAGATTCTCTATTCTTTCTAATAAGTTTTGTTCTTCTCTCTTCCATGCTTCATCTTTCTTTTCCATTTCTGATTTTATTTCCATTATCTCTTGTTTTAATACTTTTCATCCATTTTTTCCAGCATTGTTCGCTTCATATCCTCCAATTCCTCCATTACTCTATCTTCTATTCTGTTTTCTCCTGATTTATTGGTATTTTTTCCGTTATCTCTCTCTTCTGTTTGTCTTTCTTGTTCTTTTTTTCTTTGTTCTGGTGAGCGAAGTACTTTTCTACTTTTTTTAAATATTCTTTGATATTCTTCTTCTACTTCTCTTGCTCTTTTACTCATTCCCAAACTTCCCTTTAATAGGAACACTCTATTTAATCTTTCATTTCACGTTTTAGTTTAAATATTTCAGTCTATCTACCACTAACTACTTTCAACTACACCACTGGCTTGCGCTCGTGCCCTGACCGCTACTTATGGCCTCTAAGGTCCACACTTGTCACTCGTTCAATGTCAAAAGTTTCACTGATTTTAAACTCTATTTTAACAATCAAACACCTCCGTACGCACTCCACTTTATTTACACCTCTTTACACACTCTTTATCCACTCAATTAACATAGTTTGCTTTCCAGGAAAGCGATAAGTCCCGCACAATTCGAGATTATTATCGGCCACCACTGAAAACACGTTAAACGTCAATTAAAGATCTAATACTACTACAATTTGAAGAATATTTTTGCTACGCGGAAAACAGTCTTGTAAATGCAAGAGTTGTTGGGAGACTGAATGTCTGCCGGAAAAATAATTCAACAACCAGTAACTACATTACCAACTATAACAAATTACCCTATAAAAAACTAAACTTGTGAATACCCCGCGAACAAAACATAATTTAAATTGTGAGATTTCAATTTTCTCCAGAACATCTGAATATATACTTTCGAATCGTGACTCTCGAGTTCTTTCTCATCAAAAACTTCATTTCTCATGCGATAGCCCACAAATTTCACAGTTATTGGCCGACACTTTTTGTTCATGTGTTTGCCTATGCGATGAGATCTATCTATATCATTTGCTGTTTTTTCCCCTTCAAGTTTATCACGACATATATTCATGACAAAATCATCGACATACTCATTTGCCAGTTCCGGTAATCCAAAAATATGTAAATTATTCTAGCACATATATTGTTGTGGATCACTATTTGCACTCTCATAACTTTCACAAGCCAATTTCATATCAGCGTTTTCTTGTCTAGCTACCTTTATTCTACTTCCCAATATATTATTTTTTCACTGAATACTTTCTGCACAGCCTATGTCACCTCTTTCAAAATTAACTCTACAAACTCCTTATTAGAGCTTGAATTAGCTGATGGATTCATTATCATTTGAGTGGTAAAAATGTGATCATCTCAAAAAAACATTTTTATCATTTGGGGAATTTAGATAGAACACTCGGTATAGTTTCACAAATAACTTTTGATAAAAATCTTTATTGCAATTTCGGCAACTGAGCCATCATCAGAAGATACAATAATGTCAGGAGTTATAAAGTAAAAGTTGCAGATTCCAGTTATAATGCAGACAGTTTTATTATAACACTAAAATATCGAGATACAATAAGGAACACAAATAATACAATAATATAGCACAAGATCCGTGTGCATGGAACTATGACTTTAGATTTTACCGAATTCAAGATCTTTTTGCACCAGACTGACACTTGACACATACTACTTTTTATTCTTTTCATAGCACACTGGATATCGCTATATAATTGCGCAATATTTTGCTCTCATGAACTTCGTATTCCCAACAAATAATTTATAAAGTAGGTGTTATTTATATATATACAGAAGTAGATCAATAAGAAAAGTAGGGGTGTTATTGGAGAGGTCCAGAGATTAACACTTCAAAGAGCGGTGCGTCCACAAGATCTAACTGTTCGTTCATCAAGGGTTGATTGTTTCTAACAGCTCTTTCAATTTCATACGCTTCTAGAAAAGTAAATCTCTGGGCTTTTTTTTCAAAATGTAAAATTTCCAAATTTTCAACATCACAGGTGTGGTTATTGTCTAATAGGTGTTTTGCGACATTCGAAACTATAGCGGGTGCTTTATTCAAATTCCTCATAAATTTAAAATGTTCCACTGAGTGCCAACAGCTTTCTCAATTAATTTTATTTTGTGACATTTCATTTTGACCACATTCATCTTCATCACCTGAAATCATTTACTGTCAATCATCTCTCCTAATTGTTTATTTGTTCCTTACCTGTTAACCCTAATTCATTGCTTTTCGACCATCTGTCAGATTCGTGTGTTCATGCACCATGTCCCTCTAGCGTAAACTATTGTTACCAGCATTATTGTGTCTCGTCTGCAACCCTCTTAGCGTCTCTGTGTTCTTGGTGGATGAGAATTGGAGTTTGAAATGCGTCTTCTTTTCTTATTGAACTAATAATTAGAAAAACCGTACTTAACTTGAAAACAGACTTAACTTTGTGAAGGCCTTTCTAACGGCCACTTTTAAATTAGTGAGTGAAGAGTTCATATCAAATAGTGTTCGGAAGTTTATCAAGAAATTTTAGTGCCAAATTGATTACCGGGCCGAAATTTCTCCCACGTTTTGTGGATTTAAACTCTCAACGTTTTTTTTGAACTTAGTTCAGCGGAGATTCTCCGGATTTATTTTGATAAATTTCTTCAAGCTAAAAGCCGATCAACACCTCAAGGTAAAAGAATTATTCAAGTTACAGTCATTTATTTTCCACGTTAAAACTTATTTGTTACATTAAAATCATTAAAATCACACTTTGAACATATCACAAATTAAAACTCAATTAAATTAAAATCATATTAATCAATCCCGCCATCGACGAAGCGCATTTCAGGCTCTAATTGGTACTCCTTTCAGGCTTTTTGTTTCGTACCCTTTTCGTTGGGTTTTTCGTCTACGTTGCATCATTCCCATTTGTTCCTGTACCATTTTCATCATTCTCGTCTTCTTGGAGCCATCGTTCAAATTCACCGACCATCTTCGTCCATCTCCGTGTCTGTGACGTCATCTTCGACATCTGTGTGCTTCTCGAGGAACGACTTGCCGCCATCTTGCGATCTCGTCATCGTCCCGATTTCCCGCTCCGGCGCAAAGCTAAGCACCATTTATTTTGTTTATGCTCCAATTCATTACATATTTTATTTATTACGTTATTGATTTTGTTCATTGCTTGATAATACTACTACATTGGGTGAAACCTTCTGTGATACCAATCAAACGGGTATTTAAGTTGCGTGCGTATTCAGCTTTGCTTACGTTGTGTTATAGCCACACACCGTGCGACATTATAGCTTTTAGAGAGCAGTTAGGTAGTCTAGTTTTATTTCACGAGCGTAATACGAACACTGAGGGTACCTTCATCTGTCGCGTAGGTTACAGTACACGCTTAGTTCTCATTATACCGCTGTTTGGTCACCTGAACTCTAACCGCTATCGTGAGCGCGATTCTCGCGGGGACTGTGCTTGCCATTCGCGCGGCCTACCTAATTCTTTGGCCTACGCTTACCAAAGTTTGATTGGCAATTCCGAGCCCACCGTTATTGTAGCCATTGGCAAGATTGTGAATAAAATCACTCAACGCGAGATCACGCATTTTTCAATCAGCGCCCCGATTATTTCCTTCCCCCTTCCGCTTAGGTTCGGCGATCAACCATTCACTGACCCGAGGAGCTTCCAGATCGCCTGGCGCCCAACAAATACGAAATCCTCCACCACTCAAAGTAGACCGCACGCCGTCTCCACCGAGCTAGCTAGGGTCAATCCGGATAGGGGTTGTAGGAAAGTTATAATTTTTATCATTGGAAAAAAAGCAATGTTTCACTAAAAAGAACAAACTGACTTGAGTCATTTATAGCAAGAAAATAAAATATTACAGAGCACACAGAGAACACGGCTAGCACGGTCGAATGCTCATACTCATATGAGAATGAGATGAACCAATATGCGATACAGCAGGGTTTGTTGCTACTGAATTCTTGAGACCGGAAAAAGGAGCTAAGCTCAGCGCAAAGCAGCGTCGCCAATAGCCAGTTACTGCAAGAAAACAATGTTATCTTCACCGTATGCAGAACATAAATTAACACCGGAAATCATGCGCCTGTTCCCATCCCACCATATTGGATGTCCGTGCACAAAACAGATGTGCTTCGCTTAAAGCTAGACAAAATGCTTCCCGAGGGCACAGTAGAAAAATGTGAGTGTGCTTGGGCTGCGCCAGTTTTACTTATTCCCAAGAAGAATAACTCTACTCGCGTCTACATAGATTACCGGCGTCTAAACGCCATCACAGAGAGCGACTGCTATCCGCCGCCTCACATAGATGAATACTCTCTAAAATCTGGCTACTACCAAGTCGCGATGCATTCGGAGACAAAACAGCAATCATCATCTGGTGGTGGGGAAAGAGTGTTGCGCGAGTATCTAGATGCGCCGATCGCACGTATTGTCGAGAAGGAAGCCAACACTTCTAGCCAGGAATGAAAAAGTATGTGACAGAATACGTTAAGAACTGTGTGGAATTTTAGATATACAGGCCGTCCTATATGAAGCCAGTGGGCTTACTCAGAGCTCCACCCTCAGCTCGAATATTCGAAACCATCGCGGTCCATCTATTCGGACCATTGCCGCCATCTTTAACTGGGTACCAACAAATATGCATAGAGAAGACGTGACCATCGGATGGACAAAGCTTTTCTCCGTTAGCAAGGGCCACAACCGAGGCATGCGCTAAAATGCTAATAGATGAGGTATTCTTACGCTATGAAACGCCGCGCCGAGTCATTTCTGACAATTGCGTGGAATTTGTGAGTGCCATCATGCAATACGTCGTCCAGTGCATAAGAGCCGAGTAGATGCTAGCTCTGTGCTATCACCCGCAAGCAAATCTTTCAGAGGAGAAAAACAGGAATTCAAAGACCAAACAGTGTCAGTTGCAAATCAGCCGTTGTGAAGGATTGCTGTCCACCCAGAAAATTTTGTGTATAAACGTAATTTTAGTGTTGTCTCTTTCTTCTAAAAAGTTAAGTAAGTATGCATCTGTCAACTTTTGCCATCTATATTGTCATATTCTGTATCAGGTCACTTTCACATGAATTCTCTGCATTTTATTTTGAAATGAGACGTCCAATTATTGATTGTTTTCCAATGTAAGTATTTTATCTTCAGAATAGAACAATAAATTTTTAGATATGACAGTTTTACATCGAGGAATATTCAAGAATATTTAATATGAATTTTTTTTGCCAAGTTTTCTGTTTCTCCTTTAATTAAGAGACCATTAATGGGGAGGTCAATGATGAATTTATTATGAACGAAGTAGTCGTTAATGAAGAGAGCAATGATAAAGAGATCATCAATAACGAAGAAGGTGTGACTGAAAAGATCATTGAAAGGAAAGAAGTTGTTAGTAGAGAGGTCAATGATGAATGGGTTATTCATGCAGAAAACATCATTATTGGAGGCATCATTGTCAGTATGACAGAAAATAGCACCTGCAACAATAATTCTGCATCGGAAGCTATTGACTTAAGAGAAGGTAAGTACTGATGTCCAATAAATTTCGCCTTTGTTAGGAATTCTTTATGTTTAATGCAATTCTCAAAATTTTAGATGCTAGTAACGCTAGTCAACTGATGGAAGCTACTCCTCAAAGATGTGGTACAGATAAGCCTGAGCAAAATACCGATTATTTTACTACGCCCGATATAGATCAATATTTGTCATCAGTAGTTGATAATTTAGAAGAAGATCCTGATTATTCTACAGATTCATGGACTGGGAGTCCCTAGCCTCTGATCCATCATATAGCAATATAAGAGCTGAGCTCAACGCACGAGAAGTATCCATATCTAGCCCTAAAAAGTCTAGGAAACGTAAATGCGAGAAATCCAAGTGGTAAAACATTTTTCAAAGCGCGCTAGGAACAATGGTGAGAAGTATATATCCGTTTCAAAATCAGAACAACTCATGAAACCTAGAGGAATTGGACTTCCGTGTTTGGAGAATTGCAAGCTGAAATGTAATTAAATTATAAAATTGGAGACTCGTCAACTAATATTCAGAAATTATTGGGCTCTTGGAGATGTTCACAGGCAATGGGACCTCCTGGCATTCTGTATGCAGCCTATTAAACCATATTATCAATATGTCAGAAACCAGAACAAACGGCGGGATAATAATGCATTCTATTTTTATATTAATGAGAGTAGAACTCGTGTCTGTGAGCCTTTCTTCAAATCGACTCTTGAAATAAACGATAGACCTATTAGAACTGTTCGTAATCATCACGTGACTTACTTGCACATCATTGGATATATATATATATATATATATATATATATATATATATATATATATATATATATATATATATATATATACATATATATATATATATATATATATATATATATATATATATATATATATATATGTATATATATATATATATATATATATATATATATATATATATATATATATATATATATATATATATATATATATATATATATATATAGATACGTTTCGAATTAAGTGCTCTTCCGGCTCAGTCGATAGCAATCATAATGCAAGATATACAACTAGATATTATGAAAGTGCCTAATAAAAACTTAAATATTCTACTACTGATTGTTTATGCGGAAAATTCAAAAAGTCTGTCATATAAAGTGCATTTGCGGTTCAGCCGATTGTTACAAAAATAGAAGATGACTATTAAGGTATAAACAAAAAACATATCATATTATTTAATACCATTAAGGTAGTTGTCGTGCTATAGCGATAGCATCAGAATATTCCAAATTTTTGTACACTTATTAACAATATTATTATACAATTATCCTTGAGATTTGAAGTCGATTGACTATTTCAAACTTGAGATAAACGCAATTAGAATTGGAAATTTTAACATAGAGAGCTATGGAGAGTATACATTTTAGGCTGTAATTATATCAGCTTTGATTTTTAATGAAAAAACTAACAGTCAGATTCTTTTAAGAAGCTAGCTATGAATTGGTGAATATGTTTCGCGTATTTGGAAATAAAGAGAAATTTACTAACCATCTCATTGTTTAGATATGAGAACGCAAAGTTGAACATTTTATATATAAAATACGTGCCAACACGTTGAACAGTAATGCTTGGCAACACTGTACGTCACTCTATACATCGCATTGTACTATTCGAACTACAAATTCAAAGGTAAAGAGATAGAAATAAATAGTGAATAATGGTTTCAATAGAACAATATTATTTATGATCGACAAGATATATGATATATTTGGTGACAATTTATTATTTCAATATAATCTTTATATTGAATATTAAATAAACAAAGCACATAAAAGTAGAAAAAAAAGTATTATTGGCTCAAATATATGAGTATTAATAATAACAGATAAAAATAATATGATATGAACTTACATATAAAATTGCACTCAATCACAATCATTCTGTAGCCTAAAAAAAGAAACAATTAGCGTGATAACACGTTTATTTTTGTAGCTTGCCATTTTTTATCTCTGTTAAAATTTGGACAAGTCTTTGCTCTTCTTCCTCATCGTAATCTAAAACTTTTTGCTCAATAAATTTATCCTTATATCGCAATATTTCAGACATTTTTCTATATTGAGATGACAGCTAAGCACAATGTTGCCAAGTTATTTTTCCGGCAAGTACCCGTCAATGTTCACTATAATGTACGAGTATGAGATACACTCCCTGACAAAAAATTCAGTCATCCACTAAACTTATTCTAAAATTTTCTTAGTCTTTACTCATCAGTATTATCATAAAAATCTATATACTGAACTATCTGTTTTATGAACAAGTTCTGACAAGAATTAAAAGCATCTATATATTAGTTTGCAAGGCACTTTTTGTAGAACGCGAGACTTCACTTTTTGACAATGATGTACTACGACAACAGCCTTAAGATACTACAGCAATTTCAAATGCTGAATTCCAGTATCCTACGGCTGATCATTCTGGATTTATGCGGAAAATTGAAAAAGTCTTAAATAAAGTGCACTTCTGACTCAGCCAATTGCAATCATAATAAGATGTTTTAGAAGTGCTTAATACAAAATTTCAATATGCTATGGCTCATCATTCTAGATTTACTTCTGGTCTGGCCGATTCATACAAAAATAGCACATGACTATTCTGATACAACGTCAAGTTTAAATACTGAATTTCAATATCCTACGGTTGATCATTCTGGATTTATTAGAAAAATTCGAAGTCCACAACTAGACCCTATGCCAGTCTTAAATACAAAATTTCAACATTATACGTACAACCAGTTTTGAGATTTGCGAGTCACACACGTACGAACGCACGCACGCACGAACATACGTACCGACATCAAGCCAAAAATAGTCAAAATGGATTCAGGAATGCTCAAAACGGATATTTCCATCAAAATATTGATAGGTGAATTCTGTCGGTTTCACATTACTCACTTGTTACTTTGTACAAGTAAGTAAAAATGATTTTGGAATAGTATTCATTGATCTACGAGGAAAGCATGGAAAACATCACACTCTCTAGATGACAGTATTAAAGGTGTTCGAAATCACATTTCATCGATATCTAAAATTGAGAGCCACTACACGAGGGCTCGTTCATCGCGAGAATACATAGATGGTAGTAAGACAGTGGCAGACCTTCATAGATAATGATTTATCTCACGCTAAATATCTAATTTATTATCAAATTTTCACACAAGAATATAACTCATCCTTTTTTCCACCTTAAAAAGATCAGTTCGCATTCTGTACATCATACGGAAATTCTTCTGATACTGAAAAAAATATATATATCAATTTTTCACATTCAGACTTTCGCAAGATGTTTTCGTGCATATCTTGACTTGGCCATTCGAAAAACTTATGCCTTTCATTTTCACGAGATACTTATGATATCAACTTTCATATGGCCAAACGGCAGAAACGAGAAGAACGTGAAAAATTGATATATTTTTTTGCATAATCGAGCCCTCATTCCAAACCCTTGGCCAAGTGGATCACTTCTGCCTATCGTTTTTCGCTGACTCTTTTTTCCCTAAATTTCATTTCGTAAGCATGGCAGAGACGAGAAAATTGGATCAAAACAGGATTTTTCATAAAAATTTAAAATTAATTATTATTATGTTGGCCACACGGTCCAGCTTTAATTTTGGCATTATTATACTCTAAATATACATACTTATCAAAACTCTTGAAGGCAGAGAAAACAAAATGGGGCACTCAAATCTACGACTATCTGACGGTCTATATTACCTTGTCTCAAAGGAGAGGTATCGGTATTCTATTACAGGAGTAAACTCAGTGTACTTATTTTCACTGTATATGAAATAAGAAAAAAACCGGCAAGATCAGTGCTTCTGTTATATTTAGGACGAGAGTCATGGTCAGAGAGATGCCAATGAAATTGGGTCGTGTCTTCTTAATTTTATAGAAGAGAAGTCAAGATTAGCTACTGGTGATATTGACATTGTACTATTTTCTGATAACTGTGTGGGGCAACAAAAAAACCGTTTTGTCATGGCTATGTCCATGTATGCCATAAAAAAATACGCCAATATTAAATCTATAAGTTTTTGGCAACAGGCCATACACAGGATGAAGGTGACTCTGCTCACTCCATAATAGAGAGACAAGTTGAATGGTTTTTGAAATCAGGACCCATATTTGTGCCTGCCCAATACATAGCGATAATTAGAAGTGCGAAGAAAACTTGCCAACCTTATACTGTTCAAGAAATGTCTTATTCGGATCTCATTGATTCAAAGCATCTCAATGCACAAATGGGCAACTTCAATAACAGAATAAGTACTGACAAGATAAGTGATCTGAGAGTTATCAGAATCGAAAGGGGAAATTCAGGAGTCATCTTATATAAAACTTGATAGGCACAATCCGACTTTGAGCAATCAACTATCAAGTCCACTCGACAACGTCATCAAAGACAACTGAAACTAGAACCTCTATACAAGAATAGATTGAAACTTTCTGAAAGAAAGAAAACTGATCTCATGGATTTATTGAACAAAAATCATATTCCTAGGTGTCAAAATGATTTCTATAATAATTCATAGTTATTTTTGATGCAAAATGTCAAATGATTCCGTTATTTTTCTTTTGTTTTCAGTGTTATAATTCACTGCCTGAGTTTCTGAGTTAACTGATAATAATTAGTTTAAAAAATATTGAAATACTATAAAAATATCTTATCTTTTATTATAATTAAAATTTGAATAATGAAGATTTGTTGTTGTCATTTCTACAAAAGCATACGGTCAATGCTATGGAAAGACGTCATAACTATAATAACAACAATAAACCAATTAATGTGCCGGATATGGATTACAATATTAACATGAGATACTCACGGATTACTTGAAAATCGAGTAAAGTAACCGAGTATCACTAATAAAAGTGTAAATATTCGAAAATGGATATGAAAAAATCGGTATAATTGTCCATCACAACTATAAACTGCTATTCTGGAAATTATGGAATTTTAAGTTGTGTCATTGTTGAATCAAAGGAGCGATATCTTTTCTTTTTCAATAGAAATAGAGAATACAATTGCACACTTCTGTGATAACAATATTTCTGCAAATTCTTCACCTCAGGCCACGGTCTCATACACAGGTCTTGATACTCGCCAGTAGTGAGGGTATCCCTTATTGAAGCAGCTTACTAGTTATTGAAAATATCACAAATGGCGTTACAATCAAAGAAAATAGTTGTGCGACGGAAACAGAGGATATGCATTTTTGATGCATTAGAAAGAGAAGAAACAGCGAATCATTTGAGTCTGAATTGAACATTCAATTGAATATAACATCTAATAATAAATATCATTCAATATTCAAAATACTGACATCAAGATAACAATGGGTCATTTATATTTCATGATGATCAAATTTAATTCTGGCTTTGTATAAAAATTCTTACACAAAAATGGAGATCTGAGCTTGTACTGAATAAATATTCTCCCAAATTCTCAATAAAGTATTATAAGTGAATTTACAATTAATAACTACAATATATTACAGCTGTTAGCGATATTCCCCATAGGTTTTACGTAAATTTGATAATCCTATCATTTTAACCAATTTCAGCAAGCTAAACAACACGTAAGTTATTCAAACGGTTCGACATCCATTTTCTACCTTAGTTTGTGTTATTATTCAGGAAAGTTGAGTTACAGTGTCTTAGTGAATCTTGAAGAGTTTAGGATCAGTGAATCACGTGTGTGTATTGGAGAATGGTTGTATATTGAATGTGTGTGAATTACAGTGATTGTATGGTATGTGATTTATATTCTTGCTGATCCTTATCCTGAAGGCGCGTAACACCGTACTGGTAAAGTCGAGGCGCCCAACGAAGTACCAGTTACCGGCTGATACCAACGGTGCACTGCTTAGTACAGTTGTCCAACATTTGCTTACATCTGAGAGGAGAGGTTGAGCTTCGGTTTGTTCTCGGCTCTCACTGAATATCTCTAATGCCTTCTCTAACCCGCTGGTGTCAGATGCTAAGTTACCAGGTCTGGGACCTGCTACGAGACTGAGACTCGTTAGCAAGCCTGGGGATTCACAAGAGCGTCTGGGACGCTCAGCCTGAACCTTTTCGCCTTGATATCCTAGTTTGATTACCTGAACCTAAAATTGTGTTATTATGTTTGACGATGTTGAGTATATACCCCGTGTGTGGATGTGATTCCTCATGAAGCAAGTTATTTGCTTATGTTATGTTCTATTTTCGGAATACATGAGATCGACATTCAGAGACCGGCGGCCGCTGTACATCCGTCATAGATGAATATTGTTTTATTGTGATGTTCAATTGGAATTTAATACAAGTATCATATGAAATTATGCTTTGTTTGATTCATCCTCTTATACAGCTTTTCACCTTTTTTAATAATTCTATATTATTGGAAAGTCCAAGAACTGAACGTTTTAGTCCAAGGTGTTTTCGCCCCGTTTTAATATATAGCACGATAATGTTAGTTAGGTTAGGTTTGATAGTTTCTGTTTTTCTTCAATACACACTCTTCAACTTTATCTTCCGCATGCTCTTCTCCATCATAGCATCTTGTTTGGAGCAAATAACAACTAAATACTGCTTCAATAAGAGTTAGCCCGCAGCAATGGTACTGGATGCTTGTGTCAAGACCTGTGTAAAAGACCGTGCCTCAGGCTCATGTTTTTTATATTAGTGAACACTTACTGCTGCTACAGCAAAATGACATACTTTTTCATCTAAAAGTAAATAAAAACTAATAAAATATGAATAACTGTTGTTTCTGTTGATGCATTCACCAATATGTTGGCATTTTCTCTGCTGCTCCTTGAATTAATGAAACATAATGCATTTTTATTTGTGTACACGATATATGAGGAGAGCTGGCAACGTGTTTTGGTTATTACAGCAGTCCTAAGAATGATTAGGCAGTTACTTCTTGACGTACTAAACAAGGTGAGGGCTGGCACTACGACACTAGGGGCTATAGTGATCCCTAAGCATCAAAGAGGGTGGAAAAAAGTTGAAGCTTGTGATCTAATGGTTGCCAGACAGCTATGAAATTTCATAAGAAGAGCTTTATTTTGGTTAATTCAGCAAAACCGAATTTCTGGTAAAATTGAGAATACACCTCAAGAAGATGAATGATAATTTCAAAAGCAAGGCAAAAGTTTGAAATTAAAAATCTTGCCAGATTAAAACTCGAAGTTTTGGGGAATGCGAGCAAGATAATTTATGCGGACGCCTGAATGCCTATACAGAGTGTTATTTGTCATGGAATATCTTCAACACATATGTCTGGAGCAAAATTTCTTCATTTTTCATGACCGTTTCTATGAACAAGTGGACGGCTCAGCAATGGGTTCACCTTTTTCAGGCACAATGACCGGGGCTTTCATGAATAATTTTGAGTATAAAATCTCCCAAGAACTGAATGAATTCATAACTTATATCAAATTCTGATTCCGTTGTGTTGATGGTGTGATCTGCCCATGGTCCAGTTCAATAGAATTTTCGAACGAGTTTCACAACAAACGCAACAGTCTCCATAAGAACGTCAAGTTTTCAATAAAATTCAAAGAGAATAACTCCATAAACTTTCTTGATATAAACATCTCTAAATCCAACAACAAATGCACCTCAAGATATTCAGAAAAGCCTCACACACAATTGACTCTATCAACGATGACGCTGACCACTGCAGAGAACACACAATAACAATTTTTGAATCCCATATACTCAGAATGCTAACCTATGGTTTAAATAGCGACGAAATCTTATCTGGAACAAAAATACTCAGAAAAATCGACACAGCCAATAACTTGAAGCCCAGCATCATGAACAAACTGATAAAAAAGAAAAAATAGAAGGTCAAGCTAGAAGAAACTTATATCAACAATATTAATATTGGAAACAATAATAATCCACGGTTTTCTTCTTCTTTTCTCGGAAATGTCAAATATAAGATAAAATTGATGAAGCTGACTGGATGAGTGAGTTTGAGTGAGTAAAAAGTCTTGGGAATTCAGTTAATATTTTTGTTTTAATTTCTTTCCTACTTTACAGTTTCAGCTGTACCTCAGCCATCTTCAGAAGCGAAAAGAACTATGTTGCAAAAAATCAAAAATATTAAAAATATACATTGAAATGTGATATCGAGTTGGTAAAATATCGGAGTTTTTTTTTTCCATTTGTCAAATGCTCAACCTACATCTGTGGAAGAAACTTAGTCAACGTCTTCCACAGATGTAGGTTGTGGCATTTGACAAATGGAAACAAATTTTTTTCGCTTTTCTACCAACTCGATATCACATTTCAATGTATATTTTTAATATTTTTGATTTTTCACAACATAGTTCTTTTCGCTTCTGAAGATGGCTGAGGTACAGCCGAAACTGTAAAGTAGGAAAGAAATTAGAACAGAAATATTGACTGAATTCTCAAGACTTTTTACTCACTCAAAATCAAATATAAGTTTGGAAATTAGCTCAATTGATTAAGTGTACACATTGCTTTTGAACCTGTCACTAACTTGAAGAAATAAATATGTGAAAAGGTTGATTGCTGGTAGCAAGATCTGGTTTTTATAAGCTTAAATGCAGTACATGTGGCGCCAACTATATAGGTAAGACAATTCAGCAGTTAATGGCTCGTATCAAAGAGCACGCGCGCTATTTGAAGTACACCAGCAACAACTCATCATTCGCAGATCATATAATCAGCACCAGACATGAGTTCGCCTTCAAAAAAGATTACTAAAAACTACACATCCAGAAAAACGGCAAAATTTCTTCCTACAACAGTGATCTATGCTTAAACGATCAAACCAATCTAGTAAACTTCTCATTGCTTGACGTCATGATCAAGTTTTAACCATTTTTGACTAATCTCCACACGTTCTTTTGGATTTTTTTGGAATTTTTTTGTCAAACTTTGATTTTTTCAGTTGAGTTTAACACTCTAATCCTACGCACATTTTGTTTTTTTGTTGCGTTTTTTGAGTAAAATATATATTCTCTTTTTTAACATTCTCATTATGTTAGTGGACTGTTTTGAGCTATTTTGCCCTGGGTTGTGTCTCCTGTATCTATTGTGTGAGTCTATATCCATATATTTTAACTTTTGATATACATAATTATATTTCATATGTTTTTTTTATTAATAATAATAATAATAATGATAATAATAATAATAATAATAACTTTATTCAGAAGACATGGTGTTTCGCATGTATATAAAACATCAAATATAAAAGTAGATGAGTTGAGTATAAGACATAAAATACAAAATCAATTTTCATAGTCAAAATACTCTTCTGAGCTGTAGAAATTATAAGTTAATAAAAATTGTTTCAAATTTATTATAAATGTTTTCAATGTAACACAAGTAACTATGTGTTCCGGTAAATGATTGAAAATTTTCAGTCCTATTACGTGAGGAGCACTTTTATTTTGAGTATAATTAACTAATGGTACTCGAAATTTTTCTTTGTTTCTAGTATTAAAATTGTGAATGTTCGCATTTAAGACAAAATCATTTTTGTGTTGGAAAATATATTTACCTAATTCAAGAATGTACAGAGAGGTAACAGTTAGTATTTTGAATCTAGCAAACAATTCTCTACATGAAGTGCGGGATGTTACCCTTGCCAAGCAGCGCAGTAATTTTTTTTGCACTATGAAAACTCTGGCCAAATTAGATGCTGTACCCCAGAATATGATGCCGTAGCGTAATAAAGATTCAGCTTTTGCATGGTAGAATACAATAAGTTGTTCTAACGTTAGAATAGACCTCAAGTGCCAAACTTGGTAGTATGTCGAATTTAATTTAGAGATTAGCTCATTAGTATGGATTCTCCAGTTTAGATTTTCGTCTAAAGTCATTCCTAAAAACTTATTTTTATTTACTCTTGTGATTTCATAATCCTCAATTGTAACTTTTGTGTCAAAGTTTTTATTACTATGAGGGTTATGAAAACGTAAATAGCTTGTTTTAGTTTTATTGAGAAACAGATTATTATCTTTGAACCAATTCGACATTTGATTTAATCCAAGATGACAAATGTTTAAAAGCGTGTCTTCACTACGATCTGATACCAACATTGATGTGTCATCAGCATATAATTTAAGAATGCACTCTTTATTTATATTGTTGCATATATCGTTAATATATAAAACAAAAAGCCTAGGGGATAGAACTCCGCCTTGCGGAACTCCATCTTTAACTGTTAGTAAATCTGAGTCTAATTCATGTGATACAGAATTTCTCGACTGTTTATGGAAAAAATATTGTTTTCTATTTCGTAGGGAACTCTCAACCCATTCAAGTGCAACACCCCGAACTCCAACTTTTTCTAATTTCCATAGCAGAAGACTGTGACTTACGCAATCGAAAGCCTTTGTGAGATCACAGAAAATTCCGATTGGATGTTCACCTCTTTCCAAAGCAGAAACTAGATCTTGTAAATATGATTGCACAGCATCAGTAGTAGATTTATTCCTGCAAAAACCATATTGATTATTTATAATTTCGTCATTTTTATTCAAAAATGATTCTAATCTATCAAGATATGCGTACTCGAGAATTTTTGACAATATTGAAGCTTGTGCGATAGGTCTAAAATTATTCATATCTTGGGTATCGCCTTTTTTGAAGATTGGTGTTATTTTATTTATTTTTAAAAGATCTGGGAAGATACCAGATTCAAAAGATAAATTAATAAGATAAACCAATGGTTTTAAAATGTATTGAGCAACTGATTTGAATAAACAACATGGAATATTATCTGGACCACTGGATTTTTTATTCTTTAGTTTGGTTTTTATGAGAGAGAGAAGTTCCATTTCGGAAAAGGGAGCTAGAAAAAGACTCTCTAATTGCGCCGTCACAGTACCTTTATAGTCATTCGTGCTACAGTCCTGTACATTACTGATTATATTTAAAGGTGCATCTCGAAAGAAAGAGTTAAATTTGTTACAAATTACCTCAGGATTTGAAATTATTTTGTCTTCAACTCTAATAGAGATATTCTGTACCTTGAGTACTTTGTTCGACCGTTCATTAATTATAATCCATGTGGTTTTACTGATATTGTCAGATCGCATAATTTTTTGCTGATAATAAGTTCTTTTTGTACTATTAACCAAGTGGAAATGTTTACGTTTCTCAAGTAGGTATAATGGTTTCAAAATAGGAAATGATTTCTGTAACTGAAAGAGGTTATGTAGATTTCCACTAGAGTTTACTATATCATTAGTAATCCAAGTTTTCTGATGCTTTTTCAACTTGGATGATTTTAGAGGAAAATGTTTATCGAAACAATTTAAAAATATATTGTAAAAGTCCTCAAAAGCTAAATTCAAATTTGTACAGGCAAGAACAGAATGCCAATCTTCATTTACCAAATCATTGATAAAATTTGAAACATTATCTTCATGAAAAGCTCTGTATGTATAACTTTGAACATTACCATTCTCAAAAGCATTGCTACAAGTTAGAAGAGTATCATGATCAGAAATAATATTTTTTTCTACATAGCTAGTTGTGGTGAAATTAGTGAAGATATAATCAAGCTTAGAGTTACCACGAGTAGCATCGAAAACAATATTTGTACAATTCATACTTACAAATACATTTAATAAAGAATTGTATTGAATCTCGTCACGAGTAGGATCTATATTGAAGTCTCCGCCTAATATGAGTTTATAGCGAGGTTTGAATATGCTTTCTAAAATAAGAGAGAATTTAGATACAAAATTTGTCATGTTTTCGGCACTCATTCTAGATGGTGACCTGTAAAAATTTAATAATAAGTAGGTGGTGTTGGAATCAGATTAACATTTTAGACCGCATATTTCGAACTCCTTTTCAACGCAAGAGGAGCTGAGATCCAATTTTTGTACTTGTAAGTTCTTTTGGCACCAGATGCCAACACCACCACCTTTATTTAAAGAACGGCAATAATTGGCTGCACAGTAAAAATTAGAAATATCAAGATTGTTTACAGAGTGAGCATTAGCCCATGTTTCAGAAAGACAGAGAAATTTTTGCTTACAATATTCGCTTGATAAAATGTTGCACTTATCATAATTAAGCGATCTGCAACTCAAAAACATGATGTCGAAATTTAATTGGGAGCGTAGTGGTTCCTCATTGCAATGATTATTGTTCGTTAATCTATTTTCTTCAGTTGTTGTCGCCTCTGAAAAAATATCGATACAAAAGCTCCGTGCGGCCATAGTTCACTGTTCATGGCCTTTTCATAGTTAAGCAGATCTATCACAACTTTATAGGATGAGTAATGCGTGGGGAATTTGGATTCCAATTTCTCACATTGAGCTTCAGGAAAATAATTCTGGATATATGAACTTAGATCTTCAACTTTAGTCCCTGGTTCAAGCCTAGAAACGTACAGAAAAGCTTTCTTTGGAACACTTTTCACTTTTGAAACTTGTGTAGAGCAACCAGTGATAGAATCACATGTTGTTCTTCTAACTTTTCTTTTGACAACTTCCTTAAAGGTATTATTGTTGTGTTGATTATCAGTCATAGAATTGATTCGTATATTACTCATATTCATGGTTTTCGCCTGAGATTTTATTATTTCTACCATCTCACTTTTGTTTACACTTGTGCTGGATTCGAGGTTAACTCGTATCACTGGTAATTTAGTGTCTTTTGCGTTGTCACTTTCCAGGTTTAATTTAGTGTCTTTAGATTTTTTGGATTTCTCATAGTTAATTAGCTGCTTGTCATTATTATTTTCAATTTTGCTGTTCACAGATGGCTTTACTAGCATGTTTTGCTCCTGAGAAACAGGGCTCATTTTGTTATTTAGTAGAGAAATTATTAATTCTTTATCAAGAATTATTATACATTTATCATTTATTATACGCTCTTTTTCTGTAATTATTGATTTTGGGTACATAATTTCTGTCTTTAGAGTTCCAATCAGATCTGGATCAAAGTCAAGGTCAGCAGTATCACGTGCGCTTGAAGAATTTCCATCACTACAACATTTTGTTATATTATTAATAATTGTCATGTTTTTTTTGGCACAGCAGTTCTGGTGAAGAACACTTGCACAGTTTATACACTGAACTAAATTATTAACCGCACTGCGATTACAGATTTTGCAAATTTTTTTAGATTTCTCAGGAGTCACTTCGGCAAGCTCCATGCCATCCATCATTTTGTTCACAAGTCCATTGTTCCATTTTATGTTGTAGTCTCTCCAGTTAGTTTGAAGATGACCACTAAGTAGTCGGAACCGGTCACTTGATAAAATTCATCCAGAGAACAGTGTGATGAGACTTTGGTTTTTCAATACCTTTTTCCCTAACTTGGCTCCTACTATTTTAATGAATATGTAAGTTTTCTCTAGAGTATTTCTCAACAATTATTGTAATTTCTTTATTTGGAGCTCAAAAGAGCTGTTTGATATTGTTAATTTGGTAGATGAGTATTCCCATGGAAAATAAATAGTTGGAAAAAAACTTTCTAGAAGATTCCGCTCAAATTTAGGGTTAGTTATGAAAATTTGCTTTGAATATGGCAAGAAGTTCGGGAGTGACTATTCTTACATTGCACCCACACCACTGCGAAGATGCAGCCACTAGACGTTGGGCAAAATGGACCATTTAAAGTATTCTACAACAGTGCAATTGACTCTTGGATGATGAGGCATTCAGTTCAATCTATGATCATTTACAACGTAGCCGAGTGCATAGGAATGGCCTATGCTAGAGCAATGGGAATGTGGCATATTTCCTTACGGTCCAGATGTATTTTCTGACATTGATTATTTGCCGTCAGATGTGACTGACAGACCGCAGCAACAACCTGAAGACACAGACCTAATTCCAAGTTTAGATCCGCAGAATGATGAAATCCAATCTTTGAAGCCTAATGACACATTTTGTGAAAACGAACAAACAAGTTTATCATTGTTGGACACTGAAAATGTGACGGAGGCTTCATTTTTTAATAAACCTGTGCTACCACTTCGAAGCCGCAAAGCCAGGTTGTTCAAAGCTCACCAGTAGCAGGACCATCGCAGCATATCTCTATGATTGCACCAAAGCAATTTATGCTTCCACTCAAAGCTAAAACACGAACCGGAAATAGACAATCTAGAAAAAAGGGGAAGAGCAGAATTGTAATTGACAGTAGTTATACAGTAGGGCTTCTGGCTCACAAGATGGCCGCCGTCTTCCGCCACCCCGCCGCCGCCGCTTCACCTTGGCCCCGCCGCCGCCGCCGTGTGCCTTCAACCATGACCCCAGGGTGCATTCAACCCTGACCCAGCGATGGGGTGCATAATTAACATGTGGTCATATGCGGGTGCGATCAATATTTTGCAGATCTTGAAGTTAAATTTTATTCTTGATCCCCTTTGCCGCTGAGCATACTATACCTGAAGCTGTGGCTGTAGGTCACACGCACCGCAGCTCGGCTAGCCCGTCACCGCAGCCACGATAGCATTTCAAGACGGTAGTGTGTGTTTGAACATACTATACCTAGCGCTGGCTTGCGGGTTACATAGCCATTCACAATGGTGTTCAACTTAGGATATTTGAGATGTGATAAATAATACAAACAATATGATTCAATGCATTTATTTTCAGTATTTACAAGTTATACTTATGAACTAAAAGTGTAACCATGGGGGTATGTCTCAGGAAAAATGTAATTTACCATTCGTTTATCGTCAAAAGAACTTAAAGCTAATTTATTCTGTTTTATGGTATATACATTATGTTTTTGGGATCTGATTAATATTTGTGGTTTGACAATTGATGCGTTATTAAATAAGCTGTTGCAATAATCGTCATATGAGATGGACCGCATGGTAGCTTTTGCAACACCTTTGGCTTTCATACATTCTTTGGTTGAAGTTTTGTATGCATACATTTTGGCTCGCAATCCGATGAAGTGCGTCATAATGATACCGTTGTTCTCATCTTTCATCAGTCCTGGAACTTTCTGGTTCGCTAAAGGTATATCAAAAATATTATTGGGTAAATAGTCTGAGGTATCAAATTTGTGTATGTCCTGTTTAATAATTTTGTAGATATTAGTATTTCGGAAATAGTAAATAAGATTGTCGATGTCAGTATAGCAGAGCTCTGCGTTTGAACCCAAATTCTGTTTGATATAATTATAATGAAAGTCGTAGATATATGTTTTTAAAATGTCCAACACACAGAATCCAACGTAAATAGGTTTAGTGAAGACAATAGCTTTTTTACTCATTTCTATCAATATAATGTCTTTGTCTAGTACTGTGCAACTGTGAAAATTTGGTTTAGCAATCAACGCTTTTGCACCGTACCGACCATGCCATTTAGTTACCAATCTCACGTCTTTTCAATAATTTTAAATAATTTTTCTGAAACTCATTATTCGATTTCTTCCTCAAGTCTGTATTTAAATCGATATTTGACTTTAACCATGGACTCTGTTTGAACTTGAGGATTCTATGAATTTGAGTTATTTGTAGACCTAACGATACGCACTGCTGTAAATTTTGATAGTGAATGACATAATTTGTTTTATCATAAAGGTTTGCAATTAATTTTGATTGCTTGGATCCGGGTGGGATGAGATTTTCTGGACAGAGAGGTAGATCTCTATGTAATTCTTGGAGACTTTGTGGATATTTTGAATCAACTTCGAAAATATACCCCGTGTCAGCGTTTTTTGAAATATCTATCAAATTTATTTTATAGAAATCTGATTCATCAACCCACTCGAAGCTCCCGTACGGTAAAAAATGACTCATCGCTGCGCCATACAAGTTATTCACATCGAAGTACATGAGATAAGATTCGTCTTTATCCGGATCGTAAGATTCATTCATGTACTCATTATTGGCCTCAGCATAACATTTTGAACATTGAACAAGACCACCACGAATCCCTTTCTCAATGAACAGCAATTTTTCAGCATCGGTTAATAGCTCGAGAGTAACGTTTGTGTATTTCAACATCGCATCGAAAGATAAGCCCGGAGCCGTGTTGTAGTGGAGTGCATCTAATTCATATGTTTCCAGACAATTTTTCCGGAAATTTTCGAAAATGTCAGCTAGTAAATGTACATCTGTTGCAAGATACAAATCCGAGTACTCGCCAAGTGAATTTAAATTGAAAGTTTGCCATACGTTCTTTGCGTGATTATAATCACTGTCACTAATATTTTCATCTTTCAAGGAACTGTAGAACTGACTGTGATCAGGCAGACATTCATTTTCAAATTTATCCCAGCTATCAACAAATTCATAAGGAAAAATTCCCTTTGTCGTTAATAACTTGAATTGTTCACTATTTTTGCAAAAACTTCTCGTAATAGGCTTCTCATTGTCATCCAAATATGACGCCAATTTTTCAATACTAGATGCCATGAACCGAAATGGATCTATAAACCTGAAATTAATTGCCGTACCTTCAATATATTTTGTGAAAGATATGTACCGTTCTTTATTTTTTGGTAATAACGAGATTCGTCCTGGAATTCTTTTAGCTATAGTTTTTACTATCAAATGGCCATCATAATTGCTGAGATTATGAAATACAATCGAAATAGTATGTGATCTTTTAAATTTCAAATTACAAGACTGATGCAAAGGGCCGCGATACAAACCAGAGAAGTGGCAATGGTCACGAACTTTATTATCAGTGAGAGAAAACTTCTTTTTGCATATATAACAAGTTGTCGTTCGTGCAAACGCTTGCTTATCCTCCTCCGTCATATTTATAGCTATATAATTTTGAAACTTCTCATCAATGAATTGAGAGATCGTAAAGAGTTCCTGAGCAAACCAATCAATGCAATATAATTGAAAATAGAACAACGTGTCATCATACGAGCATTTTAAATGATATGCGACACTTGAAGGAATAAGTTCGTTCATTTTTATTGAATAAGCGTCTTCAGTTTTTTTTAGAATACATTCGATATCACTATAGATCACAAATGGAACAGTATCTTGATAATGGATATTTTTAAATTTCAAAAACTTGTTTTCGTCGTTTGGAAACTCAATAAGACATTTATTTATTAATTTACAGTCAACTTTGTGTTTATGAAAAGCATTATCCGAAACAAAATGATTCAAACATCGATCACAAAGCAAATGTTTCACTTTGCTTGCTAAAATTTGTCTGCTCAAGAGTCTAGATAGATCCTTAATCTACATAAAATGATAATTTGTACTGTTCCTTACAATTTTGATAATTTCAATTGTCAATTTCCATATCATCATTGCCCGTTTCATGTATCATTAGGAGATGAACGAACTTATTACATTCAGATTCAGATAAATATAATGGCACAACTTGATAATTCTCTCCGCTCAATTTTTCCAAAGTATAAACATTGATAGACAAGTTATTCATAACCTCAAATTTTTGAATATCCTTCAACTGTATAGGAAAACTGATACCATTATATTTCAACACCTCACTAAAATGTGGGTAGGATGAGACACGGTCAGAATTTTTGTTCACGGGGTATAGAGCTGAAACTATAGCCCACAAAAAACAATATTCATCATTATTCTTCACGTTGATTATCGCTTTTTTATTTCTTATATCGAGTGGCAAGCTTAGGTATGATCCTCCAAAAATAGGATTGTACTCATTATTATTGATTTTCAAGTGTAAAATTTCATATAAACTCCAGCCGGAATCTCTCATTTGATATTCGGATAATTTCACCATTATTTTATCGACAGCATCACCGAACCACTCACTTAGATTTGTTGTTCTATCTATGATATCATTAGGAATATTAAAAGATTTCAATTCAATCGCACCGGTATTTGGCATTATAAAATTAGCACTAAGCACAATGTTCACTTTCAGGTTAGATAATTTTAACGCTTCCCGAACCTTGTTTAAAAATATTCGATAACATTTCTTCAAAAATATCAATGGATCTTTGTAACTTAAATTTATTATAATTCCAGTACGAATTCGTGACTCAAAACATGATTCCAGATCTTGCCAAAGTAATTTTTTTGATTGTTTCACGCCGGCACCATAAACATTACGTTTGAATTGTTTCAACTGCTCACGATAGAATTTGAATAGACCCAAATTTGATTCTAGCTGGAATAAATTACCGTTTGTATCTTTCTTCTGCTTTATGGCCCTATTAATTAACAGAATGAATTTATTAACTTGCTGTAACCAGCGCGAGCACTCATCTTGCGTTTTCAAAATTTTGAATCCGGCAGCAACCGTCTTAAGCACTTCAGAACTCAATTTAGCTACAGTTACCATCGTGAATGGAGCGCGACTGTCTAATTAACACATTACATATTATATTTAAAGTATTTAGGGTCGACTTGCGCATGCGCAGAAGACACGTTCAAGTCATGCATTCTTACGGACAAGTTCATACATGCATGACAACCCTTGTGTTTAAATGCGCACGTGTTCAACCCGCATTCTTCAAGCTGTATCATAAATGATGAGTCATATTTACATGATCGTGCTAATTAAATTTGCATCCTAAACCACATGGCTTTGCATTGCAAAACGATTGAGTCACGCATCCTAACTGATATGTTCATGCACGCATGGATTTTGCCATACTTAACACTTGACCGAACATCTGAATTTTAATGTATATATTAGCATTCACGTTAAATAACCAACGCTTAAACATTTGTTTACAAGGGCAATTATGAATTAAACTCTGAGTTTTGTAAAAATATTCATTCTCAGAAGCAAATACAATTTATTAAAATATAATTAGCAGATTATAACTTATTCACTTATTGAAATACAACTTACATACTACTGATAATATTTGTTAATGGATTATAACTTATTAACTTATCGTGTATGATCAGGCAATAGGCAGCTGTATTGTCCGGTATGTTCTCATTTGTTTCAAATTCAAGTCGAATATCAACATTTCCAGTTTCTAATGTTTCACTTTGATGTGAGCAATCTATCACTACCAATGGTGCTGTTTTAAGGAACTCATGCGGCGAAAATACTGGCTCGCACGGCCGCTCATAGAAAGAGAGCTGGAATTGCGTGTACATCTCATACAACATTGCCCAATGATTATTCTTAATGTTTAAATTAAGGTTATCATATGGAAACATCTCGGAATTTAGATATAACTTGATATTCGTTAGATGACAGTGATCGAATTTGCTAATATCTTTATTCGCCTTATTTTTGCGATCCGTCTGTAGACCAAAAATTATGAAACGTGGGGTCTCCAATTGTGTACTAGTCTTAATCGGCCAAAAATGTCGCTGAGTCTTCTGAAGCATTGGAAATTCATGAAGCTCCCAGCTGCGGAATGCCATTTCTAAATTGACACTTTTTTCCATGTATTTCATTAGCATAAGCCGCTCGGCGTCAGCCACGGAAATGTGTGGAATCTTCCAATGAACTTTACTCAGTTCAATTTTCATATTCTCACCCTCCACGCTGTTTTCGATAGCATTCAAATCGGAACTACTTCGTATCAGCACTAATTCTTGTTGTACATGTAGGATGATCTTTTAGAAGTCCTCGCAGAATCCCAAAAGCATACTCAAAGGAATACATACATTGAAATTACGTTGATCATTGACAATTTGTCTTGTATTATCTGCTGATGGTGACCATCCAGCGTTTTGCAAACGTTTACTTTCATTTGTGTTATACGAAACGTAAGCTTTCATCGTAGAAGTTATTCCAGGATTTCGAACCCGATCTATTACTATACCTCCAATTTCATATCGAATTTCACTGAATAGGAAGGCAAATGCATTGTTAACTAATTTAGCTGTCTTTGAAACTTTGTTGTCATGTGTGAGGAGTTTACCCTCAATATATGATAAACTGTTCCAGGGCAAAGTGTACAGATCCTGTTGTTGAATAGGAATGCGAATTTCATCGTTATTATTCAAAGTTGCACAGGCATAAGGCTGGTGCGTATGTTTCTCAGCATGGCTGATTGAGTCGTCAAATAGAGCTTTTTCAGTTACACTCAGTATATTAACATTCATTTTGATGGACACAAAGTATGAAATTAGCAGATTTCTTGAACTGTAGTCCAAACCACACGACAATAGCTTTAATTCGCTTCTTCTTCTTATCCAGTTCGAGTTTTGAATCCTAATGATTCCAGGAACTGTTTATTGATAGATGTTTACCCTCTGGCAACTGTCCTATTAATGGAGCTATGAGGATTGCTTGGATTATTTATATGTTTACCAATTGAATTATTGAATTTGATCCCCATTTTGTCTCTTAAGGTGTAGTCTGACCGTTAAGACTTCTCCTCTGAAATTGATCAAGTTACCGTCCTGGTCGACTATTTGAGGAGTTAAGGAGTTTATTATACGAGTGTTGATTGGTAGATAGATTATCTGACTGGGAATTTCAATGATTTTGAAGCCTGGCGGAGCTTGGGGGAAGAATTCATGTATAATATGCACATTCTTGCTATTTGAATACGAGTTTGTAGTTATGCTGCACTCAATACATATAGCATTAAACCATATGATTGATACTGGATTTTCAGATTCATGAGGGTGATTGGCCTGAAGTTTTCGCGACATAAAACCCAATATATCACGAGGTGAATCATCTAAGGTAAAATCTATCACATTATTACTCTCAATTTCACATTTAAGCGTGTTGTTGTTGGCTTCGATGTTTAACTTGGTACCTGCATCCAATTTTCCATTCAAATATTTGTTTATATCGACCAGCTCATAAGAACCTTCTGGAATTGTTATGATCTTATCGCCAATACTGAACTTATAATTTTTTTTATCGATATTTGGGATCGCACTATAAATTTCGAAGCTTATCAGGCCAAGAAGATATTCTGATTCATCATCGAGTATAATTGCTGGATAAAAAGATTGATTGATAATTGAGTTATCCCCGAAGAATGTGAATGTGTAAGACATGACGGCTAACTAAACACTGAACTAATTAACAAATGTCCGCATTTTACACTATCAAAGGACTGATATCTACTAAAATTATAAAGGATAGTACTACACTTTCCGAAATAATCAACAAGTTCTTTCGGTGGCACTAGGTTTCCAAAACTGTCAAAGTATTTTATTAAATTATTACGCTTTATATAGGCCACCCAGTGTGTACCTGACCTAAAGCTATCATCTAAATTGACAATTGCACATTCGCTACAATTTATTTTCTTGGGTAATTTATCTCTCATAAAAACACCTCTGAAACATGGGATTTTTAGTTGTTTAGCATATTTCTCAATATCAATGTTACTCAGGGCACGCGATGGTAATTTCAATGGTAGTTTTTTGACTGATTCAGATACAGACCAAGACCTTTGCGATATGGTTTCAAGTAGAGATCCTTTCCCAACGCGATGGATTTCATGATCTTATTGTGACGTTCAGATTCTTTCAAATGCTCAGCTGCTGCTCGTGCATCATTCACAGCCTTAGCGATGCCCGCTGCTCCACCACTAAGCGCGCCTAAAGCGGTCAGACCGGCAAAAATTGGTATTAACGGTAAGAAACTTCCCGATTTTGGAACGGGTATTACCCTAGGACTTTTGATTCGCCTCTTGATCCTCTTAACAGTTCGCAAAGCAATTTTAGCTGACTTGTTCAGATCAGACTTGGAGTTTTTAGATTTTATGGCTTTTCGCACGCGACTTATAGCATTACAAAACGACAGACTTGATGATTTTCTCACCATCTTTATGATTACTTAAAGCAGACACGTCTAGCTGTGACAACAGTCAACGATAGACTGTGTTAGAGTCATGTTCTATGCTTAATTTATACAATCATGCAAACGGTGAAACAAAACTGTAACATTGAAGTGAAAAATTATGATTTCAATGATATCGTTGTTGAACGGCGTCATAGCACATTGCTGCCAAATATAATTCGGTGCATTATAGCTGGTCCAAGTGGTGCTGGCAAGACAAATATAATGATTGCACTGCTAGAGGATGAGAATGGATTAGGTTTTTCAAATGTCTATATCTATTCAAAATCATTGTTCCAGCCGAAATATGTGTACTTGAGGATGCTATTGGAACCAATTGAAGAAATTGGATTCAACGCATATAATGAGAACTCAGAAATTATCAGACCTGATGATGCAAAATGTGATTATGTATTTATATTTGACGATGTTGCTTGTGATGACCAAAATGTGATCAGAGAGTTCTTCAGCATGGGTCGACATGAAAAAATAGACTGCTTCTATCTCTGTCAGAGCTACACGAGGATTCCGAAACATCTAACACGTGATAACGTGAATTTTATAATATTATTCAAGCAAGATGATTTGAATCTACGACATGTGTATATGGATCATGTTAATACAGATTTCACGTATGAGCAATTCAAAAACTTGTGTTCGTTTTGCTGGCTCGATAAGTACGGTTTTCTTGTGATTGACAAGGACAGTAATAATGACAGAAGGGCGCTATCGCAAAGGATTTGATCAGTTCATAATATATAGCAAAGATCTTAGCTAATATAATCATTTACGTGGTGACCATCATCAGAGCTGTTTATCAATTCATCAGAGCTGTTCAAAGCGGTTCAAAAGCTGTTTATCAGTTCATCAGACCTGTTCAAGAGCTGTTTATCAGTTCAACAGACCTGTTTAAAGCGGTTCAAAAGCTGTTTATCAGTTCATCAGACCTGTTCAAAGCGGTTCAAGAGCTGTTTATCAGTTCATCAGAGCTGCTCATCGGTTCATCAGAGCTGTTCAAAGCGGTTCAAAAGCTGTTTATCAGTTCATCAGACCTGTTCAAGAGCTGTTTATCAGTTCATCAGAGTTGTTCAAAAGCTGTTGAAACTGGCTATGTTAAATTCTTCAGTTTTCATCGTTATTGCTGAGCTGGTTATTCTCATAGTATCTATTATTCAAACACTTTTAATTTGTCTGGTTTAATCATGGATCCACGTTTGACGAGAGATATTATAAAAACTAGAAACATTGTGAGACAGAAGCTCAAAAATCTTAAACTTGGTGCCTTGCAAACAGAAGCTAAATTACAAACTCAGTATAAGCCAATAATCAAATCTTTACAGAATATTGTAGGTAACTTGCCCGTGATAAAACAGGAAATTAAAAGTGAGCCTAAAGTGGAGAAAGAAGAAGAAGAAGTAGGTGAAACTGTGAAAGAAGTCCTGACCGGCCCTAAATTCTTGGAAACAAATGTCATAGCCGAGACAGGCAATGAAGATGAAGTGTTTGAAGAACCATCCATAACTAGAGAAGATATATTGAATTTAACACAGGAGCCCTCATTCCGGGAGTATTTAGATCAATATGATCCATTACCCAGGCAATATGTTGAAGAAATGTTAACTGACCAAAGTGATTCATTTGATCATAGATATGGTGTACGCCATGATGTTGAGAGCGACAAGTTTTCATTGGTAACTCTGAGATTAAAATTGCTGGTAAAGATTTAATCGTAAATAATATAAAATATACAGGAACACCAGGTCTCTACGAATTAGTATTCAAAAAACAGCCATTGGGTTATACTCAAACTGATCGCGATAATTACGTTGATATTGTTAAAAGGACTAACGCTGCACGCCGCCATTATAGTGAATCAGAACAAGTTGCTGGCTCAAAATCATATAAATATACAAATATAATTGGACCTCTGCTGGAAACGCATAAAAGGATTGTATCAGCCCCCAAACGGTTTGGTCTAAAGTATGCCAAAGGCTATTTTAAAAAATTCAATGACAAACCTGTTGACTACGTATATTGGAACGATATCAATGAGTTGGTTGATAGACTACGTCTGTTAATAGCGTCACGAGATGCCGGCCATTCTGGACATGATAATGAAATTATTTCAATAATTGAAGAATTAAAAGAGGCTGACGTTATCGAATAGTGTCATTCTAACAATGTCTTTGGACAAGTTTGGTTCTCATATTGAGCATTATAAAACTAGAAAATATATTGATAGAAAAATTACTGGCTTCAGTAAGGAGTTACTTGCGAATAGAATCAGAATTGAGGAGCTCAAGCCTCAGCTGGAGAAAAATATCAAAGGCCACACTCAAATTGAGATATCCAATTTCATTAAGAGTTTAAGAACCATCACCCTGATCAATTTGACGCTGGCTCTCAAGAAAGACATCTATGAGGTTCTAATTAGCTCTGATCATTCACACTATAATTTGCCAGTTTCTGGGAGAATTCTCCAAATCAAAGTGGATAATTCAAAAGTATTTCTCAACTATCGTATTAATGATACTATTCGTGTCTCAGATCTCACTAAGCGAGATATCGTTAGTGGTGATAAATTAAAAATTTATCCTACTTCTGTAGGCACTCAGTTTCCTGAATTACATTTGGAATTGATAATAGAAACTCCGGTATATAATGTCAAAAATTAAACGACAAGTTGTGGATGAACTACACAAACCAGCTCGCATCAATTTCCCAAGACGGAGTGTAATTGTTAAAGGATTAAATGATCTATTCCAAGCAGATTTAGTTGAAATGATTCCTTATTCTAGAGTCAATAAAGGGTACCGATACATTCTAAATGTAATTGATGCGTTCTCCAAGTATCTGTGGACGAAGCCTGTAAAAAGCAAATCGGGTTTAGATGTCACAAAGCTATGCTAAGTATATTGCAGAAACAGGCGCCTGAAAATTTACAAACAGACATGGGAGGAGAATTTTATAATAAAAGCTTCCAAAGTTTGATGGAAAAATACAAAATAAATCACTATTCAACATTTAGCACCACGAAAGCATCAATGGCTGAACGAGTAATTCGCACATTGAAATCAATGATTTGGAAGGAATTTAGTCTACAGGGAAATCATAAGTGGTTGAATCTATTACCAAAATTAACTGAGAAATACAATTCGACGAAACATCGGACTATCCAAATGCGACCGAATGATGTGAATAAAAAGAATACAAAATCACTTCTTGATACTATTTATAACCGGATAAAAATGACAGGCACCGCAAAGTTCAATGAGGGTGATTATGTACGCATCAGTAAACACAGACAAGCTTTTCTGAAGGGTTACACACCAAACTGGTCCAATGAAATTTTTGTTATTGATAAAGCTCAATTCACGAATCCTGTAACCTACATTCTCAGAGATCACGCTGGTCAAATCATAAAAGGCGGATTTTATAGTTATGAATTACAAAGGGTTGCGTATCCAGACGTTTATCTTGTGGAGAAAGTGTTGAAACGGAGAGGGGATGAATTATATATAAAATGGTTGGGTTTTGACAATAGGCACAATAGCTGGATTCATAAGGACAATGTTGAATGAAGCTGAATCTCATTTTTCAATAGTCACTTGAATGATCAACATGTCTGCGATAATTGTAGACCTACAAGGCTTTCAAGTCTATGATGATGATGATAAGATTAAATTTATTTGTAAGGAAATTGCTGCCTTAGACATGCATACTGACCTCTGCAGATCGAAAATATTCCTACCCCCTTATTCATGGTCTAAATTGGATACTAAAAGCAAAAAGACAGTTTTGTGGTTGTCCAATAAACACCACAGTCTGGACTGGCAATCCGGCAGTACAGATTATTGCTTTTTGAAGAATATTGTTCAGGATATGCTGAGAAACGCTTCTAAGGTATACGTTAAAGGAAATGAAAAATTAAAGTGGTTGAAAGAGATATTGGGATCGAAGACAATAGATATTGTCAATATAGAGCAGTTAGGCTGTCCATCTCTAAAGGAGCTGTGTGAACCTTCAAAATTGAGTTCCTGTGACTCTCATAGCAAAAATTGCGCCTTAAAAAATGTTCATATATTGAAAGATTGGTATAAACAACGATTTACAGCTCTTAATTCATTCCAAAAGTTCTATGGATGTGGTATTCTACACTTCATGCTAGAGGAAGAAATTGCGTGTATGCAGATGGAATTCATAATCGCATTTGCATCAGGTCAAATTGATGATCTATGGAACAAGTTTCCTCAGGAATGGCGAGATAATAGAAAATTCCAAGAGTATCGACGCTGCACCGAACATTGTTTGACGACCTCTGAGGATCAAGTTGGCAATTCATTCCCATTGAAGAAAAATTGTTTTAAATGTAATATTGTATTGTAATATCTGATACTTGAGAATAAACTATTTTAATAAATTTGATGTGTTTCATTCAGACCCCTGAATAAGTAAAACAGGAAGTTTGCATTAATTATTTTATTTCATTAGGCCAATACAGTACATTTAAATTCTTGACTTATAAACAGGTTTCATACAATTGATTTCATAGTTTAACATCTAATTTCAACTACAGAGCATCAGAACTATTTGTATTCCAAAAGATAAATCAACCAAATGATGCAATATTTAATACTTAAAAATTAACTTTTTCGAGAATTTGATGTGTTTTATTCACACCCCTGGGGATTTTCACATAAATAAAACAGGAAGTTTGCATTAACTACTTTATTACATTAAACCAATGGCAATACATAACATTCAAATTCTCAATTAATGTACAGGTCTCGTTCGTTTGATTTTATTTTGTAATACAGACATTAATATTGGTTCATAAAAATTCTTAATTTTAAATTGAAAGCGAACTCTGTCTATGGCTACTTGCATCCAAACATTCTTTCTTGCTGCCCTGTATGCAAATGTCCAGGTGTGCATGTGATAAATTTGAATACTGTCACTGAACCGCACTTTCATTTTTTTAGGTCTAAAACTTCAACACTTTTAATTAATTCTCGCATTACACAGTATTTGTTGATATCATTCTTCAACCGCTGAAGCTTTAACAAATACTTATTGATTTCACTTCTTATATTGTTTTTGTTGACTTTTCTGGGCACTGAAGGCTTATAAATCACCATCTTCATTGTCCGTCTTTGGATTCGATCGTCATTCAGAGTGAGCTGTTAGTTGAATGTTTTAAATTGCCATCTGCATCATCTTTTTAAGCGGAAGTGAATTAGATATCGACAACTTTTCCACTTTTCCCTTTGGATGTGATGTACAGTTTTCCAGCGGTTGCTTGCTTGTTCAAATCAATTATATCTTCATCGGTCAGTTGGTTGAATCTTGCACCAAGGAAAAGGATGTTAGTTGCGCACTCCAGAACTATCTTCTCTCCAAATGTTGTTGACACGCGCCGACAGTTATTGACTTTATATTTTTTACTTAGTGAAATTAGTTCTTTCACCTGAGCGATTTGATTCATCTTTTGGAATAGAGCCATTTTGATGCTTTGTAGTTAAAGTCAGATATTAAACTAATCTGCAAAGAGCAAAGTGATCTTTTCATACTAAAATAATTTCTCCCACTCTAGAGAAACTTTGAATACGGGTTAACGGTTTTACTTTGATGAAACTGTACTTTCAACCCCAAAATTAAGATTTGCAAAGATGTTGGCGCGGCTGTTTGTTTGTGTTGCTATAATAGAATTTATTCGTATCATGTGCTATGAACCATCATACTGCAATATGACATTGTAACTCGCGAGCTTGAACTCAACTGTACTTTCAACCGCAAGATAAAAATTTGCAAAGATGCTGGTATCGCAATGGCCATATGTTTGCGTTCTGATGTTTATTAAAGTGCAAAATTTATTCATATGTTACAAACAGTACAACAGCAATATGAAAAAGGGTCAGGATCTGCAAAATATTGATCGAACCCGCATATGACCACATGTTAATTATGCACCCCATCGCTGGGTCAGGGTTGAATGCACCCTGGGGTCATGGTTGAAGGCACACGGCGGCGGCGGCGGGGCCAAGGTGAGACGGCGGCGGCGGAGTGGCGGAAGACGGCGGCCATCTTGTGAGTCAGAAGCCCTACTGTATAACTACTATTGACACTTCAGAAAAAAACGAAATTATGGAAGATAGAAAGAAAAAAAAAGAACTTGGAGAGTAAAGCGGAAATGGAGAATATTGAACAAACTATGCTTCTAGTCACGGAAGTTGAGAAAAATGTACCCGAGAAGATGAGAAAAAAAATAGAAAAAAAAGACTGATACAGATGTATCTACCTCCGAAGAAAAGCTTGACGACGTGCCAGAGCTCAGTGAGACTGATATAAGTGAGATGGACGTGTCTGAGGATGATAAAAAAGTCCCGACAATAAAACGAAATTTTGAAAAATTGACTCGAAGACCAGTTGATAATGATCAAGTTCTAGTAATATTTGATGCAAAAAATATTGCAGTATACAATGTTGCAAGGATTATTGAAGTGGAGGACAAAGATAACTTTGAAGTTTCATTCACGCGGCTGCTAAACAAATAAGACATGAAGTTCCGTATGCCTTTGGAACCTGATTTGGCAATTGTTAAATTGAAAGAAATAATAATTTTTCTACAGCCGCCGAAAATTAATAAAACAGGATGCCGAAACTTAACTTTCAGTTTCGCGATACGCATTGCTCCTGTAATAAACTTGCGTTAAGCTCGTACGATTTCTATTACTACTATTTTACTGACATAAAAAACAGAGATTCAACTGATTTTATAGCCTGAAAGTTGTAGTAATAAAAGTTTGTACTGTAAAAATAAAGATCGATCACTTTATTAGGAATGATTTTCATTATTTTACCCATAGTTTTGTAACATTTCATTTCTTCTACCTCTCATCTTTTGTTTCTTCAGACCTAAAATGTTTAATTGCCAACTTTAAATGTTATTTGTTTCTTACCCTCGTCGTACTACTAACCTACTTTCATTGTTTATCAGCTGTGACCTTGTCAACTGTCGACTTTCGTTTTCTGCTGTACGGTGCTGTTGCCCGGCGGCAATGATCGTAACTAATCTTTTTTCGCGTTCTTATGCAACTTTCTTTTCAGATCTGTATTTCCAGCTGATGAGATTCCGGATTGGAGTTTGAAATGCCGATATTTTTTATTAAACTAATGATTAGTAATTTCCATACTTACCAGGAAAACTGTACTTAACTTTGAGAAGGTTATTTTAACGGTCATTCATTCCGATTTTGGAAGTCTTGTCGAAAAGTGCTTGCGAATTATTATTTTGTGAATTTTGTGCCAAAGTTTAGTATCGGGCCGAAATTTAAAACACCTCCGGTGGATTCGAATTCGCAGCGTTTCAAACCACGATTCAGCGAAAATTATTCCGTATTTTGTTTCGAACTTGATCTTCAAAAGAATCAAAACCTACAAGCCGATTAACATCAGAAGGTAGAAGCTATTGCAATTTCTTAAAGTAATTTATTCATATTAGTTACATTTTCTTATTTGCTAGACTAAAACTCAATTAAAAATTAATTGCTCAAATCAATTATTTCACCGCAGTATCGCATTTCAGACTTCAATCGGCTCATTCTTTCAGGCTTCTCTTTTGTGTCTCTTTTTTGTGTGTTTCTGCGTATTCTATTTTGCGTATTCGACTTGCGTCGTGTCTTCGAGACTTTCCGTTCGAACATTTATTCTTGTGAACCCAATCAAACCGATATTTACTTTTTATTCTGCTTACTACTGTTTTGGTGAGTTGTTGCCATTAACGTGTGGCAAACGCATTAGGCGTTAACCGCGCGGCGCCGTAGCTCCTAGAGCAAGTCAATCACTCATCCCTTTGTGTGCGCACTACGGACCGTGAGGGTACCCCAACTGTCCCGTAGAATGTGTTGAGCACGACTGTCATTCGCCTTGATTTATGCAGGAGCTCTATTTGCTATTGTGTACGCGATTCTCGTAGTTCTGCGCCTGCCATTCGCTGCAACTGTAATAAACGTCGGTTATTGTTACACTCTGTTTGATTGGCATATTTATCTCTGATTTTTTCATTGCCAATAAAAGTCGAATTGTCTTCAAAGCTAGTGACTAATTTTTGTTCGCGCGCTTGCCTTTTCTGCTCTCCCCCACCTGTTTAGATTCGGCGATCAATCGTCGGTTGAACCAAGGACGCTACCAGGTTGCCTGGCGCCCAACAGAAACACTCTTCAAAATCCTTCAGATTCGACGTAAACCGCACGCCGTCTCCTACGAGCTAGCTAAGGTTTCAACCCGGGTAGGGATTGAAAGGAGGTTATAGTTTGTCTAAAACTGGTTTTCACGATGTACTAAATTAGGCGGTTCAATGTGGAAAATACCCCGGTTCAATGTGTACCACTCAGTGAACACATTGAACCAAATCTGATTTTCCACATGAAAATATTTTACCCTAGAAGTAAAAAGAATCTCAGAAATCCATGAGAATACATTTAAAGTTAAATAAATTTCTTATCTATGTACAAAATCTGAAACGCTTCGAATTCTAAACAATGGCGCTATGAACTTTCAAATTTTACATGGTTCAATGTGGGACAACTTATTCTATACATCTACTATGGAATCATATACCATGAATAAGGGTGAGAAGCAGGGTGGGTTTATCAGTAATCAGTCTCTATCGAAATGCCATATGAGCAAGACATTTAGATTCAGTGTGTGACTAATTAACACAAACGACGGATTAGTACCGTGTACAAAATTTGTCAAGCGCGGGCCAACGACATCTAAAGCCTGTAACAAACAGTTAATTACCAAAACAGAATGTCACTCTTGGGTGTAAAACCCCAGGAGTACTCAAGGATTAAAACTAAATTGAAGGGCCGTGACACATCAGTAGAATCTACCTCTGGTATATTAACAAATAAGAAAAGGAAGCGTCAGAATAATCTTTAAAGAAAATATAAGGTGAAAGTGTGTAACAAGTACGATTCATTAAGCGAAGAAGAAGATACTGATGATTCAAACATTGAAACAGAACAGACAAAAACTGAACCTTAAAAAAACCACCAAATGTAGTATACAGTTATATTCAGAACCATACACTAAGTTTAGCGTATCTTAACGAGGGGTTGGAAGAAGAATTTGACGTCGAAAATAAGAGCAATCGACTTATTCTCTACGCTAAGACTATAAAGGATTATGATAGTATCATAATGAGAATAGAACAGGCCAAATTTGAATACTACACGTATTCACACTCAAATGATATAAATCACCGTATGGTTCTAAGAAATCTACCACCTAATTTATCAAAAGATGAAGCAAAACCCAATTTAGAAAAGTTACAAATTCCTGTAATAAAAGTTATTAAAATGAGATCAAAACAAGCAGATGGTACCCTACGTGAGTTACCAATGTTTATAGTTGTTTTCAAAAATACAATAACCCTAAAATAAATTTACTCCACTAAAAAAGTTTTACTGCATAGTTGGATAGGAGAAATTCAAAAACAAAGGAATAACAGAATGTTACAAGTGTCAGTCTTTTTGGCATATCGCTGAATACTGTCATAAAGTTCAGAAGTGCAGAAAATGCTCAGGAGATCACAACTCCAATGAATGCAAAGTAAATACTCTCAAGTGTGCAAATTGTTCAGATGAACATCCTGCAAATTTTAAAAATTGTGTAATTCACGCGAAACAGATACAAAACAAAAAGCAATACTCAAAATTAGAAGATATAGTGTATATAGAAACGATCGTAACTTGCAAGAAGGAGGAGTAGCGATAATAATTAAAAAACATATCAATCACTCACAAATCATAACGCCAATATTAAATACTACCGAAGCAATATCTCTACTTGTGAAAACAACAGACAATGTGAACTTTATCATTACATCAGAACACATCCCTCCAATACAACAATTATGCACTGAAGGCTTGAATAAATTTTCCAACCAACGCAACAATGTTCCTCTACTTGGTGATCTGAGCTGCAAGCATGCGAGTTGGAACTGCCCATCCAATAACCGCAACGGAAGAAATCTTCTGGAGTACACTATTAATAAGCAAATAGTACTAGCCGCGCCAAAGGAACCTACTCATTATCCCACAAGAGGACGACCTAGCGTCCTTGACATAATACTTTTGAAAAATATCATTTATGTAAGTAAATCAGAGTCCCAGAAAGTCTCAAGCTCGGACCATAACCCTGTTATATTCAAGTCCTGTGAGAATATTACCTACAAAATACAAGAACAAACACTGAATCATAGAGCTGCGAACTGGAATAATTTCAGAACAACACTGAATGAAAACATACCCACAGCTAATCCCACTATAGAACACAAAAATGACATTGACACACAAATTAATAAATTGTACAGAGCAATACATGAAGCAACAATGAAAAATATACCTTATATTCAAATAGGTGAGAATAAACAGCCAATACCTGGAGCAATGAGTCTGGATCCGAGCTAAAAATCGTACTCGACGCAAATATCAACAAACAAGATTACCCAGACTAAAAATTAAGCTTAAAACCTTACAAAATATTGTCAGAGAAAAACTGGAAGAACGAACAGTGGAAAAAGGAATGAGCGAACTGAGACCAAGTGCGAATAAGTTTTAGAAAATTACTAAACACTTTCGAAAGAGTTCAAACACAATTCCTCCACTAACAGGAAATACCGACGTATAAAAAGATGAAGAGGAAGCAAATGCTCTTGCCAATCCTTTTGAAAATGTTCATAAAGCTATTATTGATCTCGGAAACACTACTCACGTGAATAGAATAAATAAAAAGATTAAGCAATATTTTCATGGCAAATCAACCAAACACAATGATGCCAAATTAACCAAGCCAACAGAACTCTATGAAACCATCTATAAAAAGATTAAGAAGGCTCCTGGAGTAGATAAAATCTTGGACATAATATTAAAAAAATCTTTCCAAAAAAGCAGTTGCACCTCTTACCAAAATGATAAATGCAGTGCTAGAAATGTCACATTTTTCCGAAATCTGGAAAACAGCAAAGCTCATACCTCCACATAAATCAGGGAAGGACTCCAAGTATCCGCAAAATTATAGACCAATCAGTCTACTAAGCTCTATTAGTAAAATAAGTGAAAGAGTAATTTGCACTAGGATTGAGGAATATGAACATAATAAAAATATACTTATACATGAACAATTTGGATTACGTAGGGGTCACTCAACTACAATGCAATTAGTCAGAGTTACTGATTATATCACAGATGCATTTAACAGGAATAAACACCTTGGAGCTGTTTTGATTGATATTGAAAAAGCACTTGATACCGTATGGCACAAAGGATTAATATTCAAACTAATTGAATACTAGTTCTCTATGTATCTAATCGATATTGTGAACTCAAATATACAAGATCGAAAATTTGTAGTTAATGTCAACAATGACTATTCAACTAAGAGAAATATTGAAGCCGGTCTGCCACAGGGGTCAATACTTGGACAAATTCTTTTCAGTATCTTCATCAATGATATACCAAAAAGTAAAGAAGTCAATGTAGCATCATATGCTGATGATACAGCTTTGTAGCATCATATGCTGATGATACAGCTTTGTACCATTATTGATTAAGCTTCCACTATCACCAATAAGTCAACGCTTATAATTTTTATCACAGTGGAATCTTTCTCAGCTGAATCTTCTGAAAAATATCTCCAATAATATTCTTAAATATTGTGGAGCTTGAAGCACAAGATGCGCAAACTTTTTTCTAAAGTTTATTGAGTGTATTGCTTGTTGTTGCATTTAATACAAATGATTCAAAACAGAATTTCATAGGACTCTGTTCCGACGGTGGTAGCATAATGATCGGTTTTTAAATCTGGAGTCAGCATACGAATGAAAAAGATTTTTCCAGATAATATTATTTGGCATTGTTTCAGTCACCGTCCATAAACGACATCAAGCAAGTTGATATTGTATTTTCCATCAATCTAATAGAGACCAAAAAGAACTAGATAATATTTCCCAGGAGCTTACTTTGAAAATAATTAAAATTGGAAGAGTGATAGGACCACGATGGCTTGCTGTATGGTGATACTACCCAGCTTTGTGTAAGTTCTTTTCTTCTAACTTTAACCAAAAGTTCCCTGGAATGGCAAAACGATTACAAAACAAATATTCTCAAGCGGATTTAGCTCTAATTTTTGACATTCTTCAGGATTGCTCTTTACTATCCAATGCCTTTTAAACTAGAAATATCAATATTTACAGAAAACAACTGATCAGAGGAACAATTAATGCTTTTCAAATTCTCAAAGATTGACGCGATAATTACGAAACAAAAGTGGATGAAGTTATAAGTTCGCGAGTATTCGAAAACATTACCTTCTTCGAAAACAGAATTTATAAAAATTTTCCGAGATTCTCTTGTTGACAGCATCATAAAATTTTTTTAATTAAGAACGATTGGTTTCGCTCAAGTAGGATCAAATAACAACAACAAAAATATTGATAACAGCAAAATTCATTAACTAGCTAATTTGTTTGGGCCGAGCACTTGAAAATTTGAAGATATTGTAGTTCTGTGGTTAGAGTATGCGAGGCGCCCGTTGAAAATTGATGGGTCGTCTGTTGAGATCATATTAAATAAGCATTGCCTTTCATGTATTCTGCCAAGTAGGGGCTACCTGCTACCGTAAAGCGGCGGAAGATTCATTCGTATAAGCATTTCGCAATGGCATCGAGTAGCAAATAGAAGTGCTCGATTTCCATAGAGCAGGAGTCTGGATCCAACATCCAACGATAAAAGTCCTTAAAATGATCAATGTAACTCAACTTGAGAATTTCGATCAAATGTTTCAAGGTGTGATGATTCAATTATCTAGTAATGATAAGCCATAAGTTGAACACAAAACCTAAAATAATAATTTAAAATCACCCATAAAATATCGCAAATTTACCATAAGTAATCAATAAAAAAAATTTGACGTGAACATCACGTGACTTACTTGTACATCATTGGATATATACAGAGTGATCAATAATGATTGTCTGACAGTTGACAGGCAAAAGTTCGCATTATGATCAAAACTATCTTCATAGAATAAAGTTAGTATAAATTTATTTATTTTGAAAACTACGTTACCGACATTTCCAGAACACAATGGCGTATATTTTGCATATTTTATGACGGATTCATCCATAATCTGATTCAATAAACAAAAAAGTAAGTAAATAGCTGTATTATTGATTGATTATTGAGAATTTATTATTATTCTACTAAATTATTAGATTAGAATAGTGTTTTCGGAGAAACTGTCATCTGTCACTTGAAGGTCACTATCTCAAGCAGGCGGCAAAGAAAAAATCCGAACAAAGCGGCACGGACAATCATTTTTGATCACTCTGTATAATCAAACACAATATCTTATCATTCCTCAGCTAGTCGGTTGCTATGGAAACAATATGTCATCATTCTTATGTCACAATATTCCTAAATACAGGTTTCTAGGATTCTACGGCTAACAGTTCTGAATTTATGCGCAAAATTCCAAGATCGTCAAGTATAGTGCACTTTCGACTTAGTCGATCCCAATGAAAATGGGATATGTGCATCTAGACATTACTATCATTTTGAATACTATATTCTAATATGCTACGTTCAATCGTTTTGGATTTACGCGAAAGATTAAAAAATATTTTGAGTTAACTGCACTCCTGGCTTGGCCGGTCACAATCGTAATGCAAAGTGTACAGCTTGATGCTATAAAAGTGTTTAATACGGAATCTCAATATTCTGCGATTGATTATGTGAGAACTGTGAGAGATCAACAAAATAAAAGACACATACCGTTTTCAAATTTCCCTTTATTCCCACTTAATAATTCCGTCAATACCAATTCAATATAATAAATCACTATAATAATTCGCAACTGCGACTAAACGTTCGTCGACCGTTATGTCTATCCTCACTCTCCTCGTTTATTCCGTTTACAACTGAATATATTACACCCGATTGCATAATTTCCAAATACTTCGGCTAATTTCTAACTCGGGTGTGATGTCATCTGTTACGTGGCGATTACAATTATTTTAAATTTATGAGAAAAATTCGAAAAGTCTGTATTATGAAGTGCACTTCTGGCCTAGTCGATTGGGACGAAAATAGATGATCATTTGGATGCTACAGCAATTTCGAATACTGAATTCCAGTATCCTATGACTAATCATTCTAGATTTATGCAGAAAATTCTAAAAAAAGTATCAGGTAAAGTGCACTTCCAGTACAGAAGATTGCAACCATAATGCGAGGTGCACATCAAGATACTAGATCCCATACCGGTCTTTTATACGAAATTTCAGCATTATACGTTTGACGAATTCTGAGATTCGCGAATTACGCACATACATACATACATACATACGTACATATGTACCGATATCAAGCCAAAAATAGTCAAAATGGATTCAGGGATGCTCCAAGCGGATATATCCTTTAAAATCTCGATATGTGAATTTTGTCGATTGCACAATATTTTCTTGTACTTTAAGTCCCTCAGATAGTCGTAGAATTCAGTGCCTCATTTTGTTTATCACGCCTTCAAGAGGTTTATTGAGTATGTATATTTGGAGTTCAATAATGCTGAAATTGAAGCTGGACCGTGTGACCAACATAATAAAAATTAATTTCAAATTTGTATGAAAAAGCATGTTCTGATCCAAATTTGTCGCATTTGTCATGCTTACGAAATGAAATTCAGGGAAAATTATTTTCACATATGAAATGTCAAACAAAATTAAAAAATTGACAACAGATTATCATTGCCTACCTTATCATTTGAATTGAACTGATTGTTTTATACCGCAAACTCTGAATGTCCGTTATAATCATAAGCTGCACTTCTGGCTTGGCCGATTAATACAGAAATAGTAGATAACTATTTTGATGCTACAACTAATTCAAATACTAAATTTCAATATGCTATGACTGATCATTCTAGATTTATGCAAAAAATTCAAAAGAAGTTTCAATTTAAGTGCACTTCTGGCTAAACCGATTCATACAAAAATAGCAGATAACCATTCTGACACAACAGCAAGTTCGAATACTGAATTTTAACATCCTGGATTTATTAGAAAAATTCGAAAAAAGTTACAAGTGAAGCGCACTTCCGGTACAGACGGTTGGAACCATAATGCGAGGTGCACAACTAGATCCTATACCAATCTAGAATACAAAATTTCAACATTATACGTTCAACCAGTTTTGAGATTTACGTGTTACGAACGCACGAACGCAGGCACATACGTACCGACATCAAGCCGAAAATAGTCAAAATTGATTCAGGGATACTAAAAACGGATATACTCATTGAAATCTTGATAGGTGAGTTTTGTCGGTCTCACAATACTTCCTTGTACTTAGTACAAGTAAGTAAAAATTGAATACAACACGTCAGTCAAATAGAAGATTTGTTTAGCACATAATAACTAACATAAAATACCTTAAATGTAAATGATGATGCTTTATATGAGTAATATTGATGAAATTGTTATCTATATAAAAGAAAAAAATATGAAAATTTTAACTTCACCTGAACGTGATTCGAACCTGGTACCTGTTGTACATATCTATCTTAGAGCGTTACGGAGTCAGTGAATCAGTGAGTGATGAGCATAAATATATTTTAAGATATAGAGATATTTAAAAGAAATGTCCGATAAAACTATTTATAATAACGTAGAAGTTGTGTCTTAGTGACAATTGCTTTGGACAAAACAAGAACAAATTAATCTTGGCGAAGTTCACATATGCGGCTCATCAATTAAAGATAAAAATTAACACATATAAGTTTCTACTCTACGGCCACATACAGAACGAAGGTGACGCCGCTCACTCAGTGATAGAAAAAGCGGTGAAGCAAGCCCTCTAAACATGACCAATTTTAATACCGCGACAATATGCTACAATTATCAGATCAGCTAAAAAGAAGGGCGCACCCTATCAGGTAATAGAACTGACCCACTGTGATTTTCATTATTTAAAAATTTTCAGATCCAATTGGGCAACAATTTTGACAGAGATATGCAGAGGAAAAAAGATTCATGTTCAAATATAAAGATAGTGAGGTATGAGAAGGGCAGACTCTTCTTCTTTCAAGTAAAGACCTCCTATGAATGTAAAGTATTCCAAAAGATAATAACAGATAAAAGGTTGGAAAAAATTGCACAAATTTGTTCCTGATCCCGACATACATAACTAAACCGAGGACTGATGAAAGGAAAGAGGGACACATGATAGATTTATACAAAGCAATTGCGATTCTTAAGTATACCTGTGTATCAAGCTATGCTGGATTTTGATTCCAAATATTATTTTGTTAAGTTTTAAGTCTCATTTTCATTCTCTTCTCATGTTGTTGTTTCCTTCAATAAGAAATAAATTTAAGTAGCCTTAAGAATAAGTTTCGAGAACGGACTTCAATTTCAAATACGTATAAGTTTTATTTTATTTTCTTTTCATGGTTCTTTCCACCAAATTATACTCTTATTTAATTTTCAAATATAGTTTTATTCACCCATGAATCTGAATCTATTTAGTTGAATAAAGTTCCATCAAAAGTAGAGTCACATCATATTTTTTCCACCATATATTTTTTTCGAGGATAACTTGAGACTTTACATCGGATGTCACATCACTAATTAGTAAAAACATCTTGAATCTAAATATGTACCAAATTTAGTGAGCTCAAGTTGCTAAGTTGATGACCAAAATAATATTACGTTCATAGAAAAATTGATTGTGGCTCTCCCGTAGAATTCATATTGTCGAGATTATGGCGCTATTGAAACCAAGGACGTTCAAAGGTGTGGACTTTCGACGCAGCGGACATTTGACGGAATTGGAACTCGACAGTGCGGTACGCACTCTATCCTACGCGTTCAATATGAGAAATCAGTATTGGTCTCCAAATTATTGTTTTATTAGGGAGTTTCTGCAAGCCACCGCTAATGGAATGTTAACGCTAACGTCAAACACGATTTTCTTTGTGCATCCCTACTGAAATTGACAAATAAATTAATTGTGACGTTATTCATGTCAGCTAATGCTTGAAGTTTCTTGTGAGTATTCTGTCATTCAAGCAAGCATTATTGAGCAAGCATCCTCCAGAAAATTAGTTTTTTACGTTAGCATTATCGTATCAAAAATTCCCTATTGTGATTATTTTCAATATAGACAATATCTTAGAATAAATTGCAAGAGATTATCAGATTTCAGCCGACTCGAAAGAAGAGAATAAGGGCGTATTGCGAAGAAATTAAGACATTCGCTGTAACGTTTCAATTCTATCCAACAGAAGCCTACAAATATATCAGAAAAGCATTTATTTAATTTTCAAATATAGTTTTATTCACCCATGAGTCTGAATCTATTTAGTTGAATAAAGTTCCATCAAAAGTAGAGTCACATCATATTTTTTCCACCATATATTTTTTTCGAGGATAACTTGAGACTTTACATCGGATGTCACATCACTAATTAGTAAAAACATCTTGAATCTAAATATGTACCAAATTTAGTGAGCTCAAGCTGCTAAGTTGATGACCAAAATAATATTACGTTCACAGAAAAATTGATTGTGGCTCTCCCGTAAAATTCATATTGTCGAGATTATGGCGCTATTGAAACCAAGGACGTTCAAAGATGTGGACTTTCGACGCAGCGGACATTTGACAGAATTGGAACTCGACAGTGCGGTACGCACTCTATCCTACGCGTTCAATATGAGAAATCAGTATTGGTCTCCAAATTATTGTTTTATTAGGGAGTTTCTGCAAGCCACCGCTAATGGAATGTTAACGCTAACGTCAAACACGATTTTCTTTGTGCATCCCTACTGAAATTGACAAATAAATTAATTGTGACGTTATTCATGTCAGCTAATGCTTGAAGTTTCTTGTGAGTATTCTGTCATTCAAGCAAGCATTATTGAGCAAGCATCCTCCTGAAAATTGGTTTTTTACGTTAGCATTATCGTATCGAATATTTCCTATTGTGATTATTTTCAATATAGACAATATCTTAGAACAAATTGCAAGAGATTATCAGATTTCAGCTGACTCGAAAAAAGAGAATGAGGGCGTATTGCGAAGAAATTAAGTCATTCGCTGTAACGTTTCAATTCTATCCAACAGAAGCCTACGAATATATCAGAAAAGCATTTGCGAATTTATTGCCACATTCAAGGACCATCAGCAAATGGTATAAAAAGATTGATGGCAATTTTCCACTCTAACAAAATTGGCATTAGAGTAGGCTTGGGTAGTTCGCGAACGACCTAGGTGGGAAGAGCGCTCTCTTGAGTGAACTGAGCGAACTAGTTCGCCGATGATTCTACTCTTAGTTCCCCCTGTATGTACACCAGATGTCTTATTAAAGTATATTAAAAATTTGAACTGCGTGCTACGTGCGCGCCTTACTTTTAACCAATAAGAAATCAGAGGCCATAATTTCGAGATACGCGATACTAAACAACTGCAAACCTAATCACCAACAGTTTTACAAAGTTGAATTAGCTCACAATAAACATAGTGATTGTAAACAGGATAAATATTTAGTATAGCTCATGATAAAATTATCCGGTAAGTTTATTCAAAATTAAAATTTTATTTTATTTCTATGAAGACTTGTATATTTCTGTATGTTATATTCACTGAAGATACATAACCTGTAAATTGCAGTTATTTCATTTTTATTTATTCAATATATTTAAAAAATGTGTATAGCGATTGAATTAAATTTAAGAGTTGAATAAGTAATCAATACATTGATGTATATTAATAAGATTTATTTATTTCAGATTAGATAAAAATATGTCGTCCCGAAGAAAACACAGTGTTTTATGGACACATTTTGTTGAAGATACTACTAACAGCAAGAGAGCAAAATGTAAACATTGTTCATCGTACATTAGCATTGCAGGAGGCTCCAATGGAAACCTTACTCGACATATGAAAACGAAGCATCCTTCAATTTCTTTAATAATTGAACGACAAGATTTACTGTATTTATCCAATGCAGATTCTCAGGAATCGAATCAATCTGCATCGAGAAATCTCACCTCTCCATCCCCGGTAACTTCAACGTCTTCATCTGCATTAGCTGTTGCTCAAAATTCAATAACCCAATACATTCATAAGCCACCACCGATTCGGAAAGTTGAAGAAATTGACAGACAAGTCGTCAAGATGATAGCAAAAGGACACCACGCCTTACGAATAGTTGAAGAATCAGAAATGAGAAAATTAATTCAACTTGTTTCTCAATGTCCTGGGTATCAACTTCCTTCGCGAAAAACTTTATCGACAAATTTAATGTTGAATGTTCATCAAGAATTATTGAGCGAGGCACGGAAAAAAATTCAAGCTGCAGTCGCACTGTCTCTCACTACTGACGCTTGGACTTCGAGTAATAAAAAACCTAGATTATCGTGAGCGTGCAATAGATGGGCTTATAAATGAAGTTGGTAAAACACCGTTACAAGCGATCCAAAATAATGATCAAGAAATTTCATCAAGTACAACTGCTCTTGTACCTGTATCAGTTACTGATGAAAATGGAAATAAAAAAAGTTGTATGAGCATGTGGGATGGATACGATAATGAAATCAGTAAAATAACAAGACCTGAAAACAAAACTGTGGCTGGCATTCGTGAAGTGGATAAGTATTTGAACGAAGAGTACTTGGACCGTAAAAAAGATCCTTTGCTTGGTGGCATGAACGGCGCTTTATATATCCTCATTTATATGGATATATTTTGAAAAGATTTTGCATCGTCGCAACATCCGTGCCTTGTGAACGAGTGTTCTCAGGGGCAGGACAAATTATTAGTCAACGCCGAAAATTATTAAAGCCGAACAAAGTTTCTACATTGTTATTTTTACACAGTAATATGTGATAGAGTACTCTCAAGTTCTTAGCATGTAATCAATGCTGTGATATCTTTACTTATAATAAACAAGGCTGTTCGTTGACTGATTATCAATAATTATAATTTAAGTTGATTGTTTTAAATAGAAATGATTTTCAATTATTATTTCTTGAAGTCATGTTATGTGCCATAAAAAAAAATTGTATTCCGTGTTTTATAAATAAAAATAAATAGATCTGTAATGAAAGTAAATATATATTTTTTTTCAATTGCCTTCTGAAATAATAAAAAACAAAGAGCTAGCGAACTAAAAGAACGAACTAGTTCGCAATAGGACTTTGAACTAGTGAGCGCTCTTTAAGGTGAACTATTATACCCAAGACTACATTAGAGAAAAATGTTGTCGTGGACTTGGTCATAGATGAGATGGCTATTAGGCAGTATGTGGAATGGAGCGGAAAGAGATATTTTTGAATTGTTGATTTTGTAACCGATATTTTGGGCGAACATGATGACAATGAAGTTCCGGTTGCAAAAAATGCATGTGTCCTCAGCCGTGAGTGTTGTGAACAGACGAAAACTTCCCATTGGCTACTTTCTTGTAAATGGCATTCTGAGTGAGACACTGGCAACACTAGTAAAATTCACCTAAATTTAAAACACAAAACAGGCGCTCATTGTCACTTCATGACGTACGATGGTGCAGCGAGCAACAAAATGATGTGCAAACATTTGGGTGCGTCTTTTCATATATGCAACCAACTGATTGGTGTAAAAAAATCTGATTTTCTGGGATCCAATCCATATGGCTAAACTAGTAAGAAACATTATCGCCGAGTATTCCATTTTAAAGAATAAATACGGGCAACTTATCCGGTGGCAGCGTATCGAACGTCTCTACAATATTGAAAATAAAGAAAGCTTGCGTGCTGGTACGAAATTAACCGCAAAACATATAAATTTTTGAAATGGAGAAATAAATGTATGGCTTGCTCTGCAAATGCTCAGCGAGAGTATCAGCAAAGCAATTATGTTTTGTGCAAACGTTTAGTGGCCGTAAGATTTGAATGTAGTACAAAGTATGGCCGAGTTTTTGTTGATGTTCGACAAGATATTTAATATATTAAACTGTCGAACCCGATTTGCTAAAAAAGAGTACAGCAGAGCTATATCAGATGTGAAATATAAAAAATATCTTGATTTCGCTCAAGAAGCAATTAATTACATCAAAAATAGAGAGAACAAGCATGACGAAATGATAATCAATTCGACAAGATATACTGGCTTTTTCTGATTTATTATTTGCTTGGAGAATTTCAAAATCGAAGTATGATGTATTGTTTCTTGTACATCATAAAATGAATCAGGACCATATCGAGATGTTGTTCGGCGCTATTCGAAGCAGAGAGGGGTTCAACAATAACTCAACTGCGCTACAGTTTAAAGGCGCTTATTGGAGGCTCTTGTTGCACCACGAGATTTCCGGTTCCGAGAACGGGCATTGCAGTCTCATAGAGAATGTGGAAATCTCAATGTCAGCTGGAGCCATCATTGAGCAGACGGATGATGACTACGTGGATACGATTAGCTCTTTATCTCCGTTTGTTGAAGACGTGCGCATTTTCACTGCAGGTTTTGTGGCGAGGAAAATGAAAAAAAAATAATATTAGTTGCACTGTTTGTGAAACTTTTCTTGTTTGCTACAATGGAGACAGTCTACTAATAAATTCAAAGAATCGTGATGGATAAACTCATCCCTTAGAAGATGTCGTATGTTATGTCAAAATGCAGGCAGTATATCATATTTTATAACAGAATAATATTAAAATGATATCCTAAATAATGTTAGAAGAATTGTATCTGGTCAAGTTTTCTCTGATATGGACGACCAACGACCATGTAAATGGTCAAGATTTTTCTTTATGACACAGAAATCAATTATTTGATATCATTTTAGATGTATATATAAAATTAGAAACAAAATAACACAGAGAAAGAAATTCAAGAAATTGACATTATTTAGAAATTAACCATATCGATATATATCTAATCGGCGACAATACTGGCACATTTCAGATAAGTCAAAATTCTGGATAATACTTGCATTCATTCAAAAAACTTAAGAAGTTATATCTAACAAACAGGCATAAATATAGTCAAAGTACTTCCCGCGAGATGGCGATTGAGCCACTATGACACAATATTTGTATTTCATCCATCTAGTGTGTCAACATCGACAAATATTCAATGTATCATTGACTTTTGTTTGCGGTATTTCGTTGTGTGTGGGCAATAATGACACCAGGCATATTTGCAACTATATGTTTGAGCAATAATGGCACATTTTCAATTATGCTACTATAGACATTCTTGTGAGTTTTCTCAGTTGGCACTTGCTTGTTACACTAATTGAAGGAAAAAGCCGCTGCTTGTGATACCAATGATCTTGAAGTCGTATTCTACCTTGATAATATTACCGGACAACAACAAAAAAAATCTTAATGCAGCTCATCTTCATGCCGTTATGAAATTATGAAATTAAATCAATTACTAAGAGATATTTCACTACTGAACATACCCAAATCGAGGATAATAAAGTCCATGTTTGGATAGAACAATGCATTAACAGGACCCTACAATCTGGCCCTATTTATACATCGTCTTAATATATAGATATGGTACAAATAGCTAAGAGAACAGGCAAACCTTTCAACATAATAGAGATGTCACATAAAGACTTCTTCGATTAGAAGCAGTTGACTAAGAACAATACTATAGATTTTTATAAGAACACAACTGGCGAAATATTTAAAATCGCCGTTGCTTGTATAATAAAGGTGGAGAAATACATTTAGATTTTGTTACAAAAAACATCTTTTAAGGCCATAAATTTCAAAGAAGTTAGAGTAGTTGCTAGAAGAGGCACAATAATACTTTTTTCTGACTTTTCCGGACTCAAATTGGAAAATGCTTACGATGATCCACGTCTCCCACGAATAAGTAAGAAGAAATCTATATGTCACCTCACCGAACTCAAATCAAGCTAATTCAACTTAAGACATGGAATTCTAAATTTTTGAGTTTTCAAACAGAGTCTTCTCCATATCATTAATTTTTAGATTGTACCACTATTGTCGCCGGTGAGCGATATATTCTTGATAGAACTCAATCAATAAAACATTTGTAATTTCAGACAGTTTGAATTCAAAATTATTATGGAAGTATATAATGTCTCTGTTATATTAAATGAAGAGAACGATGTACGAAAATCCAGTCACAAGTTTATTATTCCTATCCTACTTTACAGTTTTGGTCCCACCTGGACCATATTTAGGAGTGTTACATTTATACAAAAATCTGAGAAAGTGGGACAAAAAGACAAAGTGTAATGAACAGTGTGCTAATAATTATTATCATAATATTCATTATTATTATTATTATACAGCAAAGATAGAAATAAGTTGAAAATTTCCACGAATATTCCTCATGTTTAAATTTTCGCATAAGACAAGTGAAATTATCAAAAAATTACAGCGGAAATTCAACGTCGTTCAGACAATAAAAAACTATTTTGACAACACAAATAAAAAAATACGTTTTGTTTGATTGAATGAATAAATTCATTGTTTGAAAAATATAGGTATATTTTTGAAATTTATTCACTTTTTAGCTATCGATTTCGGGAAAATTTCCATCATCAGGCCCAGCTAGAGAATCACATTAATATAACAATCTCATACATTTATCAAATTTGGTGTTTTGAAAAATATATAAATAATTTAATTTAAGAAATTTAGCTTGAAGTTGAATTTTTAGTTTTTAAGAAATTTTTAAGAAAAGTTTCCTGAATTTAAATATTTATGTATTTTTTAAAACACCAAATTTAATAAATTCATGGGATTGTGTCATTAATGTAATTTTCTAGCTGGTCCTGATTTTCCTGAAATCGATAGCCAAAAAGGAATTAAACTCCAAAAAAATTACGTATGTTTTTTCAACAATGAATTTATTCAATTAATACAACTTACATACTACCATGGACAATTTCATACACAGAAAACGTTTTGTTTGTATTGTAAATTAGAAATATCAAAGTCGTCGGCAACTCCAATTTTTTTTAAGTATCTGTCAAAAGTCGTCAAAATGAATTGGCTTGGGGCAATTGAACACGAAATCGACGAAAATATAATAGGAACTGAATCAAGAAATGCAGTAAAATCCTGAAACACTATTTATTGTTTGTTGTATTTATGTAATTTTTATAAATTTGGATCTTATTTTTTGACATTCGAGTAGTATTCTCCCTAAATACCATCCGTGCTTGAAAAATTATCGGTAATTTTCAAGCATTTGTGGTATTATCCCCGATAAATTTTTTTTGGAGATTCCCCAGAAATCAAATCATATGAAGTATATAACGTGAATTCTTCAAATCATAATTGAATCGGTAAATGCAGAAACTACTCCAGTCACAAGAAATGTAAAACTTGTTTTTGATGAAAACTAGCTTAGGAAGGCAAAATGCATGTTGAGCGCAAAAACCACGCTAGTCAGATTAGTAGTTCAAAAAATATGGGACTTCTTTTTTGAACATTGAGCGCGGAAATAACTTGAGTCAGTGACTGAAGTGGTTTTTGCACTCAACACTAGAATGCATGATAAGTCTTGGCACATTCAACTTATACGATCATGCGCCATATATTTTGGAGTCTAAACAGCTGTTATCCATATTTATTCCTCGTGCTGAGATATCGAAGTCTTTCTGTTTTTTTGGTTACTTTAAACGTGTTCTGAGTTCTTAACGTATTCTGTTTGAACTTCAGATATGTCAGTGAGTTCTGCAAGCAGTGAGAGTGATAATGAAATAGCGCCTTGGAAAAGAAGGAGAAATGAAGATGAACATCGTAGAAACATCATCAGAATCTCTTAAGTTTGTAGAGTTGAGCACATTACTAAAAACGACGTCTCATTCCATCTGGAACAACAGGTGCTGCTTGTAAATGTAAATTACGATGTTTCACTTAATTCGATGATGATGAAAAATCTGAATTTATTGATACTTTCAATAATCAGTCTGAATCAAAACACGAGCAAGATCTTTTCTTACAACAATTGATTGAAAAACACGCCATTACGCAACGTAGGCCTCGTTCTGAAAGTCCTAGGAAGACAGCAGCCAGTTTCAAATATTTCTTACTATACAGAGGAGAAGGAATGAACGTGTGTAAAAGAGCATTCATTTCATTTCATGGCATTACTGAGGGCAGAGTTCGAAGGCTCACTGATCTTCTAATAATGGGTAAAACATCTCAAGATAAATAGAGTAAAAATCTCAAGAAAAACGTGATCCCTGCCGAAGTTTGTTCTAAACTACAGGAGCACATTTCATCATTCCCCATCAAAGTAACCCACTATGGCACTAAAGATATTAATTATCTTAATGACCGCCTTGATCTTAAACAAATGCGTTCTTTGTTCAAAGAAAAGTACCCTGATTTGAGTGTAAAATATGAGTTTTATCTGATTTATTTTGGTAATAACTTTTCATTGCGATTCGGGCGTCCGCAGGTAGATACCTGCATAAAATGTGAGGAGCTTGATGTGGAAATCAAGAACTTCTCTATTGGTAGAGCAGTTAAAAAAGCTGCTCTTGCTGAACTAACTGTCCACTAAAGAAGAGCCAAGAAATTTTATAATCAACTTCAAAGTATCACCAAATTATGTGCGGAGCATGAAGACACAGTCGCACTCTTATTTGATTTTATGCAAAATCTCTCTCTTCGGGCGATCCCAGTTCAGGATATTTTCTACTTGAGGCAACTTTGGATTAATTGTTTTGGGATAAAGAACCTGAAAACTAATAAATCTGAAATATTCCTATACCATAAAGGAGTAGCCCACAAAGGAGCCAATGATGTATGGCAGCATGCTTCTGAAATACATTGACGCTAACATTTCATGAAATACTAAAATTCTATACCTCTTTTCCGATGGCACCTGCGGACAAAATCGGAATCATATCATGATAAGATTCTGCCTTGTTCCTACGGATTCTGGACGTCTTGACCGAGTTACTCATTACTATCCTATTCGGGGGCACTCGTTTCTTCCAGACGATCGAGATTTCGGTTCTATTGAAAAAAACTACGAAAACATGATCGGCTTTATATACCTGATGAATATGAAGAGTTGTATGCTCGGTCCAGTAACTTTCACATAACCAAGCTACTCTCTATTGACATAAAAAAAATTCGATGGTTGGTGGGAAGATTTCTACAAAAAAAATCCTTTAGCAAGGGAATGTTAAGGGAAGAGTGTGCAAAAAGGAAAAAAACTTTAAATTTGCTTGATGTGAGGAATTCTAGTATAACTCTAAAGAAACGGGAGTAATCTCAGCATACACTTTCATTGATGGATTACAAAAGCATACCTATCAGTTGCTGAAACCTACTGCCCGGGACGTAGCTATTGCTTTTTCTTCAAGTCATACCTACCCATCGGGAAACATTTCAATCAACATAAAGAAAATGAAAGACATTAAAAAGATGATTGTCTATATTCCTGAAAACTGTAAAGTTTTCTATGATGAACTATTCACTTGGCCAACCACTGCACATGACGTTGATACAATGGTTGAAAATTATCTATTTTAAGAGCTTTATACTCATTTTAAATTCCTGCTTCATATTCATTTTGTAACCATCTCTTTATTCTTTGAATAAATATGAATAAATATAAACTTTTGATATATTAAATTCTTTTCAAGCGTTTTGCTGTTTCTGATAGTAAATTGTGTCCAGAAACAGTATAATTTATATGAAAACTAGTCAATTTTCACATGAAATTAACATAAGTGCATGTTATGACAGAGGAAAAACAATGTTCCATCATTTGAACATTTGGAATTATGACGTTTCTTCTCTCTCCTGGAGAATTTGAAAATTCGGACTCAAGTGTTTTCTGCACTCATCGATTCAATTTAATCAAAGAAGAAATCACATAAATAATAACTCCACACAAATCTGTGTAATATATGAAGTGCTGTGCTATTCAATTAACATGAAAACTGAAGGAGGTTTAATTTTCCCCTCTAAAGACGTAATAAAATTTGTGTGAAATGTGAACAATTATCAAGAATAAAGTCTCAAGAAAATAATATTAAGTACAATAGAATGTAATGTCATATGTAGTAACAATTATTTTGCAAAATTTTGTCAATACCAACAAGTCATTACTCAGAACATTGACCTTTAGAAAATCACATTGTACATTTAATGAAAACTGTTAGCGCCTATTGAATAACAATGGAAATATTCGTAATTGGTACAACAGAATCATGTTATTCTGAGGTTATTAGTTTACCTTAAATCGATTACAATATAAACTCCATATAATGAAGTTCAAGGGACCGATTGTTTTCTTTTGTCATAAAGAATTCTTGTTAAAAGGGAGATTTGAAAAAAGACAGTATAAAAGCACAAATACACTTTTTGTATTTTCATAACAAGGTATACATGACGTCAATTTCCAAAATCTCCATTATCATATATAGTCCATTATTTTGGCCTGACGATGTCTTTTGCTAAGCCAATACTTGATTTGTATTTTCTTATTAATTATATCCTCATCTTTAGATGAGGTAGGATCTTCTTCGTGAAGTAATAAAAACTCTCATAAGTTAGCTGCATCATATGCTTGTTGGATTCCAGCCTAAGCTTATGACAATGCATTTCTACCTATTAAGACAGAAATGGCGTACAATGAAAGATAGGAACACAATTGTTATTCCTAAAAAATGGAAGCCGATAAGAAATGTATATTCATGCCTCAATAAAAAAAAAGTAATGATGTCTAAGCAGGAACGTATTTCTCGTTATGAAGAATGACCATTACGTTATGGAGAGTGTGTTATGTTATAGAGAATTTTTCGCTATAAAGAAGTTCGTTACAAAGAGTTTACACTGTACGTAGATGCTGAACGTTTGTGTGCTATATTGAAAGATTTTTTCTTGCCATTTTTGTTTTGTAATTTCATAGACAAATACTCAATAAATAATATGTTTTTTTGTGATCCTGATGTGATTATATATTTTAACATTCTCAACTTTATAGTATTGATTTCCACGCTAGCTAGTTTTGTGCACTATCATTCAACTTTTTTTGTGCAGTTCTGTTGAAAAAATGATCCCTGCAGCAAGTGGGATTGGAACTACTTGGAGCCAAAATGAAACAATTAATACTGCAACTGAATTTTAACAAATCACTATTCTTGCTTTCATTATTTCAAAAGTATGAAGAAACAGTGTTATATATCTCTTGCGTTATCATGAATTATATTTCGAATGAATACAGAAGGGGGATATTTGATTATTCTGTCGGCCATAATAGTTATTCATACAAGTGAATTGAAGCACTGTTTATTTGCGAGAAGGAAGTTCAAAATCACGAGCGCGTTTAGCGCGAGTGGTTCAATTTTTCGAGCAAATGAAGAGGTTTTATTCAAGTGGTTCTATACATAATTTTATTCAATTTTGCGTAAATTTGTGGAACATGAAATTGAGAAACAAAATTCAAAAGAATTGAATTGCATTTGCAAGGTTGCTCCGTTGATATCGCGACGAGTGTTTGTTTTTCAAAAATTCGGGAGTGTGACTGTCAGTTTTATGAATTTTGAATGGGCGCGTTATAATTGTGAAAAGTATGGTCTGAAATGATGGAAGAAAGTGATCAAAACAATGTTCTCGTTCTTAATATCATTTTGAACGAAGCAGCTGCTGCAGTTGGGAAAATTATCTCTCAGGAATCGAAATATTTTTATTGGAAGGAATTCCAACAGTGATGTAATTTTTTTTTAAATCACTAATAATTAATTTTAAATCACTAGTGAATAAAGATTTACATATGACTGTTGCTATGGATGTAATAATGTAGCTTTAAAACGTCAAAATTGAATAAATCATAATAAACATAGACTGTACAATAATATCATATAATTATGAATATGCTCTGTGCATTGTAATGCGTTGAAAATTGGAGCGAGTTTCAACGCTTGTTGTCAATCAAGACAAGTCAATTTCAGACAAATGTGAGTGTTGTCGGGCAGAAACAGGCATGTTTCTGAAAGCTGAATTTGTTTCCTACATAGTTTTAACCCTGGCAGAATCGTATTTGTTTATTGCCAATCTCTAAATGAATATCATCATAACCCCAGTAAATTCGTATTTTTAACACTAAATTAAATTGAAAAACAATGAATTCCAAGAAAAAAAGTATTAATACAACAAATGCATTATTTTATTATTATTTTTTTTTTCATTTCCCATTAAAATTCTTCAGCATCAGTTGCTATTAGAACCGAAACAATATTAAATAATTTGTGCTGTCTTTAGATCAGGCGTGGGCCAAAACCGGCCCTCTCAATTGTTCATTCCGGCTCGTTAGCAACAGTGTGCGTAGCATCCACACACAAAATATTTTTTTGAGCAAAATCATACAAGAATTCAACTATCGCTGGTTGTTTACATGTTTGTGATTATTGCTTGCTCCTTTCTCAAGTTAACAGCGTGTAGCATTTTCAGTTGTTATTTTCTATAACTTATGTATAATTTGAGCAACAGAATCATCAAAAAAGGTAAAAAAAGGGTTACAAAATTATTTCAATAAAATTAAATTGTTGTCACTGTTTTTAGATAGTGATCAACTAAAACATAATTATCGATTTGAATTTTTTCAGCTATTTGTTTGAATTTTTCTTTTCTACAAATGGATTATTCAAATTTTCCCTTTTTTTTGTCATATAATTTCTTGAGAAGTAGATTTTTCAAGAGGAAATTGTTCTCATCATTCAAATACTTGTTTTTTATTTTCAATATGTTCATTGCATAAACAATTTGTTATAAACAATCATAGAATATGTTCATAAGCTCATACCTTCTTCGTGCGAAGAAAAAGATATCAAAAACAGCCACGTGCGATCATCGCAAAGATTTTTTTTTATTTTTACAGCATTTTTACTTTTCTAATCATCATCATCATATCTAGCTCTACAGCCCGATGTGGGCTTTGGCTTTCTCCACAACCTGCCTCTATTCCTTCCTATCCAATGCTTTCATTCTCCATCTCTTCACGCTCATTTTCCTCAAGTCACTTTGCACATCATCTATCCATTTGAGTTTCGGTCTTCCTTTTTTTCTTCTGCTATGGAGCTTACCATTCGGTATTCGTGAAGGCATTTTTTCCTCACCCATTCGTAGCAAATGTCCAGCCTAACTTATTCTTTGTGATTTTATAAACCGTATTATATATTGATATTGGGTTAGCTCTTCTAGTTCAAAATTATATCGTGGTATACAAATATTTTTCTCAAAATTCTTCTCTCGAATACTTGTAGTTTATTCATATTGGCCTGCGATAAAGTCTAGACCTCACATCCATATGTAACTACTGGTCAAATTAGTGTTGTGTAGATTTTGAGTTTGGTTTTACGTGATATAATTTTATTTTCGAGCATCTTTTTATTGATGAAGTATGCCCTATTTCCCTTCATGATTCTGTCTTTCATGGTAGAACGCATATCACGATTATTTGCTATTTTTATTCCCAAGTAAACGAAACTTGATACGCCTTCAAAGTTTTTATCACCTATCTGTAATTTTCGAATTGTTCGTCTGGATTCCATAGCTGACATCTTCATATACTTTGTTTTTGCCTCATTTACAAACAGTCCAACTTTACTTGCTGCAATTTCCATATCTATGTATAGTTGTTCTAGTTTCATTATTCTCTCCGAAATTATCAACAAATCGTCAGCATAAGCACATATCTGGCTCGACTTAATGAAAATTGTGCCTTTACCTGCTATTTTGTTAATTATCTCTTGTAATCTTAGCTTGAATGAAGTAGCTGAAAGATTGTCTCCTTGTTTTACTCCTGTATCAAGCTCAAAACTATGTGTTAGTTTATTGCCCATTTTCACTTTTGCTTTGGTGTCACTTAGCATCATTTTTACCAACCTTATGAGTTCTTGCGGTATCCCTTGTTTTGTCATAATCATATACAATCCTTCTCGGTTTATGCAATCGGATGCTTGTTTAAAATCTACGAAAAGCATATGCACGTCGATATCGTGTTTATAGTACTTTTCCATTATCTGCGTTATTATGAAAGATTGGTAAGTAGTACTTCTGCCCGGGCGAAAACCACGTTGATATTCTCCCAATATTCTTTCGGTATGAACTTCTAGTCTGTCATCAATTATCGATACTATGATTTTGTATACTACGCCAAGTAGTGTTACTTCCCTATAGTTGTTGCAGTCAAACTTATCTCCTTTTTTAAAGACTGGACAAATCAGTCCTACTTTCCAACTTTCAGGCATAATCTCTTGACCCCATATTGAATTTATTATCTCATATGGAGAATCAATGCTCATTTCTCCTCCATACTTTATAAACTCGGCAACTATCTTATCTTTACCAGGAGATTTATTATTCTTTAAACTTTGTATAGCTTTTTCTATTTCCGATCGTGTAACTGGAGCTTCAGTTTGACTGTCAAAGGCGATATTATCCTCCGTTTCATTCTAGTTTACATTCTATGCATTGAGCAGATTTTTGAAATGTTCGGTCCATATTTGCATTATTCTACTGTCCTCCCTATTACTATCCCTTTCTTATTCCTACATCCATCTAATTTGGGTTTGGCTCCAATTGTAAGGTTACGTACCGTCTTGTGAAATTCACTCGATTTATGATGCTGGCCTCAATATTCTGTTTCTTCTAATTTTATTGTAAACATTTCTTTTTTCTTTCTTTTACACAGCTTGTTTGCTCTTTTTCGTAGTTGATGGTATATCTCTTGATTACCTCTTCTTTTCCCCTGTAGCATTTTTTGTCGTGCTTTATTTTCCTTTTCTATTGCCTCCCTGCACTCACCATCCATTTAGCATTTCTTTCTTTTTGTTTTTCTCCTATTACTTCTTCAGCTGTTTTTTTAATTGCTAGTTCAACGTTTTTCCATTTATCCTCCATATCATCATTTTCATTGTTTTTCCCGATTCTACACAGCTGCATTTGCAGAACTTCTTGATAGTTCCTCATGTCATCTTCATTGTTGAGTTTTTCTAGGTTCCAATATTTTCTATCAGTCAATTTTTTTAACTGTGTTCAATCGTTGTCTAAATTGAGCTCCGACTAAATAGTGCTCGGAGTCACAATTTGGTCCCCGATAGCTTCGCACATCAGTGATTGATGATGAGTACCTGGCTTTGATTAATACATGATCTATTTAGTTAACAATATTGGATCTTGGCACCTTCCATCTCCCAAGAGTATTTTCTTGTGTTCAAAATAGGTACTTTTTATCATAACAAAATATATTTTTTTTTATATTGCAGGTAACAATTCGAGAGTAACTGCTTGTGCTTTATCAATAAGATGTTCTGATATACTTGAAATTGTCGTATTATTACTTTTTTTCTTGAAACTATTGTCCTCCTAATTTAATTTACAGTTACGAATACAACAACTGTAAATATACTGAGGTTGTATGATTTTCATTTAGAGATTGACAATGAACAAATGCGACCCTGCCAGGGATAAAAAGATTTGAGAAACAAATTCAGCGGGCAGAAACAGACTCATTTCTGCCCGGCCACACTTACATTTGTCTGAAATTGTCTTGTTTCGATTGACAAAAAAGGCTTTGAAACGCGTTGCTTCAATGCAGGTATTATGAAAGCAATATTGTAGCCCCTTTTTCACCATTTCATAATTATTTTGTTCAACAATTAGCAAACTTGAAATGTAAATGAGAGTTCAAAAAGAATCATTGCTTTACAAGTTTCATTTCATGACAAATGCACGAAACATTTTTCTTCCAGCGGAATTTTCTTCTTTCAAGTCTCTAAGCGACAATATTTTTTTCAAAGTTTTAAATTCACATTTAATCCAAGTAAAAATGGTTTTTGTAATTAGTGACCATTTTCAAGGCAGCGTAACGGCATTGCGCTCTACGCGCGGAACCATATTTTCAACATCAAGTTTGAACGCCTACTACCACGAAAGTCATGATAAAATCTGTTTTTTTCTCAACTAAAATTAGTAATGAGAACAAGTAAATTCATAATCTCAATTTATGTGTTACTTGAGGTAATTCATGTTTGGATTTATCCCATTGTTTATTTATTGACAATATTAAACAAAATGTCTAACCTAAGCACCAGGCCTGTGTCACTCTTATGGAAAGAAAAATACAAAGTTTGCGTATGTGTTAGTGAGTGTTAGTTACTGCACGGCACCGCACACTTGCTATGGCGCTAGTATGGCACCAAAATGTCCAGGATTTGAAAATTGAGAAGGCTGCTACTTCTGTCCGCTGTCTTTGCAAACGCCAGTGTATTGTGTCATATATTGTGTATTACATTATTTAATATTATTGTGAGCGACATCATTGATTTTATTAGTGATGCCGAGTAGAGAAAATCTTGTAAGTATACAATTATTAATATTTGATATGATCTCGATATATTTGTCATTACTAATGTAACAAAATAATGTGTCATCATAAAAATTTTAGTATGATATATATATATATATATATATATATATATATATATATATATATATATATATATATATATATATATATATATATATATATATATATATATATATATATATATATATATATATATATATATATATATATATATATATATATATATATATATATATATATATATATATATATATATATATATATATATATATATAATATTTCTAGAAAAAAAGTTCTGCGTGCAACTGGTCAACTCCCTGCCTATGAAGGAAAGAGTGGGCCTGGGCCTGTTCTGTTTTCCACGTGCAGAGGCTTTGAGGAACAAATGGCTAGCGAATATGCTTCGAAATGAGTTGAGAGAGCTGAGCTATCAGCAACTGCTTGTTCGTGGCTATCGAGCTTGTGAGCTGCATTTTGATAATAGTCAATTGAAAAATGAATTGGAACAACGTCTTAACGTGAGTCAGATACCTCGACTTGTACGTATTCAAGGTGAAAATAACAAAAGTTCTGATAAAATGCACGTATATTATAGATGCACACGATACTTCCCGAATCGAACCAGCTCAAATCAATCTAGCTAGAATCGAACCAGCTGAAATCGAACTTACTTGAATTGATATCACCGAGGAGCATGGAGGCGTTGAAAATATTCCACCAAGGCCGGTGTGGAGGAAACTCCTGACCATCAACTTCACAATTCGTCGATGCATACAAGACTGCTTTCTTAAATAATACTGTTAGGTGTAGTATCGGTTCGAATTGTGAGGATTGCCGCATTCAACTATCCTATGTATTCAAAATCAATCTGATTCAGAATCTTTTCCGACATCTCCAATTTCCAATAATCCTATCCCATGTGTTCTTCCCCAGACCACTTGCATGGATGCTGTAGCATCAGAGATAGATATTCAAACAACCTCTGGATATTTAATTCAAAAATTGATGAATTATGAATGTGATTCATGTTTTCAGTTTTTTTGTTCTGAAAACGTAACTCACATCCATGATTTAACCGTTTTATGGGACTATGGGTCCAATGAGAAGTTTTATCTCAGATATGCAAGCGCAGAATTTTCGCAAATAGTCGATGATTGTGAAAAACAGATTTTTGCTTTGATTCCCAATTTCATTCCATCCCCTAACATCCTATCCCATATAGACATCCACTGAATAATTTCTAATTTTTGTGAGCAGCATGGAACAACCATGCAGAACAAAGTTATGCGATCATTACATTTAATATTATCAAGTCATTTTTCAAAATTGATTAATAAGAAAAATAGATACAGTAAGAAATAACGACGTTGTTAAGATTTTTTTTGTCAATTATTGTAGATAATTTTTTTCAAATATTTTTTGTAATTCTTTTCTGTGTATGTTTCATATTGTTCTGTAGTATAACAATTTAGTTTTCATTTACGATCGTATAAAAAGTCACAGTTGTTTGCATTTTGAACTTGATATTTTAAACTCAAATTCACAAGAACATTTATGTCAACTTCAACGAAAGCAGCACAATTTCTAATATCTGTGACTTTTTCACCAAAATTAGGACGATCGAAGATGAAACATTGTAAAACACACGTTTAAAAAATATCTTATGTTATTTGCACATACATTTGTTTGTATTTTTAGTATTCCGTATTTTTGTATATATTTTTCCTAATATTCATATGTAATTTATTTATATGTAAAAATATATGTATATATTTGGAACGAAACTCTGGTTGATTTTAAATTTTACGATATTTTTGAATATTATATAAATTAGTAAAATTCAAATTACGCGCTTCAGAATTAGTACGTGCACGGCACCGCTTGGAGCGCTCTTGTGTTGATGTGAAACCTTGTAACTTTTGGTAACATTGTACTGTCAAGTCTTCTCTCTATTGGTAGTCTTTGCTAAGCACATGTTTGTTTTTCTTGGAAGTGTTTCTCAAGTGTCATTCATGATTTGGAAAAATGAATAATAAAACATCTCAATTCAGACATAACGAGCAATTTGCAAGAGAAAAAATTACAACTTGGTAGAGAAATACAAGTGAATTTATAAAAGAAAAATATTTAAAATGTAGAAACTCCAATGTGAAATCAAAAATTGGGCGTCGAGTCTTAGATTTGACTAGATGGCTGTGAACATGTGGTGCAAAAAATGTGATTTACTTTTATCTTTCCGTTTTCTTGTGAATGAAGATATCATTGGTCTTGCAAGTGTATTTTATGTAAAATGCCACAAATGCGGAATAATATATAAAATTAAAAGTTAAGCCATAAGGAAAAGTTATCAAGTTCAAAGTACGATGTGAATTTGAAACTAGCCCTTGGTAAAAAATGGCGGACGACGTGAATACGTGTTGCGATGAATGCAAAGAGAAAATCACTAATTGTGAAGTTAAGTGTACTGAAATGTGTAAAAAATCATTTCACATGACTTGTGCTTCTATTAAAACAAGTGAATCTAAGTTTCTTACGTCAAATAAGAATATAAACTGGATGTGTAACATTTGTGTTAAATCAAGTTCAAGTGAGGATTCTATCCTAAATATGCTGCAGGAATGTTATAATTCAATAAAAAATCAAGATCTAGTGATAAATATGTTAAAGGAAGAGATCAAAGAACTCAAAATGGAATTGAATAAGGTAAATGACAACCTAGAAATTAATTTAAGTAAAGTCAGTGACAACCTTGATGAAATCACATCAAATTTCACGGCCAAGGTCGTTTCTGTTAGCAACATGAACAACCCAAAACTTGCGGAGGCCTCTTTACCGACAATGAAAAACAATGAAATTCACTCAAAAGATGTCGACAGCAGTTCGAAGAAACTAGACAAGAAGTCCATATCAGACAGTCTCAATAATGTGGAGTCATATGCGATGAAAACTAGATCAAAATCACATACTGGTACTAACAGGATCTCTGCGACTCAAACTCAAAGCACTGTTTCAAGAAACGATAACAATAGCTCATCTGAAGATTTTGAGCTGGTTATTTCTAAAAAAATTAAGAAAATCTCCAACTCAAAAATAACAATCGGTACGGGATTCAATGTTAACATTGATGTAATAAATCTGAAAGCTGTCCCTAAACAGTCTCATATATTTGTTTCTCGACTCGCAAGTAATGTGCAAACGAATATGGTTGAAGAACATCTGAAAAAACTTAATGTTCCACACTTTTCCTGTGTTGCACTTACACCAAAATATGATCACTATAAGTTATTCAAAATAAGTGTCCCAGAGAATCATTTCAACATAGTTATGAATCCTGATAACTGGCCAGAAGGTGTTTTCCTGAATAAATTCTATCTCAACAGAAAAAGTGAGCAACGTTATCGTTTTTTATCCCAAAGACAGACTCCAAGTGCAATCCAATAGCTAATCCTGCACCTATGCAAGATTTGCTAATTCAAAATGAAGTGATGTTATCTTATACAAACATTCAAAGTCTGAGAAATAAGTCCCATAGTCCGCAAGTTCTTTTAAAAGACATAAAACCTCTGATAATTTGCCTCACTGAACATTGGTTAGATTTAAACAAAATTAATTTCTATGTAGAAAGTATGTATAATATTGCCAGTAATTATTGTAGAAACAATTTAGTTGGCGGTGGAGTAGCTATATTCACACATAGAAACTGTAACATTACGAATGTTAATGTAAATATTCCCCGTATTGAACAACACTTTGAGTATTGTTGCACAAAATGCTCGGTAGGGGATATGTTAATTATTCTGATAACGATATATAGATCTCCTTACAAGCAGTTTGTGCAATGAATCTAGATATAATTGTCTGTGGAGATTTTAATATTAACGCATTCGGTAACTCAAATAATTACAGACTCCTTAATGATATCTTTTTGTCCTTTGGTATGAGATCCTCTGTTTCTGGTATCACTAAAAGTATCTCAAGTACACAAATTGATTATGTTTTCACCAACATTCGCGAAGAAATACTATCTGCCAAAATTGTACCAACTACCTTATCTGATCATTTTTCAATCACACTTACTTTGGAAAAATTATCAAAGCCAGAAACCAATTTGCTCTGCTCAAAAAGAATTTTTAATACCTTCAACAACAATAATTTTCGATATTTGTTGGGTAATGAATCTTGGTCCGATATATATCTTGCAGATAATGTGAACGATAAATATAATAATTTTCTGGCCACTTTTTTGTACTACTTCAACTGTGCTTATCCACTGAAAATCATCAACTCTGCAAACAAGAAGACTTCATCCACTTGGATCACTGCTGACATAAAAAATGCCTCAGATGAGTTAAGCGATCTGTACTTGTTGTACCAAACTACTAAAGATCAGAACTTATTAGTGAATTACAAAGCAAAAAAATCTCAGTATCAACATATAATTCGAACTGTTAAGCAAGAGTTTAACGAAAAAAGGATTACATCCAGTTCAAATAAATCCAAAGCAGCTTGGGGTATCATTAATGATGAAATCAATAGAAAAAATCGTGAACATAATTTGAGCATAAAAGATGAGTCTGGTACTATAATTTCAAATCCAAAAAAATTAGCCAACTTATTTAACAATGCATTCCTGCCTGATTATAGTAGGCTCTAGGAGAATGTCAATGATCCGGCACAAATTTGCTACCAAAATATGTTTATAATACCCACGGATGAATATGAAGTTTATTCTGTAATTAGAAATTTAGCATCAACAAAAAGCAGCGGCCCTGATGAAATCCCTTGCAATGTCGTTCGTTCTGTTGCGTCCAGCATATCTGCTCCTTTGTGTGACATGATAAATGCCTCTTTTCTCAGTGGTATGTTTCCAGAATTAAATTAAATTAATTGATTAATTAATCAATTAAAGGTTGCCAAAGTCATTCCCATCTATAGAAAAGCATCGCGTCAAAATTTATCCAACTACCGACCGATATCCTTATTATCTGTTTTTGGTAAAGTTTTTGAAAAATTGATGTACTCAAGATTAATGTCACATGTAAATAACAATAAGATCATTTCTCAAAATCAATTTGATTACGTTCCCGGAAGATCAACAGAAGATGCAATATATAAATTACTAATGTATATATTGAATTCTCTAAATAATAAAAACGTAGTGGCAGCAATCTACTATGACCTGAGTAAAGCCTTTGATACTATCAACCATAAGGTATTACTGAATAAATTAGAAAATATGGGCATCAGAGGTATTTCAAAGGAGTGGATTGAATCCTATTTGTCGCAACGAGGTCAGTATGTCTCAGTTACAGTTGAAAATGAGAATTCGTTACTCACTGCAAACTCAGAACAAAAGAACCTGTTGAGAGGAGTACCTCAAGGATCCATACTTGGCCCCTTACTTTTTTCACTTTATGAATGATCTGGAGAAACATATGGGTAGCGGCTGCTTGTGTCAATTTGCTGATGACACATCCTGTACTATTCGAGCACAAAATTATCATGATTTGTCTGCCATGGTCTCAAATTCAATTGTCTCAATGTCAAGTTGGTGCAATGAGAACAGCTTATTTTTAAATGAAATGAAAATAGCGATTTTGGTCTTCCATTCGAAACAAAACTCTACCGAAAGTCTTTATGTGAAAATGAATGATAACAGATCCAAGCTTCTAGCTTCTAGCCATAAATTCTTAGGTATGATTTTTGAACCAAATTTGAGTTGGTGTGAAAATATCAATTTATTACATACAATTTTAAGTACTCTTTACTATGCAATATACAAATTAAGGAAAGATGTGAATAGGAATACGTTAGGAACATTTTATTTTGCCTGCATTCATAGTAGATTAAGATATGGAATAGTATTTTGGGGTAGTTCTGTGCACATGAACAAAATCTTTGTAATGCAGAAAAGGATTGTTAGATGCATGAATTGTGCACCTGCGAATACTCATTGTAAACCTCTTTTTATAGAACTTAATATTATGTCTGTACCATCGCTATATATCTATGAACTTGTTATCTTTGTAAGAAAAAATTTTGATTTATTCATGATGAACAATGAAATTTACTCGAAAATGACAACACGTAATACTAACGATTTAAGTATACCAGTTCATAGATTGGAAATACTAGCAAGAGGACCTCATATTAGAGCAGTAAAATGTTATAATGCTCTTCCAAGTTGTATAAAAGAAACTACTAATTTCCTTAACTTTAAACATCAAGTAAAACATTTTCTAACAGTAAATTGTTTCTACAGCTCAGATGAATTTCTATCTTAAGTATTTGGGGTAATATTAATGTAATTTGAATTTATATTTCTCATTTATATCATTTATGTCTGACTCTGCACTGTATTTCTATATACTTTATATGGCAATAAACGATTATTATTATTATTATTATTATGTACAGCTTTCAGATTAAACATTGATCTTTAATGAAAATTCAAGCATATTGTTATCAACTTGTACTATTGTCACAGCAATATTGGATGGTGATATTAAGGAAACGCAACGGAACACAATTTTGTCAACATTGAATCTGTCTACAGTCAACCAGAATTTATTAAAATGGTACGAGAGATTAGTAGGACCAGCTATTGGGAAAGTGGCGAAAGAAAGCTGTCATGAAGCGTTAAAGATGGAAAAAGAGTGGACCATTGTTAACGCGTCACCTTGCTATAGCAGTACAACGTTGCCGTGTCAATTCATTGTGAACAAAAATTTATTCAATCAAGTAATTTGAATTTCTTTCCAATTTTTCCTTTCAGGATGAACAAATACATACCGTTTTCAAAATATTGACGTGACACTGCAATATTCAACTTTCTCATGTATAGATTTTTTTTCAATCTACGCAATCTTGAGCATACTGATATCTATTTATTTATGAGCTCAATCACCTATATCTCCATGAGAGCAATGTATTTTGTGTCAATTTTCAACAATTCATTACTTCAAAATATGAACAGTGGCCTACCCTGGAATTTGACCAGTAAATTCTTTGGATAGAAAAATAATAATAAATGAATTTTGAGGCATGAAATCCAAAATTGTTGTCATGCATATATATTCTTAAATAGAGTGAATTCGATTTTGGATGTATCGCCTCTTAAAAATAAATTATTACATTTTCGTATTAAGAAAAACGAAAAAAGAATGAATCAATTCATCAAAACTCAAAAATTTTGAAAAAGTCGTCGAGCTCTCTTTAGATGTCGACAAAAAACAAATGCATTAGCAGAAGCTCGTGAAGGTATTACTTATCAAAGTAATAGTTAGATAGATGCGAATCTTGAATTGAGTGAAAAATCTATAAGTAGCATTCTTCCAGCCCTTAACGATTCCACTAGAGTCGTCATATTTGATATAGAGACAACTGGCTTGAAGTTAACCGACGATATTGTCCAACTAGCAGCGCAGTGTGATGAAGAGGCATATAATTCGTATATAATGCCCTCTTGTCATTTCTCAACTGCAGTTCCTAGTATCACTGGACTTACAATAAAAAATGGCCAACTGTTTAAGAATTCTGCTCTTATGAAAACAGTTAGATTCATTGAGTTTTCAAGATCTACTAGTTGTAGTGTTGTTTTAGCTGCTCATAATGGTCAAAGGTTTGATGTACCTAGGATTCTAACACTTGTAAAACAACTCGATATGCGTTAAGAATCTCGATCTATTGTTATAGATTTACGGATACATTAATTGTTTCAAGAAAGAAATTATCCGAAAGACGTATCGAGAGAGAAACGGTTTGCACAATCTGCTTAGGCTAAAGATTATCTGAGTTCTACGTTCATGGAAGAATCAGCAAACATGGTGCTTCCGTTGATGTTATAATTTTGCAACAACTTCTTACCCCTAAAGACATCAAAATATCTATAGAGGAATTGATGAACGATGAGTAGACATATAAGGCCGATTCTGGACCAGATAACGATCTAAGATTCCAAAGATAACGCCAGCAGTGACGTTATCTAAACAGCAGTGACGTTATCTGAACAGCAGTGACGATATCTAAACATTCACCAGTGGCGCCATCTCTTGAGCAGTGGTAAGTGGTGCCACCTATCATCCAACAGACTAACTAGCGTTAAATAGAAAAGATTTATATTCTTTTTTTCCGTGTGGCGCTATATATTGTCCACTAGACGAACTACCAATTGATGTGATAGATCTCTGTATCATGAATGAGAACAATAATGAACTACTAATCGAAGTGGATGAATTAATCTCTGTACTATGAATGACTTTTTTTTTGCGTGTGGCGCTTTCTTTTGTCCACTAGACGAACTTCTGATTGAAGTGTATTTACCAGTAACGCTATTTCTTGAGATGTGTGATGAGTGGTGTCATCTATCATCCAACAGACTAACTAGTGTTAAATAAAATGATTTCTATTTTTTTGCTGTGTGTGGCGCTATTGTTTGGATGGACTTGATAAGAAGAAAGAGAATAATTAGGTGAGTGAAATTTTATTTTTGGAAATTAACAATCAATTTAAACATTTCAATGTTTTTTTTTTTAACTACTCTATACAATCAATACTTGAACTCCATACAAACAATTGATCTGATCATAGATAACAGTAGTAGTTATCAATATCGCAAAGTAACGAATATATTTCACTATCTGATTTGATGCTATGTTCTTGTCTTATATTCGAACAGTAGTACATTCCTGATATGATATTTTCAATATTTGTAAACGTAGAAAGAGACTACTCTATACAATCAATACTTGAACTCCATACAAACAATTGATCTGATCATAGATAACAGTAGTAGTTATCAATATCGCAAAGTAACGAATATATTTCACTATCTGATTTGATGCTATGTTCTTGTCTTATATTCGAACAGTAGTACATTCCTGATATGATATTTTCAATATTTGTAAACGTAGAAAGAGTGAATACTGAAAAATCGGAATCATCTAATAATATATGACTACAATTTTCACAAAAATGTCTCATATACCAAAAGTGAGGCTGTATTTCCGGTAATAACCATAATCTATATTTCAAATTGGTATGACTTCCATTATTAAAACAAAATTGTAGAATATTTCCTTAATTTGAATTTTCAATTTGTGTTAGATTAATTGCGTAATAATCTCAAGCAGTTGACACTTTATTTACCTATCATCTGACGATGATGAAGATGTGCTCTTTCAACCTAATGCCATCTCATTCGCCATATTGGCTGTGAGATTAGTATCTATTGGGGGAGGTATTGATTCACAAATTTCATCAAATTGTCTGAAAATATATGTTATATTAGGCGACATTCCCAACAAAATATTTGCTTTCCAATATAAAGAATGAAAAAAAACAATTATTGATTATCATTAATTTCTTTTGTCAACAAATAGAAATAAGAATTAAAAAAAATTGAAAAACCATTGAATCCATGTTATTAACTTTCTGTAAAACGAATATTCACAACAATGTCATTCACTTTTTTATGTGAAAATAAACATTGATTAAATCACTTCTTTGAACATTACTCAAAGTTGCAAAATTGTTTGGGAAAGAGACTTTGAGTTCTGTCGTGGTCACGATTGGTTTTGATCCATATCTGGTATTAATTATATCAGCCTTTTTTTATTTGATATTTTTTATTTTCATCCAATTTACCAATGTTTATAGTTGGCACCTGAGCATCTGAAGACCCCAGTACATTAGAATAGTCTAGTTTACTCATTCTGTTTCTTTATTTTTCTTCTTGTCTTTCTTTCTTACTGAGAACAAAAATATATCTTAATATTAATATAAGAAATTATAAAGAAAAACAGACTTACGTATTTTGGGTGGACTTGAGACTCTATTATGATGGACTGATATGTATTAATTGTGTATTCCTATATTTATACTGAGAAGAATGTTTTTTTTCCATCAGAAATATATCAAAATTTAAAAAAAAAAAGGGAATGAAGTCATATGTGAATAGAAAATTGTGCAACACATGGAATATTCCTACCAGAAATATATCATTGATTGACATTGGAAAAAACAGGATGCACATTCATATGAGTGATATATATTATGCTATACACAATTATTATCTTTTCATTACAAAAGAATTTATATATATATATATATATATATATATATATATATATATATATATATATATATATATATATATATATATATATATATATATATATATATATATATATATATATATATAAGTTACATTGCCCTCAGTTCACGGCCACACATATGAATATGCTGACACTTTACTTTTGTTTCCCCCACTTTGCAGTAGAATAAGTTTACTTTATGACTTAGAATAGAAATAATAGTTAGTCTTGTATCTGCATTCATATAATAAATAAATTGTACTCCAAATAAAGTTTTTAAAAACTTAGTTGCTGAATAAAGAAACATATCTGGCGCAGTCGATAGGATAGCCAAAAACAAGTTGAAGTATATAACTTGGCTTATTCTAGTAACTTAATTGGCTATCACGAACATAATAATTTCCGTCACGAGCAAATTACGTGTATCGGAAGATATCTCCAGCAACACAAATCGTCCAAGAAGAAAACCGAAGTCTACCCCATTCGAACAAACATCGAATCCGGTGAAACATCTTCAACTTCAGGACAACACATCGTCGGAAGCCGCAGCACCAAGGTCCGAGTCCACGTCGATGTCCCAGAGCCATTCAATGCACATGAAGGCGCTACAGGTATTACTGTGAGTACAAATTAATGTCTTTTAGAGGTCAATCATATAACTCTGAGAGTTCAGAATCAGATTCAGACTCATTCGATTTAGAAGATATTGAACAAGTCCCCAAAAAACAAATTCCAAAAATTAATATTCTTAAGGAACCGATTTTAAACAATATTCCAAAAATGGCGACAGCACAAGCTCAAGTATCTGTTTCACAACCCTCAGCCCTTAGAAAAGAATATCTTGACATGATCCCCGAATTTCATGGCGAGAGAGAATTATTTCCTAGATTTCTAGAGATTTGCGAGAAACTAGTTAATAAATTTTATAACACTGTGGATGTAAACGATTTTCAGAACGAATATCTGATGTCACCGATACTTTCAAAAATTAAAGGTGAAGCTGCCGTTAATATTTCTAGTAGCACAATAAGCAATTGGGCATCATTAAAATCGGCTTTAGTAAATACATACGCAGACAAACGGGATTTATTCACTTCAAATATCAAAATGTCTGAACTTAAGCTAGGACAGAATGATAATGTATTTGAATTTTACCAAAAATTACAACATTTGCTGAATTTACAGACATCGTATTTGTCAACTCACTTACAAAATCATGAAGCAGCTGTTTTAATTTCATATTTTCGTGGTTATGCATTACGCATTCTATTAAGAGGGTTAAAAGAACCTATCGGGCAGCTTATGCGAGCCAAAAATCCTGAAGGTTTAAATTCAGCTTTGAATATGTTGACGAACGATTTTCAGTTCGACAGTAATACAAACTGAAAGTTTATTCAAAAACCAATAGCTCAAAAATTCAATCCGAAACCACAACCACCTCTTAATTTCAATTTTAATCGTAATACAAATAGTACTCCAAATAGACCAATGGTTAATAAATATAACTTCAATCAGACAAATCAAATGAAGCCAAAACAGCCTACTCAAGTATATCGAAGCCCAATGTATAATCCAAATCATCAAAAACCTACACCAATGAGCATCTCCACTCGAAATTCAACTCTTCAACAAAGAGCTGGTCCCTCCAGACCATTTCACAACTATCAAAATCAGAGCAGACCAAATGTAATTGTAGAAGAATTATATAATATCGATTCAGAAGACACAAATCAAATTGAAAATTCTAATGTGCAAGAAAATGTCGAGGTTTGCAATGAAAGTTTTGAGCACGAATTTCCCAGCAATGATTTTTTAGTAGAAGAAGCCTCGGAAATCGAACTATACCCAGACTAGAATTATTGAATTTGACAAACTCACCAAACAATCTACCCTATATTGTATTCCCCGAAAATGAAATGAAAGTTTTGATAGATACAGGAAGTACGAGATCTTTCATTGAACCTAAAATTGCTGAAAAGTATTTCAAAAATAAAATTTTCAAAGATCCGTTTCAAATTTCTACTGCACATGGAACCTCAATTGAACAATTCAGCACGCTTGTGCCAGTTTCAAAAATTTTTTAAATTGACGAAGTCAAAAATCCTTTGCTAAAGTATTACATTTTTGATTTCCATGATAAATTTGATTTATTATTAGGAATGGATAATTTAAAAAGATTAAAAGCTGTAATAGACATAAACCGGAATGAGATAAGAACGCCAAATTGTTTAATAAAAATACAATATTTACAGAATAATAATAACTGCAATTGTGTAACATCTACAAAAATAGAACCACAGTCTGAGAAAATAATTAATGTAAAAGTAAAAGTAAAAGAAGGTAATGTTTTAATACCACAATTGAAATTACAAAATTTAATAATTCCAGAATGTGTAACTTCATTAAAAAATTATGATGCTTTGTGTTCAGTAATAAACCCGACGGATACAATATTATCCTTGAAATTATTGAAACCTTTGAATGTAACAAAATCAGATGAATTCAATTATTATTGCAGCCCAAATTATAATTATTTTAAAACTGAAAAAATTAAATTTGACATTTCTAAGATCAGAACTGACCATATAAACGAATATGAAAAAAATGTTATATCAAAATTAATTAAACAATATTAAGATATATTTCACTTGGAAACAAATAAATTAACGTTCACTAATGAAATAAAACATAGCATAAAAACGAAAGACGAAATTCCGATATATACAAAATCTTATAGATATCCGGAAATACACAAACAAGAAATTAATTCACAAATCCAAAAAATGTTGAGTCAAGATATAATCCGTCCATCTAACTCTCCTTGGTCATCCCCAATTTGGATTGTTCGCAAAAAATTGAACGCCTCAGGAAAACACAAATGGCGCATTGTCATAGATTACAGAAAACTTAACGAGAAGACCATAGGCGATAAATATCCATTGCCGAATATAACTGACCTATTGGACAAACTCGGTCGTTGTCAATATTTCACTACGCTAGCCCTAGCGTCGGGATTCCACCAAATTGAAATGAATCCAGATGACATATCAAAAACCGCGTTTACCATCGAAGGTGGTCATTACGAATTTCTTAGAATGCCTTTTGGATTGCGCAATTCACCTGCCACATTCCAAAGAGTAATGGATAATATATTGAGAGGATTAACGAATGAGAAATGTTTAGTATATCTTGATGATATTATAATATTCAGTACTAGCCTAGAAGAGCATATGCAAAATTTAAAATTAGTTTTTGATAGATTACGTAAATCAAATTTCAAAATTCAAATAGACAAATTATGTTATAAATTTCAATTACTTTCAATTCTAGTACCAATTCATTATGTTTGATATCCTGTATTGTTCTATTGAAGCCATTTATTATTTGTGTATTTACTGAATATCCTTGATTCAATTGACTTTGTAATTTGTTCTGATTTTTCTCTAGGTGATTAAGGATTTTATTGAACCTATTTTTAAAGAAAGAAGTTGCCTATCTTGGACATATCGTTACTCCAGAAGGTGTTAAACCTAATCCCGACAAAATTTCTGCTATCCAAAATTATCCTATACCCCGAACCACAAAACAAATAAAAGGCTTTTTAGGACTATTAGGTTACTACAGGAAATTTATTAAAGACTTCGCGAAGATCACGAAGCCATTCACTAAATGTCTGAAGAAAGACGCAGAAATAAATCTCAACAATCCAGAATACGTCGAATGTTTCCAAATTTGTAAAAATTTATTGACTAACGAGCCACTCCTACAATACCCTGACTTTACAAAACCATTAAATCTTACGACCGACGCGAGTAACGTAGCTATAGGGGCTGTACTTTCACAAGGACCACTAGGTAGTGACAAACCTATTGCATATGCAAGTAGGACATTAAACGATTCCGAATCAAACTATTCAACCATCGAAAAGGAACTATTAGCTATAGTATGGTCTACACAATACTTTCGCCCTTATATATTCGGTCGGAAATTCACCATCATTACAGATCATACACCGCTACAATGGTTATTTTCCCTAAAACAATGCAGTCAGAAATTAATCAGATCAAGGCTGAAACTTGAGGAGTTTGATTACGAAATTGTGTATAAAAAAGGAAAATTGAATACTAACGCAGACGCATTAAGCAAAATTCCTGGTAATTCCGAAACGGAAGAATCAAAATTTCAAGAAAATAAAATTTTACACGAATATCAAAATTATTTAGAATATAAACAGAAACCCATAGCTCATGATAATATTAGAGAAATCAACGGTAATTTATTCGACGCACCTCCTTCTAACAGTTTAGCCTATTGTGTAAGTAAAGATTTAAAAATGTCTTCAGGAATTGCAGAACAATTTGCTACCAATATAATAATATTGAAATTTTAAAATCAGAACAACCAAAATTACATCAGTTTATCCATTTTAAAGACACAATTAGATTTGTAATCTATTTAGTAACAAAAAATCATTATTTTGGAAAACCCTCCTATCAAGATTTATTCCAAGCTTTAGTTAATTTGAAAAAATTCTGCTTACACAAAAATATTAAAGATCTCAGTATCCCACGGATATCTTACGGATTAGACAAATTAAGATGGGAAGAGATAAAACCCATGATTCAGTTTATATTCCAGAAAACAGACGTGATAATATCTGTCTACGTAAAAATTAAATCTAATACTTTTCCTGATGTGAATTAAATGTTAATGAAGCAGATAACACGGATGCTTTTTTCAAATACATGGAAGATTTTAATAAAGACTTAGAGAATGTCCAAAATGATTCACAATCTATGATAGTTGAATTAGATAGATCAATTGAAAATATGAATAATGATAATTCACAAGAGAATATTTCAGACGAAGACGATAATACTGTACACTCGAACATAGAAAATCCAATAGTTGGGATTCCAATAGTAGAGCGCCCCGTCAATATAGGAAAAAATCAGATAATAATTTGTGAAGTCGAACACAACCCGGCAGAACCAAAAATTTTAAAATTATTCGGAAATAAACAAAAATTTTTAGTACAATTTCCAAAATACAATCAAGAACAAGAGATGATTAAATTTATTAAGGAGTTCGTTGTACCGAAAGTGAAATATCATTTATTTTTTGAAGATCCATCATATGAAAAGTTTAGTACAGTTATTCAAAATTATTTCAAGAATTCGGAAATTTAAATGGTCAAATGTACTACAAAACTATTAGATATAACAGAGGAGGACGAAATCAAACAGATAATTCAAAACTATCATGAAAGTAAAACAAATCATCGAGGTATCGATGAAACAGTTTTAAAAATAAAGCAAATTCATTATTGGCCCAAGCAACGTGAATCAGTACAAACTTATATAAATCAATGTGAAATTTGTCAAGTATCAAAGTATGACAGAATTCCTTTAAAATTAAAATTCAATATAACACCTACAGCGACAAAGCCCTTTAAAATACTTCACATTGACAGTATTACTCTGGATAATACAAAATTTCTTACAATAATAGACGCATTTTCTAAGTATGTTCAAGCATATAAGTTAAATTGCGCTCAAGGTATCAAAATTGTTAATAAACTAGTAAAATATTTCACTCACCATCCACTTCCTGAACAAATAGTTTCAGATAATGGTTTGGAGTTTAAAAATTCTGTTCTACAAGAATTATTAGAGATTCATAAAATAAAAATTCATTTTACTAGCTCACAACATCATGACAGTAATGGTATCATTGAACGATTCCACTCAACCCTAATTGAGCACATCAGATTATTTAATAATCAAAAAGAATATGAAGATGAGGCCATAGAATCCAAAGTAAGCTATGCAGTACTAGCATACAACAATACTATTCATTCAGTGACTAAATCGAAACCAACAGAAATAATATGTGGACATATCGATTCAAAGTCCCCTTTTAATATGGAATTAGAAAAATAGTTGATTAATAATCATATAACAGAACATAGGAATAAAATGAAATTATTGTATTAAAAAATTAACCAGAAAATACAGCAGAATAAAGAAACGGTCATCGATAATAGTATATTGTACAACAAGTATAGAAAATTACCTATTTCACACGAGGTGTGTAATTTTCAGCACGAGACGGAGTCGAGTGCTGGAATCACACAAGTGTGAAATAGGTGATTCTATACGTGTTGTACACTATACTTTTTCTACGATCACAGTTTTTAATGAAATATGTAGGTGAATCATTCGTATAACTGAGATTTTAAATCTATTTCCACAAATATAAAATAATTTAGGCATTTTAATTGTTTGCTCTGCTTATTTATTGTGGTAATAATTTTAGTTATGATTTGGAACATTATTAATATATTTTCTATCAGTTTATTGAAATTTAATTGTTGTGTAATCTATCTGTTGCAAACTACGGAAAGATTGTATCTGATTGGTTCACTCCCACCAGGCGACCTTCTGATTGGTTCATTAGTTAGAGTTTTCTGTGATCTGGGGTAGCGTGTTTTCTAAATCTTCGTCACTAACCATTTCCCAACTGCAGTAATGATATTTGTGGATATCTAATTTTGGCTATGATACAATAATTACATACATAATTTCTCGATTTCAATAGAATGTGATGGAACGTGTTTTGTCTGCTTCAATTTGACAGCTGTGATTCGTAGTGTTGCCAACCTTCGGAATATTTACTACAAGAATAAAAAAATAATTCCAACAGAACTTAGTGCAATTTTGTTATTTAAATGAGGTTTATAAAAGAGCAAACAGAGATTTATATCAAGTCCGTGATATTTATCAACAATCTTGCTAAATATATCATATATATCACCTAAAGAATATTCAGAATGAATTATTAATAAATAAGTTGGTCTAACTGGTGTGAGAAATGATTTCTCACGACTTTTCGCACAGTTGTGTGAAACTGTAAGTTTTCTAGTTGTGTTTTGTATGAGAAATATGTTGTTTTCTATAGTGATCGTAGAAAAACATAATTCCAATCGCGAAGATTTACCTGAAAGAATTGACGAAGTAGTATACGTGAAGAACAAACAAAAACAACAAAAAACAAAGAATAAATATAAACCCGAGCGAATAAGTGAAATCAACCCAAAATTTAAAACCGCGAGAATCATAGCTAAGCATGGAAATATTGCATCCAAAATACATCTTTCAAACATAAAGAGACCTAAGAAAAATACTTACGATTCTAAAATTATTCCAGGTTGTTCGGGATCACACAAGGATTCCAAATAAGTAACATTACCGAAAACATAGGCCTTATTCCAATCAGTCTCGGACCAGCAAAATTAGAGAAATCCGTGCATACATTTGTTCATTATTATGATTTGACGCCGCTTTACATCGAATATGAAAAATTGAATAATCAATATGAGAATATCAGCAGAGCAGTTATAAATAATACCGCAGTTAAACATGAATTAGATAATTATGATAAAATAATCCAGTATGTCCACTTGAATATATATGATAAAATTAATAGTATCAAAATTCACTCAAAATCATTCAGAAATAGAAGAGGGTTAGTAAATGGTTTGGGAAGTGTTATGAAGTTCATTACAGGAAATTTGGACGCACAAGATGGCGATAGGTTTAATAAAATCCTTAATCACCTAGAGAAAAATCAGAACAAATTACAAAGTCAATTGAATCAAGGATATTCAGTAAATACACAAATAATAAATAGCTTCAATAGAACAATACAGGATATCAAACATAATGAATTGGTACTAGAATTGGAAGTAATTGAAATTTATAACATAATTCAAGCAAAAATTTCATTGGAAGAGATATTGTTTATTAAAGATGTGTATAATCAATTAGTGATCATGTATAATACAATTTTAAGCATTTTACAAGATATTGAAAATTCAGTTGCCTTTTGTAAATTGAAGACGTTACATCCAAGTATTATAAAACCGGAAGAGTTATATAATGAGTTACAGAAAATTTCAGCCCATTATGGAAATCAATTACCTGCAGAATTAAAATATGAAAATATTTTAGAATTCGAATCAATGTCAAGAATTAGTTGCTCTATAATGAACGAAAAAATTAATTACTTTATTTCCATTCCTATTAATTTCAATAAAGAATTAGAGCTTTATTACTTGCACTCATTACCTACAAAAATTAAAACAGAATTCGTAACCATTATTCCTAATTATAAATATCTTCTCAAATCGAATGATGACGAAATAAGACCACTAAGTGGCATTTGTATTCGAGGTAAAATATACCAATGCCCTAGCCAATTCCACCCAAGCAATACAGCTTGTGAAAAACAAATCTTAACACACGGATCATCAAGCCAGTGCCATTATACCAGATTTAATATAAAATCCAATCACATCGAAATTATCCCAGAGATTAACCAATATCTTGGAATATTTCCTGAAGAAGAAAAAATTATGATTAAATGTTTAAAAAGTACAGAAATAAAATTTTTAATGGGAGTTTATTTGATCCAGGAAAACAATTGCAAGATCTATTTTAAAAATCAGAAATTGCAGTTTTTGGAAGAGACGTACGGCAAGCCTTTTCTTACAAGTAATTTGAATTTTAGTATTCCAAATTTGAAAATTAGTAATTTTCCAATTAATTTGAAGACTTTGAAGTTAGAAGATATCCCAGTTAATAATATGGATGTGATTAATGATGATGATTAACAATTTGAATTAATTCATGTGCCTAGTGTTTGGACAGTTATCCTTTACTTAGGACTGATAATTCTGTTAGCATGGATTCTGAAGAAATGGATCCAAGGAAGACAGTCAAAGGCCAGTTCAGATCCACCCGATCATAACGAAGGAATACATCTTCCAGGGGGTGCCTCATTCTAAGAAGGGAGGAGTTACATTGCCCTCAGTGCACGGCCACACATATAAATATGCTGACACTTTACTTTTGTTTCCCCCACTTTGCAGTAGAATAAGTTTACTTTATGACTTAGAATAGAAGTAATAGTTAGTCTTGATATATATATATATATATATATATATATATATATATATATATATATATATATATATATATATATATATATATATATATATATATATATATATATATATATATATATATATATATGTATATATATATATATATATATATATATATATATATATATATATACATATATATATATATATATATATATATATATATATATATATATATATATATATATATATATACATCACGCTATCTATCGTGCGTCCTTTCATAATCAAAGCATCGGGCGTCCACCAGATCTACTGCGTATATTGAAATTTTTGTTCGTGTATATACGGTTTTTCGTGACGTAGAATTCAGCTATCACTTTTATACACTAGCCCATTCCAATCATAACTTTCATTTTAATATCTGTTCGGCTCCCTTTTACAAAGAAGTTATCCAAGGTCCTCCTATATACTGCAAGTTTCATTTCATGCACTAATTGCATCACATGCGACGTCCGACAGGGTTGCCTGTTTCTAGTCTTGGATGTCATGTATCATGACTGCCAGTTCAGTTGAAGATAGACAGAAGCGGTATGAACTGAATGTGCCGGTTATCGATAAATAAGAGAATCAAGTTGTACTATCAGAAAGTTTTTTGATATATAAGCTGACAAAATTCATATGAATTTGAAAATAATTTCCTATTTCCTTAAAAATGATAAAAACTACTTGAATTCAAATAATACTTTTCGTATCTTTTATGTTTGGCTCAAAAAATAATAGAATTCACGTCTACAATGAGTGAAATTCAACTAATCAATAACAACCCAAAATTGCATAGCAATGAATGATTTAAAATCACTTCTAGTTTTTTTTTTTTTTGTAAAAAGTGAAATAAGATTCAATATTCTTCTTCTTTCTAGATTGTGTGTTTTCTTGGCAAATACTCCGTAGAATCAGTGCTTCAATGAAACTAAAATACATCTATATCATATGACTCTTATGCCTAGTTGCACCACCGTCACTTAACTTTAAGTAGAGTTTAATATCTATGGCAACTATTGTATTGACAATTGTTACTATGGTTATTATTCCTCCCTCAAAGTTAAGCGACGGTGGTGCAACTGGCCATTAGGGCAAGTATTTCAGTCCTCGGTTTATCGTAAACGTAGCTTAGTTTCCGGAGTGATGATTGTTAGAACAATTATTACTAAGGTGATTAAGCTTTGCTTAAGATAAACCCAAGACTAAAATACCGACCCTTAGAGCCGATATTTCAGTCCTCGGTTTAACTTAAGCGGAGCTTAATTATTTCAGTAACAATTGTTCTAACAATCATCACTATGTAAATTAAGCTACGTTTAAAGTAAACCATGGACTGAAATACTGGACTAATCGAATTTTTGAACCCGACTGTGTAATTATGAGAGATTCTTTTTTATACGTGGAATTTCTTTTCTCTAACACTGTTTTGGAGTTTGTTTATTCTATAATAAAAAATCTGACGTGGACATCGCGTGACTTACTTGTATATCGTTGGATATATAATCGAACACAAAATCTCATCGTACCACGGCTAATTGTTTTGGATTTATCTAAAAGAATTAAAAAATCTGTCAAGTAAAATGCGCTTTTAGCAAAATCGGTTGTTATGAAAACAATAGATCATCATCCTTATGCTACAGTATTCCTAAATACTGATTTCCAAGATTCTACGGCTAACAGTTCTGAATTTATGCGCAAAATTGAAAAATAAATTTACACTGAAGTGCACTTCCGGTTCAGTCTATTGTTATGAAAATAGTAGGCAATCATTCAGGTGCTACATCAGACCGAAATACCATATTTCAATACTTTATACTCTACAGTTTATCAGACTCTCAAATAAAGTGCACTTCCGGCTCAGTCGATCTCAATGAAAATAGGATATGAGTACTTAAACGGTACTATCGTCTTAAATACTGAATTTTATGTTCAATTGTTTCATATTCATGCGGGAAATTGAAAAAAATATGGAGTAAAGTGCATTTCCGGTACAGATGATTGCAATCATGCTGCGAGGTACATAACTAAATGTTACAGAAGTGCTTAATACAAAATTTCAGTATTCTACAATTAATTGTTTTGAATTCATGAGGAAAATTCGGAAACTCTGTTATATAAAGTGCACTTTCGGCTAAGCTAAAAGATATCTATTCCGATCGTACAGCAATTTCAAATACTGAATTTCAGTATCCTACGGCTAGTCATTCCGGATTTATGCGGAAAATCCAAGAAAAGTTTCAAGTAGAGGGCACTTCCGGTACAGATGATTGCAACCATAATGCGCAAGACCCTATACCAATCTTGAATACGGAATTTCAGCAGCGTTTTAAGATTTGCGAGTTACGCACATACATTCGTACCGACATAAAGCCAAAAATGGTCAAAATTGAGTCACAAATGCTCAAAACGGATATATCCATCAGAATCTGGATATTTGAATTTTGTGGGTTTCACAATACTTCCTTGTACTTCCTTGTATTATGTACAGTTGAGCAAAAATTATTTTGGGATAGATGACATTTCAATATGTCGCTTAGAATAATTCCGTTTGCTGTTTTGAATCATTTAATCATCATTTTCGACGAATCATAAGCTGTCAATTTGGTTACCATTGTTACTTCCTGACAATTCTAGCTTTGTGTTTGACTTTTCATAATCTTGAAAGTTTCTTCTGAGATATTGCCGAGTTTCAAAAATCTTGTTAGAGAAAGTATAGTCTACAAAGAATTTGGAATAGCATATTCCACACTCGCGAACCGTAGTCATCGCCTTCGTCTCACATTACAAACTTGTTGCAGAGTATATTATTATTATAATACACAATTCTATGAAATCTTCAGTTTTCTTTGTATTGTCTATTCGAAGATATTTCTTGAACTTTTATTTCAAATAAATGAAGCATCTCATATTCATTACATCGCTCTTATAATAACATCTGTCTCTATTTTTCTTCTTTCCATTTTTTTATACATCAAGAAATATTCAATAATTCTTTTTTTACTTTGGTGAAAATCTTCTTCTTGCATTAGTTTCACCGCTTCAACTTAATGCTCTTTAGAATCTTCATATATTTTGTTCAAAGACTCTTTCGAGTCAATCGTTTGTAATTTTTTCAAATTTCCACGTAGTTTAACCAAAGCTTCTAATTGTTGTTTCTGTTTAAAATTGGATAAATTATCTTTTATTAAATCACTTTCATCTCTGCCAATTGTTCTATCGTTTCTATACACTTCTTCATCAATTTTATCTTTTACTACATCTCTTACTTCATCTATTTTATGTAGTATCAGTATGATTTTATTGTTGATAGTTTTTTCTACATCTTTAATACGCTCATCCAAATATTTCTTCGTTATAATATCATTCGAATCATGCATTTTTCCAATAGTTGAGAATTTTCTTCCATTTAAATCTTCATTTCCATAAATATCATACCCTAATATTGAATTATTTGACTGATTCCTTTTTCTCTTTGAAAATCGTCGTCCAAATTTATCTACCGACATAATTCATAGTTCTCGATCTCTATAAGCTAAAATAAAAGCTTCTACTCTTGACAGCAGATATAATAATGTTCGATTTTGAAGTGAATTCATTCTATTATATTACATTCTCTCAGTTCTTCAAGTATTGACATAATTTCATCATTATGATTTGTGCGTCCACTCTGTTTGGATGCTAATAATAATTGCAATGTATTTACCAACTCATTTGGATCATCCCAGTAGACATATTCGCGTTCATAATGAGAGAATTTCATGTTGAATGGTAAAACACCAAAATCTGTAGGTGAATATTTCTTGTTGAAGTTTTTTTTTCAGTTAAAAACGGTTCAATTATTTTGAAATATTTTGGATGAGTGGATCTTTTATGCATATTATTTGATTGTTTATGTGCGTGTGTATGACTTAAAATTCTTAAATATTCGTTTACGTCTTCCGCAGTATAATGTTCCGGATTTTTCATGAATATGAGTTTATAAAGTCCTTTTGTTCCATTATATTCTTGATCATCAATTATTATATCATTTTTATCTATTTCTATCTCTTTTTTACCCAATATGAATTTATCACGATCTTCTATATATTTCAATGCATGGATAGTATCCAAATCCTTATCTTTATTCAAAAATTTCAAAAGATATGCACTAGCTAAGTCTCCAAATTTGGGCTTCAAGGATTCCATTTCGGTTTGCCCTTGAGGAGTATCCAAAATACCTCTAGCAACCGAAGTTGGTGACATTTGAGGTGTGCTTTCAAATACTTTCTCATTGTCACTGCTCTCATTCACTTCCACTTTAACTTGTTGGTGTATTAAACTCTGATTTTGGAATTGGATGCTGTTTCAATTTTTTTATGTATCTTTATTCTCTTCGAATTTGAAGATATTTCTTCAGCTATAGTGCTTTCACTATCTATTTAATATTTTGTATTATTCACTAACTCTTAAAGTGGTTGTGTTATAGGTTCAAATGTTTCTTGTAACATAATATCACTATTCATTCTATTATGTTTCAATGAATTGAACTTTTGTTTAAGCACTTTACTCACTTTAATTATTTCGTGGAGCGTTTTTTAATTATCCATTATAGTAAACTCCTAGATGGTTTTGAGATTAGGAAATGTATCCAATTCTTTGCGATATCGACCTTCTTGCTCACTATCCTTATCTATAACTGCAAATCTATATTTACTATCCCAACATTTTATACAGAATTCCTTAAATTTATTAAATGTCATATCACTATTTACATGATCGTCATATATATGATGTAAATTGGTTTCATCTTGTTTAAATATGATGATAAAATTTGCATTATCCCTAATCAAATGTTCTGGTATTTATGCATATGATTGTGAAAGATAAAAACAATCAATCTCATTATGTCTACCCATACTGAATAATCACGCTTATAATCTTGTTTATCACATGCAATATCATCAAAAACAATTATTGAATAGGATCGCGCTTCATTTGGTTTTGAAATTTCAGTATTCACATTATAGGAGAAATATTTCATACCCGTTACTCTAGAAACACATTTTTCTAGAAATTTATATTTTGGTTGTTGTGAAGATTTAGAGTGAACAAAAATATTTTTGAATTCCAATCCATTTGGATGTGTGAGAAAACTTAGAAGAATATTAGTCTTCCCACAATTACTAGGACCCACAATAATACTTCTTATATTATTAGTAAAAGTTTGCTATGTTTTTTCAAGTGAGAATTAGTTTGTATAGCATCAAAATTGTGAACCGAAAGACGCTCTTTCTGCTTAATGAATTCCAGGATTACTACCAATCTTTTATATAAAAGCTATTGTTTATATAAAAATAAGCTCAGTACTAAAAAATAATTCAATGTGACCATATCACAGAGCTGGTAAAGGATCACTCAATAAGGCAATTAACTCTCTACCTATAGAATTGCACATACCAGGTTATCAGTTTTGTGGTCCTGGAACTAAATTAGATAAGAGATTGAAAAGAAGTGATACACGTATGAATCCATTGGATGCTGCATGTCGTGAACACGATATTTCATATTCCCAAAGCAATAATTTGAAAGATAGACATAAAGCTGATAAAATATTAGAAGAAAGAGAATGGAATAGAGTAAAATCGAAAAATTCAAGTTTTGGTGAACGAGTTGCTGCTTGGACAATAACAAACTCGATGAAAGCTAAACAAAAACTTGGCCTGAGTATAAAAAAGACGAAAAAATCAAAGAATCAGCGAGTACTGAAAACACCAATAAAATATGGTGGATTTTCACCTGTAGCAGTACTAACTCCATTAATTGGAAAGGCTTTAATTGCTGGTGCTGCTTCATATGGTTTAAAAAAAGCCCCTGGTAGTGGTTTATATTTAAAACCTCATAAGCATGGTGCGGGAACTAAAAAAAAAACAAAAGAAAACTAAGAAAAGAAATTGTCAAAGAAGCCATTAGACACTGATGATATAATCAAATTTGACCTTGCTCATAAAATAGATTATTCCTGTGGTGTATATATGCGTGATACATTACCTAAAAAATCATTAAAAATGAGTCGGCAGTTAATTATCTCGATTCCTTTACAAGCTGGTACACATTGGGTTTCGTATATAAAAAGAGGTGAAAACGTCAAGTATTTTGATAGTTTTGGAAATTTAGCTCCACCAAAAGAGTTAATTGAATATTTTGGAAACAAGGCTAACATCACCTTCAATTATAAGCGGTATCAAAAATTTAATTCTTTCAATTGTGGTCATTTGTGTTTGAAATTCCTCATAAAATCCACAAAATAATTGTTAAATACATTAGTATAGAAATGGAGTCGATAACAATTACACTTAGTGGAAATACGTCTACACTAAGTGCAGACTTCTTTCCACCAATTGATTTGAAAAGCAGTGATTATGTTATTGGATTGATCAACTTTGAATCATATCATTCAATACCAAATATTGATACAACAAATAATAAATCTTATTATAAAACCATTTCAAGTACAAATACAGATTTCCAAGTAATATCTATTCCAGTTGGGTCATATGAAATTGAGAATATTAACAATATATTGAAAAAAGAATTGGGAGATCCAAATCATGATTACGATTTCAAGGAGAAACTTTATACTAATAGAATAGAGAGAGAAAAAAATATTGCACGTAATTTCATAAGCTTAAAAACAAATAATAACACTTCAAAATGTGAGCTTAGGAGTACTGTTGATATTGATTTCACAAAAGATGATTCAATTGGATCTTTATTGGGGTTTGAAAAGCGAATATTAGAAAGAAATGTAGTTCATGAAAGTGATCTACCTGTCAATATAGTTAAGGTGAATGCTATATTAATTGAATGTAATATTGTGACTGGATCTTATAAGAATGGATTACCAATGCATATTTTACATGAGTTCTATCCAACAGTAGAGCCTGGGTATTAAATCAATGAGGTTCCTTCAGATGTAATTTATTTACCAGTGAACACTCAAACCATAAACAATATAACTGTAAATATTGTTGATCAAGAAAGAAAACAAATGAATTTTCGTGGTGAAACAATAACTATTAGATTACATTTGAAAAGATTTTCATAAATGGGTATTAGTTATAGAAGTATGCAAACAACAACGAAAAGAATCAGTACAGCATCAACTATAAAAGTGTTAACAAGAGAAAATAAAAATTGCCTGAGATCACTCGGTTTAAAACTAAAAAGAGATCAGAAACAAAAACAATGAATAATATTTTAGATATAACATTTGGTATTGCTTTCAATGATGCAATTACACGTGTTGAGATACATAATCTTCAACCTGTTATTGCATCAGCATTTAATAATTGCGATGAAATGAGAATTCAAATCCAACAGCAAGATATCTATACGTTGCCTAGTCAAAGTTTTCTCTATATTGGAGGTAAACTTTTAAAAGTAGATGGTAGTAAGCCTCCTGTGGATGCAAAAATAACAAATAATGGAATTGCATTTTTATTTGACGGAATTAAATATTCAATAAATACTTTTAAAGTTGAAAAGACGAGAAATATAGGAATTAGCTCAACTTTGGAAGCATATGCTTCATTAAATAAATTTGAGAGTGATAATCTTGAAAATGCTGGTTGGGGACTCAATATAAATATTCTGGATGAAAATGGTAATTTTAATATATGTGTTTTACTGAAAATGTTGCTTGGATTTTGTGAAGATAATAATAAAATATTGGTGAATATTAGACAAGAATTGGTGTTGATCAGAGCCAGAAATGATGATAATGCATATATTGGTACAGAAAATTTGAAATTTATTCTGAACAAAATTCAATGGCGTGTTTTCATATATATATTGATGACGAATATAGATTGAGATTATTGAAAATTGTCAACTCAAATCGTTTCTCAAAATGTCCATTCCGTTCTTGGGATTTATATGAATATCCAATTCTTCCCTCAGCAAAAGAGCAAATATGGTCAATTAAATCATCAACTCAATTGGAAAAACCAAGATTTGTTTTTGTTGCTTTCCAAACAAATCGAAAAAATCTGAAAGATGAAAGTAGTAGTCATTTTGTTAGTTGCAATTTAGCCAATATTAAGCTATATTTAAACTCAGTTTCTTATCCAATTTAAATCTAGATTTCAAGAATAATCACTATGCACTTCTTCAGGATATGTACACAAAATTTTCCAAGATCTACTATGATTTTCATGACACATATATTGGTCCTATTCTAAATAGAACAGATTTCAAAACAATTGCACCGATAACAGTAATAGATTGTTCCAATCAAAACGAAGCAATAAAAAATAGTTCAGTTGATATACGTCTGGAGTTCGAATCAAATGATATATTTCTCAAGAATACGAGTGTTTATTGTCTTATCATACATGAACGCATTATTGAATGTAATCCACTTACTAGTGCTGTTAGAGCTTCAGTATGAATGGAACTGCGAAAGAGCTAACTGGAATATGGAATTAATTGTTGATATACAAGGCTTCAATGCCAGAGATTATATAATAGTGGCAGAAGAAATTGCAATTCTTATAAGAGATGGCAACAAATTGGAACATTTTTCTCTTCAAAGAATCATTTTCTTGGAATAAGTTGGAACATAAATATAGAAAACAAGCAGAATGGTTGTATAATAATCTCCATGGTTTAAAATGGAGTGATGGATACATACAATATAATGAAATTCTAAATTTGATTCTACCAATATTACAAGGTGCATCAACAATATATGTCAAAAGGGATATGAAGAAAACCTATCTAGAATCTTTCAACTTAAATTCCACCATAATTTCTTTGGGGGAAAAATGTAAGTCTCTTCAGAGCTTCCCATCGAATAAGTCATGTTTCAGACATTTTAATAATTGTGCAATTAGTAATGTTTATAGAAAAGAAAGTCACTTAGATTATAATGAAATGTATAACATCATGATTATATAAATATATAATAGATATTTCAATGTTTTTTTGAATTATTAAATTTATTTTCAGCTGTATCAACCTCTTTTACTTCCTCTATTCTCTATTATTACATTTATCATTTCAGCTTCTTTTCCATATAAAGTTGAAGTATCTCATAAAACCTATATTAGTTATTCAAACACTGTAGAATATGGCTTACACAGTGGTTCTAGTTATATTATTACTGAATACCGCGAGTAATTGTTAAATTGTGGAAAAAGAAAATTTTGAATCAATTATTGATCACTTATTCACATATGGATATCTTAATGTGAGTGAAGAGAAGGTTTTTAGTTCAACTGAAAAAGATCCATCGTATATAACAGCACTGAAACTATTACAAACCAGTTTTAATTCAACGCAATCCAATGAAACAATTGAAAATGTTCTGAAACTCATTTCATCTCCTAGATGCGGTGTTAAAGATATGAATGTTTATGATACTCATTATATATAATGGGAAAATTCTACAATTACTTGGGATTCAAAAAGAACAAATAGTATTGCTCAGTATTTATTTAAAAAAGCTTTCAATTTATGGTCTGAATATACAAATTTGAATATTATACATTCACCATACAATGAAAATGCTACTATTTTGATTTCATTTGGAGGAATCCAACATTGGGATTTCAAATTTCGATTAGTCATTTGTTGTCCGCATCAACTCCGATTTTTCTTGGTATCTGGAATGTTACTGCGTTCTCCAAGATCAGAGCATAGTAAAAAATTATTCCAATTCATTTCTCAAAGTCTACTGTAACTGAATGCTAGAACTTGAATCTTTTCAAGAACTTCTCTACAATTGTCGTATATAGTAAACAAAAATTTTGAATATCTACAATAAACCTTGTCCCCGCGAGTGAGCCAGATATACTAGTCACTCTGGTCCAGCATGAATTTTCCTAAGCCGCTGCCACCATTTGTTACACACTAAATTGGATATAACAAAGAATTTAATGGGTTCTTGCTGGATGGAGGGTAAAGGTTATTGTAAATATGAAGTATGCTAAATTTGTATAACAAATAAATATATTCAAGATTAAATAATAGATATAAAAGTTAACAGGTAAATGGATAACAAAGCATACTGGATATAACTTACGACTAGTCGGCTAGGTGCGGGTGGAGCTCTTAATTCCCTTACATTCTGATGCTTCTTGACTTCTACTTCTTCACTTAATTTCTACTTAACTGCCTTACTCTATATATATACTAAACAAGTGGATTCGTGACAACATCAATCTCACTTTGAAAGTGTTGCAAATATTATGTTTATTATTGATACGAATACAAACAACGTAATTTGGAATACTGACTCGACAATTGATGAGTGTGTCTCTTGCATCAGGAATTAGCCTTGTTACAAAACGAGCTAAATGCAGGTCTCATTTTGATGGGGAGAATATGATATTGGGACATGCTGAATTTCCAAGCTTAAGCATGCATTCAAAAATTCATATAGATAATGCAGAACAATGGTACCATGGTATGGATGCCCCTTCCAATAGTGAAGAGAATAGTCTTTTTGCTGTTTTAGTCCACGAAATTGGTCATGCATTAGGAATTAGACATTCAAATAATAAGAATGCAATAATGTATCCAATATAAACTGAAAAAATATTCCAAAATGGTGATCATTATGATTTACACATTGATGATATAAATGCTATTCAATCATTATATAGAAAAAACGTTAAATCATTGATAACAACAACGACAAAGGCACCAACGACGACAAAGGCATCAACAACAGACACAGAAGCCAATCACAACAACCGAAGAAACTCATTATAGGCGGAAAACAAGTCCAGATTCTTCTCCTGACTTATGTAGCTTAAGAAATGTCAATGAATTTCTAATCGTAAGGAAGAAATTATATATATTCTATGATAAGTGGGTCTGGGTGAGAAATTTGGATGAAAAAAACTTTGATCCGGAGCCATATCTTATAACAGATTGACTAAATTTTCTTCCAAAGATTTACTTGAAAATGAATGGTATTTACCAAAGACCAAATGAGAAAATTGTATTATTCATAGATAACGTAGGTTATGATATAAAGTTTCCATCTTTAGAATTGGAAAATATTGCCAATCCCTACCATCAAAATAGTATAACCTATATTGATGGAGCAGTATCTACTATAATGGCCAAACATATATATTTCATAAAAATGATTCTTTCATAAAAATTGATGAATGCAGATTTTTCGCTTCAGAAATTGGAAGTGTAGATGATGAGTTCCCCGGTATTCCAAATAACATAGAATCTGTATCCAAGTATACAAATGGACGATCATATTTTTTCATTATTGATTATTATTATGAATTTGATGAATTCTCAAAGTCAGTTGTAAAAGCAGAGAGATTCTTTCTTTTTATGTTCAATATTGATTGTCCCAATATCAATTTATATAAACAATTGAAAATACTACTATCAAAAATCTTATATTCACAATAATCGTTTTCTTATTTTTTCTTACTACCACCATCAGCCTCATTCCACCCCTGACCTCTTACTGTATATATATATATATATATATATATATATATATATATATATATATATATATATATATATATATATATATATATATATATATATAATTCTATATAAACTTTGTTTTTACAACATTGTAATAATCTCGTTACTCTATATAATAGTCTCTTTGAAAATAATAGCATATGATTTGCTTAACATAAAATATCATTGTGATCTAATAAAAGAAGAAGATATTGAAAGCTATAGAAACATAATTGAATCAACTTCAAGCAAATGTGGTTATAATGATAATTCACTTCTCAAATTAATTGGAAAGCTGGTTCCAATAGCATATATTTGCAAAAAAATAAGTAAGGAGAAATTTGATTTAATATTGAAATCATTCAGTGGATTGAATTTATTGCAAATTTGGGGAAGACTTCCGCTAGAGTATAGATTACATCCTAAAATTATATTGAGATTACCATGTGTGGAGCACACGAATCTACCAATCCACTATATCCATGTTAATGGACCACCACCTAACATTGAAAACTGTCAGTCTTGTAAAACCGAATTTGAGAATGTGTCATCAAAAATTTTCCTATAAATAGAAAAAAAAGAATAACTTATAGAGATATCTATTCATTTGATGATTTTCTCTTCTGTTAACAAAATATGTAGGTATATTTATACATATACATTTTTTTTCTATAATCATAGATATAATTCAATATTATTCCTTATTCTGATTGCTTAGCCATTTTTTTTTTGAGTTCCAAGAATTTCAATTGACGCTAAAATTACATTTGGATAAATTGATATCATTTCTTTCATTGCTAAATTATAAATATTATTTGTTTCATTGATTATATTATTAATATTTGTGGAAACATCTCCATCACAAGAGGATGCTTGTCGCATTACACTCAAATAATGATCCAAGAAATTTAACGATTCTAAATAATTGATGATGCCATGTAAGAAAACAGTATTTCCAAATAAATTGGAAATAGATGTATCACCTAAATAGATTTGATTATTCTGTGATTCAATTAACACAATTTTATCATTTTCCATAACATCAAATAATAATTTATGATTTGAAATTGAATATGATTCAAAATGTGAAAGCACTCTCATATATCCTATAATAACATTATAGCACCTAAGAAACTCATACCACTCAAGTCGTTTAAAATCGATAAACTTTCCAATTCTACAATTGTATATGCTAATGATAGTTTCTAAATTGTCTGTTGGATCAAATCCAATGTGTATCCAAATAATCTTATTTAGCAAAAATCTATATTCCATAATTAATTTAGATTTGATGAAATCTCTAGAGAGTGCTAAGTCAAATTCATATGGACCCTCCGCTACTTCTTCTTCAGCAACTTCTGCTTCTGCTTCTGCTTGTTCTGCATTATTCTCAAGGAGATGAACTTCATTCAATATTTCTTTATTCTTATTCATATTACTTTTTGTTTTTGTTGCTAATGCGTCATTTTGATTGATTTGCTTGCAAGAAGGTTTTGTATGTAGTGGATACTTTCTTTTCTTCATATTGTTGTCAGTATTTTCCTCCACTTGCTGTAGATAAATATTTAAAAAAATATTTTTCGAAAAATTAATTAAAATTACTTACCATTTTTGTCATTTATACATAACAGTTTCTTTTCTTAAAAGATATGATAATAGAAGACTGAATAGTTTGTATCCCTTGGAGTTTCTAACTCATACTGGATTTAGTATGCAAAAATTTTTCTACATATGCAAATAAGACATTGATAACCCCAGACATGGAATCACAAGTGATGCAAGTCCGCTAATCAAAAATAAATTATTGAATCTGCAAATTTATAATTAAGAAATTGAAAATTTTTGTACTCAATTATTATGAATTCATTAGTAGTTCGTCTAGTGGACAAAAGATAGCGCCACACGCAAAAAAAGGAATCTTTGCATTTAACGTTAGTTAGCCTGTTGGATGATAGATGGCACCGCTCATCACACATCCCAAGAGATGACGTCAGTGGTAGAATGTGTGAATAACGTTATTATTGTCATTCATGGTACAAAGATCTATCACATCAATTAGTAGTTCGTCTAGTGGACAATAGATGGCGCCACACGCAAAAATAGAAATATATTCCATTTAACGCTAGTTAGTCTAATGGACGATAGGTGGAACCACTCATCACACATCCCAAGAGATGATGTTAGTGGTAGAATGGGTGAATAACTTTATTATTGTCATTCATGGTACAGAGATCTATCACATCAATTATTAGTTCGTCTAGTGGACAAAAGATGGCGCCACACGCAAAAAATATAAATCTTTTCCATTTAACGCTAGTTAGTCTGTTGGATGATAGTTGGCGCCACTCACCACTGCTCAAGAAATGGTGCCACTGGTAAATGTCTAGATAACGTCACTGCTGTTTAGATAACGTCACTGCTGGCGTTATCTTTGAAATCTTAGATCGTTAACTGGTCCAGAATCGGCCTCATATATCCACTACGATGGTGTTACGGTTGATTGCATTTCAAATACACAGAGTGGAGAAGATAAATTAAATAGTCTGAAAAATTTATTGAGCGTGTTGAAAAAAGGAGGAAAAGATTATACAAGTGAACAGCAATGTAGAGTTTTGGTTACTATGATTAACAGAATAGCTAAAGCTGGAATTAGTATGAATCATTCAGAAAAAACCTAAAAAAGTAAATGATTTGAAGGCTTCAAAATTTTACTAAGCTAAAGTGTTGATAAACGACCTAGAGTAACAGCTAGAATGAAAACATATATCGCAATGAAAGATCGAATGAATGAATTGAACAAAAATGTGCTGTAAATATTTTCTAAGTCATTGCTCTCTATTACAGATTTTATATTGTTTTCCTAAATGCACAAGCAAAACATTATCATTGTTATCAATCTTTTCATTTCATTTTCTATGGAAATACTCAATCTATTGAATAAAAATGGATTTAAAGTTTATTTATTGATAGTTTTTCATTACCTACAAAGTCACGTTATAAACTGATCGAATTTTTGTGTTCATAATGAACTTGAGTATCCAACTAAAATAAACTGAACTCGTCAGAATAAGCAATAACGTTAAGATTTGAATAATCGTGCCTTTTTCATCTGGCGTCGTCAAGCTCCCGAAAGTAAGATCATTTAGATCAAAATACTCCCAAATTGCACGTCAGAATTTCTCATTGTAGTTTTGAGGTGATCTACGAGAATTGACAAATATTAATAACAGTTTTTTATATTTCTCTATCAAAATTGTGGGTGAAGATGAAAAATGTGCGTTTTACAGAGCAAAACAGATGAGTTCCCATTGGGCGCATTCAGCCGACTTCTGGTCAGTGAACATGGTCAGCTATTTGCTGCTGAATGCTCTGTTCAATGTGACCGGTTCGTTTTGTGTTCACTGACCAACCGACCACAAAATTCACGTGGTCACTTCTAGGTCATGCGCGGTAATTTTCTATTTTAAATTTTGACTCATTTGTAACTGTCAAGATTTTGTTCTTCAGTTACATTTTAAATAAGGGTGAATCTGTAAATGAATTATCACTTCAAAAAGTGATAAAATGTGTAGAATTGTTGAATTCGTTTACTTCAATATGTGATATTGTACTTGTTTATTTTGTTCAATGAAAGTATTCTAATAGAATATCTCATGGCTCCTACAATTAACGATTGACAAATGTTATATTGAAAATGCTCAAAAGTTTTATAAAATCATAGAAAAAAGACAATTTTAAAACGAACCAAAATATACAAAATGCATTCAGCCTGAACGTGAACTGTTCACTGATCATTCGGTCATTTACACAGTGACCATAGATGTCCGCTGAATGCGCCCATTTACTACATGTGAGATAAACAGTTTGAGAAAATTTATTATGCAAAAACTAAACGTCAGATCTTTTTCAAAAAATTAGGTTAAATGTATTTCATTCGATTGAAATATACAAAAAATAAGAGCTTCCCATATCCACCTTGCTCCAATGATCGTACTACCTTAAATAAGAAGTATTAACTATGATGGTTGTTGCATCGGCAACAAGGGTGCAAGTTGCGTGCTGTCCCCACTCTTAGCTTCCACCCTTACATATATCACCATAGAGGTATGAAATTATGTAGAGGGAACGTGAGTCTGCGCTGGTGATGTCACGAGCGGAATCGTCAGACTGTTCGGCAGCCAATTTTGTGTGGGCCTGATGTGACAAGAAGAAAATTTGACTAAGTGTTTTTGTATTATTCGAAAAGTATTTTTTTTTTGTATATGTGTATGTTTTCATAAATTTCACAAGTAATATCAATTTATTTGACACAGTTCAGTGTAAGAACAATATTTCTTCATCCAATATGCTGACTTGTTCTGCTCTTGGATGCAGCAATAGATCGTCGAGAAAAACTATTGAACAGAAAAATGCGGAAAGGCAAAGTGCAATCACGTTCCACAGGTTAGAAAAATATTGTTATATTATAAATCAAATAGATAATTCTCTTTCAAATAATTTTACAATTGTACAAGACAAATTTATTGAGCTTGGTTAGATTTGGCATAGAGTCAATAAGGACACAAATTTTTGTTACCCAATAAAACTTGAACATAAAATAAGATATAATTCTAGATTAGATTATAGTGTTATTAGGCTGTAGAAATTTTAAATTTGAATGTTTCTTATAAAACTAAGCCTAAAAATTAGGATTAAGTCATTGTTCACCGTCGACCCATTTCGGGATCTTGATTTATTATTTTAGATGTGTTGATTTGTTTTAGATTTCCAAAAAACCCAGAGATGATCAGCTTGGATGAAAACTATCAGACGAGTTAACTGGGAACCAACTAGGGCGAGTATTTTATGTTCCAAACATTTTACGGAAGAATCTTTTGATCGAACGTCTTTATCATGTGTGAGGCTTAGAGAATTTGCTGTGCCATCAATATTTTCAATCTTTCCATCTTATTTGCAGAAAATAAGCAAAACTATAATAATAGGACGATTCTTGTTTATAGTGAATATAAAACTCATATTTGTAGAAAGTTTAAGCTCCGCGCCTCAGAAACGGAAGACGAGTGTTGAATTCTGCGGTCAGTGGAATAACACCAATTGCTTCGCCAATAGTATCCAAAGATGATTTGTTAACTTCCGCACAGAGGCCATGTTACGCAGATGCGAATGATTGAATCATCGAGCAAGTTATGTATATAGAAATGTAGTCAGATTATTTCATTCTCTCATATTATTCGTGTCAGCATTAAGTTAGTATAAAAACCCGGTATTTTAACCATTCTTGTTTGGTTCAGTTTATATTCCATTTCTGCAACACTAAAACTTCAAAAAAATACTTTTCGAGGAACGTATAATTTATTTGGCGCAGTCGGTAGGATCCGTAAACAGTATTTCGGTCGAAAGCTCAAGTCAAGAGTTCAATTCGTTAATACCATTTCGCTGTTTCGTTCTTGCGATTTATCACGGTCCAAAACTATAATCAAGAAGAATCTACAGAACTGCTAAACGCAAAGCCCAGATCTTCTCAATAGCAGAAAAACAAAACTTCGAACTCTGTACCAAAGAGCCGCAGAGCAAGAGCCGGTAATTCCGCAAGCAGAGAAATATTGCATCACCAGGAAACGTAGAACGAGCCAGGTCCGTCAACCTCTGAGGAAAGAGCATCGCCCAGATAGTATAGTCTCATTGTAAGTGAAAAAATAATATTTCACAACTCAAATGTATAATTGGAAAATATTATTGTTACTAACTAAATACATTAACAATAAACACACGGATTTCTGGAATGGTTAACGCTGTTAAGAAAGAAATTTAGCTCCGACACAGAGCCACAACACAATATTATATCTAACAAAAATAACACAGGGATTTCCTGAACGGCTAAAGCTGTAAGGACGGAAATCGAGCTCCGACACAGAGCCACTTTATTACAACACACATCATAATTCACTAATTCACCAATTTTGAATATAAAATTTATTAATGTTGTAAAATAAAGAATATGTAATAAATATTCAAACTGAAAGATAATTCATATCTACTACATTCAATTTTAGAAATTGAGAATATAATCTCAATTAATAATTCAGTAACAATGGCTGATAGAACTCAGAAAATCAATTTTGCTTTAAACTTCATCCTAGTTTATAATGGAGACCCAAATGAATTGAGTCATTTTATAAATGCAGTTAATACTGTTCAAAATTTCTTCGGTACTCTCAATCCACCTCTAGACGATTTGATAGAGCAAATAAATTTTTAAACATAAAAAATAAGATTACGGAGCGCGCTTCAGATAGCATAGAAAATTCAGAATTCAATAATTGAATTGAATTTAGAACCCATTCAGCGAATACTCTTAAGGATAAAAGTAATTATGTTACAATAATTAACGAAGTAATGAAAAAGACATGTTAATACATACGGACGTTATTCAACATAAAATAATTAGCAAAGACTATACTCCTATCTATGCTAGATCTTATCGATATCCTGGAATTTACAAAAAAGAAATTAAAAATCAAATAAAAAACTTACTAGATAACAAAATTAAACAAGAAAGTCATTAACCCTGGTCGTCACCTATGAGGATGGTCCCCAAGAAATCAGACGCTCCAAGCGAAAGAAAATTTGGAATGGTCATACATTATAGGAAGCTAAATGCAAAAACTATGGATGACAAATTCCTTATTCCAAACATTACAGAAGTTTTGGATGAATTGGGAAAGAATATATACTTCACTACATTAGATTTAAGCTCAGGTTTCCATCAAATACAAATGCACCCTGAATCTATTCCAAAAACTGCCTTCAGTACGGATGAGGGACATTTTGAATTTTTAAGAATGCCATTTGGACTCAAGAATGCCCCCGCCACGTTTCAAAGACTTATGAATTATATTTTAAGAAATTACTTAAATAAAATCTGTCTTGTCTACTTGGACGACATTATAATATTGGGAACGTCTTCGCAAGAACATTGTGATAATATACGAAGAATCTTTTCCAAATGGAAACAATATAATTGGAAAATTCAATTAGATAAATCCGAGTTTATGTGTAAAGAAGTAGCTTATCTTGGCCATATAGTTTCGAAGGATGGTTTAAAGCCCAACCCTGCAAAAATTGAAGCTGTAAAGTATTTTCCGATTCCAAAAACTTCAAAAGAGATCAAACAATTTTTAGGACCTTTAGGCAATTATAGGAAATTTAACCCGAATTTTGCAAAGCTCACAAAACCAATGACTATATATATATATCAGCTCTCCGAGCCTTGGAGGCTCATGGCTTGTTGCACAATAATTTTCCATTGAGTCCTATCTGCGGCTTTTACTTCCCATTGCCTTATACCTAATAGTTCAATGTCTTTTTTAACCGCATCTTGCCACCTTCCTTTGGGACGCCCTCTTCTTTTTTTGGACCTTACACCACCACCGTAAACCATTTTAACTAGTCTGTCCTCTGTCATTCGCACTACATGTCCTAACCATCTGAGTCTCTGTGATTTAATAACTCCCGTTATGTTTGTTTCTCCATAAAGTTCCATCACCTCACTATTTGTTCTACGTAAAATTAGATCATCTCCAACTTTTTTTCCACCATAAATCATTCTCAGCACTTTTCGTTCCCAAATTTCCAGTCTTTCTTGGTTCCTTTTGCTCAAGACCCAAAGTTCACATCCATATAAAACCGTTGGTCGAATCACTGTTTTATATGTCCTGATTTTAGCAGCTCTAGATACTGATTTCGCTTTAAGAAACTTGTATAGCGCCCCTGTACTCCTACTACCTTTCATTAGCCTTGTTTTTATTTCAGTATCTTCTTCGTTATTATCTGTGAGGATTACTCCCAGATAATTGAAATTATTTACTTGTTCGAAGCTGTATATTTTTTCCCCTTCTATTCTTATCTTCAAATCTGCTTTTTTCGAGTCGTCTTGTCCTTTTATTCTCATGAATTTTGTTTTGTCTTCGTTTATTTTCAGGCCAATTGTTTTCGCTTCTCTTTCCAATCTCTTGAAAATCTGTTGCAGCTCTTTCGTAGATCTTGTTATTATAATTATATCGTCTGCGTATGCCATCAGTTGGTGTCTCTGACGATAGATCGTTCCTGTCCTATACAACCCGCTTCTTCTAATTATGCCTTCTAATACTAGATTGAAAAGTAGGGGAGAGACCGGATCTCCTTGTCTTAACCCTCTATCTATTCTGAAGCTTTCTGATATCATTCCGTCGATTAAAACTTTGCTGCTCTTCCCATCCTGTGTCATTTTGATTAATTTTATGAGCTTATTTGGTATCCCAAGCTCCTGCAGGATCTTTAACATTTTTTCTTTATTAATAGTATCATATGCCTGCTTAAAATCTATGAACAACATGTGGAGGTCTAAGCTATGCTCATAGCTATTTGATATTATTTGATTGAGAATAAAAATTTGGTCTGTTGTTCCTCTATTTTTCCTAAAGCCCGCTTGATATTCTCCTATTACTTCTTCTACAATTGTTCCCAGTCTATTTCTTATACATATAGCTAAAATCTTGTACGCTACATCCAACAATGCTATGCCCCGGTAGTTTTCACATATTGTTTTGTCACCTTTTTTATGGATAGGCACAATTACGGATTCCTTCCATCTTTCTGGCAGCTCCTCTTGCTCCCATATGTCACCTATTAAGTTATGTATTTCTCGCGACAACTGTTCTCCACCGTACTTATACATTTCCGCTGTCAAACCATTTTCACCTGGGCTTTTGCTATTTTTTAGTCCTTTGATTACTTGTTGTACTTCTTCTATATCTGGTGTTCTTGTCAGCTTGACCCATTTTATATCTGTGTGTTCTCTCATCGCATATTCGGGCTGGTGTGCATCTTCATCATCATTTTCATTCAGCAATGCTTCAAAATACTCTTTCCATCTACATATTTTTTCTTCTCCTGCTATTAGGTTCCCTTCCTTATTTCTGCTATAAATTCCTTTTTCCTGAAAACCATCTTTCTGTTTTTTAACATCCTGATAAAAGTTCCTAATTTCTCTGTTTTTATAGCTTTCTTCCAGAATTTTTAGTTTCTCTTCCATTTCCTGTCGCTTTTTGTTTCTACATATTTTGCTGAAATTATTTCTTTCCCTTTGATACTGTGATTTACTTTGTTCATTTTGTGCTGTATTAGTTGGAGCTTCATTTTATTCTTAATTTCCATTGCCTTCTGACATTCTTCGTCAAACCAGTCTTTGCCATTTATCTTTTTCTTTTTTTCTAATACCTGTTTAGAGACTTTATCCACTGTCTTCTCTATATTTTCCCATTTCTTCTGTACCGTACCAGATTCATATGTTTCTTGCAGTTTTCCTTCCAGTAATTTACAAAAAGCTTGTTGCACTGCTTCATCTTGTAGTTTTTGTACATTGTACCGTACTACTCGTTCTCTTTCTGTCTGTTTCTTGCGAGGTAGCAACATCCTTAGCCATATTCTCACCATAAAATGATCTGTTTCGCCCACTGCACCTCTTTGAGATTTTACATTCTTAATTATTTTGGCCTCCTTCTGCTCTGTTAAGATATGGTCGATCTGGTTGCAAGTTTTGCCATCAGGTGATACCCAGGTTCCCTTATGTATATCTTTTCTTTGGAAGCTAGTACTCATTATCTTGAATCTCGTTTCTGTTGCAAATTCTATCAGTTTTGTTCCGTTATCATTAGTTGTTTCGTGCTTGCTATGCCCGCCTGTTACCAATTTGTAAGCTTCTTCATTTCCTATTTTGGCATTCAAATCACCTATGATTATTTTGATATCATACTTTGGTATGCCACTTACTATTCTTTCCAGATCTTCATAAAAGCTGTTCTTTTCTTCTTCATCCTTTTCCTCTGTTGGCGCGTGTACATTAATTATGCTTATCTTTTTGTAGGCTCCTCTAATCCTCAGCTTACACATTTTGTCTGATATGGGCTCGAAGTTTACTACAGCGTTTTTCATGCATTTTTTTACCATGAATCCCATCCCGTGGTGACTCGTTTGGTAGCCGCTATTGAAAAAAACGTAATCATCTATTTCGCAGATATTATTTCCTTGCTGCTTAGTCTCCTGCAGCGCAGCTACATCTATTTTATAGTTTCTAAAAACTTGAACCAGATTCTTAAAAGCTCCTACTTTTTTTGTGCCCCTAACATTCCATGTACATACAATTAATTCTTTATTCCTATTGCAAGGTCCTGTTCGTAGCTCTGTTTTCCCCATAAGACTGTCCTGTGCTTCTACAAGTTTTTTGGTCCCTTCTCTTTCATGAAATCCGGTCTTCTTTGTTCCTCCCACATTTTATTCTTTGCATTCCATATTAAGTCTTTACCATCAACTGATAATCTATTGTGAAATATTTTCACGTTTTTCCCATGCATTCTCTCTTCCTTAGCTTTCTTTCTGATGATAGCTTGCACCTCTCTTTCATCTTTTGTCCAATCATTGTTGATGTAGACTCTACGTCCCTGAAGCTTGTATCTGTTTTTCTTAATGTCAATCTTGTCCTCATAATCCTCTAATTCGATTAAAATAGTTGGCATTTGTTCATTTCTTGTAAGCACTGTGACAGATTTAATTTGACATTTTACCATTAACTCTTTTTCCAACCATTCCTTTACTGCTTCCTTTGGTCTCTTTTTCTCAACAGCTAGACCCATAATAACTATATTCTTAACACTATTTTTTTTATCTTGATCTTCAATTCTGCTCTTCAGTGATTCTATTTCCATGCTCATTTCTCGTTTTTCCTCTTGCCAATTTTTTTCTTTTTCCTCATACTCTCTTTTTATCTGTTCTATCGATGTCGTATTTCTGGTTATTTCATCTTTCAGATCCACATGATTATTATTCATTTGTTCTATGACTACCTACTTGAAAAAAGAACAAATAATAAACACAGACAACAAGGAATATAGAGAAAGTTTCATAAATAGCAAAAATCTATATATGCTAATAGCCTATGCATCTAGAACATTAAATGACCACGAAATTAATTATAGCACCACAGAAAAAGAATTACTTGGAATAGTTTGGGCAGTAAAATATTTTAGACCCTATTTGTATGGCACAAAATTTATTACTCCAACAGATCATCGACCCCTGGCATGGGTAATGAGTTCCAATGACCCAAATTCAAAATCAATGAGATGGAGAATCAAATTAGATGAATACTCGTATGGAATAGAATATAAGCTAGCTACCTTAAATTCCAACGCAGATGCACTTTCTAGAATAAGACCGGAATTTCAAATTATTAAGACTAACGACAACATATTTGACAAATCCTGTAACTCAGTACATTGCATTTCACAAGATTTTGAATTGGGAAAGGGTTTCGCCAAACAAATTGATGAAAAATTCAATAGTAAAAATTATTTAATCAACATAAACAATAAAGATCAGAGTTTAATTATTCAACCTATCTTCCAAAATAAACATAAAATTCTACACTTGATAACGAAGCAAGATTATTCCAACAAACCTGTATTGAAGAATATTGAAGATTGTTCAATTGAGTTCAAGAACTATTCAATTCAGAACGACATTTTTGAAATTCATATGCCTAAAATTTCTTCAGGCTTAGATCAAATCCCATTTGCAAAAATAGAAAAATTGTTGAAAGAAGTTTCCAAAGAGACTCATGTCAAAATAGTAATTCATGAAATAGTTCAAGAAGATATGAACATAAATGAGGAAATTGTAAGTTTTGTTGCAAATATCGACGAAGAAGACTTAGACACAGTACACTCAGCAGACGAAAATGAACTTAACGGAATAACCTATTAAGGCACTTGTGTTAATGTTGGTGAAAATCAAATAACCTTCCAAAAACACGACGAAGAGACAGAGTGTCAAATTTCAAAAATATTTGTTATTTAACAAAGATTTATAATTAAATTGAAAGCAACTTATTTAAAAACAGAAATTTGCAAATTTATAAAGGATCATTTGGCTCCCCATGTAAATTATTATTGTTTGTTTGATAGAGATATAATTATACCCATGAATGAAGTTCTACAGGAAAATTCTAGTAAAAAAACTTTTAAGTTGAACCAATGTTTAGAAGTATTAGAAGATATAATGATACTCGAAGATCAGTTAGAGACAATTTCGAACTATCATTTGAGAAAAACCAACCATAGAGGCAATCTAGAGACATAGAATAGAATAGAATAGAATAGAATTTTATTTTGTTTCAAAGCATTACACTTTTTACAAAAGAGGAATTGGTATAAAACAGCACATCAATATTTTCTTAGTACATTAATCTTACACTACCTATTAATTTATTTATATTCGTAAATCATATTTATTTTCCTAATTTTAGTTATCACCTTGAACCAATAAAAATTGAAAAAAGTAGAATAGAATTGCGTTATAAAGTTTACACATTTTCGTAAAGTAAAAATAAAAAATTAAAAAAAAATGAAAATTGGTATGCAAAGTAAAAAGTATCCTCACTATTTGCCTGATTTTATATCTATGCTTAAAAATATTGAGGTATAATTTATATTTGTCTACATGTACATAGAGAGTAGAGAATTGTTGTTTAACTCACAGCAAAAATTCGTTATATCAATTTAAATTTACAATCGTCGCTATAAGGTAATTTATAATTTATTTTCTTATTATAGATTGGTTAAATGATAAACAAGCACAGCATGACTATTCATTGCGAAGAAAACTTCTAATTTTCAGAGCATTTATTGTAAAATAAAATATCGCATTTGCCTGACTTTCGTTTTCAGTTTCTAATACAGAACTCAGCATTGATTCATCATGTATATTTATAATATATTTGGCGAGATAAGCGTTTCTAATAGCTTTGTACATAGGACACTCTATAAGAAAATGATAAAGGTTTTTAATTCTCTGTAAATTACATATTGTGCAATTCTCATTTTCTCCCTCTAGAGTATATTTAATGTTATTGTAAATTATTCTGGGGTATTTTGCATTAATCAATCTTAATTGGGAAATAATCCTTTTTTTGTTAAAAGATAAAGAAAAATTCAAATAATTAGATTCCGGATTATCAACCATGAAATTTTTGTAAAAGGGGTTAAATTTTGATCGTGCCATACTGGCCAAATCTTTTTCCCTCAAGTCTTTTTTGTATTTGTCACAAATTTCATTTATTGCTGCTTTATTAGCGTTTTGATTGACCCATATATCTTTGAAGCCCTGCCTTTCTAAGAATAATCTTATTTGTGAGCACCAATTGTGCCCTACCTTATTTATATCTGATTGGTCTAAAGCATATAATTTCATGTAGAGCAGTTTAGGAAGACGAGTGTCTTCCATATTTAAAATTTTTACCCACCAGTTAAGTGTTCTTTTCCATACTTCTACAGCTATCTGTGATGTACCCGTTTCCAGTCTAGTGGCAAAATTCGGAGTTGTTTTTGGGCATTGTAACATTATTTTAATAAAATTGGTTTGACACCTTTCGAGCGTATCGAAATGATTTAAGCCCCAAACTTCGCATGCATAGAGAGCAGATGCGTTTGTTATAGCTTTCAACAAAGTGTTCTTTTCACTCCAGCCCTCTGATTTGCCTTTTGCGAGTATTGCTTTAGTAGATTGTGAGGCCATAGAAGCTTTTTTAAGGCCCTCCGCAGCCATTTTGCCAAATTTACCGGAGGAAGAGAAAGTAGTTCCCAAATAGGTAAACTGATTAACAATTTCGAGGTCGGACTCCCTGTACTTGAAGAAAAATTTATTTCTCTGTAATCTACCCTTATGAAATATTAAAATTTTTGTTTTATCGCAGTTCACTTGAAGTAGGTTTTGTTCGCAGTAGTTTTCTAGTATAGCTAGTTTCTTTTTAGCGTCGATATAAGAGTGACACAGTATGACCAGGTCATCTGCATAAGCTAGCGATATTACGTCATTAATACCATCTATATTAAGACCACGGACTGCCTGTTCTTTAAAATGATCATTAATGTCATTAATAAATATAGAAAATAAAAATGGGCTCAAAATTTCGCCCTGCAAAACTCCTTGTGATATTTCAATTCCTTTTGACAGGTCATTCTCTACTTTAATTCTCATTTCCGCGTTATTATATAAGTTGCTTATGATTCTAATAAGTTTTGCAGAAACCCCATTTCGATAGAGTTTGTACCACAAAAGCTCGTGATTTACTGTATCAAATGCTGCTTTGAAGTCTACAAATATAGCAAATATCTTATTGTTTTTCAAGCGTAAATGTAAATTTATGATAGAAGATAAACAGAATATACTGTCCGTTGTGCCCCTTTCTTTGCGGAACCCCATCTGGCTCTCATTTAAAATGTTATTTTCCTCCGACCAGATTTGTAACCTTTTATTTAGAATAAAGGTAAAAATTTTGCAGATACTATTAACGAGAGAGATACCTCTATAGTTACTAGGGTTCTTTGCATCTCCTTTTTTATGTAAATGGCAGTTATGTATAACCGCCCAAGATTTTGGAATATCTTCCGTTTCAAAGATTTGGTTAAACATATTTAACATGTACGCCTCCCACGCCGGTGTACTGTACTTAAAAAACTCATTGCTAATTCCGTCAGCGCCGGGAGATTTGTTTAATTTACTGTTTATTAGGCTTTGTGAGAGTTCGTCCAGGGTTAAAGATTTGTCCAGGTAAGGATGCTGGCAATCTAGATATCCCGTTTTCATCAAAGATATTTGATTATACCTTGTACTATAAAACTGTTCCCACTCCTGTATATTTATATCATTATTAAACTGTTTACGGGGTTTTAGGGACTTTACAATCTTCCAGAATTCTTGGGAGTTTTTTACATTAGCGAGAGCTTCTTTGACCTCACGAGTGTGGTGTTTCTTGTAAGAGCGAATTGTTTGTAGATATGTTTTTTTGCTTTCTAAGTATGTTTGAAGATCAGAATCTGCCCAAGACTTATGGTATACATTCAAATGCTTTTTAACTTTCCGTTTGAGAGTTTTACAGTGATCATTAAACCAAAGGTTAGTTTTGTGTTGTTTGAGATTAGGATTTATCTTTGTTATTTTTAATTGCCCTGTGGCACTAGCTGCGTTTTTCATAGCCGTAAGTAAATTTTGGTATAATTTTTCATTATTATCACTATTAAAATATATTTGCCCTGATTCAGCTAGCGTTTGCTGATATTTAATATTTGCATCTCTATTGAATTTAAAAGAAACTAAGTACTGGGTGTGAGTATCCTTGCATATGTTACGCTGTATATTATTGCCATTAGAATTTACATAAAATGTTAGGTCACCAATACTGTGGTCAGAAGATGATAGAGTTGGAGTAAATTCCAGATTTATTACGCGTTCTGAAAATAGCTCATTCACCCAAACCAAATCAATTGTCGACTTACCATTAATATTAAGATAAGTAAATTTTCCCGGTATGTCCCCTTCTACCCTACCGTTTAAAACAAAAAGTCCCTGATTTTCCATGATAGAAGTTAACTTTTGCCCTCTATTATTAACTTTACAGTGAAGTGATACTCTCTCGTCAAATACTTTCGGGGAAAAGATTGTGCCCTCATCTATTTGATTCAGCTGCCCAATATGGGCATTATAATCCCCCGTTAGAACAATTCCATGGTTACTGTAACTATCTGTTATTTGATTAATCGAATCATTTAAAAGATTTATACAGTAATCATCGCTTAGTGCTGGTTTCAAGTAAATACAGCCAACAACGTAATTTTTGTTATTAGTACATACCTCTACGAAAATCCATAAATTCGTAATTTCAATTATTTTTACCTGGGTTAAATTGTTTTTTATCAGGATCATTATACCTCCGCTGCTGCGACCTTTATCCTTTTCTTTAGTTGCCTGGCTAATAAAATTTTTTGTATAGTTAGCTTTTAAGAATGAAGGCAAGTTTATCACTGAACCACTCAGCCAAGTTTCACATAAGCAAATGATGTCGCCACATAGGATTCTGTCTTGTGTATCTAAATCTAAATTGAAAATATTACTGAAACCGTTCATGTTCCAGAATACTATATGGCGGATACAGTTATTTAATACATTATTATTGTGTAATTTATTACCTGCATTTTTAACATTGTTTGAGTAATTAGTATGAGTTCTATTCTCTTCATTCTTACTTTCCATTTGAACCACACTTCCAATGATAAATTTTTGAAGTTTGGGCTGCTCTCTTGAAGATGGAGCTGCTCTTAGTACTTCCGGGACTAGTCAATCTTTACCAGGGACAGAATTTTCATCGGTTTTGTTAGATTTTGTAGCCGGTTTTTCGGGTGTTTCCTCGGATGACGTACTTATTACTTCCTTCTTCCTCTTGTCTCTCGGAATAACTTTGCTTTGATTTTCAATAATTAATTTATTTTTGAACCATCTGACCTTCTTTCCATTCCTAATATATTCATTTTTAAGCTTTATCAGTTCCTTCTTCTTTTTTAATTCTTCTGCGTTCAAATCGTCATCTATGAAGATATTTGAACCTCGCAGCTCAGTCCTTTTTGACCTTATTTCATATTTAAGTTTAATTGACTGAAATGTGATCAGAACAGGCCTATTATGATTACCCTTTTTTCCAATTCTTCTTAAGTTATCGATGTCTGCTGGTTGAATTGAAACTCGAAGCAAATCATTAATAATCAATAAAATCTTATTTTCCAATTCTTGCCTACTAGTTTCATCTTCTTTAACGCCATAAAATATTAGATTTCTTCTTTTCAACTCTATTTCTAGACGATTAATCTTTTTATTTTGATCACTTATTTGATCCTCTAGAGCGCCGCACTTTTCTTGTAATGATTGAACCTGGACCCGAAAGTTGGCTATTTCACTTTTGGTTTCATCCACTTTTACCTCTATTTTGTCCAGTACTAATAGCTTTGATAGGATTTCGTTTAATTTTTCTTCCATACTTGCCATGCGGTTGTAAGAGTGAGGTTATATTCCTGCTTATTTGTATTTACTTTTGTCTTTAGGAATGTGAACTCTTGAACTTATTCAAATTGCTATATTTTCACTGAATAACACAATTGATTGAAACTCCTTTTCGAGAAAACTGAATAATCTACTCTACAATATATTTATACGTCTGAACTTTTCATCAGTGTAACCAACTCCCCGGCAATCTAGAGACATACCAAAAATTAAAACGCAAATTTTACTGGCCTAATATGTTTTTGGACCTACAAAAATATATTAATAATTGTGACATATGTCAGCAAGATAAATACGAACGAAATCCTTATCAGATTCCTGAAAACCTTACACCATCTCTCAAATTCCCTTTCCACATTTCACATATCGACACCTTGACATTGGAAAACAAAAAATATTCAACTCTCATTGACGCTTATTCCAAATTTGCCCAATTAGTGTATATTAATTAAAACACCTTTTGCTATTGAAATTACCAACGGACTTTTGAACTACTTTTCTCAGTACCAAATTCCTAATGAAATAATTTTTGACAGTGGAACTGAATTTAATAACAATTTGGTTGAAGATCTACTAAAAACATACAATATCACAATCCACATGACATGTGTGGACAACCCTAAATCTAACGGAGTAATCGAGAGATTCCACTCCACAATAATCGAACATCTAAGAATTTTGAATCAAAGAGAACATTTCAAAGTTCAGAAAAATTTCAAGAAGATACAATTAGCTTCAATAGCTTATAATAACTCAATAAATTCAGTAACTGAATTTACACCAAATTAAATACTTTTCGGCTCAGAAAAAGAAAACCAAATTTTGAAATTTAAGAATTGTAACGAAGATTATCTGCAAAAATGGCAAGATAAACTTAGAGCATTGAAAGAGAGAGTAGATAAAAACAATAATGTAGAAAAGAATGAAAGATTTTTGGAACAAGAACCATTAAATCAAAATTTAGATAATTTGAAATTTGATAGTGCATTAATCTAAGAAGGAAAAAGGAGAATACAGAAAATCAAGAAACCATTGTTCAAAGTTCATAAAATCGAAGAATATAATCCTAAGTTGGGAGTGATGAAAATAAATCCAAATAAAAGACATAAAATTGACAAAATCAAGAGAAAACGACTCTATGTTGCAGATGTTTCTGCGAAGGAGAAGAACTGACCTTACTAACTGACAATCCTGGTATTAGCATACTAGACATAGAACAAGTTAATGTATATAAAGCATCCCACTATTCATACTTTTATTATGATATAGATAACTTACAGTTAGAATATGATAGAATAATTGATTATGAAAATGAAGTATTCTTGAAGTCAGATAAAGAAACTGTAGACATTAATTACAAAAGAGAAATGCAAACTTATACGAATATTCTGAATTTCAATATTCTTGGATTGGAAAATAAAATTGACAATAAAGTAGTAAAAGAGAATTAACAAGCGCGTTAGGGACTATTATTAAATGTATATCAGAAGATTTAGATTCACAAGATGCCCAAAAAATATGATCAATTATTTGAAAAATACAAAGAAATCAGCATATCCTCCAAGAAAAAAATTTAGAGAACATACGAATTAATAAAGAAATGATTGCCAAATTTAATAAGCAAATTGATAATATTCAGCACAACGAATTAGTAGTGAAATCAAGAATAATGCAAACGGATGGTATGTTAGAAAAAACTATAAACTGGCAGAATGTTCTAAAAATTGAAGATATAGTTAACAAATTAATTTTATTGTGTATAAATTTGATAGAAATTCTGGATAAAATAGAAACAGGTTCAACTTTTTGTAGTTTGAATAGAATCCATAGCTCTATAATAACTAGAGGCGAATTGAACAAAACTATTTTAGAAATAGATCAAAACTTGAATTTTTGGGAGTTGACCGAACAAATCACCAGTCACTGTAGAATCAATAATGATCAGATTGGATATTTATTAGAAATTCCAATAAACCATAATGATGTGAATAATAAATTATCTTGAGACACTCCGATACCCAATGTTAACAATAAAGAAATGTTCATTATAAATGTAGAAGAGGAATTGATAATTTTTAACCAAGACAAATTATTTAATACTTACAGTTGCAATAGAATAAACAGCAATTATTTTTGTGAAACAAATTACGTAGAAACTAGCAATTGAGTTGGAAATATTGTTATCAATCATAACAATAAAGAATGTGAGTATCATAGAGTGAATGACGCATTTTTGATCATCGAAATAGGAAATGAGACTTGGCAATAATAGCCAGTGCAATGAATAAGGATATAGAAATAAAATGTGAAAATAGAATTGAATACCAACAAATTAGAGGAGTTTATAGATTTCAAACAAATGGACATTGTAAAATTGCTAATTATAATCTAGGAAAGAAAATCACAAAAGCGACAGAAATAGTTTTTGAAAATATGAATTTTGATTTCGACGATAATCAATTCACTAATAAAACTTTAGAATTAAAACAAGTAAATGAAGAAAATATAATGGTTAAAGAAGCTCCCAAATTACAAAAAATAGTAGGAGAGGAAAATTATCATGGATATATCAATCCTTTTGTAATCACTGTATTATTTGTCATTATTTTAATCATGTTAATTATACTTTTTAGAAATTAGAGCAATTAAAAATGAAAAAGGAATACTAACTTGAAACAAGAAAAGAAATTAGAATCAAAAGAAATAAAAACTCAAAGTAGAAATCCTTTTTGGAGGAATGAAATCCTCTCTTAAAGAAGGGAAGAGTTATGTACATAGGAATGTAGTCAGATGATTTCATTCTCTCATATTATTCGTGTCAGCATTAAGTTAGTATAAATACCCTATATTTCAACCATTCTAGTTTAGTTCAGTTTATATTCCATTTCTGCAACAATAAAACTTAAAAAAAATACTTTTCGAAGAACGTATAATTTATTTAGCACAAGTAAATCATTACCACTTCCAGCAATCTCCAATACAGAACTACAAAATAAATCTTCAATTAGAAGAATATCACGAGCCACATCTGACCACTTCGAAGAAGTCAACGTGAAATATCACCAACAAAAGCTTCGATGCTTCGACAAATGCAAAATTAAAAAACTAAATATAAAAAAAAATTCTCTCCTGCAACAAGCAATACGAAGAAATATTAGAAGAATAACTACTTTGTCCAATGTATTGGAAAGTTTGAAAGATCGAAACTTATCACAAGAAGAGCAAATTCAAGTTTTAGAGAGTCTTGGTAGTCCCAATCTAGAAATTTTGAAGCGACAAATTTCTAAAAGTGAAAGTTCAAAACTTGATTGTCAATGTAGTGAAGAACTAAGAAAATTTGCACTAACATTGTATTACTACTCGCCGACTGCGTACAAATATGTACGAGTTGCATTAAATTCATGCCTTCCTCATCCAAAAATAATCTCAAAGTGGTACGGTTCAATCAATGGTGCCCCAGGATTCACAACGGAAGCCCTCAAAGCCATTAAATTTCGTTGGGATTTTTCTGATAGGCCTTTAATTGCCACTCTTTGTATTGATGAAATGTCAATTCGGCGGAGGATTGAATTTGATGGTAAGAAGTTTCACGAATATGTAGATTTTGTGGAGAATGGTGATGATTCAGTAAGTGAAGCCAAAGACGCGCTTGTTTTCTGGTTGTTTGTATTAATCAGTCGTGGAAAATTCCTGTTGCTTATTTTCTGGTGGATGGAGTGAATTCTAACAAGGGATATAATTTGATAAATATCTGTCTATCAAAATGTCATCATGCTGGACTTCGCGTTGTTTTGATTACGTTTGATGAAGCAGCGTCAAATATATCGGTGATGTCAAAGCTAGAATGTGATATTTCTGGATTGATATCTTGGTTCGCAAATCCAGAGTCAAAAAAAAAAGTATATTCATATTCTGATCCATGTCACATGTTAAAAAATGTTCGTAATGCATTTGGAGATGAAATAGTATATTGTACAACAAGTATAGAAAATTATCTATTTCACACGAGGTGTGTAATTTTCAGCACGAGACGGAGTCGAGTGCTGGAATCACACAAGTGTGAAATATGTGATTCTATACGTGTTGTACACTATACTTTTTCTACGATCACAGTATTTAATGAAATATGTAGGTAAATCATTAGTATAACTGATATTTCGAATCTATTTTTACAAATGTACAATAACTTAGGCATTTTATGCTCTACTTATTTATTGTGATATTTACTATAGTTATGATTTGAAACATTATTGAGATATTTTCTATCAGTTGATTGACATTTCATTGTTGTGTAATCTTATTGTTGCGACCTACGGAAAGATTGTAACTGATTGGCCGACTCTTGCAAGGTGACGCTCTGATTGGCATATTAAGTAGAGTATTCTGTGATCTCGGGTAACGTGTTTTCTGAATTTTTGTCACTAACCATTTTTCAACTGCAGTAATGATGATTGTGGATATCTAATTTTGGTTATGATACAATAATTACATACATAATTCCTCGATTTCGAGAGAATGTGATGAACGTGTATTGTCTGCTTCAATTTGACAGTTGTGATTCGCAGTGTTGCCAACCTTCGGAATATACATTACAAGAATAAGTAAATAATTCCAAAAGAACTTAGTGCAATTTTGTTATTCAAATGTGGCTTATAAAAGAGCAAACAGAGATTTATATCAAGTCCGGGATATTTATCAATAAACTTGCTGAATATATCACCTAAAGAATATTCAAAATGTATTATTAAGATTTAAGTTGGTCAAACTGGTGTGAGAAATCATTTCTCACGGCTTTTCCCACAGTTGTGTGAAATTGTTATTTTTCTAGTTGTGTTTTGTATGAGAAATATGTTGTTTTCTATAGTGATCGTAGAAAAAAGTATTTTTCGATTATCAGGGCCGTGAAATTTCTTGGAAATTTATTGTTGTGCTGCAAGAGCTTTAAGACAAAGAAAGACTGCATTTGGCTAATTGATTGAGAAAAGTACATGTCAATTATAAGAAGCGAATAATGAAAGTGGGTCTCACGGCACAGTTGTTGAGTGGATCAAGCGCAACCAGAGGCGTCGAGTGTACTACTTTTATTGAGTGGAATCATTCCTTATCTGTATCAAAGGCGTGCGGGATTTGATAAATTGGAGGTCTTATTGTTGTGCATTGTTTTTAACTTGAGAGTTTACGTGAACATTTAGGATGGTGACTTGTGTAGCGTATTTCACTATAAGATTGTTTTCATTTACTCCTGGACACGTTAACGTTCCAGCAGTAGAAGGAAACATTCACGAAATAAAAATAATTGGAAAAAATCTGACGTGAATATCACGTGACTTAATTCTACATCATTTTATATATACAAAAATTCATTCAATCAAGTTTTCTGTCACTCCAGATTATAATTAATATAATTTCAATAATATTTCGATATTTGAAATGTCAGACAAGATCAAAAAATTGACAACAGATTATCATTGCCTACCTTGTCACTTCAATTGAACTGATTGTGTTATACGGCAAATTTTGAATGTCTGTTATACTTATAAACTGCACTTTCGGCTCAGCCGATTGATACATAGATAGTAGATACTTATTTTGATGCTACAACAGTTTCAAACACTGAATTTCAATATGCTATGGCTGATCATGCTAGATTTATGCAAAAAATTTAAAAAAGTTTCAATTAAAGTGCACTTCTGGCTTGACTGATACATACAAAAATAGCAGATAACCATTCTGATACAACATCAAGTTCAGATACTGAATTTCAACATCCTACGGTTGATCAGTTTGAATTTATTAGAAAAACTCGAAAAAAGTTTGAAGTAAAGTGCACTTTCGCTACAGACGATTGGAACTATAAATAGAGGTGCCCAACTAGAACCCTATACCAGTCTCAAATACAAAACTTCAACATTATACGTTAAGCCAGTTTTGAGATTTGCGAGTTACGCAGGAACATACAGAGCATACATACCAACATCAAGCCAAAAATAGTCCAAATGGATTCAGGGATGCTCAAAACAGATATTTCGATCAAAATCTCGATAGGTGAATTATGAACTTAGTTCAAGTGAGTAGAAATTGTTAAATGTTCCTCAATATTCGTTGCAAATATTATGTCAAGAGACTGAATCTAAATTTGCAAAAAAATGATACGACTGTGAGATCGAAAATGACAAAATTAATTTTATTTTCTCATCCACCATCTGTTTATCCAATTATATTTATAATTGCTACTGTGTCCCTCATATTTTTCTATTCGCAATATAATATAATGTATTTGTAACATTTCATTTCTTCTACCTCTCATCTTTTGATTCTTAAGACCTAAAATGTTTAATTGTCAACTTTAAATGTTATTTGTTTCTTACCTTCGTCGTACTACCAACCCAGTTTCATTGTTTATCAGCTGTGACCTTGTCAACTGTCGACTTTCGTTTTCTGCTGTATGGTGCTGTTGCCCGGCGGCAATAATCGTAACTAATCTTTTTTCGCGTTCTTATGCAACTTTCTTCTCAGATCTGTATTTCCAGCTGATGGGATTCCCGATTGTAGTTTGAAATGCCGATATTTTTTTTATCAAACTAACGATTAGTAATTTCCATACTTAACAGGAAAACTGTACTTAACTTTGAGAAGGTTATTTTAACGGCCATTCATTTCGATTTTGGAAGTCTTGTCGAAAAGTGCTTGCGAATTATTATTTTGTGAATTTTGTGCCAAAGCTTAGTATCGGGCCGAAATTTGAAACACCTTCGGTGATTTCGAATTCGCAGCGTTCCAAACCATGGTTCAGCGGAAATTATTCCGGATTTTGTTCCGAACTTGATCAAAAAAATCAAGACCTACAAGCCGATTAACATCAGAAGGCTTCTCTTTTGTGTCTCCTTTTTGTGTGTTTCCCCGTATTCCATTTTGTGTATTCGACTTGCGTCGTTTCGGATTCACCGCTGGTGTCTTCGAAACTTTCCGTTCGTCATCGCCTGTGACGTCATCGTCATCCTTCTTGCTGCAGAGCATCTGCGCCATCTTGAAGATCTACCCCCACGATCTCCAAGTGGACCTCGAGCCGGCGCAAAAGCTGAGATTTATTTGTGTTACGATTTTATTGGTTAATTATCATAACATTTATTCTTGTGAACCCAATCAAACCGATATTTACTTCTTATTCTGCTTACTACTGTTTTGGTGAGTTGTTGCCATTAACGTGTGGCAAACGCATTGAGCGTTAACCGCGCGGCGCCGTAGCTCCTAGAGCGAGTCAATACCTCATCCCTTTGTGTGCGCACTACGAACCGTGAGGGTATCCCCAACTGTTCCGTAGAGTGTGTTGAGCATGACTGTCATTCGCCTTGATTGATGCACGAGCTCTATCCACTATTCTATACGCGATTCTCGTAGTACTGCGCCTGCCATTCGCCGCAACTGTAATAAAAGTCAGTTATTGTTACACTCTGTTTGATTGGCATAGTTGTCTCAAAAGAAAAAGGATATCCCGCTATGTATAAGGTGTCAAGAATATGGACACACAAAAACCTACTGTAATAAACCTTGTTTGCCTTTTACAAAGATTGTAAAAAAGCAAGAGCATCACCTGCTGAATGTATAAATTGTTCGGGCCCTCATCCGGCCAATCATAAAGGCTGTACGACATATAAAGAGCTTCAGAATACCAGAAAAAAATTAAATCAACAACAATAAACATCACACAATATCAATACAAATCCCACCAGCAATTTCTACACCCAAACAAGAACACAAGACATATCCTACGCCGACATGACGACAAAAGCCTCTTATTATGAAAATAGAGAAATTCAAACACAAAATCTGGAGAAAAAAACTTTCCTAAGCATATTTCTAATCAAATTTAAAGCAATGGTCAGTCAGTTGATGCAGCAGAACACAATGATATTAAACCTATGAGCAACGCTAGTTACCAAACAAAATGATTAGTACGATTAGAATTCCATTGTAGAATGCCAACGGACTGGCAAAACATCGGAACAAAATCGAAGTTTTTCTAAATAATCAAAAAATTGACATCATCCTAATTAGTGAAACCCATTTCACTGACAAAAACTATTTCAAAATACCTAAATACAACAGTTATCACACCAATCACCCAGACGGAATCGTAATAGAAGAAAAAATCAAGCACTTTAAAATTGAGAAGTATCAGAAAAATCATATTCAGGCTACAAATATGAAAATAAAGGACACTATGGTAATCTAACAATATCTGCGGTATATTCTTTCCCAAAGCACAATATAAAACAAGAAAACTATGAAGAATATTTTGACAAGTTAGAAAGCAGATTCATTGCCGGAGGCGACGACTACAACGCAAAGCACCCTAAATGGAGGTCAAGACTGACCAACCCCAAAGTAAAAGAGTTACGTAAGACAGTCGTAGCAAAAAACTATAACCATATAAGCACAGGATCGTCAACTCACTGGCTCACTGACTTCAAGAAATTACCCGACTTACTAGATTTTTCCATAACAAGCGGCATCTCTCAAAATTACATCAACATAGAATCAAACTATGACCTGACATCGGACCATCCAGCAGTCATCATAACAGTTAGCTCTAATATAATATCAAAAGAGAAGAAACCTGTGTTATACAACAAAACCACTGACTGGAAAAAATATCCATCTTACATAAACGAAAACATCAAACTTCAAATAACACTCAAAACATAAGCTGATATTGAAGAAGCCGTGGATGGTATAACCACACTAATCCAAAAAAGTGCTTGGTCCTCTACTCCAGTAACTAAAAACAGAAACAAAGACATCCCAAACTATCCCAAATTCCTAAGAGAAGAGATAGCAGAGGGAAGAAAGATGAGACGGATATGGCAACAATCTAGACATCCTAGCGACATGAATGAATTAAATGCTATTACCAGAAAAGTCAAAATTTGATCCAGGAAATTTAAAATGGATCCATCCAATCTTACCTGAATGGTCTTTCCTCGCTAGCCGAAAAAGATTATTCGCTGTAGAGAGTAACGAAAAACCTCAAACGACCAAAACAGCATATTCCACCGATCAAAAACGAGAATGGGGGTTGGGCAAGAGAAGACATTGAGAAGGCAGAAGTATTCGCTTAATATTTTTCCACAGTATTTCAATCGCATCCATCAACACAAACAACAGATGAAGAAAAAGAAATAGAAAATTATTCAATATCTCCTCTACAGTTATCGCCACCTGTCAAACCCTTTATTTCATCTGAATTGGGCAGTGAGATTGAATTCTTGAATAACAAGAAGGTCCCAAGACACGACCTCATCACAGCAAAAATATAAAAAGAACTTCCAAAGAAAGCCATAGTATCACTTACACAAATCCTCAACGCAATAATACGAACTTCCTATTTTTTCATCGAATGGAAATTAACCCACATTATTGTAATTCCTAGACCTAATAAGCCAACTCATGATATGTCATCATACAGATCTATTTCGCTCTTACCACTGCTTTCAAAATTATTCGGAAAACTGCTCCTCAGAAGACCATCAATGGAAATTGGAGACAGAAATCTTATTCCGGCACACCAATTTGGGTTCAGGCAGCATCATTCAACAATACAGCAAGTTCACCGCGTAGTCAATGAAATTGAGAACAGTCATCAGCGCGAAAATGTATGCGCTGGTATATTCATTGACATCAGCAAAGCTTTTGAGAAAGTATGACACCCTGGACTCCTCTACAAAACAAAGAAAGCACTCCCGCACCAATACTTCTGTCTAATCAAATCTTATCTGGAAGAAAGATTTTACCGCATAAGTTATAGAGGAAGTACCTTTGGATTCTACCAAATAAATGCCGGCGTGCCCCAAGGTAGCGTACTCGGACTAATTCTTTATCAAATTTATACTGCCGATATGCCATGTTCGGAACAAGTTATCACTGCTACCTATGCGGATGACACAGCACTCATCACAATCCAAAAAGATCCAAATAAAACATCCGAGATACTACAAATTGCTATTGACAATATCAAAGAATGGGCTGACAAGTGGAGAATCAAAATCAACGAGAACAAGTCTACACGTGTCGTTTTCACAAATCGAAAAGTAACTTGTCTCCAAATCCAAATTAACAACAAAACTCTAGAAACCAAAGAAGGAGTTACGTATCTGGGAATGAAACTAGAGAAAAGACTCACGTGACAGAAGCATCTAAAAGCGCAAAGAAAGCAACTGGACATGAAAGTGAAAAGAATGTACTGGTTACTAGGTCCCAAATCCCAATTATCATTAGAAAATAAAATACTATTGTACAAAGTCATAATCGTTCCAATATGGACTTACTGCATCGAGGTATGGGCATGCGCGAAGAAATCGAACACGAATACAATACAACGATTCCAGAAGACTCCTAGAACTGTCGCAAATGCACCCTGGTACGTGAATGACCATACACTTCACAAAGATCTTAAAATTGAATACGTTCACGAACAAGTCAGAAAATATGCTACAAAATACGAAGAATGACTGAGCCGCCATCCAAATGAACTCGCAGTCAACTTATTAAATAACGAAGACGACTCCAGGCGTATCAACAGAACCAAATCACTAGATTTAAAATTTACTTGAATATCTGAATAAACAAAAACTATCGTTTACATTTATCCTATCACATGTAGATCAAATTTGCTGGTTGGCCATCAGAAGGCCAGTTGTGAATATGAAATGTAAATTGAACAGAAAAAAAAAATTACGTATTGAATGTGTATGCAAGAGTCTTTTTTTTTCACCAATTTATCAGATACACCTTGTCTTCAGCGTCGTGCATCAAATTTTAGTTTCAAAGAATATTGGTCTAGACTCCTTTCATCAGCTAAGGGAGCTTCACTAATTATCATGGAAATATCGCTTTCCTTTTTTCCATTTAATAATTCTAACATACATATATTGGTCTATATTTATGAAATTTTATTAAAGTTTCTCCAAGTAGTGAAAAAAGCTGAATTTTATCCATTGCTTTCATCACTTATTATACAGAGTGATCAAAAATGATTGTCCGTGCCGTTTTGTTCTGATTTTTTCTTTGCCGCCTGCTTGAGATAGTGACATTCAAGTGACAGATGACAGTTTCTCTAAAAACACTATTCTAACCTAATAATTTGGTAGAATAATAATAAATTCTCAATAATCAGTCAATAACACAGTTACTTACTCACTTTTTTGTTTATTGAATCAGATTATGAATAAATCCGTCATAAAATATGCTAAATATACGCCATTGTGCTCTTGAAATGTCGGTAACGCAGTTTTCAAAATAAATAAATTTATACTAACTTTATGCCATGAAGATAGTTTTGATCATAATGCGAACTTTTGCCTGTCACCTGTCAGAAAATCATTATTGATCACTCTGTATAAGTTACTATTATATCGATCATAAAATATTCAATAATTTCATGTTCGGTACCACGACAATCGATTGAATTCTGAGCAAATTATTAGGTTCTGTGGCAAGTGGAATTTTCAAATCAGATCACATTTTCAAATATTAGATAACGTGTTTCCAGTCTCATTTCTAACATTTCAATGCAAATAATTATATTTTTCATACCAATGTATTATAAATAGCCTGAAATTGTTATTTCAATGTTACAATTAAGTGAATCTCTCTTAAAATCTAGTTTTTGTTGCTGCGGTATCATTCCGAAATTGATAATATATTGTGACGTGCGGGAATGAGAGGGGAGCTCGTGAATACGACGCAGTATGGGGAGGAGCTTCTTCGGCCGCTTACGCCGCACCGCGTCGCAGCCCATCACCCCTCTCAATGGAAGCATCTGGTGATTTCTAGAAATAGAAAGAGACGAGAAATGGAAAACTCGAGAACAATATTTCCCTATATATAAGGCCAAGCAAAAAGACGACAGAGCAGTACAGTAATAAGAGTATTAGTGTGAAATAAATAATGAAGTAACAAGTACAGTGAACAGTGCATATAAATAGTGAAAAATAAATATCTGTGACTTTGATTAAATTAGAATTAGTTGATTAATATATAAATATACTGTTATTAGTGACATAAGAAGAATTAAAGATTTTATTTCATTTAGATTATTAAATAGTGACTTTTATTTATTTACAGAGTGATTCATCAAGCAATAAACATTACAGTGGTGTCAGGTGTGGGGTAGTTATAAACAATCTAGTATTTTGTTTATTGCTGTTTCGTAAAATTGGATAATGGCGTCTACGAAGCTGTTGAAAGATTTGAAGGTCGCAGAGTTGAAATATCAATTGGAAGAGCGGGATTTGGAAACCAGTGGCCGCAAACAAGTTTTAATGGAGCGACTTCGAGGAGCTATGACTGAAGACGGTGAGGACCCTGATACGTATTTGTTTGAGGTTCAACTTTCTTTAACCGATTTGGCAATAAATTTAAAAGAAAATTGTACAAATTTAGAAGCAAAATTAAAAGAAAATTCTATAAATTTGGAATCAAAATTAAAAGAAAACTGTACAAGTTTGAAAGAAGACTTAGAATCAAAATTAAAAGAAAATTCTACATTATTAGAAGCAAAATTAGAAGAAAAATTTCTGGAGAGCTCCAAAATTGTAAATGAAAAATTAGGAAAGTTAGAAGAAAATTCTAGAAACTTGAGAGAAGAACTGCATGGGAAGATGGAGGAAAATACAAAGAAAGTTGAACAGCAACTGGAAAAATTTAGAGAAAATTCAAAGGTATGGGAGGAAGTATTTGAAGATAATTGTAAAATGTTAGAAGAATTGGATGCAAAATTGGATTCGAAATTGGATACAAAATTGGATTCGAAATTGGATGAAAAAATGAAGATTTTTGAAGAAAAATTCAAATTTGGTGTTTCATCTCCGGAAAAAGCTTCAAAAGCTGAGATAATTGAGTTATTCGCACCAAATCTTGACTCAACTACAAAAATGCGTGTCAAACCTCCAACCTTTGATGGTCAAACATCTTGGATTAATTACCATAGGCAATTTGAAGCCGCTGCTAAGGCTAACGGCTGGAATGATACTGAGAAAGTTTCAGCACTTACAGTTGCTCTCCGAGGAGATGCGGTAAACATTTTACAGGCTATTCCACCGGAAGAAGACAACAATTATGAAAAATTGGTCAAGCGACTGGAGCTGCGATACGGCCATGCACACCTGGAGGAAGTGTATCACACGCAGCTCAAGAACCGATACCAACGTCCCAGCGAGAGTCTACAGGAGTTCGAAGCTGATGTGGCACGCCTAGTTCGACTGGCATATCCAACTGGCCCGGATGATTTCTTGGAAAGCTGGGCTGTGAGAATATTTGTGGACGGCTTCAGAGACCATGAAACGCAGCAAGCCCTACGTTTGGCGCGGCCGAAGAAGCTGGTGGAAGCATTGGCTCATGCATTGGAATACGAAGCGGCAAAGCAGGCGTCCAGAAGCAGTGCTCGAGTGCGAGAGGTTACCTGCGACTCCGATACCACGGAAAGCTTGGAAGCCCAGGTTCAGCGGTTGGTCCAGGAAGCAGTGAAAGATCTCAAGAATTTCAGACAACTTCGGTGCTGGAACTGTGGAGAACTAGGTCATCCAAAAAGTCGATGCAAGAAACCTTTGAAGACGTGGCCCAAAAATAACTCCAAGCAGGAAAACTAAATTGGATCGATGTGCCGGGGCAAATATCGATCCAACCTAAACCGGCCCCACAAAATATTGCATTAATCGCTTCGCTACGTCATCAGTTTGATAGTTTATTTGTGGATAGATACATAGACGACAAGCCATGTAGTATATTGTTAGACACAGGCGCAACGAAGACCATAGTGAGACCCGATTTACTGCGTCCGAACAAATCGTGCATGAGGACAAAATGGCGACTTCGAACAGCTACAGGTGACTCGGCTACCACACATGGAGAAGTTGACGTCGTCATCATGATTGGAGGAACAAGAATTGGACACCGTATCTTGGTAGCTGACATAGAAGAAGACTGTATCCTTGGAATGGATATAATGAGAAGATACGGATTCGATCTTGATATGAAAAACGGCGTGATTAAAATCAATAATGAAGAGGTCGTCCTACATTATCAAGAAGATTCTTCAGCATGCTTAATGCTGGCAGAAGACCTTGCGATTCCTGAGCGATGCGAAGAAATTGTACCAGCTACAGTAGGTGGTGAGATTCGAGAAGGGAGTGTCGCAATGCTGGAACCAAACGATAATGTTCAGCAGGGGATTTTGGTTGCTAAGGCCCTCATAAGTTCAGGAGAAATAGTACCAGTAAGAATAATAAACGTTAATTATTATGCAGTGAAACTGAAAGCCGGTACTATTTTAGGACGCCTCGCAAGAGTGTCAACTATAAAAACCACCGGACAAGACGTGGAGAAAGAACCCAACTGCGACAAACTTTCGAGAGAACTATTTAGTTCAGTACTATCCAAAGGACAACAATTAAACAATCGGCAACGTGCACAAGCAGAAGATCTGATACGCCGATTCCAAGAGATATTTGAAACCAGTGAGGGGCGGAAAGGAAGAACAAATATTGTCCATCACAAAATTGACACTGGCGATGCACGACCAATTCGACAAGCACCACGACGACTCCCGATTGCGAAGAGAGAAGACGCTGAAGCCATCATCCGAGATATGGAGCAGGACGGTATTATTGAACCCTCGAACAGTCCATGGGCCTCTCCGGTGGTACTTGTGAAGAAGAAAGACGGGTCTACACGATTTTGTGTCGACTATCGCCAGCTGAATAACGTTACCAAGAAGGACAGTTATCCTCTGCCCAGGATTGATGACACCTTAGATACCCTGGCCGGGTCAAAGATCTTCTCGACCCTAGATCTCAAGAGTGGATACTGGCAAGTAGCGATGGATGAGAAAGACCGAGAAAAAACTGCATTCACCATCGGCAGTGGATTGTGGCAATTTACAGTCATGCCATTCGGCCTATGTAATGCTCCTGCTACTTTCGAGCGATTAATGGAGACCGTACTCAAAGGACTATCATGGAAAACTTGCTTGGTGTACCTGGACGATATAATTGTGATGGGAAAATCATTTGAAGACCATTTGAAGAATCTGGAACAGGTATTTCAACATTTAAAGAAAGCTGGTTTGAAACTTAGTCCAAAGAAATGCCACTTATTTCAAAAACGAGTGAACTATTTGGGACATGTAGTCTCCGAAGAAGGCGTAGCAGTTGATACAGAGAAAATTAAGACAATTCAAGAATGGCCAGTGCCTGCGGATAAACATCAGCTATGTAGTTTCCTCGGACTTTGTACTTATTACAGAAGATTTGTTTGTGGATTCGCCAATATCGCAAAACCATTAACCAGACTGACAGAAGAAAATCGTAGATATAGCTGGGATGAAGACTGCCAAGTCGCCTTCGAGCAACTGAAGCAACTCCTAGTTCGAGCACCGATACTGAATTACCCGAAGACGGAAGGACGTTTTATTTTGGACGGAAGTGCCAGCGATGTCGGAATTGGGGGAGTCTTGTCCCAATTGCAGGATGGACAAGAAAGAGTCATTGGATACTTCAGTAAGGTTTTATCGAAGCCAGAAAGAAACTACTGCGTCACAAGACGGGAATTACTAGCAGTAGTCAAGTCCATCGAGCATTTTTACAAATATTTGTATGGCAGAAAGTTCCTGTTAAGAACTGACCACGCTGCTCTAAAATGGTTACTCAAGTTCAAGAATCCTGAGGGTCAGGTCGCTCGATGGATCGAGAGACTTCAAGAATACGACTTCGACATTGAACATCGAGCCGGTACAGCGCATAAGAATGCTGATGCCCTATCAAGACGACCATGTCCCAAAGATTGTCAGCATTGTTCTAAGGCTGAAGCAAAAGCATTTCGGACAACTGTCATTGACGATGCTTGGCAACCACAAGAGATAGAAAAGGACATAGATGGCGACTCAGAGTTGCGAATGTTTCAAGAATGGAAGAAGAAAGGAACAAGACCGACATGGCAAGAGATGGCACCATACTCCCCGACGGTCAAATCATACTGGGCGCAATGGGATTCCATAATCCTGGATGAAGGCGTCTTGAAGCGTGTCCTGAAAGATCCGTATGAAACCAAGAGTAGAGAACAGCTGATCGTTCCTAGATGTCGGGTTCCGGAGGTCTTGAGACATCTCCATGATGGAGTGAGTGGAGGACACCTTGGGGTAACGAAGACTCTGCAGAGAGTTCGTGAGCGGTTTTATTGGCTAAACTGCAAAGAAGACGTTAGGGAATGGTGCAGGAAATGCACTACGTGCGCTTCAAGCAACGGACCGCAGAAACGACCAAGAGCTCCGATGCGACAGTATAATGTCGGTAGTCCATTCGAGAGGATAGCCATCGACGTAGCAGGGCCATTTCCGGAATCAGACGTCGGAAATAAATACATTGTTGTCGTCATGGACTATTTTAGTAAATGGGTGGAAGCGTATGCCCTTCCTAATCAAGAGGCCGCTACTATTGCAGACGTCCTAGTGAAGAACTGGATCTGTCGTTTTGGCGTACCCTTGGAACTTCATTCTGACCAGGGAAGAAACTTTGAATCTACACTTTTCCAAAGGATATGCGAAGTACTGAATATTCGTAAAACCAGAACCACTGCATTACATCCGCAGTCTGATGGAATGGTGGAACGGATGAATAAGACCATCAACAGACACCTGGCCAAAGTTGTCTCTAGTCACCAGAGAGACTGGGACAAATATCTCCATCTGTTCCTTTTGGCCTACCGCTCATCCGTACACGAAACAACCGGACAGACCCCAGCAAGAATTATTTTTGGACGGAAACTTCGGCTACCATGCGACCTAAAGTTCGGCTGCAAACCTGGAGAAGACCTGGCTGGTGAAGACTATGTCATTAATTTAAGGCGCCAGATGGACGATATCCACTCCCGAGTCCGTATAAACATCCAGAATGCCAGCGACCGGATAGAAGAGACCTATGACGTCAAGGCACAAGACGGGGGTTTTCAACCAGGAGACTCCGTGTGGCTTTATAACCCAGGGCGGCGACGTGGCCTGTCTCCAAAATTACAGACATCTTGGGAAGGGCCTTACGAAATCATCAGAAGAATTAACGACATAATCTACGAAATCAGACGCAACCCCAAGAGCAAATCAAGAGTGGTGCACTTCAATCGGCTAGCACCATTTGCAGGAGACAATAATGAAGATCCCAACGACGCACGTGCTCGTAAGATCCATGCGCAGGAAGATTCATTTGAGGAGTTCATGAAGACTTTTTCAAGCGGACGTCGGGCCCGATTCGGAATAACTACCGAAGTGCAGCAGGATCTATTCAGAGTCCCGGCCGACTACTCCTTGGCCCATTGTGTATCAGGAGATTTGGAGATGTCCCGAGGAATAGCAGCAGTTTTCAAGAAGAAGTTTGGCAGACCAGAACACCAGAAGCCTACAGTAGGGAAGACCATCTGTCTGCGGGACAATACGACAACCAAGGAACGCTATATTTACCACATGGTAACCAAAGATAAATTTCATCATAAACCAACCTACCGTTCCATGTGGGAAACGCTACAAGACATGCGAGGCCATTTAATGCAGAACGACATTCTGAAACTGGCAATACCAAAATTAGGCTGCGGTCTGGATGGATTAGATTGGAAGATCATTCGAAATATGATAGAGGTAACATTCCAGAACAGCGGAATTCAAATATTGGTCTGCTGTTTCCACCCAGCAGGCCCGATCGATTCAAAAACTGTCGACTGCTACTTCTACCAAACTACTGGTTGCACCAAGAGCGGCGAGTGTCGATTCCGGCACAGACATGAAGATGTGTTTCGGGACGAAACATTCTTAAGAAGAGGGCAGTGTGACGTGCGGGAATGAGAGGGGAGCTCGTGAATACGACGCAGTATGGGGAGGAGCTTCTTCGGCCGCTTACGCCGCACCGCGTCGCAGCCCATCACCCCTCTCAATGGAAGCATCTGGTGATTTCTAGAAATAGAAAGAGACGAGAAATGGAAAACTCGAGAACAATATTTCCCTATATATAAGGCCAAGCAAAAAGACGACAGAGCAGTACAGTAATAAGAGTATTAGTGTGAAATAAATAATGAAGTAACAAGTACAGTGAACAGTGCATATAAATAGTGAAAAATAAATATCTGTGACTTTGATTAAATTAGAATTAAGTGATTAATATATAAATATACTGTTATTAGTGACATAAGAAGAATTAAAGATTTTATTTCATTTAGATTATTAAATAGTGACTTTTATTTATTTACAGAGTGATTCATCAAGCAATAAACATTACAATATATATATATATATATATATATATATATATATATATATATATATATATATATATATATATATATATATATATATATATATATACATATATATATATATATATATATATATATATATATATATATATATATATATATATATATATATATATATATATATATATATATATATATGTATATATATATTTAGATTGTGTATCAAATGAGTCCACATCCATGTAATTTGATTAGCAATTCAACACCCAATTTCAAATGAGCACTGGCCTCAATTGCATCATTATTGTGTGTCATTTTCTGTCATGAATAAAATATTTGAGAATATATGTTAAAGATATCAATTGAACACCTAAATAAACTTTTCTCGAATAGCTGCCACCAGGATGTTTTCGGAACTAGACAAGCGTCTAGCTATTAGTACATGAATAGGTCAAGAGATGTCATTCGCTCCCAATTACGTGTATTGTCACTTTGTGTATTGCGGGCTACTTTTAGTTAGGGGATTTTAGGCTGATATATCTGTTTCCACATAATTAATTTGAATAAATAAAGATGTAGCTCGTAGAAGTGACCATCTAGAAATATGATTCTGGTTGTTGGAAAGATGATAATATATCCATAAGGTATATTTCGAATTAAGGGCTAAAAGGTATATGCCTGATGCTCTTATTAGAAAGTAGAAAGAAATAAACATGATGGGGGAATCACACAACTGTCTGAATGAAGGGGAAGGATTTTATTATAATGCTTTTATCGGATCGATATTTTCTCAGTGTGTGATTCAAATGATATGAAAATAATATAACTGCACCAGTGCATTGATAATAATTATTTACAAATGAATCAATAAATTCGAACAAATATGAATAAGTATTAATAGAATCACATAATTCATGCTCAGTTTTATTAAGGATGGAGTAGTTGACTTCCAGAGTAAATAAAATTTACTTTATTAGATGACAGTCGATTATTTGACAGCAATGATTATGTTGTCATAAGAAAACCCAAATTGATCAAAATATGTTGAATGAAATAAACTTATTCCAAGAGTAAACTTACTTGATCTATTATAAAACTGGGGGTCAATCAAGTAAATAATTTTCAATAGATTGTGGAACATTTAGATAGATATAAATATTGTTTAATCAAGAGAAGATTCCTTGTCTTGATGATCATTTCTTTTTTGTCTAGTCTTGATTTTCAAGACAGGAACAAATTTTTTTTTTGTCTTGCTCATTTCTTGACGATTTATCTCTTGTCTTGTTTCAAGAATTCTTGATATTTCTTGACATTTTTGGGGAATCCCTTTTCACTATCGCTTCATCCAATTCGAACACTCGAGTTTAGCGTTAGTGTCTACCCTTTCTCCTTCCTTTCAATTATGTTATGGAAAAGATCTAGCAACGTTTCCAGAGATTGCCACCAATAGAAATAAATGGAGATAAGTCTGTAATTTTCATGTTCTAATTGATATTTGCAATTATTATTTGTTCTATCAATGTAGCAATGTTGCTAAAAGTTAACAGCTTTGTTGGAGTATTAGGGAATCTACTCTACATGATCGATTTATCCACCGGAAACTATGGACTTATGCTTTCGATATTTATAAAATATTTTTTTCGAAAATACAGATAATTTTAATTTCCTCGACCTATATGTAATAGGGAAAGAATTGTAATCGTGATTTCTTGACAGTCCGAGATTCTGATGAAACTTCACATTTTTAGACCCTACTGACCCCAAAAAAAAACATAATTTAGGAAGAAAATCGGTCCATCTGTCTGTCTGAAAGCACAATAACTTGAGAACACCTCCGAATTTTCGATTGAAATTTCATATTCAAAATTTTCATTGAAAAGCTAGGTTCGAAGTTGTAAGTGAACTTTTTTCAACCAATAGTACCAAAACTTGATGGATGGAACTTTCTATTCACGCGTTCATCCTATAATCGGTAGTATTTATTCATGTTTTTTCATCTCACGTATGATAGCAGCATCGCTATCTGCTCCTGCTTTTTCTCACAAGTTCTACAGTTCTGAGTTAAAAATAAATCATAAATTTTCGTCTAGTTAGTAGTTAAGTGAGCATTATTCCACATAGTGATCTAAAATTTCGTGCAATTGTATTTCTGGATCAGTTGGAAGAATATTATTTCAGTAAGTACTGTTCATTTTGGGTGATTTTTGCTTGTACTAAGTCAAAACTAATTAAACAAGTTATTTCTGCTACTTAACTCACACGTCAACCACACCTAAACTAAACGCAATCGTGTAATTCCGCTTACCATCGCAAAGAATGTCAACTTGTCCAAATTGTAACAAAAATGTCAACAGAAATGATAAAACTATCCCATGCGATGGCTGCCGGAAATTAACACATTTAGTTTGTGTGGATCTAACATCTGATGATTCAGTACGTTTTACTAGATCCAACACAAAATCTGTCAAAATTTTTTGCTCTAAATGTATAAATGACATTGACATCATCTCAAGCATTAGAAAAATCATATTGCAACTTCAGAATGACCTACTTGCTCTTCAAAAAAAAGTTACTTCTTTTGAGACCAAATCTCATCCAACTGATGTTGAACATATTATAAGCGAAATTTCCGACAGAGAGCTGCGAGAGAATAATATTGTTATCTCTGGAGTTCCAGAAACTACCAATGAGAATACATCTAATCAGGTCTCTGAGATAATTAATAAAATTGCTCCAGATGTTAATCTGAATGATATAAAAGTTAGTAGAATTGGTAGTAATAAATCTGAATCAACTTCTCGCCCTCGTCTCATCAAAATTCGATTTAATAGTTCAAATGAAGCCAAAAAGCTCCTAAGATCCGCCAGAAAGGCAAGAAATTATCCTGAGCTGAAAAACATATATATTAATAGTGACAAAACTCCACTTCAACAGCAATTGTATAAAAATATCAGAACTGAACTATTAGAGCGCCGATCTAAGGGTGAAGATAACTTAGTTATATCCTATAAAAAAGGTTATCCGGAAATTAGTCAAAAAAACTGAATATGTCGCTATCCAACAATGTCCTGCAAATGAACATCTTCTATCAAAACGTCCAAGGCTTGAATTCTAAACTTCATCAACTTTATTCATCTAGTCCATCCCTTGATTATGACATCATGAGTTTAAGTGAAACCTGGTTGAACGATTGTGTATTTGACTCCGAAATATGTGATAGTTCATTTTCTATATTTCGTAAAGATCGTAATTTTGTGGAGTGTGGTGCAACGCGTGGTGGTGGTGTGTAAACTCTAGTTAATAAGAAATTTGATACAACTAAAGTTGATCTTAGTGACTTTATGCACCTCTTACCTATTAATGTTGATATTGTTTGTTGCAAAGTGATACTCAGCAATATGAATTTGTTCGTTTTCACCTTATATATTCCGCCTAGTACTATTTCTAGCAGTTATAATAGCATTTTCGATTTTTTGGAGAACTTACCTTTTTTATGTGAGAATAATTTCATAATATTAGGTGATTCTAATATTCCCGAACTGATATGTAATGGTTCAAGCCGCAATACTGTTCTGTTTAATAATTTTTTATCTTTTATTAATGCTATGCAATATAATAATATTGTAAATGTCAACAATAGAATATTAGATCTAGTTGTTTCAAACAATAAGTGCTCAGTTCAGAATGTTGATTCTATTTTTAATACTGAATATGTTCATCATCCTCCGCTTAACATCAGCATGTCGCTTAATTCAACTCATACTGACAATTGTTTGAGATATACATCTGAGACATTTAATTTTAAAAAAGCAAATTTTCCAAAATTGTATGGTTTAATTGCTGACTTCAATTGGAATGTACTCGAAGAGTTTAATGATGTAAACCAAGCGTGTGAGTTTTTTTACTCTAATATTTACTCCATTTTTAACGAATGCGTCCCAATACAATCCAGACGTATACTTAATAGTCCACCTTGGTTTACACCGCAGATAAAACATGATTTAAAAAGAAAAAGTCACTTTTTCAAATTGTACAAGAATTATCCGCATGTAGCCTTGTACTATGACAAATATAGTCAGCTTCGCTCAAAATTAAAGGTTGATATTTAAATGTCTTATGATTCTTATATTGAAGAGAGCGAGAAGTCTATTGTTGATGATCCTAAAAAATTTTGGAACTTTGTGAGCTCAAAAAAGAATAAGTCTGCTTTCCCATCTACCATGCATCTTAACGATTCAAAATTTGATAAACCTAAAGATATTGCAGAAGCATTTGCATCACACTTCCATAGTGTTTATGTTGATGATGATGATAATTCTCTCCCTAATACTCCATGCAGTAGTAACATATCAATTATCCAACATAATTTATCACAAGACGATATTGAAGCGTCCATCAAAAAACTTAAGAATAATTTATCTTGTGGCCCTGACCTTGTTCCAAATATGGTAATTAAAGATTGTTCATATCCTTTCTCCAAAGCATTATTCCATATCTTCAATTTAGCAATAAATTCCAATACTTTTCCTGAAATTTGGAAGTGTGCACGGGTAACACCTATATTCAAAGCTGGCGATGCATCTCATATAAATAATTATAGACCTATTGCAATCCTTTCTAATTTCAGCAAAATATTTGAGAGTATCCTCTATAGAAATATCTATGATCAAGTGAGGAATAAAATAAGCTTTAGGCAGCATGGATTTATGTCAAGACGATCAACTGCAACTAATTTGTGTTACTTTACTCATTCTATTTCTTCAGCTTTGGACAACAACTTACAAGTAGACACTATATATCACGATTTTGCTAAAGCCTTTGACCGAATTAATATAAAAATTCTCCTCCATAAACTGAATTCTTACGGATTTTCTTCATCTCTGATCTCTCTTCTGTCGTCGTATCTCATGAATCGTAAATTTTTTGTTCACTTTCTTGGGCATAACTCTTCCTCATTTATTATGTCTTCTGGAGTTCCGCAAGGGTCCAACCTTGGCCCCCTTTTATTTCTTCTGTTTATTAACGACATCACCTCAGTCTTCAGATCTGACATATTATTATTTGCGGATGATTTGAAAATATGGCGCACTATTACTTCCATCAATGACTGCTTGATACTGCAGGAAGATCTTGATTCTCTTATTAAATGGTGTAACGAGAACAAATTGTACTTAAATATTGATAAATGCAAAGTTCTATCATACTCTCGTAGAAGAAATAATTTCATTTATGATTACAAGCTGTCTGATTTTATTTTAACCAAATGTCAATCAACTCGAGATCTTGGAGTTATATTCGATGCTAAGCTCACATTTATTGATCATGTGCAACATATATCATCATCAGCTTTCAAAATGCTTGGATTTATCATTCGGAATACACGTCAATTTCAAGATATAAGAGCAATTTTTATATTATATTATTCCTTTGTTAGGTCCAAACTTCAATATTGCTCAGTAATATGGAACCCTCTATATGAAGTACACAGTAAATGCATTGAATCTGTACAATCTAAATTTCTCAGATACATTTATTTCAAGATAATGGGTTCTTACCCTAACTTCAGTATCACTTACGATATTTTATTGAGAATCTTTAACTTCCAATCCCTGCATCAAATGCGTTACACATCTTCACTGTGTCATCTCTATAAATTAGTTAATAATATCATAGACGATCCTTACTGTTTAAGTTTGCTTAACTTTTTTGTTCCAAATATTCGAACTAGAACTCCTTGTACTTTTTATCTTCCTTCTGCTAGAACCAATATGCTTTTTCAATCTCCTATTTTCAATATGTGCTCTTTGTGTAATAAATTAGATGCTACAGTAGACTTATTCTCCCAAACTTACAATGTATTTTGCTCAGAGATCAGTAATCTCCATTAATTTCATATGTTCTACGCTTTATGTTTAAACTTGTATTTTCTTAAAATTCTCATGTTTTGTTGTTCCTACCCTATTATTAGGTCAATCTGTTGGGTAGTGTATTATCAAAATAAATAAATAAATAAATAAATAAGATATAATAACTAGAATTGATCTTTGAGAAACTCAGCGCAACATTTAACTGCAATAGTCTTTGAAATTATTAGCGATCCATTCGTAATAACTGAAATTTTAATAACTATAAGATTCGTTATACTTTTCTGAAGCAGGAACGAGAATCCTATCATGATGGACATGGAATTATTATTACTCGTATTTAGGCATCACGTGCAAACGTTTTTCAACGTCTCGTCAACTGATTCTTTAGTATAGGTAATTGAGTTCTATCGTATTTGGTTGTCCAGTTTGGTACCAATTTTAAACTTTCGGGAAGATAAACTCAGTGGAAATATGTAATGAATATTCAGTGAAATCTACGTTACCATCTTCAAATTACACTTCTTTCTATTTTGGATATAACAAAGAATAAATGGGTTCCTGCTGGATGGAGAGTAAAGGTTATTGTAAATATAAAGTATGCCAAATTTGTAAAACAAATGAATATATTAAAGAATGAATAACAAAGATAATAATGACGAATGAATATATAAACGAGGTATAAATATTATAACTTACGACTAGTCGGCTAGGTGCGGGTGGAGCTCTTAATTCCCTTACATTCTGATGCTTCTTGACTTCTACTTCTTCACTTAACTTCTACTTAACTGCCTTACTCTATATATACTAAGCAAGTGCTGATTCGTGACAATATGAATCTTACCTTAAAAGTGTTGCAAATATTATGTTTATTATTAATACAAATACAAATAACGTAATTTGGAATACTGACTCGACAATTATTAAGTGGGTCTCTTGCATCACGAATTAGCCTTGGTACACTCCTCCCTTCCTAGGAATTTGCTTCCAAAGGGAGCACAATTTCCCTTAAATAAAATTACACTTATAAGTCCCTAAAGAACCACTCACTCACTGGACTTCATATGTTTGGTGCGGCCGTTGTCGCAGATGGATCTTCTTTTCGACTGGATTCTCTTTCTGATTCGCACTGCAGTTATTCTGCGTACTGCTGATCCCTTGATAGCCAGTTGCAACATCTGGTGATCCGTGAGCTGGTTCATCTTATCTTACTAACATAAATAAACAATTACTCAAAAAAAAAACTAGCTACTTGCATTGCATTTCATAAACGTCATTGTTCAGCTTAATTTCTTCCAGACGCAGCTGCAGTCAGATCCCTGATTGTTGATGATTTCTGGAATCTCGTTATTCCCAACGATTGCTCTATGTGTGACTATGGCTTTCTTCTCCAGTCTGCTTCTTGGTGCATGTTGCTGTGTTCCTGTGGTCTGCTGTGGCTCTATCTTGAACATCTGTTCCTTCGGCAATCTTAGACATCAGGGTCCCAGCTTTGCCCAAGTTTGAACTGGATGGAAGCTGCTTGTAGCCCAAATAGAGATGAGGGAGACATCTGTTGACTGCAGTCTACTTATCTCGCTTATCCTGGCTAGTGAGCGTTAACGAAATTATATGACTTCGCCCTAAATACCCTGTCTGAATTTCAAATTATTTACTATATAGCCAATTCAGCGGGGCAAGAAGCTTTAAGAATCGCAGCATGTCTTTGTACATGGGAAAAAAATTAAAACCAATATTACCAAAAATGATGGACATGTTGCTTTGTTTATCTTGCCCTACTGATTTTTCCTGTTTCTACCGACTCCACCCGTACTCAGGTTACATATTCTATTAATTAATTTTTCTGTCAATGAGATTTAAAATTCTTATAATTTTCATTTCGAATCAAAAATAAAATGTATTCTCTCAATCTCATTTAGAGAACAAAATTCTAGCTTTAAAGATTTCTATCTTTGATTAATTTACATATTCTAATTTAATTTCAAATTGTTTCAAAAAGAATCTATGTGGACTTCAAAAATAAATTTTTGCTGAAAAGTCTATTTTCCAATTTTGTAATTTAGAGGTCCTAATTTCCAACTGATCAAGTACGGGCCTGTCCACAAGAAAAAAAAAAATTCTCTACATAGCTTCATTCACACTGGTCTTGTGTGAGTGAACTGTATCTTCTACCATGTCTGTCATAGTTGCTGAACGCTGTCCTCCCCTTGTCACAGTATGTAATTGTACCTGCAAGTATCCTGATGCAAGGTCCAAGCTGCGAACAGAGGTAGCGTTCCCCAACTGATCCAAGGTCTCTTGTCCATTGGCAACCCACAAATTGACTGATTGCGTGATTCGGATACTTGAATGTCTTTTATGCAGATTGTCTCTGCTATCGTCGCTTTCCGTTTCCTACGGAACCACCATACCGGTGCCGACCTCGGTATATCTGAGAATCACTCTATAATTCCCATACTTCAAAATTTCCTCCAGCTTCTTGTCTTCACTGACATCTGGCTGTACAGGACTACGTATTCACTTCTGGTTTCTTCATCCAAACCCTACAAATCTTTAACTTGTCGGCACTCACCCTATAAATGCAGAATACCATGCCAGCGGATTCCTCCCGCTCTTCTCATGACCATATCATACATGCGTCATAAACTTTTCAGCTTCTTAACTCTCAACCCTGGCGTTGCTATGACATGCCCTGTCATAACCCAAAAAAACTTGATTCCTTTCGGCTCTCACCAAGATATTCTGTACAGAAGTGAACAATTCCTGTGCTGATAATTTCTTGATAAAAGCTGAAACTCCAAGTGCTGCAACTTTCTTGTTTTGCAACTGTACTGACCTAAGTCAGTCTGACGTATTGTTATTATACGTCACGATGTTCGGAAAAAGCTGCTTTTTGCTTATACTATTCGCTGATATCGTATATAATTTTCAAATTCTATTAATACTATGATTGAAGTTAATAGTTTTTTGAAAACATTTTTGTGATAAAAAAAAAACAATAACGGCCAAAAATACTCTTAAACAAATCCTTGACTAATAAAAATTTAGTGTCTCTTCTTTGATGTTCGTTTTCTTCGTTTCTATTTCGATTAATCATTTGTTCCCCGCTTCTCTACAATTGTCGTATATACTAAACAAAAATTTTGAATATCTACAATAAACCTTGTCTCCGCGAGTGAGCCAGATATACTAGTCACTCTGGTCCAGCATGAATTTCCCTAAACCGCTGCCCCCATTTGTTACACCCTAAATTGGATATAACAAAGAGTAAATGGGTTCTTGCTGGATGGAGGGTAAAGGTTATTGTAAATATAAAGTATGCCAAATTTGTATAACAAATAAATATATTAGAGAATAAATAACAAAGATAATAATGACGAATGAATATATAAACAAAGTATAAATATTATAACTTACGACTAGTCGGCTAGGTGCGGGTGGAGCTCTTAATTGCCCTACATTCTGATGCCTCTTGGCTTCTACTTCTTCACTTAACTTTACTCTACTGCCTTTTTCTATATATACTAAACAAGTGCTGATTCGTGACAATATCAATCTTACCTTAAAAGTGTTGCAAATATTATGTTTATTATTAATACAAATACAAATAATGTAATTTGGAATACTGACTCGACAATTATTAAGTGTGTCTCTTGCATCACGAATTAGCCTTGTAAAAAAGTGTCATAACTGTAAGTTCCAATAAATTAAAGATCCCGTAAATCTAGAAAAGGACTTTTTATCGCCATCTGTCACAATAACAATGAAAGCTGTCATCTTGACAATGACGCTACTTTGACAATGATAATTATCACTTCAAAAATAATAACTGTCACTTTGACAATTGGTGTGACACTCTGAATTCATGAAATAGCGGTGAAACTGGCCATGAAATTTACAGTCGGGGAGAAACTGTGATCACAGCAGATTTCAATATTTTAATAATAGATTGATAGATGCAGATTTTAAAAATTGGTTGTCAAGATATTAGGATTTCTAGACAATCAGTCTTGAATCCTAATGATACTTCCTGGTCTTATCTTGGGGAATAAAAAATACTTCTTGTCTTGATCTTGTCTTGATTTCAAGCCCTGTGACAAAGTTTACTGATCGTAAACTCATCAAATTGGCGAGTCTCATTAAGCTCGCAGCGCCAAGTGAGAATATCAGGAACTAACGGAGCTGTGATTCAGTGTGTCTGGCCGTAAGGTATAATATTAATATAATTACCAATAACTTTTAAATACTACTTTTATCTCTATAATTTTTCTGTTGTATATATATTATAAAGCATAGAGATTTCATAAGTTGATTTAGTTTTATATGATATAGTTTCAATATCGAGAATTTTAAACTTCATTAATATAATCTTCGAAGTTCAAAAGTAAGTATTTTTTGAATTATTAGATTAGTAAATGACAGCCTTTCAAATATATTCTGTTTTCTACAGAATGGATATCCCAGTAAAGCTGAGATTGAAAGTAATATTTCATATATTTAAATGTAGGTCACATTTCTAGATGTGTATGCGAAAGAGAAATTTTAGATGCCGGACATATATTATTATGCGGTGTTTTGGATAAAAATATAATAGATGAAATTAATATTCACGCACTTTGCCGTCAGACATCGACACTAGCGGAATATCCGCACATTATACAGAGGATGCTAAAAAGAAATGGAATAAATAACTTGAAAGTTACAACTATGACATGCTCTTGCAAAGCTGGAAAAAGCGGCCGTTGCAAACATGTTTTAGCTGTACTTTTATTATTCACCAGGTGCTTTATTAGTCATATTTAGCTGCATGCAGAAATAATCAGCTATTCTTTTGTTTTGTATCAATCCAGCAAACACAGATATATCTTTGTTATATAGTATCAATGTAACACGTTTTGACATAAACGTAAAAGATATGTACTGTGTAACGAAAATGTAACGTACATACTCTTTCCTAAGTCAGCAACAGTGCCTCGGAATCGGATATCACAAGTATGTAACATCTTAACATTAATGGTCTGTTGCACACATACGTACTTCATACGTCGCATGGTAAAATACCAAATATATACCATTTTCACGGAACTGGTCTGTAGCATACATACATACTTCATACGTTGTATAGTAAAATACCAAATATATACCATTTTTACGAAACTAGTACATACCCTGTAATGACCCATATATCCAATTTGAAGGAAGAATGATGCATAGAATTATGTGATTAAATATATTTATATATATATATTTTTTTTAACAAATTACATCATTTATTGAAAAGTGAAAAGAAATAGTTACTTATATTATATATTTACATATAAATAAAAAAATATGAAAACTGAAAAACAAAATAATATTATCTGAAATAAACTATCTTCATTCAAGGTCTTCCATTCGCTTCAATCTTTGCTGCGCATGACGGAACCATTCTGATGTAATTGTCTCAAATTGTTTGTGTTGGCTTTCTAAATCGTTAGCACTAAAATCTAAAAAGAAATAATTATGAAGTAAAGACGGTTATAGTTGTTCAATTATTTACATTCCATAGAGAAGCGCGTTACCTCATATAAATATTATGCAATTTAAACACTCTCGGATGTTTGAAATGACTGGACTGTTCCTTGTCACTGGGAATTTTCCTCGAATATTATAAATCGAATATTATTTTTGTTATATCAATAGCTAGTATAGTAAAGCTATAGCTATCTACCTCTTAGAATATTCATTATGACTGTCCCGTCCAATTTGATATTGTTCCGCAACCCAAGCCAGGAAAAACTTGTTGCGAAGGAGTTGGAAAATATTTGGCGTAGTATTCTATACGAACATTCTTTTAAGGTATTACCCCCAAATCTTTTGACGTAACATATCTGGAAAATAAAAATCAAAGAATATAAATTGATACATAATAAATAGTTTTAACATTTATTTCTGCTCACAAAGTCTGTTTTAGTTGAGCTATCCAACAAAATAGCATTCACTATGTCGAACGTTTCCCTTTCTCTTATAGGAAAATATTTCGTAAAAACTTCAAATTTTTTTACATCAATTTTCGGTCCTTCGCTTTTATTTTTCAATATATTTAGATCCATTTTTATTTCGATCAGCGTATCCATAATTTTTTTCAAGTAATTGCTTACTGTTTAAAATTTAAGAAAAAAACTTCGTTATGAGTATTACAATAGTCCAGTTAAATTAGCCTCAAAAATAGGGGTATCCTTGCATAAATTCCCAAGAAGCTGAAAATTGACATGAACGTCAGGAATACCATTATAATGAATTTGTCGAAAGTCCCTATCGATCCCAAGTGTGCAAAAAATTTTATACGAGATCAAAGCTTGCAAAAATGGGTTTTCTGGGTTTTCAAGCGGAACGGCTGTTTAAATGATGGAAATAGCTCAGACAAAAATTGTAGATCCTTTAATTCTCTACAGAAATGGTTCCCACCTTTTTTTCCTAAGACTCACCATTTCTGAGGAAAAATCCATTCTAGAATTATTTTCTCAATAATATGCATGATTACGCTGCCTATGTACATTATAGACGTATAATATAGGTACAACTATTAGTCTCGTAACTATTACTTGTAAATTGATACTGAATGATAATTCTAAGAATATGAAAAAGAGAAACCCAGTCCCTCATTTTATGTGACCATGCGGCCTCAAGCAAAATCTGTCCGCTGTTCAATTGTCAACGTAGCAGTGTCCGTCTTTCACTTACTTTGAACTACTTGCATAGATAAGTTACGTTTCGTACCTTTTGCAAAACATACACCTAATAAAAAACGTGTTCAATTAGCTTCTCTTCTTCCAAACTTGGATTCTGCTCATCAACATTTTCATCAAGTATATTAGCAGGTTCAACTGGACCCAGAAGAATGGGGTTGGGAGGTAATTAATAATGTATTGGAATCAATCCATACTCTACTTCCACCTGCACTAGAAAAGCTCCTTAATACTTTTTTTATAGCTACAGAAAGGAGTGTAATTCGAAATGCGGTTGCAAGAAAGTAAGATGACTTTGTTCACAAGCATGCACCACTGCACCAGCTGTCAAAGTTAGTCGTGTTCAAATACTAAATCTTCAACTAAAGATAATCCTTATATCAACGATGAAACAACTGTTGTATCGCTATTTGAGCAATTTACGTCAACTCAGGAAGATGAAGATGAAGAAGAAGTCGAATAAGAAGACCTAATATTATATTGAACTTCAATAAGAAGACCATAGAGTAGGCCTACCGGGCAAACCACATTGAAAAATACGTGCCAAGTACACTACCTGATAGGTGGCGTGGCAACGTGTGCATGAATGGAGAATATAACTTTGGAATAGCTTTTTCTCAGAAGTAGTGGATCGTAGGAATAAAGAGGTAGGAACTATTTTTGTAGAGAATACAAAGATCTGCAATTTGTATCTGAGCTATTTATATCATAAAACTGATCGTGTCGCTAAAAAATTCAACAAACCCATTTTTGCGAACTTTGACCTTTCACAACTTCATTATAATGGTGTCCCTAACATTAATGTCAATTTTCAGCTTCTTGGGAATTTATGCAAGGGTGAATGTCTATTTTGACTGGACTACAAGGTGAATAATACATTTCATTATCGCATGCTTAATGCTTACCATTTAGCTCAGTGTTTGAATGATCAGGAACTGAAGATCCCATAGAAACCATGCCATTTTCTCCTGATTTAGGCGTATATAACTTGCTGTTTCTTGGAGTAGATGTGGCGCTACTTCCTTTCAATTGAGAGGTACTTGGTGATGCTGTAACAATTATAATTGAATGAAATATTTGGGAAACTCCTAATGCAAATATTTCAAACGTATCCAATGCTTCTGCATCTATCTCGTGAATTCCATCAGGAACTAATGTGATTGGCATCACGTCATTAGCATCATTTGCAATTTTGTCGATGTTTTTATCTACGAGAGATATTACAAATAATATTTCTCCATGTTATGCATTATATATATATATATATATATATATATATATATATATATATATATATATATATATATATATATATATATATATATATATATATATATATATATATATATATATATATATATATATATATATATATAATTTAAAAAGTTCACCTTGGATATCTAGTGGCATAATGACACAGAGTGAACCATGAGATCCGGAAATTTAGGCGCTACTGGCAGGGTTCCTAATAATTGGATGAGTTGAATAAATATAAAATTTCACTTGAGAATTATATGAATATGATCACTACACTAAAATTAAGATGAAAATGTCATTTTTCTGGAATATTTTTTTTCAAGTGGATATTTCATCCAGATGCTATTAGGTTTAATGCATAAGTTTAAAAATTAAAACGCCAATTTATTTTTAGGTTGATCATAAATTCATATTATATAGCGGGCACTTCAACTTACGTTTTTTTTTTATATCCGAATCTGAACTATCATCTGATGAACTTTCATCTTCATAAGTTTTATTTCGTTTCTTAGTTTTTCTTTTTCCTCTCCCTCTCTCTATATCTTCTGAATCAGTACAGCTGATATCTTCTGCTCTTTTTCTTGCCTTGTCCCATGAATCTGAACGCAAATAAATTCTGTTAATTTGTACTGATATTTTTTGTGTTTCAGAACCTACCACAATATTCATGAATTTCTATTTTGTGCTTTTCCCACTTCTCGTGAACGGGATCAGTCCCTTTGGATATAATTGAACTAACGTTTTTAGTTTTGGGCCACCAACAATTTTGATTGTTGTCGCAAATCCTACCTATAGGTACTTCTGAAAAAGAGTTGTCTTCAAAGCAAACAAATGCATACTTCATCGCCATGTTCATTTAAAAAATATCTGAAACAAATCACAGCCGTACATGCAAAGTTCATTTAAAATAAAGCAATTTTCATACTTGTTATTCTAGGCAAACTGCAGCTTGCTTCTCAAATAAATTATTTTGAGAGAAATATTTACGCGGAAGGAGAATGAAAGTGTTGTATGCAGATTAAATGTAACTTTCGGTATGAATTAATGGAATCAAAACAAATGGATTCTTCTCATACATGCAAATATTCATAACTTTCCGTCTAATTGATTTTAAACTCATTTGTACAATATTTTCATCTAAATCATGAGAATTCACTTGTACTATACCAATTTGGGTAGAATCAAGAGGGTATATAAATAATGATTCATGTTTAAGGTATTTTCTTGCCTTTATGAAATAACTATTACTTTCGAGTTCAATTTCAACAATTTCAAAATAATCTCCCGCTACACATTTGAAATTATTTTCATAAACTTTGTTTGTCAACGAAAAATCTTTAAAAATTATACAGTTTCCTCTAATAATTGGTTTTGTATTATTTTTTACAGGTATTTGAAATTGCTGATTCTCTTCCTCTATTCTGTTAAATAGCTGGTGTAATGGTTCACTTGAAGCCTTTATTATTTTTTTAATATTGTACATATAATTTTCGAACACAAACGCACTAAACTTATCTAATGGTCCAAATTTCTTAACGTCATCAGCCAAATGCATCACATTATGCACATTATAAGTTACGTACTCATTCCCATAAAGTTTTGAATACTGTTCTTCAAACCATATCAGAAGCGATTTTGCGTAATCATTTAAAATCAAGTGAGTACTTTCATCTGATAGAATTCTTATCCCACAACTCAGTGCAATAAAATGATCATATCTATCTTGGGATAATACATTCTTTAGAATAACAGGTCCAGTATAAAGTAAGAATTGTCGCAATTCTGTGGCTTTCCATCTATCTATTTCAAACACACTACATGGTTTTCTTGCAAATTCTCTACAAATACAAAATTTAACCGCTGCTAGGTGATCAGATATCCTATTCAATTCGTTCTGTTTCAAGCGCATATCCTTGCGACCGTAAACAAAAAAGTGTATTAATCTCTTAGTTATACCTATACAAACTAAATGCATGTAATCAAGCGGTTGTTGTGATACCATCCCTATAATATTCTCTAGATCAGACGTGTATTTATGATGCCTTTCTTGTTTTTTTTAATTTAAAAGACTCATCAGTTCTTAATTCAGAAGAAAATTGAGGAAATGTCATTCTGTTATTCATAAACACGCCTTCTTGTGTACACTTACTGCAGCCAAAATATCCGGTATGTCCTTTAATGCCGCTAATATATGCTTTTGCTGGAGCATCACATATTACTGCATTTATTTCAAAATTAACAATATTATCATCCAAAGTTATTCCGTTTTGTAAGAGTTCTTTTGATTCTTCCATAAATTTTCTCAAGAAAATATTACTTGATAGTGGTTTTTCATTACCATGATATATACTCATAATGAAGGGTTTTGCTCTAAATTCATCTACAATACAGCCTAGTATAGGCCAGAACTGGCTATTCGTACTTTTAGTTAATGGTAAACCATCCACAATCACATTAATTTTTACTTTCTGTGGTATCTTTTCATAGCTTCGCCACTATTTATGTTTAAAATATTTGTACCACTGTTTCTGGGAGTCTTCATGAGGGTTCTAACGTCGCATGGCAAATCTCTCAAACTATCCAGTTTTTTTAATATTGGCAACAATTTATTGACTGCAGCATGAGATATGTTGAAATTGATCACCCATTCTTGTAAGTTTTTATTAAATATTTGTAAATTGTCTTCAAAATTTTCACAAATGTGATATGATGGTGACTGTGTTACACTATCAAGGATATTGAGTGAATGTGGTAGGTTTAGATTTTTAGTAATGTCATGAGTTTGACCAGTAATTAAATCATGAGTTTGATCTGCAACATACGTTTGTTCATTATAAGGTTCGTCGTCTTGACTATCTAATTCAACAAACGATTCATCATTACTTTCTGAATGATCTTTTGCAATATTAGTAATTTTAGTAGAAGTCTCATCCCCTCTGTTATGTTCATTTATCACTTCTGTCGATAGCCTATTTCGTCAAAACTTTTTCTTGGCATTATTTTTCAGGAATTAATTATTAATTGTTGATTATTGCCACCACTCTATAAAGATTGAGAATATCGTACATGAGTTTGTCTACATGGAGGTTTAAACAATAAAATATAAGGGAAAAAACTTTTTAGAGCTCCTTTCTGATGGATATTTTTTATTGGGAATAAGTTCTGTATAAAAATAATGAGAAACACAATGTTTCAACAGCAAAAGCTGCTTTGCACTTGGCTGTTGAGACGTTGTGTTTCTTATTATTTTCATACAGAACTGCTTCCCAATAAAACATATTTACTAATAAGATATAACCTTATATATTTGAAGGTTATGGAAATTTCACATTCAGCAAACTGCAGATGCAATAATTATAAATTTCTAGCTAATAGACTTACCTTATCTCACGATGAAAAAAATTCACAGGATAAATAATAAACGGAAATAGTTTTTAATGTAAGGCACTTTGACACAGTTCAGCACACAAGCTCCAAACCACTAGAACTGACAAACGGGGAATCACAGATCGTAGCTACGCACGTTAATCACTGCGCAAACGCAAGACGAGTGACGACACAATCACGTGATGAATCTAAACATGAGAGATACATAAATGTGATATACCATACTTATATGAGAAATCTGAAAAGGAGAAATAAAAGAAGTAAACAGAGTAATAAGTATGCTGCATTCACGTGTTAATTAATCCTTATCATAAGATAGAATTATGAGTTCTACATTTCTTATACTGTAATTTATTTCGAGAAACTTGATTATTGACTTTTTTTTTTCGTGTAAGAACTTTTGCACGGATAAAGAAATATAAATATATGTGTGAGAAAATTCTCGCAAAAACTCACTGATAAACTTGAATATAGAAATATAAGACATCGACATCGCATACTCACGAAGCCTATAATATACACATCAGTGACGAAACATGAATGGTACGTAAATATCAATACCTAAAAATGTGAATAACTGAGGTATATACCCTACTTGTAACAAAGATATCGAGCCAGACATGTAACATTTAGAATACAAAATTAGATAACATGGATGAAACATTGGCATATAAAATTTCGCGATATGTATGTGACGTATATAGGATATAGCATACATGTTCATAAGTAATATAGCAGTTACTTGCAGATTTTACGTTCGTTGTACATGTATGTCAACACTGTGTCTGCCGGGAAGTGCTTAATTTGTCACTTGATTATAAACGAAAGCAAGAGCCTGGAGGATGACTACAAAAAATTGGAGTATATATTGAAATAAATTACTTGACCTTATTATAATTAGAATCCGTTTGAGTGATTTTATTTATTCACCTAAAACTTATTTTATTGAGGTTTTTAAGAAATTCATCTCAGATTATACTCTTAAGAATAAGTATTATCTCTTACTATTCCTATATTATGCTGGAATAACTAACCTCTATAAAGGTAGTCATTCTCATGAAAATGAGAGGAACACACTTTCATAAACCTACTGACTGGTTTTCTGAGTGAAAACTTGAATTTCTGTCCTTTTTTTGTATGGATTTACATCCATACACGGAACAATGAACATTACTGATGTCAACAAATAGTGCAGTATAAAATTTAATGCTTAAATTTGTTTAAATTTAAAGAAAACAACACGAATCCCATCTATGCTTATACAATTTATCACACTTCCGGTAGTTCTACAAAGTGCCTCCAGATATAGTATCGCTTAGCAAGACTCGCCAATAGTTACTAAAAGTCATTAATATGTTGAGTATCTATGAAAAGTTCAACTTTATGTCGAGCTCATACAAATCATTCTTGACATAGACTCAAAAAAACCAAATCTTATATTTGCAAAAGTTTCGGCAATTCACAAAACTATTTATCATTTTTCTCGGTACATTTTGAATGACGTTCAATAAATTTCACTTGCTCACAAGGTTCAAATAATGGATTGAATGGATATTTCTTGACATACTTATCAGATTCCCTCACTTATAATTTTGAGAAAGCTTTCTACTGTTTTTTAAGAAAATACAACCGATGCTTGATAAAAATGTGGTCGTTATGAATGCTTCGTTCCATTTTGTACACGGATTGGGTACTCTTGGATCTTATACTTGCCCTCAAAACTTACAACTAACCTTAACATATATTACTGCTCATCACTGATCAACTGACTCCGTAACGCTCTGAGATATTGACAGGCAGTCAGTTAACATGCTGTTGAATAGATTTTTATTGACGTTTATCTGGAAAAAAATATATCGCGTTGATATTTAACTTGTTTCTAATGTTTGAATGACGATTTTAAATTGTAATTATTGTGAAATTATATATGAGAATATCATTGCTTCTATTCAGAGGTCAAAAAAATTAGGTTAGAAGCACGTGATCAAATATTTGACTATGGGCCAGTTTCACCAAAGCAAGTTAAATTTATCCAGAGGTTACTTCATACGAGAACTATTGTTGATACAATTGTAACTATAGTTACTTATTCAAAATAACCTCTAGATAAATTTAACTGACTTTGGTAGAACCGGGCCTTAATGACTAAAGTTTAAAATGCTTTATGTAACTGGGCTGTAGAGATATAACTCAGTTACAGCAACAAATTATTTCAATAGTCTATGGTAGGGGTCGGCAACCTTTTTCGGACAACGGGCCGTTTTCACAATGAATTTTTTTATGCGGGCCACACAATGACCTGTAAAATGTAATTTAAATAGTGCTTTTATATCATATACGAGTATAAATATCATCAAAAATCAATATTGGTGCTTTGACGGGCCGCACAAAAAGTTGCAAAGTTCAACCGGTTCCAAGTTCGAATTGCATGAGAAAGATGTTGAAGTTTTTTATTATTTTTTTTCTTCCATACAGATAACCATTCCATCGTCATTACTTACCTAGAGCAACATCATTTACATTAAGGGTATTTTATTTTAGTTTGTGCTTAACATATCTCCCATTTGACTGATAACCCATCACTTTCCTCTTTTCAACGGGCGCCTTAGGCGCCTTGCATACATCTAGTATTTATATATTAAATCGAATTTGAAGGGAACGTGCGGAACTCGAATACCAAGCAATTTTCTAGAGGATGAGGAAATTCACGACATGTCATCGTATTAAAAACTCTGTGAACAAGTTTTCTGATCGTAAGTTCATCAAGTAGTTGCTAGAAGTCATTATTATGTTGGATATTCATGAGGAAATGAATTTCATGTCTGCTAATACTAATCATTCTTGATAGACTTGAAAATCCAAATCTAATATTTGGAGAAGTTTTGACAGCTCACAAGACTATTTATTATTCTTTTCGGTATATTTTGAATGATATCAAATAAATTTTTCGCACTCCCGGGAGTAAAAGACGAATTTGATCCCTCATTTCAGGGATTTGAGTTTGAGTTTAGTCCCTCGGGATCTAAAATGATCAATAATCTCAAGGGACTAGAGTAAAATGATAAAATTTTTCTATGACAACTAAATAATCAAAGTACTTATCTAAATGTCAAATTGAATTTCTTCAATATAATTCAAATCTTTATTATTGATGATTTATATTGGCATTATCGCAATTGACACAATTTTGCAAATGCATCGTACTGTTGTTCGTGAAATTTATAGATTTTTGGGAAAATTATTTTACAGTTACCTCTTGTGTAACCGAATCAATATCAAATTTCTCAATCATCTTTTTGACAGCAAGTTTATTCATTTAACAACTGTTTTAGCCAGCCTTGTTACTATGGTGAATTTAGTCAGCATTTTTGGATCAAGTTTGTTGTCAAAATTGTAAGATAAATTAATCTGCTCTTAGACTATTGTGATTCAATATAATTCGGTAGTGCGAAAAATAGCGTAGATAACACATGACTTAAGTGCCTTTAATCCCTCTGGTGAGTAATGCCCTCGACTCCGTGTCGTGCAATAAACTCCACCCTCAGGATTAAATCAAGCACTTATGTCTCTCGTTATATAATATACTATTATCTCACTCATAACTGTGGAAAACATTTGACTGTCCTTTTTTTAAGAAAATGGAACAGATACTGGAGAAATTGTTGTCAATATGAATACATTGTTAAATTTTGAACACGGATCGGGTATTATAGACTCCAATATTTGTTTTCAGAACTCGTGATTATTATTAACATAGTGAACCTCATTCGAGGAAAACGTGCGAAATTCGAATACCTGGCGGAAATTTCTTACAGGATAGAGATCTTCACGGTATGTCATCATACTGAAAGCTCTGTGACAAAGTTTTATGATCGTAAATTCATCAAATAGTTGCAAAAAGCTATTATTATGTTGGATATCCATGGACAGTTCAATTTTATGTCTCGCTAATTCATATAATTCTTGGTAGACTCAAAGATCCAAATCTAATATTTCGGAAAGTTTTGACAACTCACAAGACTATTTATTATTATTCTCGGTATATTTTGAATGATGCTCAATAAATTTTACCTGCTCACAGAATGATTCAAATGGTTTGAATAGATATTTTTGTATATACCTACATCAGATTGCGTATTAATAATTCCCATATTTGTCCTTAGAACTCACAATTAATATTGACGTAGTGAATCTCACTTGAAGGAAGCACGGAATTCAAATTTCCGACAGAAACTCACCTAGACACAGTAATCGAACGATTTTGATTCATTAATTTCCAGACCTAATGGAAAGAGTTTTGTTATCATTATACTTGATAGCTCGAAATTTTGGTGAATCCTCATTTTTTAGATCTGATTGAACCCAAAAGACCTAATTTTGAAAGAAGTCTGTCGTTTGTCATTCGGTCTCTCATAGATGCACGATAACTTTGGAACCGTACGAATTTTTCATTAGATTTCTGTAATTTGTTCTTATTGAAAAGCTCATATTTGGACATCATATGCAAGCTTTCGTCAACAATAATGTTCAATCGTGTTTGGTGTCAAATTGAAGCTCCTGCAATAATAATTCTAGTAAAAATGTCTGAAATTATATTGAAACGATTGTCAATTGTTTTCTTCACAAGCTACTCGAAAGATACTCAGTTTAGTATCTATTTAAAACTCTCGAAGAGATGAGCTTAGTAGAAATTTGAAATAAATAATTTTTATGTTTGTTAATTGCTTTTTTTATAACTCAATCAGATAATCTCGATATTAGGAAAAATAGGTCTTCAGGAGTCCATTGAGGTGTCGATAATATTTATTTCATACCGAACGTTTCGAGTAGCAATTACTCATCATCAGCAGGTATACAAAGTAAAGTATTGTTCAATTATTTAAGTCAAAATAACATAAATGTTACAAAGTCGCTCGTCAGTTCGCGATTCGTGAACATGGCTTCGTTATTGGGAGATTTGGCACAGTTCAATTCCTAATTTCTTTCTATCACAATTCCTGTGAATTTGTAACATTTATGTAATTTTGATTCAAGTAATTGAACAATACTCTACTTTGTATATCTGCTGATGATGAGTACTTGCTACTTTAGACGTTCAATATGAAATAAATATTATTGACATCTCAATGGATTCCTGAAGGCCTACTTTTCCTAGCATCAAATTATTTTGGATCTTTCTCAACATTTGAAATTAGATAATCTTAAGTTTGGAATCAACTAAATCAACTGAATGTGAAACTTATAGCCATTGTGGAATGAAAAAGTGATTTCATATAACTGCCATCGATAACTTTGACAGTGACAGCTGTCACTTTGCATATGCAATAAATTGATATAACACTCTGGATTTAAGATAATAGTAATGACTTTGGTTATATAATCCATGGTCGAGAAAGTATTTTGGTTTCTTATTGGGTAACTAATTGATTGACGACATTGGTTTTTGTTTCCTGATAGAGAAGGCATTCCTGTTATTAGATTGAATTCTTGGAAATTTGAAAGACTCACATAATAAAAAATCTAAAGAGAATTCTACAACTGCTAGATATGAATTTTGAACATCGGCTAGATGGGATCGATGGACAGATATTCATATAAAGTAATTCTAAAAAATTCGGGAAATATACTTCCAGATAATGTTTTAGTGTTCCCAGGTGTAAATTTCATATTCAAAATAAAATCAAGGAATACTTTATTTCGCATTGTTTGATTTCTCTGTGATTAATTTCACATATATTATACAAGAAGAACGGCAGAGTTACTAGGATCGATGAGGTTATCGATAGTTGTTGAATAGGTTCGATAATTAACGAATATGCCCTTTGGTGTTCGCACGTAGGAGCTCATTTTTAAATGCACAAAAAAAATCAATTACTCATTGACCGTAACTCAAAAATAGACTATAATGATGCTGTACAGCTGTTTAGCAGTGATAATTATTTGTTAAAAGTTGCTAAAAGTAATGAGAAATATGTTTTGAAGCAAAATGATGGAGTAAAATAAATCGTACTTTATTTTGACACAATGTACTTCTTTTTTCAACTTTCAACAACAAATGTACTCTATTTGAACAAAAAAGAGTGGCAACCTTTGCGTGACCCTCGTATAGAGCTAGTCAGTATGTATGTAGTAGTACCAGCAATGCGAAGCTGACGATAGTGGCAGCTGACAGCTTGGGTGGTCCGCCGGCACCGTTTTTGAGGAGATAAGCGACAGTAGAGAACGACTGCAATCTTTTGATGGAGGGGTAAATCGCCATAAATTCCCTCAATCACTGTAGTTCCTTTCGTGTCCTGTCAGTATGAAATGATATGTGGTGTTGAGTGGAGTGAACACGCTGTGACGTTTGTGAGATTCATTTTATAGTGTTTGAGTGAGATTCATCATGCCCAGGATTAAAATTATGCAAAGTAAGTTAATTTCATCATAGATCTATTTTACACAGTTATCAAATTTCCTACAAAAAAATTATTGGTACTCATGGTAAAATTTTGTGTGCATCTTCAAGGCCTGGCTGTGTAAAGATCGATTAACATTATACGGAACGTCAACGTAACGTCAAAGCATAGCAGCGTCACGTCAGATAATTTTTTAATTGTTATTAATTTGCTACATTCACATTATGGAAACCAAATATCTCTTTGGTAAATATCAATGTATTTACATTTACAAACTTGCCGTAAGCCACTTTTGATCCGCCATTTTGTAAACACGGTGCTGCCGCCAACGATAATTTCAGCTGCCAATATTTGTCGAGCTGGTACCACAGAGCTGTACACTAGACTACACATTTTCTGCTAGTGATCAGTTGAGATGTTTAGTTGGGTAGCGCCACTGCAAATGACTCGACATACATTTACATTTTATCTCAGCGTACACGTATGTCCAACAACATTCTTACGATCTGGTAGCTATGACGTTTTCAGAACTTTATATATTATTCTCGGCTTCATTTAATATTTTTTGGAAAACATAAAAGCGACAGTATGTATATTTCAAGATTCTGAATAACATGTAAGAATTGAAAAACACTCGAACTAGCCCATTCTTACATGATGTTATTCAGAATCTTGAAATATGAATACCGTCACCTTTATTTTCTCCAAAAAATGTTCAATAAAGCCGAGATTAATATATGAAGTTCTGGTGACGTAAAAGCTACTAGATCGTAAGAATGTTGTCGGACATACGTGTACACTGAGATATAATGTAATCGTATGTCGAGTCACTTGCAGTGGCGCTACCCAACTAAACATCCCAACTGATTACTAGCAGAAAATGTGTGGTCTACAGTACAAGTACAACTCTGTGGTACAGTTAGGCAAATATAGTAGCTGTTACGTCATGAATGTCGCATGTTCCAATGAACATTATCAGTCTAATAATTCGTGTTAAATACTAAACGAAACATAATAATTTTCATATTTATATTAACAATTAACAACTAACTTTTACGTGCAATATGTAGTTTTCGAGAATTTTCAGATCGAACGAGTCGATTGGAGGATACGTGAATTCAACAACGTAATTTTTGAATGGAAAAGAATGAAAAACAGTAATTATTCAGCTTTTATTCTAATTTATTTCTTTCCAGATGATATAAAGCAACCTGCATAAAATCTAGCTGTGTACCTCGACCAGATTTAAATGATGTCGCACGTGATTTGTCAGTCATATTTGATGAGAACGTAACTCCGACGAAGGATATAGTTACTAATTTGCCTCAACAAACTACTCCCACAAAAGGACATAAACATAACAATCACCGTGTCCATTGCGAACCATCTCTCACAATGGTACGTAGCTAATTCCATGCACAAGATGTCGCTCATCGAGTAGACACGACTTATTCTACTGACTATTAAGAATTGAGGAATAATATTTTCCAACAAACAATATTGAAATAAGGAGTCGAGAGTTGTTGTTCCAATCTTGAATATGTGAACAGAACATGGAAAATTATGGAACTATTCGATTGATTCACGTTCTTCCCAATAAAGAAGTCAAGTATGCACTATTTTGCGTGCATGTTACATATTATTTTGATTGAACCCAAACCTTTTAAGAATTATTTGAATGTGAATAGGCTAAATCATGTTCTTCCAACAAACTTAAAGAAGATTTAGAAGATTTGCTACTTAATAATAAAATTGTTTTATTGGGTGAAATTCTGTTAGTATATGTAAAATAATAAGAAGCACAACGTTTTCCAAGTGAAAATAGTGTATAAAGGCAGCACTTGCCTGATCGGACATTGTGTTGCTTATTTTTATTCAAATAATAAAACTTCACTTTATGAAACATATTTGTTAATTTTTGTCTTGAAGGTTCTGTTTTCAGTTGCCAGTCTCCTAAATAAAAGTATAACAATATGCACACGACAAAACAGTTTACTTTTGACAACTTTTTTGACGTTTATAATACTTGTGCGTTCCTCTAACAAAAGCAAGGCACTTTTTAAGATCGTCACGAGCATACAAAAATTTAACAATATTGTAAGCGCGAATGATTTTGAATTTGATATTGATTCATAAGAAGTATCACCAGAATAAGTCTAAATATCATTATTGATCCAGTATCCTCATCGCATTCCGAGGAAGTAACAATCAGACGTCAATCTAGGTGCCGATTCCACTTTAGCACGCACTAGTTATGCAATAATTTAGAATCTTATATTGTGAAGCAAGAAATTGGTAGATCCAAAAGAGCCGTGAAAATGATAAGTCTTCAGGCTAGAAGTGAATATCAATATTTCGTCCTATAGATTCAGGATAAACATGAATCTACTTTTATTTTGTCATTATCATATGCAAAATTACACATGCTTCCGTATTTACTTTTGTTCAAGTTACAAACTGTAGACATAAATTGAAAGTTAGTATCATCATCTAGTTGTCTAGCTTGGCTCATTCATGATTGAAATATTCTTGAGGAAGTTTCGGCACTAGTTTTGAGCCATTCATCAATTGGAAAGCGTCAGTGTATATCGAAGTTAAAAGTGAAGGAAAAGTCAAATCGCACAAATAATTATTGCATCATTGTGTAACTTGAATGTTCTTGGTTTTTATTTTCAATTGACATTGTAATGTAACTCTAATATCCGGTTGCAGATACGTTCATCAAGTAAACAATATCAAATAGAATCTAATCATCAAATGAACTGTTATGCATTATCATTAAAAATTCTATCAAGTATTGCTCATTTTGATGGAAAAATAGATCTGATTAACCTTCCCTCAGATGGGCATGAATCTTTCAAAATAACGGCACAAAATTGGAAGACAAAAGAAATACCTAATTCGTTATTGTGGAATCCGGACTTTATATTTCCAGTGACACATAATATTTTTCATATTTTTCAACTTTCAAAATTAATAACTTTCAAATAATCTGAAAATTTGCATTTTTGAATTGTCCTATTTCACATAAAATGGTAGTTTACCTTCTGATAATAATACGTGATATTTCATAAACCTGTGTTTAAATTTATATTTCCCAGTTCAAATTATTATTTTTGATAGGAATGTTCCAGCTGTAGTGGCCTAGGGGGTATATTGTATCTGATGATATATTTTTGGTTCCAGATGAGCCTATTGCGTCTTCGTCAAACATGATTGAATACATTGGTAATCAATCACCAGCAGTTGATTCAACTTCGGCTCCAAAGACCTATTACTGTCATTTTTGTCGCCGATCGATACGACGATATGCTCGACATTTGACTACTGTTCACAAAAATATTGCTGAAGTCAAAGAAATAAATATTCTCCCAAAACATAGCCATGCACGTGCCCACAAAATTGATATGTTGAGGGAACAGGCTCAGTTTGAAAATAATATGAATGTAGATGAAAACCATAAAGTTTTGGTGAAGTATCGCTCTGCTCAAGAATACAAAAGATATGCTCGAGATTATCTCCCTCTCCCTTGCATAAATTGTAAAGCGTATTATAGGTCTACTGCAACACGGCAGCACTATAAACGATGCACGCAGTTGAAATGTACTAAAGGTGTAAACCAAGCTGGGATTATGCTTATGGAGGTATTCAATTATTAGTTGCTTCATATGTAAATATTTCCTATAATTTTTTGTCATATTGTGTTTTAGAAATCAGTGACTCCATACTTGCAGCAAGTGCACAATTTACTGAATAGAGGCCGTCAGGATACGATAACTTATTCAATGAAAGAGGATCAATCCATTTTGTTATATGGTGCAAGATTATGCTTCAAACATGCACATCTTCCACATTTAGATTCCCATATTCGTTCCCAGATGCGCCAATTGATGAAGTTTGTGCACGCAATGAAAATAACTGACTCAAACATTACTTGTTTACTTGACTGTCTACATCCAAGGCAATTAAAGAATGTTATTTCTTCAATTCAGAAATTATGCTCGTATTCCGCGGAGAAACGAGCCTTCGATACACTAGCTGTTGCCATGAATCTAGGCACAATTTTGATTGAAACTTGCAATGCATTAATTTCTCATTATATACAAGAAAACAACGACTCAACCAAAGAACAAATTGAAAAGTTTCTATATTTATTAAAACAAGAATATGGGTACCAGATATCTCGAGTATGCGTTGGAAATTTATTCGAAAATAAATTGAAAAATCCAAAAGAGATTCCAGCTCTTAATGATGTCACTAAACTAGTTGGATTTTGGATTTTGATTTTTAATAGAAGGAGAACTGGAGAAACAGAACGATTGACTATAGAGTCATATAAATCAAAGAAACGAATACAGCAAGACTCCGATGTTTATCAATCCTTATCAGAATCAGACAGAAATCAAGTCTCAAAATTTCATCGTCTGGAAATAAGAGGAAAATGGGGTAGAAATGTCCTAATGTTGTTGACAGATACTATGATTATGTATATTGATACTATTTTGATATTAAGGGATGAAGCAAAAGTTTCTAGTACTAATCCATATATTTTTGGACTACCTGCATCATCAAATTCTCATCTGTTTGCTGGAAAAGTATTACGTGAAACTGCATTAAAATGTGGCCTTGCAAATCCAAATTTTATAAGAGGTACCTTTTTGCGCAAACAGATAGCAACTGTTACGCAAGTATCAAATTTGTCCGATTCTGATATTGGATTGCTAGCAGGATATATGGGACATAGCGATATGATCCATCATGAGCATTATCGAAAAACTGATTCAACAATGCAAGTAACAAGGTTATCAAAGCTGTTAACGCTTTTTGACAGCGGTAATATCAATGATTATGCTGGATGTACTCTAAATCAAATTACTGGAGTGGAAGCAGGATCAGGAGGTATTATTAATAATAATTTATAACTGGAGTATTATTATTATTATTATTATTTATTTCAGATGCTACTATTATGCACCATGAACCAGAACCCAGTCATGCCTCTCAACTGGATTCAAACGATACGACACATGATCCATCAGTCATGATCAATGAGAACATAACTCCAATTGAGAATATAGTTGCCAGTTCACCTCAACAAAATACGCCTCAAAAACGTCATATATACAACATGGAATCTAGATTATCATCTCCACTGCGAAATATCTCCTCCAATGGTGCGTATTCTATTTTAAGATACAGGTTGTTGCACAATAAGCAGTACCGGATTTATAATTTTCTCAGGCCACTTAACATTGTGCAGCTCCTTCCCCCTATCTACTTATCGTAATCATGATGGACTCTCCAGTCACTCACTTGTATCTATTTAGTATTTAGTTCAGCCTTTAAAATATGTTGCTTCTGGGCGACTACCGCCCTTAGGCCGTGGCCCATATGACCTATTGGAAAATTTAGTACTGATAAGAGTGAATACGAATAGTTGACCATTATTTTTGAACATAATACTTATTTTACTTAAGTTTGATTAGACGAAAAATATTAGAGATTTACTGCCGCGGCTAGAATCTATAAATCTAGGCAAGACAATAAATCTTAATTTTTTGCCGTGTTGAACACAATTCTTTTGCTGATTGTTTGAATTTGATGGCGATAACATTCTGCAGAAATATTGAAATTAATCATAGAATTAATCAAATTTAAACAATCTGAGTAGGTATAAGAAGCTGATTCCAAAACAATCTCAAGTGATCAGTGATAAGAACGTCTTAAGAACTGATAAGAACGTCTTGACTTTTCTTGGCCAACGTCTTAAGAAATGATAAGAACGTCTTAAGAAATGATAAGAACGTCTTGAGTTTTTCTTGGACAGCGTCTTAAGAAATGATAAGAACGTCTTGAGAAATGATAAGAACGTCTTGAGTTTTCTTGGCCAACGTCTTAAGAACTGATAAGAGAACGTCTTAAGTTTTGTCTTAAGAACTTGAAGACGTTGGACAACTTCTCCTTCGAGGTATGCAACGCGTCTCACTATTCTTTACTAGCTACGTGAAGTTTTCCAGATGCATACATACTCTGCCATCTATGAATGAGTAGTTTGAACTGTAAAAAAGATATCTTCCAATTGATAGAAACCTTGGGACAACTTCTCCTTCGAGGTATGCAACGCGTCTCACTATTCTTTACTAGCTATGTGAAGTTTTCCAGATGCATACATACTCTGCCATCTATGAATGAGTAGTTTAAACTGTAAAAAAGATATCTTCCAATTGATAGAAGCCTTGAAGCGATGTACAATGAATTAAAACTAGAATTATGTGGTTTTTTTTATGATAGAATGAATACAGGATGTGCATGTGCGATAATAAAATTTTTTGATAATTTGATATCTGTTCTATTTTTGCAAACTATTATCGTATCATTTTATGTTTGAAAGTCATCAAAATGTGCTGTAAGTTGTGAGTGTGTTTAAAGTTAATATATATTTTGTCAAAAATATATGTTTTACTTACAGCACGGGTACAAATGGTGCTAGCAATACAGAAGTTTTTGATTCAGGAGTTGAACGTAAGTGACAGTGTTTTTCTATTTTCAACAGTCGATTTTTAAAAGGGTTTGTTTTTTAGATGTTTGATTTTATTGAAATATCTTTTCGAGAAGCCCACGCCCCATACCACCCCAATGTATAGTGGTGAAATTGAAGATTTGAGGAACCTCCAGCTGTGGCGGGACTGGAAGAACAATTTATGTAAATGTAAGTACATTTTGAAGTGATTAAGAAATTTTTTCAATTTTTTTTTCTGTTTTAGAACATTCATTGACAGTATGAACCAATAAAGCTAATTTCAACACTTGATTACTATTTACATCTAAATTAACACCTTATGTTATTCTTTTCTGTTATATTTCATATGTGAATTGTGATATTCATTTTTGATATTTATTCTGACAACTTATTTTTTTTTATTGGTTTTTGTAAGAGTATTGAATAAATATTTATTTTTTTATTTCAAGGAAAAAAAGGAGCAGATTTAGGTGAAAACAGGTAATGTTATAATTTCATTTTTTTTTTTATTTAATTAACAAAAGAAAGTATAAATTTTCTTTTAACTTATTTTGGAAATGTTAAGTGTTATATGGTTCTATAATTGTATGATCACAATATTTTTTATTCAATTTTTATAAAGGGTTTAGGAGAACAAAATTACAACTGAAAGCAGGTAATGTACAGGTGGAGTATTAAATCATATATATTGTGAATATATAGTGAGTTATTGATTTTTATTGCGTTTTTTTAAATTTTGCCATAAGTAATTTTTTACATATTATGTATTAGGCTATTTTTTATACAGTTTGAGAGTTACAATAGTTACAAGTTGTAGATGAATACTAAGTACATACATACATATAGTTGTGTTAAACAAAAATAACAATAATTATTATTCAGATGAAGAAGAAGTTGAATCATTCCATTCTTCTTCAGTTTCTAAATTTACAGAAAGGTTCATGGTTTCATGTATTTCAACAAGATTCTTGAACACATATGTAAAATTAAGAGCCTTAATGTAACCTCAAACTTATTATTTTATAATTATAGCCAAGAGAAACAAATGCTTATATTATTGTCTTTTTTTGTCATATGAAAGTAAGTATTAATAAGTTCCTTTGTTTGTTCTTCTGTTAATTCTCCAAATTTGGCAGGAAAAAATGATTGAACACATTCGGTTGTCACCAAAAGTCTTGTTCCATAGCGAGTATTGATGATTTGGGTATTCAAAATTTTGAACTTTTTTGTTTCTTCTAAACTGTTTAGGTGTACTGTCGGTTTGATATAATCTGCAGATCCAAGCTCATTAAAAAAAGATAGGTCAGCCATTTTTTGATCTATATAGAGTATTTTTTATGTTAACTGAAATAAGATTTGTCTAAGAAAAATAAAATTCACTAAAAACTTACGCTTTAAAAATGTAAACTTCTAGAAGTTTCTGATTTTGTAACTTGAAGTAATCCACTCAACACTTTACTGTTAACTAAGTAATACATAATTACAATTCATATATTTATATCAAATTTCACATGTATTTATGATAAAAGTACGATAATAATTTCCTGTTTATTAGGAGGATGTTTTTTTTTGATTAAAAATGAAATGTAAGATAATAATTTCCTACTCAAAAAGTTATCAATATAACAAGGAAATACTTCCTTTCACTTTAACGAATTTTATTTGATTGAAAAATATGTACCAGATACTTATTTCCTTTGTTAAGAAGATAAGACTGGAATGACAGGAAACTATTGGATAACGACTTCCCTCTCAATATCAGGAACAGGAAATATTTGATTGATAGTTTGTTGCGTTTATCAAATTTTGCATGTGCTTATGATAAATGTTGGATAATAATTTCCTACTCATTTGAGGATGTTTTTTGTTCAAAAATTGAATGAAAGATAGTAATTTCCTGTCGATGTTCTATAATTAAGTCATTATTATTATTACTAATCACAGGAAATGGTGGTGGTAAATTATTAAACATTGGATCCAGTGTTACTTCTTTCACAAGCTCAGCAGTTTCTTGGTCAACATTTCTACTTGATTCCGATGTAATTCCATTTTCAAGTTTACCAGTTTCTTGTTCAACATTTATAACATTTTTACTTAGATTAATTCTTCTTTTTCTCATTGATTTTCCATCTTGGGAAATTTGTTTACAAGAAGCTTTCTTATAAGCTGGATATTTTTTACCGTTATTGTTCGTTTTCACTTGCTATAAGTAATTCAACAATTAAAAAATATTACAAAATGAAATACAAAAAATTTCACCATTTTTCTTCCTTTTTTTTACACACATATGAATATAAATCTTTTCACTTGAAAAAATGTGTATCAACACTGAATAAAACAATAAAATTCCTGTCTTTTTATATATTTTTCTTATCATTCTATACAAATCCTGCGCAGTAAAACGTTCACACATAAAAATTATTATTAAAAAAAGTATCCAATAACTTTTGAAAGTGATGTTCTTATTGAATATCATTTCTCTTTAAAGTTATTATTTCTGTAATCATTTAATTTATACTCCAACATTGGTGTTAAAATAATGGAATATTGTTTAATTTTATATTGAAAACGGAAACGATCTCTTGCATATTGCTCCCATATTCCTTGACGACTTAATTTGTATGCATATTTCTACGCTATCATGTGATGTACTATTACTTTATCATTGAACGTTACTGATTTCATATCAATTAAAAATTGTATAACAAAAAAGCTTGTGACTATTGAAAATAGAAAGCATAAAATTCTGACAGCTATTTTATAGTACAAAATAATACGACTTTATCACTATGTGAGCCCAAATTTCCGTTCTACTGATAAGTCTTCCGTTCAATTTTGATTTACAATAACCTTGAAGCTAGTCACAAAAGATAAATCTTTCTGCTGAGCATGTAACAACGAATGTAAGCTTATTATTGTTATCAAACGTATACATCCTGCATTCATATATATATATATATATATATATATATATATATATATATATATATATATATATATATATATATATATATATATATATATATATATATATATATATATATATATATATATATATATATATATATATATATATATATATATATACAATTATATCTCTGTTATAATATTTTTTAATCGTTGATCTAAGTACACATGTACTCGCAAAACTTATAAACAAAATTCATATGCAAACGATACTTATTAGTGTGTAATGACACAAAAAAATCCTTTAACACACCACAAAAATCTTCCAGACGCCCCTCCATTTTTTTCTTGCAACCTTTAGCTACTCATTCACAGATGGCAGCATCAGCGCGCTTCTTTTCATTTTCAACCCATTTCTTAAGACGTTGTTCAAAAGAAGAACTTAAGACGTTCTTATCATTTCTTAAGACGCTGTCCAAGAAAACTCAAGACGTTCTCATCATTTCTCAAGACGTTCTTATCATTTCTTAAGACGCTGTCCAAGAAAACTCAAGACGTTCTTATCATTTCTCAAGACGTTGTTATCATTTCTTAAGACGCTGTCCAAGAAAAACTCAAGACGTTCTTATCATTTCTTAAGACGTTCTCATCATTTCTTAAGACGTTGGCCAAGAAAAGTCAAGACGTTCTTATCAGTTCTTAAGACGTTCTTATCACTGATGACCTTGAGATTGTCTTGGAATCAGCTTCTTATACCTACTAATCTGCAAGAAAATTATGTTCAACACGACAAAAATTAAGATTTACTGCCTTGTCTAGATTTTAGACTCTAGCTGCGTCACTAAATGTTTAGTTTTCACTTACTTGTACAAAGTGCACAAAATTTAAGATAACACTTTTCGTATTGATTTTTTGATCTTCCGAGCAACAGAATAATAATTGCAACATTGGCAATCTCATTTATTCTTGCTACAAATTCCATATCACTCTCTTAATCCATCGAAGCTCGCACATATATAATAAAAATGACTTTTGCTTGTGAACGAAATTTACCAGCAACGTATCAACAAAAGAGATGACAACCATCACAAGCGTCATTTTTCCTTGTTTACCAAAAGATGATTCTGAATTTTATCTAGTTCTATTCCAATAATAGCCGGTTTTATAAGAGACTGAGTATATTCACTCCCAGAATTAATTTATTTTATTTAATAAATTTTATTCAGTCTGAGTTTCTACTACAGAATCATTGCTGTCGAAAAATCGACTATTATTTTATCGAGTAAATTTCATTTACGTTGGAAATAAATTAACCTGCCCTTTGTAATCGAGCATTGATATAATAAATATTCAGATAGCTCTAGTTATTATTATATTAGCTGTAGAAAAAATATTGTTTGTATTTTGTGCGCGCAGTGCTTTTAGTTCGTTCGAATGATTTTTTGACTCTGCAAGTCTCGTCAAAAAAGTGACTTTCTCACGCTCTAAAAACACAAACTTTAAGCACTTGATACAAAAATCACTAGAAGGTCAATGATTTCAATTTAAATCATCTATTCTTTTTGTGCAGTATCAGAACACCGAAAGCGGAGATTCTCACATAAAAATGCCTAGAAAACTCCAGAGAAGAAGGTGGTCAAGACTCTATTCTCTCAGTATTTAAGAAACTTGGAATTACCTTCACATGCATTTTGCCAGGAAGCATGTGACAAAATACCTGCTTTGAAGAACAGAACTGGGAAGATTTTATATGCATATATACACAGCATTATCAAGAAGTCCATGTCTCAACAGTAGAATGCAATCTAGTTATGGACTACAGTAAGAAAGCAAATATCTTGTTGACATTTTCTATTTGTAATACTAATTGCAATGTTGGTAATTAGAATTCTAGTTCATAGTTCAATGGAAAATAATGGATCAGAATAAACCATTATTTTCCATTCATTATAATTTTTAGGAGAAAAGTTTCAGGCCTTAAGTGATCCAGTCAAGTTTAAAATATTTTTGAATTCTTCAGAACGTTTCGAGCTTCAAATGTGCTCATTATCAGCATAGAGTACAATAAATTAACTCAATTATTTAAATTTGAACTACATAGTAGTATTATGAATCATAAAGTTTAAAATGCACGCTACTCTATGATTTATAATACTACTATGTAGTTCAAAAAGTTATCGAATTAATTTATTGTACTCTATGCTGATGATGAGCACATTTAAGGCACGAAACGTTCTGAAGAATTGAAAAATATTTCAAACTTGACTGGATCACTTAAGGCCTGAAACTTTTCTCCTAAATATTACTTTGGATCCTTCTCCACATTTTTGATATTTATTATAATTGATGATAAGTGGACTGTATATTATATTTGTATGAGAATTAGGGAATTCAGTCAATTAATCTATTATTTCCTATCCTCGCTCTTGACAGTTCGGCTACACATTAGCCGTCTTCAAAAGCGAAAAGAATTATGTAGTTTGAATATGATACATGAATTTCCAAAAAGACTAATTTATAAAAAGCAGAAAAGAACCATTTTCATTTTGGTATATGCCACAACCGACTATTATGGCATATGACAAAATTGAAATTGCTATTTTTCACTTTCTATAAATCAGACATCTCAAAAACTCATATATCGTATTCAAACTACAGTTCTTTCTACTCTTGAAGATGGCTTATTTGTAGCCGAAACTGTTAAGCTACGATAGATAAAAATTAATGAATTGACTGAACTCCCTGATTCTTATTATACTTACGTTCAATATTCAAGTCAGTTTCAACAATATTATAGTGTATATCATGTTGTTTATTGCCTGAATCAGTCCGATATAAACATAAATATAACATACTTTGTCTTTTCTGTCAGAAATTTAAAATTTGGTTCTTTTTCCTCAGCATACTGGGTGATGACTTTGTATCTTTATTGAAACGAATGGTTTTTATTTAGAGAATCAACGATTTGATAACATAGTAGCATCTTTGTCATTTGTCAGAACTGAATGAACAGTTCTCATATCAATCGTACTATTTTAATAATCATTAGTTGTAATAATATCTTTATCGTAATATAAAAAGTATATCCCAAGATTTTCATTTATTTTCCTACCTGACAAGAGCAGCTCTACTAGGTTCAAATTTCAAATGGTTGATAGCTTACTCCTAGCAACCAAATCGAAACACCCACTTTATTGATGCCATTTGCATTATTCGTCAATACTCAAACTGCAAAATCAGCAGAATTGGGAATATTTCTAAAAAGAATATGATTAAAAAGTGTGACTATAAATACAAAAAAACAATGAATCATGTATCTAGAGACAATATACTGTATTTTGTGAAAACTAGCATAATGTATTAGAAACAGGTACAACGGTTTGCCAGATTCCATATATTTTGCTAGATAGGACTTAAAGTATGCGGAGAATTGATTTGGAGAATTATAAAGAATATGTAGTGAGATATATTGGATGAAACGATATACAATAAATATACTCTCAATAATTGCACATTTAAATAAACTTTTCCATGAATATAAAATCGTTATATTATCTCGCCAAATTACACTCTAGCATTTTATTTTTCTTGGGATAAATTCCAGTTTGACAACGCAACCCTGTAACCTGACAGCAATTTGACTCGAAAACTGTCCAAAAAATGAAATTACTCCACCTACGGTTTCGTGCATCTATTGGAAGTTCTCCAAGCAAATTGCTAGGTAATAAGGTCTCGTGAAAACAGAATATCCAGCAAAATAAAAAGCTCTTGGGTAATTACTGTTGCTATGGATATTATTCACCCTATGAAGTTATCTGGAGGTACAGTTACACACATGAATATTTTTTATGATGTAAACGTTGAATTTGAGGAAGGTGGCTGAGATACAGAAGAGCTCATTGCAGTATAGGGAATAATTAGGCTGTGAGTGGTATATATCATTTATATAAGGTCTGAATTCTCTCTGGAGAGAACTTTACGATCAAAATTGAAAATCTGATTATTCCCTCTCATCACTGACTCAAAATTATGCATTTGCTGAAATATTGACAAGTATTTACGAGTTTATTTTCTAATATCTGAAGTAGATCGATACGAATGCTCAGCCTTAGCAGAATCAGAGCTCCCTACATTACCGACTGAATATAACCTCAAATCTTAAACTTTTCGAACAAATTTGAAACATGAATATCTTGAAAAATTTATGTAACATCGATGTGGGACTTGCTGTACAGTGAAGTTCAGACTTTGTTCATGTGGAATAAGCTATAAAATAGAGATGCTCAATTGAATGGTGCTCATTTGATACAAGATACATATATATATATATATATATATATATATATATATATATATATATATATATATATATATATATATATATATATATATATATATAAGTTAGGATTAATCGCGACTGCAATTAGTTAAGGAGACAGTAAATTTTGTAGGCTTAGCAGTCAGGTTTTTTTTGGGCCAATAAAATAAAAGATTTCTCTTTTAAAATTTCGTCTAGCTTTCGGCTTGGTTTAAGCCTTCATCAGGACACTCAAATAGAATTTATTCACAGATCAAAAATTTTTACATATTGATAAGTATAAAAAAAAAAAACTTATTGTGAATAATACAATATTACTTACTTTTTTATGCGAGATTATTTTTAAGAAAAACATCTGTTAGTGAATGGAACAATATACGAATAAATTCAGAAAAATAATGAATTTTGACACTTTATCTGGTGTACAACAGATTTGTATCATTTTGTAAGTTATAAAATAAAATTTTGTTTTGTTAAAACACATAACTGTTTAAAATTGTTAATATGAATAATTTAATAAATTTTACTTCATTATCACAGAAAATTTTGTAGAAACAGAACTGGTAAAATTTGTCAAGTAACACATATCAGAAATGGAGGATGAAATTTAACATGTTAGAACCAAGTTAATTTGAATTTGAAAAAATATAAAATATGTGACCAATTTCTGAACTAAACGAAAGTTGGCAACGTGACTACAGTAAGCCCGCGAGACATAAACATTTTTATAAATACTGTAATGATTGATAAAGCACATCACTAAAATCAATTGCTTTAAGTAGAATTGACATTATTATTTTTGTTTTTATTATTTGCCAAATTTAACAAATAAACATATATATTGCTCAAGTTATCAATATCAGCTTTTTTGTTCATGGAATGTTGGTTTTTTTGGATATGAGTCATCTCCAAAAAATTTCTCTTAAACAAATTCTTTTCCATATCTAATACTTTAACATTTTGGTAATCAATCTAATGTTTGGCTGTGTTTTGGTGGATAGGCTGTTGACATAGGTTTTAATTTGTTATCACTTTTGTGAGATGTTATTCTAGATTTTAAGTTTCGTGACGTCTGACCTATATAATGTTGATTGCAGTCTTTACATGGGATGTCATATATAACATTTGATTGATATGACAATGGATTTTGATCTTTTATATTGGTAAATATATTTTTGACAGTTACGCAGCTTCTTGATGCAATTTTGAGGTTATCATCTTTTACAATTTTTAGTATTCTCGGAGTTAATGTTTCAATGAACGGTAACGATGCATATTTCATATTTTGGGGCTGTGATGGTTCTGGTTGTACTGGTGGAATTTCTGTGCCTGGTGTATCCCTTTGGATGTTAAATAACAAGCTGTTTACCAATTTGGATGGTTAACTATTCTCAAGTAAAATAGTTTTTAGCTTCTGTAAGTTCTTCTGGTGATACTGAGGGTGTGATATCCGTAATATTCTATTTTTTAGGCCCAGAACTACATTTATTTTTAGCTGCTTTGGCTGTTGCGACAAATAATGCATGTACCTTTGCGATGCTATCGGTTTTTGGTACCAGTCCAATGTAATGATACCTGCTGCATCTCTAATTAACAAAGTGTCAAGGAACGGTAGGCAGTTATTGGTTTCCAGTTCCATTGTAAATTGAAGGTAAGTGTTGAAATTGTTAAAAATTGATAATATATTGTTTTGTTCTTCTGTAGGAATAGCTGTTACGATATCGTCCACGAATTTCTTCAGGAATGGTGGTTGGAATTTTAATTGTGGAATGCACTCATCGAGTAATGAGTCCATGACGTATTGAGCTATTATCGGACTAATAATTGCTCCCATTGGACTTACCATCAGCTGTTTGTAAAATTGACTGTCATAGATGCAGTAACTAGTGTCAAAAACAAACCGCAATAAATCAAGAAATTCATTCAGAGTTAGTGGAGTGAAGTCTTGAATAATATTCCATTTCTTTGTTATGCTATCGACTGTTATTTGTAAAGTGATATTGCTAAACAGTGATACAACATCAAGGCTTATCAGTATATATCCTTGTGGTATTTGAAAATTGTTCATGAAGTTGGCAAACTCAAACGAATCTTTCGTATAATATTGATTTTCTTTTTCATACGAATTGGTTAATATTTCTGTAAGATATTTTGCTATTTTGCTGTTGGGTGCAGCTATTGATGCTATGATTGGTCGAAGCACCAGGTCTTGTTTGTGAATTTTTGGTTGGCCATAATATTTAGGTGGCACAGCATTGTAAATCATTAGTGACTTTGCCAAATCAGGTGGTATAATTTGTTTACTTTTCAATTTGCTGATAATTTGATTTGCTTTTTGTTGATACGTTGATGTTGGGTCTCCATTTAGCAATCTGTAGCAGTTTCGGTCAGACAGCATCTCCAGAGATAGATCATGATATTTTTGTTTATCCATAACGCACGTAACATTACCTTTGTCAGATTGTGTAACAATGAGATTAGGATTAGATTTTGAATACTTTTTCGTGCTAAAAAACAAGTGATGAAGGTAAGATGATTCATCATTGTCATTTAGATAATTTGTGAGTATATTGGTAACTTGAGCCCTACACATATTTTTTCTGATTTCATCAAAGTTGCTAATTATGAATTCAACATCACTTAGCAATTTACGTACATTTACTTGGCTTTGGAGTGGTTTGACACAAAACTTGGGACCAAGACTCAATAAAGTTTCAACTTCTGTCGTTACAGAAGTAGACGATATATTTTTAAACCACGATTTTTGAGTACGTAATTTGTTATGTTCAGTATCAATTAACGCTTTTAATTCAAGTTGATTGCTTGTTTTGATTCTATTAAAAAATCTTTGGTTAGTATGATTCTGTTTGATTTTAAAATTATCAAAAATACATTTGGGAGTTAAGTTTAAGATATCTTTTTCTAAATTACTTAATTTAGTTTCAATATCAGTGATATGCTTTACCGTGCTGTCTATTTCAATGTTAAGAGTCTGTTTCCTTAATCTGTGATACATGTTGTCCAATTTGGCTATATTTTTGGGGTCATCTGTCAAAATTCTGGTCGGATTGTTGTGGATGTCATTGGTTATGTGCTTCGGGAACACTCCATGTTGACGACATTTGAGTAGAAAAATTCTTCGATTAACTAATGATGAAATCTTGTTGTTGGTTGTGGCCCAGGATTTATATGCTCGTACAGTTTGTAAGCCATATTGGCATCGTAACATTTGGAAAAAGCCCATTCCTGTTGATTGAGTTAGGATTAATCGCGACTGCAATTAGTTAAGGAGACAGTGAATTTTGTAGGCTTAGCAGTCAGATTTTTTTGGCCAATAAAATAAAAGATTTCTCTTTTAAAATTGCGTCTAGCTTTCGGCTTGGTTTAAGCCTTCATCAGGACACTAAAATAGAATTTATTCACAGATCAAAAATTTTTACATATTGATAAGTATAAAAAAAAAAAACTTATTGTGAATAATACAATATTACTTACATTTTTATGCGAGATTATTTTTAAGAAAAACATCTGTTAGTGAATCGAAAATATGTGTAGGGCTCAAGTTACCAATATACTCACAAATTATCTAAATGACAATGATGAATCATCTTACCTTCATCACTTGTTTTTTAGCACGAAAAATTATTTAAAATCTAATCCTAATCTCATTGTTACACAATCTGACAAAGGTAATGTTACGTGCGTTATGGATAAACAAAAATATCATGATCTATCTCTGGAGATGCTGTCTGACCGAAACTGCTACAGATTGCTAAATGGAGACCCAACATCAACGTATCAACAAAAAGCAAATCAAATTATCAGCAAATTGAAAAGTAAACAAATTATACCACCTGATTTGGCAAAGTCACTAATGATTTACAATGCTGTGCCACCTAAATATTATGGCCAACCAAAAATTCACAAACAAGACCTGGTGCTTCGACCAATCATAGCATCAATAGATGCACCCAACAGCAAAATAGCAAAATATCTTACAGAAATATTAACCAATTCGTATGAAAAAGAAAATCAATATTATACGAAAGATTCGTTTGAGTTTGCCAACTTCATGAACAATTTTCAAATACCACAAGGATATATACTGATAAGCCTTGATGTTGTATCACTGTTTAGCAATATCACTTTACAAATAACAGTCGATAGCATAACAAAGAAATGGAATATTATTCAAGACTTCACTCCACTAACTCTGAATGAATTTCTTGATTTATTGCGGTTTGTTTTTGACACTAGTTACTGCATCTATGACAGTCAATTTTACAAACAGCTGATGGTAAGTCCAATGGGAGCAATTATTAGTCCGATAATAGCTCAATACGTCATGGACTCATTACTCGATGAGTGCATTCCACAATTAAAATTCCAACCACCATTCCTGAAGAAATTCGTGGACGATATCGTAACAGCTATTCCTACAGAAGAACAAAACAATATATTATCAATTTTTAACAATTTCAACACTTACCTTCAATTTACAATGGAACTGGAAACCAATAACTGCCTACCGTTCCTTGACACTTTGTTAATTAGAGATGCAGCAGGTATCATTACATTGGACTGGTACCAAAAACCGATAGCATCGCAAAGGTACATGCATTATTTGTCGCAACAGCCAAAGCAGCTAAAAATAAATGTAGTTCTGGGCCTAAAAAATAGAATATTACGGATATCACACCCTCAGTATCACCAGAAGAACTTACAGAAGCTAAAAACTATTTTACTTGAGAATAGTTAACCATCCAAATTGGTAAACAGCTTGTTATTTAACATCCAAAGGGATACACCAGGCACAGAAATTCCGCCAGTACAACCAGAACCATCACAGCCCCAAAATATGAAATATGCATCGTTACCGTTCATTGAAACATTAACTCCGAGAATACTAAAAATTGTAAAAGATGATAACCTCAAAATTGCATCAAGAAGCTGCGTAACTGTCAAAAATATATTTACCAATATAAAAGATCAAAATCCATTGTCATATCAATCAAATGTAATATATGACATCCCATGTAAAGACTGCAATCAACATTATATAGGTCAGACGTCACGAAACTTAAAATCTAGAATAACATCTCACAAAAGTGATAACAAATTAAAACCTATGTCAACAGCCTATCCACCAAAACACAGCCAAACATTAGATTGATTACCAAAATGTTAAAGTATTAGATATGGAAAAGAATTTGTTTAAGAGAAATTTTTTGGAGATGACTCATATCCAAAAAAACCAACATTCCATGAACAAAAAAGCTGATATTGATAACTTGAGCAATATATATGTTTATTTGTTAAATTTGGCAAATAATAAAAACAAAAATAATAATGTCAATTCTACTTAAAGCAATTGATTTTAGTGATGTGCTTTATCAATCATTACAGTATTTATAAAAATGTTTATGTCTCGCGGGCTTACTGTAGTCACGTTGCCAACTTTCGTTTAGTTCAGAAATTGGTCACATATTTTATATTTTTTCAAATTCAAATTAACTTGGTTCTAACATGTTAAATTTCATCCTCCATTTCTGATATGTGTTACTTGACAAATTTTACCAGTTCTGTTTCTACAAAATTTTCTGTGATAATGAAGTAAAATTTATTAAATTATTCATATTAACAATTTTAAACAGTTATGTGTTTTAACAAAACAAAATTTTATTTTATAACTTACAAAATGATACAAATCTGTTGTACACCAGATAAAGTGTCAAAATTCATTATTTTTCTGAATTTATTCGTATATTGTTCGATTCACTAACAGATGTTTTTCTTAAAAATAATCTCGCATAAAAAAGTAAGTAATATTGTATTATTCACAATAAGTTTTTTTTTTTTATACTTATCAATATGTAAAAATTTTTGATCTGTGAATAAATTCTATTTTAGTGTCCTGATGAAGGCTTAAACCAAGCCGAAAGCTAGACGAAATTTTAAAAGAGAAATCTTTTATTTTATTGGCCAAAAAAGACCTGACTGCTAAGCCTACAAAATCTACTGTCTCCTATATATATATATATGTATATGTATATATATATATATATATATATATATATATATATATATATATATATATATATATACATATATATATATATATATATATATATATATATATATATATATATATATATATATATATATATATATATATATATATTTCAGAAAATATAACTTTGTGCTTCAACTTGAGAGCCACTAGTGTAATAAAATATTTTCTACCATAATTAGGTGTCCCCCTTGGTCCTGCATAAAATTGTTGTTTTGAATATATATATATTTCTAATCGGTATCTCCGAGCCGCGGTATAACATCGCCGTGCTGCCGATCAGAATTTAGTGCCATTGCTACATATTTTAAGGTGTATAGGTAGCACCCGAGTGTGATGATGCAAGTAGCTGCATTTTTTATTCTTACGACAAATCACACATTGTCGGTGAGTGGATTCGAACCTGCGACCTCTTAGTCGAGTGACGTCACAGCATGTATAGGTGAACAAACACGCTCGGCCATCCGCACTCACTATACATATATATATATATATATATATATTCAAAAAAATTGTATTTGACGTCTAGCGAGGACATAATTTCTGCTGTCTATAAAAATATGACTCATTGGATTCTTGAAATTCAAACATCACATGTATGTTCAATTTAATGTATATATACAGGTGTACCAGCGAAACAAGCTACCTTGAATAACTTCTATATTATCAAAGATAGAACAGAATATTATAGAACAACCTTATGCAGGACCAAGGAGGACATCTAATTATGGTAGAAAATATTTCATTACACTAGTAGCTCTCAAGTTGAAGCACATAGTTATATTTTCCAAAATGAGATGCTATATACTTTTTGATCCCTTTCGATAGAATATTTTATTCTTAATTCAACCATTTATTCCTTTTATTCCCTTACATAATGAAAAAATTGAGAAAAATGCGATTTGAATTTGAATAAACTTTATTTACATACTTATTTTTAAGTAGGCTATGAAATATAAATCTTCAAGATCATTTGTTAATAACTCCATAAACATTATTCTAGTTGATTTCCATTTCTTTTTGAACATAATTCAAATCTTTTCAAAACTGATTCAAAAATAACATCATTAATCATTTCTTTCGGTATTAAAATAACACACGCATCTCTAACGTGATCCAACGAATTTTCATTTGTTGTTACTAGTGTAGAGTACACTTTATAGCGATTTGCAACAATGGGATTTATCAGTGGCGTGCGGTGTCTCTCTGTGATAGGTGTGCACAGTCGGTGGTGAGGAAGGGGATATATACATGGCCAACAATACAGCTTATTTTTCTCGCAACAACCAGCAATTTAAATTTTTCATATATTTTAATTTGGGAATGTCGCACAGTCCGCTGGCCTATAATTTTGATATTGCGAGTGAGTTTTATGTCTGCAGCTGGTCTTGTTTTTATAATTTCATTTTTCGTTTCGACATCACGACGTGAAATAGTTATTTACATTACAAGATGCGAAAGTATACTTTTTTGTGTGAGGTGGTATTTGAATGGCCGAGGTGAAGCCGAGGCCGTTAAAAACCTCCGAACACTTGAAAAGGCTTTCGCATCGTGTGATGTATTAAATTTTTTCTGCTACTGTTCTATATAGATATTAATATTTAATAATGATTATTATATTTGAAATAATGTTATGGAGGTTATTTGACCTGTCTAAAATTATCCATAGCAACCGTTTATTTACAATGTTATCTGTCATCAGCGTCTGTCACAGATTTTGAATTTCAATAATTTAGTGAAACATTGCATTTGACCGATTTAAAATGTTAACAGAAAATGAAAATGGTATTCAAGAGGCAGCTAACAATGCATGTGCCTCACTTCTTGCGAATAAATCCAAAGAAAGGTACAATCAAACATGCAGCATGTTTTCTAAATGGCTTGCTGATAAAAACTTTACTTGAATTAACGAAAATGTGATGCTTTGGGTGCCGGTATTTTGGATTTAGAGAGCGGATGGAAGTCTTCTTCGTAAAGTAATGAAATTGAAATTACTGAAAGAGTGCTACATGAAATTCACATTAATATTTCCTCGAATAAAGAAACAGTGACAAATATGAATTTTGACGTAATTCAAAACGATAAAAATCTTCCAATTCACAGTGAAGAAGTTAATAATTCGAATAATATTCCTACCATGACTTTTTCCAATTGTTCAAATTGCATAATTACTTAAAACCAATAAATAGATAAAATTGAATTAGTAGTAGGGTAACGAGTTTTGGGCGCAATGTCAACAAAGCCACTGGCGCAGTTTTTGTTCAAACAAATAGATAATTTGTTAACATTGATTAGATTGCGTTTAAACAAATAGATAATTTGTTAGCATTGATTAGATTGTGATGTTGTTGTTTATAATGATAATATTGTGTTATTATTGTTTATAATGATTAGATTATGTATTATTATTGTTTATGATTGTTAGCTATATCTATATATATATATATAAGTTTTGACCTTCGATAACCCTCTTATCAACTACATAAACCGTATAAATTCAGGTAAAATAGTTTTTTCTTATATTCAGCATTCTAGCACAGTACACGTTGAATCGTAACTTAGCTGTATTCAGTCGATAAGTATATATAATTTCAACAATATTTGTGTCATATAAATTTATTTGTATATTTCCAGAAATGGACTTTAACAAACTCAACGGAATAGCTACACTGAAAAACATTAAACCACGAATGAAAATAACCGAGTTAGAACTTGATGAAATATATAAATTAGCTCATATTAAACCTGTAAAAACACGATTCGGGCCGAAGATAATTGCAGAGTGTGAAAAATTCATAATTTATCTCCCGTCACGCTTCGATGGATTGACAGACGCTAAAATAACGCAATTACAAGAAGCTATCCACAACTGGAGCATCAAATACACAGGGTCTCAAGATCTCGGAGGCGGGAAGTATGCTACGTTATTAGAATTTGTAGAGAGTACTTAATATTAAGTGAATAAATAATTGAATATGAAATGTGTTTGATTCATGATCCTTCTAGTTTGGTTGGAAGTTTCACAGGGTGAACATGCTCATAAAATTCAGACATCCTTTCTCGGCCATAATTGCGGGACCATCGGGCTGTGGCAAATCATATTATGTTAATAGTTTCATTTCGAATATTGATAATTTGAGCGATACAATATTCGAGAGAATATCCTGGCATTACGGTACTTGGCAAAATTTATATAATTCAATCCAAGGGGTGCATTTCGTTGAAGGTCTGCCTGATGTAGAAAGTATGGATGGAAAAAAGCCACAACTTATAATAATTGACGATTTAATGAGAGAGGCGGATGAACGGGTGGTGGATATATTCACCAAATGGTCTCACCATAAAAATGTCTCTGTATTTTTTCTAACTCAAAATATATTCCACCAAGGAAAAGGGCAAAGAGATATATCACTAAACGCGAATTATATAATCTATTTCAAGAAGCTAAAATTTTACATCTGTCTCGACAAGTTTGTCCGGAGAATACTAAGTTTGTACAGGAAGCTTACAGCGACGCAACATCTGAACCACATGGTTATATAGTTTTTGATCTGAAACAATGTACCCCGGATTGGATGCGATTTCGTACAACTCGCAATGGCTTGAATTATGTTTATTTACCTAAAAAAAAGTATAAATATCAAAGTAAAGACATTCCCGAGGTCATATCGTAAAAATGAGTGCGACGATCGCGAATAACCATAGTTTATTGCAAGCGTTGCATAAACTCAAACCAAAATATAGACAAGCATTATTGAAACATGCCGACTGTAGTTCAGTAAAGTGTATCTGCGAATGTGTATATAATATTTTGCATGGTGAAATTCCACTTAGTCGTAAACAACAAGCTGCGTTTTTCAGACACAAGAAAACATTGAGAAATTTAGTGAAGCGCGGGGAAAATTGGCAAAAAAAGAAACGAGTCTTAGTTCAGTCAGGAGGAGCGTTCTTACCATTTCTTCTGGCTCCACTACTAAGCGGTGTTCTAGGCACTCTATTCAAAAATTGAAAATGGATTATACTAAGAAAATGGTATTAATATCACCAGAAAATTTAAACCGTCTACGAGATGATAATAACATCGCTTATGGGAGAAATTTAGTTAGTCAGCTTGACAATGATATGAAAAATGTAATGAATTCAAAGTAGAACGAATATGAGAAATGGGCTTTGTATCAGGAAAGTTTGCTAAGATATCTATATTTTCAACAGAAAACAAGAGAACCCCTTAAAATTTCTGTAGAATCTCAACAAAAAGAGAATTCTAGTTCACAGTCTGAAAATCTAGAGAGTTTAGACGAGTTTGAAAATATCATAAAATTTTTCCCCAAAACACAGCAAGAGGAAGCACGAGTGCTGTTACAAAAACTTAAGACCGACGATAATATTCATTGGGATGAGAAAGGAATAGTTACCATAAATAATAAATCAATTCCGAATTCGAATATATCATATCTAGTCGGTGACGTTATAAGACATAGGAAAAATAGTAGTCCTCCGGGTTTGGAGCATTTCGTTGATATATTGAGGACGATTAATGTTCCTCTAGAACTGATCAATAATCCTAGGAGGAGAAAATATTACGTCTATCAAAAAAGTGTTCAAAAACAAATTACAAGAAAGAAGAGACAATTGGACTACAACAGTGACGAAAAATTCGACAGTTCTGTCAATAAAATATTGCTTGGAAACGATTCACTCTGTAGTTATGAACAAAAAACTAGCAACTATTTATTTTGATCCTTCAAATCCAGCCGGCTTCTGCAGGGTTAATAGTTTAGTGAAGGCCGTAGAAGGTCGATATGATAAGAAAAAAAATAGTAATTGGCTTGCTTCACAAGACGCTTATACACTGCATAAACCAATAAGAAAAAAATTTCCAAGGAATAAATATTGAGTTTCAAATATAAATGATCTTTTCCAAGCAGATTTGAATGATATGCGATCCTTAAGTCGGTATAACGACAATTATAAGTATATTTTAACAATAATCGATGTGTTTAGTCGCTTTTCATGGGCAATTCCGTTGAAAGACAAGAGACCGTCTTCAGTAATAGCCGCGTTCAAAACAGTATTTAACATCAGAAAACCAATTTATTTGCAAACAGACAAAGGATCGGAGTTTATAGCAAAGTCTGTAAGATTATACCTAAAACCAAAACGATATCAAATACTATGTTACACAAAATGCCGATATAAAAGCAGGTTTCGTCGAAAGATTGAATAGAACATTGAAAAGTAAAATGTATCGCTACTTCACTCATCGAAATACGTTTAGATATATCGACGTTTTACAAGATCTTGTCACCGGTTATAATAAAACAAACCATCGATCGATTAAAATGGCTCCTTGTGATGTTGACGAAAAAAATGTATTGGAAGTGTGGAGAAATCAATATGATAAAAGACAAAATGTAAGAATAAAAGAGAACAAATATGCTGTAAACGATATAGTTCGAGTATCAAAATACAAACAAATATTTGAAAAAGGCTATACGGCGAACTGGAGTGAAGAATTATTCAGAATATACGCAATCATAAAACGGAATCCTGTAGTTTATAGACTGAAAGATTTGAATAACGAAATAATCGAAGGTACATTCTACGAGGACGAATTGCAAAGAGTGAATGTTACACCCGATACAACATTCAAAATTAATAAAATTCTGGCTGAAAAAGGAAAAGGGAACAGAAAGAAAGTACTTGTCAAGTGGAAAGGATATAACAACAGTTTTAATTCGTAAATATCGGCTAACAGCCTCAAGTTACTACAAAATGAATAATAATAAAGAGTTTTATATCACTCTACCGAGCAATAGCTCGATGGCGTATTTTGCTGATAATAAAACAACAAGGTTCACAACACAACTACCGCAGAATATAAAATTGAACGGACTTTGGGAGGTTGGCTTATCAGAAATTATTTACCCATGCTCATTCTGCAATATAAACGATAGAGAAAATCGAATAAATATTGCGCGTGGAACAATAGATAACGAAAAAAAGATTGTTGCCATGATTCAGGAGAAAATAACTTCGAGAAATTATGAAAGTATGGACAGCTTATTGCATGAGATCAACGAAAATGAAGGAGTCAAACAGAAAATCGTGTGCAAGTGAAATTTAAAGTTGCTGATGTGTATTCTATGAAATTATCCCCAAGACTAGCTCTACAGTTGGGTTATCCACCGTTCAGCGATTTATACAAGGAGAAATTTTCGATCAATCTACCAAATTTAATGTTGGGCATACCACCGCAAATATATCTTTATTGCGACATAATCGAGCCACAGTTAGTAGGCGATGTTTTCACTCAGCTTCTGAGAATAGTTCATATAAACACCGAAAACCATGTATTTGGATCCAATAAATGATTAATATATTCTCAGCCTCATTTTATTCCTGTTTTGAGAAGAGAATTCACAAATATAGAAGTAGATATAAGATGTGACGATGGCAATCCTGCACTATTTCAGTTTGGCGTTTTGACCATCAAACTTCATTTTGAACGTGTTTCATAATTATTCTCAGCGTGTGGAAAAATGCGAAACTGCCCATACCAACAATATTACAATCAACAAGCTAGTAGCGGCATTGGATCAGTATACCGGGGAAATAAGTTTCAAAGAGGTCATGGAATCGGTAGTTTTTTCAGCGGTCTATTCAGAAGTGTTTTTCCCATGATCAAAAGAGGTATAGGAGCTATCGGTAGGAAAGCTCTTAACACTGGAGCACAATTTCTAGGTGATCTAAATGAGAATCAACCAGTGAGAGAGTCATTCAGAAGACGTATGTCTGAAGCAGGAGAGAATTTGAAACGCAAAGCTGAAAATAAAATTAATACAATCATAAACGGCTCAGGGTATAAAAAGAAACGTTTGTCGAGTAAGCGCATTCATTCCAAAACGTCTGTTAGTGGTGCGCGGAAGAAAAAGAAAGACAAAGGCTCGAAACACACAGATATTTTCAATTAAAATGGCGTTTCTACATACACAATCATGTGAGTGTATTAAGACTGAGCTTGATCTATTTGCTCTACCGCTTACGCAGACAAGTATCGAAAACGGCCAATGGATCAACTATAAACCTCTATCGTCCATAACCGAAGATGGACCTATCGAATTTGTAATTCCCGGGCAGAGTGAAGACTATATTGATTTATCTCAGACTATGTTGTACATAAGCGCTAAGATTGTAAAAATCGATAATACCGAATCAGTCGATACCGACAACGTTGGACCAATTAACAATTGGCTTCATTCTATTTTCAGTCAGGTTGATGTGTATTTGAATCAAAAACTTGTTTCTCCACCGAATAATACATACGCATATAGGGCCTATATTGAAACTTTATTGAATTATGGTCGAGATGCGAAAAAATCTCACCTTACCTCGTCTCTATGGTATGCAGACGATCCATCCAAATTCAATAATACAGACGCTAGTGGGAATTCCGGGTACAATAAACGACAGACGCTCACAGAAAAAAGTAAAGGTCTTGATATGATAGGCCATCTCCATGTGGATATATTTAACCAAGAAAAATTCTTGATTAACGGGGTCGAGATGCGTGTGAGACTAGTTCGGTCGCGCGATAGTTTTCATATGATGGCAACTACAAACAATTTCAAAGTTCACATAAACGGGCCACATTATTCGTTCGACGTATGAAATTGAACCCGAGCATATTACTTGCTCATAATAAAGCGTTGGAGATTAGTACAGATAAATACCCAATCACCAGAGCTGAAGTAAAGGCTATAACGATCCCTACGGGTATTCAAGGAAAATCAATGGATAATATATTCCTGGGACAACTTCCAAAACGATGTATAATCGGTTTTGTATCTAAAAGAGCGTTTAACGGAGACTATTCATAGAATACTTTCAATTTTGAGCATTTTCGAATAAATTATCTATGTTTATATGTGAATGGACAGCAATTACCGTCGAAGCCTCTGTAGCCATCATTCGCGAGTAAAAAAACCTATGTGCAAATGTACCATTCGTTATACTCAGTAACTGGTATACACTTCGCAAATACTGGAAATGAAATCGATAGAGAAGATTTCCCATATGGATATTGTTTGTCTGCTTTTGATCTTACTCCCGATTTATTGGCAAATACAATGTCGCATTGGAATCTTACACGTCACGGCTCTTTAACAATAGAAGTTGGTTTTGAAACAGCCCTTACACAAACAGTGAACTGCGTGATCTACGCCGAATTCGATAATATAATTGAGATAGATAAGAACCGCAATTGTATCGTGGACTATGGCAGTTGATAATGATAATAATAGCTACTGTTCATATATAAATATGTCAACATAATTGTGAGATTACATTCTGTTGTATGCAATCGTCATGGCTGGTTATATTGCTGATGTACAAGGCTTCTACGGAAATACAAACGAATTTATAGTAAAGGAGCTAGCGGTTATTTCTACCAGCGGTTTATATTTTCATCACTATCTGTTCAAAACTCCATTCAATATCCGAGAGCTCGATGGCAAGCGTCAACACCAGGTTCATTGGCTGAAATATAATCACCACGGATTAGATTGGGATTTTGGTTATGTTGAGTATAACCAGCTATCCAACATAACGATTTAATAGACTTAGCCGATATAGGATGTCTGTCCTTGAAGACATTAGCACCGAAGAAGGATGTCACTAGCTGTCTAATTCCGCAGTCTCATGAGGGAATGGTTTGCGCTGTGAAAAACGTACATCTTCTGAAAAACTGGTTCTGTAAAAATGAATGCACTTCAGATAGAATCAATATTCCGAAAATATTTTCGACACTCAAGCCACTTTGGAGTGTATGCCGCAAATAAGCTACCATACCATGTAAATTATCCATGTACAATGATTATTAATACAGATCCGAACTTCAAGCCGGGAAAGCATTGGATAGCAATTTATATTGACCGTAATGGCCATGGTTTCTATTTTGATAGCTACGGACGACCACCCATAGTTAGAAGTCATGAAGGATTTTTAACCCGAAATACTAGAACTTGGACTTATAACTCGTTCATGTTTTAAGATTATACCACAACCGTTTGCGGTCATTATTGTTTGGTATATTTATTGTTTAGAGTTAGTAATTATACTCACAATGATTTTGTTAATTTATTCCATAAAATTGATAGATTAAAAAATGAAAGAATTATCAGATTTATGTTTCATTATTATTTTAAAATATGATTTGTTTTATAAGATTTGTGTATTCATGATTATCAATAAATAAAAATACAATTTAGGATAATAAATGTTTTATTTCAATAACTCGGCTAACATCATATGGGTGAATAAATTAAAAATAATTACCTAACCTAACAACATAAAATTTCATTCTACTATCGCTATTATTTACAGGGTTCCTATCACTATTTCCTGACACTAAATCCTTTAAACACTTAAAATTAATTTTTTTAGAGTTCTTATAGTCAAGGGTGAAACCCTTTACCTTACAAACTTCGCTTATATTACCATTCGCTGGGCAATACGTTTTAAAGGCATAGTTTTTGGGTTTACCGCAGACGAATTCTGTTATGTATGATCCACGACCATAACAACTTAATTCGTCTGTCAGATCGCCCAAAAAATTACCAGTAGCTGGTTCGTATTGTCCAGGGGAATGGCAATAAATAATAGAGTCCGTATCATAATAAAGCACTCTGCTGCCCAACCGTTGAAGATATTTATTTAGCTCTAAACGAGCTAAAGTTGTTGTATATGCCGCAACCATGACGTTCACCGTTGGAAGTTGCTCCACTGATTCTTCCTGGAATTGCCAATTCACATTCATCATCTGATCGCCTGCCGGAACAATTTTATGGACTATAATTGCAGGGTTTCTCAAAAGTTCATAAAGTTCCTTTGCCGACGACACAGTTGTTGTATGCGGTCGGTTCTCAGCTTGTGCGAATAAACCTGTTGACAGAAAAGAGTTTTATGAATTTTTAACAGCAATATATAGTATTTTTATCTTACCCCAAAGCGAATTGAGAGAGATTTTAGCAACGGCCCGTTTTCCAAGGTTTTTCTCCATAAGATTCGCATCAAGCTGAACACCTTCCCGTTCAAGAAACTCTTGAATGAATTGGGTCTTCGAATCCTCAGTGGAGCATTCCTCAGGATACCCTGAAGCCTCTTGCTTGTTTTTTAGAAAGCTGTCTATATACTCAGCAAACAAGCCTCCCGTTTTGCTCTCTGCAATATTGTGTCACGGTGTATCTCCAAATCTCGTGTATTTTTGTGACTTTATACCCGTATTCCAGAGCTGTCTTTACTTCGTCGATCACCCATGTCCCAGTGAATTCTCTCTGACTGTCTGTGTGATCACAAAAATCTTGTTCCAGCGTGTCGCAACAAGTACGACATAGAACGAACATAAGTTTTCCATGACATTTTCTGGGCAATACTGGATGTATCAGGAGGTAAAACAGCGCATTTGATTAAACCTTCCACGTTATCTATATTATTGTTCGGACAGATTGAATCACACTCCAGACCTACAAAAATCTCTGGATGGCCCACTGGATATTTCCCATATTTATTGACATACGGGTACAAAGAACAAACATCCACATATTTTATCGTCATACCATTTTCGGCTTTCTTGTAGAAAGCCGTGTTGCCAGTTCGTCCACCATACAAAGCATGTCGAGGTTGTAAAGGAAGGTTATTTAAAAGGTGATGGTTTTTCAACTCTTTCTCTAAATCTTTATTACGTTTCAAATAAATTCTAAATTCGCATTCCCAAATAAAAACCAAATTATACCCTAAATTTCGAATTTTGTCTAATTTTGTCATTGTACTCTGATATCTGAGTTCTAAAGTTTCTTTTGAAGTAGAATAAATTTGCTTTTCTCGACCCGTTCTATAGCAGGATTTACACCCGTGATAAAAACCCCCTAAAAACTCCAATACCAAATTTTCCGGTGCGGAATAACCGTCAACTTTTAAATTACCTCCTATTACAGCCTCGGAGCTACGCCCAGCATGTTGAATAATTATTCCGCGTTGGTTCTCTTGGTGTACCAACCACTGTATAGCTATTTTAGATTGATTGTCTTTCAATCGGTAGCCATTAAGTGGTATAATCCCGATCATATCTGGTTTTAGAAATAAACGTCGGAATGCTTAATTACAAGCCGAAGCAATTGTAATGGCTTCGGAAAACGGGCAAGCTTTGCAATCATTAATAAAATTTTGGCGGAACTTTGTACATGATCTACGCAGGATATCTACGTCAGACACGTACTATTCTACAAGCTCTCTTTTCATGTCAAATATTGTATCATTTTCTACCGTCTCTCTGTACCAAGATAGGAAATTTTGTCTTTCCACAGTATTCATTTTGTCCGAACCATAATATTTAACGTTTGGTAAAGGCATTATATGATTTGCATTATCCAAAGTATTGAATAAATGAGGAAAATATCCCTTTTTTATCGATGATGATAGACCCATAGCTTTTGGCAATGCAGCCAGAGGCATAGCCATAAAACTCAAAGAATCTATGAATCTGATATTTTTACTTATTTCAATTAATAAAATTTTATTGCCGTTAAGAATCAAATTAGGTTTCAGATTACAAATTTCGACCAAGAATTTCGAAATAAACTGAGCGTCAAAAGATTCAGCACTATGCGCAATACATGTTACGGAATTAAAATGAGTTCGCGGTGTCAAAACATATGAAAGAAAATTTTGTATAGGGTCATCTGTGAATACGTGTTGGCGTATACCACACACATTGCATAGAACATTCATGTCGTCCGAATTGTAACAATTAGAGCAAGATTGTTGAATCACACATAAATTCACCTCGTGTATTTTGTGCCCGTCGACGATTTTCTCCTGTCTTGTCTCTAAGTCGTAGTGAATGAATAAAGTTTTGTCTTTCATAATTGTCTTGTCCGCCTTAATGTAACATTTGTGCTCAGGACGGTTATAACAATCACAAAATTTGCACTAAACTTCACCACAAAAGTGATTTTTGTTTTTCAAAGTGTTAACGGTCTTAAAACACGATTTACAAATCTTAAGATTCTTACAAATCTGCTTTTTGTGTTTGTTATAGCAGTCCTGACCTCTAAAATTTCGGTTACAGTCGTCGCATTCGGTCAGTCGTTGTGTACGAGCGCATGCAGGAGCCGTTTTGCAAAAAGGGCAGATATTCTCACAAGAATGGCCCAACATGTTGTTATAAGGCACGTGACATTGCTCGCAGAAATATTTGCAAGGAAATGCTGCTGTCAAACTTTTTATAACAGAATAGTGGTTCCGGTAGTGCAGCAGATTCAATCTCGGAAGATTTTGGCCTGGTGCTCCTTCGAAAATCACTTCACCGCGCGTATTATATTCGTATACATCTATATTATACCGGATATAATACTGCTGAAACTGTTCTAATTCATTTATACCAGCACCATTTTCACCTATTCTGACGTTTGTTGTTGTCAACAGCGCCTGCACTCGTTCGTACTGCAGTCCACTATTATCTCTTCTTATTTGTCTGAAATATGGGTCTTTGTCGACAAAGGCTTGTGCCACAACCAGTGCACGGGGAAGACAGAGATCGTCAGCGTTGTTTATTTCAATTATCCCATATTTCCGTCGACATAACTCTGCATAGCTAAGCCCGTGGCCCTTGAGACCTTTGCCGTTTCCTCGAGGCATAGCGACTTGAGTCAGCTCTATGGTAAACTGACCATCGGAAAATACTTGGGCATTGCTTTGCAGAATTTTGTCGACGGCATACCATAAAACTTCAAGGGATACTTGATCAACGCATCGAAATAAAAGCCATACTGAACCGTCATGTAGTCGGAGTGTATGCAGCGTGAATCCAACATAATCATCCGGATTTATATCGGATAGTGTGTCGTTCAGAACCTGTTAAGTACGAGAACATACTAGTTTAAACAGAAATAATGCTTGGGTAATTGTTTTCCATACCTGCTGCATGCTTTCATAGAACCAGCTGACAGGGTTTTCATCAGCTGGAGGATCGTTCAGCTGGAAAGTGACACGTCTTCCAGTGACACCAAAACGTTTCACATGGTGCCGTCTGTCCTCCACGACTTCGTAGCGTCGAACAACGCCACCGCCTACTTGGTTACCACTGGTGGTAGCTCGCGGTTCGTCAACAGGCTGTGGTGCTAACGCCTCCGCCAAAATTTCATCGCAAATCGCGAAAAAATCTTGATACTGATCGTTGTCATCCTCGGCGTTGGTGTTTCCACCAAGCGCTGATTCAAGGATGTCTTCACAAATTTGGAAGAAATTGTCGAAGTTTTCTTGAGTATTCATTTTCAGACACTTTACCACCGCATACACCAGAATTTCAGACTGAATAATTGAATATCTCTACAGTCTAACTCGGCTATATATATACCGAAATCATTCAATGTTTGTGATAGATGAAAGAACATGTCATCCATTTATCAGACTATTGCGGGATAGGGGAAATTCCATTATTTACAATTTGTTAAATATTTTTATTTTTGATTATTATATTCTTAAACTAAATTTGTTAGATATTTTTTTTGGTTACCATATTTATAAACTTAATCTTATACTATTCAACACTATTCCTAAATTAACTTAAATAATATATTTCTTTTCTCTTACTATAAATATTTCTACGTCTCTTACGTCTTTTGAGACCTTATTATTATAGTAAGTGTATAGATCTGAAAATATTCTCTTGAACTTAAAATCTGTATCCAATAAATACCTTAAAATACTTAAATCTAGCTCTAAACCTAATCTTAACTTAATAATTATAATATTTTGGATAAATTTCTTATACTCTAAATAAATATTCCTAAATTTCCCTGTATACGACCTTATTATATTTGATATTTCATTTTCTAACGCTATTATGTTCTCGATATTAAAACTACTTGAAACTAAAAACTTATCATTAACCCTACACACTAATTGTTTTTTTACTAAAACTCTAAAACACACTCCACTCTTGTTCAACCTCGTGTCCCTCTCGCTACCACTATACTTCTCTTTCAATTCAATCTTTTGCAAAGAATTGCAAAAAGATTTAAAATCGCCGACATCAATGTATTTATTTGCCCGCGCATCGCCAAATACCCGCATGACGGTTTTAAAATGTTTGTTGGGGTTAAGCCCTACCGCCACATATCTCCGCAGCGACATGTCCAGGGGGAACATTTGGCAGGCCAACAGACGCCCGTGGTTGTCTCGAAGATCCGTATTGTCCGCAAACGCACACGCTGTGACGGGCGCCGCTCCCAGAAGCACGTCCAGATCGGCTCCGACATCTAATTTCTCCTCTTCAAAAACTCGATGAGTTTCCGAAGAAACCTCTGGGAGGGATTGAGAATCGGAGCCGAAATCCGGACTCCACCGCTGGCCGTACTCTTCGTCTGCAGACGACGAGTGTCTAGCCCGTCTTGGGTCCCTGCTTTCAGCGTCCTCCTCCTCCGAGCGCCTCCTTTTTTTCGATTGAGATTCAATCAACTCTGCCTCATACTCGTCGGTGGAGAGACGCTGCTCGCTCGTGGACACCGTAGCCATCGTCTCCTCTGCAGGCTGTCTCTCGAGCTCTGGTGATGCTGGTACGGGAGCAGCTGTTTCTTCATCCTCCGTGTCTGACAGCATCGACCACGATCCTTGCTGAATCCGTGGTGGATCAGCTTCGGGCTCGGAGTCTAATAGCGATATTACCACCGGCTCTACGTAACTCGCCAGAGGTTGCAAACCTGGTGGTGTCGACATAGCCGTCTGCGGGGTTGGAGCGATCGAAAAAAACCTGAGTAGGGGTCGCGTCGCTGACGTCGAAGATCCAGGAAAAAACGCGTCCGGCGTTTGAGCCGTCGACGTCGAAGCTCTAGGCGCTGGTTTTACAAACGCTGTCTTCTTTTTGCGCTTCTGGGCGAGGCTGTGTGAAATATAGAAAAATTATGATGAAAATCAAAATATAGAAAATCTCAAAATATTTAGAAAATATTGAGAATCAAAATAAAAATTCTGAAAGTATATTTCAACTTACCGTTTTGGTGTCAAGGGAATATTATTACTTCCGGAATTCTCCATGTCTGTAGCTTTGGATAATTATGAAGTGAAGATGGTTTCCACAAACACAACAATAATGCATACTACCCGTTCGATGCCGTCTTTATATCCAAATCTTTTGTTTACCTATGCTACGTCAGAGCTATGCGTTTGCCCTATTGGGAAATTCTCAAAGTTTCTATTCGACAAAGCTATAATGGTTTTCCCTAAAACTTTTTTCTTGTCTTATAATATCTAAGAATTTAAACAGAATTTCAATTCTGTGAAAATCCAGTACTCTATGGCCTGAACCAACCAACCTCTATTGTTATAAATAATTCTGACGTCCATTTTGGAAATTTATTATAAATAATTTCGATGTCTATTTTGAATACAAGAGTTTTTCAAATATATAACAACTTATATTATAGAATTCATTATCAAACTTTAAGATATTTCATTATTTATTATTTTAAATAATTCTAATGACCTATTCAACAATTTGAAATATCGGGAATTTTGTATCATAAAATTATTCAACGCATGAGAAACATTTGTTTATGATCATAAATAATCCAGAAATGTATTATTGATTCTCTTTTTTTTAATTGGTCTATCCCTGCCACCAAATGTTTATAATAATTTGAAATGATTCCTGTAATATTTTGTTTTTAAACTCTTCAATACATAACAGTAAACGGCTGAGTCATGCCAAGCATATCTGCGAATTGTTTTCCAGTCTGACGGTTTACCTGTATGAGTAATTGTTTTGTCGCTGGATGTTTGTTAGTATAATGTTAAAAGCTGAAAGGGGCATCAATTATACATCCCTTAGTGATCGTGAAGGTGAATCGCGTATGTGGACAAATTTTGCAAGTGCTTTACATTGATTATGAGTCGGTCTTTTGTATTCGTGAGCAATAATTATTTAGACTTCAGTGATTGTAAAAGTGACTCGGTTATTCACGCTAACGAAAATGTATATCATTGAGATTTTCAAATCATATCTTCCTGTTTTACTTGGTAAGTATATTTTATTATTATTATTATTTCAGAAATACTAACCATAATTGCTAGCTAGTATTTTTCTTCCAGTGATAAACTATTCCATATTATTAATAATTATTAATATTCACAATATGCTACCGTACAGCAACTTCACAGATAAATTCGATATTCTATAGAATATTATTGAAAAATAACCAAATTACAATTAAAACAATCGTAAAAATAAATTTCCAGTAATTTTAAAAGTATCGAAAGTTCGCATCTTGAAGTTAATCAACGTTTCATTATTATTATTATTATTATTAATACTTTAAATATATTCGATGACACATCATTCTATAGATAAATAAATTCGAAAACAAAAATTTTCCCCAAAATTCATAATGATAAGATTATCTATCAGTTTATTTTGAATGACTCTCCAGATAACCGCTTCAAAACAAAAATATTTTCCAAAATATGGAATAGCATAAACACGATAAGATTATCTGTTCATTCCCAAATATCGTGGAAGTTGTTTTCAATCTATATCAAAACAATAAATATTCTTAGAACTTTGAACTATGACTCGTCATCTATCTGCAGAGAATATTTTATCAGTTGGAGATATTTGAACATTCCACGGAAGACGTATAATTATCTATGTGAGTAGAATTCATCTAATGAACAAAAGAATTGGTATTATATTTCAAATTTTGTATGGAAATATTGTTGTAAAATTTGTTCAGAACTATTTTATTTGTGAATGTTTGAAATTATGAGCTTCATTTATTGAAAAATTCCATTCTGTGAATATTCAACAATACAAAGTCGGAGAACTCATTTATAGTGCTATTATTCATCAATAAGAATATAATATTTCATATAACATTCAATTAACTGTGGTAAATCGGAATTACTTCACAAGTGAAGCTTTTTTTCTTGCAAACATATAATAAGTATTCGTTAAACAATTCAAAGCTTGAATGAAAATTATTTATGTTATGAAATTTTTCATGAGTGTATTAGATACACTTGTGAATATTCAAACAGTCTATTTCGTAAATTTATTAATTAATATTTAAAATTAATAACTTAATTCATGGAATATTTCATCCCGTGAATATTCAAAATTACCATGCCCGAAAATTTATTCATTTATATTATTATTATTGTTCATCTAATAGCAATGTAGTTTTTTCATACGTTGTTCAGTAAACAAAAGTAAAATCGAAATGTTTGCTTTTGTAAAATTTATTTATTCATAGGAATATTGTTGAACTACAGAAAGTTATTTAGTTCTTTTAATCGCTAGAGCTACCAGGATGAAACTCTATTCACTTGTCAAAAATATTCCTAGTCAACGTTGTGGAGAGCTTTGTATATAAAAATTAAATTTATTCATAGGACATCTTACTACATTATTATAAACAATGATTATATATCTATTTTAAACCACATAATCTAATCACTACAAACAATAATAACACATAATATCATGCATATAAACAACAACAACCCAATCTAATCAATGTTAACAAATTATCTATTTGCTTAAACAAAAACTGGCGCCAGTAGCTTTGTTGACATTGCGCCCAAAACTCGTTACCCTACTACTTAAATTAAATAGATTGGATAAAATAATATTTTTGTTATAAACTACTTATTTATTTGAATAAATAATGAAATTTTCGATATATTTGCATTTTTTCAAACTGTTACTTTTTTGTCCTGGCCCCGAAAGTATTACTTTCGTAGCTAGCAACGCATAGCAACGAGGTAACACAAAGATTTGCTTTCGTTATCGTTGGAGTTGCCAGGGCTACAAAGCTCACTTATTTATACAGTAGCAGAAAAAAGGATTTTCCAGTAGATCACAAATGATGGATCTATTTTCAGTTGTCATTCTACAAATGATAAAGCTTCTGCGATAATAATTCTAGTAGAAGTGTAAGAACGATATTTAAATGATTGTCAATTGTTTTTCGTACAAGTTATCTGAGTGCTATTAAGTTTAGTATTATTTTGAAGCATTTGAGCTAATATGCTCAGTTCTTAGCTTGGAAAATTTGGCATAAATAATTCTTTCAATTGTAAATTATATTTCTACAACTTGACCAGATTATGTCAAGATTTCCAATCATCTAGAGCAACTGGACATAAAAAACATAATTAAATATGTTTTATTTAGTGAAGTTCTGTATATGAAAATGATTGGAAACACAACCTCTAACAGCAAAGTGCTGCCTCTCTCAAGTGTAGAAATGTAATAAATAAATAGACAAAAATTGTCAAGACAACAAAAATACAGAAAGTGACTAGATGAAACATTAACTTCCAAGATCGTAGAGCTCTGCCCGTGATTGGGCATATAATTCAATGTCCACGGGTCTTCAGGAAATAAAAATGAAGGTCTAAATGGGGAAATAGTCAACTCCTTGTGATTCTAGATCAATCTAGCTCTACTCTTTTTGATTTGGCACATAACTGAACCATCCACAGATTTTCATTAAAATAATAATTATTTATAACTACCATCTGTTACTTTGATATATGCAATTAATTGTTACAGCACTCTAGATTTATAATAATGAAATAAAACATATAATTCATCGACGGGAGACTTCTGTGATGGTCATGACAGATTTTTATTCTACACTAAGTTGTTCTTCATCTTTCGTGAATTTTTTCTACAATCCTGCAGTTCTAAAATTTTCTTATTGATTTTCTTACAGATTCAAAGAAACTAAAATCGAGTTTATAATGGTATAAGAAACGAATATAGTTATTTTCACAAATGTTGATTTATCTTTCAAATGAAACATTTGAAAACCTATATCTGAGTATCATTTTTTTTATTTAAAAAATTATTTTTCAGATATTTTCTTCAATGATTATCTATTTTACGACGGAGAGATGTATTTGATAAGAAATCGATCATCATTATCTTCAACAACTGTACCTGATTCTATATTATTTACTATATTTGTGGTCGCAGTGAGGTTTCATACATTAAAAGGTGGTAAATGAGTAAATTCCAGGATATATAATCCTAATTTAAATATATAAATATATATACGTATACACTTATTTATTCGTTTATTTCTTTGTTCATTCATTTATATTTTTATTTTATATTCAAGTGTAGGTTATCCAAAGTTTGCGAAAATGCTTTCTAAAGATCGCGTTCTACGAGGGGAGAAAAAAAGTAGAAAGAGGCAGTGAAAAAAACCAAATTAGAAAAGATTTTTGGACTTGATGGTATTGGCCATTGGATTGCAACGTATTATGATGGATTGATTATCCATATATACGATAGTTTAGACTCCAAATCGTTACATGTTGATACGGAGACATATTTGGATCATTTATTCCCATCTGGCCCCTAAATTCGATATGAAAAGGCTCAACGTCAAGAGAATATGTACGATTGTGGAGTTTTTGCGATAGCTTTTCGTACAAGTATTCTCTTTGGTCGAAATCCTAAACAAAAAATCTACGATAACTCAAAACTAAGATCTCATTTGATAAAAATGTTCAACTCTCAACAATTATCTCAGTTTCCATCAAGCACTCGACAAAGACAAACGGAGAAACATTATCAAAAGCAAAAATTGAACCAAGCAGGAATCGATGAACTCAAACGCATCAGACAAAAATCCGATTATATGCAAAAGAAGAGGGCAGTCGAAACAGAGAACGAAAGAGTCGAACGTTCAAGTCAATCAAGAGATTATAAAGGAAAGAAAAAAAAGATGGAAACAGAAGCAGAATGGATTGAGCGCTTAGACCAATCATATGAGAATGAAATGATTCGTGATAGAGAAAAACCTAATTCGGAACAAAATAGTAAGTCAGAAAATCTGGAAATTGATTTGGAACAATATGATACAGATCAGATTTGGAGAAAAATTCGAAGACAGAGAAATTTGGAATGCAACATGAAGAAAACGTTCTTAAAAAACTATTTGAACAAAAAAATTAACAATTGACAGGGACAATGAGATGAGAAAACAACATAAATCTACAAAAAAAAGTTGAGTCGTAAATATTGATGAGAAATCATATAAATTAGCAGCACAAGGCTTAGGACAAGCTATTGAATCACAAAATCTTGTTAATATGGACAAAATCTGTGAGTTTTGTCTCTCAAGGAATTCAACGTTTGAAATGTCAGAGGATAAAAAATTTACTTATTGCTGCCGTGAAAAAAAATTAGATGCAATGGAATGGGATAATTATCCAGAATGTTTGAGCGAATTATTGATCGAAAATACACCGGACAGTGAAAATTTCAAACAAAATATTGGGCAATATAATAGTGCGCTTGCTTTTGCATCGATGGGAGCACATTTAGCTATTCTGGCTGGAAAAGAACCCTTTACATTTCGCATACATGGTCAAATTTACCATAATACAACTTGTCTTCATCCAAAAAATGAAACTTATGCACAATTGTACATCATTGATACCAATGCAGCCCTATCAAGACGAATGAATAATGAATGTAATAGAAAGTGCAAACCAGAAATCATAAAGCGATTAGATGCCATCATTCGTGATAAACATCCTTACTATAGCGCATTCAACATGTTGAAAGAAATAGAAGAGTTAGAGATAGCAAAAGCTAGGCAAACAAATCAAAATGTGCCAGAAATTAACTTATGGTTGGTGAATGAGAGGAATAAGGATAAACATAGATATAACATCCCCATAAGTGATGAGGTAGCAATTGTTTTCACATCAAATTATGGTGAACCACCAGTAAATCGTGATACTTGCATTCATCCGCGAGGAGAACATAGTATACGAATAAATCAATTCAATTCAAACTGTGACCCAATGGTTCATCCATTATCATTTCCACGTGGTGAATCAGGTTGGGAAATGAAATTGAAACAGAAAGATGGCATTAAACGGCAAACATTGCTACATTTCTATATGAATAGATTGACAGACCGCAATGAATTTAATCCACTCTTAGAAGCGGGAAAACTCACATATTAATATGTTCTAGTTGCGTACGTGAAAGTAGAAGCGGAGAGATTGACATTCATCCGAATGAATCAACCGACTTTCCGAGTGGAATTGTACACTGGATTGATGGATCATATCAATAATTTAGCAGCACAGGAACGCGCAAAAGCAGGAACTATGATCATTTTGCCATCAACATTCCAAGGAGGAAGTCGCTTCATGCAAATAATGTATCAAAATGCAATGGCCATTGTTAGACCATATGGTAAACCTGATTTGTTCATGACAGTGACATGTAATCCAAAATGGCGTGAGATCACAGAAAATTTACGTGATGGACAAACTGCATCTGATAGACCTGATTTGGTAGCACGAGTATTTCAAGGAAAGATTAAAAGCATGCTCAATGAATTTTTGCATGAAGATATCTTTGGGAAAGTGGTTGCTTATGTTCACGTTATTGAATTTTAGGAACGAGGTTTACCACCTATGCATTTATTATTAACTCTAGCAGAAGAAAACAAATTACGTAACAAAGATGACATCGACTTAATAGTTTGTGCTGAAATTCCAGATGAAGACAATGAACCAGAATTATATCAAATTGTCAAGTCGCATATGATACATGGACCCTGCGGAGATCACAACAAGAACTCTCCATGTATGAGTGACAATGAATACCCCAAAAACTATCCAAAAGACTTTCGAGAAGAAACCATAGAAAATGTGAATGGATTTCCCCTATATAGACGGCGAAATAATAATTCGATCATTTATATTTACTGGTCGAACGGAGCGATGAAGTACACTGTCAGTGATAGATGGATTGTACCTTATAATCCATATTTAAGTAAGAAATACAGGACGCATATTAATAAAGAAATCTGCTCTTCGGCTGAAAGTATGAAATATATTTATGATTACCTCTGCAAAGGACATGATTGTGCAAGTATTAAGTTAGGACAACAAGACAAAAGTAAAAATATCAACTGGGATGAAATGAAAGGTTATAAGGATACAAGATACGTTTCACCACCAAAATGTAAGTGGAGGATGCTGGAGTATCCGTTGCACGGATTTTCACACACTATATTTGAACTTGCGGTACATTTAAAGCACCAACAAACTGTTATATTCAAAGAAGGACAAGAAAAGCGTGTTGTTGAACGTGCAACTTTAACAGTGTGGTCCGAATTACATCAAAATGATATAGCAGCCAGAAAATGTAGATATATGGACATCCCAATGCATTACGTTTTCACAAAAAATAATATTTGGGGAGCAAGAAAGAGGACAATTAGACCACCAATTGGTAGAATGATTTCAGTAAGTCCAAAAGATATTGACTTACGACTCATTCTAATTAACGCAATTGGAGCAAAATGTTTTGAAGATTTGCGTACTGTTAACGGTCAATTATATGATACATTTCAAGAGGCAGCTCGAGCAGAAGGATTACTTGCAAACGACCTTGAATGTGAAAACTGTCTTGACGAAGCTATTCTTGTTAAATTCCCACAACAATTACGAGAATTATTTGCTTACCTTATCTGTTTTCATATTTCAACCAACGTTATGACATTATTGGAAAATTTCGAGGACTATCTAATGGAGGATTATTTGACGAAATTCAATCAGCAGGTAGCAGAAAAAAATTGTATAGTGGATATTCAAGAAATTCTATTGGTACATAGATTTCATTTGAAAAATTTTGGATTACCAGAGCCAACTAATGGTCATAATATTGCGAATGATATAGATGATACTATCGACAGGAATGCGGATCAAAGTGGAGCCAATAGAAATATTGGAATGTTCAATGTACAGCAGAAAGGAATACATCAGTATATCCTGGATGCGGTAAATGATCCACATAATGTTGAAAGATATTGCTTTGAAGATGGCCCAGGAGGAACGGGAAAAACATTTTTATGTAATATAATCATAAGCACTCTACGAGGGAACGGATTGGAAACTATTGCAGTAGCTTGGACTGAAATTGCTGCAACATTATTAAGAGGAGGACAGACTGTACATTCGGTTTTCAAGCGTTACCCAGAAACTGCAAAATTGAAACTAATTCAAATATTGGCAGATTCATCCGCCGCACATCATTAATTATTTGGGATGAAGTGACCATGGCTCCGTGTTATGCATTGAAAGCGTTGAACATAATTCTGCAGGATTTATTGAATAATGCTTTACCATGGTGATAAGGTTCTTGTATTAGGAGCAGATTTCAGATAGTGTCTACCTATTGTGAAGTACACTAATCATAGAACAGCAATTATTGAAGTCTGCATGTTCCTAAGTCATCTATGGTCGTTATTCAAGAAATTCTGTTTGAAACAGAATATGCGAGTTAATAAAAAAGAAATAGAATTCTCCAAATACCGTCTTCAGGTGGGAAATGGCATGAATGAAATTGTAAAAATTCCGGCGAAATGTTTAACACATGACAGTCTTCAGGATGAAATTTTTGGATACGACTCGATAATGCCAGATAATATTTACAGGTATGTCAACAGAGCAATTTTAGCACCAAAGAATGAAGACACAATGAAATTGAATGAAATTGTTTCACATGAAATTGCTGGTAATACCAGAATATATTATAGCGCAGATACAGTCATCTGTGAAGAGAATGACAAACTGGATTATTCCATAGAAGTATTGAATGAGGAAACTCCCCTAGGAATGCCTCCACACAAACTATCGTTTAAAATTGGAGTTATAGTAATGTTATTACGGAATATGAATCCAAAACGCGGATTGTGCAATGGTACTCGTTTTATTGTAAAAGATATGAAAGATAATTACCTGAATTTATAAGTAGTAACAGGTCGAAACGCGAAAGATCGTATTTTCTTGCCTAGAATAGATCTGGTACCAACTGACTCAAATTCACCATATATCTTGAAACGTCGTCAATTTCCAATACGACTGGCATTTTCTATGACAATCAATGAGTCTCAAGGAGGAACTATTGATATGGATGGAATAAATTTGGAAAAACATGTATTCACACATGGACAGCTCCTTGTAACAATGTCTCGCGTGAGATCTTTTGAGAATTTGAGGATAAAATTAGCTGCTATAGATATCAACAAAGATACGGGAGATGGAGCTGCCAAAAATATAGTATTTAAAGAGATATTGGATGACTAATAGGGAGAGATGCATTAATTGAAGACACTATTTGGGAAAGTTATATAATATCACTCTAATAATCTGAACTTTTTCTCCTTAGAATTCATCGATTGGAATACATGTGCTATGAGAGAAATGTAACTAATTTGATTTGGTTCTTATATATATTTGGAGAAATAACGGATTCAGACAGAGAAATCAAACATGTCATCATATCCTAGGGAATTGTGGAACGGTGCGATGAAAACTGAACCTTATGTTCCTAGGACTCAACATTTAGAACATCAAATTATTTTGGAAGAGACACGTCTAATTGGAGTCACTTTTTTGGAAATACTACGAGGAATATCACCATATCCAAGGACATTTTGGAACGGTGCGAGGTATTGCCCTCGAAAATTGAACCTAATGTCCCTAGGGCTAAGCATTTGGAGCATCAAATTATATTGGAAGGAATATGTCTAATTGAAGTCAATATTTTGGAAATACTACAAGAAACATCATCATATCATAGGACATTTTGAAACGGTGCGAGGTATTACCCTCGAAAACTGAGCCTTATATCCCACGGACTCAACGTTTGGAACATGAAATTATATTGGAAGGAATACGTCTAATTGGAGTCACTATTTTGGAAATAGTACGAGGAATATCCTATCCTAGGACATTTTGCAACGGCGCGAGGTATTGCCCTCGAAAACTGAACCTTATGTCCCTCGGACTCCACATTTAGAGCATCAAATTACTTTGGAAAGAATACGTCTTACTATTTCTGAGATACTACGAGAATATCTTTCGCAAGAAGAATTTAGGAGCGGTGTAAGGTATCGTCTTCAAGAACTAAACCTCATGTGGAGCTTCTTCACATAAAATATATATCTGATTCCAGAAAGAACTCAACCGATCCGAATTACAATCTGGAAATACTCACAAAGATACTTAACAGGAATTAGAAATAGGGCATGCTACCTTTGTACAATTATATCCTAGGGCATTTTGGAACGGTGCGAGGTATCGCCCTCGAAAACTGAAACTTATGTCTCTAGAATTTATTGTGTAAAAGAACGATGAATATAGAAAAACAGTTGAAATATATATATATATATATATATATATATATATATATATATATATATATATATATATATATATATATATATATATATATATATATATATATATGAGAAGAGCCGATCACATGGTAAGATTACTGAATTTGCCTGTATGTCTCCTTCACCTGAAAATCCTTTGACTCTTATCCTCTCCCGGCAAGAAATATGCTTCTACCTTCACGTGGTTCTTGCTGAACATATGTGTAATCAGAAACACATATGACTGAATGAAGCCGAATCTTGTATCTATCGAATGCAAACATTTCAAACAATTGACAGTACATTTGCTTGCAGAAAGAATTGACTAGAAGTAAAAAAATTGACAAACATCATTACATATGTTTTATTGGAGATGAATTCTGTATGAAAATGATCAGAAATACAACGTGCCAGATTCATAGTAATCACAGGGAAATTCCAAACGCACACCGCATTGAATTTGATATAAGTAATATCTCAATTCCACAGGAACATAAATATAATAATAAAAGCAGGAAAATCTTTTATGGCTTCGATCATACAAAAATTCTATTGGTCAATCCACTCTACCACTCTCGGCTCAACTTGAACCCTTCTTGGAAGTTATATAAATACAATTTAGGCAGAGAAATACATCACTGATATATTGTTGAATAATACATCAGAAAAAATGGATGTATAAAATAACGAGAAACGATGTACACCAATTGAAATATGCGAGAATAGCATATAATCATTGCAGCTGAGATAAAACTTGAAATGAGTAAGAATCAGGTTTTCTTATTAACAATTAAAAGTGAAAAAACTATTCTACCTGTAATTATTAATTGGAAAGCACGAAATTATATGTAACTTGATTTCTTCTCATTTTAAGATATGACTTAACCACCATAATTAAATGCTTTTTGGGTATATTTCAATTGCTGTGTGTCATATCTTATTATTGCATTGATAATTTTTCAGCCGGCGCTGGTGACTTAGTGTATTAATGCCGTGGGCTCGAATCTCACCCGAGGCATGGTTGTTTGTGTCATCAAGTACTTTGAAACGTACTTATATATAATATTAAAATTCAAATTACAAAATAAAATATCCAATAGAGCTATAAGCTATGAGCTTGAGAAGCCGTCAGAATCGTCTAGTGTATCACTCTGGGTATAGATTCAGCACTTTCTTGTCCACCTCTACAGCCTGTATTTATTGATGGGTTTTCATTAATTTTTTTTATTTGATACATCTTCATTGGGACGACTGCCTTCCGGGGGTCTCATATTTTTGGTGCTCATAGTAATTGCAGGAAAAAATAAAAACATTCTTATAAATTCTATCAGTTTTGTTACAGTTACGTGAATTTGAACATCAGTTTAATATTCAATATGAATGAGCAAATGTCCTGTGATACAATTCAATTGTTAAAAAGGTATTTTAAATAATTTATAAATCCAACATTCACAAATTTTGTCGCTCTACTGTGATTCATGCTTTTTGCGATGTCTTGAAAACGTCACTTTGACATATCAAGCTGAAAAATATTCTTGTAGATTTCATGAAATCTACTGAGTCTACATGAATTTGAATGATGGTTCAGTACATAATAGTCATAAGCAAATGTCACCTGTTGCATTCTATTTGCTGAAAAGTAGTTTTGAGTAATTTATATCTCTAATATTCATAAGTTTTCTTGCTCTAATGTAAACGTGGCTTTTGTGACAGTGCCGAAGTAGGCCAGCCTGCGTCCTGTAGCAAATTTTATCCAGAGGTTCTCTATTTTGATTTGGGAGAAATACGTTTATGATTTCAACTCGACTGAAACATTTTTTTCTAGATTCTGTCAGGCGTTTGTGCGTGGATTACTCAAGCTGCGGTATCCGTACCATTTTATACCCTCTCAATGTGGCTGATCCTGTTCTGATCATTGCGTCGTGATGTTATTTTTCAATAGTTAGAATGATATTCCAACTTTTTAACATTTTTAGATATTTTTGAAAGCGAATACTTGAATAATTATAGATGGAACAAAATATACTCATTCATGGGTGTGTATACATATTTATTCAACTAAATTTGTATTTCGTACCATAGAATAGAATGAATACTTTGAAAAAATCTTGAAGAAGAGTGGAACATGGGCATGTCAATTTATATCACATTTACAAATATTGTAGAGAACATGCATACAATAAATTCAAGAGGTCAATAATTGTTTTGTTATTATATTGTTGGATGAAACTTAACTGTTCGCAGGCATTGCAGAAGAATCAATAAGATTCAAAACGCTAGCTCATCTGATGTGAGTTTCAATCACTGATTCTGATTCATCCATCATTCGAAGATCCATCATTTAATAATACCATTTTCTGGATACAATTGATATTTCAATTGACGATGTCTCCCTGTTGTGGATGGAATAAGTATTAGGGATTGAATGGAATTTGAAACATGTACAGTTTGGTTGATACATGTGGCAAATACTCAACAATACACAAGTATTTATCCAGATTTTCAATATTGTTTACTAATTGTTTGAGTTATGCTTATCTCACACTTCTTTCGGTTAAATAAATTAGAGTTCATGACTTGATAGGACCAGATAATCGAACATTTTGCGTGAGTCAATAATCGAACAAGCAATAATCAACTGATTATGATATCTTTTTGCTATCGATGAAGCCAGTTCTTTGAGAATTCACTCGAATCAACGATTTAGAGTTTATAGTGATAGAAATTTGTGAGAATAATTGATCCATATCATGAAATAGAATTGAATTGAGTAATAACAGTTGATTACGATAATAGAGCCATCAATCTATGAGATGATATTCCAATTTTTCAAATTTTCTGAAATTTTTCGACGGGGATATCCAGAGGAAAAATCATAGCTTTGGCAACGCTGCACAATAATTCTTTCACTAATTTGTAGCATCACTGATCAGTGTGTGTATCAATCTGTCAGTCTTTCCTAACCTTAAACGGTTGTTATTTATCTATGGCATTTCCACTTGGTATACAATCTTCAACTGTTGTTTGTGTGCAGTGTTGCTGTTTCTCAGATTCATTAAATGAGATGAAAGTTTTGCTGTAGAGCTATTGCCAAGAAACTAAGTGACTTTTTGTAGGTAAGTTGAATTTATTTATTTTTCAATTCTAATTTATCAGTGTATCAATGGCGTAAATCATGTAAAAATGCAACAGATCAAGAGATATCACTTATTCAATTTATCTTCAAATATTATGAGTTTTTCAGGTTTCCCAAAAATGACACAATAAAGATGCATTGGTTAGAGCATGCATGCAGATGGTAGTGAACTTAACAGAAATATTGATATCAAGAGAATGTGTTTTATTTATTTAACTACGAATGATTCCGGAAGAGAGGATTTTGAGAAAAGAGTGGGCCGACGCGTGCAGTCAAAATGCTTGTGATGTTATTCAAATAATCTCCTAACAACTTGTTAACTTCAAAATAAGCAAGGAAATAGATGTCTGAGACTGGATGCCGTACCTCTCCTTCTACCTTGTGTGCGTAAGTAAACAAAATACTATATTTTTATATATTTTGAATGATTCATACCCAATTGTACCATTTAGGCTCAAATTTCGCAAGAGTATACCGAACGTGAATATATTATAGAGTATTTTAATTATTTGATTTCCAATTGTCTCTTCAAAATGATTTCAGTAGATATATTATTACAAACAGGTATTTGAATAGCATACCTTCACAACTGTTGAGAGGCTTGAATTATTTGACTCAATTACAGTAATAAAAAAAAACGGAACAATTAGCTATTCTGATGTGAAATTATCGTGCTGTGGTTTGTTTTACCTGATCGTTTGCAATAACGGTACAATGCTCTACGAACTACACGCTTCATATTTCTATAGAACTGAATGAATGTTTGTACACCACAACATCTTATTGATAAAGCACAAGCAGCTACTCTCGACTTGTTACCTTCAAAATCAGAAGAAAAATATCTACTTTGTTATGACAAATTGGTAATACGGAAAGTTTTAATGCAAGTATTATGAAAAGTACAGTGAGTGGTACGGGACAAAACACGATTTCAACCGAGGGTGATGCCAGCCCTCGCTTCGCTTGGGCAAGCAACACTCACTCCCAGCTGAAACCGGCTTGTTCCGTCCCTAGCCACACAATCAATATGGACGCGAATAATGATTTTAGAATGAGACGAGAACTTACAGAGCACGATTACAAAATTCACAAAATCTCTCAGGTTATCTTGAAGATACTCATTTCGACGTATTTTTCACCATGATCCATGCTTTTTCGGACTACAGGCCTCAACCAACGTATTATTTAGGAGCTTTAAGTAGAATTCATGCAATACCAGAGGGAACTAAGCATCTACAAGTTTTACATTTGCGCAATTTTGGCCCTGGAATTGGACATTGGATAACAGCTCATTTATATATGTCATATTCATTACGATTTATGATAGTTTGAATTCAACAACTCTTTATCAAGATGCAAGAAATTATTTGAATCATTTATTTCCATATTATCCTCAGATTAGGTTCGCAAAAGTGCAGGATCAAAAAAAATGATTTGATTGTGGTTTATTTACAATGGCATTTCGCTCAAATATTCTACTGAATAGAGATCCAGAAAATGAAATTAACGATATTGCACAACTCAGGACTCATGCAGTTGGTATTTTCAAAGCTCGACGAATATCAAACTTTCCCAACAATGTGGGACAGCAGAAATTACATGAAAATTATAGAAGAAGAAAACAATCCGAAAATGAAGATGAGAGATATAGACGTAGGATGCTGCAAGCCACCTATGAAAATACTCGTTCTAATGATGAATCGATAGCGGAACGTAAGAAAAGGCTGCAGGTATTGAAAGATAATAAGAAGGAATATATAGAGAAAGAAACACCAGTAGAACGTGACGGAAGGCTACGGGAAAAGAGAAATAACTTCAGAAACTCAGCTATGAAGGAGACGGAGGATGAGAAACGAAAACGATTAGAAAGATATAGAGACGAGAGACGAAGAATTACAGCATCAGAAACCGAAAAGCAAGAACAGGAAAGATTATTCCATGATAAAGAAACTATGAGAAGCAAGCGAAGCAAATCTCTGAAAAATCCAATAGATACATATAAAATGGCAACAAGAGACTAAAGAAATTGTTGAACCACATTATCTAGGATTGATGAAATTCTTATGCTCAAATTGTCAGTCAAGAAATTTCGCTTGGGGAAAACTATTGGACGGGAAGTTTACAACTTGTTGTCGTAAAGGAGAATAAGCAGTGGATATATTACCAGAATTTCTAGAGTATTTAAGAAAACTGATGACAGAAAATGATGCGGATAACAGAAATTTCAGACAAAATATCAGGAATTGTAATAGTGCTTTAGCGTTTGCGTCCATGGGAGCGCAGATTGCACTACCACCAGGAAAAGGACCATATACATTCAGAATCCATGGTCAAATATATCGTAGTACATATGGATCAATTCACCCATCAAATGACAAAACAGAAAAATATGCACAGTTGTACATCATTGATACAATGGATGCGTTGGCAAAAAAGATGGATCAAGATTCCAACAAATTATGCAAACCAGAAATAATGCGGAAGCTAGATGAACTCATACGACAAGTTAATCCATATGCATCTGCATACATGATGTTAAAAGAAGTTGAAAAAATTGAGGTTGAGAAGGCTAGACAGAATAATCAAACATTATCAGAAATCAATCTTTGGATTATTAGCGATCGCACACAAGACAAACGGAGATATAATCTATCAACGAGTAATGAGGCTGCTGAGGTTTCCACTACAACTGATGACGAACCATCAATTGATCGAGATATTTGTATACATCCAAGAGGAAAAGGTAGTTTCAGGATTAATCAATTTAGTGAAAACTGTGATCCAATTACATATCTTTTATTGTTTCCCCGTGGAGAAAAAGGTTGGCCAATGAACATGAAACAAGTGGACGATGTTAAGAAACAGACCATGCTTCAATTTTATACAAATCGCTTAGCAGATCGTGATGTTTTCAATCCGTGTTTATCAGCTGGTAAACTCACGCAACAGTATATTGTGAACGCTTACGTAAACGTAGAAGCTAAACGTTTGAATTTATTCGACAAAATCAATCAAAGCTGAGATTGGAGCTATATAGTGGGTTAATGGATCATACCAATAATAAATCAGCCAGCGAAGGTGCAAAACGAGGTACGATGGTGATATTACCCTCAACTTTTCAGGGCGGTCCGCGATTTATTAAAGAATATATCAAAACGCCATGGCAATTGTTCGTGAATTCGTTAAACCTGATCTTTTCATAACTGTTACTTGCAATCCAAAGTGGAAAGAGATAACAGAAAGTTTACATGAAGGACAAACTGCGTCGGACCGACCAGATCTTGTCGCACGTGTTTTCCATGGTAAAAACAAATCGATTTTGAATGAGATCATTGAAGGAAGTATTTTTGGCAAAGTTATTGCTTATAAATATGTAATAGAATTTCAGAAACGCGGACTACCGCACATGCATCTGTTAATTACATTGGACGAAAATGATAAAATACGAAACAAAGATGATACTGATGCAATTGTGAGTGCAGAAATACCTGATGAAGATAAGGAACAGGAATTATATCAAGTAATCAGATCACACATAATTCATGGGCCTTGTGGTGTTTTGAATAAAAACTCGCCATGTATGAGTGATAATGAATATTCCAAAAAATATCCGAAGGATTTCCGGAACGAGACTATTGAAAATGTGAATGGATATCCTATTTACAGACGACATGGTAACAATAATCAAATGTTCATTTTGCACAAAAACGGCTCTATCAAAAATGAAAAAGACAACAGGTGGATTGTTCCGTATAATCCATATTTAAGCAAGAAATATAGAACTCATATTAATGTAGAGATATGTTCATCAGTTGAGAGTATAAAATATATATGTGATTATTTATGCAAAGGATATGATTGTGCTACCATGAAATTGGGACCAGTGGAGAACGAAAAAAATTCCGTTTGGGACGAAATTAAAGGCTATGAAAGTACAAGTTACATTTGCCCAGTCGAGTGTAATTGGCGACTATATGAATACCAACTATATAATAAATCACATGCAGTTTTTGATTTGGCAGTTCATCTACAATATCAACAAACAGTGTTATTTCATCCAGTACAAATACGAAAAGCAGTAGAATGAGCAAAAATACGTCATACAACATTGACAGCCTGGCTCTTGTTGAATCAAACTGATGTTGCAGCACGACAATACAATTATATGGATATTCCAGAATACTACGTATTCACCAATCAAGACGTATGGAAAATAAGACAGAGAGAAACCAAGCCCGTAATTGGTAGATTCGTTTCTGTAAGTCCAAAAGATAAAGAGAGATTCCATCTCCAATCACTCTTAGTTAATGTTATAGGAGCGAAAAGCTTTGAGGATTTACGAACTGTCGATGGTAAATTATACAATACTTATCAGGAAGCATCACGCGCGAAAGGATTACTAGAAAATGATGAAGAATGCGAAAATTGCTCACAAAAATTTCCCAAGCAATTACGTGAAATATTTACATATTTGATTAGTTTTCATATTTCAAAAAATGCACTCCGTTTGTGGGAAAATTTCAAAGAATATTTAATGGAAGACTATTCACGTAAATATTCTGATTAAGTCACTGAGAACAAATGCTTACAAAAAATTCAAGAAATTCTAATTGTACATAGATTGCAATTGAAAGATTTTGGTCTTCCTGAACCAATTGAGATCACCGGAGATAATTTTGACAGTACGATTGATAGAGATTTAGAGAGACGCGAAGGTGCACAAAGTGCAGGAAAACTCTATTCTGAACAATTAGAAGTCTCCAATTATATTTTTAATGCAATAAATGATATTAATTGTAAAGGGCGTTACTTTTATATTGACGGCCCGGGCGGTACCGGCAAAACATTTGTTTATAATACCATTATCAGCATTTGAAGAGAAAAATGACATACAGCTCTCGCTGTAGCTTGGACCGGAATTGCGGCAACTCTATTAAAAGGTGGTCAAACAGTTCATTCTGTATTCAAACTTCCAGTACCAATAAATGAAGATAGCGTATGTAGAGTCTCAGCAAACAGTAATGCAGGAAAATTGATCCGAAAAGCAGGCATCATTATTTGGAATGAAATAACTATGGCACCATCATATGCACTCTAAGCTATCAATTCAGTTTTGCAAGATTTAATGAATACTCTTTGGAGAAAAAGTTATTGTTCTGCGGGGCGATTTCCGACAATGTCTCCCAATAGTTGAGTCGTTTCTGACTCTCAAAGAATTCCATTGTACCAAATAGACCTTGGTGACTGGATCCATAGCCAACGTTTTCTGGAAACCAGCATTCTGACCGGTCTTCACCCATTTCAGGATCGGCTTCGAAACAGAATCATCCAGTTGAGCCTGTTGCACTTCGTGCATCGAAAATACGGATCCATCTTGCTTGAATTCTTTAATTTTAGCCAGATTTCCAAATTTATTCATTTATCCATTCATTCAACATTTCTTCTGTCCAACAGACGAATCTATTAATTGAACAGGAACAAAGTATTTTTTTCAAAAAATATACACTGAGATATCATAATGTATGTATGATATGAAATGTAGAATGTAACAATATTGAATCAAAACTAATGATAGGAACATCATTATCCATTAAATATATCAATAACATTTTCTGAATCATCAAGATTCAAACACATTTTGTTTATTGGAGATTTATAAAATAGATTAGAATGACCAGAATCGGGATAGAATGGAAAAGAGCTTCGTGTCATATTTGTAAGTGCATGAAAGTTAGGTTTGCTCAGAGTTGTCGGATCATCAATACGACCCTGCACTAATTTGTGTAGATATTCTGAAGACAGTTTTTTCCTGCGGTTGGCAAGTAATTCAAATCCAAAAATGTTAATTAATATCTATATGATATATCATTTTGAGGATCAGTGCCAATAACTTCATAGTGAATATATTCCAAGACTTTTTTTTGAGTTTTTTACAACATGTCTATTTGAGTGTCATATTTTGGGTCCCATATTATAGAAGAATATTCAAGTTTAAACTCTATGTAAGAATAATATGAAGTCAAGAATGCATTTATATTTGTAAACGAGCGACAACTTCGAACAATGAAACCAAGTAATTTGATACTTGAAGAGTATATATTTTTGAATATGAGCATCAAAATTTAATATCTCATCAAAAGTTATACCAAGATCTTATATCTCCTCATAAATTTCAAGTGAATGATTCGATATTCTATAGTTGAAATTAATCGGCTACAATTTCCTAGTAAAACATAAAGCCTTGCATTTTGAAAGATTCAAATAAAGCTTATTCAATTTACACCATTTATCAAAATTATCTAAATCATTTTGTAGGGCATGAGAGTCTTCAAAAGTATTTATTCTCTAAAATCAGGGTGATTCCTGCCGTCCAGACGACCTATCCATGCCATAATTAAAAGTATGCTTGGTACGGAAATCTATTTGAATATGACACTTCTTGCCGCACTGCCAGCATCTAATTCTTCTTCTCGGTTCAAGCGAATGTAAATGAATCTTCTTTATGCAGTTGTGTGCGGCTTCGAAGCTGTCCATGTAGTAGTTCCTTCATCTGTTCCTCCTCGAAGCGCAGCTTCAACTCAGACATAAGCTTTCCATAATCAAGGCGTTCTTGCTCATTCAGACCTGAGAGTATCGCCAATGCTGTATCTCGGAGCATTCCAGCAAGTACAATAGCTCTTTGCTCCATATTCCAGTCATTTTTTCCCGAAATCAGCTCCAATTGAGCAAAATACTCATCCCAGAATGTCTTGTCATCAAGCGGCGTCGGTTTCAAGGTGAAGTTAGCTCTAATTTCTTTCAGTGTAGATGCTGGAGCATTTTCCATTCGTAGGGCAACGCCATCGCTATTGATACTGAGGCTCTGTAGTTTCTCGATCACAATCTAGTCTAATTTTGCTTCTAGATCCTGTTCAACTTGCTCAACTCGACGATTCACTTCAGTAAGTTTTCCATCAAATCTCTTTTCAATCACTTGGATTTTTTCTTTCACCATTTAATTTTGCTCGGAAATCTTCCTCAACTCTGTAACCATTTCTTCTTCCACTGCCTTCATCTCTTCTGTCTCCGTCTCTTTCATTGACTCAGCTACTGTCTCTTCAACTGTTTGCATTTCTTGAGCTACCGCCATCTTGATACCTTCTGCAGATTCGGCCATTTTCTCCTACATGGCCTTCATATCTTTCTTAGATTCAGCCATCTTCTTCTTAATGGACTGCATCTGCTCCGCTATGATCGCTCTCATATCTTCCGTTGCTTGCTTCTGGTCCGCTGTTCAGCTACCGATGTCTTCGTGAACTCCATCATCATCTTCAGCTGATCCTGCATCCCGCTGGTGGCCATGCTTCTCGTATTGGGCATTTACAACAGTCCTCACTTAATTTGGAACACTTCACAATACTGCAACCTAACCCACTCTCCATCGTCCGGATCCAAAATTATTTTCACCGAATCTCTTAGGATCCCACTTCTGACACCAATTTGTCACAAATTTCATTGTGAGTAATTCATTTAAAAAGTTACAGTGCCTTTATCTACTTTACACTTGTATGATCGCTATTTTGCTCTTAGATACTCGTACTGAATCACTGAATCGATCAATCCTCTCCTAGTTCACACTCTTATAAACTTAAGCCAACAATGGGCCAACATTCGATTGTTTAACAGTTGATGCCTGGCAACCACTAAACATCTAGTAAGCGTAGGCTGTAAATTGTGTCCGACAACTGAATATCGATTTGGTCAATGCTAACTAGGTTTACAGTTACAGCGAATTCAAATAAATAATCATATGAGCCAATTACTTCAATTATTTCACATTTGTGACACTTTATTATTAATAAGTAGAAGATGTTACAATTTACTAACAGATGAATCAGGAATTGAATCATTTATTTATTGTTCAATTCATACCTTTCCTTCCTCATCACTTTATTGTGAAATTTTTCTATGAATATTGAACTCCAATTGACACACTTGAATTTTCTAGTTTAAACAGAAATTATATATCGTAAATGTAGTAAGAACGATGAAGTTGTTGCTGTAATAGTACTTAATTGACCACGTTTCCTTCCCTGTTGACAATAAAAACAAGTTTTTAATTGATGAAAATTCACATAAATGTATCAACTGTATATAATGATGAGTTGAAATTACCATTGCGACATCACACATGTTTAGGTTGGTTCAATCTCAATATATTGAAACTTTTTAATCACAATGAAAAATAAATCTACTTTTGTCATAAAACTTATGATCTTTCCATTCATAAATGAATTTTTTCCAAAAACCTATTATATGAATTTTTTAATACTCCTATTATCTTGTATCATTTGTATGAGTAGTTTTTCAGGTGTGATCAATAACAAATTCCGGAGATCGTGTATTATCTATTTAACAATGATAACTATGTTTTATATTTGAATTCATCGTACAATAGTTCAGGCTTCATTTCGAAAATGCCATGACCTAAAAATTCAGCTAACTTTGGCACATATACTTATTTCACAAATAAGTCCAATGTTACTGAACAGATTGTACTTTTGGAAAATACCGATACGATTTCTGGAATTATCGCAAAAACTAATACCTTGATGCCATCTATTACGAGTGCTATACCATCACCGTCTTAATCTGCCAGGTCAATCATTCATATTAATTATGATTTTTCTATTTCAACAAACATTACTCATGAATTTTAAAAAATGTATGGAATATTCTGAAAATTTGAAGCACAGTGTCAGAAATCGAGCAGATAATATTTATTCCGGATGCTTGTACCAACAATATACCAGTCGAGTATGAATAAATTATCAATTTAACACTAAAATCCACAGAAGAAAAGTGAGCCTCCATATTTCACTTTGGCAATTCAGAAATATTGTCTACCTCAATATTCGTCATATTACAGTAACTGTTCAAATTTTTTTTCCAATAATGGAAGACATTGAGTTTTGAAAGACGCTTCATAGATGAAATAGGCACACGTCTCAACATTACTCTGTAAAATAAATCTGACGTGGACATCACGTGACTTGTACATCATTGGATATACATAATCAAACACAACATCTCATCATTCCACGGCTAGTTGGTTGCTATGGAAACAGTAGGTCATTATTCTTATGCTACAACATTCCTAAATACTGATTTCCAGGATTCTACGGCTAATAGTTTCGAATTTATGCGTAAAATTCCAAGATCGTCAAGTATAGTGCATTTTCAGCTCAGTCGATCTCAATGTAAATAAAATATGAACATCTAGACAGTACTATCATCTTGAATACTGTATTCTAATATTCTACGTTGAATCATTTTGGATTTATGCGGAAAATTTGAAAATGTTTTTGTAAACTGCACTCCCGGCTAAGCCAATAACAATCATAATGCAAGGTGTACAACTAGATGCTATAAAAATGCTCAACAAAAAATTTCAATGTTCTGCGACTAATTATTTTGAATTTTTGAGAAAAATTCGGAAAGTCTGTGATATTAAGTGCACTTCCGGCTCAATCGATTGGGACGAAAATAGAAGATGATCATTTGGATGCTACAGCAATTTCAAATACTGAATTGCAATATTTTACGGCTAATCATTCTAGATTTATGCGGAAAATTCAAAGAAAGTATCAGGTAAAGTGCACTTCCAATATAGACGATTGCAAACATAATGGAGGTGCACATCAAGATCCTAGACCCTCTACCAGTCTTTTATATAAAATTTCAGCATTATACGATTGACGAATTCTGAAATTTGCGGGTTACGCACATTCACACATACATATGTACATACGTACCGACATCAAGCCAAAATAGTAAAAATGGATTCAGGGATGCTCAAAATGGATATATCCATCAAAATCTCGATATGTGAATTTTGTCGGTCTCACAATATTCCCTTGTCAGACCGTCAGATAGTCGTAGATTTCAGTGCCTCATTTTGTTTTTTATGCCTACAAGAGGTTTGATAAGTATGTATGTTTGGAGTTCAACAATGCTGGAATTGAAGCTGGACCGTTTGACCAACATAATGAAATTTTATTTTAAATCTCTATGAAAAAGCATGTTCTGATCCAATTTAGACGCTTTTGTCATGCTCACTAAATGAAATTTAGAGAAAAATATTTTGTCGTGTAAAATGTGAAACAAAATTGAAAAATTACAACATATTATCATTGCCTACCTTATCATTTCAATTAAACTGATTGTTTTTTATACGGCAAATTCTGAATGTCTGTTATACTCATAAACTGCACTTTCGGCTTGGCCGATTGATATAAAAATAGTAGATAACTATTTTGATACTACAACAAGTTCAAACATTAAACTTCAATATGCTTTGGCTAATCGTTCCAGATTTATGCAAAAAATTAAAGAAGAGTTTTATGTGATGTGCACTTTTGGCTTGGCCGATTCATATAAAAATAGCAGATGACCATTTTGATACAACATCCAGTTCAAATACTGAATTTCAACATCCTACGGATGATCATTCTAGATTTATTAGAAAAACTCGAAAAAAGTTTCAAGTAAAGTGCACTTCCGGTACGGACGATTGGAACTATAATGCGAGGTACACAATTAAACACTATATCAGTCTTAAATTCTAAATTTTAACATTATACGTTCAACCAGTTTTGAGATTTGCGAGTTACGAACGCACGAACACACATGCGTACCGACATCAAGCCGAAAATAGTTAAAATGGATTCCCGGATGCTCCATCGGATATTTCCATCAAAATCTCGATGGGTGAATTTTGTCGGTGTCACAATACTTTCTTGTACTTAGTACAAGTAAGTAGAAACAAAAGAAAAATCGAAATTTCTATTTTCACATTATTATTTCTAGTTCTTGGAGAGATTCTCATTTTTTTATTGTAATATCATTCACAGGTTGTCTTAGAAAGAATTTACGATACGGAACCAATAAGCGTATTCTGCTTTTATCAGTTATAAAAACTAATAATCTTATACATGAATAATACACATATGCTACTATTATCCCTAAACATCCATAAATCGTGCAATGCCTATCATATTTCTTATAATGGAATTCATTCCCGAATAAAATCAAATCTTTTTGCAATAAGAACTTCTTTGATATTCGAATAAAATATAAAAGTGTAACATTGCATTATATGCATATGAATTTAGTATAGGTTTGAGACGGATAATCGTGTGCGTTCTCTAATTGGCATTCAAAATCACCGTTGGCGGCAGCACTGTGCTTACAAAATGGTGTATCAAAAGTGGCTTGTAATCTGTTTACAATGCAAATATGTTGATATTCAGCAAAGAAATATTCATATTCCGTTGGATGATTCAATTGAATTTCAATTGTACGAGAGAGTATTGGCTTTCTTATTTTATAACATTTAGTTATTTCTTTTAAAATCTTGTTATTCATATATGAATTTTAGTTGTAACTGGAAGAATAAATGAGGTTATGAAAATCATAGCTTCAAATAAAATAATTCTACAGTGAAGTATTTGACATTTTTGTATTTTACATTTCAGCTTTCAGCTTTCTCTGTACGAATTTTTCTAATCCGCATAGCTTGTTTATGAACTGAATCGTAGTCTCAAAATTCATTTACCACCGACATTTCCCTTTACCCCTTTTAGGGAATTTATGGAAACTCAAATCAACAATTCAACTGAATTTGGAATGGCATCTATAAGCACAAAAAATTCTAGCACTTCTTCGTTCAGATTCCATATTTTGATGAATAAAATCTTGAGAAAGACTAATTTCAGTATAGTAATGAGGTAATGTAATTTAACACTAGAGTCAAAAGCTAAGTACGTTTCACTGAAATACAAACAACCTCAAAAAAGCCATTAAATATTGCTAACAAAGCCATTAACATAACATGATCATCCACTTGAATCCACTTCACAATATAGTTCCGCTTATAACCGATAGGTGGCTACGGGCTGATTTCAGTTACCAATAATGCTAGCGCTATACGGGCAGTTTTGGCGTGTACGCTTGGAACTAATTCATTGCTCGTAAGTTTGGTGCCGGACATCAGATCCTATAATTAATTGATCAAAAATTGATTGTGAAACTTTGTTCTCTAAACTTTGGTTTTGAAACGACATTATTATAAGTTTAATGCGAAAAGTGACAATAAAATTGAGAGTTGCCCATTGAATTTAATGAAATCGAAGAGTCATTCCATCGAAACAAATGAGGTTAGAATGAGCTGGTTTGTCACCAAGATTGTTGTTCACTCATCACTTTCCCAAATTTAAACTCTCATTTTCTGAATAGCAAATACACTTCAGTTTGCAATACACAGTCATTGTGGATAGATTTCACTCGCTTTTTATCGATTTTTCTCAAGATAACTGTAGCACACTTGCAGAACTTGCATATGCAAGATATGGTTTGACAATCAGCTGTTAGAGGGAAAATGGCGAATGGGAACAATTGTTGTTCTAGTTCCTTAGTTTCAGCTTCAAACAACATAGCACCTCGAATAGGCCGTCTTATCATATCAGAAGCGCAAGTGCAGCCGCCATATTGAAACAGCGGTAGCTCAAGAGTTTCGTACTGTTTTGTTCAATAATGGTTGGATGAGCTATATTATCTCCAGCGGCAAATCGTCCATTGCAACAAATTACTGATGGTTCTTTACTTGTTCGCGGTTCAGTGGCGGCGCATAATTGTGAGCAATTGGAAAGGTGGCTAAAGTGTGGCGCTTGCATGAAGGGACAAAGTGGCCTTATTGAGAGGTTGGGCAATAATACTTTTGTTATAGTTTATCTTGGTAAATTGAAGCAATATTTGGGGATACGAATTCAACGAGAAAGTGAAGAAACTTTCTACCCAAACCTACCAAAATATCAATTCGAAAATTTGGAGAAATTACTGTGTCATCTAGACACGTGGAAAACAAAAATACTGTTGAAAATAATTTTTTTCTGTGCATTCATTATTAAATGTAGATTTTGTCAGGTAACGTTTTTTTTTTAAATCTCATTTCTATTCTAAGTTCGATAGTTTTTCGACAAGAGCTGGATTTTTTCGTTCACATATTACTGATCTAACTTATCTAATTCACTATGTGCTTATTCTTCTGTTTCCGGATCAGTTTTTCTTGCTCCAAATTCTAACTACTCCAGATCACCAACAACTCCTCTAACGAAAAGCTCAAGGAATTCTTATCTCAGGTTCAAATGTATTGAAAAATTACGAGGCTCGTGCAATTTGGAACACAAGACATAAAAAAAATAGCTTTAGTGGGGAGAATGAGATAGTATACAGAACAACAGTTACCAAATATGATGCCCGAAGAGTGCAAAATGTATTCTTTGAGTTTACTTTGGGCTTCTGTGTACAAATTACTCACACTACAAATGCATATTTTCCAGATATGCATTTTGCTCAAGAAATATATAATAACTTGCAGCAGTCATAGCTCCTCGAACAGCAATCTTCTATTTTGGATAAACAAGGTTGCTCCAAAATTGGAAGTCTGAAACAAGATGTGTGGTCCGAACATGAGACAAAATACTTGATTCAAATGTATGAATCATACAAAGAAAATTTCACACACGCGAAAAACAGAATACATTTTTTGGAAATAATCTCCACGCATTTAGAAACTTCATGTAATATTTCTGTTAAAAATCACGAAATAAATGTTTTGTGCAAATTTTTCCTTCAATTTCAGAAGGAGCCAGAAAAATGTGAATCAAAATGGGAAAATTTATTGAGAACGTATCGAGCAGTAAAGGACAATAACAATAAATCAAGTAGAGGATCAATAAAATTCCTATTTTATAAAGAAATGGATGGAGTTGTTGGCGCCCAACCTGCAAACTGTTCAAAAAGCGCAATTGATATTGGGATCGGAAGCACAAAAAAGGAAAAGTCAGTAGAAGCTCCAGAAGATAACGCTAAAGAAGTAGATAATTGTAATGAAGTGTGAGTCAGGAAAGAGACTCCAAAATGCACCAAAAATCATGAAGTACCTAGAGAGATTATACAAAACCAATATTTGAAAGCAAAAGTAGAAAAGAAGGGAGAAAAAAGGATAAGAGAGCAGAAGCGTCACGACGAAAACTTGCAAATAAAAAAGTGAAAGCTAATATTGAAAGAGGAACTAAGTGCAAGTTTTATGAAGTAGTTAACTTTTGCTATAAGACTGAACCTGAAATTTTATTTTAAGCTAGATTTTTTTTGTTTTATTCATAGTACATCATGCAACAAATGCGATAAGTTGTCGATTGCTCACGAGAGTGGGCAATTGACAATATTGCACGAGTTGCAGATACTATTTCACATTATGACCGCGGGATAAGTACTATTTTGCGTTTGTTTTCCGGGCGGTGAACTTTGCGCACGGAAAAGCTAGAATCATTTACCGCCCGGGAAAACATGCGCAATATTTTTGTTGTTCATTTTTTCTATTTTGACAATTTAATATTAATGTTAAACGCGAATAAAATCATATAACTGAATATTAAAATCATAATTACTTATTATATAGAGGAATATCAAATATTTACAAATATTTAAGCAAACAATGGAATATGAATATTTCGCTGTATTGGTTATTCTTTGGCCATTTTATAAAATTGGTACTAATACCACACAGAACATCTACAACTTTATGGATAACTGTATGCGCAACACTTGCAGTTACATTGAAGGAACTCATCGGATGCATAATTTTCCACTGTACTTTCGACAAATAATTCTATTCTATAGTTCATTTTTTTAAAGAAGTCAGTGTCGAGAAGATAGGGCTCATTTGACCTTGATCTCTGATTGGTTTAAATCGTGGGCAAATATACACAGATGATATTCAGTTGCTCACTCTGAATGTACTTGTAATATAGCTTCCAATGTATTTTGATGTGACTGTACTTTTAAGTAACTGTCAAAATTTGATAATTATTTCTAAATGAGTACCTATTCTGATGAAAATTCTGTTGAAATTTGCGCTCACATTATTATCACTTGTTATAATTAACATATTGTTTCTATTTCTACTGAAACTTGTAATAAATACTTATGAAATCTCGATTTGAAAACGTTACTAATTAACAGTTATCAAATAACTGGACTGAGAGTTTTTCCCAGTATGACTCAGTCTTCTAGTTACAGAATTCTTAAGGAAAATAGAGTATAGTACGCTTTGTACGAACAGAAATATCATCTTCTGATTCTGATTCTGATGTTGAAGAAACAGAACACTTCCCGAGAATTGATAATTTTGTGATACTTCATCCTGAAATTAAATTATAATTATTGAACATATGAAGGAAAAATAGTGTGGGGGTCACAAGATCCCCGGAAGAAGCGAAGCTCCCACGGATTGTACCAATACAAGGAATATTTTCCGTATTTTTCTATAAAAAGCAATGTATTACATATATTTAATATATAATTGTAAGTCCAATAAGCGTGAATGAAGCAATAGATGTTTTTTCTTTTACAATAATTTGATCAAAATACTATTTATTTTTCAACAAGCCTTTTTATTCATCACAGTGATATAAAAGCCCACGTACAATATTTTTGTTGACATAAGTACATTTATAACGAATTATTATGATTTGTCGCAATATTTCAATTAAATTTCATTCTTTTTCTACTTTTCACTTACTTGTAACAAATTGGAAGCAAGGTATTGTGGAACTGACAAAACCCACATTTCGAAATTTTGATGGAAATATCTGTTCTGAGCATCTCTGAATCCATTTTGACTATTTTCGGCTTGACATCGTATGTGTATGCGTATATATGTAAGTTACTCGCAAATCTCGAAACCTTTTCGAACGTATAATGTTGAAATTATGTACTTAGGGCTGGTCTGACGTCTAATTGTAAACCCCTCATCATGCTTACAAACGTCTGTACCGGAAATGCACTTTACTTAAAACTTTTTTCAATTTCTCGCATGAATCCAAAACAGTTAGCCGCAAGACGTTTTGATTCAGTACTTAAAATCACTGTAGCATTTACTTTTCACTTACTTGTATTATTTTGACTATTTTCAGCTTGATGTGAGTACGTATACATTATGCGCGTTCGTAACTTGCAAATCTCGAAGCCCGTCCGACGCATAATGTTCAAATTTTGTAGTTGACATTAGTCTAAGGTCAAGTTGTGCACCTTTCATTATGGTTGCAATCGTTTATACCGGAGGTGCACTCCACTTGGAACACTTTTTGAATTTTTCGCATCAATCCAAAATGGTTGACTGTAGGATATTGGAATTCAAAATTTTCAATTGATGTAGCATTTCGATGGTCACCTTATATTCTCGTACCAATCAGCTGAGCCGGAGATACACCATATATAACAATCTTTTCGAATATGTCTCATAAATTCAAAACAACCAGTCACATAAATTCAAAACTATTCATTGATGCGTCGAATATTAAAGAGCTTGCAGATACGAATGTTTCTATTGAATATGTAGAAAATTTGATCCCTCAACAAACTCCAAGAGCTAAACAAAAATTGAATCCAAAGAAGAAATCAGATGATAAGGAGAACATCAAGCTGGATATTTTGGAAATTAGAAAAGAATGCGAAGGGATACAAAGAGATATCCTGATTATAGAGAGAGAATAAAATAAATTGGAGTATATGGAAAATTATTTGAAACTTAGAGAAACATATCCTGCCATAGATTTAAGTGATTAATCGATATATAAATTTTTGTTGATATATTTTCACAGTATATTTTTTTTCTTATAATAAATAATAAGGACAATGTAAGAATGGATTCATTCACTGCATTTCTCACAGCGTAATTGCCGTCATATCTGAGACCAATTCCAAAATCTTCTTCTGGTAACATTTCCTCATCTAATACATCCACATAGTCATTCAAATCAATTGCAATATTGTGCAAAATGCATGTAGCAATAACGATCGGTATTACTTTTACTGGTTTCATTCTGATTCCAAGGATAATATAGAAAATTTTCTTTTCAGTACACCGAATATACGTTCGATCGTATTTCTTGTTTTGATATGTGATCTGTTGTACTTTCTTCCTGCAGCAGTTCGTGTTTGCAATAATGGAGTTGAAATATACCAAGAACAGGCATATCCACTATCTCCCAGCAAATAAGAATTCCCAAATTTATTATTTTCTAATCGTGCTCGTATTAATAAATTTTGATGAATTTAACTGTCATGGGTTGATCCTGACCATCAAGCAACGACATCTCGTATACGAAGATTGATGTCACAAATAACTTGACAATTCAGAGAGAACCAGCCTTTCCTGTTGCAGAAGATTTCCACATTATTACCTCCAGGCGATTGGATGCGAATATGTGTGCAATCAATTGCTCCACAAACATTGGGAAAATCTGCTACCTCAAAGAAATTCAATGCAGTATTTTGTTTTTCCATAGCATCTAGCATTCCAATAAATTGTGTTCGTAACACAGCCAAATAAAGACTAACTTTGTGTATTATTTGAACTCAAGTACTTTTACTAATATTAATATCATCTCCGATGTTTATTGAAAATCCTCCAGAAGCATAGAATTCTAGCGTAACCAATAGTTGATTCATTGCAGTTATTGGGTGGTTTCGAAATGTGAATGGTTTTATATTTGATTCGATTAAGCTGACAACATGAAAAACTGTTTCTTTGGATAGACGGAACTTGTCGTAGAATTCAATATCGTTATATATTTCGACTGGATTTTTTCTCACTCGAAATAATCGTGGTAGCCTCACTCTTATTATTTCTGTATCACTTGATACATTCTCGCTTGAAACAGACATATAATTTATAAATGTAACTTATTATTCTGATCTAAAATAATCCGATTTGACTCGATAAAATCACTCCACAAATCCAACTTTCAAATTTAGTAACATGTCAAATAGCTTAATAGCATCAAGAAGTATCTATTAGATAGACTTGTTCAATACGCTGCTAAATTTAAGAATGCTTTATAATACTCTTTTCCAATTTAATACATTAGTAAATTCAATAAATAACATACTGAATTTTAACAAGCCTTTATGATACTAAGCATTTTAGAATGTTGCAAAGCAGAAAAAGAAAGGCCCAAGCGCAAATTGCAGCAAGTAAACTAGATATCAATAATGAGAACAAAAACATTAGTTGCCGACGTGGACTATTTGCTAATGTATATATAACAGAAGAAAACATTCCTCCTTCAGATACTAGTCTGGAAGTTACAGAACTATCATATTTCGATACTACTCTTCAAACTGCAACTTTTGAATTTGAGAGCATTTCGAAAGTAGAATCATCTCCGAAAACTTCGATAATAGGAATTGAGAGCGATGCCAAGTCGCATAGTCTAGAATATTCTCTAGAACGGAGTATGATCAACATCCCATTAATTTTTGAGCGAATAAATTAGTTTTGAACATCTTGAAATATTAAGTTGCTCAAAATTTTATAAGAAAAGGAATATGGCTTATGATGAAATACTCTATCTGTGAAAATACCGAGAGTATTCCGACAGAAGATTGTTCATAAAATGAAAATGTCAATAAAAAACTAGTTTTGGGCACAATTTCAAGTGGAGGTGGTTCTCGCAGTTTGAAAAGTTTTTATTTACATGTGATCCCATGTATGTCATCGAGTTTATATTTGGAGCAATAAAAATTTCAGTTCAAAAATATATGCGACTTAGCATGAAAATGTATGGAGAAGTTGACGGAAATGGAACTCCTGTCATAAGAGTTGTTGCTGACGGGGCATGGTCGATATCAATTCAATTATTCCAGATGGAATAATTCATATAATATAACATTTTTTTAATTTATTACTATTCAGACCTATTGGAGCAAATTTTCATTAGAGCCGAGATATGCATATCCTAATGAAGTATCTGATAACTATTAGATGAATACTTTATGTATGCCACATATTTCATTTTGCGATATCAATGCAAATTTATTCGCATATTGATAATCATTAACTTCCTATTAGATGAATTTAGTTGTATCATTATGTTGGTAATATTGCAGATATAAACATGAAAGGAAGAGTAAGATGGACAAACGCAAGGAACAGTGAGTTAAAAAGAATTGTTCTTTTTGACGTTTCTACAGAGCATTTAAAGCTGAGTAATATGGTGTGAACCTAATATATCGGAGCCAAGAAGAGAGAGGACTGCTGATTTCAGTAAGAATGGAATCAAGCTATCAAGAGATATTTGTATGAAATTCATTAAAATTATTGAAAATAATCAAACATATGCAGTTAATTGAAAGCAGAAGAGCAGTTTTTGGAAGAAAATAGCTATACAATTCAATTCGCAGAATAATGGTAATATTCATCCTGATTCTAAAACATCACAACTGATAATCCGACAGTTTCAGAAAAAAACTCAAAAAATTAATTGAAAACATATTTCACTGATGGCGGCATACCTGATATTCACACATTCAATGACTATGAGAACAAAATACTATAAGTTATCCTCATGAGTGTGGATGGATCACACTGATCTACAGTTAAACAGTATTCATGCTAATTTCAACTGATTTTTCTTCATCTATCCATGCTGTATTCGAGTTGATAAGTAAAACTCATTTACTAGTTAAGATTTTCACGATACCTTTTATCTTCCAAATTTAACGATTCTAATCTTCGTGAACTTGATATTGTGATATTTACTTGGTCAGTTGGCATCAAATGACAAAAATATTTGGTTTTAGTGATCTGTTGTTTATTACCAAGTGATGAAAGTGTTGAAAGAAGAAAAATAAATGAATCAAAAATGTGTGAATAGTCCCGAAAATTTTTGTTACATTTGTGGTGAAGTGATATTTCTGCTGTAATCCGTGTGCTACAGATTTGAAAAATTGGCTGAATTGCGAAAAAAAAAAATCATTTCGTCTCGCAGTGCAAGTGCAGCGGCGGGAATCAACAAATCACGCAAATGATTGTTATTTCTGCCTGACAACTCATATATTTGGGAAAGACAAAGGTATTTCTAACAAAGAGAAGAATGTTATAGTGTATCCAGATATACCATCGGCTACGCGAGACTTGGAATTGGCAAAAAACAAAGGAGAACTCCTAGGCTCAAGACTACACCAATGGAGCCTTCTAGAAAATGATGTGAAGATAACGTCTTTTCGTAACAGACAAAAAGAGTTAGCCCAATATTTTTAAATGGCTAAGAGTTAAGTTTTTTGTAGAGATGTCAGTGGTCTGATGGGAGCTCTTGACATTACATATAAACAGAACGAATGCAGGCTTTTCATAGATAGCTCTAGGTTGAGCTCAAAAGCTGTATTATTACATAACCGAAATAATTCACCTTCGATTCCTATTGGTCACGCAGTTCATATGAAAGTCTTATAAAAATATGGAAACCTTTTTGCTGTGGATTAAGTATGATGAGCACAAATTGCAAATCTGCGGAGATTTGAAAGTCGTAGCTCTGCTGCTTGGACTTCAATTGGGCTACAAAGAATTTTGTTGTTCTATTTGCAAATGGGATAGTCTAGAATACAAGAGAGCAGCAAAGAAACCACGTCGCGATTCTACTAATGAATAGAAGAATAGTATGATTTCTGTAATTCAAATACCAAGAGATAATGAGAATTTAATGAAGATTCAAACAGAAGATGCAATGCAGGAAAAACAGTGCCTTGCTAATAGAAATTATTTATTCAAATGGAAAACATGAATCAATAATGAAGAAAATTAAAATGGAAATAGGACGAAAAGAGATGGAATAATCAAAATCAGGTTCATCAAATATCGCTTGTAATATTGAATATTAAAGAGTTTTTTTTTTTTGTTATTAGTTCAACAAAAATATTCAGGTGACATTATTATATTGCTTTAAGTGATACATGTAAGTCGTAATTGATGTGTTCCTTCTTCTAAAATATCAATGATTATAATGAACTTTCGAAATAATTGATAAACAGTTACCGAAAGTCATTCATATTTCAGCCCACGATGATCCAAGTGCTTCCCTCGTGATTTCTTTGAATTTCTGAATGATTGAAACACCACAAAATGGTAGAATCTATCTCAGAGATAAGTGGTACATCAATAACTCTAAACGTTATTTAGCCACGATAGAGGAAAATTTGTAGAAAAATGTTTTGCTACGTGTAAGCGTATTTGAGCACATCGATCAGCTTTCTCTTCGCGATACATCTTGGAGACGTCACGATAGAACCTTTTATTAACAGTTTCCACATTTGCCGGGGATGATATGCTCATTTTCTTCTTGGTCAAATTTTCTCAGAAGCTCACAAAGATGTATTGAATTTGGTTGCTTAAGCAGAAAGCTATGTGAATATGTTACTGTTGGTACTAACTTGACTGCTTTGTCTGGTGGCAACCGCAGGAACTTTTCTTGAAATAGATATAGCGACGAAAATTACGTATTAACGAATGCAGGAAATTATTTAGAGTTAAACTTAGAAATAGGAGAAAATTCAGAAGATACGAGTGAAGAAGACATGGATATAAGAGGAAGTAAAATGATAGATTCAGAATTAGTAGATAGTGATCAAGAGGAAATAGTTCAGTTAAAGGTAGATTTCTAGAAGTAAATATTTTCGAAGATGGATATAAAAGGTAGTAGAACGGATGAGTTGGAATTTGAAGATAGTGACCAAGAGGAAATAGGCCAGTTCAAGGAAAATATTGAGAGAAACATATTTTTGAAGATGGAGATAAAAGGAGAAGAAATGATAGATTCAGAATTGGAAGAGAGCGGCCAAGTGAAAATAGAGCAGTTTACGACAGATATAGAAAGGAAAATAATTGTGAATGAAACAGAAACAAGAAGTCTTAAGCAGGAAGAAAACAAAAATGAAGCTGCAGCAGAAATGAAGAAGTTGATGATAGATTCAATTACTTCTGGAAATTTTGAAGAAGAGGAAATTGAAAAATTGATTTTGATGGCACAGGATGATGTCAGAGACAAAGCGAAGGTCACAGACACAAGTTTCACTGAAAGTAACGTTATCGAAGAGGATGCTGAGTTTTTTTGAAAATATCTTATGGGACTCCTTGGTTTTTGTAGAACAAGAGAAAATGATTCCAGAGTTTTGATCGATGTCGTTGACGGAAGCATTAGATCTGGTGAGCATAAGTGTACATAACTCAATTGTATTTTATAGCAAGTGCATAGCGGAGGATGAATGTCTCGCAACAGGATTCGTTCAAAACGAGGTGATCAGTCAGACATTGGAGTCTCATAGGATCAGGTATAGAGCCTACGACAAAAGGACCTTTCACAGTGAAATTTTTAGGAAACTCGACCATTGGCATGTATACAGGCTATACATAACAGTTAGAAATAATTCATCGTTACAAAAGTTGATTAGATTCTTATTCGGTTTTGGAAATAGTAATATTTGTTATCCTCAAATCGATTTTGTCATCCGGTTTAATTTGAATGGTTTTATAAAATGCAGAAAACAAAGATAACTTAAATTTACGTCATGATGTCGGATAGAATCAATTTAGAAATTATTATTCTCGCCTTTTCGAATATACTCTCCTATTCACTCTTGTTTTGATTATATTTTATTGCAATTTCAATTGAATTTAATTTATTTTCATGTCAAAGTGATTATTTTGAAGCTATAAGATATAGTGTGTGAAATTCAGAATCTTCATTGTTTTTAAAATGATTTTAGTCTCGACTAATAGCTATAGAACAATAATATAAATTTTTTCCATGAATGGATTCAGATAAGTAATTTTGCTATGTTTGGTATTATGGGATGGTTACGGATACAAGTAAAGTTCAATATAGATTAGTTTACACGGATGCCAGGTGGTAATTTTGTCATATACTCAGGAATTTGGCTCTCCTGTCCGTTGCTAGCCAACTTGTGCTCAAGAATTGCGGTCATTTTCAGCTGCAAATCCAAATTCCAAGTGTTTTGTAAATACTAATTTTAAATAGTTTTGATGCACCGGATGCCAGGGTATATGTAATTGATATGATCCTCAGGAAGTTGCTTCTCCTGTCCACGAGGTAGGCAACCAGAGCTTTAGTTCAAAGATCTTATTTTGTTAATCATAAGGATTAAGATTAGAAAGAATCTGAGAATAAAGTGTATTTTGCGAACATAATTTCAATAAGTTGTAGGATTTCAGGCAAATAAGGGATTTATGAGATTTTTATTTTCCCAAGACTTTGTGATAATTGTCTGACAGTAATTTTATATCAGTTATTGATAAATAAATGCTGGAGTTGAGTTTCAATTGGAAAAAACCGATTATGTCAGATGATTTGTGAAGTGTTGAAAGAGCTTCTAAGATTTCATTTGAAGATAGGTATGAAAAACAAATTGGAAATATTGTTGTTTAAGTCCAAACAAAATCTCTGGTAAGTGATAAAGAGATGAAATTTTGAATAAATAATCTAGGTTTAGTGATGTGAATAGTAATTGTATGAGATTTATGGTCAAAATCTTGTTGAATATAAAAGATGTCAAGATTATTTTATGTAGTATTATGTAGCGAATTTCGGAGCAATTATTTTTAAGATTGTACTGCAGAATATGTCCACTTGTTTCAGTGTACCAAGATTACTCTCCTGCTGTTGAGACAAAAGTTGAGTAAAAATGGCCATGACGGGGGTAAGAAGAAAGAAGATTTGAAGAGATCAATGAAGGAGGAAGGAACAAATTTACAAGAAGCTCGGCAACTGAGGGTTCAATCATGACGATTACAAAAAAATGGGTTAAATCAAGACAATCTGGTGGCGACTACAAAACTGCTGTTTACACAAACAAAAATTCATGTGACAAAGGTCAAAATCCAATTCTACGTCAAACAGCAATGAGTCACCAAAAACATCACATTCGGAACAACAATCATCAGCAAAACAATCACACGATGAAAACTGATACTCAAGAAAACAGAGCCAGAAATTATTCATGAAACCCAGTGCCCAACATCGAACACTTGTCAATGTGCAGTGAATTCCCCTCCAACTTTCTGTCATCTTCAAAGTTTCGTATTCCTCGCATCAGTAATACTAGACAAAAGTGCCTCTTTGCTCTTCGAATGGTTAGAGCTAATTATGAACTAAAAGACCCTATTCGCCGTATGTGCTCTTTTTTTAATGACATTAGTAAGGACACTTATATTGATATTGGATTCGACAAACTTGCAACATTTAAATGTAAAATTCACTTGTACTTGAGTAACTTAAACTGTTACGCTAGCTCACTTTTTTTCTTTTGTATATTTTTATCATATATTATAACCCTCTGTAATTGGCACATTAGTCCTGTAGGGTGGTTTTTCCAATAAATAAATAAAATAAATAAACAACATGTACGGCGGAAAAACTACGCCCTATCTAACGCTGCGGACAACTTCGCGCAAAAGCTAGCCCCAAAATACGTTGGTCCATATCGTTTTGTCAAAAAACTTTCTCGGCTAATATATGAACTAGTCGACGAACATAATGCTAAAAAAGGTACCTGGCATATAAAGGATTCAAAAGCACATCTTCCCGACACTATCCAAAACACTGACCTCGCTAATGATGACGACCCGGAAGTTTGGGATATTTCCATTTCTCATGTTACACATGTGGAAAATTTTTGTCTGGAATTTTTCCACAGGGGAGTGGAGGGCGAATTGTAACATTTCATTTCTTCTACCTCTCATCTTCTGTTTCTTCAGACTTAAAATGTTTAATTGTTAACTTTAAATGTTATTTGTTTCTTACCCTCGTTATACTACTAACCTACTTTCATTATTAATCAGCTGTGACCCTGTCAACTGTCGACTTTCGTTTTCTGCTGTACGGTGCCGTTGCTCGGCGGCAATAGTTGTAACTAATCTTTTTTCGCGTTTTTATGCAACTTTCTTTTCAGATCTGTATTTCCAGCTGATGGGATTCCCGATTGGAGTTTGAAATGCCGATATTTTTTTATTAAACTAACGATTAGTAATTTCCATACTTAACAGGAAAACTGTACTTAACTTTGAGAAGGTTATTTTAACGGACACTCATTCCGATTTTGGAAGTCTTGTCGAAAAGTGCTTGCGTATTATTATCTTGTGAATTTTGTGCCAAAGTTTAGTATCGGGCCGAAATTTAAAACACCTTCGGTGGATTCGAATTCGCAGTGTTCCGAACCACGGTTCAGCGGAAATTATTCCGGATTTTGTTTCGAACTTGATCTCCAAAATCAAACCGATCAACATCAGAAGGTAGAAGCTATTGCAATTTCCTAGAGTCATTCATTCATATTAGTTACATTTTCTTATTTGCTGAACTGAAACTTAAATAAAAATTAATTGCTCAAATCAATTATTTCATCGCAGTATCGCATTTTAGACTTTAATTCGGCTTATTCTTTCAGGCTTCTCTTTTGTGTCTCCTTTTTTGTGTGTTTCCCGTATTCCATTTTGCGTATTCGACTTGCGTCGTTTCGGATTCACCGCTGGTATCTTCGAAACTTTCCGTTCGTCATGGCCTGTGACGTCATCGTCATCCTTCTTGCTGCAGAGCACCTGCGCCGTCTTGACGATTTACCCCCACAATCTCCGAGTGGACCTCGAGTCGGCGCAAAAGCTAAGATTTATTTGTGTTACGATTTTATTGGTTAATTATTATAACATTTATTCTTGTGAATCCAATCAAACCGATATTCACTTTTTATTCTATTTTTTACTGTTTTGGTGAGTTGTTGCCATTATCGTGTGGCAAACGCATCAAGCGTTAACCGCGCGGCACCGTAGCTCCTAGAGCGAGTCAATCACTAATTCTTTTGTGTGCGCACTACGAATCGTGAGGGTACCCCCAACTGTTCCGTAGAGTGTGTTGAGCACGACTGTCATTCGCCTTGATTTATGCACGAGCTCTATCTGCTATTGTGTACGCGATTCTCGTAGTACTGCGCCTGCCATTCGCCGCAACGGTAATGAACGTCAGTTATTGTTACACTCTGTTTGATTGGTTTTTTTTATTGCCAATAAAAGTCGAATTGTCTTCAAAGCTAGTGACTAATTTTTCGAACGTTTGCCTTTTCTTCCCTTCCCCTCTTGTTTAGGTTCGGCGATCAACCGTCGGTTGAACCAAGGATGCTACCAGGTCGCCTGGCGCTCAACAGAAACATTCTTCAAAATCCTCCAGATTCGACGTATACCGCACGCCGTCTCCTACGAGCTAGCTGAGGTTTCAACCCAGGTAGGGATTGAAAGGAGGTTATAAATTGGCGTCCATCGTGGGGCCTTTCATTATTCTATTGTTATACTTCGGTTTCCGCGAATTTTAATTGCTAGTTTTCGCTTATCGCTCTTAAATTCATTTTATTTACCGCGCATGTATTCAATACTGCTTATAGTTATTTTTAGTATTACTTGTATTTGTCACACATTTATTGCTAACATGGATTTCCGTATGGATCCTTATCGGTTATTGTCGGCCGAGCTAACATACGAATTATTGATCCGCGATCTTGATGCTGGAGGCACTGTAGCTGAAAGACGCTTACGCTTGTCGGCTCATCTCAAGTCCGAGAAACCAGAAGATGCGTCTGGATTAAAGGCTAATCTTACTCCCGCTTTAGAGCACAAAATATGTCAGCAGCAACTTCAGCAGTTGTCCACTGCTCTAGGAAAATTCGATTTAAATAATTTTCAAAATGAATACGCACGAATAGGTAGTCGTTTAGCGCACTTGACACTCCGCATACAGCGAATTTAGCCCCTTGATGAGCAGGAACATAAGGTTCAGAAAGAGTTAACCGCAAAATGCCAAGAATGTGTCACGGAATTGAAATTAAAATACTCAGCTAAAGCTTCCGCATTACTTATGGGGGAGCACGAACAATCCATGACCGAGCCTGAGGTTGAGGAAGAAATTTCCGTTGTTGATGTCACCTCACCTCAACCTGAGACTGCAAGTAGCCCAATTTTCCGTCCTGTTGATATGGAAGCGCGTCTGGTACAAGCTCTTGGAAATTTGTCCTGTGTGTACACTCAGAACCGACCACAGCCTTCCGAGGCCGCACCTGCAATCTATAAATGGAGCTTAACTTACACGGGTGGTACTGGCTTAACGAGCTTTTTGCAACGCGTTGAAGAGTTGAGAATCGCCCGGAACGTCACCAAGGCTCAACTATTCGCTTCTGCGGTCGATTTGTTTAGTGGTAACGCACTTACTTGGTTCCGAGCTCGCAGACACAATTTATTTTCGTGGGTTGACCTAGTGGATGCTCTCAAGACCACATTTCGGCCCTGCGACTATGAATTTGACCTGTGGACAGAAATACGTAATCGTACTCAAGGAGACGAGGAGAATGCATCGATATTTATTGCCAAAATAGAATGTTTGTTTAATCGTCTGAATAGTCAACCCTCTGAGATAGAGCGAGTAACGCACATTATGAGGAATTTACCACCTTACCTCCAAAAAGGGATTGGTCTTATGCATTTCACATCCGTAAGTGAATTAGACACGACCTGCCGACAGCTAGAAGAAATCCACTTACGCACGAAACGACTTCAGCCTCCGCCTACCGTTCAGAGATCGCTGGAGCCTGACCTCGTTTATCGTCGTGAGCGGTCTGACCACCGGAACGTCGCACTGAATTCTCTGGAAACAATTAAATGTTGGAATTGTGATCAACCGGGACACATTTCGGGAAACTGTACTCAACCATTGTGACGAAATTGCTTTCGCTGTGGCCGTGACAACGCGTACTTGCCCTAATTGCACGTCGTCGGGAAACGGTCGTGGGAGACGCTAGATGGTCGCGCTATGTCCCCCCGCTCAATTCTGTCGTCCGGAAATAAGGTATCTCGGGTACGTGGTGGACAAATACGGACTACGGGTCGATCCTTGCAAAGTAGAGGCCATATTGAATATCCCGGCGCCACGAAAAGTCAAAGAAGTTCGCTTGTTCATCGGAATGTCCGGTTGGTATCGTCGTTTCGTACCAGATTACGCTAACTTGCTCTTTCCGTTAACGCAACTCTTGAGGAAGAACCGGAAGTTCACGTGGACGGAGGAATGCGAGCATTCGTTTAACGCTACTGAAAGAAAAATTAATTAGCGCTCCTATATTAACATGTCCAGATTTTAGCAAACCTTCCGTGGAGCAGACCGACGCCAGTGCCTATGGGCTCGGCGCCGTACTGTCACAAGCCTTTGAAGATGGTGAAAAAGTAATTGCGTACTTGAGTCAATCACTATCAAAGGCAGAGCGTAATTACAGTACTACTGAACGCGAGTGTCTAGCGGTGATATGGGCTCTCGATCGCGACGACAAACACCCTATTTCGTCAATTTCGGTCGTGAACAAATCATGCGCGGCGACGAATACGCTACACGCGACTTAAACGCCACCCCCGATCTCGACTTTGCTCGCGACAACGTTCCTTTGCGACCTCAAGGCTTCACTGAACTGTATGAGAATATTAAACAGCGGTTAGCTCTAGCATACTCAAAAAATAAGGAGACTTATGACTTACGTCATCGAGCTCTGAAGTACGATGTAGAATTGATATGTGCTGCGCTAGCGAGTAGACGTATTTATTGCAGCTCTTACATTTCCGTTGCATAAATTGTGGTTTTTGAAGTGATTTTTATTGATATATATTTTTTTTGCTCATAAAATATGAACATATAATTCCAAAATGTCATCGACGCGCAATATAACAAATTTAAATAAAATGATTGACGAATCTCTCAGTGTGGTGCTTCTTAATGGAGATTTGGTTACCAAATTGGCCGATAAGATATTTAAGCGTTTTGAGAAGGAATTTGAAGAACAAAAGGTGTTCTACGAATTAATCATTGAAGATATGGGTCAGCAGATCAAGGTACTCAAGGAGAAAGTGGATCATCTCGAACAATATAGTAGAAGAAATAATATCGGTATTTTTGGCCTTCCTGAAGTTCCAGATAGGGTTGAAAATACTGAAAATATGGTATGTGATCTACTCAATAATAAACTCAGTTTTAAACCTGATCACATTGATCGTTGTCATCGTGTCGGCAAATTTGTTAAGAACTCCACTAAACCGCGTCCCATCATAGTAAAATTTATGTCATATATGACAGTGTTATTAAAAACCGTAAACATCTTAAGGGTACGCGAATCTCTATCAAGGAAGACCTCACTACAACTCGTTTGGAACTATTTCAAGAGCGCTCCGAAAAAGTCGGTTTGAAAAATGCGTGGACACAGGACGAAAATATATTTGTTAAATCCGATGCTTCTAATAAAATAATAAAAGTGTCACATATTAGTGACATTAAATGATATAAGCTCTTAAGTTATTTTGTCATATTACTTCTTATCTGGTCATTTTATAGAGCTAATTTGAATGCATATATATTCATTTTTTTTTTATAATTTTATTTCATTCAACCTCACTCTCAGGCAATTCTGGCCTCGATCACCTTCATTTATAATTAGTTACTTTAATACTTGTCGTTTAAGTTTATTGATCTTGCTTATTTAAAGTCACTTGAATTTACCTAAAAAAAATTATATTCATTCATTCTGCTCTGTTGCCAATTTTGTATTCATGAATTTGTATTATCAAAATGTACGCTGAACACCAAATTATCAGAATTTTATAATAATTCTTCTTTCTCCGATTTTGATGTTATTACATTGAGCGAAACATGGTTGAAAACTTCAATTTATGATTCTGAGATAATTAATAATACTTATACCGTATTTAGAAGTGATCGAGATGCTTTTAGAACAGGCAAACATCATGGTCACGGTGTATTATGTGCTGTCCATAACAGATTTCACTTTTTTGCTGTTACTTTAGTTCTTAATCTCCTATCTTTAGCTGATATAGTTTTCGTATAGATTCCAACAAATAAGTTTTTATATATAATTGTATTTTACTCTCCTCCTCCTGTCAACATCTTTAAACAAAATTATATTTATGAGTGCATTGAGTCCATTCCTAACCTACAAAGTGATGATTTTATCATACTGGGCGATCTTAACATTCATGAGCTGTCAGATTATTACACTCACTTTTTCTCCAACACTCATATAACATCTTTTATCAATTTCTATAATTACCTTTCTGGCTCGCAATGTAATTTTATTCATAATTCTGATAATAGGCTTCTTGATGTAGTTGTCTCAAATTTGACATGCACTGTACTCAGAGATCCCTATCCGTTTATTCCTGAAGACAAATATCATTCTTCACTCAATATTTCCTTAGATTTTCCTGTTTACATTCAGAACTCCTCCTTCAACTCGGTACTCACGTACAACTTTCGCTTGGCACGCTATGAACTTTTATATCACTTGGTCAATACGACCAATTGGGATAGTCTATTAGAATATAGTGAAGTGGATGAGGCATTCGAAAAGTTTTTTAATATCTTGTATGCAATTTTTGATCAATGTATTGTTAAAACAGTCAGAAAAACATTTTCGTACCCTCCTTGGTTCACTAGAGATATTTTTAAGGATATAAAATTGAAAGAACAAAATCGTAAATTCTTTAGACAAACTGGTGACTCATATTATTTGAATATTTTTGAAGAATTGAGAAGGAAGATCAAAAGTGATGTTAAGTCAGCCTATAATATATATTTGAGAGATACTGAAAAGCATATTTCAAATGATCCCAGAAGATCATGGAGCTATGTGAACTCCAAGAAGAAAGGTACTCGTATTCCTGGCCCAATGCACTATAATGATGAAATTTTTAGTACTACATCAACTATCGTACAAGGTTTTGCTGACTACTTCTCTTCTGTTCATACAAATTCTCTTTGTTCTTCTTTATCACATTCCTCCTCTAACGTGTCCCTTGAACCAGTTCTTATCAGGTCTTTATCTCGGGATGATATAATTGTTGCCATAGATAGCTTGAAATCCTCACGAAATCCGGGTCCTGATTCTCTCCCAGCCTATATTTTGAAGGGATGTCGTGAGGCGTTTATTGAACCTCTTTTGATTCTCTTCAACCTTTCCTTGTCCACGAACATATTTCCTACAATTTTGAAGACAACTTATATCACGCCTATCTTGAAGTCTAGTGATACTGATAATATAAAAAATTATCGACCTATAGCTATCTTATCGAATATTTCAAAAGTATTTGAGAAAATACTATATAGACACATATATAGGGCGGTGAATGGTAATATATCTGATAGTCAGCATGGATTCATTAAAGGACGATCGACATCTACCAATCTTTTGACATTTACTGAATTTACTATAAATTCATTGCGAAATAATGCTCAGGTTGATGTAATCTACACAGACTTCGCGAAAGCATTTGACACCGTGAATCATTCTGCAGAGCCGGAACTAGGGCGTGGCAAAGGTGGCCCTGGCCACGGGCGCAGGTTCCTAGGGAGCGCAAAATTCTATGAACCGAAACCGAATTCAGCTAATCATTTAAATTAAAATTTAAGATATGTTTTATGACGGGATTTGGGTGAGAAAGTTTATACCGTTATACTACCTGCTACCCATCTCATCTTAAGGTCAATTATAAAATTTTACTTGGGTTTATATTGGTTATTGGAGATGTACACTGCTTTATCAGCAAATAGTCTAGCTTCTGCATTTTGTGCATTGTGTTAGGAATGCCGAGCCACCCGCTACGCTTGATCTGTTAAAGAAGAATATATTCTTAACTTTTAACTTTCCATCTATTGTTCAGAATTAATTAATTCTGGTTTTAGACTCTACTGAACCGAAAAGATATAGGCTGGTACTACGAGCTCTATTTTTGGCTATACTAGAAGATTCTCTTAATCTCTTTAAAAAATAATTTTCAGGTTCACGTTACGGAAAATACATTTATCTACAATATTTCATTTTGATATTGCTATTAAAATCAGAAACATTTGTATTGCTTAAAACTCTTCATAAAACAGCACTCTTAGAATAGTCAAAAACAGAACTTGTGGTTCCAGCCATAGTTTTCAAAAAAAGTTGGTCTGTCTGTCGGTTCGTCTGTGTAGAAGCACGATAGCTTGAGAACGCGCACGAATTTTTAAATGAAATTTTATATTCAAGTTTTTCATCAAAAAGCTAGGTTCAAGTTTGTAGATGAGCTTTTTTCAATAAGTGGTACCAAAACTTTATTGACGAGACTTTTTGATTTTTTGCGTTTATTTTAGAAACGGTAGTATTTATTAAAAAATATAAATTGACTAGAACTGATCCTTGAATAATTTGGCACAACATTTATCCTTAACATTTTTCGCAATTATCAGCGGTTCATTTGTCATTATTAAAATTTGAATTTTTATGAAATCCTTTGTTTCTCTGAAGCAAAGAAATAATGAGAATCATGATGTGAAATTAGGATTATTATCACTCATATTTGGACATCACATGCAAACGTTCGTCAATTGTATTTTAAATTAAGTAATTTAACTCTATCGTGTTTGGTATCAATTTAAAGCTCTCGCGAAAATATGTAATTGTAGAGGAAGTGTCAAAGAGAGGATATTTAAACGATCATCAATTGTTTCTTTTACAAATTATTCGGATGATATTTAGTTTGGTATCAATTTAAAGCTCTCGGGAAGAAAAAATTAGTGGACATCAAGAATGAATATTAATTAGTGGAATCCACGTTACCATCTTTAAATTACACTTTTGGCGGTCAAATGTCAAAACTGTATGTTCCAATGAACTGAATACTCCGAAAATCTAGAAAAGGACTATTTATTTTCAAGAATACTTATTTTATGAAGGACTAAAATATAACTGCCATCTGTCACTTCAACAATGACAGTTCTCCCTTTGACAAAGACAGCTGTCACTTTGACAATGACAGATATCACTTTGACAATGACAGCTGCCACTTAAAAATATGCAATTAATTGATGTGGCACTCTAAATTTCACAAACAGTGATAAAACTGGTCAGGAAATTTATGGCCGAGGAAGTACTGTGTGGCCAGAGCAGATTTTTCTGTATAATGACATCGATTATTGATTCATATAAAGATATTAGGATGTTAATAATATTTAATGTATCTGATTGATCATAATTTGGTTTTTATTATGTCACCTCTTGATTTGAAGAATATATATAAATTTTTTTGTATCATATCTTTTTTGCCTCATATTCATAAAAATAGGGGCGCAATTTTATGATTCGCCACGAGCGGCCAATACCCTAGTTCCGGCTCTGTCATTCTGAACTCATCCGCAAACTCATATACAACTTCAATTTTCCTCAAGAGTTAACTGACGTTATTCTCTCGTATTTGACAAATGTTTACTTGAATAACTATAAATCACTTCCCTTTACTGCCGCGTCTGGTGTTTCCCAAGGAAGAAGTCTCGGGCCACTTCTATTTAATTTATTTATCAATGATATCACTGATTCTATTTATCACTCCCAATGTTTGCTCTATGCTGATGATATTAAAATCTATAAAATTATTAATTCTGCACATGATTGCAATCTGCTGCAAGAAGATATTGATAATCTGTCAAGTTGGTCTTCAACCTACAAACTTCCATTTAATATTAGTAAATGTAATTTAATGACATATTCTATCAAACAACACTTCGTTCATAATTATATTATGGGCGATTCTACATTGTCTAGGATTACACGGTGCAAGGACCTAGGTGTTCTTTTTGATCCAAAATGTCATTTTAATTATCATGTGAATGAAATTGTCAGGTCATCGTATAGAAGTTTGGGATTCATTATAAGAAATTGTCGCCATTTTCACAACCGCCTTACTCTTATATCTTTATACAACTGTTTCATCCGTGCAAAACTAGAATATTCTCTCAGATTTTCCCTATTGATTAATACATCTAAAGTTTTTCGATAAGCCAGGAATCTTATTTTTATAGGGCGGATTTTATTTTCTGTTCTTGGTCCTAGTCTTCGAACGAAGCCTACTTCGCTTATGTTTGTGGTTGTTTTTAGAGTATTTTTGAGAAATTGTAGAACTATATTTTCTAACTCTTTCCTGTCTTTTTCCATCTCTTTCAATCCAAATATTATCACATTTTGTTGTCGGTAGTGTTCCTCTTGCTCTGAGAACTTTTTCTCGTGTGCAGATACAATTGCTTCTTGTGCCATGAATTTTTCTTCGTTCTTCGTATTTACTTGTTTGACATCGGAACTGAGTTCATCAATACTTTTCTGTAAGTCCAAATTCAGTTTTTGGATTGCGCCTAGGATTTCCTTATTGTCTTCCATGCTGAGACTCCTTCGAATCAGGCAATCTGATTTCTCTCTTGTATTGCGGGTGTATGGTATTCCGGCGCTGAGATGATTCACCACTTGATCAACAGATGTCACTAGTTGTCTATTCAACCAAAGAAATAATTTTCCGGTATTTTATCTGAGTATTTTATGTTATATTTTGTTTGAACCACCTTTTTAGAAGGGTACGGACTTCATACTGTGGATAATATTCTATGATGAACTTCTTTACTTCATTCAGGTTTTTACCTTGTTGCGCCTATAATACTTGAGATCTCCGAGTATATTGGTAAATACAGCTGACAGTTTGCTAATTGACGCTTCCACCCCACTATCAATTCCAAATAGTAAGCTTTAAATCTAGTTTTGGAAGATTTACGGTTTTCTTATTACAGTCAAGTGAGCACGGAGTACGCAGAGTAGCGCAAATTTCATCTTTTCTGTCATTAAAGTATTAAATTCCTGCAAAAGCACCTTTTCAATCAAGAAACCAATTGTTCGTAGTACCACATTCATTTTCTGATAAAGCAATCCATATTTGTTTTATTAAATACGGCAAGTCCCTTAGACTGAGAGTGGAATGCTCTGAGCTAGTCGGATTAAAACAAAATCGTAGGGTTTCATGTAGTTTATCATTACTTAAATGAGTACAAATTTCAACTATTTTCTGTTACACAGATTAAAACTCCATGACATTCTGTAGCAGAATACTATTTTTTCATATAGAATGCCAGAATTCAAAATATCACAAACGAACGACAATCATCACATTCTGTTCTTATTGACAATGATAATATTGGAAGTTGTAATATGTTAAAATGGTTTTTCAATATATTCAAATAAAATAGAGGTAATTTTCTCTTCTGCTTCATTTTGAAGTCCCTAATCTTCTATCATTCTCAGCCTGCTCTCTACAAAATCTGCGGAAATTTTTACATTATCCTTGCTGCTCTTTTTCTTTCCGGCGATTGCTTCTAACACTTTCTGCATTGTTTGGGATGCAGCTTACAATTCTTTTGTATAATCATCGTTCTCTGAATTTTACCGTTTCTTGCGCGGAGTTGTTATTGAAATTGTTACCGATGATGAAGATGATTCCAAGATCTTTTGGGATCGGATACTGATGGTGGCAGTAAATGTATTTTCCAAATCCTTAGATAAAAATACAAATTGAAATAGTGGTCAAGAAATTTACTACTAAGCAACTTACAAGAGATGTTTCGGTGCCTGTGGGTGACAACAAATCTAAGTCTTCCAACACAAGATTATTTTCACTATCGCCGCAACACTCCACAGAAACCTTTGAAGTTTCTGAAATTTAGTCATGTGAGGCTCTTGGTTGACTGTGGTCTGATATAAATTTGATTTCTTAGAAGTACCATAGAGATGGATTGAAAATTTAAAAAACATTCTTATTTCAATCAACAAAATTATTAACTGGACAGATAATTCACTTACATCATCTTCACGCGCTCAACTGGTATTAGAACTTTTTACTTTCCTCCATTTAGCTATAAAATTGGTACGAATGCTGTTGATTCTATTTTTTATCCCCAAAATTGTTGAATTGGGCCAGATTTGTGTAATGGAAGACAATATTTCTTTCCATGTCGCTTGTCGCATATGTTAGTTTTTATATGCAGCACATTTCACCACACATGGACATGTATAATTTTCATACAAATCTATCAATGATTTGACTTCATCTCTAATCCAGAACGACATATTTTTTATTATATTATAAAATAAAAAACAAGTAAAGCTTGGAGCAAACAATCACCAAACAACTATTGATGGGTTATGAAACTGAAAACAGCTGTTTTGTTCAGATGAAAAAGATTCTTATTAGAGACAATCTGCTGGTGCGGTTATAGTGCGAACCAATATGATTGACAAAAACATTGGAGGAAATAGAACACGACATTCAATGTGTGGAATGTACATTCAAATTGAGTTTCACACGAGTTCTAGCTTACTATTTTCAATTTCTGAACCATCTCTTTCCTGTATTCTTCTGATGGTATCCCTCAGATCATGTGGTAATCTTGTATTCCACATTTTTCGTTCTTATCATCATTATCTTTTTTTCATTTCCGTATGATGATTATTCTACTCATTAATATTATTATTATCATTCCATTTATTTTGCCAACTTTGTGTTTCTACTGAAAATGTCTTTATTTGTTGATACTTTGTTATATTGTTTATTCATTTTTTTTTTTATAAAAAAAGATACCTGAAGATGACTTACAAATTCGAAATGATCATCGTAGAATAATAAAAAATCATAAATTGAAACTTAGCTCTTCCTACCATTATTAACTGAAAATATTTCAACTCTTCCCCAATGAAAAAACTATTGTGAATTTTTCTTTGCTTAATACGACTGTCCCTTCGTTCTCAGTCAATTTTTTTACTGATAACAAGTTTGTATGCAATTCTGGCATATATTGTACAATGCACTTTTCTCCTGCTATGGTTTCTACAGCTTTTCCTAACTTTTCTCCTGCTATGGTTTCTACAGCTTTTCCTAACTTTTCTTCATTGTTGGCTACAATAGCAGAGATTTTCTTGTCAACAACTTCTGTCAGAGAACCAGCCTGATTTTCATATGCCAACTTGCACCTGTCAATTATGAAATTCTGCTTTTTATTTATTCCTGAAGACGTTGGGAACGCCACTCGTTCTTCGTTCTTGTTATTTTTGAGCCAGCAGTCCTTCTATTCATGAACTCTTCTTTTGCAAATGATGCACATCTTGGGCCTTGCAGATGTGTTGAGTATCTGTCTTTCTTCTTACTACAGTACCGCGCAATATGACTGTTTTTCTTACAGTAATTGCTTTATTTCTAATACTGGCTATCTGTCCTGCATGCCACGCTTATTTCTTATATATCCTTAGAATTTCGAGCAGAACTTTCAGGTCCTAATTTTATCTGAAGTTAATCTGGCTATGAGACTGATAATAGTTTTTTTCTCTGCTGCTGTCGACTTCCAGGCGCCGCCAAAGTGTCAGAAATCTTCTGGGAGTTCAATTAATATTTCTGCGATGATTTGAGCATCTGATACGTTCTCTTATAGAATTTTCAATATATGTGCTACATTCTGTAGTTGTGCAATATTGTCCGCAACGGATAGGGATGTATCAAATTTGAAATTGTGCAGGTCAGTCTACAGGCATGATTTTTATTGTTCAGTGTTTCTATCGAATGGAAGAATATCAAACTGCAACTCCCAAATAACATAAGTTCCTGCGTCCTTTAACTTGGTAATTGGAGAAAGATTTTCAGGTCATTGGTTAAACATATGTCTCTTTTTATCAGCTTTCCGCTTTAAATTCCTAACAGTATAGCTTGCGACCGGCTTGGATGATGGATTCTTTCGCTCTTTCCACCAGGTTGGATTATCATCTACTACCATGTTGATATTAACCTAAAAACACAGAATGTGGTTAGTCCCTCATTTGAAACGTCTAGTACACCCCAAGCTGTTTAGAGTATCAACCATTTTTCAAATAGTGCGCCTATTTATTCGCCTTTTTCAGTATCTTTCGAAAGTTATTCAGGTTCTACTTCTAACAGTTACCTGATTCAAGTTTTTCAGCGACTTTTGTAGAAAAAAATTCAAAGTGCTTTGAGATTTTTGACACCCCACGTTTCACGACTTGTAGACCTAATTGGTACTGAATTTAAATACTGTAAGTATTATTCTGTGAGGTTCGCGGCACTGAAAGCTAGGTAAAATGCTTTCAATTATCTGTAATCAAACTTGGGACTACAGTTAGCGGCAGACAATTAGTGTCAGGCAATTAAGAACGAAAAATGTGGAATACAAGATTACCACATGATCTAAGGGATACTATCAGAAGAATACAGGAAAGAGATGGTCCAGAAATTAGAAATAGTAAGCTAGAGCCCGTGTGACACTCAATTTGAATGTACATTCCATACATTGAATGTCGTGTTCTATTTCCTCCAATGTTTTTGTCAATCATATTGGTTCGCGCTATAAACGCACCAGCAGATTGTCTCTTGTAAGAATCTTTTTCATCTGAACAAAACAGCTGTTTTCATTTTCATAACCCATCAATAGTTGTTTGGTGATTGTTTGCTCCAAGCTTTACTCGTTTTTCATTTTATAATATAATAAAAAATATGTCGTTCTGGATTAGAGATTAAGTCAAATCATTGATAGATTTGTATGAAAATTATACATGTCCATATGTGGTGAAATGTGCTGCATATAAAAACTAACATATGCGACAAGCGGCATGGAAAGGAATATTGTCTTCCATCACACATATCTGGCCCAATTCAACAATTTTGGGGATAAAAAATAGAATCAACAGCATTCGTACCAATTTTATAGCTAAATGGAGGAAAGTAAAAAGTTCTAATACCAGTTGAGCGCGTGAAGATGATGTAAGTGAATTATCTGTCCAGTGAATTATTTTGTTGATTGAAATAAGAATGTTTTTCAAATTTTCAATCCATCTCTGTGGTACTTCTCAAAAATTAAATTTATATCAGAACACAGTCAACCGAGAGCCTCACATGACTAAGTTTCAGGAACTTCAAAGGTGTGACGAAGCAGTCTTCGTTTGGAATCATAATCTGCAATTTTTCAAATATTAAATACCGTAGTAAGAAGTTATTATTTTGTCATCACGACAGTTCAACTCACTTAGCCTTTTTAACCGTAATTCTGTTTAATCTGTTATCTTTACAAGTTTATCCTGTCAACTTCTTCCAATCGCTCTAGTGATTCTACAACACCGAAAACCGATCAAAGTTCATTTCTGCAAAATGACAGTCCGTATTACATCCGTATTGGAATAATAATCAACTCACCGCCGTGTAGAAGTTCTCCCGTTCCGTATGAAACCCCAGTCAAGGTTTTATCTGAATTTCTACAACATTAGTTAGTTGAGGTTAAATTGCAAATTCCACATGGTGATATGGAATGCCGAATCTAGACAAAAATGACATTAAATAAGACCGTACTATAGTTTAACATGAAATATAACTTATCATTTAGCAATTATGTATAATATTTCTTTGTTTATATTGACGTGGGTTACGAGAAACCCTTTTTAGTGACCCCCGCAACGTGGGTTACAGAAAACTCCTTTCTGAGTGACCCCCGTGACGTGGGTTACAGGAAACCCCTTTCTGAGTGACCCCCGTAACGTGGGTTACCGGATTCCCCGTTTTAACCGTTATGAGATTTGATTCATCCTCGTTGTCGCCGTATATGTTTTCTTATTCATTTTGATGTAATTGTTTTTGTGTGTTCAATAAATACTGTTTGTCCTACTACACGTTTCAGTTTCATTCGTACAACAAACCCTTTCCCATCCCGCTAGCTATCCGGCACAAACATCGCCAAAGAGCTGCACCGTAATGGCGCCCGAGCATCACCGACCGACAGCAGCTCCAGCGGGACGCACCACCACCGCGAAAGTAGCGTCACAAAAATGGCGCCCGAACAGGGACTTTGTTCAGCAGGGACTTTGAAGAGCAGGGACTTTGCTTAGCAAGGACTATGTTCAGAAGGAGATGATACCGGCTCAAGTCTCAGAATACGAAGAGTCAGGGAAGACGTCGACCAAGAAGACGTTATACCAATAGCCGCCGTCATCGACGCTCCGCGGAGGAGATGCCTATCATTAGGCAGAAACGGCTATTCAGAGCAGAAAGTCACGCATCCAGAGACGGCCACTCGACGCTACAGAAGCTTGGCTTCAGGACAAACTTTGATCATATTCATCCATTTTTGTTCACAGAGTATCGTCCATATTCGCCGTCTAGGGGACACCGTTATTAAAGAGGACGAGCCGCGGAACTGAAGTGTGCATCCACAATTGATTCGCACTACCGCAACCCTCCTGGTGAACGCAGATACTGCTGAAGTTCACCCCTTACCGCCGACCGATCCGCCGTTTTGAATGCACAGATACCGCTGTGGTTCAACAAGTACCGCCGACCGTTCCGCCGTTGTGAACGCAGATACTGCTGAAGTTCACCTCGCACCGCTGACCGATCCGCCGCCGCCGTTTAGAATGCACAGATACCGCTGTGGTTCTACAAGTACCGCCGACCGTTGTGAACGCAAATACTGCTGAAGTTCACCCCGTACCGCCGACCGATCCGTGGTTTGGAACACACAGATACCGCTGTGGTTCGATTTACAACCACACCAGCAGATGCCGCTGTGCGCTATGTGTACACCCCTGCTTCAACCATTTTTTATTTCCGCGAAGTAAGGAGGGGATGTGACGAAGCAGTCTTCGTTTGGAATCATAATCTGCAATTTTTCAAATATTAAATACCGTAGTAAGAAGTTGTTATTTTGTCATCACGACAGTTCAACTCACTTAGCCTTTTTAACCGTAATTCTGTTTAATCTGTTATCTTTACAAGTTTATCCTGTCAACTTCTTCCAGTCGCTCTAGTGATTCTACAACACCGAAAACCGATCAAAGTTCATTTCTGCAAAATAACAGTCCGTATTACATCCGTATTGGAATAATAATCAACTCACCGCCGTGTAGAAGTTCTCCCGTTCCGTATGAAACCCCAGTCAAGGTTTTATCTGAATTTCTACAACATTAGTTAGTTGAGGTTAAATTGCAAATTCCACATGGTGATATGGAATGCCGAATCTAGACAAAAATGACATTAGATAAGACCGTACTATAGTTTAACATGAAATGTAACTTATCATTTAGCAATTATGTATAATATTTCTTTGTTTATATTGAAAAGTTTTGTTCTGCCTGTCAAAGCTACGTTTGTTTATCTTTTGTATTTGTTGTTAGTTTAAATGTTTCAATAAAGAATCATGATATCAGTCGCCATCTAGCGAGTAGTTAGAGAACTTTGATTTATGTTTGAATATAAATAAAATATATTTAAGGGAAGAAATGTTATGGAAATTATTTGTAAACGATTTATTACTGTACCAAATATGTATTTTATTTAACGGATGATTTTTACATGGACAAGGTTAAGTACAATCTAAAAGTACTTAAGTGAACCTGTTGAGTAAGGATTCATTAAATTCAGGGTATAAATACAGCCCAAAATCAGACAGTAAAGCACTCTATTCTGAGACTTGAGCCCAGTGTATTATCCAGCGAAGTTAGACGTACAACCGAAGTCCGAACCGTACCGTAAGTGAACACCGTCCGTTTGAGTGACTCCCGTGACGTGAGTTACCAGAAACCTTCCGTTCAAGTGACCCCCGTGACGTGGGTTACGAGAAACCCTTTTTAGTGACCCCCGCAACGTAGGTTACAGAAAACTCCTTTCTGAGTGACCCCCGTGACGTGGGTTACAGGAAACCCCTTTCTGAGTGACCCCCGTAACGTGGGTTACCGGAATCCCCGTTTTAACCGTTATGAGATTTGATTCATCCTCGTTGTCGCCGTATATGTTTGCTTATTCATTTTGATTTAATTGTTTTTGTGTGTTCAATAAATACTGTTTGTCCTACTACACGTTTCAGTTTCATTCGTACAACAAACCCTTTCCCATCCCGCTAGCTATCCGGCACAAACATCGCCAAAGAGCTGCACCGTAATGGCGCCCGAGCATCACCGACCGACAGCAGCTCCAGCGAGACGCACCATCGCAATGTAGCGTCACAAAGGTTTCTGTGGAGTGTTGCGGCGATAGTGAAAGTAATCTTGTGTTGGAAGACTTAGATTTGTTGTCACCCACAGGCACCGGAACATCTCTTGTAAGTTGCTTAGTAGTAAATTTCTTGACCACTATTTCAAATTGTATTTTTATCTCAGGATTTGGAAAATACATTTACTGCCACCATCAGTATCCGATCCCAAAAGATCTTGGAATCATCTTCATCATCGGTAACAATTTCAATAACAACTCCGCGCAAGAAACGGTAAAATTCAGAGAACGATGATTATACAAAAGAATTGTAAGCTGCATCCCAAACAATGCAGAAAGTGTTAGAAGCAATCGCCGGAAAGAAAAAGAGCAGCAAGGATAATGTAAAAATTCCCGCAGATTTTGTAGAGAGCAGGCTGAGAATGATAGAAGATTATGGACTTCAAAATGAAGCAGAAGAGTAAATTACCTCTATTTTATTTGAATATATTGAAAAACCATTTTAACATAATACAACTTCCAATATTATCATTGTCAATAAGAACAGAATGTGATGATTGTCGTTCGTTTGTAATATTTTGTATTCTGGCATTCTATATGAAAAAATAGTATTCTGCTACAGAATGTCATGGAGTTTTAATTTGTGTAACAGAAAATAGTTGAAATTTGTACTCATTTAAGTAATGATAAACTACATGAAACCTTACGATTATGTTTTAATCCCACTAACTCAGAGCATTCTACTCTCAGTCTAAGGGATTTGCCGTATTTAATAGAACAAATATGGATTGCTTTATCAGAAAATGAATGTGGTACTACGAACAATTGGTTTCTTAATTGCAAAAGTTCTATTGCAGGAATTTAATACTTTAATGACAGAAAAGATGAAATTTGCGCTACTCTACTACTGTAATAAGAAAACCGTAAATCTTCCAAAACTAGATTTAAAGTTTACTATTTGGAATTGATAGTGAGGTGAAAGGGTCAATTAGCAAACTGTCAGCTGTATTTACCAATATACTCGGAGATCTCAAGTATTATAGGCACAACAAGGTATCAAAACCTTAATAAAGTAAAGAAGTTCATCATAGAATATTATCCACAGTATGAAGTCCGTACCCTTCTAAAAAGGTGGTTCAAACAAAATATAACATAAAATACTCAGATAAAATACCGGAAAATTATTTCTTTGGTTGAATAGACAACTAGTGACATCTGTTGATCAAGTGGTGAATCATCTCAGCGCCGGAATACCATACACCCGCAATACAAGAGAGAAATCAGATTGCCTGATTCGAAGGAGTCTCAGCATGGAAGACAATAAGGAAATCCTAGGCGCAATCCAAAAACTGAATTTGGACTTACAGAAAAGTATTGATGAACTCAGTTCCGATGTCAAACAGGTAAATACGAAGAACGAAGAAAAATTCATGGCACAAGAAGCAATTGTATCTGCACACGAGAGAAAGTTCTCAGAGCATGAGGAACACTACCGACAACAAAATGTGATAATATTTGGATTGAAAGAGATGGAAAAAGACAGGAAAGAGTTAGAAAATATAGTTCTACAATTTCTCAACAATACTCTAAAAACAACCACAAACATAAACGAAGTAGACTTCATTCGAAGACTAGGACCAAGAACAGAAAATAAAATCCGCCCAATAAAAATAAGATTCCTGGCTTATCGAAAAACCTTAGATGTATTAATCAATAGGAAAAATCTGAAAGGAGCTCGCATACAGCTCTCAGAGGATTTTCCTGAAAAAATTCTAGGCGAGAGGAAATAATTAGTCCCTGCTATAAAAAACTATAGAGAACAAGGATACCACGCAGTTATCAAATACAATAAGCTATATGTTAATGGCGAAGACGTCAATAGAGTCGAACCACAGAGTCAAGCTTTAGCAAAGAAGAAACGACAACTCTCAGAGGAAGAAGCACCAAAAACTCCTAGTTTCAACCCAAAGCAACCCAAAGAAAGAAGAACCTCCGAGACTAGAAGAAACAGTTTCTCAAGTAATTCAAAACACGGTAAAAGCGGAAATACAGGCGAAAACATCCTACAATACTTCTAGCAGGAGAAACTAAATCAAAATAATATCGTTAAGGTTCAAGAATCAAGTAATATATCTGATAAGAACGAACCAAATGCACAATAGCCATTACAGAAAACATCTTCACCTCAACAGACGATAGCAGCAACTGACAAGGCAAATAAATATATACATAGAAACAACAATCTGAGCAGACAAACAACATGAAATATACTCTCCCAACATGGCCGGTCACAACAGGAGAATGAGACCACATACCCCCAATACAAACAAGAATCCAATATCTACTTATGTATCCTAAATACTAGAACATTAAGAGACAATGACAGATTAGAAAAACTAGAACATGCACTCAATCTGATAAACTGGGACATCTTAGGCCTATCAGAAATAAGAAGAAATTATGAATCCATCACCGATACAAGATCAGGTATACTCTTACTCCGTGGTAAGGCGAATAATGAAGAATTTGAAATAGGATTCTGTATCAAGAGCAAGTGGAAAAAGTCAGTAATTCAGTAGAATATAGGACACACAGGCCGAAGTTCTAGAACCAGTTTTTTAGAGAAAGTCTAAAACTCAAATTTGGCTAAACATTTATTCGAAAATAGCCACTCCTGTGATATATCTAATCTAAAAATTTAACATTTGGAAAATAAAAATAGAAAATTGAATCTATTGGAATTTTACGAAATTAAAAAATGTCTGAATAATAATGGAAACTTATTGAATGAAATAACTGATTACTATAACACACCACTTTTAGATCTAAATTGAATTATCATCATTATCATCCTTTCATTCCCGTATGATGATAATTCTACTCAATAATATTATTATTATCATTCCATTTATTCTGCCAACTTTGTGTTTCTACTCAAAATGTTTTCATTTGCTGATATTTTGTTATATTGTTTATTTATATCTTTTTTTATGAAAAAAGATACCTGAAGATGACTTCAAAAGTCGAAATGACCATCGTAGAATAATAAAAAATCATAAATTGAAACTTAACTCTTCCTACCATCATTGACAAATTCACAATATCATGAAATAGAAAAGATGTCTTGTCAGGCAAGAAAAATTAAGTTGGTTTTTATGAGATTGATGTGAAGGCTTTCAGGCAACCAGTACTGTTGAGAGCAACGCAAGCTGAATGGCATAAGAAGATAAGTCACATATGTTGCAGAAGATGAAAAAGATCGTTGATGGAGTGATATTCAACGATGATAGTGAAACTTTCTGTGAGGTCTGTGGAAAGGTGAAGCATGCAAGATGTCTATCCAGAAGTCACTTTCCAGAAGCTCAACGCTAACTAGAGATTATCCATACAAATGTTTGTTGACCGTGTGCCGAATTATGTCCCCAGAACTCCGTCACAGTTGCACATCCCAGAGCCGTCTGCTACCGCCAAATATTTAGAGCTCAGTCTTCTGAGCAGCCGTTCCAAAGTACGCTTCTAGTTCCGATACCAAGTATCATCTTCAGAGTGTTCACCGTCCAAGTGGAGTTTTTGTGCTAAGTCCGTTAGCTCAACTGTCAGATACAATCTGTGAGTGAGCTTAGATTTGTTTGCTTTCGTTGTTTTGAACTTAGATTACTTTAGCTATTTTTGAAGTCGAAATATTTTTGCATAATTTAACGTAGAATCCCCGCTGGCGAAGTCTTTGTTGACTTCACAGTGTTTGAATAATTCAACGTAGCGTCACTGCTGGCAAAGTCCTTGTTGACTTCGCAGTGTTTGAATAATTTAACGTAGAGTCACCACTGGCGAAGTCTGTTGATTCCACAGTGTTGGATTAGCTTAACGTAGCGTCGCCGCTGACAAAATCTTCGAGATTTCAAAGCGTTAGATTGTTTTAACGTAGAGTCACCGTTGACGGGGTCATCTTTGGTTTCACAGCGTTGAGCAAGTTAACGAAGAGTCACTATTTGAGAACCAGTTTGGTTTCACAAGCGTCGAAGATAAGTTAATCCTTCGTATGGGAAATCGCTTCACGATTTGTTTGTTCTAAAGTTTCTCGTCATCTGCGACCGCCTGAGTCCGTACTGCGGCCGCTAGTGTCGAGTGTCATGTACAGTCGTTCCGTCCCCGTCAGCTAAGTTACCTTCGTGCAAGTTCCTGCAAAATATATGTTCTATGTTCATCGTCATCATGTTTATGTGTAAATAAATCTCATTGTGATACCTACCTCCTGATGATTATTATTATAACCCTAACCCTTCCCTTCTGAGCTACCCAGCCGTCTGCCTCAGAAACTGCATCATCGACCGCATTGGCGCCCGAGCACACCGTCAGCAGTTTTGACCGCGACGCTAAAAGTAACAGCCCCGCCATCTGCGAGGCACATCGTTACAACCCATAGACACTCCCATACACGACGAAAATGGTTATTTTGTGACGTTTATTGACGGTTATACGCAATACACAGAAGTTTACTTGATGGAAAGTGAGGCAGAAGTTACCGAAATCTTGAAACAATATGTAAATAGGGTTAGAATGAAAAACAAATGAAAATGTCAGCCATCAAGTGTGATGGCGGGACTGAGTATGAGCCTGTGATAGGCTGGTTAAAAGAAAAAGATATTAAGATGAATGTAACTTATCTATACAGTCCCCAAAAAAATTTCAAGGCGGAGCGAATGAATCGCACGTTATGAGAGAAAATGAGGGCACTTTCATTTGATTCAAAGCTGACCAAGAGATTCCGTGGCGAAGTGCTTCTCACCGAGTGCTGCTCACAAACAGAAGCCCGACTAGTGTTCAAAAGTGACAGCAAAGGAATCATGGTCCAATAAGAGATCAAACCTGTCAAAGATTGAAATACTCGGATGCAATGCATTCGTAAAGAAACTGAGAAGCTAGATGAAAAATCAACTAAGATGAAGTTGGTAGGGTATGCCAATCTTGGGTATCGTCTATCGGACGAAAAAAAAGAAAACGAAAATTATCACTTCTCTGTGTTGAATTCTAATGCACCAGATAATGATTCTGACACAGGTGACGATATTTCCAATCAAGGTACATCCTCAGGCTATGGAATAAGGCAGACTCGTCGTAGATCGCGATGTCTTGATGACTACAAGCTAGATATTCCGGGGGTAGCTATACTGTCATACGCCGAGGCGCTGAATAGACCACAGAAGGAAAAATGACAGAAAGCCATATATGAAGAGAAAAAGTAACTGAAGAAAAATGAAACTTGGAAGTATGTGTAGAAAGAAGAAGTCAATCGTCATGAAGTTCTTAAGAGTAAATGGATCTTAATGAAAAAAGAAGACATAGAATACAAGTCAAGGCTTGTTGTGAGAGGCTTTAAGCAATGAAATGTAACTGACACATACAGCCTAGTGGGGAATATAAGTAGCCTGAGTGTTGTTAGCCTTAACTGCGACAAAAGATTTCAAAATGAAATATTTGACGTGAAGACAGCTTTTTTTAATAGGGAACTAATGGAAGATGTGCACACGTTCATCCCAGAAAGTTTTATTCAGAAAAAAAGAATAATAGATATATTATAAAATAGCCTTCACGGTTTAAGGCAATCTCCATTACTGTGGAATCAGACGTAAACAAAGACGTCTGAGCGAAATTGGGTTGAAATCACTGGAAAAAGATCTATGCATATATGTTGATGGAACAAAGTCTGTATATGTAGCAATCTACGTTGAGGATGGCATAATCGTGGCTAAAGACATGCACGAGGTCGATGCAGAAATCATCATGCTGCGAGCTTTGTTTGAAATTACAGTTGATCCAGACGCGAAATCGTTCATTGGAATGAGTATTAAATATGAAAAAGATGGCATTCGTTTAACTCAAGAATACTACTGCAAAGATGTGATTAAGAAATACGGCATGGAAAATGCCAAGATCTCAGAGGTTTCAATGATGTCTAAATCTGAAACCGACCGAGAAACAAATTTTCGATTTCGCGAAGCAGTGGACAGTGTTGTATACCTTGGCACAAAGACATGTCCTGATATTAGCTATGATGTTGGAAGAGAAGCTCAGTCTGTGGAGTCGCCATGCGATGCAGACGTGAAGAATGTTAAACGAAATATAAAATATTGTGACGCTACTTTTGATGCGTCTCGCTGGAGCTGCTTTCGGTCAGTAGTGCTCGGGCGCCAATACGGTGCAGCTCTTTGGCGATGTTTTTGCCGGGTAGCTAGCGGGATTGCAAAGGGTTTGTTGACAAATGAAACCGAAACGTGTAGTTAGGACAAACAATATTCATTGAATACACAAAACAAATGAACCAAAACGGATAAGAAAAGATACGGCGACAACGAGGATGAATCAAATCACAATACGGTCAAAAACGGGATTCCAGTAACCCACGCTACGGGGGCCACTCAAAAGGGGTTTCTGGTAACCCACGTTACGGGGGCCACTCGAAAGGGGTTCCTGGTAACCCACGTTACGGGGGTCACTCACAAAGGAGTTTCCTGTAACCCAAGTCACGGGGGTCACTCAGAAAAGAGTTTCTTGTAACCCACGTTACGGGGATCACTCAAACGGAAGGTTTCTGGTAATCCACGTTACGGGAGCCACTCAGACGGACGGAGTTCACTCACGGTACGATTCGGACGTCGGTTGAACTTATAACTTCGCTGGATAATACACTGGGCTCAAGTCTCAGAATAGAGTGTTTACTGTTTGATTCTGGGCTGTATTTATATCCCGATCTTAATGAATTCTTACTGAGCAGGTTCACTTAGGTACTTTTAGATTTGGCTTAACCTTGTCCGTGTAAAAATCATCCGTTGAATAATATACATATTTTGTACAGTAATAAACCATTTACAAATCGTATTCATAACATTTCTTCCCTTAAGTACATTTTATTTAGATTCAAACATAAATCAAAGTTTCCTTATTACTCGCTAGATAGCGACTGATATTATGGCTCTTTATTGAAACATTTAAACTAACAACAAGCGCAGGTAAACAAAAGGATAAACAAACGTAGCTTTGACAGGCAGAACAAAAACTTCTCAAGATGAACAATGAACTATTATACATAAATTGCTGAACGGTAAGTAACATTTCATGTTAAACTCTAGTACGGTTTTATCTTATGTCATTTTTATCTAAATTCGGTATTCCATATCACCATGTGAGATTTGCAATTTAACCTCAACTGACTAATGTTGTAGAAATTCAAATAAAACCTTAACTGAGGTTTCATACCGAACGGAGAATTTCTACACGGCGGTGAGTTGATTATTATTCTAATACGGATGTGATACGGACTTTTATTTTGCAGAAATGAACTTGGTTCGTTTTCGATGCTGTGAATTTATTAGCAACTTGAGGAAGTTAACAGGATGAACTTGTAGAGATGAAACAGAATTACGGTCAAAAAGGCTGAGTGAATTGAACTGTCGTGATGACAAAATAATGACTTCTTAGTACGGTATTTGATATTTGAAAAATTGCAGATTCTGATTCAAAACGAGGACTGCTTCGTCACAATATTAAAGAGACACTTTAGATCGTGGCCTATTCTACAAGAGACATGGGGACCTGACAGAATTGAGCATATACAGCAACAGCGACTTTGCTGGAGATGTCAAAACTTGGTGAAATACAACTGGATATGTATGCTTCTTAAGCGGAGGTCCAGTATGTTGATGTTTAAAGAGGCAATCGATGGAAGCCCTGTCTTCCGTTGGTGCGAAATTTATCGTTGCCGCCAGAAGCGTGAAAGAGGTGCTGTACCGTGAGACACTTATTACTGGAATGTGTGACACCAAATTGCAAGTAACTTTGGATATAGACAACCAAAGTACTACAAATATTCATGACTTCAAGCCAACAAAAACATGGACCCACTCATCTAGATAATTAACACATATGTTTAAAAAGTATAAAGAAAGTGTCGGCACATTGAAAATGAAGAATTTCAAGAGAATGTAGGAGGCTATGTGTATTGGAATAAACTCCATAATAGAATATTTCATTGTGACTCCAGCACATTGCGAAAACTGGTGGCTCGTTATAGAACGTAATTGGGAGAAAATAATCTAGACAACAAATCAAAGACAGGAAGGGGATGAAGAGACTCCAAATATGCAAAGGGGATGAATGATATTTTTCAAAAGAAGAAAAATATAAATCCGGAAATTTTATTGTCCTCAGTTTTAGTGATCGAGAATAGGATTGACGCAGAACAAGAAGAGTTGAGAGAAAACAAAAATTCAGTAAATGGTGAAAATAAAAACATAGGAAGTAGTTGGTGAAAAATCAATCATAAACAATGAGACCCTCCATAGAGAAAAATAGGAATGATATTCTTGAGATGATAAGAAAGAATCAGCAAAAGGACCACGCTGATCATATTTGAATAACAGAAGCTTAATTTAATAACCATTATGAGCTTGAAGTATGAAATTTAGAAGTAAAAAGCGAGAAAATGATTTATTAGAGAAGAAAAATAGGTTGTTGAGTCAGTATTCAGAATAACTTGATGTGATTCAAAATATAGACCATTTTCTGTAGAAAGTGAAATAATTTTGTTCTCCAAATGAGATCTTCATTTCTATACATAATGTATTTTTTTATTATTAAAATACGCTATAGCTATATAATATTGCCTTTCATTACCCTGCTTCTACGTCATCATAAGTCTCATCAACTACGTATGCAGCCTGTGCGTTATCAATTACATTCCTCTCGTTTTCTTGTACGAAGGGTTCATCATCTAGGAGAGCTATATTGGATAAAAACACAGCATGCTCCGATGAAGTAAACTATATCTTCTACCTTTCTTATTTTTTCATGATACAGTTACCTGAACTTTTGCTCTAGAACTCCAAAGCAATGTTTAGTCCAATACCTTGTTGTGGCTAACCTCAAATTGAAGTTTCTCTGTTTTCTTGCCAAATGAAAAGATTAAAGATGTCAATGAATTGGTCGGGCAAGGATACCCGCTATCAACTGTAACAAAGCATGATAATTATGTTTAAAGGCTCAAGACTTCAAATTTTCACGTCACTGACGGAGTTCAAATACATTCATCATTTGCTCACTCTGTAGAAACTGATTTGCCAAGCATTCTACCATAATCAAAGTCTCCACTTGAAATTCTAAATTCAAATGTCATGTCCGAGAAACATTTATAAGAATTTGAGGAAAGGTGTAGATCCTAGGATGAAAATTACTCACATAATTTATGTGGAGGCTACAGAATCAATCAAAAGGTGAAATTTTCGAAGAATTTAAGAGGTTCTTTCTTGATATCAGATGCTTCGGATGCAAAAATTGTCATCCATCAGCAGCTGTAGAGAAATTTTTACATGTTAAGAATATTTACAGATAAGATCATTCATGTCGCATTCAGAAAACACTATCCTCGAATGGTTACCCTGAAAAATGCATCTTGATCAGAATTTTCCGAGGACTACGAAAACTGAGTAATCCTGCGGTTATAATCAAAGAAAATTACGTTTCTGATAAAAGAGCCGTTTTTCTCGTCATACCTTTTGAACACACCATCAGTAAAGAGATACTTAGATATATTAAGGGTTATAACATTGAATTAGCTCACAATAATTTAAAAATCACGCAACAACAGTTCATTAAACTCAAAACAAAGTTTCAAGAACAGACAGGAGAGATGTAATTTAGAAAGTCATCTGTCATGTATGCAAAAAGTTATATGTTGGTGGAGCCACGCAGCCGCTGAGAATGAGGCTTGGTGAACAAAAATTTTTTTGCGAATAAACTAATTCCAACCACAGCGCCCAAACAATACATCATGTTGAGGATGGTCATCAATTTGACCTCTCAAGATTTTGAATACCGTCAAAAACAAGGACATATTATTACAGGAAAATTTATCCAACAATAAAAGCCAAAAATAAAGTGTCAACTTCCAAACTGACCACAGAAACAACCTAAGTCTCAAAATTACCTTCATTAAATACTGCTAGTTATTTGTTAATCTTATTGCCCACTTTCCGGTCTTTCGTTTGATGCGTTTTCGGTATCTCAGTTCTTTGCCAATCTTAGATGCTGGCGGTTCATTGATGTGTCTCTCTGAGTTTTTTCAATCGTCAAAATGTGCTTGACACATTTTTCAAGATTTTTCCATATAATTTAACAATTCAATAAAATATACATCTGATCCAATCGATATGGATAGGTATTATATTGTATTGTGTGAATATATTCAATATGTGATAATTTCTCTACAGCTGAAGATAGATGACAATGAAGGAAAAAACTTTTCAGAACTCATTTTTAAATAAATATGTTTTATTGGGTTTAAGTTCTGTAATTTATTAGAAACACAACGTTTCAACAGCAAAGTGCTGCCTTTTTCAAGTGAAAAGAAATATCAATATTTCTTTTCACTTGAAAAAGGCAGCACTTTGCTGTTGAAACGTTGTGCTTCCAATAAATTACAGAACTTAAACCCAATAAAACATATTTATAGATGACAATATTTGCAGCCGGAACGTTCAATGTCAACGTCTACTATAGTAAAAAGACCTTTTAGATTTTTTTGTATATTATACCTTTTGATTGATCCCAAGGACCACACATCAATTATATAGATAATTCATCAGAATCCTTCAGAAAAAATCTGCTCAAATATGTCAGATGTAGTAACACGATGTTGTTTATCTTTATTCGAAGAACATTATATGCGCAAGCAATCTTTGAGTAGAAGAACCCTCAAGAAGTTAACAGATACAGGGGCTAGCTGTAATTTAGCAAGGATAAAGCAGCATCACGATAGAAGTCAATAATGTACAATATCAAGAGAAAAATTGCGAGAACTAATACATAAGCAGCATCCGTTATTATGTTTGACGCAAATTGTTCTCCGATCAAAACATTTGCCGCAGCAATGAGTTATGAATTATCAAATTGTACTTCTACATCTTAATCATCATCTACATTTAGAATAATAAGCAATGTCAGTAGTTATGTACCACTAAGTAATGAACCGAATGACTTTTTCAGCGATGCTGATTTGAATGGATCGCCTATAATTTTGGCAATTTATTTTATACACTAAGAACCCATGTTCTACTTACCAAGGTGCATACCAAAAAAAAATAATTGAACATTTCCCGATATTCCCAGGTTTTCCAGATCATTCTTAATAAAATTCCAGACAGCAAGATTCGAAAAGTTTGATAGATATTGAAATATTCAATAAACTAGACATCCACCACAAAGAATTTGCATTCTAATCTGAAAGATAGGGAAGACACTTTTTAGCAGCCAGATGTCATTTACGGTATTAAATATGTTCCTTATCAAAACACTTACAATGGTGAAACATCAAAACCTTTAAAAAAAAACTTCATCAACATGAGTATAGAATTAAATGTCATAATGTTTACCATAGTGCACTTTCTAAACACTTCTTAGAAACTGGTCATCGTTTTGATTTTAAAAACTCGGAAATTATTGATAAAATTAGTAAAAAGCAACACAGAGTACTATAGAAAACTCTTTATATAAATTTATTTGACAGTCACAGTTTGAACACACAAACAGATTACAGAGATAACATGAAATTCGCTCGTCAATTTTTGGGGAACTTCAGTGCACCAATTTAATTTGTTTTAATTACGTGCCCAGAGATTTTTTGTCCGCAATTAACATTTTTTGGTTAGTCTCTTATCATTCCTCACTAATGGAGGTTGGTTCATCTATTCTTAGTATTGTATATGCCAAACTGGGAATTCAAAATTGTAATAGTAGTAGTATTTTCGAGAATACTCACCTTTGTACCATTCGCTGTATTATTGGTAGGTTTTTTTGTATTCCTTAATTCATTGAATTTAATGTTAACCATGAGAGTTTTCTCTCTTCTTATCAACTGATGATGAGTCTTTGAGACTCGAAACATTCGTTCGAAATACAAAAATATAATATGAACAACATTTATTGGACTCCTGAGGACCTTACCCTAACTACTCCTAATAGATTAAGAGATAAATTTGACTTTTGTCATATTTGAGCAGCTCATATATTTAGATCAACTATTCCCAAATCATCGAATCATTTCAAAAAAATTATTTATGTTCCATCAAAAGTTGAAGTGAAGAAACGCTTACCTCTGCCATTTAGAATCAACTTATCGAAAGTTATTACCATTGTTGATTGTTTTAAAATACAAATGGAAGTAATCTTTAACTTAGCTAGATTATAAAAAGTGTAATACATTGAAATTTCTCGTGGAACGAGCATTTCGACGTTTAGGTGTTTTCATTTTCAGTTCCACAATCAACCCTCCACCGTTCTATACTGCCAAATATAGACGCTATGAAAATAATCGTTGGTGAGCTAATTGCAGTGCTCATTGATATAAACTTGATTGAAATCTTACATTAAAAATGACAATTAAAATATTATTTTTGCTCATTTGTACATTGCACGAATATATTATTGATAAATAGAATATTAAGTGGCAATGACGACAGTCATTTTTGTCCAGGATAAATTTGGCTGCACTTGGACGAGACGAAGGCAAAGCAAGAACGAAGTATGAGGTGAAGGAGAGGGTGAAGCACGAGGGAAGATGAGGACAAAGCCCAAGGCGTATCCCCGAGCAGCCAAGTTTGTCCATGACAATAATGACAGTCGTTCAGTGTCCGTGTTGCATACAATACTTTTTGTAAGAAGTGCCCCGCATTATCCCCATAACTGAGCTTTTCAAATAGTTGTAGATGTATTGGAACTATCTCATCAGTTTCACAAATAAATTTTTGCAATTGCGATCACATCACAGTAAACTAATCTAATGAAACATAACTTACATGATTTATTTTATTGATTGATATTTTTCACATTTTCTGTGCTATCCTGTTCACAATCAATGCCTACACTATAACGAGCATCTCCTGTAATACAAATTTCTTCCAAATACTAATTTGATATATGCAAATGAAATTAAAAAATTCAACGACATCCATGATCAACAATTTATTTCCATTTTTACTCAGCGGATATTGATATCCATTAATTCCTTGCTAACTGAGAATTATTGAAAACTGTTACAATGGTTAGGAATTGAGAACTTTCGGAGCAAAATTCAGCTGAGTAATAAAATACTTCCTGTGCACGTGGTACAAAAAAAAATTAAGATTTCAAATAGCGATAAAAATAATGTTGATGAGTCTTTTATTTATTTTTGTATATGCATCACAAATGATCTCTGTCTCACTTCACAGTGTGATGCTTCGTGTAGTATCGGAGCTCTTATTCTTCCGTATCGGAGATCAGACCATAACGGTGAATTACTTTGGTTTCTATTGAGATGTTTAGCTCTGTGATATAACAAGTCGGTCACTATAGTACCAGAGTATTGAGCAAAGTTATGAGCGTTGGATGCATCTGATACTTTCGAAGAATGAATAAGGTCAAGTTCTCCCAGGATCACTGTTCTATGACTTAGGTACATCTTGCATTGGACCTTTCAAATAGTCCGTCATGATTAGTCAGTTTCACGCTGATAGTATATCTATATTGCATAAGTCTAGATCATATTATGGAGAGGCGAAAAAAAGCATCACAATTTTCAAGAATTCACAGAGGTAGAATATCCGGATTCAAAATAGAGCAGATTTTGAATCTCAGACTATACTAGAAATTATTGAATTCAATATAGGAAGGATCGACAGTGCAATAAACAAGATTTTCAATAACCCAGCTAGAATCTAGAATTGCCAATTCAAGTGGAGAGGTTACAGTATAGTTCTGCAATCTACCTATATAACGATATCCAATGCATTTCCGACTAGTGAGAATCCAGCCTATGAATGAGACTGTTCCGGGTCAGAAGATGAAACTTCAACATTTCTAATACATATAATTACTTCGATTTTAGTTGAAATCTTCTAGGTCAATCAACTGAAAGACTATGAATGATATTTACATTACGTTGAATGGTGTATTACTGAATTGGTCTGTATTTGCATTGAGAGAAACAATCATTTCATTGAATATTTTTGAAGAAATTTTGGAATTTAATTTCCAAAAAATCGAATACATTCACAAATATTTTTTGAGAAATCATCAAGCAAGAATCAATTCTTCAAGTTATAAGACATTATTTGATTCAATACTAGTCTTGATATTTCTAAATTCTTGTTCAGGTGAACCGTGCCGGAGCCAGGCCGTGTCACGAACAAGGCACGATCAAAGATCTATAGTATACTTTTGTAGAGAATGAGAGTGGATCAGCCTACAATTCTCTCCAAACCGAAAAATCCACATCGATAAAAATGTAAAAATGAGTATATTTTTGAAGTCATAGTGAATTATTTGAGTTTCATTCATTTTCCGCTAGATGATGACACTTGAATGATAGTTCATGATAGTTCATCACAGAATTTTTATATAATAGACAATTTTGAGAATTTTGGGAATTCATATAAGACGAATAAATGATCTAAAACAAACATATTTATTACAAAAATAATATTTTTAGAACAATATTCAATTGAATAAATCAATTCAACCAAAGCTCGAATTCAAAACGGTGCCGAGTGCACGCCATTTATGCGTGACGTCACTAGTCAGATTGCACAGCTGACAATACACGTGACAACATGAAGAGCCAGCGTGAAAATCTACATTTCGCTGAAAATTCACGGCTCATATATTTTTCTTGTGTCGGGATGCTGTAACTGTGCATTAAGCTACCCCGGAAAAATATTTATAACAATGCCAAAAGGCGAAAATCGAGTTGAATGGTTGACTTAATAACCAGGCAGCCTGTCTTAGCAGTCCAAATTGTGTTGATGCGAAAATCCCTTGTATATAAGTACATTTGATGTATTGATAAAGACTTTAGACAAAATGAAACTATAATTTTTAAGGTATTGTTTTAGTATTATATATATTGCGTAATATAACTTATACTTCTATTTGAACTTGGATGAATGTGCATACTTCAATCGAAATTATAGAATTACTGCATGTCACCTCGAGCCCATATTTCGAGTATTTGCACAGTGATTTTCCATGTTTTTTATACGTTAGCTATATTTGTTTATAAAGTAAAAGTCTAGTTACAGTATTTGAAAAAAATCAATTCAGTACCAATGCATTTATTGGCATTTATTGTACTTGTGAAGCTTCACACATCTCATCTCTGCCGCGTTCAAAACTAGGATGATTCTAAAATTTCTGTCACCATGTTAATCGAGACTTGTTGTAGTTGTAGTTGTTCCGGCTTATTTTTGCACAATTTTTGCAAAAATTCGGCTATCCCGCGGAATGCACTGACAAGTTATGCCAACTGCCAGCTCAACTTTGCTACTGTGAAAAGTAATAAAAATTCTGAAATATCCTATTAAGAATGTTTTACGTCAAAATTTAATCACAAAATTGAGAAATGAAGGTATACTTCGTTATAATAATGACAATAGTAGGAGTGATCTGATTGTAACCCTTCGTCCTAACGCAAAGAAAAAAAACATAACATGAAAGATCTCTCGCCATGTCCTGAGTGCTCGGCTTATTATATGTCAAAAAATTTATATAAGCATTACAAAAAATGTTTCATGGATGACATGGTTGTTCAACATGGTGAACGTGTCAAAGCATTATCAGAGGGCTATCGTTTGGATATGACTTTGAAAGGACTGGGCTTACATCCAGGAGTATCTAGTCTCTTGAAAGATTCGAGAAATGATGAGATTTCAGAAGTAATAAGAAAAGATTGTCTTTTCCTACACATCACTTCATTTTATTGCAATAAATATCTTGTTGAGAAACACTTGAACTATTATTAACGCCAGAAATTGCGACAGCTTGCGCGATTGTTCATCACAATTAAATCAGATAATCCTGAAATAATTGAGTTGCAAGATTGCTTCAATTCAAACAATTTTCGGAAGGTTATTTCGGGTGTACAGAAGTTGTGTGAATCAAATACAATTCCCGGGCAGTATCAAAAACCAGCTCTAGCGAACTACTTAGGTATCTATCTAAAAGAAGCGTGCAATATTCTACATTCTCTCTGCATCATACAACAAGATAGTATCAAAAAACAGATGGTAACAGATTTCAGAAGTTTGATAATTTTCGAATACGGAGCATTCATAGCTAGAGCGACACGGAAAAATATTGAAGTATCAAAATGGAATTGCCCTAACGAATTACCACTGATATCTAACATCAAAATTTTCAAAGATCATTTGATAGCTAAAGCTGAAACTGCTTGTAAAGAGCTGAATAATTGTTACTCCTATGTGCAGTAGAAAACATTGATAGAGGGATCTGCAACACTAATATTGATATTCAATAGGAAGAGACTAGGAGAAGTTGAAAAAATGCTTCTTTCTAGTTTTCATTCCAGACAAAAAATAGAAGAAAACTCTGATGAGTATAAATGTATGTCAACACTTGAGAGACTCTTATGTAGAAGTTTTGAAAGAGTGGAAATCCGTGGAAAACTTGGCAAGCGTGTTGCTATATTATTACGCGATAATTATACACGATATATAAATAAATTTCTAAAATATCGATCCGAAGGTGGTGTTTCCAAGAATATTTTTTATTTATTTGGCTTTAATGAAGAAAGTCATGTGAAATTGAATCAGGTCATCAGTAATGAAGCATCACTTAGTGATGCTGCAAAGCCTGAACTTCTCCGCGCAACTCTTTTAAGAAAACAAGTTGCAACCACCTCTCAATTGCTAAACCTTAATGATAACGAAATGCAGTTATTGGCGGATTCCATGGGTCACGACATTCAAGTACACAAGTCTCATTACAGAACTCCTGAATTGACTCATTGATAATCAAACTGTTAACCATATTCTGGTCGAAACAGTGATATACCAGAATTTCGAAGAGCCTACAGCAATGAGACCAAAAAATTTAGCTACAATCAAGATTATAGAACTGGATCTATGTCCTCAATATGGTAAGAAATTTCAAATATTCCTATTTGTCTTCTGACGCATGTACAGGTGTAACAGCGAAATGAGCTACCTCGAATAACTTCTATTTCATTGGAGATACAATGAAATCTTAGTGAAAAATCCTATGCAGGACCAAAGAGGACACCCAATTATGGGAGAAAATATTTTTTTGAACTAGTGGCTTTCAAGCTACTATACAAAGCTACATTTTTTCAAATGGGATGCTATACATTTTTTAGGCTCATTTGATAAAGTTTTTTTCCATGGAATTCAACCATGTAATTGTTTCATATCCGTTACATGATAAAAACATTGAGAAAAATTTGATTAGAATTTGAATAAACTTTTTATTACTCATGCGGGATAAGTACTACTTTGCGCACGTTTCTCCGGGCGGTAAATAGCTCTTTGCTTTTTGAGTACGCCAAGTATAATTTGAGTGCGACAAGTAAACTTGTCGCACGCAAACCATTAATCGCCCGGAAAAACCAACGCAAAATAATACTCATCCCACATTCGTAATAAAAAATAGTATCTGCAACTCGTGCGGTGTTGTCAATTGCCTACTTGAACGAATGAGCGTACTCACTTCGTTCGTGCGTCCAACTTCGCTCTCGTGGACAATTGACAACTTATCGCACTTGTTACACAATATACTATTATTTTAGCAATTATTTTTCAGTAGGCTATGAAAAATAGAATCTGCTATTTTTCAATTTGAATTATTCAATGCATGATTCCTATTGTTGCAAATTGCTATAAACACCAGTAGCAACAAAAGAAAATTTGATGGATGGCCTAAGAGATGCGTGGGCTACTTTAAAACCGAAAGAAGGTAATAGTACTACTTTTCAATCAGTTTTGAGAAGATTTGAATATTGTTTAGAAAAAGATGGGAATCAGCAAGAATACTATCTATGAAGTTATAACCAATAATTTATCGTATTTATGTAGCTCAAATGTTCATAGCCTACTGGAAAATGACTACGAAAATGAAGTTCATTCATATTTCAATCGCATTTTTCTCAATATTTTTATCATGTAAGGGTATGAAACGAATACATGGTTGAATTTAGAAAAAAAGATATTCTATCAAAAGGGACTGAAAACTATATAGCATCTTATTTAAAGAAATATAAATTTGTGTTGTAACTTGAAAACCACTGGTGTAAAAAAATATTTTCTTCCATAATTAGGTGTCCTCCTTGGTCCTGCTTCCTGCATGAGATTGTTCCATATTATTTTATTGTATCGTCAGTAATATAGAAGCTATTCGAGGTAGCTCCTTTCGCTGTTACATCCTGTATAAAAATAATATCCACGACATCTATCATTCAACATATCCTCGTTACACTCGATCATTTTATGATGAAGCGCCTTTCATTGGGAATATATAATGAATGTTTTTATTTAATTATCGAAGGTAAGAATTTCAGATATATCATCTCAATATTTGCTATATTTTTGGTAAAAAGCACGCTAGCTGGAAAATTCACAGAAATATAAAGACATTGCTTCAATATTTTCAATGAATGCTCAAATTATTGTAGATAACTCTGAAACTTGTTTATCCATCCCTTATATTGATATATTATGGTTTTGAATCATCTTATATTTGATAATAGCTATTTATGTAGTAGTCATAATTCATGGATGAACGAGTCGCGAGAAAGGCTGATGAATATGACGAATCTATAAACAAGATTGTATACCGGTTACACACAAAACTTCATGTCCCACTGCTTTTGATAAGCTTTTTCCCTGAAGCTACTTAATTTAAGCAATAAGGATTCTAGATTTCACTGTTACTCATACTATTGGAATTGAATTGAACCAAAATCAGAGAGAATATAGTGTATTTCACTTGTGAGAAAACCAAAGTAGAATTATCCATGAACAGTATATTTTATTTGTCTGCTGTACATAAGTTAATTGTTTACTAATGATTAGAATTCTACTTTTCTCACTTTTTGAATAATATATCACGTTTTGATGCTGCCATAGGCAGAGTGGACTAAAGCACGGTTGTTTTCATTTATATATATTCTGCCAGTACAACAAAGATTCCGATCACGAAAACAACTCTTTTCTGACTCATATCTTTTTTATTCAGCATTTTAGGATGGAGGTGAATTTGAGAAGCAAAAAACTACCCCACAAAGTGAGTTTTTCATTGAATCAACAATAATTTGAAACATGTCAGTAACAGAATGTTTTTAATATAAAATAGTATATTCTACAATAAGTATAGGAATGGCTTATATTCTGAACGAGCGAAAAGTTTGTAAACCGAGCCGAAGGCAAGGATTACGGCTCGCGAGATTGGAATACGCCATTCCAAACATATTGTAGACTATACTTTCTCTAACAAGGTTTTGGAAACTCACCAATATTTCAGAGGAAACTTAAAAAGTATTAAATAATAATAATAATAATAATAATAATAATAATAATAATCTTTACTGATGAAGATTCACCAAAGGTTAGGTTCAGCCATAGGCTGCTCTTCCACCTAACCTAACAACAACAACAAATGTCAAACGTCAAATCCAGATTTGAATACTTGAATTGTTAGGAAGTAACCATGGTAGTAGCCAAACTAACAGCTTCTAATTCGTCGAAATGATTCTAAAGGCTTACAGAATCATTCTAAACGGCATACGGAATCATTCTAAACGATTTTTTGGAGTGTCATTCGTTCCAACATAATTTTTAGTTATGGAATATGCAAATTCCAAAACAGTGTTGGAGAAAAAAAGTTCTTCGATTATCCTGGAGAACTCCAGAAAAGTACGCCGTCAGAAAACATTTCAAATTTCATCTTGAAAACCGTACACTTCCCTCTATGAGCGATGTTATAAAAGTCACAAGAAAAGAGCAAAGGTTGAGAAGAAGAACACCAGCCTGGATAAATAATGAACATAGAAGAAGAAAGTTAGAGATCGATTTCAGCCTGTTCTAGGATTTTAAAATTTTGTTGATGAAATTATGGTCAGTTGCACCGCTGTCCCTCAAATTTTAAGTGTCACTTAATTAAACAATATCGTATCAAGACTTGGAAGTCAAATATGACATAAACATTGCTATCATCATTCTGATTCGATATTTTTTGTTTAAGTGAAACTTAAAATTTAACCTAGGGCGGTGCAACTGGCCATTAATGACATTTTGCGAAAGATCCATTTTCAATTGCCAATATTGGGCTCTTAGGAACTCCAAGAGCTATAATTCAGACAAAATATACTATTTTCTCTGATAATTGTCATAACATACCGAATATTACACACTTCATTGAATTAAAATAAGATGATCACAAAAAAATGTTTCAAAATACTAGATTGAATGGGAAATTGAATCATTTAAGCCCAGTTTTATATATGGCACGCTATTTTGCTATTTAATAGCAACAATTTATTCTAGTTATATTCAAACTACACTTTTTTATTATCTTGCAAGATAATTTAAATTATATATGATTCAATCAAAATTACAATGGAAATTTGGAATTGTTGTTATCAATTATTGAAATTCGATGAATTGAAATTATCTTGCAGGATAATGATAATTCTGAATCACCATTATGTACATAATTTCAATTCAATCATAAAAATTCAGTGCATTCGAACTATCTTGCAAGATAATAAGAATTCTGAGTTGTCATTACGTACATCATTTCAATTCAATCATAAAAATTCAATGTCTTAAAACTATCTTGCAAGATAATAATAATTCTAAATTCCCATTATGTACACAACTTAGATTCAGTCATGAAAATGTAATGCATCAAAATTATCCTAGGAAATAATAATATTTCTGAATTTGCATTATGTACATAATTTTGAATCAATCATAAAAATTCAATGCATTAAAATTATTTTGCAAAATAATGATAATTCTAAATTTCCAGTATGTGCATAATATTAATCCAATTATAGGAATTCAATGAATTGAAATCATCTTGCAAGATAATAAAAATGTATAGTTTAAATTTAGCTAGAATAAATTGTTGCTATTATATGGCAAAACGGCGTACCATAATTATAAAGGAAGAAATAAATTTATTTCCAAAGTGAATTTATTCTATCTAAAAAATTCAAATCGAATTATTATTCTTTATGACAAAAGAGCATTGCTGTCAAAAAATCGACTGTCATTTCGCAAAGTAAATTTCATTTACTGTGGAAGTAAGTTCATTCGTCCTTCATAATACTGGGCATTAAAGGCTTGTTTATAATGGATGTAAACTTAATCTGTTAACTTATGATGTAGGATGTATGATGTCAATTTCAAAGGCTTGGTTCATAATCAAACGTCAAAATTTTAGGATCGTGTCAGAAATGGATCTAGAGAATGATTTTCAAATTGATTGACAGTATAACGATTCTGTCATGTTCTCAATAATTCTGTTAAAATATAAGATAATTATTACAGAGAAGTTACCATGAAATGTAATATAATTTCATGTAATCTCTTACTTGGTATTTTCAATTCATCAGCTATGTGTTCCCACGAATTTTCATAACATAATTCATTTTTATAGTCCACGTTACATTTGTCATATAAATGCGGAAATTTTCCAACAAATCTAATCAACTTTATATCAAAATCACTTATTTCAAACAACAGTACAAACTTTGTGATGTGAAGACGAAATGTCAAATATGTCTGCTGAAATACAAAAATAAATGCAAAGCATACACGTGATACAATGCTCACTCGCTATTGGTTGGGAATAAGCTGTATGATGTTAAACTTGAAAGTTGGCGAATTTTACGGTTATAGCATAAGTTAACACCATATTCCGTGTCATTATGAACGTCAACGTGGAAATGCGTATAGTTTAATTTCAATGACTACAGAATAAATCACCGGTTACATCCATTATAAACCAGCCTTTTCATTTTATTCTATAAGCCATTGTGAATGCTAATTCCATCAACAGAATTCGATAGTATAGCTGGTATATTGACGTTTTTTGAATGACACATCTTCTGTTTTATACAATGTTTTCAAATAGATTTAACCGCGGCTAACTTTTGTATTTTAAGAAATATGAGGTTGGTTGAATCAGATATTCTCTGTCATATTATGTATATTAGAACCTTTATTATATAGTTGAGAAAGTGACATTGTTTATGTACGATTTATTTAGATATTCAAGCCATTTGCAATCCAGAAGTTCGATATTTGTACATTATATTCTAAAAATTTCGCCAAATTGAGCCTAACAAACAAATGATAGTTATTCTATGAACTGTTTATTACATCATGTACAAACAGTTTTATTTTCAATCGAGTCATCCATCATTATAGTTCTTATGCTATAATAAACCATGTACAGAATTATTCTGAGTAACATTTGTGTTCAAGGCTTACTTTGCTGATCAAATTCAGGAAGACAATATGGTAATCTTATACTTTCATAGCGAATACTTGAATATTCGAAAAAATCGCACATGAGCAATTGGTCAAAAAGGCAACAAAAAAATGTAATTATTGAAAAAAAAAATTGTTCAATATTTTGAGAACTTTTGGTATACTTTTTTAGAGTATGTCATTAAAGTTCTTACATAATTTGGCACATATTGTCCGATTCAATTAATTTCGTATCTCTTCAAATCGACATTTTTTTGAAGAGAATGTGAGTTTGGATTCAATGAAAGGATTAATATTTCTTCATGATAATAAAATTAATTATTATAGCCTTTTATGATTCTGCTAGTGCAAAAAGTTCTGAATTTGTTCTTCATGTATAAGTATGAGATAAATCTTGTTTCCTCTTTTTTAGTATTATATCAATTTTGTCATGCCATATTTGAATTAATCAAACTGTTGCTGTATTTTATCTCAAATTTTCCCTTTCTATTAAACGCTGTCAAGTATTCGTTTGCTAAAATTATTCTCACTTCCCGTTATCTTTGGTAAAGGTGCTGTAAAAATCGTTAGTACAATCAATTTTGAAATTTTATCAAGGGAAGCGAATAAAGATCCTTATAATTCATTCCTAACATTTACGGAAATTTCTCCTTATGTGTTTGTATTTCTACAAGCGAAGAATTTCGTCGGAGTGCAATATCTTTAAAATCAATGGAACATGAGGGACGATTATATACAGTATATCATTCATCGTGCTCACCATCGCTCACTTTTTTGTTTTCCAAGAGACACGTTGTTGGTCATTTGGGACAATATGTGCTATATTATGTTAAAACTTGATTGTTCTTACTGAAAGTGTTCTGATGTCGGCGGCTTTAAAAATATGACTAATATACATTTCCAATTCTCTGATTACACTGTAGTAGAAGAGAAAAGTGAATTCCTAGTAATCGTGATTTTCCCTTGATTCCAGATTTTGATGATTCTTCTTGTTTCAGAATTCGAAATCAGAACATATCTCAAAATTTAGTTGAGAATGTAATTATCCTAAATATCAACCATGATGATATAAAAGTAGAATGTCTAAAGCTTGCCGTAGTAAATAAGTTTTCCTTTAAAACTATGTCTTGGAAGAAAGCTCGAGATAGCGACTAACAATTGAACTACGACAATGTCATCTGCAATTAGGGCCACCTATAATTTTCATATTGAATTAAAATACGTTTGAATTGTCACTGTATGTCTAGTATGTATCAGACGCAAACCAAAATATAGTTCTCTATTGTCAGAGCCATCTATTGTGTTCATATTGTACAAGGAATGGCTTCAAAAGTCGATATATGATTGAATTAGTATTTTCTGATTATCCTTGTTATCTGACTGTTTTCAATATATGCCAAAAATTGAAAATAGATTCCAACTGAGTGCACTTCGGGTTAAGTCTATTGCTATAAGAGTAGTATGCAATCATTAAGATGCTACAGCAGACTGAAATACCAAATTTCAATACTCTACAGTCGATCGTTCCGAATATATGCGAAGAATTCAAAAATACTATCAAGTAGAGTGCACTTCCGACTCAATCAATTTCAATAAAAATACTAGTACATATTAGTATAGTACTATCGTCTAGTATACTGAATTCTATCATTCTACGTTAAATTGTTCAGTATTTATGCGGAATATTCAAAAAATGTTTCAAGGAAAGTGCACTTCCGGTTGAGCCAATCGCAATCATAATGCAAAGTATACAATTAAATGTTACAGAAGTGTTTAATACAAAATTTTAATACTATACGACTGATTGTTTAGAATTCATGCAGCAAATTCTAAAAATTGTTATATAAAGTGCACTTCCGGCTCAGCCGATTGGTACAAATTCAAAAGATGATCATAAACATACTACCGCAATTCGAAATACTGAATTTCAGCGTTCTACGGCTAATTGCTCTGGACCTAAGCGGAAAATTCAAAAAAAGTTTTAAGTAAAGTACACTTCCGGTAAAGGCGATTGTAACCATGATGCGAAATGTACATCAAGTCCCTATATCAGTCTTAAATACAGAATTTCAGCATTATACGTTTGAAGAGTTCTGAGATTTGCGAGCTACGCATATACGTACCGACATCAAGTCGAAAATAGTCAAAATGGATTTGAGGATGCAAAAAAGATATTTTCATTGAAATCTTGGTAAGTAATTTCTATCGGTTTCACAGTACATCGTGATGTTCCTTTTGTAGCATCTAAAAAAATATTACATATTACGATGTAATGTTGTAAATGACACTTTCTGCAACATATAGTGGATGATTTATGGTAAGTGGGTAAGCAGAGACTCAAGAATTATTTATTATGTTACTTTTAAATCCTATACAAACATTTCAATTCAATTTGTCATTCATTGAAATGGTAATCTGATTTCTTAAAATCAAAGTTACAATAATAGTGGGTTCACTTTTTATTTCTGAAGTTATGACAACATAAACAAAACAAGTAATTTATCATAACTATTATACTGTAATAACATTGTGTGACACGGTTCCAGTACCTGCAAAACAGATGGCTAAAATAAACTCCTATTAGTTACAGTACGTAACCAGTGGATGTCTTTTGTTTCTATCAAGTCTTGTTCTTGAGGTACACACCGATAACTTTCCGAACGACTCTCTTTTTACTTATATTTTATACTGGTAAAATTTATCGTTATTGACGAAATATGGTCATTTCAGGCTGGTATCTTCATGATAAACTATAGATATCATTAGAAGCTGTTGTAGAAAGTGTGATGAATTAGGCCCCAAAATCCGTCCCAGTTGCTCATCCCAGAGCCTTCTGCTACCATCAATAATTTTTCAGTCCATCAAAATTAATTTATCTCTTGCACACCTTGTAAATTTCTAATTCTGTAATTCTGCTTCAACATACAACACCGCTTACCGTTAGTTCATCAGTATTCAACTGCTTCAAATCCGTTTTAGTATATTTCATATGTAGTGGAATGATGTAAAGTTTTGAAAACACCTGGAATGAAAAGCAACCGATATTGTATGATCTGTATTTATGTCTTGTGTCTTACCGTAATAAAATCTAAATGTAATCAACCGTTGTCCTGTGAATATATTGTATATTGTATATTTTTTGATGTTATGTTCTTTGACCATACACAAATGAAAACATCCGACATTTGAAAGTTTTTTCGGTAATCACAAAGCCAAAAATGCGGATCTCCTTGGAGCGGATATTTCAGTCCCCGATTTATCTCAAACGTAGCTCAATCCCCTTAATAATGATTGTTCTAAGTCTCAATGGTACAATCATTGCTTATCTACAATTAAGGTGAACTAAATCTATTTTCTATAGCAACATCTAATATTGTGCGCACTGTGCATGTGCATGAATTCTCTATAGCTCTGCTTTATCAGTGTTTTTGTTGATAAATCTTCATATTTTATTTTTGGAAGTTATATCAATATAAGTGGAAAATTTCTGTTTATATGTGCAGTTGTGTGACTTGGTGCCATTGTCCGTCGATCCAGAGATATTTAATAAAAATATAGGCTGGTACCACAAGCTCTGTTTTTGGCTATACTAGCAGTGTTATTTTAAGAAGAGTTTTAAGGCAATATAAATATTTCAAGCTATTTTAAAGGAAAATATTCAAATAAATTTTGGAGACATATGTATTTTCCGTAATTTGTATCTGAAGATTATTTTCTAAAGTATTTGGGAAAATTCTAATTGTGTTAAAACACATCTTGACACAACGCTCTTAGTAGCGCCAAAAACAGAGCTCGTGGTACCAACCATTGTTACTCACTTTAAGTCAACTTAAATTAATTAATCAAGTCTCTTCCTTCCATCTGACAATGGTTTCGGGCAGCAAGTGTCAACGAACCGTCGACGGCCGAAGCCCAGGGGTTAAATGTTCTAAATGTCTTCATACATTTCACCCTTTATGCGTAAGTCTAAATAATGATCAATTCGCAATGCTAAAAACCAGTGGATTCTTGTGGAATTGTTCCTCTTGTTTGAATAGCTCTGAACTAAATAATTCAATTGTAATGGATGATTCTGGAAGCTCCAAGTCCACTTTAAAATTATCTGATATCAATATGCTTTTTGAAGATTTTAAACTAAACTGTTTCAACAAACTCCAAGATGATATTAATAATAAATTTGATTCTGTCATAGAAACAATAAATTTTTGTTGCGATAGAATAAGTGACTTCGAGATGAAAAGGAAACAGCTAAATGAGAAAGTTAAAACATATGAAAGTTTGGCAAACGAGATTCGAAATATACCAGAAAAAGCGAACGAAAATGTGAAAGAGGTACTATTTAAGTTTGGTGATTTTATCGGAGTTAAAGTTTGTGATAATGATATAGATTTACATCGCGTATTGAAAAAGAAAACTTCATGGCTGCAACAAAAATGAATAAAGCTATACCATCTACTATGCTATGTCCAGGATCCTCTAAACTCAAAATATTCATCAGCGAACATTTGTCACCAGATAACCAACTTTTATTTAAGGAAACTCGTGAATATTTAAGAGATAGAAGTTATAAATATATTTGGACCAAGAATTGTAGAATTTTGGTACGTAAGGATGATAGTTCACGAGTTACAGTGAATAATAAGAAAACCGATCTACTTAAATTATAATATATTTGTCTTTATTTATCTGAAATTTCAAACTGTGATGGTTGTTTCTTTATATTATTAAAACGTTCGTGGACTACGAACAAAATCCTCGGATATCTGTCTAAATTCTTATAATTGTTCTCACGAAATAATTTGCTTAACAGAAACATTTTCAAATTCTAGTGTTTGTGACCATGAAATTCTGTGTAAAAGTTTTAGTGTTGTTAGAAGAGACAGATCATCAACAAATTCAAATGAACGGGACGGCGGTGAAGTTCTTATTGGTATTAACAATAATTTATCATACACAGTACTTACCGAATGGTGTTCTGACTCTGAAGATCTGTGGATAAAATTAAACTTGAATGGTGAACATGCTTTATATATTTGCTGTGTTTATATTCCACCTGATAATTATAATGCGCTTCATACATTTTCAATTAGCTTGTCCGAAACTGTTGATCTTATATTAGGCGGTCATTTTCTGATTCTTGTGGATTTCAATCTACCTCATTCGAACTGAATCTCCTCTGATACCGTCAATTATCTGAAGCCATCTGATTCTTATAACAAATTCTCTACCGGATTTGTTGAATGTCTATCTTATTGTTCCTTACTCCAATCCAATGGCATGCTAAACTTTTATCATCGAGCTCTCGATTTGATCTTATGTAATAAGGGAACAATAAAAGTTTCCGGGTGCAATAGTCCATTAGGTGAACTTGATCAGCAACATCATCAAGCACATGATATTTTTTACTGTAATAATCAATTTGCCGAATTAGATTTGATAGTCGTAAAATATTCAAATTTAATTTAGCTGATTATAATATCAATAATCAATATCTACTGAACATTGATTGGTCTAAAATTTTCAATAATCTCAATACTGAACAAACTGCCTCCAAATTCTATACTATCGTGAGGTATAGCATAAATAATCATGTTCCTAATAAAACTGTAAATAATAGGAGTTCACTGGTGAATTGATCCATTCAATAGAAAAGAAAGACAATGCTCATAGAAAATTCAAACTTTTTAAAAATCTTGCATGTTATATGGATTTTCCTTTCTTGCGAAGAAGGTGTAAAATATTACAAAAGCAATGTTTCAAGAACTACACTGACCATATCGAATATGAAATTTTCAATAATAGTAACAGATTCTGGTCCTGGTCTACCAAATCCAATAGTATTCTCAAAACTATGCAATACAATCAGCAATTGAGTTCTGATGGATTTGAAAGATGTAACTTTTTCTTCGAATTCTTTTGATCTGTGTATAATCCTAGTGGAGACATTACTATTCCAGATGAGCCCCTCAATGAAATAAAAAAATTTTGAATTAAATTGGAATTGATGAAGATATTGTGCTTGGTATTTTGAATGAACTTGATATTAAGAGAGGTGCTGGCTCAGATGAAACTCCCTGCATTTTTATGAAAAATTGTGCTTTTTCTCTTTGTAAGCCCCTAACTATACTATACAGAAAATCCTTAACTGAATCTCATTTTCCTGAAGTCTGGAAGCTTGCTCACGTAGTACCAGTATATAAGAGCGGTAACAAATCTTTCGTGGAAAATTACAGACCAATTTCAAAATTATGTATTTTTGAAAAATCATTGTTTACAGATCGCTTTACTCATCAGTTAAAAACATCATAATTCCTTAACAGCACGGTATTGTTCCAGGTCGTTCGGTAGAAACTAATCTTTTGGGATATACAGATTACATCCTGAAAGCTATGGATGATCGGATCGAAGTCGATGCTATTTACACAGATTTCAGTAAAGCTTTTGACAAAATATCTCATAACTTATTCATTTGTAGATTGGCTTAAGTTGGTGTTGGTAATAATTTGTTGCATTGGTTTGCTTCATACCTCAGTGAAAGAAAACAGCGAGTTATTTTGAACGGTTTTTTTTTCGGATGATGTTACTGTAACTTCAGGGGTACCCCAGGGATCTCATCTTGGGCCTTTGTTGTTCAATATCTTCATCAATAATATATCTTCTTGTTTCCAATATGCTAAGCTCTTACTTCATGCAGATGACATAAAGATTTATCATACCATTGGCTCCATTGAAGATTGCATTGCACTTCAAAATGATATCAATATGTTCGTCAGTTATGCAAAAAAACTTGTGTTATGTCTTAATATAGCTAAATGTTGTGTAATGAAGTTTACCAGAAATAGAAATGTATGATACTATGACTATAGAATAGATAATTGCATTTTTACTAGATTAAATACTGTTAAGGACTTGGGAGTAATATTGGACAGTAAACTTCTGTTCGACATACATATCGATAGTATAATTAAGAAGGCTTACAGAAAGCTAGGTTTTCTGATTCAAGCAAGTTCCAATTTCAAACATCTTTGCACACTTGTCACTCTTTTTATATCTCTTGTGCGAAGTCAATTGGAATTTGCGTCGGTGTGCTGGAGTCCTCTCCATAAAATCTATGTGAACCATATTGAAAATATCCAAAATAAATTTTTGAGAATTTTATTGAGAAGATTTCTGTCATACAAGTATAATTTACTTAGTCTTGAGAACACGAGGAAGTTATTGGATCTATCTTTTTTGCATAAATTGTTTAACAATGCCGTCTCGAGAAACCGGACCTAAGAATCATATTACTATGGGAAATAGGCTACACAAATATATTGATGAAAAATTCTTCCGTCAGTTTTTCTCGAATAGTTCATGATAAAGTAGAAAATGTATATACCGGGGCTCACTCTTCCGATCTTTCCACTAATGATTGTTATTAACCGTACCTGCAAAGTAGTGTTGGAAAAAAAATACACACGTATTCCTATTGAATGATAAGTATAAATAAATGAAAAGGAAAATTTATACAGGGTACTAAACTTTTTTCCAAATTTAACTATAGTGACATGTTAAAATAGTTAGAACAAATTGATAATTCCCATCACTAAATTCAATTTCATCTATTTAAATATACAGGAATCTGAGAGTAACGACGGCGACGACGTAGCTATGAGAAATGGAAATGTTAGAACATATTTTGAACTTATTTTGAATGATGTAGAATTATTCAACATTGTAATATTCAGGAAGAAAACCAAGACAGAGACAGAGATTATAGGAGGAGCTGTCGACGTCTGTAGAAATTAATTCATATTTTGAAAAGTTTTGTACAATGCCGAGATTCGAACTCGGTTAAATCACTATACCACACTATGACACCAAGTTAATTTTGACAAACTATCTCTTAGCATCTATTCGTTTCTGGCACGATACGGCACCCAAATTTTGATTCAAAATTAATCTCGAGTGTTTCCACTACTGTCAACCACTGGCCTCTCCATTGTGAAGACACATACAGCCTCATTCATAGAGAAATAGACTCGGTCTAAATGCGTTCTCAGTCAGAACTTACTTAATAATCTATTCATGGAGGTAGTTTAGCGTTAGTTCGAGAATTGGTCTTTCTTATTAACAGCACCTGATGATTATGGTGAAACTAGTTTATTTCAAACTTAGGTTCATGAAATAGGTCATGTATTGAGTTTACAACATTCTGATAACGAAATGGCTGTAATGTACCCATTGAGTTTGAATAATATATTCAACAATGTTTCATACGACTTACTAAAGTACTACAGAGAAATACTGTTTGTAGTTGTTGTACATTGATCCTGAATTTGAGGGGCATCGTATTCGAATATGCTCCCCATCGATACATCCAACGCAGTTTGGAAAATGCCATTTATTCTGAAAATTATTTGAAATTGCTCGAAGCATGTCTTCTGTTGGAAAAGGCAATATGTCGTTCGTGAAAAGTGTCCCATATGGCTACGTAGGTTCCATAAACAATTAACCTTATTGTCGTGTGGGACATTCTAAACGAGAATGCCAAAGAGCGGAAAGCTAGTCCAGTCGAGAGATACCTGAAATGAAAAAAATGCTTTATGGACATAATTGAACATCAAGTTTCGTGCTTATTAAAAGCTTAATAATTTAATTTTTTTTTATATATATATTAAAAGGCGGGCAATCTGGCTTTCATAATTTTTTCATAACTTCTCACAATACACTCTGATCATCTTCCTTCTTTATTTTTAGGTGAATCACTCAAAGCAAAATGGCAGGGGTTAAGAGATAATTTCAGAAAAGAATTGGCAAAAACTAGCAAAGGACGATCTGGTGATCCTGGAGGAGTGAAGTTGACATCTAAGTGGCTAATATGATGCTCTTCCTAAAGGACAGCATGGCTCACAGGAGTGCAAAAGGAAATATTCCACCACTTGAAAGCCAAGAAAATACTAGTTACGATGAAAATACTATCGGTGATTTTGATAATGACAACGATTTTCGCGACTTAAATTCGGAATGCCATGAAACTGGTAATGAAAAAGCTGTATCCAGCACGCCCAAAGCTAGTAGCACAAATATAGCCGCAAGCAATGCAACTATGCCTATTCCAGGTACATCTCACCGAAAAAGCGAGGATTTGAATTTTGTAGGATTATCAAAAGGAAAAAAGCCAAAACCGTCAGTATACGAGAAAATGATAGCTATCGAAGAAGAAAAGCTTGAAGCTCATGAAGAAAAAGGCAAGGAAAAACCAAAAGAAGATGACAGTGATTTTCATTTTCTTATGAGTCTACTACCTTCTTTGGGACTTATCCCCGAAGAAAGAAAATTATCAGTTCGTATAAAAATGCAGCAATTGCTTCTCAACGAACAAGGTCGCCAGTTTTGTGGACAAGAAGTAATATCGATACAGTTCTCCCAAATTATCAGGACAATACCCGAACAAGTTTGGCAACACCTTCACCTCAAAGTACGACTACATATGCGGCCTCGTATGAGACAGAAAACGAAGCTTGTTCGAGCCGTATCTCAAATATGCGAGAATACTTCACTAACTATCAATAGTTTTGTACTTTACTTTTTAAATTTTAGTTTACACATAGGTATATTTGCGTTGGTTTTTTTTTCTGAATTAAATGTTTCATTTTTTGGCAAATCGAAGGTAAATAAATACTATTTGACTTACCTTAATGTTATAGTCAATTTCTCTGTAAGCTGAATGCACTCACGAAAGTGCGACTGTCTTTCAAGTTTTGTAAAAATTTCTGACAAAATGTAGGTGAATGTTTCCGGTGACATGCGAAAATATTCAAAAAATTTCTGTGACTGACGTACCAAATCGTTGAATGATAGGTGAAACTCGCCATTTTCTTTCCTATTTGTGTATATATCATTTAACCATGATGTCCTCATATTTTTTAACATTAAAAGCCGTGAAAAATTGTTTTCCAATAAATATTCGTCGTCTTCAGCCATATTGTTTGAACCAAACTAGTCGTATATAAACGCATCTGAGCAGACCGCCTAGGTCGTACGACCATAGTCGTCCGTGTCTGTCCGACTCGATGGCCGTCAGAGTACGCATCCAATGTAACCGTAGCCTAAGCATATGAGCAGACATGTTTTATATAGTACACTACACGAAACAAACACCTGTCCTACTACATTCGGTAGTACGGAGTCACATATATTGCCATTCTGAGATCAACACATTGATAACACCGTTGAAAAGTGTGATACATCCTCATGAAAAAACCTAAATTCATAGATGAAATCAAACATTGGTCATCTTATAATGCCTATCCTGTCATTTCGGAAATGGAATATCATATCGCAGACTATATCATCAAGAAGAAAGATATAACTCGGCTTTTGCCGACAGACTCAGAGCTTAAGCCAACATTCAATGAAAAAGCATATCAAAGTAATGAGGCTTATCGCATAGCTCGTTCAAAAAAAAATAGGTGAATTATTTCACAACCAGTTTCTTGCACAATATGCAGAGATTTATCAATTCATAGTCCAACCAACTCACAAGCAATTAAAAACAAGTAAGATAAGAGATTAAATTAGACAAAATAGAATCACAATCACGCGTCAAGATGCAGTAAACCAAGTAGAAGATCAGAAAGAAGCAGTTTTAGAAAATTGAGATTCATTGGCAGATGAATGAGTTGAGGCCATTATAGAATAGTTATTTACGATACAAGTGGGATGAGAGCATTATTAAGATATGCATGTGAAAATCACATAAGTATCTTAATATGCCTAAATCACACGTATATCGTACAAAATTTTATCTACGGCCGTCCTAAGTTGAAAAATTTAAATAATTAGAATTTTTGATAAGAAGAAAATTAATCCAAGTAGTTGCTGTAAAAATGTTTTAATCCATGACGACCACAATTTGACATAAACAACTTAAACAATTTGTTGATTGTTGTAAGTAGTTACTTTTCATAAATTCTTCACGCATTTTGTGAAAATGAGTGATTCTGGAAGTATTGGTTCAGATATTGGAGAAGAAGCAACTAATATTATTGCTGGCCTTTTACCTGAGAAGTCCAAGTCTAAGTATGAACTCATATATACAAAATATGAAAAATGGTGTATCGAAAAGAAAATTCAGAGCCTAGCAAATGAGAAGGTACTGATAACATACTTTGCTCATTTATCCAACACATCGAAGCCTCCATCTCTCTGGGCGTATTATTCTATGATACGTACCATGATTTCCATTAAAAAGAATGTTGTTATAAGCAAATATACGAATTTAGTTGCTTTGCTCAGAAGAAAATCTGATGGATATCGTGCAAAGAAATCTAGAGTATTATTATTGAAAACGGATATTACCAAATTTTTGCAAGAAGCTGATGATGAACAATACTTATTCTCGAAAGTGGCGTTGTTAGTTGGTCTTGCTGCTGCTTGTAGGCGAAAATAATTAACAAATTTACTTTTTTGTAATGTAAAGGACGAAGGGCATCGCTTACACTTTTTGTTATCCCATACTAAAACTAAAGTATCAAGAGAACTTTTTGTAACTGCTGGAAATATTGATGGTATAAATATGGCTACAATTGTTCAGGATTATATTGGTCTTCGTCCAAATAATATTGATCATGATCGATTTTTCATTTTTTCATTCAATACAGAAAGAGTAAATGCTTCAAACAGCCTGTGGGAATTAATACGTTTAGCTCTCTGCCCAAAAAAATAGCTTCATTTCTAAAACTTGAACATGCTAAAGAATATACCGGTCATTGTTTCCGGTGCTCATCCACGTCATTGTTGGCCGATGCAGGCGCGGATTTGCGAACTATAAAGCGCCATGGTGGTTGGCGATCGAATACTGTCGCTGAGGGCTGTATAGAAAGTACGGTTGAAAATGAAAAAAAGATAGCCACAGGCATTTTAGGTGAAAAAGAAAACAGGACCAGTGAAAATAATCAAGAATTAAATGTAGTCAACAAAAATTCATCGCAATTCTCCTCTTCATCAGGAATAGATTTTAAAAATTGTAAAAATTGTACAATTACCATTTATAATGAAAAGTTAATTTTGTATTTCAATAAATTTATTATTTTTGCTGCCATTATTCATTTTCCAAACCCAGTGCGTTAATGAAAAACGGGTGCGTTAATGAAGCTCTCAACTCACGCGAAATGAGTGGCAGAAGTGGCAGTTAGCTCCCGGGCGTAGATAAAATATATTTAAGACACAACATTCGCTAAATAATAGTAGCAACATCTTTGATAATTATAATCAACTAGCTTTTTCCCGCGACTTCGTCCGCGTGGAATTGTTATTTTGGGCAGCATTTTCTATTCTTTAGGATACTTATTTTGCAAATAATAAACATACACACTGTTTGCTGCGCAGGCGCTTGGTTTTCAATACGAACTTTCATCTCCTATTTCATCCCCATGTAAGTCGAAATCACAAAAACGCTGAAAGAAATGTTTATTCACTTATTATGAAGTGCCTGATGCCTGAATACAAAATTTTATAGTTTTATCTTCGAGAATGACGAACTTCCATACATACTATCATCCCCCATTTTAACCATCTCGCAATAAAAGGTAGACTATGTCTTTTCTCAAGCTCTAGTTTATGTCTGTGCCAAGTTTCATCGAAAATGATTGAGTGGCTTAGGCATGAAAGCGTAACAGATAGACAGACAGAATGACTTTCGCATTTAAAATATTAGTAACCGCTATAACTATTTACAATTTTTTTAACTTATAAATTTAATTAAAGCAAAAAGTTAAAAGAACTATGGATTACGAAACAACTCATTCATTTTCAATATTCGCTCTCGTCTGCCCTAACGTAACTCGCCATTCGGGATCCACATTATGTGATATTTCTCCCACCATGCCGCGCTGCGCAGGCGCTTGGATTTCTAAACAAACTTTCATCTCCGATTTCATCCCCATGTAGGTCGAAATCACAAAAACGCTAAAAGAATTGTTTGTTCACTTATTATCAAGTGCCTGATGCCTGAATACAAAATTTCATGGTTTTTTCTTCGAAAATGACGAAGCTCCATACATACTATCATCCCCTATTTTGACCCCTCGCAAAAAAGGTAGCCTATGTCCTTTTTTAAGTTCTAGTTTATCTCTGTACCAAATTTAATCAAGAACGGTTGAGTGGTTTAGGCGTGAAAGCGTAACAGAAAGACAGACAGAGTGACTTTCGCATTTATAATATTAGTAAGGATCTAACGGTTCAAACTTCAACAGATGTCGGAGAGTGCTGCCTTCAAGTTATTGGAAGCAGGTAGAGTGACACGGTGATCCAATGCTAAAATTGCAGGCTGCAGGGCTGAAAAGGACTGATATGAGCGCCTTCTGTGGATATTGTAGTGAGACGAGCCATGAGAAGGTTGGGTATGGAAACAGCCCCAAGTCCCTTTACTAAGGCAAAAAAGGGCACAAAGATGGCACTGGACAATGTCCATCCCATCAGGAAGCCCTGAGCAAAGCAAGAAGCGCGCAGCTTTCGACGTAATACAATTGGACACAGGCAAAAGCTGGGCAGCCAACAACCGTCTAACAGAAATATCCAGGAGATAAAAGGGTTATGTGCAAGTGGTAAGCGAGCACTCGGTGACTACCGGTTAGGAATGACTGGCAAAAACGGTCGTAGTGACGGACAACTTCAATACCAGATCCTTAGAATGGGGTAGTGATGCCACAGACCCAAGTCGGAAGAAAGTTGTGGAAAAAACTGCAAATTTGGACCTCATTGTTCCCAACGACGGTTCACCGACGTTCAGGACAGAAGCGTCGGAATTGTGGATAGACCTGGCAAGAGCTCGTTCAACGTCGCACGTAGTGAGGTGATGTACTGACGTGTGATTTAAGAGACATGGAAAAGGACTGTCAACGGTCCATCAATCCTAGATGGTCCTCGAAGGAGCTGTATCGATCTAAGGATGTCCCTCACTGTGGTTGACGAGGCAACGCCATCCCAAAAAAGATAATCCAACCAGGTGTACTGGTGGAAGGAAGGGATAACTGACCTGAATCGTGCGGCTCTGTTCAAGAGAAGGCGATATCAACGCAAGCGGGAAAGAGCAGCAGGTCATAAGTGCAAGGGCAAGAGGCTGGAAGCGAAGAAAGCAAGAAGAGTTCTCCGCACAGCCATCGCAAGATCGCAATGAAGATGCTGAGGAACTAGATCGTGCCGAAAAGGTTCATGACACTGGACCACCGCGGCTAATTGGCAATGAGAAGTTTAAGAGCGTGGTACATACCCTCTTCCTAGCAAAGAGGCAGGTGAACTGGATGTGTTGGAAGAATTGGCGGCAACCGCTGCAAAAATATGTCTTTGCAGAGTATCTGGACCAGACACTATCCTTTCCAAGGTGGTTAAAACGGCAGCAAACAAGCACCCGGAAGCAGAGTTTGAGATAAACCGGCAACTGCAGGAGCAAAGATTTTTGGAGGAATAGGGAGAGGGAAGGCTAGTTCTGAACAATGAGCCTTGGTTGCATGGAGTTACGCCCTGATTCGTCCAAGCATTCGCTGAGTAAAGCCAACCTAATCCTGGATAATAAAGACGGTCTTTCGGTCTTTGTAGCACAGTAAACCATTGGAATACACTTAAAATTAACCAAAAAATATGTAACTCAGGTTCTCTGCTAGCACCAATGATTCGAATTGTACATTATGTACGTAATATTATTGGTTGTTAGAAAATTATGACTTTTTGTCTCACTCTTTCAATATATCTTCTAAGATGAGAAAAGTATGAGACAAGACTATTGCTCCGCGACTATTTCTATATTCCAGCTCAAGCTCATCAAGTTAGAGATTGTTGATTCACATGTCTCGCCAGGATTTTTGCGATCACATGAAAGTTGTTAAATATACTGTACTGTCTGGCAAATAGATTTTATGAAGTTAATATTGTACTAAGAATCAGTCAGATTACACTTTGAAACCGCATTTGACACTCCACAGAGACAGCAAGATTGTTTTGTTATGATACTCATCTTATGAAGAACGGAAATATTGCGTATTCTGGAATCATTGACTCACCGACTCGAGTAGAGGCTTCTAGGACTCTATTCTATTCCATGGACATGATTTTTAAACGTCATTTTTGAGACACTCGACACCTGTTTACGGAAGAGACTGGATCGAGACAATCTCCAATGTGATGCAATATTCTTTGACAAGCGACAATGATCGTTGCCCTTTTTTGACTTCGTTTGGAACTTCCAGATTACATTTAGAGCAACTATTCATTGTGGGTGAGTATCATGACTATAAACATTTACTTCCACAAAATCCTAATAATAAATGAAGCAGGTAGTTTTTACATTAATATCGAAGAATACCAAGATATAATCTTATGTTTATGTTTTTATTAGCTAAATTAGTGATAGTATCTACTACTTTATTTCTTTCAGGCTATGACTCAATTCAGATTAGGGAGATCTTTGGCACTTCAACAAGCAGAAGATGAAATGAAAAATCGTACGTCAGAGCATTAGAGATATGACTGATCCCTTCACTTTTCTGGATGTCGCAATAACCAGATCAGGTAATACTTCATCCACAAACTGGTTCCGTAAAAGTACAGCCTCTGGAAGATATTTAAATTGTTTTGCTAAACCCAACCCAACTTATAAAGTTAGTGTTGTTAATGCTCTTGTAAACCGTGCCATTCTACTGTCACATAAAAAGCATCTAAATGAGAATATGAATTATATCATCACAACATTGAAGCAGAATTGTTATCTTATAAATTTATTGAAAAACACATAAACAACGTTTTCATTAATTATCAAACAGAATTGGTCATGATGTCAATCTTATCGATTCTCTTGGTTCACTACCTGTATATTCGGTCATACCATTCAACAAAGTAATTCAATATGACATTGAAAAAATATTCCGCGACTCAATCATCAAATTCTAGTATCAATAATTTCAGCACTAAACACCTTCATTCAAATTCAAAACATAAAGATGACAGGAAGCAGATCCAGGATGTCGTCTACAGAGTGTAGTGTATCCCTTGCCAAAAGTATGACATAGGTGAAACCAAGGAGCCTTTACACAAACGAATCTATGTTCATAAGTATCACATTTCCAGGTCTAATGAAGGACACAGTACCCTTGCAAACTTTCGATCGTAGCCGGCCACAAATTCGATTTTGATAGTACTGAAATAGTCGAAAAAGCTAGCAAAAAACATTGACGTTGATTATATAAGTCTATTCACATTAATCATAACAAAAAAATAACATTAATTACACTGGTCAACAATTTACGACTTTATAAAATTTTCCAAAAATATTGGTGTCAATTTCAGCGTATTTTGATGTGGTGATTCCATATATCATAGTAAATCTTGCTTGACAGCTCTAGTTTTTGGGATATTTGAGTTCTTCACATTTATTAACATTTGGGAAGTAGATTTTTTTCCTGTTGTACCTAGCATATCTGTTAATTTAATAATAAATATTACAATGACTACGGAGAGGAGACCTTGTACGAACGATCCAGACAGTTTTTATTTCATTTGTGGTGAATATACCTCAATACAGTATCGTAAATATATTATAAATAAAGAAAACCTTTGGACTCCTAAGAATGCGGCCATCGAGATGCACTAGTTATTGATAATCAAAATGTGATTAATCCACATTTGGTGAATCGAAATTGAATTATATTATCACCGCTTCATAATAAACTCTGCATCAAGAAACAATTTATTGAGGCCCCTAAAAAAGATAGTGAAAGTTCTGCTTATCTATCAAATCTCCTGAGCTAAGTGCAGAAAAATTGAAAGTAGGTATTCTCGATGGTCCACAAATTGGACTGTTGATCAGAAATCCAAAATTTTGTTGAGCACGTATGAGCTCGAAAAGAGGACATGGGAATAATTCGTTTTCAAAATCTGCAAAGTCAGAAAACTATTCACAATTGGTACAGGACATGTTGTCAAATCTGAGAAATTTTGGGTGTAACAAGAACATTGAAGTTCATCATTCACATTCTCATTTGGATCGATTTCCTAAAAACTCTTGGAGATTTTATAGACTGGAAGCTAGTGACAGGTGGGGTTCTCCGATTTTATACCGCTTGCCTTTTTGAGGGTTGATAATTTACCTCTTAATAAGAAAGATAAAAATGTTATTGAGCGATGCACGCTTTCTGGTCATAATTCAGATTCCAATTAAAGGTCTGAAAAAAAAAGTTGTTTTTTTTCGTGATATCATATTGCATGCCTTTGTTATGTTAAATAATTGAAATTAATCTGAAGCCAAATACTGGAAGGCAAGCCATTCGCAACAGCCCAAGTGGCTCAAAGGGTTGCGTGAAATATGAAAAATGCCGTGTTTCCAAATTGCATGCCAATGAAAAGAATTGAAGTTTTAGTCATAAAACCCTTGTAAAAAAATTGGCAAGCATTCCTTGTTGGCGCAAAAGTTTGAAATTTGGGGGTAATCTGGCATAAATTTTGAACCAATTAGCCGTGATTTGAAATTGCATGCCATTTCAACTATGGATAATTTGTACGATAAATTGTTATTGAGGAAATTGGCATGCACCCCAGGATGTCCTGAAATGGAGGCATGCATTGAGGAAGCTACAAAAAAAAAAAGAAGAAAAATTTCCGTGATTTTATTTTGCATGTCATTGTGTATTTCGTTCAAAATTTTTTTTTTTTTTAGGCGACACAAAGAATGGCAAGCATGTTGCTCATGCCACGGCGGACTCTATACCAGGCGGGAGTGTGACCCTCACTACCACAGCATTCGCATGACGTCAGTAGGCTGATTTTTACACAGTTTCATGCGATGTAATAGTATTAAATTTGTATTTTGGAACTATAATGCTTATGCAGAATGATTATTGACTCACTAACAACAATAATAACGGCAATTCTTTTGTCTCTGGATATAGTTTTAGAGTAAAACGCTGTAATGCGGTAAATATAGCCCAAAATAACAGTTCGCTATCCAAAGTTATACAAAATTATAGTAAATAAATACCTACCTTTGTGAGCTCATTCAAATTTAGGTATTATTGTTTCTGGATATCTACTTTTTATTAAAATTAAAAACTTAAACTAACTAGTTCATTTTTAAAGAAATATTTTGGGCTCAGATTTCTATATATTTCAATATGAAGGGAACAACTTACTGCTTTGAAATCCATTTTGTAGATAATAATACCGTCATCATTTACTTCAACAAAAATATCCTCATTTATAGTTTTGACAAATTCAGGTACTTTTTCAAGCAGTACGTCAAAATTTTGAACTCTATCTTCCATTTGTTGCATTTCTAATATCTTATTAGCTTTTTCCAATTCTCTTTGTTGGATCTCAAAATTTCGTTCTTATGGGGTTCTTCTTTCAGTACTTGATTTTATATTTAAATAATGCGGAAGTCCGGGAAATATAGTTGGGAACGAACTAGGTTTCAAACGCAGTTTTCCATTTATTAAATAAATCGATTCCATTCGGAAATTTGAATGTAGTTACATTTTCATTCGTACTATCATAATTGCTTTTACAAGCTGGAACACAACATTTACGAGGCATGTTTAAATTGATTATGTATATATTTAGGTAAGTATTCAAAATATTGAAAGAAAATTTACTTCGAACCACGAAGTCATCAAGTCTACTACTACCGCCGGCTCGCTTGCAAAGCCTACTGACGTGCCCCCCTCCATCACACTCCCGCCTGGTACATAGAGTCCGCGTGCTCAGGCTCATCATTGATAAATTTTGGAAGCAGGGTTGAGAAAAAGGGCCCGTAAATTTATTCAGTAAAATTAACAGGAATTATCTCGCAAATTTATCCATTTAAATTTTTTGACTAATTTTAAACATTATTGGCCTAGGTGAGTCTCTTCCAAAATATTGCAGAGAGCCACGATTTAATTATTCATGATATTTTCATCGCAACAATTCCAAAAATATTCAATTGAAGTTAATAGAAACATAGAAGTTTCCCATTGATATCAGTATTAGCTCTAACAGGGTATAACAATAAATTGCAACCAATAAGGCACTGAAATAATACTATATCAAAGAGTCCTAATAAGGACGAAACACCTATGTACAGTTGACATCCCAACTTCTGAATTTGTGAAACATTAAAGTTTTGAATCTTGCTATTAATAAAATAATAATCACACATATTAACAACGGAAAAAATAACAATTATGTTCTTACTTTTCCCCCGGAATGTGAATAAGTTATGTGGATGAAACATTGTAACAAAACATATTTTTGAAAGCTAAATTGCCTTCACCTGGAACTTAAGAGTAGGTATATCTTCATTATCATGCAAAAATATTATTATCATTATGAAAGAATAAAAAAGCTTATTATCTGAAAGAAAAATTTATTATCATAGAAAAATCTTACTTAAATAGCTATTGGGATGTTTCATAATATAAAGAAATAGGAATGGAAAGGAATCTGAAATTGGCCATAATTGCTCAAATTTCCATTTCTTTATCATAGTTATTGTCAATTTCAGGTTCTTTTCCAGTAGTTTCACCACCTATTTAAGAATAAGTGTCGCTGTTATCATCGTCCGATTCATCCTTATCGTCCTTATTGTCGGCCCTTCTTACAATATCATCCTCTTTAACTCTATTCATTTTCATACTATTCCTCACTTATTCATGCCAAACGGAGAACTTACTGGTATGAAAGTATTGTTTATGAACTTAATTGTATTACTTTGATTATATAATCTGCACTATTATGAAAGGGTTACCTACTGCCATGTCTATAATTACAAACTAAGTTGACTCCAGGGCATATTTTCTTGATTTATTCAGAATTTGTGAATGTTTGTCTTATGTTATATGCATTCCATTCTTTATCTTAACTTGAAACATATTTCTTCATTGAAATACAAATCAGCATGCAAAATAAAATCTCGAAAATTTTCTTCCTTTTTTGCCACTTTTTCCAAAGTTTTTCAATGATCGGACAAAGTTGCATGCCATTCTCCAAATGAATTTAAAACAGCATTTATTAATGTAATATAAAATGGCAGGCAGAATGAAGTCAGAGAAATTTGAAGAGTTTACTATGCAACTTACATTATTGTTTAAAATATGAAGGGCTTGAGCGAAATGCTTGGCATTTTCTAAATTAATTCAAAACAGCATTTATTAATGTAATACAAAATGGCAGGCAAAATAAGGTCAGAGAAATTTTGCGTGTTTTTTATGCAACTTCCATTATTATTTAAAATATGAAGGGCTTCAGAAACATGCTTGCCATTTTCCAAATAAATTTAAAACATCATTTATTGATGTAATACAAAATGGCAGGCAGAATAAAGTCAGAGAAATTTTGCGAGCTTTTTAGGCAACTTTCATTATTATTTAAAATATGAAGGGCTTGAGCAACATGCTTGCCATTCTCCAAATGGATTTGAAACAGCATTTATTGATATAATACAAAATGGCAGGCAGAATGAAGTTAGAGAAATTTTGCGAGTTTTTTATGCAACTTTCATTATTATTTAAAATATGAAGGGCTTAAGCAACATGCATGCCATTTAAAATTTATAATTATTTCACTATTAAATGAAGTTTTTGCTCCATTTGAGGTAGTTGGTGCAAAATTTATGCAAGATTACCCCCAAATTTCAAACCCTTGCGCCAACGAGGAATGCTTGCCAATTTTTTTACAAGGGTTCTATGACTAAAACTTCAATTCTTTGAGCCACTTGGGCTGTTGCGAATTACTTGCCTTTCAGTATTTGGCTTCAGATTAATTTCAATTATTCAACATTACAAAGGCATGCAATATGATATCACGGGAAAAAACTTTTTTTTTCGGACCTTCAATTGGAATTTGAACTATGACCGGAAAGCGTGCATCGCTCGATAACATTTTTATCTTTCTTATTAAGAGGTAAATTATCAATCCTCAAAAAGGCAAGCAGTATAAAATCGGAGAACCCCACCTGTCACTAGCTCTCAGTCTATTAGTGAGGAACAGGATGAAAGATTTCATCAAGATACGAGTTATGGAAGAACGATACCAAGGATGATAGGACACTTGTATGATGGCATATTATTGCTGGAATCTTTGTCGAAACCTTGAGCTAGCTCCTCATTCCAGAAAGTCCTATAAAAGACAATATTGTATAGATTCAAATCAACTTAAGTGTATAAAAGTATGCATTTTCGTATAAATTTATAACCTGTATGTAATTCAAAAACAAGAGCTGCTAGAAAAAAACTAGTGCTAGTTTCGAAATCAGCACCCTCAATTTAACCAAAAACGATCAACAGAATTCTGGAAAAATTTTCTGTGTTATCGAACTGATAATGAAAACAACCTGACGTATACTAACATAGAACTGTCAAATTTCAGAGCTGCGAACTTTTAAATATTATTTTCTGTTGATCATTGGTAACATTGCTTCGTTTGTTTCCGTTTACTAGTCAGTTGCTCGTTTTGTCACTGGCTGGTAACATGTGTGGGAGTTTTATCTCGTCAGCCACATTCAAACTTTCTCTATTTTTAACACAATTAGTAATTCTGTATCAATATAAGATTTTCTCCATATGACAAAATTTATACACAATCAGTAATTCTGTATCAATGTAAGATTTTCGCCATGTGACAACATTTATATATTACCTGGTAAGAATTATTGTGGACTCTCTTCAATTTTCGACTTTGTGATGATTGTGAAGAAAAAAATTTTATATTGCTGATAATGATGGTGTTTGACTCTCGAAACGTACATGTGTGTATAATAAAATTGTGGATAGACAAGTTTTCAACTGGATCTCTCGGGGCTTCTAATAAAAAAATTTATAATTCAGAGATACGTTGCAAAAACTCAGTCAAGCAGATAGGTAAGTTATTCAATTGATATTTTTCAAATTAATGTTTTTTTTTTGCTCTTATTCTTCACAGTCTAACATTACGTGAATTTATCAGTCTTAACCAGGTAAGTTCATATTGTCTTTTGAATAACTATTTGTTCAATTTACAAATTGCATGTTCTCATATAACTTAAATTGTTGTATCTGATGATGACGTGTCGTTTCGGCCCCGAAACGTCCACAATACACATATGATATTTCCTACATCGCCCTTTTTTAGATCACATCGTCTGGAAAATGTTTTCTGACACACCACATGAGTATAGCTTCGTACCATTGTTGATGCGCATGTGTACATTTAGATTACTGCTTCTATTTAATGTTTTTTGACATACATTATATTTGTACGGTTTGATGTCACTGTGGATGCGTTGATGTATATTTGAATGACTAATCTGATTGAAAGTTTTATGACATATATCACATGAGTATGATTTCATGCTACTATGAATGCGTTTATGCACATTTAGATCACATCCTCTGAAAAATGTTTACTGACACACATCACACGAGTATGATTTAATGCCACTATGGATGCGCATATGTACATTCAGATTTCTTCTTGCACTGAATGTTTTTTGACATGTATTACACTCAAATGGTTTCAAACCTCTGTGAATCCGGTAGTGAATATTAGGATCTCTTCTGCGGAAGTATTTTTTCTGACACACGTCACACTCAAACGGTTAAATTCCACTGTAAATTTGTTTGTGATAGTTAAGATTATTAATTCAAGCGAAGTGTCACATGCGTATGGTTTTTCATTGCTGTGAGTTAATTTGTGCCGATCCAGAGGATCCTTTGTATTCAATTTTCTCTGACACACATCACATGAGAATAGTTTTATGTCCCTGTGGGTGCGATGGAAAGTATTCAAATGAGCAATCTCAGTGAATGATTTTTGAAAATCATGACATGCTTATGGTTTGATATCACTGTGAATATCTTTGTGCCTCTTCAGAGAGCTTTTTCTATTCTGTTACTTTTACGAAGAGAGAAATATAAGGTTTGCGCATGTTTAAGTAAGTGATAGTTACTGCACGGCACCGCACACTTGATGTGGCGCTAGTATAATAGAAGTGAGTGATGACTTCTCGTCCCCTCAGTACTCGTGTAGCCATTTGACGAATCGCCGGGGAGTAAATAATTACTCTTCCGCACATCAGCTACCAATCAATTTGCGCCCGTTGTCCTCAACTGAGGGATTTGGTGGCAAGGTCAGGAGGCCTGAAGTAGACGGCGTGTGATCTACCATCTATATCTCAATATAGCCAGAGAGTGAGAATCTCTGCCTATATCTCCTCGTGCTACCTTGACGAATTACCGGTCGGGCATTATACTCTACCACACATCTATACTATTGGTTTGCGCCCGTCGTTCTCGGTTAAGAGATTGGGTGGCAAAGTTAACAGCTTTGAGGGTAGGAGGCGTGTGGTCCACCCAACTACCCGGTTCGTTATACTAGTAAAGGCGAAAGTCCTGTCGGAATATCTTCTCGTGTCACTCTTCAACGATTAGCTGGCGAGTGTGATCGTGGAGCGATACTCCACCACACAACCATCCCCTATAGTTCGCGAAGTTTACCCTTATTTTGAGGCCTTCAGTTGGAGGATTTGGTGGCAAGATCCATTGGTCCATAGCAGGGATGCTGCAAATATTCGCATCCGCAAATGCGGAGCATCCGCATAGATTTGGACATCTGCATCCGCTTCCGCAATAATCAATGCGGATTTTCATGCGCATGCGAATATAATACAAATTGTTTGAAAAATAGCCTTGCTATGATGTCAGATTCGTCAAGTGGAGATTAGAATCAAGAAATACCAGAAGCCACTAAAATAGTAAGTGAAGTTGGAGAAAAATATGAGCATTATACTTGATATTAATTTTCATTGATAAAAATGCTAATAATAATCACTTTATCATTTTTTCAATTCTTCATCCATATACTATACTAGTTGTTGTCCGCGGTTCCACCCGCATATAGATGCAATTTTGGGAATTGACGAAAACAATATATAGTAATTGATCGCAGCACCCGATCAAACCCTATTCTTCGGATATTTTAGATTTTTCCAAATTTTGAGCTAATCAATCCGATTGACTTCTCCCTAAAATTAACAACAGCACGTAGGCAAACCGTGGACTCTACCCACGATAAATTCTTGGAATCATTGAGGATAAAATTATGCATCGACTGCAGCAGCAGAGCAAACCACAAGCTTTGTCTGCGATAGCCCTATGCTATTGAAATTTTTTATTGCTCTGTTCTAAGATCAATCAATCCAATTGACTCTCTCATACGAATATAATAATGCTCACGGAAAATATGGTTTTCCACACAAACGTTTTGGATATCTCCGCTTGGTAATGAAATTTTAGGAAATTCTTGATTAGTGGTTATCCATGTCATTATAGGAATGCAGTGTCAAAATTTCAGCCCGTCATGTCCAACAGTTCGATGTGTGTGTTGTCTGTCAAATGATTCCTCAGATAAATGCATGAAGACATAAAAAAATTCACCATGATTTTGTTAGGCTCATTATCAGGATATTATTCAAAATAAATATTTACCCTGCAGCGCGAATTGTACTTTGATGGTACCATGTCATAAACTTTCACACAAATGTCAGCCACAACTATTCAAAGTTTCTACTCAGTCATATAAACGATGCGCGAATGAACAGCTATCCGATATAACTGGTGCATCACCTGCCACGTTGCTATTGTTGCAACGGAGACTCTCACGTAACAGTCAATAAGCACTGTACAGAATTTCAATTTAATCGGATGTATGATACGCGAATGAACAGATACGATTCATACGACTAAAAGTATGTTGATAGCTTCATATCAGAGATCTTCACGCAAGTTTCAACAAAATTGATGAAGGCTTTTCGGAGATTAAACTGTACAAATAAAGGGACAGACTGTCAGACAGACGGAAATTGAGGAAGCAAATAACCATATGAGATTGAGAAAAAGTCTTCATTGCAAAATCACAGACAGATAATGAAATTTTATTTATTTGTGTACATTAATTGGGAGAAATATTTACAATGCAGCGAGGGTCATTATATGATGGTTCTGCGAACAAAGTTATTTAATATGAGTCGCGCGTCATCTATTGTACTTTCATGCGAGTCTCAGCTACAAGTGAATGAAATTGTAACACAATCTGAGAAGCGACACGTAAACTACCATTACGACTCGTGCGCTACTTACTGTACGTTGATATTACTATATTGAAAATTTGTTTGCAAGTGCTAACAATTATAGGATATTTCAACTCAATCTATGTAGCCATTCCGGACATTTGTCTGAACAAACAAATAGACAGACAGGCAAAAATTCAGAAAATGCGTGTGAGTTATGATATCTTGTAAATAACCATATGAAATTGAAAAAAAGTCCTTATTGCTAGATCCCAGATAAACACTTCGATTTATCTTTGGAGATTACGGTATTTACATTGTTGAATCAAATATCAAATTTCATTACTCTAACAGCAAAAACATAGAGCTTTCTTATGAACTTGGAATCGTGTTTGGGCTACTTCATTCGTCCCTGCCTTGGAATACTTTCTCAACTAATCTTTGCTTACCATGAACTACTTATCTACAAAGTTTCAGGGTAATTCGCATTCTCCAATATTTCGTTGGCAGTCTCAATCCAAACCTATTGAAAAATCATATTACCATTGGACTTCCGAAGAAAACTAATATAATTCAAGTCCCTCACATCAAAAACATGTATAATGTATTGTCACAAATTTTATTGTGAATAGTTCATTCACACAGGTTACAGTGCCAATATTTACTTTATACACTTGTATGATAACTATTTCGCTCACAGTTACTCGTACTGAATCACTGAATGAATGAGTTCCTCTCCTAGCTCATGCTCCTATATACCCAAGCCGACAATGGGCCAACATTCAAATGTCAAACAGTGGTTGCCTGGCCACCACCGAACATTTTGTAACCATAGGCTGTCAATCATGTCAGTAGTTATAATTCACAGGTTCTAGCACAGCAACAGCAACCATTGTTGCATGGGCGTGCAGAATGTTTTTATCTCCGATAATGGGTGTAAATCTTTTTGTGCGCCTCTGGTTGTGTCATGGGTGTAGAATGTAAAGGTGAGCGTGTAAGATCGTATAATGATGTGTGGAAATTCAGTTGGACGCCACTGACTATTTGTCCTGATCATTTTTCGGATTACGTGCTTTCTAAGTGTGACATTGTGAGCAGTAATTTATAAATCATGGTCACCGAATGCGTATGTAGTTAAAGTAGTAAGGAATGCTGTTGAAGGATAGAATTTTCATGAGTTTGAACTAATTGCAGATGATCAGATTTGAATTCTCAACCCACACAATGAATCTCCAAGCTTATTGTAGGTCTATTTGTACCTTATGAAATAATTGGGAAAAGGATAGCTAATTTTTTGAAAACTTTTGGGAAAAACTTTTGGAATACTTTTTGTGAGCAAAGGATGGCAAACAAGTAATATTTTCAGGGTTATAGTAAGAAAACAATAATAATTGATACTATTTTATATTCAATGTACTTCTAATACAAAATTATAACTATAGTAAATGCACATAATTCTTATACAAACAATCTTATAATCTACAGAGATAATAATCTTAAATTCAACAATATTCAATCTCTAATTGTGAAATGTCCCCAAGCTAAGGTATCGTTGGATTTGTTGACTAAGAATCTTTTGTCATCATTAGCTGACAATGCACATTTATTCTGTGTCTGAGAGTAGATTACATGATTTCTTGACCTGAACAAGTTTTGTTCAACATAAAGCTGCTCTGTTGAAGTTAATGCGTTTCTATAGTCTGAATGTGTAAGTTGATTCCTAACAACACATTCTTTAATTCCTTTAGCTCTTTTCATCTCAGAATCGTGTGTCTGAATGGAATACATTTTTGATCTCAAACCAACAAATTCTGAAATTATTTTTCCACTCAGCTCATCCTTAAATTTTCCCAGTACAGATTTATTCTCCTGTGGCATGGCATATGGATTATTGAGTGGGAAATTTGAAGTGTCGAATTCACTAATATTTCGTTTCATATCATTATAAATATCATCGACTAAAAATTCATAGATAAAAGAATCGGTGTCCGTATACAAAAGTTTAACTCTATCTTCATATTTCTCTTTTATAAACGAGTAATGAAAATTATACATATGATATTTTGCGAGTTCTAATATACAGAAACCTAGATAAATTGGTTTATTGTACAAGGCTTTAAGTCTATTCATCTGGATCGCAACAAAATTCTCATTGAAAATTGATAAACTGTGGAGGTTTGGTCTCGATATGTAATATTCTGCCCCTCGTCTCTTACCAATGTTTTCCCAATGTGTAATTAATCTTACATCAACTCGATTGTCCTGATTTTCTAATTTTTTTCCATACGCCGCATTATTTTTCAGTTTGAAATAGTCTTTCTCGAAACTATTAGTTGCTTTACGCCTCAAATTATTATTCAGGTCAATATATGTTTTCATCCAATCTGATTGATTGAATGAGAGAGCTCTGTGTGTTTTTATCAATTTTAAGCCATTATGTATAGCTTGTTGCAAAACTCTGAAATGTATGATATAATTTGTTTTATTATTTAAGCTTGCAATGAGTTTTTTATGTTTCGAGTTTGGTGGACAAGCTGTCTCAGCGCAAAATGGAAAATCATTATGTTTATCATGTGAATGATCACTATATTCCAAGTCAACTTCAAAAATATAACCTTTACTCGAATTTCCACTGATTTCTAAGATATTTGAATCAAAAATTCCTTCTTTTGTCAACCATTTGAAATTATTCGTAGGTAAATACATTGACATTGCGTATCCGTATAAATGATTTGCATCTAAATAGGTAATATACTTTGAGGGTGAGTTCCTATCATATGACGACATGTATTTATTGTTCACCTTTGAGAAGCGGTTAGAACACACTGAAATACCACCACGTATACCTTTCTGAATGAATTTTAAAATGCTTATGTCTGTTAATAATTCTAATTTCACTTTTTTGGTCTTTAATAGCGCATCCCAGCTTAGTGAGGGAGCAGTAAAATATTGTGCTGCATCTAAATTATAAATATTCATGCATAAACTTCGGAAATTCTCGAAGACATCAGTCAAAAGTAGGACGACAGTCTTCAAATAAATATTAGAATAATCACCTAATGTCTTGCAATCAAATATGCTCCAAACTTTTTGCGCATGCTCGTAGTCTGCGTCGCTGATAGAAGTATGATTTAACGAATTATTGAAGTATACTTCATCTGGTAATTTGTTAATAGCTAATTTTTCGAATGAATCCATGTACGAATAAGGAAATACTCCTTTTCTAGTCACAAGCTCAAATTTATCTGAATCTGGAAAATATTTCATTGTATTCAATAACTGTTCTGGTTTTAAATTGCGCGCCAGACTGTCTAAGGACTTACTTACTCATGAATCTGAAGGAATCAAGAAATCTTAATTTCATATAAACACAACTACCATCAATTCTATCTACGAGAAGATACTTAGTGAATGAAATGTATTTCTCCTTATTCTTCGGTATAACTTCTATTTTACCGTTGTCGAATGTTAAGTTTTGTATGAATAAATGACAATCATAATTAGTTAAATTATGCATGAATACTGGCACAAATTTTGGTATCTTGCAATTTAAATTACATGAAGAATGGGCTGAGCCCCTGTAAAAACCACTGAGATGATCATGATCAAGAAGTTTATCATTATCCCGAATATCACCTTCACATAATTATATGGCAAGTCGTTGACGAATCATAAAATTTTTGCTCATCTTTCGTTAGAGCGGTCGAAGGTACTATATTTCTCAGATAATTCTCGTATATATATCTCACATCGTTTGAAATATACTCAACAAATTTATGCGTTGCGTCCATACCAGAATAAGTCCTAAATTTATCTAGTTCGTTGTTGTATGAACATTTTATTAAATACGCGAAGCTATAGGCCTGATGTATATGGGAGATCTTTGTGAATGAGTGATCAGACGAAGGTGAACAAGATGCCAAAGGCATCTGTAGAGACTCGAAATCAGCATAGATTACGAAGGGCACTTTCATCTTCCTCTCAAAATGTGAAAATTCAAGAATGTTTTCATTCTCGTTGGGGAAAATTTGATAGACAGCCGTCACACAAAAATTTTTTATACATTGTTTTATTTATTTGACTGCTCACCAGACGTGACAAACTTTTTATCCAAACAAAATGACTTTTGTCATCATTTTCGATGAACAATAGATTTACATGTTTTTGTTTTCTATTCTTTGTTCGATGAAAGGGCCCAATTACTATGTGGCTTTTGCTATTGTTATCAAATTCCAAACCGAAAACATTGATTGAAATATTATTCAGTTGTTCAAATTGAGGAATAAAGTTGATACTCATCGGAAAATTTAGTCCGGTGGAGTCTATTTTATGTTCATATGGGAGATAGTTTGTGACACGTTGTGGATTAGTTGTTGGTGAAAACAGTGCCGAAAGTATGGCCCACAGAAAGCATTTATTTTCATTATTTTCTACGTTTATACACGCCTTTTTCTTCTGGATATCATTTGGGAGTGGCACGAACGATGAAGCTGCTATTGGAGAGAGTTCATTGATATTCAACTCCAAATGCTCTACTCGTACCAAAGACCACCCACTGTCCTTTTCCTATCAAAAAAAATTATGCTAAGTTTATTTTGGACAAAAATTATTGCTAGTCTTACTTGGAATTCAGAGCTATCCGTTTCGATTCGTGATGACAAGGTGTCGAATATCTCCGACAAATCTGAAGAGAATGTAATCATTTGTTGTCTCGTGTTGAATGATTTGATTTCAGACTCGTCCCGTTTAGGTAAAATGTATAGACAAAACAACTCTATATTTGCTTTCAACGCATGATGAGTTTCAAGTAAATTTCTGATTAAACTACACACTGAGTCCTTGACGTTTCGTAAGAATGTTGATATATTAGGCCCACAATCAACACACGCTCTCAATTTATGCGCATTTGTTCTTGAATGAGAGTTCGATAACGATTTTTAACATCAATCTCACACAACTCACAAAATGTAAAGTCATTCGAGCTGTCAGATTTTACACGTTTCACAGATGAAGTGGCTTTATTTACCGATTCTCCAATTTTCATATTATGAACTTGGAGTATATGTTTCTTCAGTGTCAAAGGATTATAGCACTTACCACAATATTCACATAATAAAACTAAGTTTTTGTTACAGCTATATTTAATATGTCGTTTCAAACTATCTTTTGATACATAGAGTTTTGCACACTGATCACAAGGGAACATTTTCTACCCATACTGTCTTCTAATTATATTTTTGATGTTTTTTCGTTTCTAATAGGAATCTTGATAATTTTTGGACTTTAAACGACTTTTTTTATTGAAAACAAACACACATTTTGAGCATTCACAGGAATGAATCACAATCTTTTTCGACTTTTTTTCACAAATTTGACAGTATCGACGATCCTCTTGCGAATAACTAACCATGTGCACACAATTAGTCCTTATGATTTCTATATTATTTGCATTTTCTCCTACACATTCGAAACAGTAGAAGAATTTTGTATTCTTCTAATGTTTATAATATTTTATACATACAAATAAATGTGTTCTCGATAGGTTTTCAACATGTTCAATGATACTTTTCTTGTAAAATTTTGAGACACGCATTATTTTTGTGTGGAGTTACTTCTCTACGCCACTGCAACAAATAGATTTATTAACAGAGAGAGATTGATGATGAACTGTCTACTAACCTCATAAATTGGAATTTTGCGAATTTATCGGTTGGAGTTGAAATGTTGACAATATAACATCCAATCATCTGATTCATCTCCTCAACACTTATAGATTGAAAACGTTGTGGCAGAAAGACATTGAATCCCTCATTCAAAGTGAGAACAACTCTAGGACCGTATTTTGTGCTCAATAATTTCGCTGCTTTTATAAGATATCGATCACCAACTACCAAATCGACTATTTTTTTATACTGGAATCCAGCAGCTAGTTCATTCAATGCATTCAGCGACATCCTGATCACTTGTAGGGCGCATTTTAATCTGTGTATGGTTTTATAAGAGAAGCGGTGACGTACACATGTTTATTAAGATAATTTATTGCCTATTACATTAAGCTTCTTACATTGTAACGTATAGGTAGGCTTACACACTGAATGATGACAGTGCATTATTAACGAATGTAAATAAACTTTAATAATGACGAATAAGATAAGCGTCTGAGTGCATTATACATGTATTTTAATGAACTTTCGAAAGATTCACCTCAATTCTTGTTCAAGGTAAATTTTAAGAATGATTTAACACACTGTAGGATTAAGATCAGAACTGTCTGAGTGCATTATCCATATATTTTAATGAACTCTCGGAAGACCCACCTCAATTCAAAGGTAGATCAGTGCTTACATGACTGAAACAAAGAAAACTCGAAAATGACCTGGATTTCAAGAATGATTTCACGTTTTCAGACAGTATAAAAGCAAAGATAAGAGGAATGTTCAAACAAGAACTTCAAAAATGCCCGTTCAAAACAGTGTTATCCAAAATAATATTTTTAAGAAGAATAATAGTGAGTTACGCGGAAAGACTGATCTAATAGTTTGTGTTAGTAAAGAGTATATCGAAATTGAAAATTCAGATTTATTAAATGTTTGGATTCCCAGAGAATCTAATACAGACTCTCTCGTAGACTACAGCATTTTTTGTAAGCCCTGCTACAACGAATTCATTAGAACTCCGGAAGGACTAAGTATTGGATCAGACAAAATTTCATATTATTTTTCTTATCACCACAACATACGATATTATTCAGGGAATGAAGTTTATCAATATCTGAGATGTTGTTATTGCAACGATTGGATAATAAATGGAGTAGAACAAAGAGATTGTGAAACATGTATGCAGATCGGTGCTGCGCATAGACAAATTTAGGAGAGTACAATTTTGTTCTCCATAACTTATTTTTTCTATTTGGATGTCATAAAGTGTACTTTATGAGACTCGTTTGAGTGTCGTGATGTGCCCCATTGGTAGCTGTGTTGTTTGATAACCTAACTGTTATTCAAACACAATATAAAACGATTTTTTGACTCAAATTCTGTATATTCATTTTTATTTTTGACGTTTCGACTTTCTTCCCGAAGATCTTCATTCGTTTTATTATGATATAATTCTGGAAGATATGTACAGCTCATTTAAACACAATATGTTTCAAAGAAAATTCTCAAATTGCTCAGGTTTGTATCTATTTATTTTTAAAAAGTGCCATCCATCAAGTTATTATATTTTGATCTACACATATTACCCATCTGTCAAGTCTCTATGTTACCAACAGTCTTATAAAAACTAGTATTCTCTATCGATGTTTTCGAATAGAAAAATTATTATTTCTTTGACATAGATGCACGTTTCATGAGACATTTTAGGTCACCAACATAAACGTGTACCCTTAAATTGAGTCTTGAAACTCATATCTTAATTTACTATTTATGTGAATATTAGAACAATTTTCTTTGTACAAAGTTTCCTATCATACATCTATTAGTATTACACATGTGACAATTCTCAATTATTGGTGGCGGTCCATCAATATGACATTGTGTCGTAGGCAAATTGTGATGCTCCGTACAGGGTAGTCTCTTGATGATGTCTGGATGAACTTTGAACTTCTGAAGTAAATGTTGCCACATTTCTTGCAATTTGTTTCCTCGAAACATTCCTAATATGTTTATAAATTTATCTTCACTTATTCCACCGCAAATATACACTATAGGAGTGTATTTTTTTATATCAGAGCGAAATGCATTCCGTGAGATATGCTCTTTGAAATCCACCTCATTTATAATATTCAAATTATATGCGGCACAAAGAATGTCAGTTGCAATAACTTTCTCAGCCATCGTGTTCTAAGTGACAATTTTTTGCGCAAATTGTATATATAAGTATAGCTGCTAGTTGGACCAATAGGAATGTCTGTTATTCTGACCAATCATGTTTCAGAATATAGAATATAAATATCGTCGAACCGATAGAAGACCACATCTTCAGTCGATCTACTCTCACTTATACGGTAAGTTTATCAATTTGGAATATTCGCATTGAGAATTCATGATTTCTTTTTACTCAAGATGGCTTTGAGTCGAAGAAGAACTTCTTCCAACGATTCCACTACGACAAAATTCCAGTTCGATCTCAATAAGTTTATGGAGGCTCGTGGGCTACTTGGCTCTCTCTACAAGAATGACTTTCTTCTTCTATCATCAGATTTTTCGCTGAATAGATCAAGAACTAAATGGGTGTCTGTTGGTTTAAGTGTATTGCGCGAATTTGTGCCCATAATCAAATTTAGTTCATCTAAACCAGGAAGTATAGGAGTTCAATTCACTCTAGAAGAGTGGAATGACTTCATGTAGTAGCAATGTAGGGTTGATGTGAATGTACCTCCAAACGAGTTATTGACTCGTCGAAAGCAGTCTCATCATCAATGTGTAAAATATGATTCATTTTCTGATAACCTTGTAGCCTTGCGCTAGAAGAAACTTTAGATTTTTAGTTGTTGGTGATGTTTGAGATTTAACGATCTGCTTTGTTATTGGAGGCTTTTTGTCACTGAAATTGATTCCCATCGATGATTCGTTTCAAATGTAAACGCACCGTAATTGTTTCACCTCGAAAATCAATAATATTACTCTCCTGATCAACAATTTTAACTGTTACGTTGTCAATAACTCGAACACTAACTGGTAAATAAATGATGTTGGACGGTATTTCGACTATTTTATACCCAGGTGGCGCATTTGGGGAAAAAACGTGCAATATGTGTTCACTCAAATTATTTCTATATGATCCAGAAGCAATATTACAATTTATTTGCACACTATTTACTTTCATAATGTTTACAATTGAGTCCGATTCATGTAACTTATTTGCGTCGAGAATTTTTTCACTGAAGCCCAACACACTTCCTATACTATCATTTTTTGTGAAATCTATTTGATGCGAGCATGAAATATTACATTTCAGGGTATTTACGTTTGGTGTGAGAGTGAATTTGATTTTCTCTTCATTTTCATCACTATCCAAAATTGATTGTATGTAATCACTCAAATCTTCAATATCATATGATCCTATTGGAATTGTTATAGATCTCGAAATATTGTTTTTATCATAGTAGTATAATTTATTTTTACCCTCAGTTATATTGGGGATGGAATTATAAGCTTGGAAATCAACTAAACCGATGACCCAGTCTTCATCTACAGCGCTGCCACCAGTTAGATGTAATGACGGTGAAAAATCTGCACTCAACACCGACTCTCGTCCTGTCAGTGTGATTGTTATTGACATTATGTTCTATCATGTAGTAGAAACTCTAAACACAGATGTCCACAGTTGAATGAATTGAATTTTAGATATCGATGATAATTATACTTGATTTTCACATTTTCTCCAAAATATTTCATCAACTCTGATGGTGGTCTTAAGTTGCCGAAGCTATCAAAATATTGAACAAGGTTACCACGTTTTCGGTAGCACACCCAATGGGATCCAATGTTATTTTTACTATCCAAATTTACAATTGCTGATCCATTGTGTCGAGGTCCCGATTTTGGTAAATTATCTCGCATATAGACCCCCCGAAAATATGCAATATTCTCACCATACTGTTTCAAATCTATATCAGTTAATGCTCTCAGTGGAAGTTTTTTTCTATCCGCGGCTTAAGGAACAATCCCAGTCCACTTTTATGTTTTCCCATGTATAAACCATCTCCTCATTTACCAAGAGCGATCGACTCCATAGCTTTATTATGTCTCTGAGCCTCAAGTAGATGTTGTCTTGCAGATTTGGCGTCGTTGACAGCTTTTGCCATTCCAGCAGCTCCTCCAGCCAGCTCCCCAAGGACAGAGAGAGACCAGCAAATAGTGGAATGAGAAATGGTAGAAATCCACCTGATTTCGGTATCGGGATAACTCTTGGTGATTCATATTTTTCATGTTTGCGTTCCTGCACACTTCTTCGTGCAGCTTTCAATGTTATAGGAATTATGTTATTCATATTGCTTCTTCTAGCTTCTCCCACAAAAGCTCTTCTAGCATTTTGAACTGCCTCACGCAGTATGCTTTTTCTACTTTTTCGCATTGTGCTCGCGTGCTTACGGATACTCTACTAATATGAATGTAATATATATATTTGTGTCATATATATAAAAGATGAGGTTTGAAAAGCAACAGAGAGCTATTCTAGTGCAAAACATTGAAGGGGGTGAAGGAGAGCAGCAGCAGGAAAGTAAACATGGTGATCTATTCCCCAATAATATACGATGTATCATTTGTGGCCCGTCAAATTGTGGTAAAACCAATCTAATGATTTCATTACTCACAAACGCAAATGGATTGCGATTTGAGAATATTTACATATATTCCAAGTCATTGCATCAACCAAAATATCGAATGTTACAAAATATTCTATCATCTATCGATGGTGTTGAATATTTTGCACATAGTGATAAAATTAATCTACCAGCTCTCGACGAAGTATTACCAAATTCAATATTTATATTCGATGATATTTCGGTTGATCGAGAAAAACATTTGCGTAGTTATTTCTGTCAGGGAAGACATGAAGAGATTGACACCTTTTGTCTCGTTCAAACTTATACACGAATATGTAAGCACCTTGTGCGTGATAATGCGAATTTAATTATAATATTCAAACAGGATGAATTAAACTTGAGGCATATTTATAATGACCATGTTCATACAGACATGCTGTTTAGTGAGTTTAGAAACTTTTGCACAAATTGTTGGCAAGAAAATCATGGATTTGCTGTAATCAATAAAGAGTGTGATCTTTTCAATGGACGATACAGAAAAGGTTTCGATTTGTTCTTGAAAAGTATATAGATATGTGCATGTAAGTTGTGACAACATTCTAGCATAATGAGTGAAAAAGGTACATTGCGAGATATAGTGCGAACCAAGGAGACTATAAGAAATAAATTGATGAATCTTAAAAGAGGGCAAGAGGCTCGGCATGAGTTTTTGAGCCAAGCTTTTGAGTCAATCATCGCACCTTTATCCGACTTGGGTGTGCAACTGGGCAAGAGACACAAACCACCAACACAGGACGATGATAACAATGACGACGTCGCAAAGGAAGAGGTTCTGAACGATGAAGTATTTGGAACACCCCAAACTCGTAGGAGAAAGACGGATATCCCTCAATTTTTGAAAAATGAAGAGATAATTGAATCACCGGTAATTATCAAAGAACAATCTGTAAGTGATGGACAATTAGAGAACCTAGAAGAATCTACTAAGGAGATGTTGGGGGATATCGTTGGTAGATATATGGCATTTCATGCCATTGCAAGTCCTGAAATTGATATTGTGTATGGTATTAGGAATGATCCAACCACTGGTAAATTTATGATTGAGGATTCCGAAGTTGAAATAGACAAAAATGATATCTATGTTAATGGTGTTTGGTATGAAGGGACACTTGGATTATATGAGCTCCTAACTCTAAAATCACCAAATCCTAATATATACACCGAGAATGATAAAAGACATTATTTAGAAATTGTGCAAAAAACCAACGCACACAGAAAGTACTATAATAGATTGGGGGCAATAAATGTCCAACGTGGATCAAAGTATAACAATGTGATAAAGGAGATAGTGCCTCATGTAAGGACAAGATCAAAATCCAAAAAATCAAGTGGAGGTGGCGCATTTCCAGAGTTGAGCGTGACGAACAAACGAATGCAATATGTGTATTGGAGTAATCCCAATCAGCTTGTCGAAAGACTGAAATTACTATTGGCCTCCAAATTAGCTGGGCACACGGGACATGATTATGAAATAATTCGTATTGAAGAAACATTGCGAAACGCGCAAATTATCGTATAAATGATTGAGTATGATGAACTCTTTATTGAGTATTAAAATGGTCGTCAGTAAGTTTGGATCCCATATAACTAAACACATTCACAAGCATTTGAAGAGAAAAATATTGACACATCTTGAAAGAGAATTATTCTTAGATGGTGTACTTCATATAAAAGGAGTTCGTTTAACATCGGATAAGTTTGGTGATGAAAATGATGTTGTCAGTGTAGGATATGTGTCAAAAATCATTGAAGATTTAGGAACTAGTATAAACATGAAATCTGCAGATATGATAAATCAAAAGTTCTTTGTCTTTGATAATAAGGTTGAGAACAAACTTTCAAAACGTCGGTCATTGATTTTGATGAACTTATAATAAACTTAGATAATGATATATATAAATTTGAAAACGGGAACTCCGAATCATTCTATAGATTCCCATGCGATGCGACAATAAGAAACATTCAATATAACATCGAAGGAAGTCTAATTGAAACCAAAATAAATAACAAACCACTATCGTTGCAGGGTCAGAGAGTTGCAGCGAATAATAAGTTAACATTTTTACCTTTGCAAGGGCGAAGAAGTCCACAGAAACTCTCCGTTGAAATTCTACTTGAAACAGGTTTACTATGAGCAAAAAAGGTATTGTTAACGAGCTGCACAAAGCGGCACGTCGAAATTTCAAACGAAGACATGTTATAGTTAAGGGTTTAAATGATTTATTCCAAGCGGATCTCGTTGAAATGATACCGTATGCAGAGGAAAATAAAGGTTATAAGTATATATTGACGGTGATCGAGCTATTCTCCAAATGGGCATGGGCTGAACCAATCAAATCAAAGACGAGTAAGGATGTCACATTTGCAATGAACACTGTTTTCAAAGACGGTGTAATCCCAAAAAATCTACAGACGGATCAGGGTAAAGAGTTTTTTAATAGAGAATTTGGGAAGCTGATGAATGAGTATGGTATGAATCATTATTCGACGTACAGCACTATGAAAGCAAGTGTTGTGGAACGCTTTAATCGCACGTTGAAATCAAAACTATGGAAGCAATTCAGTTACCAAGGATCCTATAAATGGTTTGATATGCTAGAAGATTTATTAGCTAATTATAATAATACAAAACACAGAACTATCGGTATGAAACCAGCAAATGTTAGTAAAAGACATGAGAAGAAATTATTGAACACCGTCTACAATCAAATTAAAATTGCTCCATCTGGTCGATATAAAGTGGGTGATTCTGTTAGAATCAGTAAATATGAATCGATATTTGATAAGAGCTATCACCCATCTTGGAGTACCGAAATATTCAAAATAATTTAAGTGCAGCCAACATCCCCGGTGACATATTTGCTGCAAGATGAGAATGGTGAGAATATAACTGGCGGATTCTATGAACAAGAAATACAACAAACCAAATATCCCGGAGTATTTCTGGTTGAGAAGATTTTGCGTAGGAACAAAGACAAATACTTAGTGAAATGGTTGGGCTTTGACAATAAATTCAATTCTTATGTGAATAAAAATGACTTGTTGTAATGTTTGAATAAATTTTTTCCTTCCCAATTTGTTGTGTGGTCATTACATCCTCTCATCCAGCACTTTGTTGTTACCACTGATACTAATGAACAACATAAGCATGTTCAACCTTGAACAGCATGTCACTGTTAAAATATTCTACGCTCGTGATCAGAAAAATGATCAGAACAAATAGTCAGTGGCGTCCAACTGAATTTCCACACATCATTATACGATCTTACACGCTCACCTTTACATTCTACAGCCATGACACAACCAGAGGCGCACAAAAAGATTTACACCCATTATCGGAGATAAAAACATTCTGCACGCCCATGCAACAATGGTTGCTGTTGCTGTGCTAGAACCTGTGAATTATAACTCCGACAATTGAACATAGACTTGGTCAATGCAAACTAGATTTACAGTTACAATTAATCCGAATGAATAATCATATTTTCCTCACGTTGTCTATCTGGATATCAAATTTCATGCCTGCAACAGTAAAGATATCGAACTCTCATGAAAACTTGCAATTGTCTTTTATATCCCCTCAATTTGGCTCTGTCGAAAAATCCATTCTCAAATGATCTTTGCTCCCCACAAACTACTTACCTGCGAGATTTTGGCATAATTCGCATTTTATGATATTCCGTTGACAACCTTAGTCCATCCCTGTTGTGGAAATCATATTATAATATCTATCACTGGCATCAAAAACATTGAAATTTTGAAGGGAATCAATATAATTCAAGTCCCTGATATCAAAAACATAATAACTCCTGGAGATAGTTTTATTCTCTCTGGACCACCTCAATGTTATCTGTCGAAAAAATAATATTGCGGTATTTATTTTCACCATGTTGTCTACTTAACTCCCGAATTTCATGCCTCTACCAGCAAAACCATAGAACTTTCGTATAAATCTTCCCTTCATTCAGCCCTGTTGCAAAATCCTTTCTTAGCTGACGTCTATCTTCGACATACCACCCATCTGCCAAATTTCAGTTCAATCGGCTTAGCACTTTTCGAGATTTCGTGTTGAATCAGTGAGTGGTATTTCGCTTTTATAGATATAGATTGACAACAGGAAAGTCAATTTAGAGCCGGGGCAAGTTGCCCAGGGAACAATGATCACTGAAATTGTTACCCCCACAGGCAAAGAGACCATGTCCAAATATGAGTCCTTTATGAACGTGGACTCCAACGAAGGTGGCAAAAAACAAGGCGAGTACTTCTACCAAAGCCTAACGAAGCTAAAGAGCATGATAGCAGAAACAAAAGTCGCAAATTTGACACTGCACAAAATAGGGGGTGGAAAAGACAGAATAAAATAGGGTATTGCAAGAAGAACATACAAAACGTTAGGATAGAGCCAAAGCCCAAAATCAAGTATCTGGGCATAATACTTGATAAAGGACCAACTTTTTCAAAACAGGTCGAGGAAGTTGCGAATAAAGCAACTAAGGCAGTAACCGCACTTAGTTAGATAATGCCAAATATCGGAGGATCAAGATCCAGCAAGAAAAAGTTGCTAGCACACTCCATAGTGCTATACGCAGTGCCTGCCTGGGCATCAGTCTTGAAATATAAGTATAGAGAAATTTTAGGCTCGTTGCAGAGAAGGGTAGCACTAAGAGTAAGTAGTGCATACCGCACGGTATCGCAAGATGCTGTACTAGTGATCACAGGCACGCTCCCCATCGACCTTATGACCAAAATGCGGACAGAAACTGCAAAAGTACCCAAAGGGCAGAGTAGAGTAAAAAAGAAAAGAGAAGAAAAAGAGAACGCCATAGCAGAATGGCAACACACATTGGATGACAGCACAAAAGGTCGCTGGACATATAACCTCATCAGAAACATTAAATCGTGGATAAAACGTAGACATGGGGAGCTGACTTATCAGCTTACCCAATTTCTAACGGGACATGGCTCTTTCAACAAATACCTAAGGAAGATCGGTAGGATAGATGACGCAACCTGCGATTATTGTCAACTAACAGATGACACACCTTCCCATGCTCTCATCGAGTGTGTCAAATGGAGAAAGGAACGAGAAAACTTTGAGAAAGAAGTGGGTAGTCTCTCGGTTGAAAATATAATAAAGAAAATGCTGAAAACAGAAGAAAATTGGAAGGCCATAGCAGAATACATGAATATGATCATAGTAGACAAAGAAACACGAAAGTAGTACGTAAATAGGATGGTAGCAAGAAGCTAAGAAAGCACTTACTCTGAAGTAATGTCGAGAGACGGTTCCGGAGTAAGATACTGGAGATCAAAGGGAGGAGGGGTTTAATCGGTAGGGCCTATAGCTGGCAATCCGACACTATCTTGCGGCCCGGAAGTCACAAGATGTCTTGAGAAGATTTCCCTCTTGCCCGCGTGAAAAAAAAAAAGATATAGATTGATATAAGATCTTGAATATTCGCATCTGCCCGCGGATGTGAGCCTTCAAAAATCTGCATCCGCATTCACATCTGCTGATGTGAAAAAATCTGCATCCGCAACATCTATGGTCCATAGTAGATCGTGTATGGTCTGCCACAGTACTGGTCTCAGATACTAGGCAAGCCGACACCTCAAACGACTGCCGGACCATCTATCCATGGTGGGTTTAAGGCCAAAAAAAATAGCTTTTCATGCCTTCATCTATTCGCGCAACCGTTTGACGAGTCGCTGGCGAGTATTGCGGATCCTCCAATACTCTATCACACATCTGTGCTGAGGTTTGCGCTCGTTGCCTTCAAGGAAATACCCAGGGATTGGGTAGCAAGGACCACAGCGTTATTGGTGAGTGCCATGTGGCCTGCCACAGGACGCTGCCTGTTCATTCACCCCTCGGTACTCGAAATATGCTGGGAATTATATATTTGTTTATGATATTCTAGTTTTTTCTCACAGTTCTAGATCAAAATAGATGAGAAAAGACACTTTTCATCTCCATTCGAATTGTCTGCTTTCATTTTTCTATTCATTATTTGCAATCATCAATTATTTACTCTAATCATCAATAATTCAAGTACAAGAAACATCTTGTGTGAACAGATTTCTCAATTCTGCTCTCTTCTTGAATGTGAATTAATCAACACTTCTTTATTGCTTGTGTTAAAAAAAAAAAAAAAAGCTTATGTTGTCTGATCTTGGAGTTACAAGGAAAAACGACCGGACTCCAAAAAAAATCAAACCCTATCGCAGGATGCAGAGAACTGGAAGACTGGTCCAATTAAGCAGAAAGAGCGAAAAGTTGCTCATAGAAAAATTAAGGCATAGCCTAGTAGATATACTTCCATCAACTACTCAAGATAATATTGACAGCGGTACGGTAGAGTGAGTACAACGAACGTGTTGTCGATTAACATATCAAGCGACACTTCACGAGGCTAGAACGAAAGAAAGTATATTATCACTCTACGGCTCGGTGTGACTGGTTGCCTGACACTAAAAGGTATAAAGGCTCTAGATTATGATGATGATGATGTTAAAAATATTTATAATTTATCCTCCACTTCAAGAATCCTTGTTTCTCTGTCTTTCAAAACTCCGCGAAAACTAAGAAAGCACGCCGTTGAACCCTCGAAGAGAAATCTCTGTTTCCGTGAAATATGGTCCACGTTGCTATAGATATTTGCAGGAACTTTGTGTTTGCCATCTGTAAGAACCGTCAAACGATCGCTGGCCAATTTTAATCCAAATCCTGAAATAGATAATCGCCTGTTTGAATATCTGGACAGTGTATCTGAGAATTTGAAGGAATAGAATAGGGATAGATGGAGTTGAATGAAAGTTTAAACTTATTCATCCAAAACGATAATTGGCGTGTAGATGGTTTTGTAGAGACAGGTGCAGAACAAAGTCTAAAACTTGCAAATCATACTCTGATGTTCACTATTCGCGGTATGGCAAGAAATGGAAGCAGCCAGTTAGCTATTCTCTATTCCACACACAAAGCCGCGAATCAATACACACTTAAACCATTGATTGTATAAGTGGTTCAAGCTGTCCACGAAAAAAGCGAAGTTTAAGATAATGGCTTCTGTTTGCGATGGAATGTGGCAGATTTGCACACTCTCGCATCAGACACAAATGGAGATCGGAACGAATTGGTCTACATTGTATATGGTCATAAAATTATGCATCTTTTAAATGCTTCTTATTTGTTGAAGTGCATGAGGAATAATTTCATGCCTAAAAATATTTTATTGTGAGGGAAACACGGTGAAATGACATTTAGAGGCTGTAGGAGTTGGATGGGCTCAACGAAGCATTCAGAGCTACTAAGCTAACAAATGGGCATGTTAATCCCATAACTCAAGATAAGATGCGTGTCAAGCTAGCAGCTCAAGTGTTTAGCCGTTTTACTGCTGCTTTCCTGAAGATTCAATCAAGTTCTAAAAAGACCACAAATCCCAACTATCAATTGAAAATAAATTGCACATATACAAAGCAGAACTAGTACCGATATGGACTATAGGATTTAGCTATGATGCTGTTCGAAAAAATCAAACAAACATCATACAAAGATTTCAAAACAAAACTTTGCGCAATGGAGCGTCAATAATAAAACAATTTATGAAGTCTTTAAAATTAAATATGTACGTGATCAAATTCGGGAGTGAGCCACCTCATGAAAATAAGCTAAGCTCTCACTTCAATGAATGAACTGGCAGTGAACTTACTAAATAATGAAAATGACATCGGAAGACTATGTAGGAATAAGCTATTGGACTTGAAACATACTCAAACATAAAAATTGCTAATGATTACATCTCTAAAATATTCTGAGCTTACAACGATGGGGGTACTTTTCACATGTCCTATATAAATGACCCGATTTGCTGGTTGGCCCATAGAGGCCAATTGTAAATATATTTCAGGCGATTATAAAAAATAGAAAAAGTAAATAAAAGTTCTAAATCAATCTATATCGCAGAGTTTGTGAATTTCATGGACAGTTTGTTTTATTCTCTGAACTCTATATCAGTTCCTGCAAAGCCGTTGGGGGGTAAAGTAAAACGAAGCTCAACTCATTTATTTTTTTGGAAACAAGGACAGGCAGATTCAGGCAATATGACATTTCTCGTCAAAGGTGATCGTATGCCTTATCTACAATTCGTTCAACTGCTTATTTCAATACTTCGCAATATTTCTAGAAATGTTGGCTTTGGGTACATCACTTTGAGATTTTTCCATCAAAATCCACTAGAACATATTTTTTGTGTTGCAAGAGGCCTGTGTAGAGGAAACTCTCGACCATCAACTTCACAATTCGTCGATGCATACAACACTGCTATTTTAAATAATACCATGAGGTATACTATCGGTTCGAATTATGAGGATGATTGCGAAAACCTTCTCCTCTCTTACCAAATTCTACTATCCCATGATAATCAAAATCCATCCGATTCAGAATCTTTCCCGACATCCCCAGTTTCCAATAATCATATCCCACGTGTTCTTCCCCAGACCACTAGCATGAATGGTCTAGCATCGGGAGTATACGTTAAAACAACCTCATATGTTGTCAGGTATTTCATTTAAAAATTGTTAAATTATAAATGTGATTTTTGTTTTCAGTTCTTTAATTCTGAAATATAGCTCACATCCATGATTTAACCGTTTTGCGGGACTATTGGTCTGATGAGAAGTTTTCGACGCTTCATGTAGGAGTGAAAATGCACCTTCACTTAATGATTGTCTGGGAAAAGGCTCCAATATATTGAAATTAGTTCAATTCATAATATTGCGATTTAGAGAGAAAGCAGTTGGAGGAAAATCAGATATAAGAAAAGCTTCCTAGATAAAAAAGGTCGCGGACAGCGACAGAAATTACCAAAAATTCTGATGGTGGGATATTGAAGAGAAGAAACAGACACAATACAGAGATTGCAGAGTTGTGAATTTAGCTCTTGTTCGTATTCCTAGGTTCATTTTTGGAATGAGAGAAGCAGCTCTTGAATTACATTGTTTCTGTGATGCGAGTCGTGGTTCTTATGCAGCAGTAATCTTTTCAAGTATATGTAGCAGGCCTAGCATGATATTATGTTTCATATTGTTGTTTTTGTTGTTATGACTAGTTTAACTTTTCAATTCAATAAAAATAATACGTTGAAAATCTGTCTAGTTAATGGTATATTATCAACTAAGGTAGGGAAGACTATCATTATTGACTCAGCGTCAATCAGCTCGAGATATAAGACGCTGGTCAATAATGGTCTTCTCTACCCAGGTAAATATACTATATTATTCACTACTAGCACTTACAAATTTTTTGGGTGATGATTTTCAAATACATAATCACGAAGCATTTTGAAATGAACATTTGTTTTGTGATATTTCAAAATCAAAATAGGTCTCAACTGTATTTTTTTTTGATCGTTTGACGTTTCCTCAGTTTCAATTATTCGAATCTTATGTGAATCAATTTTCACCATCAATTATGAGTAGTGAAAGTGACATTAACTGCATTCCTCCAGAATTAAGGCAGCAGGCCGAAAATGTATATAATTTATTACTGCCAGAAAAATCAAAAAGTAAATATATGAAAGTGTATACTTTATTTAAAGATTGGTGTTCGATAAAAAAAGTAACTAGAATCTCTGAAGATGTGTTGCTGGCATATTTTCAAGAACAGTCATGTATTAAGAAGATTTCTAGTTTATGGGCTATATGTTCTATGTTAAAATCAACTATTTTTCTTAAAGATGATATGGACATATCAAAATATTTAAAATAAATTTCATTTTTAAAACGTCACAACGCTTCATATACACCTAAAAAATCAAATGTATTTTCAAAAGATGAAAATCAACCAAATTTTAACAGACTCGCCGGATGAGGCATTACTCTCAACGAAAGTATTTTTTCATGTTGTGGTAATAGATTATGAAAAATTGCTATTAAATATATTGTATCGCAGACCATTTTTGTGACTGGGTTAGCTGGAGCTTGTTACACCGATGAGCTTTGTAATAACATTATTATCGTAACCATCCAGAGAGGTGAAAATTGATTGTCTAGAAAATTTATTCTAATAGAACCGTTATGGGTAGATTTAATGAAGAAGTACCTTAGTTTGAGGCCCATTCCAGATAATTATGTTGAAACTATTCATTGGATTTCTAAATGGCAAGCCCATAAAACAAAATATAGGTCATAATACAATAAATAGAGTTCCAAAAACGGTAGCTTCATTTTTGAAGCTGCAGAATCCTCAAAATTACACAGGCCATCCATTGCCTCGTAATTCAGCTACCATTTTAGTAGTAAATAGGGGCAACATTTTTTCATTGAAATGTCAGAGAGGCTGAGAATATTCTACAGTCGCGGAGAGCTATGTGGAGGAATCAAACTCAGATAAAAAAAGAATTGCTGGAATAGTCCAAACTACATCAACTAATTCGTCAAATGCAGCTACTGCTGATGATATGTATGTTTCTTCTACATCTTCCTATTCCGATCAGATTCCTTTTATTCCTTTATTATATGCGGCTGAGCCATCAGAAGTTAACAATGAAACAATAAATATTTCAGTGAGGCAAGATGAAACAACAACAATAAATACGTCAAACAGAAATATATCTGTAAATACGGGAAATACTTTAATTCACATGACTTGCAACAACTGTACCGTAAATATAATAAACTCTAAATAATGCATAACTTATAATTACTGCATAATTTCTAGATATGTATCTAATTGAATTATTTAATTCTTAATAGAAACTTATCATCACGTTAGCAGCTTATATGTTTATTTAGACCTCCATGGTACATTCATAAGCATAACAGAGAGAAATAATTGTCTATGCAATGCCTGATGGAGTTTCATATTGTGTAATTAATAAAAATGATAAAATATTACAGAGAGATTGATATTTTTAGATTTTAATAGTGTTGTATTATACACAACCAGAGAGTTAGCCGTCGGCATTTTTTTCAGATATATGTAAACTCGACTGAAAACCCGAAAACGTATATTTCTCCATTTTTCAATCCATATCTCCAAATCAAGTACTTAAATCAATTTGAATTGGAAAAAATAACCTCAAAAAATCGGTTGTCTGTAAAGTCGGTTTACTGACGATAGTTAAACGTGACAACGTCATAAGAAAATACTGATGGAATGGTTGCAAATTTAGAAACTTTTTTTATAAAATTCTTCATTCAGAAAATCATTTCAAATTTACAAAACACTTGAATAAAATTCATTGCTTAGATTTCTACTGGACTGTTAAAATTTAATTTTTGATTTCATCATTTTATAATAATACATTTTGTATTAACATTATTTCTTTCAGCAAGTAAACTGAAAAAAAGTTGTTGTTCAATTAGTTACTTAATTATTTTTGCAAAGTTAATTGTAATTTGTTGTGAAAAACGAGCTCTGTTCTTGGCGCTACTAAGAGCGTTGTGTCAAGATTTGTTTTAACGCAATTAGAATTTTCCCAAATACTTTAGAAAATAATCTTCAAATACAAATTACGGAAAACACATATGTCTACAAGATTTATTTTAATATTTTCCTCTAAAATAGCTTGAAATATTTATATTGCCTTGAAACTCTTCTTAAAATAACACCGCTAGTATAGCCAAAAACAGAGCTTGTGGTACCAGCTTATATCTTCACTTTCCTAATACTGACTATGCCAAACAGACCTCGCTCGCCGTGCAGGCAAGAAATCTGCACCTCAAGCGTCGACATTCGTTTCAAATATATAGCAGAGTAGCTCGCGAGGCGCGCCCGTATTTCTGGTTGCATAAATATATAAAATACGCTCTTTCTCTGATTTTATCATGAAAATTTGTGAAACAAAATGGAGTATTCAATAAACTATTATATTAATTTTATTTACGTAATTTTTCATATTTTCATTGGGTGTGCAGTGCACACCCTGCACATATGGACTGCACGCCACTGAGACAGAATGTCTATTTATTTCTAGTCAGTTAACTTATCTTAGTAATAATGTCATCATAACAAATTTTGTAATGTTTGTTACATATTTTGAATAAATTGTTTCATAATATCTGTGAGTTATTGTATTAGAAATTATTCGGTATCACATGGAAATGATGTTTTAAGTGAGAGTGAAGAACAAACTGTTGGGAAGAATATGAATCTTATTTTGTATGTTTTTATTGTTTGAGAAGGGTGAAAGGTGAATCAATATTTTAGTGAAGGCAACTGTGACAAACATATTGTTACGTGCCAATTTGGCTTTTGATCACTTTTTTGCTGGGTTAAATTCTGTAATATAATTTGGGTTATTTGGGTTTAATTTGGTTCACTTTATGTACTTACTTTTGGTTCGAGATATTTTAGTTTTCAATTCTATAGTTACATTCATATTTCAATCTTTAGTTCCGTTTCTTTTCTCTTATCAAGCTTAGTTTTTTTGGTTGTATTAAAAGCGTGTTTTTGTTTACTTCCATTAATTAATTTTAGTTCATGATTTTTGTTTTGAATGGTCGCTGTTGCAATGCGCGCGCTTTAGGCAGTGACGTTACGTTTCATTTTTTTTGAATCTTAGTACTAGGGCGTCCGCTAGGTTTTTTTTAATGAAAAACGGTTAATTTTCAATTAAGTCAAACCGACCGGATTTGACTAAATTGTAGACAGTCAGCCTTAAGTCCTGGTGTAGGACAGACGTACGTCTATTCATTTGCTTTTTTTTTACCACCACAATTTTGGGATTTATTCCAAAGTTTTTTTTTGCGTGTGCAAACCCAAGTTGGGGATTCGTTTGGGATAAGCTGTGCTTTGGCCGCATATTTGAGGCAGTTTGGCCATTTGTTTTGTTCGGCGGAGCAGCCCACGTGTTGGGGAATATTTAAAATTGTGAGTGGTCGTTTTTCTTCGCTTTCGCTTACCACCTGCGATTTTTCGTCGTCCGAAACCAAGGCACAACACTGTGGGAGTACCTCGCTTCCACCCTGGCTTTCCCGACCATCCGGAATCCAGCCAATTAGATCTGAGGCCGAGATCCAGACGCCAGGCAGTCGAGTCAATAGTGATCTCCAGTGACGTCGCCAGCTAAGTGGTTTTCAGTTTTTTTATATTCAGACTTTTTTGGGTGCTTATTTGCCTAATTAGGCACCCCGTGGCTTTACCACAATTTTGTTCATTTTTTGTATTGTGTAATTTTGCGGTGGGCATTTGTCGTCGCCTTTTTCCTTTTTTATGCTTTTTCTTCTGGTTACGTTATAAACGCTACGTCCCGTTGTGAACCAGGTCGATCGATCTAGGGCCTGCTTTTCATTATTTTGTACTTTTTCTGGAGTAGGTTTATAGACGTATTTGTTCAGTTGAGACTTGTTGAAGTCTGCGTAGGGACGCGAATCGCCGCCATTTTGTTTACATTAATTTATTTTACCCTTTTTTGTCATTTCAATATTTTCTTTACTTTTACCTTTTGTAAATTTTGATATTAATTCTGAATAAAGTTTATTAAATATTCACTATTTGGGTAAATTTTTTAATTCATTTATTTTGTGAAAAAGAATACCTTCCATTTTCAATTTCAGAGAGTTATTTTATTCTATTTAGTGTTTTCTTACAGCTGGTGAGTAAGTATCGCTGTTTGAGATATTGTTTTATTTTATGTTCTGCGGCATCTCGATCGACGCCGACAGATCTAATTATTGAAAAATTAAAAAAAAATTACCTCAAAAAGGTAAAAGATGACGAGCCAGAGAGTTACCTGTGGGCCATTTTTTTGAATATAAACTCCACAAAATCTTTCCATTCTGAAATGTGTAACTCTAAAACGTATTTCACAAATGAAAGATGTGAAATCATACTCCGAACCAAACTCGAAGACTCCAGAACATAAATTTTTGAATTGTTCAATTACAACTTCAAATCGTATAGTTATAACCCCAAGACATATATTCTTCCATTTTGTAATTGATAAATCCAAAACATATAGAGGAGAGTGACCAACAGTGGGACATAATCTGAACATATCTCTTCCTAAGAAATCCATTAGAGGATGTGTTCGAAAAACTCAGATCATATTATATCATGTGCATAGATGTACATCACAGTGTCACACGTGTTTTTTATTGTTCTCGTTCTTTTTGTCTTAAAGTGAGTTTAAACCTGTCATTTCATTCTGAAAAATATATCAATTGATTCAGTTCTTTGTGAAGAATATAATTATTGTGTTTCAATTTGAATTGTGTAAACTACTTGGTGACTCTTTGAAATAATTTCAACTCGAAGTAATTCCGCAATAGTTCAATGCCATCTTACTTGTTGTATCCAAGTTGTGACCACCAATTTAATTAAACAATAGTGCAAGCGATCTCTACCATATCTATCGATTCGAGTATATCAAGCAGCTGATCTTCGAGTCTGAAATAATGTCAACGCCCTCTGCAAATTGTACAAAATGTAAGAAAATAGTGAATGATAAGCAACCAATTGCATGCGATTATTGCAAAGGATATGTCCATCTGAATTGTTCTGATCTTAGTCGCAATGAAATCCAATGCCTTAATTTGCAAAAGAGAGCAATAACTTTTTTTTTGTGCTTCCTGTAAACCAACTGATCAACTAAGCTTTATACTGCAGCTCCAACGTTCCTTATTTACAGAGCGAGCTTCTTGAACTCAAACAACAAATTTCACAAGCTATTCCTAAGAAATCTGTCACTTGTACCTCAAATGATGAGAATGCTGAATTAATCATAAACGAAATTCACGAACGTCATCGAAGATCAAATAACATCATTATTTTTGATCTGCAAGAAAACCAGTCTCCTGAATCGTCAGTACGTCAATCTCACGATCTACAGGAAGTTGGTAGAATATTTCAGGAAACTGCTAACATTCCTACAACTAGTCTACGAACATATCGTCTGGGACGCCTTCCCAACTCAAATCGACCCCGTCCTTTGAAGGTAATTTGCAATAAGAAAGAAGATGTACAGGCTGTACTTAAAGCTAAAGCTAAAAATACAGACGGAAACATTAGAATAAGTGCGGACCGTACACCTATGCAGTTACAATTCTTCAAGTCCGTTAAACTAAAGCTTCAGGAACGGATAAATAATGGTGAAACAAATTTAACAATTAAGTTTATTAAAGGAATTCCAACTATAGTCCAAAAAAAAAAACATATAAACCCAGCAGGCGGCGGTAAGTCAGAGCTTTCGATTGATTACCAGAATGCTCGTGGGATGAACACCAAATTGAACAATATGTATCTTGCCCTCCTTGAAAACGAATTTGATATAGTGGCCATTTCTGAATCCTGGTTGAGTGATAATGTGCTAGATTCCGAATTTTCTGATCAAAGTTATTCTATATTTCGTACAGACCGTAACTTTTTAGCTTGTGATTTAACCCGTGGTGGTGGAGTAATGTTGGCAATCAATAATAAATTTTGTGTTACTCGTGTTCATTTAGATGATTATCATATTCAACTGCCGCTGAACATTGACATTGTAGGAGTAAATATTGATTTTGATTTTAAATTTTTGCATGTGTTTTGTGTATATGTACCACCCAACTTATCAATTCAATATTATCAACCTCTATTTGAATTTTTTGAACTTTTTTCTCTTACATACAATGGTAGTCTGTTAATACTGGGAGATTTCAATGTTCCTGATTTTGTTTCAACTAATCAAACTAATTTAGTGAAATTACTTAATGATTTCACTTCGTTTTCAAATCTTAAGCAATTTAATCATGTCACAAACCAGAATAACAGATTACTCGACTTAGTTTCATGTAACTCAGATTGTAGAGTTTGTCATGAGAAGCATGTTATTTTCCAAGAAGACTTTAGCAATATATGTAAACGTACTGAAATCTGATTCCGATAAAAGTAATTACTTCATAGCAAATCATGATGCCAAGCAATACAACTTCAAAAAAGCAAATTTTCCTCTGTTATATCACATTATATCTACTTCTGACTGGGATCGGATAAGTACGTTTACAGATGGTGATGCTGCATGTGAATTTTTATATTCAACATTGTACTCTTTTTTTGATTTATGTGTACCTGCTAAATTTGTAAGTAGAACGTTTTATCCATGTTGGTTCTCTAAGGAAATCATTGCAAACATAAAATAGAAGGCTTTTTGTTTCAAACAATACAAGAAAAACAATGCTAGTAGTCAATGCTATTATCAAAAATTCAAGTCATTGGGATCTAAAATTAAGATTGATCCTAGAAAGTCATACAATAATTTTATCAAAATATCCGAAGATTCTCTTCAATCTGATCCGTCAAAATTTTGTAGTTTTGTAAATAATATAAAGTCAAATGCCTCTATTCAATTCCACATGAGTTACAAAGATGAAACGCTAAGCAATCCCACAGACATAGTCAATGCATTCATCATTTTTCAGCAGTGTCTACCAGTCATCTGATCAAAATTCACTGCCCAATGTTATGGTATCTAACACTGAAACTTTTACGTTACCTGCAATAAAAATTGATGATGTCACAGCCGCGATGCGATCATTGAAATCAAAAAACTCTTCGGGATCTGATTCAGTACCTAATTTTCTTATAAGAGATTGTGCAAACTCTTCATCATCGGGACTTGCTCACCTTTTCAACCTTTGTTTAGAAAGTAATTCCTTCCCTACTGTTTGGAAGTTTGCTAGAATTGTGCCCATTTTCAAGTCCGGAGAAGTGATTGATATAAGTAATTACCGTCCTATAGCCGTTTTACCAGCGTTCAGTAAAGTATTTGAAACTGTGTTGTACAATTTTATGTACAATAATTTTCAAACTTATTATTTATCTCCATTTCAGCATGGTTTTGTGAAACATAGATCTACAGCCACAAATCTGTGTAATTTGTCTCAATTTGAATCTCAAGTAATCGATATGCGAGGACAAGTAGATGTGATCTACACAAATTTTTCCAAAGCGTTCGATCGTATCGATCACAGGATAGTTATTCATAAGCTTCGTGAATATGGATTTTCTGAATCTTTTATCTTACTGATATCTAGTTACTTATCAAACAGATTGTTTTACGTGAACTACTTAGGTCATGATTCGAAAAATTATGTTGCCCAATCCGGCGTTCCACAAGGATCAAATTTAGGTCCATTGCTTTTCCTCATTTTCATCAACGATATCTCTTCAAATCTTAAAAACAAGAAATTGTTATTTGCAGATGACTTGAAAGTTCACTGTTCTATTAATAGCAATAAAGACTGCGTAAGTCTGCAAAATGATATCGACAACTTAAATAATTGGTGTACTGATAACAGACTTCCTTTGAACATTCATAAATGTAAAATCATGACATCTACGCGGGAACATCAACCAATAAAATTTAATTATTCAATATCAGATAGGACACTAGAACGTGTTGAGATGATTGTAGACCTCGGTATAACGTTTGATCCTAAATTTAGATTCCATTTGCAAATCGACAAAATAGTATCAGCATCGTATAAATCATTGGGATTTGATATCCGAAATACTCGGTCATTCTCTAATCGTAATGCAATATTTGCCCTTTACTTTGCCTTAATCAGATCGAAATTAGAATATTGTGCTATAATATGGAACCCAATTCATAATTATCAAGAAATTCAGCTAGAAACAGTTCAGCGTAGATTTCTAAAATTCATATATTACAAAATATAGGGATCCTATCCTACTAGAGGTCATTCACAATCTGATCTTCTTGAATCTTTCAATATTGAAAGTCCACGTAACAGAAGGAGGCTACAGTCACTCACTAATCTTTTTAAATTAATAAATAATATGCTAGATGATCCCGAGTGCCTATTCCTAATAGGAATTAATGCTTCTGTGGTATCTACGCGTGACCGCTGTACCTTCAATTTACCTACTCCTCGTTCCAATGTTTTAATTACATCACCTTTATATAATATGTGCCATATTTACAATTCTATCCAAAATTCTGTAGACATTTTTAGTTACTCAATACATATATTTAAAAATAAAATTCGTGACTTATAATTCAAATCTTCTGGCGTCATTCTATTTTGTTCACTTCGGCTGAATTTTCGATAATATTTTCTTTGATTGTACAAACATTATTGATTATAACTTTGTTTCTCCTGGAATTGGGCATTTTTGCCTGTTGGGGTATTATTAGTAAATAAATAAATAGATAAATAAATTATACTATTACCCTAAAAATTTGTTCCCACAAAAATTGTGTCTCCAAACATTTTTTCCTATTTGTTTTCTTACATTCACTAATTCCCTTAGTTTTGTTAATCAAAGATAAACAATCAACTGAATCTTTTTTTTAAGAAAAAAGAATACGACAAAAAAATTGGCGAGTCTTATTCAATTTTGTGTGAATTTCTGGAACATGAAACTGAGGAACAAAATTCAAAAAAATTAAATTGCAGTTGCAAGGGAGCTTCATTGATATCGCGACGAGTGTTTGTTTTTCAAACATTCAGGAGTGTGACTGTCAGTAAACTGTCAGTTTTGTGAATTTTGAATTGAACCGTTATAATTTTGGAAAGTATACGCTTGGCTAATGGAGTAAGTAGCGCCTCGATGCGGCAGATTTTAGAAACTCGTAGGTTAGAAACGAAGTTTGACGTATTCGATGTCACGCTGCAAGCTGGCGACAGTTGATGTATTTTATTAAATAATTTGATTGTTTGAAGTGTGTTGATAAACCATGAGTGGAAAAAATAAAGGATAGGTCGTAGTTGTTGCGTACCTGGTTGTCAAAACACTCAAAATGAAAATCGTGACTTGATTTTTTACCCTTGTCCAAATGGAGAATGGAAAAAGAGATCACAAAAAAATGGGCTATTTCGGTTCGTCCAGTTAATTGAGTATTGAAATATTCAATTGTTGATGACATAAATATATGAAATTATTGGTATAATGTATATTCTCATATAAATTTTTGTATCGACATTCAAGTTATACTTGTCATTATAATTTCTTTCTTTTTTTAGAGACAGGTCTCGTTTTGCAATTGGAAAAAGATCATTAGCTTTGCAGCCCTTGCATACCGTATTAGCTAATTATGTCTTCGAAATTACCAACATGAAAACTATAAACCAATTTATTTCTTCTGAATGAATTTCTCCATGGTAGTATTTAATAATAGGATAACAAGACGAAAAGGTTATCAAAGAACATACGTACAATTTGGAATCTTCAGGCGATCGATTTTGAACTCAAATAATTTCCTTTAGGCAAACTTTTTTGGCGTAAGTATTCAAATTTAACTCCTTCAAATCCACAGATTGATATCAACATTCTTCTTCTGCATATACATTCGATGATTTTAAATCAAAACTATCATTTCATTTTCGTTATCATATCTCTTACCTAAGAGTTTATTTTACTCGCCGCTAGATGGCACGCGTGTTCCGAGCTGTCAAGATTAGCCAAGCGTATTGTCTGAAATGATGAAAGAAAGTGATTAAAATAATGTACTCGTCCCCGATACCATTTTGAACGAAGCAGCCGCAGCAATTGGTAAAATTATTCCTCAGAAATCGAAATCTTTTTATGAAAAGGAATTCCAACAGTGATTTAAATATTTTTGTAACACGTACTCCGAAAGTACCCTATTACTGAGCTGACGTCTGCTTCGAAAGTTCTCAATTCCAAACCATGGTAACAATTTTCATTAATTCTCTGTTGACTGGGAATAAAGGGATATTTTTTCCCGCTAGGTAAAAATGAAATTGTAGATCATGGACCATGGATGCGTTGAAATTTTTATTTCATTGATATATTTCAAATTGATATTTGGAAAAAATTTGTATTATAGAATGTGTTCGTTATACTATGTGCATTTATTGTGAACGGAGTAGCACAGAGAATGTGAAAAATATCAATCAATAAGATAAATCATGTAAGTTATGTTTCATTGTATTAGTTTACTGTAATGTGATTGCATTTGCAAAATCTGTTTGTCAAATCGATGAGATAGTTTCGATACATCCAAATTTATTTAAAAAGCTTAGTAATGGGGGTACTTCGGTGCACTTGTTACAAAAAGTATCGTATGCAACACGGACACTGAACGACTGTCATTATTGTCACGGATAAATTTGACTGCACGGAGCTACGCGTTGGGCTTTGCCCTCATCTTCACCGAATGCAGCCAAATCTATCCTGGACAAAAATGACAGTCGTTCGGTCCTTGTAACATAATATACTATTGAATCACTAATAATTCATTTCAAATTACTAGTGAATAAAGATTTACTCATGACTGTTGCTATGGATTTAATAATTTAGCTTTAAAACGTCAAAATTGAATAAAATTATTCATTTATCTTATACACACAGTGCCTATTCAATTTTAAGTTCGGATTATTTTTACATCTATCATAGCGCGACCTAAAAGATTGATCTAACGTCATAGTGTAAGGATCAATAGACACTAACTTAATATGGTAGGAGAGGACATAGATTTTGATGAACTCGACGCTATCAGAAGAGAAGAGAAGTCTGTAACGTTCAAAACTGGGGCAGCGACTCTGCCCCGCCAAAAGTGAAATTACCGAGTTTTCACGTAGATCGACTCTCTGCTCAGGGTAGTCGTGAGTGTATTGAAGCTCACTATTAAACACCAGCATTACTCGGGGCGCCACGTAGTTGTCGGTTCGTCCACAGAGCACACAACCACGAAAGTGCCTGGAAAATAAGGTGTTGGGTTTGGACGTTGGAGTACGGGACAACGTGACCGCACAATGACCTTCTGCACCCACCAGGTGGTCGGTCTGGTAAGACAACACTTACCGTACAAAATATATATAAATCTACCCTCAAACGGGGCCTGTGCTAGCTAAGGCTGAAAATGAAACGGTTGGGTTCTCCACCAAGCAACAATAAAACGAATGATTGAATTTAACTAAGTGACTTTAATATTTTTTGAATAAAATAAGTGAATAATAAATATAACAAAAAAAACTGAGGTTAAAGTAAATGAAGTTAAACAAGCTAACAAAAAAACTAATGATAAATTATGACTCGACTAATAAAAAAAGGTTAACAAAAAAAAAAAAGATGAAGTGAAGCTTCCAAAATTTGCACAAGCAAATAAACTAGTAAAACACTACGCGTCTTGGACGGCAGCACGCCCTCACGACCGAAAACTCAACAATAATACGACGCCCTATACGCCTGCGCCAATCACAAAATGACCACAGGGTCTACGTCGTCCAACAGGCTAACTAGATCGACCTAGCCTTACAAAATCGGACGTATAGCGCGTCCACAACTAGAGCGCAACAACCAACGCTACCTCCAATCTGCGTAACACAAGAAATATATTAAAACTAAACAAAGTAAAGAAGCTACTTGATACTAAAAGAATTCCCAAAACAAAGTAATAAGCAAAATGATGTGCCTCTAGCTTAGCTAGGACACCCCAAGCCTTAGGCACACAAAAAAGGTACAGTCCACTTAGCTGCCCACTGACGTCCGGAACGGTGAAGTTGACGCCGACCGACCTGGTGGAGGCGTCGGTTCAACGGCTGGTCCGTGGAGAATGCGTCTAGGTTAGGGTACTGTGGTTGGTCTTCAGGACAACAGGATGCAACACTCGTTTGGTTGTGTACTCCACGAGGTCGAACAACTCGCCGCAGATGTTCGTGGCGGAAAAGAACTAACCCGAACACGAGATGTGAAAAGTTTATACAAATCCCCAAAATGGGCTGCTTGTTCGCGTTTTTATTACTCAAAACACTACGCGACCCGAAGCAAAACGTCGATCTACTTTAATCCCGCAAAGCGGCTTCGATTTCACGAAGTTCTGGTAGATTTTCCGTTAGAAAACTTTTTCATGACCGCTTGTTCTAGAACTTTTTTACTAATTGCCGGACTTGCCTTAACTCAAATCACTTCTTAATCCTTAATCGATAAAAAACCGTTTTTACTCAACTTATTTTGAATGTCATTGGTTTCAGCTAATTAAGAGAAATGAAGAGAGAAGAGAGAATGGCGGGAAAAAGGATTATTAGTGTTAAGGAGTTTTATTGTGAGTGCTATTTTATTCTAATGTTTCTATATTATGTGCTGTGTGTTGTTAAATATGATTTGAATGTAATTTTAATTTTTAAATAAAAATGCGTTTAATCATTTGACAATATCTGAATTCGCGCTGTCTGCTACTGACCCCTTCGGCAACTATTTCAACTAAAATTCAAAAACTCTTGGACTTGTCCGAACGACAACTCAATTCAAAATTATTTATCGATCTGTCAAACTACAATAACAAATGCTTTGTGAGTAAAATCTGATTCTATTTGAAATAACAATTATCAATATTTTCAAATTGTAGCTAAATGAATGGATAGCAGTCTAGGATATGGAAAATGGAAAAATAGGAACAAGGTGCGAAATTGGAACGTAACAAATCAGATGCTAAAAAGACTCCATATAAAGTCGGTTCAAGAACTTTTGATGAGCACCTTAAGCAGTCTATCACGTTGGATGAACAAATCTTGATATTAGAAGCTTCTAAAGATATTGTGAGCAAATGTAAAACACACCGTTCTATTAAAGAAAAATACTTGCGAAGATTACTCAACATATTTATGATGTGTGCAGATCTCCTTGGCAGTGTTCATTAGACTATTGTAAAAAGTATGAAGGTCTTCATGAATCTGATCTTGAAGAACAGTATTATACATTTATTATTTTAATTATTTTATTTACCTCACCCTTCAATTGGGCTTTGCCTGTTGAGTATAGTATGATAATAATAATAATAATAAGACTTTCAATCCACAACCATCTTATTCAAAAACAAGTAATTACTACCAATATTTTAATCGATATTTTTCTATTCTCATCGAGACATTGGATAACCAAATCCTACTTTTATATTATAAATATGAGAACAATGCTGAGTTTTCAAAGGAGAAATTTACTAGAGCACGAATAACATTCTCTAAAGTCCTACCAACAACCAGAGATATATTACTGAACAAAAATCACTTACTATTTGATTGTCCATTTCATGGTAAGTCTATAGGCCCCAGTACTTTATTTGTTGGATTTTCCGATATATTACAGACAAGATTTGTTCTTTTGTTATACTGGAGACTAAGGGCCGGTTTATAGAAAGCAAATTAAATATTTAATCGCGATTAAATATTTAATTCAGAATTAATTTAATTTTTTGACGTCATTCTACTTTGATTAAAAACAAAACAATAATTTAATCGCAATTAAATTAATTCACGATTAAATCACATTTAATCCAAAACTAAACGTTGAATGAGTTTATAGAACCTCAATTAGGAGTTAATCGTGATTATCTTCAGCTTTAATTCAGAATTAAATTAAACGTAGTATCTCCCCCGATTATCTTTCGTAAATTGACAAATTATGTCACTTTCTTCATGACATATTTGTCTGGTACTCGAAAATTGAAAAAATATGAATAAAAAAATGGATATAAATAATTTGTATATTATTATATATCATTATTATCATTTTCTAATGATGAAGTAAGTGAAAAAAGTTCCTAGGTGAGATTTTTTAAAAGAACTTCAAACTTAGATTTTGTACTGAAAAATGCAGTATTTTGTTGCGATATTTAATTAGTGCTGGAATAAAACTTAACACACAAAGAAAATCTATTTGAGCTCATCAAACTTTACTTACGATACAATTCCAAGCTACCAGGGCTTTCATCAATCATTAAACGATTCCTTTGCAGTGCATAAATCTACTGCTCGTAATATTATAAAACATGCAGTGCGTAAAGTAGTACAACTAGAGCCTCAATATATAAAAATGCCTACTTTAGAAGAGGTTCAAGTTGTGAAATTGGGTTTCTGTATGATTCGAAGAGTACCTGGAGTAATAGGAGCCACAGATTGCATTCACATGAAAATAAAATCTGCTGGTAGTCCTGGAATGAAGATTTTCATAGATAGAAAATATTCTCTCCAACACTGTTTTGGAATTTGCATATTCCATAACCAAAAATTATGTTGGAACGAATGACATTCCAAAAAATCGTTTAGAATGATTCCGTATGCCGTTCAGAATGATTCCGTAAGCCTTTAGAATCATTTTGACGAATCAGAAGCTGTTAATATGGCTAATACCATGGTTACCTCCTAACAATTCAAGTATTCATTTTGGGATTTGACGTTTGACATTTAATAATTTTTCAAGTTTCCTCTGAAATATTGGTGAGTTTCCAAAACCTTGTTAGAGAAAGTATAGTCTACAACATGTTTGGAATGGCGTATTCCACACTCGCGAACCGTAATCCTCGCCTTCGGCTCGGTTTACAAACTTTTCGCTCTTTCAGAATATAGGCCATTCCAATACTTATTGTAGAATATACTATTTGCAATGAATGTATAAGCTGTATGTGATGAAAATCTAAAAATACGGAATAGAGTTTATGTGGCCTGGAAGTGTGCATAACAGCAGTATTCTCAATGACTGTTTTATGTGCTTATCTGGAGAATGAACGTTATGGTGAAGATTTTCTACTAAGTGAATTTATTTGTCGTTCTTTCATTCAAACGTCTTGACCAAATCCACGAACCGTAGTAGAAGAAGCATATAACAATTCGCATAAGACGACTGAAAACACTATTGAAAGGAGTTCTAAACTAAAATTCAAAATATATTGTTGATTGTTGTGCGTTGCATGATATAACAATATGATCATTAATGACGAGCTGCCAATTGCACCAGAAATTGCATGCTGGAGCTGAAGAGGAATCTTAGTAAATTTCAATGAAAACACTGCAATTCGTACTGCCTCAATAAAGACCCAATCTGCTTGAGACATTTATTTATTGACCAGACCACAAGAAATTTTTTCATAGATTGCACACATTTACGTGATAAATCTCAATTGAGTACCATTGTTTGAGTTTAAACTGCTTTGAGCTCCTGGGAGCCAAAAAATACTGCAGAATTTTTTAATCGCTATATCCCAAGCTTTCACTCTCCCTTTCAAAGACGCTCCATCTGTGATTTTATTTTCAAACATAGATCTGAGTCTATAGAAAAAAGGGAACTGTAAGAAATCACCGTAACGATTTATAGTGGATGAATAAAAGCAGCAATTGCAATTCCAGAGAATAAAAATGTAACCGATGCAATTTGAAATAGAACATAATCTACTTATAGAAAATATATATACTCTGCTAAAATATAAATTGCATTTCCTTTTTCTCTTTCTGTTAAATTATTTTTTAGTTCTGTTACGTCCTCAACACACTTTTGATTGCTCTTTAAAAAATCCGTTCTACATGCGCGATCGTACAAGTCTGAAAATTATTCAATCTGACAGTTGTCAATTCATATAACCTGCATATAACATAAGCATGAAGCTAGTTCTGTATTCAAATATGTTGTCAACCTTCGTGATTAATTTATTAATTTTGAATTACTTAATCGAACTCTTAATCGCGTTGATTTTGTTTCTGTAAACTGACAGAAAATTAATTGCGTGATTGAATTAAACTCGATGTTTATTTAATTCAGAATTAAAAAATGTACTGTAAACCGGGCCTAAGTGATTACTTTGAAAAGTATCCGTTACTTCTTGGATCTGGTATATCTATGTTCAATATAGGCGTTTCTATAATCACTCATATAGAATCATTATATTACCCTTAACAAGACGAAATATTTGCAGTTCTCAAATGTTGGGACTCATATGTTATTGGGATGATAAGCTCTGATTAAAATAATTATGTAGGATATGGTAGGTTTCTAAACTCCACTCTTATTGGATTAGCGCCTTTCCAGATGCTGGTTAACATCGTCCAATTGTCAAGTCTATGGTTTATAAATGACAGTGATGAGGGAGTTAAAATGTTTCTTGCTTCGGTCATCTAGTGATAGATCACCTATTCACTGAAGGAAATTTGGCAAAGATTGCAGAAGCACCTACAAATATAGATCATGACTTCTTGGTTCTAGTTAGTTATCAATTTCTAAAAACCTTCATTCAAGGTTATATAGAAAGATATAAGAAATGGCTAAGCCTAAGCTTCAATTCAAGACCTCACCCTATTTTGTTTAGAGCATTTCAAGAATCAAAGAGTTTCTCGGTAGATGAATTAAGAAACTTACCTTCAAGCTCATGGTCTAAAATAAGTGTGTTAAAAGACTTTGAATTTGACTTGACACCTCAAACTACAGAATTAATTAGTGATAAGAGCTGCTTAGCTCCTATATTTTTCTGGAGTCAGCGTTTTGACTCATGCGGTTTTAAACATCATTATGGCCAATCTAAACCTAGATTACCTTTTCAGGAGACCCGAGTAATCCATAGATATTTAAAAGATCAGCCAGATGCACTAAAGAACATCGTTCATGATTTAGACTCTCATAATTTTGACCCTACTAACGATATTGAAATGGTCTGCAGGAAAGAAAGAGAGCTCAATCTAACAGGAAGATGGTTTATCAAACAGCCGTGAGTAATCAGATTAGCGTAGACATCTGCTGAGGCTAATATCAACAAATTTGTTAATCCCTATCTGAAGCACCAAACTTTATCTAACAATGAAATAGAATTGGGGAGGAAAATAGGAAGTATTAATCGGTTTATGATTCGGGATGATACAGAGACTGTAAATTTAGACCCATGGAAATGGAACATGACTCAAAACCACAGGAGTATAAACTTTATCGCTGATATTATTGACAGACTATTTGGATCTAACAACTTTTATAAAAATTTTCACATTATCATACAAAGATCTTTAATTCTGGGTAATAGTCGAGTAAACTAATCCGTGAGACAGGACATACATTTTTTGTTGATCACCGCTCGCTTGAAACTTTGTGAGTGGCTTCATTGTGATGTGTCCGACAACTTCTTCATTTGGCAAAATTCTAGATTTAGGGGCGTTCTTCAGTGAGGGTTAATCAATTGAAAAAATATTACCGTTATATTGATCTTTACACTTATCGAAAGATTTTCTGATTATAAAATTTAAAAAAAAATATATATTGTCCGCCATGAATATTGAGGCTAGCGGTGAGTCCGACAAGCCGCACTTGTCATAAGTACCAACATACTTGTCATAAGTCCCAACATACTTACCATAAGTACCAACATACTTATGACACCTACCTATTGATTAGCCCTCGCTAAAAGCCCCTCAAATCTAGAATTTAGCCAAATGAAAAAGTTGTCGGACTCATCACAATGGAGCCACTCGCAAAGTTTCAAATGAGCGGTAATCAACGAAAAATGTATGTTCTGTCTCATGGACTTAACCTTCCTAGAATCAATTTAAACATTGGAACGCCCACCATTGGTGAAAATAGTTATACTAATCCATATGGAGGATTTGAAGGGATGAGACAAAAACTCTGGACTATACTCACATTGAATATCATATTGTACACAGCCGAAATTATGGACATACCTGTATATTTGATTGGACAAGGAGATAACCAAGCTATGTTGAGTTTGTAATATCCAAGACTCGTTTGGCACCATTGGATGAATCGAAAATAAAAAATGTAACGATCCCCAGACTTGAGTTGATGAGCTGTCTAATCAGTGCTAGACTGATGGAATCAGTTAAGAGTCTCTTGAAGAAAAAAACATTAAAACTAACTATTGGAGCGACTCGACTACTGCATCGACATGGATTTGTCGTAATCAAGATTGGGGTACCTTTGTGGGGAATCGCGTTCAAGAAATTAGAAAATCCACTGAGAGGAATCAGTGGCGACATATTCCCGGTTATTTGAACCCTGCGGATCTACCTTCACGGGGATGCTCTCCAAGAAAATATTTAAAAACGAAATGGTGTGGGAGACCTACGTGATAGCTAAGGGATGAAGAGCGATGGCCGTTTGTATTTCCTGCATACAATGAAAAGTTGATTAATCTGGAATTGCGGAAGTCAGAGCCAAGCGCAGTAACAATAGTGACATAGAATCTCAAGAACACAGATTTTCATCATATATCAAAAATGTTCGTGTCGCAGCTTGGGTACGTAGATTTATAAATAATTGCATGTTGCCAAAGATTCGATGGAAGAAGAAACGTTATTTGGTCCTGTATGAGATGAAGTGCGGAGAGACAGATATCTTCAAGCAATTACAAGAAAATGATTATTCGCATGAATCAAAAATTGTAGAGTTGAATCTGCATAAAGGAGAAGATGGATTGTGGCGTGAACAAACAAGACTAACATATAAAGATGATAGTGCCAATTAGAGTCTTATATTTTTACCTCGTCGAGATTCGCTTGTGCAACAACTGATTCAATACGTCCACAAAATCCATGGTCACTCAAGAGCATATTTCACTTTAAATACACTGAGAGAAACTTGATGCATAGTTCAAGGGAGAAAAACTGTAGGTAATATGATCAAAAAATGTATAGTTTGCAAAAGATTTTCTGGAAGAAGTTATAATGTAGCTCCAACTCTACTGCCATTACCTGGAATTCAGACTCAATCGTTGTTCGAGACTACAGATGTAGATCTGCCTGATCCAATCTTACTCAAAGGAGAAAAGGAAGCATGAATTGTTATTTATACATGTTCGGTTTACAGGGGAATATACTTAGACTGAGTCAATTCAGTAAATATAGAGGAGTTCCTGAATTCTTTGGGAAGATTCACTAACCTCGTGAAAATCGTCTCAGAATTCATATCGACAATGGCACAGACTTTGTAGGTGCTCAAAATTTGTTCAGTAGACTAAAATGGAAAAAGCTAGAGCCTCTTTTAGAAGTGAAACAAATTTGATGAAGTTCCAACACCTTGGGAAATCTGTAAGATAACTATTAGAGAAAGTGTTTGGAACGGCGAAATTGACGTACAAAAATTAACCAATTGCCTAGCGTCAGTTTCTTTTGTGTTCAATAATAGACCACTAACCACATTAACAGAAGATTCTGAATATTTGAGACCTTTAACACCGAATATGTTCATTAGGGACCTTCCTGTTCCAGAATTACCAGAATACCATCGGATTGATGCTAAACATTAACAACAAAGTTACCAAAAGATTCAAAAATCAAAAGAAGCGTTGAAGAAGAGATTTAGATCAGAGTATGTATTTATTGATCCAGAAGACAAATGAGCAATGGCAATCGATACTCAAAGTTGGAGACTGTGTTCCGGTCGGATCCGATCAAAAGAAGAGAGTCCAGTGACCTCTAGGAAGAATCATCGAGTTGATTTTTGGAAAAGATTTGTAAACTTACTCGTTTCATCCTAAAATTTGCATCGGGCCGGCTCTGACAATTTGAATCATTTTAATTTAAAAAGAGCGCGCAGCAAAAAGTGGATACTTTGAAATCTCGAGTAATAAGATCAAGAAATATGATGAAAGGAGGTGTTTTATTTTCCTGGTAATTTAAAATATTGTGAAAAAATCATATAAATCAGATGATATAATATATTGTAATAAATATAAATATTTGGAATAATAGTTATTTGCGTATCAAAGCCGTAAGAGTTATCTTTTTGGGTCGAATCTGGGGTTGCAATTTAGGTGAGACCAAAAAAGAACTGTATGCCGAATTGTACACAACGTTTGTTAGGCGATCATTACGAAATAATTTGAAATCACAAAATGTCGTCTATTTATTTCTAGAACATATCAATTGTAAATCGTAGTTGACGCTGAAATCATTATTATATAGTCTCCCATCAAAGTGACACTTGTGAAAGGTGCATATCAATTTCTTGAATTGCATGAACTATAAAAGTCGTTAGAAGAATAAAATATGTATTTCTGCAAAAACTGTTTTTCGAAGAGTTCATCAAGCAGCCCATATAGGAAGGTATGAAGTGTTTACAAAGTAGTTTTTGACAGATCAGTCCCAAGAGAGTAATATTTGACAGATCCGTTCCAAGAAGGAAAATTTGACAGATGTGTACCAAAAAGAACTTCACGGCCGCAAAAAGGGCCATGGAAACACAATATTCGTTAGGATCGCCTAAAAAATGTGTTGATGCGAATTGGTTTATTTATTACAATAAAAATATATAAGCTCCACCAGCATCTCTGAATTTTATGTGATGCAGCCTAGCAGGTAGCTTTGCTTGCGATCACTAAAAATATGGATCACTCAACAAATAGTAGAGGAAAACTGATGTTAGATATGATCTTGAAGAGCAACAATGATCCTCTCAGTACTACTACCAGTTTGGTGAGTATGAAGATTTTTTGCTGATTCTGTTCTTTTGAATTTGTTTCGTGAGTTCTAGTTTTTCAGAGCTCTGTATCAGGACTAGAGAGAAACGTTCGCAATTCTATTGATGTTGGTAATAATAGATACGATACTCAACTAAAGAATAAAGATGATAATTCTGAAGCTGTTAACCTTCGCACCTCACACTGGGATCCAAAAGACCCAGCCGGATTTTGTTTGCCTAATGAATTCTTAAACGGTTCTAAATTGGGTGGCACCTCCTCATGTAAATTCTATTGGTATCCCCACTCAATTACACCGACAGCGATTTACTCCAGATGCCCTCAGTATTGCTGATAAGAGCACTCAAAGTGGTTGTTGGGTACGCAAGACCCCTCTATGAGATCAATGTTAGTGGATTTGTCAATACATAATCATCTCAATTGTGGGATATTTTGATAAAAAAGTGCAAGATATGGCTTCATCTCGCAGATTAACCGATACCGAACTCGAAAAGCTGTTACTGAAAAGTGATAATGATGATAGCAATACATTATTTGACGAAGATGATAGTGATGGAGAATCCGATGTCTTGGAAATACATGTAGAATCAAATAGTAAACACAGCGCAGATGAGGTAGGGCAAGACAAAGAAGAGGCAGAACCGTCTAAGAAAAACAGAAGACTATCAACAATAAGCAGAAAACGTGGTTACAAATGGAGTACTGAAGTTCAACAGAAAATCGGCAGAGTAGCGGCTCGAAATTTGGTTACTCATCTCCCTGGGCCTAAAAGAGCTGCAAAGAATTTGAAATCTGCTCTAGCATCTTAGAATCTATTATTTGACCACGAAATTTTGGATATGGTTGTTCTTCATACAAATGAAGAGAGTTCTCGGCGAAGGACTTCTTCGAACATACAATCCTATCATGGGTATTTGGACCTCATAATTGGAAGCTTTGATTGGACTTTTATATTTGAGTGGAATTCAAAAAGCTGTGAATATGGGAGAGCTCTGGTCATGTAAGTTCGGCATTTCATTATTTAGAGCCACAATGCCACATTGTAGATTCGAATTTTTAACCATTTATTTGCGGATTGACGACATAGAAACGAGGACAGAAAGAAGAGGAACTGACAAGTTTGCTCCCATCCGCGATATTCAGGAGTTTATTCCAAATTGCTGAAAATATTATACTCCTTCCGAATATTGTACCATCGACGCACAATTAATGGGATAAAGAGGGAAAGGTCCGTCTCGTATTTATATGGCATCCAAGCCCGATAGATATGGCATAAAAATCATGATGTTAAACGAAGCCAAGGCTTGGTATATGTTGAATGCAATTCTATATGTTGGCAAAGTTACTACTGAGAATAAAGAGCCTGTTCCGTCATACTATGTCCGAAAATTGTCTGAGCCAATCCATAACACGGAGAGAAATATAACAGTAGAAAATTGGTTTCCGTCTGTCGAGCTATTTGACAAAATGCCAAGAACATATGGTCTAACTATGCTGGACACTTTGCGTAAAAATAAGGCAGAGATTCCTCCGTCGTTTTTACAAGGGACGGAAGAAAGAACATCCAAGTTTGCATTTGATCAGAACAAAACATTGGTATCTTCCTCCAAAAAAAAAAAAAAAACAAAGTGGTCCTTAGTAGCTATGTAACACCGATTCTGGCTCAGATAACGATCTAAGATTTCAAAGATAACGCGAGCAGTGACGTTATCTACACAGCGGTGACGTTATCAGAACATTTACGAGTGGCGCCATCTCTTGAGCAGTGGTGAGTGGCGCCACCTATCATCCAACAGACTAACTAGCGTTGAATGGAGAAGATTTCTATTTTTTCTTTCTGCGTGTGGCGCCATCTATTATTCACTAGACGAACTACTAATTGATGTGATAGATCTCTGTACCATGAATGACAATAATAACGTTATTCACACACACATTTTACCACTAACGTCATCTCTTGGGATGTGCTGTGACAAGTGGTATCACTTATTATCCAACAAACTGACTAGCGTTGAATGGAAAAGATTTTTATTTTTTTGAGTGTGGCACCATCTATTATTCAATAGACGAACTACTAATTGAAGTGTATTTACTAGTAACACCATTTCTTGGAATGTGTGATGAGTGGTGTCATCCAACATCCAACAGACTAACTAACGTTAAATGCAGAGATTTCTTTTTTGTGTGTGGCGCTATCTTTTTTCCAGTTAATGAACTACTAATTGACGTGGACAAAAAGGTCTCTGTGACGTTATTTATACATTTACCAGTAACGCCATCTTTTTTGAGTTGCATGACGAATGGTGTCACCTATTATTCAATAGACTAATTTAATGAGAAAGATTTCTATTCTTGTGTGTGACGCTATCTATTATTCACTAGACGAACTACTTATTAAAGTAAATATTAAGATGGAGCTTTATATTATGAGTAGCGCAATTTATCATTCAATAAATTAGCTAGTAGGGAAAAAAAATTCAGAATATTCTATTAACCAATTTTTGCAATTGATTCACAATAATTGAGTGATGCAATGTTTTATCCGCATAAATTTTCCACTCCTCAAATCATAGATTTTAGACTTTGAATTAATTATTTTTGTTTCACAATAATTAACGGATGCAATGTTTTATCTGCATAAATATTCCACTCCTTTGATCATAAATTTGAGACTTTGGATTAATTATTTTCGATAAGTAAATTTGTATCACGTTTTTTCCATTTTTATGGGGTTATCAACGATTTATTTTTATATTATATGAAGAAATTTGTACAAATTAGTATTCACAAGTGGACCATGAAGATTTTTGATTAGTGGTGGGGTATATACTTTAAAAAGCTCAATTGAACGAGAAGTCATTTTATTATATCAGTTTAAATTAAAAAAATTTTTGAAGCAGAGTATTTGATTGTAATATTTATATAAATTCAAGAAAGAATGAATAGGGCCATGAAGACCCAAGCCTTCATAGTCATTTATCTTAGAGTAAGTTAATGAAATTTTAATGATTTTTTTTCATCAAAAAAATTAAAATTTGTGTTTTTCAGGATAGGAACTTTGATGAAATTTTCCTTGAGGTTGCGCCCCCTCAAGCTATTAGGGTATACAGGGGGCCAATCGAAGGGTTGAGCGGGGTCTTTGAGCTGGCGAAGCTCAATAGAAGATATTATTGTTCGCCAGTGTAAAAGGTATATTTTTTAATTCTTTTTTGAGAGTTTTTTGATTTAATGTTTTTTTTTTTTTTTATTTATAGACCTCATTTCATCTAGAGCTCCTATCTCTAGTTAAGGGGAGGGAGCAGTAGTATAAGTAATTAGCATTAGTTTTTTTTATATTTTAGATATATTTTTATTAAGTTTTATATTCTTAGATTTTTCCTTTTTTGTTGATAATAAATTATATATTAATCATTTATTGAATTTTTTACTATACATTGGTGAATAATATACACAAGAGACTGATGAAACACCTCAAAAACAATTGAAAAACACATCAAATGTTTCCAAATGTTTTATTCATTCATACATATGTATTCTTTAATTTTAAACACTATGTATTCTTTTATTTCAAATACTCAGTATAATTCTAGAATCTCAGATGATAACCTTTGACATTGATATCAATAAACTAGATTGAACAAGTAAAATGTACTACGTGCTTTCCTTGGAAATGAGATAGTTGGCATCATTCACTTGTCTTGTGAGTCTTAAAATAAATTATTTTCTGAAGAAGTCAATTGTCGCATATGATTCATTATTTTAGTTTTTTTGGTTGAATAAAAATTGAAATTTGCATGTCACAATAGCTAAGACATATTTTCAACTTTTTTTGAGAAGTTTTTACTATCAGTCTGTGATATGAGTGGATTGAGTTGAATCAATTTTTTTGAGAACTATTGCAATATAGGTATGTATTAACTTCTTAATATTTTAACTGAATTTACTTCTTTATGCATTAGTCCTAAATATCATGGTATTTATCAATAAGAATTGAAATATGTTTTGCATAATATTTAAAATTACACTAATCAGAAAATGACGAGTTTTTAAGTCGATCGAATTGACTGGAAAAATTTGAGAGCCACTGGAATATTGCTATTGTAGTTTGACGGATGTATCCTCACCCCTAGCAGGTAGCTAGAGGCAACATTCTTGAGTGTGGATTCTTTGAATGGGGGTGAAAAACCCAAGAGAAGTGTGAGTGTCTCGCTTTGTAATTTAAAGTTAGTTGTGTTCGAGATTGTGAAATGTGAAATGTGCTTGTTCATAGTTCCCCGCGAAGATTTTTCCTTGAGAAGTCGTGTAAATTTACTTCAACGTTATAGTATAGTACGTTATAGTATAGTATAGTATATTAGAGCATAATTATTCTTTTTTTAGAGGTTTTTCAACTGGATATTGGTATTCAACTAAAATAAGTTCTTTGTCCTGGATTTTGATGCTTCAAAAAAACCAAGAGAAAATTGTTTTGGATGAGCTTGACAAGAAGAAAAGAGAATAATTAGGTGAGTACAATTTTATTTTTTTTGGGGAATTTACAATTTATTTATACATTTCAATGAATTTTTTTAAAAACTACTCTATACAATAACTACAAGCTATACTTGAACTCCATATAAATAATTGATCTAAACATAGATAACAGTAATAGTTATCAGTATCGCAGAGTAACGAATATATTTCACTGTCTAATTTGATGCTATGTTCTTGTTTCATATTCGAACAGTAGTACATTCCTGATATGATATTTTCAATATTTGTAAACGTAGAAAAAGTAAATACTGGAAAATCGGGGTCATCTAGTAATATATGAGTACAATTTTCACAAAGACGTCTCATATACCAATAGTGAGGTTGTATTTCTGGTAATAACCATAACCTGTATTTCAAATTGATATGATTTTCATTATTAAAACAAAATTGTAGAACATTTTCCATATTTAAATTTTCAATTTGTGTAGGATTAATTGCATAATAATCCCAAGCAGTTGACACTTCATTATACTCGTCATCTGACGATGATGAAGATGTGCTCTTCCAACCTAATGCTATCTCATTCGCCATATTAGCTGTAAGATCAGTATTTATTAGGGAAGGTATTGATTCACAAATTTCATCAAATTGTCTGAAAATATATGATACATTAGGTGACATTTCCAATAAAATATTTGGCTTTTAATATGAAGAATGAAAAAAAAATTAATTAATGATTATTATTTTTTTGGCTAACAAATGGAAATAAGAATAAAAAATTGAATCTACGTTAGTAACTTTCTGTAAAACGAATATTCACAACAATGTCATTCACTTTTTCAATGTGAAAATAAACATTAATTAATTCACTTCTTTGAACATCACTCAAAGTTGCAAAATTGTTTGGGAAAAAAACTTTGAATTCCCTCGTTGTTACGATTAGTTTTGGTCCATATCTGGTATTGATTATATCAGCTTTTTTTATTTGATATTTTTTATTTTCATCCAGTTTACCGATGTTTATAGTTGGCACTTGAGCATCTGAAGACCCCAGTGCATTAAAAAAGTCTAGTTTACTCATTTTTTGTTTTTTTTTTTCTATTTTTTGTTCTTGTTTTGCTTTCTTACTGAGAACAAAAATATATCTTAATATTAATATAAGAAATTATAGAGAGAAACAAACTTACGTATTTTGGGTTGACTTGAGAGTCTATTATGATGGACTGATATGTCTTAATTGTGTATTCCCATATTTATAGTGAGAAGAATGTTTTTTTTTTCTATAAAAAATATATCAAAATTTGAAAAAATGCAATGAAACCATATGCAAATAAAAAATTATGCAACACATGAAATATTCTTATCAGAAATATATCATTGATTGACATTGGAAAAAAATTTCTATAAAAAATATATCAAAATTAAAAAAATGCAATGAAACCATATGCAAATAAAAAATTATGCAACACATGAAATATTCTTATCAGAAATATATCATTGATTGACATTGGAGAAAAAATAGAATGCACATTCATATAAATAATATTTAACACACAATTATCTTCTTATTAAAAAACTTGTGAAACGGACTTTTATTATTCGTGAATTGCAGAGAGTAACTTGAAGGTAATAACATTGCTCATTGACTTACCAAAAATCAAAAACACATATTCAATAAGAATATATATATAGTAATAGGTGTTATAGTAACTATAGTTTCAGAAATGGCTGTTTGGGAAGTTCTAACCTCATCATTCAAAAATCGTATTCATTGTGGGGAAATCACGAATACAGATGATATTATCGACCCTGGGGCATTTTTGGATCAATGCTTATTCATATTGCTGGAGAAAGTGGGACAATTCATTTATGAATATCGATCCCCAGTGAAGATAAACTGTGAGCTGTGTTGTGAATATGTACTTGAAAAACAAGGTATTTTAAAAAAAATCTTAATTTATCATAACTCAAGAATGATGCCCATAAGATTGTCTGACGACTTTACTATTTGGTTTGATCAGAATGTAAGAAGTGTCATATTGACTCATATGTCAGAGTTTCAAGAGCGGGATAGTGGAAAAGCCCTAAGTAGAATATTAAACTTAAGAGTAAGTTTCAAAAAAATTCTTAGATTTTTTTTTCTTAAAAAAACAAAATTATCTAGGTCAATATTAGCAAGTATGATGCAACAAATTCTGGAGGATCAACATATATCGATCTTCCCGAATCTATCAAAAACCGGAAAGCTGTGATAAATGTAAAAAATAGTGATAATAAGTGTTTTATTTGGGCACTTTTATCGGCTATGTTCCCCGCTGATAGTAATTCAGATCGTGTTAGTTCATATCCTCAAAATCATAGTGAAATATTCAATTTATCTGATATTCAATTTCCAACTCCACTATGTGAGAATCAAATTCGAAAAAAAAAATTATATATCAATTAATGTTTATGGAATAGAATATAATACTATAGATAAAAGATATACAATTAACGGCCCCTTACATCACACACATAAAAAGGTTGAACGACATGTCAACTTACTTTTTTGGACAAAAGAAGAGAATGGGCATTATGCTTGGATCAAATCATTATCCCGTCTTTTATCAAGACAACTGTCTAATTATGGACATAAATGTTACATATGTGATAGATGTTTACAATACTTTTCGAGTGAATGTCTATTAGAGAATCATGAAAGTTATTGTTGCAAAATGGATGCTGTTAAAATTGAAATACCAACAGAAACAGAAATGTGGGTGAAATTCAAAAATTATTCTAGAAAAGAAAGACATCCATTTGTAGTTTATGCAGACTTTGAATGCTTAACAATACCCATTCACACTTGTCAACCAAACACTAGTAAATCATATACATTTGAATATCAGAATCATATAGCATGTGCAGTTGCCTACAAAGTTGTATGTTCATATAATGATTCTTTATCATTTTTTGAATCATATCGCGGACCTAAAGCAGCAAAATGGTTTATTGATAGATTGAAAAATGTTGTAAAGATAGTTGAGACATTCTATGAGAATGAGATTCCTCTTAAAATGAGTAATGAGAATTGGACAGATTTCGATGATGCAACATTTTGTCATATTTGTGAGGAGAAGTTTATCGAATCGGAAGAAAAAGTTAAAGATCACTGTCACCTCACAGGTATTCTATTTTTTCATCAATAAGATAAGATCTCACACTTTCTCAAACAACTTTAGGTTTGTACAGAGGTGCGGCCCATGCAAGCTGCAACTTGAATTATAAACTACCAAAATATATCCCAATTTTTTTCCACAATTTGAGTGGATATGATAGCCATTTAATAGTAAAAGAATTCGGAGTTGATGAAGAGCAAATAACAATAATTCCAAATAATAGTGAAAAATATATTTCATTCTCATTAGCAGTTGGAAAAATGCAGATTCGTTTCTTAGATTCTTTGCAGTAAGTTAACTTCTTATAAATATCAAATAATCCATTAGAAAAAAAAAAAGCTTTCTCATTTAGATTTTTTTTATGCTTGTAGATTTATGAATAGTTCACTAGAAAAGCTAGTCACATATTTAGACAAAGAAGACTTCAAAATAATGAATAAGTACTATCCAAATAAAGTCAAAAACGATTTATTATTGAGAAAAGTTGTTTTCCCATATGATTATATAAACTCGTGGGATCGAATGGAAGAAACAGTATTACCTCCAAAGGAGCTTTTTTTCTCAAGATTGAAAAATGAGAATATTAGCGCTAAAGACTATGAACATGCTCAAAAAATATGGAATACTTTCAATTTAGATACTTTGGGGGATTATCTAGAGTTATATCTTCAAACAGACGTTATACTTCTAGCTGATATATTCAAAAACTTTCGAAATGTTAGTCTGAAAGCCTATAATTTAGATCCTGCTCATTATTTCACAACGCCAGGTATAATATAAAAAAAAAAATCATAATACAACTTTTTATAACTACTTTTTTGTAGGGTTTGCATGGGATGCTATGTTGAAGCTGACAAGAGTAAATTTACAATTGCTAACTGATATTGATATGATTCTCTTCTCTGAGCAAGGAATCAGAGGAGGAATTTGTCAATGCAGTAATCGCTATGCAAAATCAAACAATAAATTTATGTCTACATATTGTGCAACAGAACAAGAGGCTTATTTAATGTATTTTGATGCCTGCAATTTATATGGATGGGCTATGACGCAATGTCTACCCTAGGGTGGGTTTGAATGGTTATCACAAAAAGATATATCAGAGCTTAATGTGATGAATATATCAAAATATAGTTTAATTGGTTATGTATTAGAACTGGATTTAGAGTATCCAAGACATTTACATGATCTCCATAAAGATTTCCCATTATATTGTGAGCATGAGAAACCTAAGAACTCCAATATAACGAAATTAATGACAACTCTTAATAATAAAGTAAAATATATTATTCATTATCAAAATTTACAACAAGCTTTAACATTTGGTATGAAATTAACAAAAATACATAGAGCTATCAGATTCAATCAATCATTGTGGTTAAAAAGCTATATTGATTTAAATACAGAGTTTAGGAAGAACGCCAAAAATAATTTTGGAAGAGATCGATTTAAATTGAATAATAATGCAATTTTTGGCAAAAGTATGGTGAATATTCGGAATCACAGAGATATAAAACTTAAAACACAATGGGATGGACGTTATGGGGCTCGACAAATGGTGATAAAACCAAATTTGAAAAAAATTATTCCTTTTTCTGAAAATTTGGTATCCATGGAATTTAATAGGTTATCAATAAAATTTAACAGACCCATTTATATTGGCATGATAATTCTTGATCTAAGTAAGGTACTTATGTATGATTTTCACTATAATTACGTACATAAAAAATTTCAAAAACCTAAATTATTATATCAAGATACTGACTCACTAATTTATCGCTTCACTGAAAATCCCTATAAAATTATAAGAGAAGATTTGCACCGATTTGATACTTCAAACTATTCTAAAGATAATCACTATGGAATACCTCAGGCAAATGCAAAAATTGTTGGATTGTTTAAGGGCTTAAATCCAAAATGTATTCATATAGACTGGAAAACAACGAATCATTTTCTAAAGTAAAAGGAATATCCACTACAGTTACTAGAACATTGACTATAGATGATTATAAGAATGCATTATTCCAGAATAAAAAGTTATATCGCACACAAAACAATATCATATCAAAAAATCATAACATTTTTTCAGTTGAAATTAATAAACTCACTTTAAATGCAGATGATGATAAGCGATACTTATTAGAAGGGAACACAGATACATTACCTTGGGGGCACTATTCTATTTGTGAAAAAAACAATAGTCAGGAGTGTAATAATATTATTATAATAGATTAATTTTTTTAATGTAATATATGAGGGAAAAAATTTACAATAGTAATTAGATGCTCACACTATAAAACAATGTCTTTATGTATCCATGAATTATGTGAAGAGTCAAACCCTAACCATTTTACATATACTTGTGAACCTTTTTTCTTCAAAACTTTCTCAACTAAATAAATATTAGGATGTTTAGTTTTTTGGAGTTCTTCTTCATAAAATCCACCTGCGATTGATTTATCTTGATAATCTTTTAACCTGTATGTTATTGGGTTTGTTAAATTTATTTTTGAAATAGTAAAAATTTCAGTTGACCAGTTGGGTGTGTAACCTTTTTCAAAAACATTTTTCAATTTGGATACTCTAACAGAATCACCAACCATCAATTTACCTCGACCTCTTATTTTTATATTATTATAAACTGTATCCAATAAATATTTTTTATTTTTATTATTAACACTATTTGGAGTCATTTTTATTGTGCTATGTTTTGTATTATTATAAGAGTTGATTAATTTCGGTAGAATATCTATCCATCTATGTGAACCACGATAGCTAAATTCACGATACATATTATTCTTCAAAGTTCGATTGAATCTCTCGACAACACTTGCTTTTAAATTACTATATGTTGAATAATGATTAATATTATAACTTTGCATCATTTTCTTAAACTTTTTATTATAAAATTCTTTTCCATGATCAGTTTGTAGATTTAAAGGTCGCCTATTTTGTTGAAGAATATTTTCAAAAGCATTTACTATTGCATCAGCAGATTTTGTTTTGATAGGTTTAGCCCAAGCGTATTTAGAAAAAACATCAATCACTGTCAACATATATTTATTACCACTATTTTCTCTTGCATAAGGAATCATTTCCACTAAATCAGCTTGCCACAAATCATCAATATCTCGAGTTATAACTCGACGTCTAACATAATTCCTTCGGGCTGGTTTATGTAGTTCATCCACTATAGTTTTTTTTGACATTTTTTGTATAGTTCAATTCTTAGAGACAATTTTTCTAGATTATAATTCCATATAACTTAATATGACTACCTGCAGGTATTTCACTAAAAGAAAGAATAATACCTCCAATACACAATTCTATAAAATCTTAAATCTTCTCTATATTGTTTATTCGAAGATATTGCTTGAACTTTCATTTCAAATAAATGAAGCATCTCATATTCATCACATTGCTTTTATAATAACATCTATCTCCATTTTTCCTTATCTCCATTTTTTTTATACATCAAAAAAATTTAATAATTTTTTTTACTTTGGTGAAAGTCTTCTTTTTGAATTAGTTTCACAGCTTCAACTTAATGCTCTTTAGAATCTTCATATATTTTGTTTAAAGACTCTTTCGAGTCGATCGTTTGTAGTTTCTTCAAATTTTCACGTAGTTTATCCAAAGCCTCTAATTGTTGTTTTTGTTTAAAATTGGATGAATTATATTCTATCAAATCACTTTCATCTTTGCCAATTGTTCTATTATTTCTATACACTTCTTCCTCAATTTTATCTTCAACTACATTTTTTAATTCATTTATTTTATGTTGTATCACTATGATTTTATTGTTGATAGTTTTTTCTACGTCTTTAATACGCTCATCCAAATATTTCTTCGTTATAATATCACTGGAATCATGTATTTTCCCAATATTTGAAAATTGTCTTCCATTTAAATCTATATTTCCATAAATATCATACCTTAATATTGAATTATTTGACTCATTTCTTTTTCTCTTTGAAAATCGTCTACCAAATTTATCTACCGACATAATTAATAGTTCTCAATCTCTCTAAGTTAAAATAAAAGCTTCTACTCTTGACAGCAGATATAATAATGTTCATTTTTGAAGTGAATTCATTCTATTATATTACATTCTCACAATTCTTCAAGTATTGACATAATTTCATTATCATGATTTGTGTGTCCACTCTGTTTGGATGCTAATAATAATTGTTATCTATTAACCAATTCGTTTGCATTATCCCAATAGACATACTCGCGTTTATAATTGGAGAATTTCATGTTGAATGGTAAAACTCCAAAACCTGTAGGTGAATATTTTTTGGTTTGCACTTTTTTTCTTGTTGAAGCTCGAAACCCTTTTTTTTTCACTTGAAAACGGTTTAATTATTTTGAAATATTTTGGATAAGTGGATCTTTTCAACAAATTATTTGATTGCTTATGTGCTTGTGTATGATTTAAAATTCTTAAATATTCGTTTACATCTTCCGCAGTATAATGTTCAGGATTTTTCATGAATATGAGTTCATAAAGTCCTTTTGTTCCATTATATACTTGATCATCAATTATTATATCATTTTTATCTATTTCTATCTCTTTTTTACCCAATATAAATTTATCACGATCTTCTATATATTTTATTGCATAAATAGTATCCAAATCCTTATCTTTATTTAAAAATTTCAGAAGATATTCACTAGCCAAGTCTCCAAATTTTAGCTTTAGGGATTCCATTTCGGTTTGCCCTTGAGGAGTATTCAAAATACCTCTAGCAACTGAAGTTGGTGACATTTGAGGTGTGCTTTCAAATACTTCCTCATTGTCGCTGCTTTCATTCACTTCCACTTCAGCAGAACTTGTTGGTGTATCAAATTCTAATTTCGGAATTGGATGATGTTTCAATTTTTTTTTATGTATCCTTATTTTCTTTGAATTTGAGGGTATTTTTTTTGCTATAGTGTTTTCACTATTTATTTCATATTTTGTATTATTCACTAGTTCTTGAAGTGGTTGTGTTATAGGTTTAAATGTTTCTTGTAACATAATATCACTATTCATTTTATTATGTTTCAATGAATTGAACTTTTGTTTGAGCACTTTACTCACTTTAATTATTTCGTGGAGCGTTTTTTTATTATCCATTATAGTAAACTCCTAGATGGATTTGAGATTAAGAAATGTATCTAATTCTTTGCGATATCGACCTTCTTGCTCACTATCCTTATCTATAACTGCGAATCCATATTTACTATCCCAACATTTTATACAGAATTCTTTAAATTTATTAAATGTCATATCACTATTTACATGATCGTCATATATATGATGTAAATTGGTTTCATCTTGTTTAAATATGATGATAAAATTTGCATTATCCCTAATCAAATGTTTTGGTATTTTTGCATATGATTGTGAAAGATAAAAACAATCAATCTCATTATGTCTACCCATACTAAAATAATCACGCATACAATCTTGTTTATCACATGCAATATCATCAAAAACAATTATTGAATAGGATCGCGCTTCATTTGGTTTTAAAATTTCAGTATCCACATTATAGGAGAAATATTTCATACCCTTTACTCTAGAAACACATTTTTCTAGAAATTTATATTTTGGTTGTTGTGAAGACTTAGAGTATACATAAATATTTTTGAATTTCAATCCATTTGGATGTGTAAGAAGACTAAGAAGAATATTAGTCTTTCCACAATTACTAGGACCCACAATAATACTTCTTATACTATTAGGTAAAAGTTTGCTATGTTTTTTCAAGTGAGAATTAGTTTGTATAGCATCAAAATTGTGAACTGAAAGATGCTCTTTCTGCTTAATGAATTCCATAATTACTACTAATCTTTTATATAAAAGCTGTTGTATATATACAAATAAGGTCAGTACTAAAAAATTATTCAATGTTAACATATCACAGAGCTGGTAAAGGTTTACTTAATAAGGCAATTAACTCATTACCTATAGAATTGCACATACCAGGTTATCAATTTTGTGGTCCAGGAACTAAATTAGATAAGAGATTGAAAAGAGGTGATACGGGTATAAATCCATTGGATGCTGCATGTCGTGAACACGATATTTCATATTCCCAAAGCAATAATTTGAAAGATAGACATAAAGCTGATAAAATATTAGAAGAAAGAGCGTGGAATAGAGTAAAATCGAAAAATTCAAGTTTTGGTGAACGACTTGCTGCTTGGACAATAACAAACTCTATGAAAGCTAAAGAAAAACTTGGTATGGGTATAAAAAAAAAAACGCAAAAATCAAAGAATCAGCGAGTACTGAAAACACCAAAAAAATATGGTGGATTTTTACCTGTAGCAGCACTAATTCCATTAATTGGAAAGGCTTTAATTGCTGGTGCTGCAAGTGGTGCTGCTTCATATGGTGTAAAAAAAGCCCTAGGTAGTGGTTTATATTTAAAACCTCATAAGCATGGTGCGGGAATTAAAAAAAAACGAAAAAAAAAACAAAGAAAAGAAATTGTCAAAAAGGCCATTAAACACTGATGATATAATCAAATTTGCTCGTGCTCATAAAATAAAATATTTCCGAGGTGTCTATATGCGTGATACATTACCAAAAAACCATTAAAAAATGAGTCAGCAGTTATTAATCTCGATTCCTTTGCAAGAGCTGGTACACATTGGGTTTCGTATATAAAAAAAGGTGAAAACGTTGAGTATTTTGACAGTTTTGGAAATTTAGTTCCACCAATAGAATTAATCGAATATTTTGGAAACAAGGCTAACATCACATTCAATTATAAGCGCTATCAGAAATTTAATTCTTTCAATTGTGGTCATTTGTGTTTGAAATTCCTTATAAAATCCACAAAATAATTGTTGAATACATCAGTATAGAAATGGAGTCAATAACAATTACACTTAGTGGAAATACGTCTACACTAAGTGCAGACTTCTTTCCACCAATTGATTTGAAGAGCAGTGATTATGTAATTGGATTGATCAACTTTGAATCATATCATTCAATATCAAATATTGATACAACAAATAATAAATTTTATTATCAAACCAATTCAAGTACAAATACAGATTTTCAAGTAATATCTATTCCAGTTGGGTCGTATGAAATTGAGAATATTAATAATATATTGAAAAAAGAATTAGGAGATCCAAATTATGATTACGATTTCCAGGAGAAACTTTATACTAATAGAATAGAAAGAGAGAAAAATGTTGCACGTAATTTCATAAGTTTAAAACCAAATACTAACACTTTAAAATGTGAGCTTAGGAGTACTGTTGATATTGATTTCACAAAAGATGATTCAATTGGATCTTTATTGGGGTTTAAAAAGCGAATATTAGAAAGGAATGTTGTTCATGAAAGTGATCTACCTGTCAACATAGTTAAGGTGAATGCTATATTAACTGAATGTAATATTGTGACTGGATCATATAAGAATGGATTACCCATGCATATTTTACATGAGTTCTATCCAACAGTAGAGCCTGGGTATAAAATCAATGAGGTTCCTTCAAATGTGATTTATTTTCCAGTGAACACTCAAACCATAAACAATATAACTGTAAATATTGTTGATCAAGAAAGAAAACAAATAAATTTTCGTGGTGAAACAATAACTATTAGATTACATTTGAAAAAAATTTTATAAATGGGTATTAGTTATAAAAGAATGCAAACAACAACGAAAAGAATCAGTTCACCATCAACTGTAAAAGTGTTAACAAGAGAAAATAAAAATTTCTTGAAATCACTCGGTTTAAAACTAAAAAGAGATCAAAAACTAAAACAAAAACAATGAATAATATTTTAGATATTACATCTGGTGTTGCTTTCAATGATGCAATAACACGTGTTGAGATACATAATCATCAACCTATTATTGCATCAGCATTTAATAATTGTGATGAAATAAGAATTCAAATCCAACAGCAAGATATCTATACGTTGCCTAGTCAAAGTTTTCTTTATATTGAAGGTAAACTATTAAAAGAAGATGGTAGTAAGCCTCCTGTGGATGCAAAAATAACAAATAATGGAATTGCATTTTTATTTGATGAAATTAAATATTCAATGAATAGTTTTGAAGTTGATAAGACGAAAAATATTGGAATTAGCTCAACTTTGAAAGCATATGCTTCATTAAATAAATTTGAAAGTGATAATCTTGAAAATGCTGGTTGGGGACTCAATATAAACATTCTAGATGAAAATGGTAATTTTAATATATGTGTTCCACTGAAAATGTTGCTTGGATTTTGTGAAGATAATAATAGAATATTGGTGAATGTTAGACAAGAATTGGTGTTAATTAGAGCCAGAAATGATAATAATGCATATATTTGTACAGAAAATTTGAAATTTATTCTGAACAAAATTCAATGGCGTGTTCCTCATATATATGTTAATGACGAATATAGATTGAGATTATTGAAAATTGTCAACTCAAATCATTTCTTGAGATGTCCATTCCGTTCTTGGGATTTATATGAATATCCAATTCTTCCTTCAGCAAAAAAGCAAATTTGGTCAATTAAATCATCAACTCAATTGGAAAAACCAAGATTTGTTATTGTTGCTTTCCAAACAAATCAAAAAAATTTGAAAGATAAAAATAGTAGTCATTTTGATAGTTGCAATTCAGCGAATATTAAGCTATATTTAAACTCAGTTTCTTATCCATATGACAATTTGAATCTAGATTTCAAAAATAATCACTATGCACTTCTTTATGATATGTACACGAAATTTTCCAAGGTCTACTATGATTTTCATGATACATATATTGGTCCTATTCTAAATAAAACAGATTTCAAAACATTTGCACCGATAACAGTAATAGATTGTTCCAATCAAAACGAAGCAGTAAAAAATAGTTCAGTTGATATACGTCTGGAGTTTGAATCAAATGATATATTTCCCGAGAATACGAGTGTTTATTGTCTTATCATACATGATCGCATTATCGAATATAATCCACTCACTAGTGCTGTTAGAGCTTCAGTATAAATTGAGCTGCGAAAGAGCTAACCGAAATATGGAATTAATTGTTGATATACAAGGCATCAATGCCAGAGATTATATAATAGTGGCAAAAGAAATTGCAATTCTTACAAGAGATGGCAACAAATTGGAACATTTTTTCTTCAAAGAACCATTTCCTTGGAATAAGTTGGAACATAAATATAGAAAACAAGCAGGATGGTTGTATAACAATCACCATGGTTTAAAATGGAGTGATGGATATATACAATATAATGAAATTCCAAATTTGATTCTACCAATATTACAAAGTGCATCAACAATATATGTCAAAGGGGATATGAAGAAAACCTTTCTAGAATCTTTCAACTTGAATTCCACAATAATTTCTTTGGGGGAAGAATGTAAGTCTCTTCAGAGCTTTCCATCAAATAAATCATGTTTCAGACATTTTAATAATTGTGCAATTAGTAATGTTTATAAAATAAAAAGTCACTTAGACTATAATGAAATGTATAACATCATGAATATATAAATATATAATAGAAATTCCAATGTTATTTTTGAATTATTAAATTTATTTCCAGCCGCATTAACCCCTTTTACCCTCTCCATTCTCTGTTATTACATTTATCATTTTAACTTTTTGCTTTTTTTCCATATAAAGTTGAAGTATCTCATAAATCATATATTAGCTATTCAAACACTGTAGAACATGGTTCAGAAAGTGGTTCTAGTTATATTGATTATAATTATCGTGAGTAATTGTAAAAGTGTGAAAAAAGAAAATTTTGAATCAATTATTGATTACTTATTTACATATGGATATCTTAATGTGAGTGAAGAGGAGGTCTTTAGTTCAACTGAAAAAGATCCATCGTATCTAACAGCACTAAACCTATTACAAACTAATTTTGATTTAACGCAATCCAATGAAACAATTGAAAATGTTTTGAAACTCATTTCATCTCCTAGATGTGGTGTTAAAGATATGAATGTTTATAATACTCATATATTATGGGGAAATTCTACAATTACTTGGGATTCAAAAAGAACAACTAGTATTGTTCAATATTTAATTGAAAAAGCTTTCAATTTATGGTCTAAATATACAAATTTAAATATTATACATTCGCCATATAATGAAAATGCTACTATTTATATTTCATTTGGAGGAATTCAACATTGGGATTTCAAGAAACGGGCTAGATGCAGGTCTCATTTTGATGGGGAGGGTATGATATTGGGGCATGCTGAATTTCCAAGCTTAAGCATGCATTCAGAAATTCATATAGATAATGCAGAACAATGGTACTATGGTATGGATCCCCCTTCCAATAGTGAAGAGAAGAGTCTTTTTGCTGTTTTAGTCCATGAAATTGGCCATGCATTAGGAATTAGGCATTCAAATGATAAGAATGCAATAATGTATCCAATATATACAGAAAAAATATTCCAAAATAGTAATTATTATGATTTACACATTGATGATATAAATGCTATTCAATCATTATATGGAAAAAACATTAAGTCATTGATAACAACAACGACAAAGGCACCGACAACGACAAAGGTATCAACAACAAAAGGAACACAGAAACCAATTACAACAACCGAAAAAACTCATAATAAGCGGAAAACAAGTTCAGATTCTTCTCCAGACTTATGTAGCTTAAAAAATGTCAATAAATTTCTAATCGTAAGAAAAAAATTATATATATTTTATAATAAGTGGGTCTGGGTGAAAAATTTGAATGAAAAAAACTTTGATCCGGAGCCATATCTTATAACAGATTGGTTAAATTTTCTTCCAAAAAATTTCTTGAGAATGAATGGTATTTACCAAAGACCAAATGGAAATATTGTATTATTCATAGATAACGTATGTTATAATATAAAGTTTCCATCCATGATAAAATAATTGGATGCGAAGGACAATGTATGCACTGGTTTCATTTGAAATGTGCTCGGATTAAGGAAAAAGATTTTACAATAATAAGTTCATATCAGGGATTTAAATGGTTCTGTGAAATATGTCAATCCAAAGGAAATTTTTCTTCAATCGAAGAAACAATTAATGATGTTGTTAAACAGTCATTGAATGAATACCTTAGTGAATTGAATTCCCTTAAAGAGATGGTAAAGAAAATGATGGAAGTTAATTTAAATGCTGGTAATAGTAGTCAGAAAAAAATGTTCTCTGAAATACTGCAGGAGAATAATCCTGTAGTTGTCATTAGACCTAGAGAGGAGCAAAAGTGTATTCAAACCAGGAAGGATATGCGAGAGAATATTAATCCATCGGATATATCAGTGGGAGTAACATCAGTCAGGAATGCAAAAAATGGTGGCATAGTAGTTAAATGCCAAAAAGAAAAAGACAGTAAAAAAGTAGAAACTGAACTACATAAAAAAATTGGGTCAAAAATATGAAGTTAAAATCAGTACTTTGAAAAATCCTCTGATAAAAATTATTGGTTTAACTGAAAATTTACCAGAAAATCAAATAGTCACAAATTTGAAACAACAAAATTCAACTGTAACTACCAATTCAAGTATTGAAATAAAATATAAATGGGAACGAAATAAGAAATATAATGTAATAGCTGAAGTTGATGTAGATACATTTAGAAAAATAATGAATGAGGGAAAAGTGAACATTGGTTGGGATAGGTGCAGTATTTCTGAAGAGTTGAATATTATCCGATGCTACAAATGTCACGGATATGGTCATAAGGCTAAAGAATGCAGAAATAAAATAACATGTAGTAATTGTGGCGAGAATCATAGACATACGGAATGCGAATCAACAACAATGAATTGTACTAATTGTGTCAGGGCTAACACAAATTTGAAATTAAATTTGAAGGCTGACCACAATGCCTTGGATCGAAATTGTGAAGTATTTCTAAAAACTGTTGAAAGAAAAAAACATAAAATAAAATATGCATAGCAATCAATGAGTACTGACGACTTGTCCGCCATTATTTCCTTGAATGCACAAAGTTATCTAGCAAATAAAGACGAATTAGAATTTTTGGTTAGAAAAGAAAATCCAATTATTGCTTGTTTCACTGAATCAAGAATAACGACAGATGTAGAAGATATGGAATTGCAAGTGGAGAACTACAATTTAGTGAGATGTGATTCAACTTCAAGACATACTGGAGGTGTGTTAATATTAATTAGATTGTTACATTTCTCATATGAGCTCAAAGTAGCTGCTTGATAAGTACGGTTACTTTAATTCTAAAGACGAACCAGAGCTTGTTCCTGAAGATAGTAAGTATGAAGAATATACCGAAGTTGATTTCGGTGAGTTTTCTGACTCAATAAATTCAAAGTCTTGTGGAACGTACATAGTACTTACTGTAGTACAGTTTTTACTATCAGTCATTATTGCTACATGTTTATGTAGTTCAGGAGGACTTGAATCAACAGAAGTTATTATATCAGTACATTTCATGGACAGGCGATGTTGACGGCACTGGTTCATATTCGTCTTCTTTTATTTTCAAGAAAATGATGAATATTTTCTTCTTTCCTTTTCTTTTCTGATTCTGTCAGTACTGGGCTTTGTTTACTTTGTTGTTTCCGAGGCAGTGCTTCCTTTTTAATAGCAATACGTGTACCTATTGTTTTGAAATATATCCAGTTTTTTGAATCCTCTTCCAGCTGTAAACAATATATTTGTGAATTTTTTTTATCAATCAATTTAGTGTTTCATGAAATATATTTATGGAAATTACATACATTGAAATGATCTTCACAGCAGTACAAATTTCCTGTTTTGGGAATTTTTGTACCTGGGGAAACAGAATTGTACCATTTACTTCGAATGTCTTTATTTCTAGGAACCAGAATGAATATTTTATTCGGGGTTTTTACTGAATCATTCCCACATTCTGGTACAAAACATTTTTTCACTGGCATCACAACTGGAAGAATACTGTTATTCGGTACAAAAATAAATAGTTATCAGAAAGGAGTACACTAACCTATTTCTCAACCTCATCCAGAAAGTAAAATGAAATTTGGATGTTTATTAGGGTAGCGCCACAGCAAATTACTCGACATATATTTACATCTTATCTCAGCGAACACGTAAGTCTAACAACATTCTTACGATTTAGTGACAGTGACGTTATCGGAATTTTATAAATTATTCTTAGCTTTACTAAATATTTTTTGGGAAAAATATGATTTACGGCATTTATATTTCTAGATCTGAATAACATAGGTGAAAATTGAAAAACACCCGAACAAGTCCATTCTAGGCTTTTCCGTATCTTGATAATTTTGTAATAATCACTTTTCATATCAATTTTTGAATATTGTTGTATGTATAGCCAGATAAATTTTGTACACCTTACTACGTTTTTGTTTTTATGAATCAAACCTTGTTCTAATTATGGATCAAAATCATTAGGGATTCGGTATTGAACTCTTCTCTAATATAGATACTGCAAATAACTCTAATGCCTGTTCCACACGGTAAAATCTATTGACCAATAAATTAATCAAGTTTTTTGAATACAGTTATTCACTTACTTTTTTGTTTCTTGAATCAGGTTATGGATCAAATTTGTGTCATAAAATTCAAAATCTATACAAAGTATGAGAAATACCCACATGAATATCACGTAAAACGTCACTGTGTCCTTCAAGTGTCGCTAACGTAGCTACCAAAATAAATTAATTAATACCAACTTTATAACGTGAAGATACTGTTAATCATACTGCGAACTTTTGCAAGTCCCGTGATGGACAGTCATTTTTTATCACTCTGTATAAAAAAGACTGTATAAATGAATACATAAGCTTATGGATATTTGATGCACAGCATAATTAGTAAGAGAGAAAAAAATTTCTAAAATGTTGAAATTTCGGTATACCTTGTTTGTAGAAATAGTGAAAGCAATAAGTCATTGGTAAGTACGGGACGGTCCCTGTACAGCGGGAATTTATTGCATCAGAAGACAGGGTCGAACTACTCAGGCTTACATTTAAATTTAAAGATATTCTCCGAATATAAGACAATGTAGAAATCTTTAATCTTATTAACGATATTTTCCTAATTAAAGGGCTAAGCAGCTTTGAATTCCCCGTTGTGTTCCAGGGTTAAAAGACGAATGTGAGAAGGGAATTTTACTAGTCAGGTGTACACTTGCAATTTGTTTGTACGCATAAAAAAAAATTTTGTCTTATATGTCGAGTGATAATATTGATTCTGTTATTGATATTGTGTGTTCCTACAAAAAACGGAATCATCTATCTGATGACGCAAAAAAAAATCATTCTAAATGTGTATAATGCTCTTAAAAGTGAAAATAATGACGGTGCATTTACCCGCACTGCACATTTGACTTATACTCCTATCATAAAAAATTGAATATTCTGCCGCAAAAAAAGAAAGGATGTAGATACCATCAAAAATAAGACTAATAAATGACAATTCGATTATTTTTTTTTTGTCAACATTATATAAGGTGTTACGAGAAAATGGATCTTAGTATAAAAAAACTTGATGAACGTCAAACAATCATGGAGAACCCAAGATGTGGACTACCATGAGAATATGTGCGCGAATGTGTTTGAACCGTGGTCTGAAAATCACCTCATTCCCAATCTACCTTTTAACAGTGTAATAGTGATGGACAATGCAAGTAACCATTCTCGTTTGCTAGGAAAATTGCCTAGTCAATCATCGACAAAAGCAGAGCTCTTCAAATATTTACACTCCATAGACGTTTATTGTGAAGATACTTATACATAAAAACAATTATTAGAATTAATTAAAATAAGCCTATAATTAAAAATTATATTTGTGATCAAATCGCGGAAAAAAATGGTCATACTGTGTTACGTTTGCCCCCATACCATTGTATATTTAAAATAGAATTAATCTGAGGACGACTTAAATCTAATATTCGTCGCAATAATACCTCTCCCTCAAATTGTCCGCATATAATTGAAGTGATCAAGAATGAAACTATTAATGTATCTGTAGTATATGTACACTAGGTTGGGAACATTGGGTTTTGACAGAAACATGAGAGTCGTGTATAAATACGCGAGTGTTAAAAAAAAAGTATAGAACGAATCAGAGGATTTTATTTACCAAATGTATCATTGGCGACGAGAAAAAAAAATAGAAACGCAAAATTTATTTTAAATACGGGAAAAAATTCGTTAATTATAATCAATAACAATGAAACTTGACTTAACCAAAAAATAACGAGCCACACCGAGAAATATAGTTTTGATCCAAAACGCCACCCCGGCAACGCGCGAGGCGACGCTACCCGGCGAGACAAAATAAGGGGCATGGTTAAGCGTGTTGGGAGTACCGGAATTCCTCCACTTTTACCTGTTTTAATCCTCGACCTCAAGGTTGGAAGGATAATCCCATATCTGAGTTCCGCCACCTTCACTTTTAATCTTAATCTACTTAAAAGGACCAGGTGGCTACGACGACAAATTGTTTTAAGAACTTGAAGAAGATTTATTAATGAAAACTTGAAAATTATTTGTCAATTAGAATGGGGTGGAGTTGAAGTGATATATTTATACGAATATATATTTGTGTGAGCAATTTTAAATTTCATTGTATAACCAATTTGATCTTTAACTACCAGATAGAAAAATGCCGACGTATTCGGTATTGTTCAAAACTCTCACAAAAAAATGTATGGAACTTAATTTGGTTTTCGATCCACAGCAAATGAATAGTAATTGATTTTGAAAGTGCAATTCATAACGCTGTTCACTGCACATTGCCGAAATCATAGGATGCAGATTTCATTTTGGGCAAACTTGGTTCCGGAAAATTCAATTTTTTGATATCCAGTTTTTAAGTCCAGAGAAAGTAGGCGATTTCTTCGTATCGGAAATATTTGGCAATGTTCCTTTGAATGATTCCAAATTAATAGAATTTTGTTATTATGTACTAGAAAGTTATTTTAGTAAAGAAGCTCGCTTTCCTCCCGAAATATGGGCCTGTGCTGATGGTTCTATGTACAGAACAACAAATTCGTGTGAATCGTTCCATTCTAGGTTCAATTCAAATATTTATTCAAATCATCCGAATATTCTTCAATTTTTGAATGTCTTACAGAATTTTCAATCAGAGACTTATGTAAAAATTCATACAGCTAATAAATTCATTGAAAAACTCACATAAAAAACCAGAAAAAAAAATAAAATTTTCCAATTAGAAAACAAGGTAATTTCTGAAAAAGAATATGCTACAGCAGTATGCTATTATCATTTGCCAATTTAATATTATGTTAGCTGATAAATCATTCTTTCTTGTAAAATTTCTAATGTTTTGTAAATAAAATACATTGTAAATAAAATATCGCTGTTGAAAGATATTTATATGATACGTTATTATTTATGACCTGAGCATGCCCTTCAAGTTCCCGGACTTGTTTTAATCCCTGCGGTCATCGGTGGTGGAGCAACTCAGGTATGGGATTATAGCTACCTGAGGTCTGGTGAAGGAACTCCCCTATGCCCAGCGTGTTGTGAGCCCAATTGCTCCAACACCAAAAAACGCAACCCAGGGCTGGAACTACAACGACTTGACATTGACATCGACTTGATTTCTACTGTCAATTTGCCATGCAAGTTGGACATGTGTCCAGTTAATATTTATCATAGATCTGATTTTAATGGAAGGATAACCTGATCTTGTCCCTATTACAAATATTAACTGGAAACATGTCCAATTTGTTCGACACATTGACAGTAAAAATCAAGTCAATGACACAAGTCATTGTGGTTCCACCACTGATTTGATATTTTATTCATTTCCAAACCGTGCTTGGGAAGTTGAACGAAAAAAGTTATGGATTACACATGTATGACGAGCTCCATAAATACATCAAATCACGAAAAGCAATAAAGAATGGTCCAGATTTATTACAAATAAATTTGTGTAGATTCAATAACCTTGTTTGATGAAAACGTTGGGTATGTAATTTTTAACCTATAAAATGTCTGATATGCAACTGAATTTGACGAACAGTAATATAGTTTTGATTTGAACAAGTGATTAAATAAAGTGTTAAAAAAATTGAAGAAAAGGAATTACGACTAAAGTAATTATAAAAAATGACGTTTACAATAGTAATGCAGAACAAAAAGTATGCTCCAAAAAATCGTCTGCTTGAACAATTTGTTATAAGAAAATTATAAAATTATTTCTATATATCTCTTTATACACAACTCTGGTAATCAATGTGAATTGCTGATCCTTCCGTATTTTCTCCTTGACATCACTGACATGAAATCTTTCATATAATTTCCTTCCTTTATTTACACTTTTTTCATGAAAAAAATGCTTGAATCTACTTTCTGAAAACTACATTTAATTATTACTGACATAATTATTTTAAGAAAAGGAAAAAAAACTTCTGGAATGCAGTCAATGGAATTTATTCTTATTTTTCGGCTTCGAAAAATAAAAATAAATTCCATTGACTGCATTCCAGAAGTTTTCTTCCTTTTCATCAAATTTCCAGTCAAGAAGAACATATTTTCATAATTATTATAGTGGTTATTTGAAAAATTTTGATTGGATTCAAATTTTGCAATTAATTATCATCTGTCATTACTTACGCGGGTTACGCTTCCACCGATAGCTTACCTATTGTGCCGCTAGGGCGGAGCTCGGGTAGTGCGAAATCGAATCGGGCTGGCACATAGGGCCCGGTTTCACCAAAGTCAATTAAATTTATCTAGAGGTTATTCTGAGTTAGTTACTATAGTTACAATTGTATCAACAATAGTTTTCGTATAAAATAACGTCTGGATAAATTCAACTGACTTTGGTGAAACTCGCCCTAGGAGAAGAAAATGCCATATCCAAAGATGGGACAGGTGGATCAGATCACTTGAACTATTTATAGAAGCAAATGCGATCCAAAATAACAGAAGAAAAAGAGCACTACTGCTACATCACGCTGGAGAGAGCGGGCAGGAAGTTTAGTATACATTGCCAGACGCAGATAGAGAATACGAAGCTACAGAAGGCGAATATGTAGTATGCGAGTAAGCCTTAACGGAGATCTTCAAACCTAAACGCAACTATACATACGAGAGACATATGTTTAGGACGTTAGCGCAAAAAGAAGATGAATCGGTAATTCAATTTGTTACAAGGCTGAGGACCCAGAGAAGAAACTGTAATTTCAAAACAACAGAAAACGAAATGATAATCGACCAGTTAATAGAGAAATGCAAATCAAGCGAATTGAAAAGGCAACTATTAAAAGAAGACGACAGGCGATCGAGCTGTAGAGTTGAAAATAATAGAAACTACAGAAAAACAAGCGGGCAATAAAGAATTAGGTGCTAAGCCCAGTAGCAACCAGCAAGAAATAAGAAGAATACAAGGGGTAAGAAAAAAAGTACATAAAAAATCACGCTGTTTTACATGCGATGCAGAGGATCACTTTGCAAAAGATCCAAAATGCCCAGCCAAAGACCAGAAATGTTAGAAGTGCGGCAAACTAGGACACTTCCAAAAATGTTGCAACACAAAAATAAGCAAAAAAGACCAGCCATGGAAAATAGTAAGGCAAGTCGAAGAGCAAACGGGCAAAAGTGACGAAGAAGCAGAATATGCATACCAAATTGGCTTTAAAGAAAAATCAGGTGACATTGAAGCTTGGGCAGGAGGGGTCAAAGCCAAGTTTTTGATTGATTCATGAGCTACTTGCAATGTTATCGACAAGGAAACCTGGGAAACACTAAGAAAGAAAAAGATAAAGGGACATTGCCTAAAAGCAGACAGGAAATTATTCGGTTATGCAAGTAAGGAATCAATTCCGGTTCTAGGGACATTCATAATGAATCTAAGATTGAAGAATGGTTCAAAATTAGAATAAACAGAATTCAATGTGGTTTACGGAAAAGGAGTACCGATCCTTGGGAAGGAAACAACCAAGAAACTAGGAATTTTGAGAATGGGTTTACCTCTTAGAAATATAAATGAAGAAAAAGAAATGAAACCTATAAAAGCTCTAAAGGGAAGATTTCCAAAACTTTTTGAGAATAAAATAGGCAAACTGAGAAACTTTCTGTTACAGCTGACAATTGATGAGAAAATAAAACCAGTGACGCAACCAGGGAGAAGAACACCGTTTCACTTGCGAGCTGCAGTTAATGAACCCTCGAACTGGGTGTCTCCAGTTGTGTGCACAGTGAAGAAAACGAAGGAACTACAAATGTGTGTTGACATGACAGCAGCCAACATGGCAATAATAAGAGAACGGCACCCTATTCCGACAATAGAAGATTTAATAGCCAATATGAATGGAAGTGCATGGTTCTCAGAAATAGATTTAAAATATGCCTTTCATGGAATTGAGCTGAATCAATAAAGCAGGAAAATTACGACGTTTAAAACTAACGAAGGTCTTTATAGATTATTTTTCGGTATAAATTGCGCGCCGGAAATATTCCAAAGAATTATGGAACAAAGTATAGGACATCTTAAGGGTGTAGAAGTTTATAAAGACAACTTCCTGGTCCACGGAAAAAAACAAAGATGATCATGATTCAAACTTGAACCACTTGCTACAAAGGTTAGAGACTTTAGGAATGACGGTAAATGAAAATAAATGTCAGATTGCCCGTAAATCAATCAAATTCATGGGACATCAAATTAGTGGAGACGAAATAATACCGATCAGAGACAAAGTAGAAGCGATTAAAAACTGTAGATCACCGCTAAATAAAAGTGAGTTACAATCATTCTTAGGATTGATCGGATTCTGCTCCCGATTTATAAATCTATCATTATCGCGGATGCTAGCCCGTATGCACTAGGCGCTGTCCTAGTACAATCACAAAATGGAATTAAAAAGATAATTGAATTCGCAAGCAAAGCTCTAACGGAAACGGAGAAAAAATACAGCCAAACAGAGAAGGAGGCTCTAGGTTTAGTCTGGGCTTGTGAAAGATTCCACCATTACGTATACGGTAGTCAATACGATTTAGTAACGGATCATAAACCACTACAATTCATTTTTGCACCGAAATCTAAACCATGTCCGAGAGTAGAAAGATGGGTAATGCGAATATCCGGATACAACTATAAAGTAGTGTATCAACCAGGTAAACAAAATATTGCCGATTCTCTATTTAGACTAGGTGAACAAGAACAACCGAAAACAAGTTTCGATGGAGGCGATGAGCACGTGAAATGGGTAGCACAAGAGGCAGTACCACAATCCATGACATTGGAGGAAATTCGCACAAAGTACGAAGAAGAAGACTCGCAACTTAAATGAACTACGAACAGCTATATTAGAAAAGAAATGGCCAGTCAAATTCAGAATATATGAACTGATAAAAACTGGACTAGGAGTAATTGATGGCATTATTATGAGAGGTACCACCATTATTAAGAGACAAAATACCGCAAATTTCTCACCAAGGCCATCCAGGAACCGTGCACATGAAGCAGAAACTAAGAACAAGATATGGTGGCGCGGTTTAGACAAAGACGTGGAAGCATTCTGTAAAAGGTGTCATCAGGGAGTACCGGGAGAGAGCATTCAATGTTAAAAATTATGCGCATGAAAATAGTTGCGCCCCTTGCTATAGGAGTCAGAATTATTTTTCAACAAAAATACATGTATTATAAATGTTTGTACATGTAAATCAATCTCACCGACAAAATATGTGTACAAATATCAGGTTCTAAAATATAATATGAAGTTACTTTATTCATGAAGTATGATCCAATTGTAGACAATAAATCCGCAGTTGTATGTATATTCAAAATTTGTATTGAAAACGTTATGAATCAATGACTTTGAATGATATATTTCTGTAGAATTCCTTCTACAACTGTGGATCATACCTTAGAATAAAATAACTTTCCTCAGTATTGCAATTCATTGAATATCTTACTAACTCAAAATTGAATAAAGTCATTTCATGCATTAATTTTGATTCAACTCTGTAGTTATTGAATATATTAGTGATTTGAGCTAAAACGTCATAAGTCAATTACTTTAAAGTGTCTATTCTCAAGAAATATTTTTTCAATTGTGAGTCGTACTTTCTGTTGAAATTACTTCTCACAGTATTTCAAGTTCATTGCGAACAAGACTAGAGAAATATTGAATATAAATGTTCTAAAAAATTTCAAATTATTCTATTAAAGCATGAAATTTTGTAGCCATATTCTCAAAAGAGTTTATACTAATCTACAATTTTGGATTAGTGAATTCTCTTCTTATTTAGATCTTTCAAATACAGTCTTAAATCACTCATGGTGATAAATAAGCAGTACATTATGAATTAGAATGAGTTTTAATAACAAGACTGAAAAAATCAAACGAAAATCGCTTATCCAAGATTGTAGACTAGTTCAAGTTATTTAGAGATGTGTGATTAATTGAGGAGATGAATAAAAAAAATATTATTATTCCGAAGTATTTTTAAGAGATAATTACTGAATTTTTCCAATTAACTTCAAGCTAAAGTGACGTTGTGCATTTTTTTCACTTCATCTGAACATAAATGCATCTTACTGTCTAAAATGAGTCAATTTTACTGAATTTAAGATTTCTTCTCCTTTATATTGATTAGGGAGTCTTTTAGCACTTTTGGGAAGCATGAACTTGTTGTGAGTATAAATTTATTAAAGTTTCTTCAGCTGCCTGAATTCCAAGATGACATCAAGACTGAAGAGTATTACTCTTTCTTGATTCCATATAATATAGATATATTGGAACATCTTCCGTTACGAATAATAATATTCAGTTCTTGCACCGTTTGCAGCTGGAAAACTCTCATCCATCCCAAATGCTTCTTATTTATTTACTGTTCGAATTTCCAGGTATATTTATGAGGTCCAGAAAATAATTTAGTCCAATATTTGTTATTGTGCTCGATCTAATTCTTGTGTGAAATAATGTTTTTGCACTTATGGAAAACTCCAGGCCGCGGAATAGAACCTTACGCTTAGAATAATTATGATTTATGATAAATGAACAGAAAAATACTAAGCAGACTTACAGTTTACTTACTGTTCTCACTTTTCAATAACTTCTTGTAGCATTCAACTAAAAATCAGTAGAAAATCTCAACTAAAAACTAATATTTGCATTGACAAACATTTTTCCATCTAAATCAACCATTGTTCAAATTTCTTTCAATGGTAACTAAAATTCAAGATTCAAATAAAATAGGTGCGCCCCTTCCCACTAGATGGTAGTAGCTAAGCGCCAAATCCTTTCATTTGAGTGATCTCTCCCGGTACTCCCTGGGTGTCATGGTTGCCAATTAGTGGGACCTTCTAATCCACCAGGGGTGGGATTCTATACCTATGTCTGTTATAACTCAAGTACGTTATATAACGGATGAAAATAACACATATGGATACATCGAGCGATTTTGTAACTTTTGGTTGCTACGTACGTCATCATTGTATGTTATGTAACAAATAATAATAAGTATCATTTGCACTAGCAAACTTATTACTTATACTGGCCAATCATAGCGCATCTTACAAATGCGCGCAAACTTAACACCTGTGAGTCTGACATGTGCGCAAGTCCATTTTTAGACTGGTTTTCAAGATATTTGACGGAAACCTTCTCATTATTATCGTTGAATCACCAAATATTCTGTATGCTACAGAATATTTCAGTAATAATACTTAATACAAGATGATAAACTGATATAGATGTCTTCATAATGGGTTATAGTGCTCAATAAATTTTGGATTTTTTTTTCTAAGATTAAGTTTAGTGGTAATTCTTGAATAATTTTAATTGAACAAAGGATGATACTTCTGCTAGAAAGAACATCAACCGAAAGTATAATTATCGAATTAATTTGTTGTAGTTATTCTATTGATTTAATTATAAATTTTAGATGGATAATTTTTGTTCGATTGACGGTAGAGAACAGAGAATTTGCAGAGACCAGTTAGGTGATAGCCACAATTCTTTTGAGTTATCTAATAGTTGTGTATTAGAGCGTATTAAGGTAGTACGATCATTAGAGCAAGATGGATATAAAAGGCTGTTCTTTTTTTATATATTTCAATCGAATAGAACACATTTGATCTAATTTTTTGAGAAAGATCTGACGTATAGTTTTTGTGTAATAAAATTTTTAAAACTGTGTATTTAACATGTAGTCAATGGGGTCTCATCTCTTATGCTCTGTGAAACGCACATTTTTCATCTTATTCAACCACAGTTTTGGACAGAGAAATATAAAAAACTGTTATTTATATTTGCCAATTCATGTAGATCATCTCAAAACTATAACAAGAAATTCTGACGAGCAGTTTTATAGATATTTTAATCTAAATGATCAAAGATTCATGAAAATATTTGTCAGCCATATTGAAATTGGAAGCTTGGCGACGTTGGATAAAAATTGCGCGAGTATTCAAATCCTAGCGTTATTGCTTATTTTAACGAGTTTAGTTTTTCTTAGTTAAATACTCAAGTTTATTATTATTTGAATCCATTTAATGTATTAAATACTTGAGATCTGTTTTTATTCAATAAATTATGTATTGTCATGAAAAATAAAATAAAAAGAATAATAATATTCTGTTTGTGCATATAGGAAACTAACATAAAATCTGTAATAGAGAACAAACAATACTTGAAATATAGTTATTGCACATTTTTGTTTAATTCATCTATTTTTGATTTTGTATCGGAGTTCCTACATTTTAAATGTTCTTTCTTCATAAAATCACTTGTACTTTTATTCCATGTTATAATTTCTTCAATTTATGAATGACAGTTAAAAGAACACTTTAAATGACAACAAACATGTGCTTGGGCTAGCTGCACTGTTGCCAGCTCTTTTCTTGCGAAAAAATACACAAGTTAAAAGACATTTATTTAATGTTTTTAGTAAATAGACAATGAGATAAATTCATTCATAAGTTATCTTAAGTGATATCTGAATTCAAGTTATTAATTTACATGTCCACATTTCCGATTTTAGTTGAGAAATGAAATAGATTTTATTATGACTTTCGTGGTAGTAAGCGTTCAACCTTAAAAAATATTCCTCCAAAAATTTCTACAGAAGATTTGTCAATTATCTCCTAGAAGCCGAGCTTGACAAGAAGCTCTGAATTTTCTTATTTTATCAATTTATTAGATGAAAATTACTATACATATTATTTTCTGAACCATTGTACACGACTATTGACTTTTTTCGTTTTATTAAAAACATCTGTTATACAATTTGCCAGAATATTTCCATGATTTTTTTGTTAAATATATATATTTACAGGATAATTTCTCTGAATGTGCCGGTAAAGCTGAAAACATTGAATATTGGTACAAAGTCTTCATGCTGGTAATTAATTTGCTTATTGGAACAATTTCTTATTTATTGTAGTGCAATTTTGAAGGTATTGTATCAATGAATAGAGGAATTTGCTAGCCTATCATGATCTTCATAACCTAAATTCTTGTAGCCAATTCGTTACAATAATGGTCATGTCAAACATAACATTCTCGGTCAAGTACTTGACTGATGTTCTTTAATATTCTAGTACAACTCTGATGAATCTTTATTCACTTTATGTACGTTGGGAAATATGCAGCGTGATATTGTAATATACTGTATAGTTTATATCCTAGAATAGAAGTGAGGTTAGAATAGGGACAAGATTATTATTATATTACTACAATATGGGATATTTGGTCGAACCATATATCCATGAATTATAAATTACTGCCTACCGATGTAGTGCCTTGATTGGCATTTGAAAGAGCCGTCAAATCTTCTCGTGTATCTTTAAAATTCTGGCGCGTATTTATTCCGCAGACTGTCTTGCATGCATGCAAAAGTAGCATGAATTACCGAATAAGATTGGGTTTCTTGAACATTGATTATTTCTTTCGGTTTTTTCGAAACACTAAAATATGTATTTTATAAATATGCTGTAATATTTTTGTAATACAATTTATCAATGTGAAATATGATATCACGATATTAAACCATATATATTCACCTAAGAATATAAGTTTATCAATTATTATCGCACTCATTTACTTGTATTTGCAGTTTGAATTTGTGATGTGTCAAACACGAATTTTATAATTGATGCTACTTCTCATCTGTTATGATAACGTACTTAAATTACGCAAGTAACTGTCATTTATATACAGAATCACAATCTCAATTTGAGAATGTTATGTAACATATTCATCGGTTATAATGTACGTTACGTAGTTACAGAATCCCACCCTAGAACAGTTGATAACAACTAGGCTGTCAGATGCTCCGTGGAAAACAGTTTCAATGGATTTCCTCGGACCGCTTCAAGATGGAAAATATATATTCATTGTTATCGATTATTACAGCCGTTTCTACGAAGCAAAAATTATGACCACAATTACAACAAGTAACACAATAAGAGAATTAGAAGAAATATTTGCCCGATATGGATTACCAGAGACTATCATAGCGGACAATGGAAGACAATTCACTAGCTGTGAATTCAGAAACTTTTGCCTACAAAATGCAATTAATCTACAACTCAATACTGCGAAATGGAGAGGCTAAAAGGCAAAATCGTATAATTCTCAAACGATTGAAAATTGCAGAAGCAACAGGTGAGATTTTAACTTCTGCAGTCAGACAATATCATTTTGCGCACTACACAACACCGGATAGCACCACAGGGAAAACACCTACTTTTCTTATGTTCGGGAGAGAATTGAGAAATAAATTACCAGATTTCACAAGAGAATTCCAGAAAAATTAATTTTCACCAAACCATGTCGAAGTAAGTGATCGAGATGCAGAAAAAAAAGAATATAAACGCTACGCAGACGCATCAAGAGACTGCAAGGATAATGAAATACTAATAGGAGAATAAGTGTTAGTAAAAAGAGACTCGATTACAGATAAATTCCAAACACCATTTCATTCAACACCATGTAAAATAATTAACAAAAACGGTAGCATGGTTACATATGAAACGCCAGAAATACTCGAAATACGATCTTTGTGAAAAAATATACTCCACCCAAGAAGACACAGCAGCAGCTACAGGAGCCTGCTCCTGCTTTGGAAAACACCAAACCAGAAATAGAAAAGGGACCACGAAGGTTACACAGGACATCACACCTACCCAAATGGATGGATGATTATGAGAAGTCATAAATATTAATTGTTATTAACATTGTACAATTTTGTATGATTAACAAATATATTATTTAAATCAGGGAGGGATGAAGTATATGTATACTAGGTTGGGAACATTGAGTTTTGACAGAAACATGAAAGGGTCGTGTATAAATAAGAGAGTGTTAAAATAAAAGTATTAAACGAATCAGAGGAATTTATTTATCAAATGTAACAGTATCAAATAATTGGTTTCAAAGTATAGAGCATGTAATTGAAATAGAAAATAAGTATATAGACATAAGCAATATTCATACTGATTTTATGATTAATTTAGATGATACTTCTGATAGTGATAATGATGAGTATGATATTGTAATAGACTAATTTAATAAATAATAATTTACCTATATTGGGTGTATCATTGAAATTACTTCCAGTACGGTCCTGTGTAATATTCCCAGATTTTCGTCCAACAATAGGACACTAATCGAAGTCAACAAGTCAGTTTTATTGCTTTCACTATATAGAAAAACAAGGTATAGATACAATAATTCCATTGACTATATTATGAAAAGCTGTTGTCTTTCATTTCCATGTTCTAATCCTAAACTTCAACTGATTTAATTCTATTTATGGCCGGTTTTATAAAAGACCAAGTAAATTTACTCCTGAAGTAAATTTATTTTATTTAACAAATTCTAATCAGTTTGAGCTTCCTTATGACAACAAAATCATTGCTGTCAAATAATCGACTGTCATCTAACAAAGTAAATTTTATTTACTCTGGGACTAAAATACTCTGTCCTTCATAAAACCGGGTAATTGAAAAATAAATTCTCAAAAATGTAAGAAAGTTTGCACGTTGAAAACTATTCAAGAATATTATTACTAACTATTAGGTGATTGTACTGAAAGGATCACTTTGCTGTTTCTTCTTTTTTAGTAAAAATAAGATAGATATCAATATTATTGTGTTCATATTCAATAATTATAACTTGTATATTGAGAGTTCATGCATTAGCATGATCATTTCATTGCTTTAATAACATTTATTACTACTTTAAGAAAATTTATATTATTTGATTCTTCCTTAAAAATTATTCAACAATTTCAATTTCTTCTAGTTCTCGATGACACGAAATCAAAAAGGTCAACAGATATTGTTGTATATTTATATATTGAAAATTGGAAGGGGAAAAAAGTTATCAAATCTATGACAATATATTCTCTACATTTTAAAAAAGAAGAATTAGTTTTATCAATTCATTTTATCATAAATACGATTTATGCTCCCAGAGTATCTCAAATGCTATTACATTATCTATAGGTAAATAACCAAAGAGAAAATGAAGAAAGACTAAGAAGAAAAATTGTCTGAATCAAGTATTCCATTCAATTAACAAAGTTCTGAAATATACTGTACATTCAATGTGCGAAATGATTTAGAGCCAGCCAATACTGAAAGACAATCAAAGCAATTCGCTAATATAATCGATGAGTTGTTATCGATCTTTAACTACTTTGACCAATGAAAAAATAATATATTATGTTACAAGGACCGAACGACTGTCATTTTTGTCCAGGATAAATTTGGCTGCACTCGGTGAAGACGGGGACAAAGCCCGAGGCGAAGACGATGGTGGAACACGAGGCGAAGACGAGGGCGAAGTACGAGGCGAAGACGAGGGTGAAACACGAGGCGAAGACGAGGACGAAGCCCAAGGCTTAGCTTTATGCAGCCAAATTTGTCCGAATGATAGTCTTTCAGTGTCCGTGTTGCACACGATACTTTTTGTAATAAGTACACCGAAATTCCCCCATCACTGAGCTTTTTAAATAAATTCAGATGTATTGAAACTATCCTACCGATTTGACAAACAAAGTTTTGCAGTTGCGATCACATTACAATAAACTATTACAATAAAACATAACTTATATGATTTATTTTATTGATTGATATTTTTCACATTTTCTGTGCCATCCAATTCACAATTAATGCACATACTACAACGAACACATCCTGTAATACAAATTTCTTTCAAATATCAATTTAACATATCAATGGAATAAAAAAAACCAACGGCATTCATTCATTTTTACCCAGCGAACATTAATATCCGATAATTCCCTGTCAACTGAGAATTAATGGAAATTCCTACCATGGTTTGTAATTGAGAACTTTCGAAGCAGAATTCAGCTCAGTAATTGAGTAGATACTTTCGGTGCACGTGTTACAATTTTTTTTTTATTTATCATCATTATAGTGAAATGACTATTCCCATCGTTCGAGGTTAGAAAGTTTCAACTGTAATGAAAATCTCACATGTGGATTATGATAGATCCATCTCATAGATGGAAAACGTTCGTATAGGATTACCCAGTAACACATTCATAGATCATTACTAAAATAAGGTAGCTCGTGTTGTCGAAAATATTGAAGACATCCAATGATTACAATAAGACCTCAATTGAACAATAAAATTGTGAAAAAGCCATTTCATTATAAAAATTATAATCTGCTGAGTTTCCTGTTTTAAAGTATCAAATTTTCAAATTATATAACCGGCCAATTATTTTTTTAAAACATTCTTAACATTGAAAACAACTAAGAAAATGGATTTTTCGATTGCGGAAAACTCCGTGTGACTTCCAGGATTGGATTTTTCGTTTTTGCGACTAAAGTTTGTCCGTTTTGAGAGCTTTTTCCAATGGTTGAATCAATTTGAATCAAACGGAGAATTATTGACTGACTGAAAGTAAAAAAGTCAGGAACAGGACTTTAAAAAAAGGAAAAAGACAAATAATTAGAATTTCCCAATTTTTCTTCCAAAAACTTCATAGAAAATTGATGCTGTTAATAATAATAAAAAATCTGACGCGAACATCACGAGACTCACTCGTACATCATTGGATATATATATATATATATATATATATATATATATATATATATATATATATATAATACGATGTGATTTTGTGTTTGATCGTATATATCATTGGATATATACAGGGTGGGGCAGAAAAACCTATCCGATTTCAAAACGATATAAAATTAAAACCAGTCAACTTGTCAAAAAAATTTTTTTATTAACATATCGCAAATTTCATGCCATTTTTAAATTTAAGTTTTGAAAAGCACATCACTCAAATGTCGTCCTTGGGAGCGGATACACTGATTTAGGCGCTCGCGGTAGCTTTCCATGACTTTCACCGTCATTTCCACAGGAATTTCTTCAATTGCCCGAGCAATTTCCCTTCGTAAAGCAAGAAGGGTCCTTGGTCGATGCTGGTAAACCTTTGATTTGAGGTAACCCCAAAGGAAGAAGTCACATGGAGTGAGATCCGGTGAGCGCGGCGGCCAGCCAAGATCACCTCTCAGAGAAATGAGGCGACCGGGAAACAGTTCCCTGAGAATGTCCATTGATCGTCGCGATTTGTGGGCGGTTGCACCATCCTGTTGAAACCACACATTTTCCACGCCATTTTCTTCCATTTTGGGTCTAAGAAAATTTTCCAGCATGAAACAATAGCGCTCGCTGTTGACCGTTACATTGGCCACGTTTTCAGGTCATGTTGCTGTCCTGGGACGTCCAGGCGACTTCTTTTTCAATGCTGAACCCGTCTGTCTAAAATTTGACACCCACACTTCAATCGTAGCGTGATGTGGAACAGGATCATGACGCCCGAGTCCGAAATGAATTCGAAAAGCACGTTGTGTAGCAATTATCGAACCGTCGCATTCGATAAACCGCTCAATAACAAAAGCACGATGTTCACCAGACCAAGGCATGTTGACTACTGACAAATGGCATAAAACCAGCTTTCTAACGGTTTTTACCCCACTACTCTACCTGCCCCCTCTTCTGAGAAAAAGGGATTTGAAATCGGATAGGTTTTTCTGCCCCACCCTGTATAATCAAATACAAAATCTCATCGCTCCACAGTTAATCGTTTTGGATTTACCCAAGAGATTCTAAGAATCTGTCAAGTAAAATGCGCTTTCAGCCAAGTCGGTTGCTATGGAAACAGTAGGTCATTATTCTTATACTACAACATTCCTAAATACTGATTTCCAAAACTCTACGACTACCAAGAGATCTGAATTTATGCGCAAAATTAAAAACTAAATTCCTACTGAAGTGTACTTCCGGTTCAGTCTATTGTTATGAAAATAGTATGCAATCATTCAGATGCTACAGCAGAATGAAATACCAAATTTAAATATTCTATACCTGATCGTTTCGAATTTATGCGAAAAATTGCAAAAGACTGTCAAATAAAGTGCACTTCCGGCTCGGTGGATCTCAATAAAAATAGGATATGAGCATCTAAACGGTATAATCGTCCTAAATACTGAATTCTAACAATCTACGTTCAATCGTTTTGGATTTATTCCGGCTTAGTCGATAGCAATCATATTGCAAGGTGTACATCTAGATGTTATAAAAGTGCCTAGCACAAAATTTAAATATTTTACGACTGATTGTTTAGAATTCATGCGGAAAATTCAAAAAGTCTGTCATATAAAGTGCACTTCCGGCTCAGAATAGAAGATGACCATTTAGATGCTACAGCAATTCCAAATGCTAAACGCCAGTATCCTATAGCTGATCATTCTGAATTTATGCGGAAAATGAAAAAAAAGTTTCAAGTAAAGTACACTTCCCGTTCAGCCGATCGCAATCATAATGCAAGATGTACAATAAGATGTTATAGAAGTTCTTTATACGAAATTTCAATATGCTATGGCGAATCATTCTATATTTATGCAAAAAATTCAAAAAAAGTTTCAAGTAAAGTGCACTTCTGGCCTGGCCGATTCTTGAAAAAATAGCAGATAACTATTCTGATACAACATCAAGTTCAAATACTGAATCCTACGGTTGATCATTCTGGATTTATTAAAAAAATTCGAAAAAAGTTTCAAGTAAAGTGCACTTCCGGTACAGACGATTGGAACCATAATGCGAGGTGCACAACTAGACTCTATACCAGTCTTAAATACAAAATTTCAACATCATACGTGCAACCAGTTTTGAGATTTGCGAGTTACGCACGCACGTACGAACATACGTACCGACATTAAGTCAAAAATAGTCAATAGTCAGGGATGCTCAAAACGGATATATTCATCAAAATCTCGATATGCGAATTTTGTCGGTTTCACAATTCTTCCTTGTACTTTTTACAAGTTTGTAAAAAGTGTACCAAATTTCAAGATGAATTATAAACTACAATCACTAGAAAATCAATTTTATCATAAAAGTTGAAATGGTTGTACTTTTTGGGAAAACTATGGTAGAGGAATGCTGTTTCCCTCAAATTGTAGGTTTTTTAATATACTTTTAAGTGGTGTAATTTTGCTTTCTCACTTATATCAAAGAACATCAAATTTTTTGGTCTTTTCAAGTCGCTGCTACATACTTGTTGATTATTGCTTTGTTTTTCCATTTTTAATTTGATAACCAAATATTTCTTGTTTTTTCTGCTACAATAATGTTTGCTATTTAAAAATATAACTTCTTAAAATTGAATAGTCGAATTACTCACACAAAGCAGATAACTTAGGATAAATTGAAGCTCAAGATTTGACTTGACTAAATTTTCAAAAGAGTAAGATACGTTGACATTACAATATGAAAACAGTAACTTGTGTATAACATAAAGAAGATAAGTTGATTAGCCAAAAATAAGATAACTTGTACGTGAAAAATAGCCTAGTCAAATTTTGAGCTTCAATTTAGCTCAAGTTATTTGCTTTGTGTGAATAATTCGACAGTTCAAATTTAAGAAGTTATATTTTTGAATAGCAAACATTATTATTGGGACTTACAGGATCCGTTGGCAGCGCTGTTAACAAAACCAATATGGCCGTCAGTAGGCAGAAATTAATATTGCACGTATAGGCTATGTGCAAGGGGGCGGAGTTTCAACAAATATCGATGCGAGCGCTCATGTTGAGCATTATTGTCAGCATCGAACTCCATTTCTCAGAATACATCATTGAGCTGTCATTGAGCATTGTAGTTTAAAAGTGAATATAATTGCATATAAAACAAAGGAAAACGCTTGTTCTGTTTCAGGCTGTTGTGTTAAGGATGATTCAAGTGAAATATAGTTTGTCGGATGCACTTCGCAATAATTTTGTTCTTAATATTGTCAGCCACATTTTCATCAACATGTTTAATATGGCAAAGCTAATTTCACGCTTCTCTTCAATGCTTCTTCGGTAAAAGAGATACAGTGTTTCATACATACAAACCCGATCCGCAAGATCATCGGCGTCATAATATGAGATTATCCTGTCAAATTGGACGAATTAAGACATTTTCTCTAATAGGCACGTTATAATTGAAGAAAAAAATATTCAAAATAATTAATTTTAACGCACCTTTTATGCTATGCATGTAATATTATACACACACAGCTGAATTATATAATATTAGTACATTTAAAAAATTAAACGTATGAAGCAATGATAAAATGGGAGTTCAATCGTTCTCCATTGCCCGCTAGAGGCGCTAGTAGACTTCATGCACGTAGCCTATTGGCAAATAAACATAAGCGATACTCTATCTGGTGGCAGAATTTCAAATTTTGACATATTAAAAAAAATATTTTGTTCTAACTTCCGCTTTTTGCTGTATTCTTGTTCCGTTTTGCTTCGTCAGTTGTTCGCCTACCGTCAAGACGAGATTACTGCCTCGGATATGGCCCTGACTATGGATTTGTGTTGCACTTTGCGGCAATTCTATTAAATATTCGCTTTAAAAACAGAAATTGTAATACTCATGTTTAGGTAAGAAGAATATTTATTTATTATTGTACAATCATATTGTAAAATTTTTTATGTACGGCTTTTAGCTGATGATGAGAGCAGTGGGACTCTCGAAACGTCCCAAGTTATTTTCAAATAAATAACATATTAAATAATTGGATCGCTTAAGGCCTTATTTCAAATTCAATCTATTACTGCACCGGATCCTCCAACAACTTTACAAATTAATATCATAAGAATACATATATTTATTATTTGTTGATTAAATATATTTCTAAATATTTAATCTGATTCAATTGATTGGAATTAGATAAAGTTATAAGCAGTTGAAAAATTATCATAGATTTCAAAGCTCATTTTCTGTCAACATTCCATTTGATCAACTGAACTGAATTAACTTTCTGTGAAACTCAAAAAAGTCGTAAGATGACTTAAAAAATTCTAAAATATACGCATTGGTCACAAAGTCGTCTTAAAACAATGCAAGTTATAAATATTCAGTTATCTGATTATCAACATTAAAAATGAAAAAATTAGAGAAAAACAACAAGATTGTAACAAAAACTAGAAGATACTTCAATGTTTTTTTTTTTTTTTGAGGTTCAGTGTGAAAACAAATTGTACCATCTGAAAGTATCTTTATGAAAAAGCTTATAGTTTTAATTCTACGATAGTTTGAAGCAATCTAACTTTTATACTAAAATTGATTTTCTACCGATTGTAGATTATGAATAGTCTTGATATTTGGCACACTTTTCCATTATCATCCTTTCCAAGAATATAATTAGATTTGATCAATTTTTCACTAAGAAAATATCAATTATCTTGTTTTTCTAGTAACTTGAAGGTTACGTTGTGCCGATTTTTACTTGCAATCAGTAAATATTGTTAAGCAATGTTATTATAGATAAATTTCTGCTTGATTCGAAAAAAGCTTTGAAAATGATGAGCTTTTAGTCACAAAAAAGGAAAATCTGAATCCAGAAGTCAGGGGAAGTCTTCCGGAAACGAAAAATTTATTTTTCTGTTTTTTTTTTTCTAATATTAACAATGATTTGGAAAAATAGGGTTGCTATAAACATTTTTCTTTTTGAGTTCAAAAATTTCGTAGATTCACTCCACTAATGGCCGGTTTTATAAAAAAACACATTAATTAACTTCCTGAGTGAATAAATTTCACTCTATTAAATGACAGTCGATTATTTGACAGCAATAATTTTGTTATCATAAAGAAACCCAAACTGATTTGAATTTATTAAATTAAATAAATTGATATTACAGTTCTGTGTAAATCTCTAATGGCCAGTTGAACTGCTTGAGCTTGAATTTCAAGCTTTACTCAAACAAAAAATATCGAATCAGAATAATGACAGCAATGTTCATGCCACTTTCAAATTTCGAATTTAAATACGTTTTTTTAACTACGCGACACCTAAAATTTGAGGGACAGCGGTGCAACTAGCCATTAGTCTTATAAATTCATAAATCTGTAAATTATGAATAAAATCTCAATGATTTATAGATCAGTAAATGTTATGGATTTACACAGAATTGCAAGATTATTCTGATAATAGATTTAATTGGTCCTCTATAAAATCGGCCATAGGTATATTAAATTTAGCAAATTTCAAATTAATACACATTTTCTCTCATAGAATATTACATTACATACAAAATAGTTTAAATACTTCGATAGGAGTTTTATCACGGCATTGTGTTGTATCTGACGCTTAAGGCTTCATCTTTCGGTCGTATAATAAGCTCTTGACTGAATTGAGATATTACCAATCTCAGATGTGATATACTATTCGAAATAACAAAAAAAAAATATTTATATTTAAAAATTTTCATCTTACCATTTTGATAAGCGTCGTTTTCAGAGAGATGCCCATCTTGTTTTTCTCTATTTAAACCACGCTCATCTTGTATACTGTGGAGATTCTTTGATTCGTCTCCCAAATAATAGTTTTGCATGCTGTTGTCATGAAAACATAAATCTTCCTTAAGATCAGTGTCACTACCAGAAAAATGGTCATCCATATTGTCAGAATGTTCTGATTGCTGTGTTGAGCAATTATCTTGTATGCCGTCCTCAGAAAAGCATGAATCTTCCTTTAATATTAATTCGTCATTAAATTTGTAACCAACTGTATCTATTATTTCATTTTTTATTTGTTCTACTTTGCAGATTAGTTTATCTTCCTCCTCATATTTTTTGAGATAACTAATACATGTCTCATACTCTTTTTGGAGCGAAATATCAGTTGACATGTCTCCCGTGTATTTATTTGTTCCGTATTCATGTTTCAATTTTTGTACATACTTGTTAAAGGTACTAATATTTTCCAGACATCTCTGTCTGAATGCAAACATATCATTCAAACTATCCAGGCATTTGACACAAATTTGCTTCGTGATTTCTGTCTCTTTAAATACCTGAAATATAATTTCTCAGTTAGAACAAAACACAATTGAAAATGGATATGAAATACATATGCACAGGCATATGCATAAATCAGCAGATATCAAGTTGGATGAATTGGAATAAATTGAATCTCAATACGAGCAAAACGAAAGTTATGTTTCTTCACCCTAAAAATGCTGTTATAACGCAATTTGTCCAAATAAATAGCACTAAGTTAGATATAGTTGAGGAAATAAGATATTTAGGAATTATAATTGATAAAAAGTTACTACTGGATAGACATGTACAGTACCTATGTAAGAAAATTGCAAAAAAAATCAGCTACTTATCGCGTATTCCGATGGAATTATCTTGTTGGACTATTTTAGTAATTTATAATACTATTATATTGCCCCACTTTATGTAATGCGCCACTATACTTTTTATATGCAACAATACAACATTAGATAAATTGCAAAAGCTTCAAAACCTGGCAATGCGCAGAATACTAAAGTGTAGTAAACATACAAGTATTAATGTAATGTTGGAACGGTTAGATTGGCTCAATATTAAAGAATTTATAGAGTTCAATGTATTAGTTTTCATCTTCAAAATTATACATGGCTACCTACCATCTTACTTTTCTAGCAACATCAAATTTGTTCATGATGTTCATAGTTATCCCACAAGACAAGTTGAACAATTTTATATTCCAAAAACTAATAAAAAGTCGACATCAGATTCAATTTTTAATAAAGGCTTAAACCTATATAATACTATACCAGAGAATATCAAATGTGTTCAATCTGTTTCAGTTTTTAAACATGAACGATAATGAAACTGGCAGCGACTTCTGGCAGCGAGAACATTGACGCACAAAACCCAATTCCATGCATAACCAGGGTCAAATGGATATGAAATCCAAGCATATTTACGTTTTATTTATTTATTAGAGTTTTATATCTACTGTGATTAGTGTTATTATGAAAAATTTGAGGTGAATTATCAATATCTTTAAATATAATCGGATATAATATTACATTATACAGTGAATCAACCCCCAAATTGTATTTCATTTCTTAGTAGATATTACCGTTAAACAGGCCTTTTATTACAATTATACTGTTTTTAAAGTGAACTAGAAAGTTTTCTTCACCAACTACATATATAGCAGCGGTTTTTATGACAATGGTTAAATTTATAGAAATTTTTTCAACATTAAAATTATGAAAACTACCCTTAAAAATGCTGCAATCAGATTTTAGTCAACCCCTAATGAGACAGCACATTTTTTAACATTTATTGTATATATAGCAGTGGTTTGTTTATTGTTAGTGTAGAAGTTAAGAGTGTTTAAAAAGTAGCAGCGAGAACTTACTAGCGGGCGTACAAGTATTGAATTTAAATTTACTACCCTGAAATATGTTACATTTTGAAAATTTATTATTTATAATAAAGTAGATAAGTTAAAACACCAACTATACGTATAGCAGTGGTTTTTATACTCTTGGTTGATTTTATATGAATTTCTTTAGCATTGAAATTACAAAAACTACCCATTAAAAATTTACAATCCAATTTAAATTAACCCCAAATAAGAGAAAACATTTTTCCAGATTTATTTACATGCATAACAATTGTGTTTTTATTGTTAGTATAGGAGTAATGAGTGTTTAAAAAGTAGCAGCGAGAACTCAAAAACTAGCAGCGAGAACTTACCAGCGGGTGTACAAGTATTGAATTTAAATTTACTAGCATTAAACCATGTTATATCTTGAAATTCATGATTTATGATAAAGTAGACGAGTTTAGACACCAACTATATGTATAGCAATGGTTTTTATACTCTTGGTTGAATTTGTATGAATTTTTTTAGCATTAAAATTACAAAAACTACCCATTAAAAATTTACAATCCAATTTTAATTAACCCCAAATAAGAGAACACATTTTTCCAGATTTATTTACATGCATAACGATTGTGTTTTTATTGTTAGTATAGGAGTAATGAGTGTTCAAAAAGTAGCAGCGAGAACTCAAAAGCTAGCAGAGAGAACTTACTAGCGGGTGTCAAAGTATTGAATTTAAATTTATTACCCTTAATCAATGTTATATCTTGAAAATTTATTATTTATAATAAAGAAGATGAGTTTAGATATCAACTATACGTATAGCAGTGGCTTTTATACACATGGTTGAATTTATATGATTTTTTTCAACACTAAAATAACGAAAACTACCCTTCGGAAATTTAAACTCCAATTTTATTTAAATCCAAGTAGGAGAACACACTTTTCCAGATTTTTTCATATGTATGAGAGTTGGATTTTTATTGTTAGTATAGAAGTTATGAGTGTTTAAAAAGTAGCAGCGAGAACTCAAAAGCTAGCAGCGAGAACTTACTAGCGCGCGTATAAGTATTGAATTTAAATGAACTACCGTCAAACAATGTTATACCTTGAAAATTCATAATTTATAATATAGTAGAAAAGTTCACACACCAACTATACGTATAGCAGCGGTTTTTATACTCTTAGTTGAATTTATATGATTTTTTCAAAAATTAAAATTACGGAAATTATCCTTGAAAATTTTACAATCCAATTTCAGTCAGCCCCTAATGAGAGAATATATTTTTTCACATTTCTTTTATATATAGTAGTGGTTTGTTTATTGTTAAAATAGAAGTCAAAAGTGTTTAAAAACTAGCAGCGAGAACTTGCTAGTGGGCGTACAAGTATTAAATTCAAATATACAACCCTTAAACAATGTTATATTTCAAAAATTCATTATTTATAATAAAGTTGATAAGTTCAGATATTAACTATACGTATAGCAGCGGTTTTTATGGTCATGATTTAATATGAAAATGGATATCTGTGTTTGTTTGAATGTTTGTGTTTGTCCGATACAAAAAATATGAATAGGAAACGTAATATGAATATGAAACGTGAAATGAAATGTATCGCAATTTGTATAGGTTGGTTTACCTTAGAAAAAATAAAGGATTTATTATTTTCTTATTATTAACATTAAAATTCCGGATACTGCTCGTAAAAACTCTGCGACCCCATTTTCTAATTTTCGCTGCTAGCTTTTAGATACTCATAGCTTCTACACTAGCAATTCAACGAATCATTGCTATATAAATAATATTTGTGGAAAAATGTGTTCTTTCATAAAAAATTGTCAAAAGTTTTATTAAAGAAATTTTGAGAGTAGATTCTGTAATTATAAAATAAAAAAAAATCATATGGATTAAATTAAGACAATAAAAATAGCTGCCATACATGCAGTTGATGAAAAAACTGATCTATTTTATTATTACGTTCAAATGTAGTATATTGGAATTAAATTGATGACCGAAAACTATTTAGACCTCGCTGGTATCTTTTAAACACTTATAAGCTTTTATACTATAAACAGACCGCTGCTGTATGTATGATTAATGTGAAAAAATGCGTACTCTTACTAGAGGTTCATTAAAATTGGATTGCTGAATTTTCAAGGGTAGTGTCCGGAATTTTAATGTTGAATTCAATACCTATACGCGCGCTAGTAAGTTCTTGCTGCTAGCTTTTGAGTTCTCGCAGTTAGTTTTTAAACACTCATAACTTCTATACTAACAATAAAAATACTACTGTTATATATATAATGAATCTGAAAAAATGTGTTCTCTCATTAAAAGTTACTTAAAATTTGATTGAAAAATTTTTGAGGGTAGTTTCCGTAATTTTTATTTAAAAAAATCATTTAAATCCAACCAAGGGTATATTAACCGCTGCAATAAGTACAGTTGATGTCTAGACTAATCTACTTCATTATAAATAATAAATTTTTAAGATATAACATTGTTTAAGGGTAGTAAATTTGAATTCAATACTTGTACGCCCGCTAGTAAGTTCTCGCTGCTACATAGTATTTTGAAACTCATAATTTCTATATTAAAACAAAAATATTATTCTTATACATTATAGTACATCTTAAAAAATGTGTATTCTCACTTAGGTTTAACTAAAATTGTATTGTAAAATTTTTGAAGAATCCAACTTTTACACATATGAAAGATTCTAGAAAAATATGTTCTCTTATTTGGGTTTGATTAAAATTGGATTGTAAATTTTCGAAGGGTACTTTTCGTTATTTTAATGTAAAAAAAAATCATATAAATTCAACCATGTGTATAAAAACCACTGCTATACATATAGTTGGTGTCTAAACTCATCTACTTTATTATAAATAATAAATTTTCAAGATATAACATTGTTTAAGGGTAGTAAATTTAAATTCAATACTTGTACACCCGCTAATAAGTTCTCGCTGCTAGTTCTTGAGTTCTCGCTGCTACTTTTTAAACACTCATAACTCCTATGCTAATAATAAAAACACAACTGTTATACACATAAATAAATCTAGGAGAATGTGTTTTCCTATTTGGGGCTAATTAAAATTGGATTGTAAATTTTTGATGGATAGTTTTCGTAATTTTAATGTTGAAAAAATTCATATAAAATCAACCAAGAGTATAAAAACCACTGCTATACGTATAGTTGGTATTTTAACTTATCTACTTTATTATAAATAATAAATTTTCAAAATGTAACATTATTTCAGGGTAGTAAATTTGAATTCAATACTTGTACGCCAGCTAGTAAGTTCTCGCTGCTACTTTTTAAACACTCTTAGCTTCTACACTAACAATAAACAAACCACTGCTATATATACAATAAATGTTATAAAATGTGCTGTCTCATTAGGGGTTGACTAAGATCTGATTGCAGCATTTTTAAGGGTAGTTTTCATAATTTTAATGTTGAAAAAATTTCTATAAATTCAACCATTGTCATAAAAACCGCTGCTATATATGTAGTTGGTGAAGAAAACTTTCTAGTTCACTTTAAAAACAGTATAATTGTAATAAAAGGCCTGTTTAAGGGTAATATCTACTAAGAAATGAAATACAATTTGGGGGTTAGATTCACTGTATAATGTAATATTATATCCGATTATATTTAAAGGTATTGATAATTCACATCACATTTTTGATAATAACACTAATCACAGTAGATATAACACTCTAATAAATAAATAAAACGTAAATATGCTTGGATTTCATATCCATTTGACCCTGGTTATGCATGGAATTGGTTTTTGTGCGTCAATGTTCTCGCTGCCAGAAGTCGCTGCCAGTTTCACTCTCGTTTTGATTTTATATTAGCATGCGCTATTTAAATAAATTATTATTATTATTATTATAAAATTGTGATGAAATATGAGATATATATTTGATTAAAATTTGAATATGGAATGCAAATACTGTTCGCGCAAGATAACTTGGCAGTCGAAAAGAATGTAATGCGATCCAGTATGCTTACGATGCGCTGTGTCAAACTTAAACTTTTGCTCAAGTAACGCACTGCGCAAAATAGTGAGTCCTACTTTTACAACCATTTATTGCTAAACTTGGTGGTTAGAGGGATAGAGCAGCAGAGAGATTGCATCATAAATGATCAATGAGGTACATTTCAATCTGTCTGTCCATTGACGTAGACAATAAAAAAAAATATTTCATGTAAGAATACTATTCTACGCTAAAACATAAAACGTACAAATGATTTTGTTACAATAATTTTAAAGTAACATTCTGCAAGATGATTTTCAGTGCCCTTCACACAAACAAACCAGATAATCCCACAGAAGAGTTAAAATCTTAAGGCAATGACAAAAAGAAGTACCTATTGATTAGTAAAAATTTATAGTCTTCATTACATTCTTTTTCCATAATAAGTGGTGCAATTTATTATTATTTCTATATTTTTGTACTTTATATCAATGACTTGCTGATTTATCAAGTGCAATTTATTATTATTCATGTATTTGTACGTTGTATGGAAATACAAATTTTTTAGGCACGCCCATGGTTTTTGTTGATTTTACTTATATAATCCCTAAAAGTTTATACTCCAGGACTGCCAAGTTATCTTGCGCGGACAGTATGTCATAATATTTTGAAGAACTTATTTTTTAAATAACATCAAAGCGATGATCGACTGAGTGGATTGTTTTAATTCAATATTTTTTAAAACTAACTGAACACTAGTTTCGAGGTTATACATGAAATTCCACTTACATATTTAGGGATGATACAATCAAGTATCAGACGTGCCTTTGAACCAATATCGACATAAGATGTGAAATCTTTGTTACGTGTGTGACAAAGAAAACAGATAGCACTTGAAAAATTCATTTTGTTTCCCTATTAAATTAAATTTACTAATAACACCAACAGAACACCGATATCAGATAGTTCTCACCGATCTGATTTGTAACTGGATTGTAACCTGCTTGTCAGCTGCTTATGACATTACGAACAATGTTGCCAACAAAACCTGTGAAAATATTCCAGATCCTAGTACGACCGTTTCATAATCTGTTGGCTACACTGTGAAATAAAAAACTAAAAAACATATTGTTATGTTCGGAGGCCGTTTCACCTCTAGGCGACGCTAAATGCATCGATTCAATGCACGGGTAGGACTTGCAAGATTATTTAATTGTTCAAATAAACTAAAACAGCTTCAAGATGAAGTGTTCATTTGGTACACATGCAAGACAGCTTTTGTGGTTCAAACAATTTTTAAGAGATGGCGATACCATCTATTATCTTGTACAATAAAATCTTAGCAGCGGTACTAATACGGTGGTTTTTCAATTGGAAACGTACAAAATGAGGCTAAAACACAGCCGAAGGGATTTTATGATAGGAGTACAGAAAATATATGATCTCGGGTACTCGAGTCGGAATAAGTTTTATCCGAAAAGACTCGCTTTCTTGCAATTCACTCTAAACGGCACAAAATTCAGTCTATTAATAATTGTTAACGTATAACAATAGTTGTAGGTTAGCTCGCGGCTTCAAAAAACATCCCTGAATAAAAGTCGTAGAAGTATTCCAAATTGTAGTGTTCAGCCATTGTATAATAAGCAAGTGTTAGTGCCAATTCACAATGTGCCTAAACATAAGAAGTACGTATAAACATAAACGTAAGAAATTATGTATGTTCACAGTGGTCGTAATGTAAAATATTAGAATAAAGTGTTTTTTTTCACTTTACGTTGGTACAAATTAGTGTTATTGATGTATTGTGTTGGTTTCTCTGACTGTCATTTTCAAATATTCTGTTGATTTCGATTCTGTTCCGTGCTTAACGTTTTTGTTTGGTTTCACTTTTATTAGTTTGGAGTTCAGTTTGTTTTGTTTTATTCAGGGTTTCATTGTATGATGTCTGAAAGAGATCTTGCGATTGTTTCATTATTATTGAAACCAGATTGAAAATGCGTTATAAAAGTCGCCAACGAGAGAAATATTAAGACGAGGAAGAAATTGTTTTTTTTTTATTAATAATTCTATTTCAATCATATTTAGAGAATGTTTCGATCCAGAGTGTTGTCAACTGTCAGATGAAAACATATGTTTGAAGTTGACGGTACTCCCTGACGCATGCGCTATTAGTTGTTTTGTACGTAAACATCACATAAAGTTGAATTTATCTCAACTTTACGTTTTCATTACGTAGCTCTTATGTCAATACGTAAACGTAAGAAATACGTAAGAGCGTTGTGAACACAGGCATTGAAATACAGTAGTTCAACTTTATGTTTATGTTTACTGTTACGTACTCCTTACGTTTACGCACATTGTGATTTGGCACTAATTCTGTATATTTATTTCTATTTTTGACGTTTCGACTCTTCAACCGAAAGTCTTCTTCTGAAGAAGACTTTCGGTTAGAGAGTCGAAACGTCAAAAATAAAAATAAATATACAGAATTAAAACCAAAAAAGTCTATTTATTAATCATAGGATTGATTAGTACATTATGTTTGTAACAATAGTCTCAAATTTAGGCATAGGCATATTCATATTGTAGATGGCGACTCTATGTCTTGTCATATTTAATACTCACTGATCTCTATTATATAACTGGATAGAGCAGTCTGTAGTTGAGAAATGGAAAAATTTGAAACATACGCTGGCATCACGAAATGAGTGCATGGAACTAAATTCCACTGATTTCCAAATAAGTGGACGGAGGATCCATATGGCGTAAATATAAAAAAAAGTATCTTCAAATGTCATTATTTGATTGCTGCATACAATAAATTAATTTTTGAGTGAATATTCCATATTTTTACTGTGGAATTTACTAACCGTTCTTCACAATTTCTTAGCGAATGCTTTATCCAGTTATATAGATACCATTGGTTTGGTACCCTACCGCTTCAATCGCGCAAGCGCTTATCTACTGTATTTAGTTACTAGTCACCATGTCTATGCAATCCCCTATCTCAACTGTGTTGCTAAAGTGAAGCCAAAAATGTAATATTGTTAGAGAGAGAAAGTAACTGAGAGATAGGTTGAGGCGGGCCTATGTTTGTATGGAGTTAAATGGCTAGGTTCGGTTTATTTAGTATTTTCGTGTGAAAATATATTGTAAAATGGAAAGAAAATGTTTTGTGACAAATTGTGATACTGGGTACAGAACATGTAAAGAGAAATTTTTTTTTTCTGCACCTTAAGATTATATTTTATTAAATAAGTGGCGAGGATATCATAAAAGAATGCTCGTCTAGAGATGTAAAAGTGAGAAGAGATTATTTTAAAACTCATATTAAATTTAAAGGATATATCAATGTTTCAAATTATTGAACGTATCTAATCTAAACTTTTAGTGAAAAATTCAACTTCAAGAAAACTTCCTATCAATAAAGAATATAAATATTTCTATTTATGTTTTGAAATCAATAGAGATGTGATAATTATTTACAAATTCACCGTACAGTATAGTATGGAATTGTTTAATTATGTGACAAATACATTATTACAGATACCGTTCAATAAAAGAAAATGCATGTTCGAGTATTTTTCCAAATTGCCCGAAATATTTAAGCGTCTCTAAAAAAACAAGGAAATCTCTTATAAAACAGGATGGATCTTTGAAAAAGCCCAAGCTGTGCAAAAAAGAGAAAGATAAAATGTAGATAGAATTCATCTTCCATTTATTCGATTGAAATAATTTTCAATTTTTAGTAGAAGACACATAAACGCTAGAAATAAATTTGAATCCAAAGCAGAACTTGGATACAGAAGACTTGTAAGAATTTTTTTGATTTGAAAATTATATCCATGGAAGAAAAACAAATTTCCATGAATATCTCATTCATGTTGGAGACAAAATACTTTGTTTTCAGAAAGGAATATAAAAATGAACAGAATTTTCTAATAAATATGACGGATGTTCGCAAGTTAGGAGATTTGTGCTAAGTTTTTTGTTAATATTTTCTCAATTTTATTACGCTCATTGTAATATGAAATATTCATAAAATTGTTTATGTATCTGTTATTCATAATTAGAAAACTGTTACCCAAAGAAACGTTTATAAGACATGTTTCATAATAATGCACTTTTTTATTGCAGATTTTAATAAATAGGAATGTTAATTTTCTCTTACTTTTGTCTTTAATTTAATAAATAATAGAGTATTTAACGTAATGAAAATACTGAATTTATCTGGCAATAGTTTTTTATTGAAAAAAATTCAAATATAATCTCATTTCTGTATATGAATCATGCAAAGCTAGGCCCGCTCTCGCTATCTCTCTCTCGTCTGCCGCATTACATTTTAGGCTTCATGTTTTTCAACTGAGTGTGCGCTCCTCTATTATTCTCCTTCGTGCTAGTCACTCATTTAGTGGTGCCAATGTATGCTTCAATGACACTGATCTCTATAGGCTATTTGCGCAAACTTTGGAGAGCGACACTATCGCTTGGAGTGTTTAATTTTGAAAATAGCTGCAGGAAAAAATTTGAATTGTCATTACGTGGAATACGCTTAGCTAACGGAGTAAGCAGCGCCTCGATGCGGCAGAATTTGGAAACTCGTAGGTTATAAACGAAATTTGAAGTATTGGCTGTGCGGTGCAAGCAGGTGATAGTTGCTGTATTTTATTAAATAATATTAGTGTTTAAAGTGTACAGATAAACTATGAGTGAAGAAAATAAAGGACCAGGTCGTAGGTGTTGCGTACCTGGTTGTCAAAACACACAAAATAAAAATCGCGGCTTGATTTTTTACTCATTTCCTAATCGAGAATGGGAAAAAAGATCGCAAAAAGAAATGGACTATTTCGGTTCGTCGAATGAAGTAAGTATTCAAATATCCAATTGCTGATGACATTCATGAATATAATTATCAGTTTAATGTATATTCTATTATGTTTTCTATATAATTGTTTATTCAATATATTTTTTATGCGAACTTCAAGTTATATTTGTCATAAGAATTTATTATTTGGTAATGTTTTTACCAACTTTGTGTGCAATATTCAATGATTCTGATTTTTTACTTCTTAAAATTGAAACAAAATTTGCAAAACTCGTCACAGTTATTAGTAACTACATTTTTCTAGTCCGGACAAAACTCGGTGGATACCTACAAAAGACAGTCGAATTTGCAGTTCGCATTTTGTTGGAGGAGTAAAATCGAACAATCCTCTGAATGAAGCCTATAATCCTACTATATTCCCATGGAGGGAACAAAATCCTTTGGCTACAGAACGTGCAGATAGAGTAGAGAAAAGAAGACAGAAACGGGAAGCACACATAAGTACAATTCAACTTAAAAGTAGTAAGAAAATTTAACGGTAACAAAAATCATACTACTTGGTTTGAAATAGAAAAAATACCATGAATATTTTATTAATATAAAAACATCAAATTATTCTTCTATGTTTCATTTTAGATTCCTTGATGTACAGTAAACAGAACCAGAAACAGAATCTTCCTTCTTCTGAATTACCAAAGGATATGGGCCATGATATTGGAATTCAAACTGAGTTCACTTTTGAAGACACAATAGACGTACCATTGCCTGTGATATATTGTTGGCAGGACACTCACACTTGTGAAGCTTCAACACAAACATCAATCCCACAAGGAAAAAAGGATACAAAAAAAATTATTGTAAATCCTACTCCAGTTCCTACCAAATGTATTACTAGAGCTGTTGGCCCAGATAAAGTGAGAAAAATTGGCTTTCAGTGGTTTCAGGACATTCAGGACGACAAGAGTATGAAACAACTGGGCGGAATTACCTTAGAGTTTTTTCATGTACTTCTTCAGTTTATTAAACCAAATAGTGATGGTTAACCAAAGGTTTTTTGTGCTCTTGAAGCTGAGGACAGATTATTACTGTTTCTTATGAAGATGAAATTGGGGCTAGGATTTGCTAACATTTTTAAGTTATCTAGACAGAGTGCTGCCAATATATTTTATAGTATTTTAGAAACTTTGTTTCTCAATACTAAAACATGGATTTTCTGGCCTTCAAGAGAAGCTGTGAAAGAAACCTTGTCTCTAATTTTCAAAAATTATCCGAATTGTCGTGCAATAATTGACTGTACGGAGTTACGATGCGAAGCCCCACCTACCGTAGAGCAACGTGTATTAATGTATTCAAGCTACAAATCGTGTTTTACTATAAAATTTCTAATTTCAATTACACCCAGTGGCTATATTTCGTTTATTTCGAATGGCTACGGTGGTCGGACAACTGACAGTTATATAGTCAATCATTCTGGCTTTTTGAATTTGGTAGAAAGCGGTGACCAAATTGTAATATATTTTCACTTAATATTTTGCTGGGTCACTTTATAAATAATCCATACTTCTTCTTATAATATCATTTATTATAATATCTTTAGGTTTTACAAAATTAAATATAATTCTATACAGGTTTGTTCTTCTGCACCGCCATTACATTGATACATGATACAATAATTCTCCACTCTTGTTGCCAACAATTATGACTGGTGGCAGCACTTGCTAGTGCGTTCAATTCAATCTATATTTTAATAATATTTATTTAACAAATACATCACATTCCTTACCCTTAACAATGGACATTACAAATCTAAAATTTGTCTAGGTTTAGGAGTACGTGATGATCGACGTAATACAATGTTTGTCTGCTCTGGTTTACTTGGATCCATTTTGACATTATTATTTTCTTTAACATCAATACACGAATCATTTACAATAGTTTTATTTGTTACATTTTTGTTACTTAGGTCATTACATTGATTTTCTTTTTGATCTATTTTGGAATCAACTTCTTGATCATTGGTCATGATACCTTCCTCCCGCTTTTTTAAATAGTCACTTTTTCCATTCTTATTGATTTGTGGATAATTTATAAAATCATCACTTGAATTTTTAATATTAAAATCTAAATTACAAGGGCGGAGTTGATCAACATGTCTCTTCCATTGTAAATTATCAACTGTTTTAACAGTATAAGAAACTGGGCTTAATTTATTTGTTATTTCTGATTTTTTCCAGTTATTCTGACTATAATCTTTTGGCCATTACTACTTGATTTTCTTTAAATTCAATTTGTCTATTTCCTTTGAAATATTTTTGTTGATCATTTTGTTTTTTAATTACTTGATTTCGAGCATCATCAGTTAAAATATCCCAACGAGTTTTAAATTTACGTCCGATCTGTAACTCAGCCGGAGTTATACCTGTAGTACAATGAGGTGTAGACCTTATGTGAAACAGATATTTGACTAAAGCATCTTTTTTGGACAATCCTTGCTCTAACAATAATTTGAATTTACTTTTAAATATTTTAACTGAATTTTCGGCAGCACCATTTGATGCAAGATGATAAGGCGGAGTCCTAATATGATTTATACCGTGATTACGAGTAAAATAATCGAATTCTTCCGATCGAAAAGCTGGACCATTATCAGATACCATATTTTTGGGAATACCCCATGTACAAATATAGTCACGTAAAACATCAATAGTGGTGGTACTTGTAATATTTTTCATTTCTCTTATATCAACCCATTTAGAAAAAGAATCTATGGTAAGAGTGACTAATAGGTCCCTATGACAATTTCGCACAATTTTAAAGAGATGGCGATACTGATATCTCTGCAGTAAAAACAAATTTTGTCAGTGGCACTAAAACAGTGTTCATGTGTAACAATGGTTGTAGGTTAGCTCGCTACGCTCGCGGCTTTAACAAACATCCCTGAATATTAACGCACTTGCGCTGCGCGCGCCTGTGGGACTGAACTTGAGAGGAAACCGCCTCGAAGGGTGAACCAAATTTCTCCATGTTGGACCGAAATAATGAAACTTTCACATGTCATGTTTGAGGACTACTGCTCAGCTACCATTTACTCTGTACACATGTATTTCGAGCGCAAGCGCATAACATAGGTACCTATCATTCACTTTATCCGAATCTATTATTGATATATACATTGTACTTTGTATAGGACCGAGAAAGTCTACATGAATTCTTTCACCTGATTTTTCAGGCCAATCCCAAACGTGCAATACAGATTTAGGAAGGTTATTTGCGTTTTTTAAACAAATTTCGCATCTTTTCGTTAAATCATCGATATCTTGGTCAATTTTTGGCCACCAAATATATGAACGTGCGAGTGCTTTCATTCTTACGATACCCATATGAGTTTCGTGCAAATCGTTAAGTAGAATTTGTCTTAACGAATTTGGAACAATTATCCTATGACCCCACAGTAAACAATTATTTTCAACGGTTATCTCATTTTTTCTATTGTTATAAGCGTTTAATTTATCATCAACTTTATTTGGCCAACCGTTCATTACATAATTACGCACTGTTTTTAAAATTTCGTCTTTTTCGATTTCTAATTCAACTTGTTTTCTACTAATTACATGAATATTCTCTTCAAAGTTATTTAAATAATTAAATTCTTCAAAATTCGCAACATTTTCGCGCTTCAAATTTTTTGGGATTAATCTAGATAAACAATCTGCACTGCAGTTCTGAGCGCCTTTAACATGTTTTATTTCGTAATCATAATTCATTAATATTACAGCCCATCTTTGAACTCGGCTCGCAGACATCTGAGGGATACCCTTTCTATCGCCAAAGATGTATATTAGCGGTTTGTGGTCTGTTTCTAAAATGAACTTTCTACCAAATAAGTATTGGTGAAAATATTTCACACCATAAATTAATGCCAGTGCCTCTTTATCAATTTGTGAATAATTCTTTTCGGCAGGGCTTAAAGCCCTTGAGGCATAAGCAATTGGTTTTTCAGATTTATCTTTTAGTACATGTGAAATAACTGCGCCTATACCCGTAGGCGAAGCATCGCAAGTCAATTTTACAGGTAATTGTGTATCATAATACATTAAAACATCATACGATTTTAAACATTTTTTTGCATTTCTAAAAGCATCTTCACAAGCATCTGACCAGTTCCACTTTACATGTTTTTTAAGTAGCTCATACAAGGGATTCATTATCCTAGCATAACCCTTTACAAACTTTGAATATTGATTAATCATTCCTAGGAATGATTGCAGTTCTTTTACATTAGTAGGTTGCGCCATTTCTGTAATAGCTTAATTTTTTCTTCGGATCCATGAATACCTTTTGAATCAATTTCAAATCCTAAAAATTTTAATCGCGTTTTACTGAATTCGCATTTTTCCCAACATAGGGTTAACCCAGCGCTTTTTATTCTATCCAAAACAGTTATTAAACGAGCATCATGTTCCCTTTCATCCTTACCGCTAACTCGAACGTCATCAAAAAATACATTTACCCCTTCAATGTCACCAAATAATTTTTCCATTTCCCGTTGGAACCAACCCGGTACTGAAGAAGGTCCAAATGGAACACGTGTATATTGAAATAAACCGCGATGAGTATTTATTGTTAATAATTCTCTTGATTTATCTGTTAGCTCAATTTGATGATATGCTTGCGAAAAATCAAGTTTTGTTTGAATCGCACAACCTTTCATTTGAGCAAACATCTCATGTATACGTGGAATTGGATGCCTGTCAACTTTTATGTATTTGTTTACAGTAACTTTATAGTTTCCACATAAACGAATTTGACCGTTTTTCTTATGTGCAATTACGATTGGAGTAGCCCACTCACTACTTTCAACAGGAGTTAAAATTCCTTCATTTACTAATCTATCGAGTTCAATATCTACTTTAGGACGCATCGCATATGGTATTGGGGTAGCTTTTTTAAAAATAGGTTTCGCATCCTCATTCAAATGTATTTCCATTTTCTTTATTTTATATGTCCCTAATTGGTTAGTAAAAACAGTACCATATTTAGAAATTAAACTTTGTTCATCAATTTTATTTATCAGTAATTCGTTATTTATTTCATTTTCTTTTAATATTCCAAAAACTCTAAGCCATTTTCTACCAATTATTGGATTTGATCCATTCGGCATAATCATTAAATCAAGTTTGTATATTTTTCCTTTGAAGTTAACATTTACATCAATTTTTCCTTTTGGAACCATGGGCTGATTCATATAGCTCTTAAATTTCCTGTCAGTAGCACGTAATTTGAAATCTTTGAATTTTTTCTCATAAAACTCACAGGAAATTGCAGATATAGGTGAACCAGTATCCATTTCAAATTTAATGATTTCATTTTCAACTTTTAATTGCAAGAATAATTTTTTATCTAATTCAGAATCTACGAAATAATTCAAATCATCTTCAAAATTAAAATGATTTTCTGAATCAAAACATTCATCAAAATAATTTTGTTTTTGATCTTTTTTCTGCTTATTTATTCTAACACTTTTGCTATCATACTTTTTACTATAATCATTTTGATTTGCTTTATCTTTATTTTTCGTGCAAACATAGGCCAAATGACCTTTAACATCGCATATTCGACAAGAATACTCACGATATTTACATTACGATTTTACATGGTTATTTCTTCCGCAGCAATAACACGCTGTTTTCACCGTTGAGTTCCGGTTTTTGGGATGACCTTCTTGTTTATGCATGGATTGCATGGATTCACGAATGTTCCTTTCCTTATTTCGAACGTAATTCAAAGAATTTGAGCCGGTTGATGAAGTTGCTTTCATACCTGCCGCATCCCTGGAAGCCGTTTCCATTGAAATAGCAATTTCAGCTGCTTTATCAAACGTCAAGTCTGCGCCTGCTCTCAGGAGCCTTTCTCTTGTAGAATTAGATCTTACTCCGCAAACAAATTGATCACGAAGGTTTTTATTCAATTCTGGTCCAAAGTTGCAATGCATTGATAACTTTTTCAATTTTGCACAGAAGGCTTTTATATCTTCATTTTCACTTTGCATACATTCTACGCTACATGGCATACATATTACAAATGTTTTAATTATATGAGACGTTACCGAGACATCTACAAATGTAACGTTCAAAAATTATGTATCTGTTATATAACATGAATGTTGCAATATTTCCAATTTTTGAGATGTCCGTGAGATATCACTAATAAAACATTACTAAAATGTAGCTCATTAGGATCAAAGTCGCAAATGTAAATATTTATCAAAAGTGAAATTTATAATGATTTTGTGAAGCTATATATCATAGTCGTGATAATAATAATTGTCATATTACAGTTTTTGTTCAACATTAGTTCCTATTAGCGTAATTATTCTCTTACAAACAACGCATGCGCGCATAGTACCCGCTCAAATCATCGGATTGGCCGCCGGCCGGCTTGTTGAACTTGGTCCTTGGTCTCATCTGCCACATCAGCCATCTTTAATTTGAGTGTGTGATACGTTGGTTGGTGTTTGTCTACGTTTACAAGCAAATGTGTCTGAAGTTTAATATAGTGCAAGTTAATATTGGGACTTGTGTTTCAAAAATCGTATTATTATCTGCTCAGCAAAAGGTGTGTTGGTCTTCATAATTTCTGAGACCTAATAATGAAATACTAATTTCTACAGATGTCTCAGAAGCATGCAACAGATTTAGGTATGGAAGATCCAAATGCTGTACAAACATCCAGTCAAACACAGTCAGAAGTAAGTTGTAATATTGATATTATTCTCCTGTAGTAATTATTAATAAGTATCACCGAATGATATAAAAAAATGTTTATTTTAAATATCCTTTGAAAGACGGAAAATTCGTAGTAACTCCACTTTTACATTAAAAAGTAATTTATTTCAATTCTCATATAGTATCATGTGTTTGTGATTATTGTTGTTTTAGGAATATAGCTACTGCGTCGCTGTTTTTATGAAGAATGATAAAAATAAACGGGAATACGCTGCTGTATCTATAAATTGGCTCACAGATAATGATACGAAATGCTCTGGATAATTAGTAAAAATATTCGCCAGTTTATGAAAAAAAGAATTCAACCCGAAAAAAGCTGGAATCTTTATGACATAAAAGTCATCAAGAAATATAGTAAGTTTAATATCAATTTGTAGTATAATTTTTGGATGTACATTACTGATTTCACTTGTAAAAATACTTTAAAATGGAAAATAATAATGAAACTGCATAGTCATAGAGATCTAATTTTATTATTTCTTTTAGGAACTCTAGAAGACACTTTGACAAGAGAAAAGAAGTTAGAAGTAACGAATTCACAAACCGATGAAGTAGATGAAGATGTTGGGAGGAGCAAACGAAAAAGAAAAAGCACATAGCTTTCTGGATCTGGTATTGAGAGAAAAATTAATATCTGGTCACATTTTGATGAAACCTTGAATAATGTAATATTATATTTGTTTCTTGTTTTGCTTGTGTACAGAATGTGATATATTTTCCTATTTTTGTTAACATGTTGAAGATATATTTTATTTCTTGTATATAACTAGTATATACGTTGTCACAATGAGAAAAACTTTATATTAAATAAATATTTGTAAAATAATAACTAATTATTATTTATCGCATCCTTATTAACCTTACAGAAACGTAAATTGTACATTGAAATAACGTCTCGCACATGTGCTTTAATAGATATCAGAGACATTAGATATATGTACATTTCATGTCTCTTTTAGGAAACATAGATATGTAACTCATTAAATATAAATGTCTCAGAGACATCGCTATTTGAACATCTTAGCGATATGTGTGACGAAAGTATGACATTAGCAGTCACATGGATGTCTCATCAATATTTTTATAGCAAATCACGTCTGTGATGTGAACGTTTCTAGCACATCTTTGAGATGAAATTTTATCTGCTGGGTAGCCTCAGTACGAATACATGTAGAAAGATGTATTCAAAGAGTTAGAGTATTTAAAATATTAGATTATGTCAAGATTAAAATGTTACCTCATATAGATAAAATTATGTATTTAGCCTGCGTATTTGCTAACAATAAAGAATTGTTGATTCGTTGATTACATAAACTTCAATATGTATTTCTATAACTAAACATATTACACTGACTGTAACTAAGTATTCAATTAAAAAACTAAAATTTCTACACTTTTTGTAATTCAGCATGCAAATAAATATGATATTTTCGCTATGTTTCATTCAAATACTTGGTAAAATACTTGAAGTAAAATAGCTCGAGTTCCGGAATCAGCATTGATAAAAATCTTCATCTCTTTTAATAATTAGATGAACATAGTTGACTGGAGAATATACAAAGAAATGGCACATTTTTACACCAAGTATGTACTTATTTACTTGAATTTGTGTATAGTATTTACTTTTTTTTTCTAATTTTACATCATCGTTTTTGTTAAATTCAAGATAATTAACGAAATATGTTTTGCTTTCAAAATCAACAATTTTCGAGTTTTGAAAACTATAAGGACACTTAATTTCTAAAAGTTCATAGTTATTATTTATGCAAATAATGCCATCTGAAAAAGGCTGCTTCATGCAAATAATCAAACCGATTTCGTAGACTTTTGATCCAGTAACGCATCGAAAAATATCTCTAGCTATTTGTTCCGTCTGAATTCCATAAAGCATGGCTGGTGTTAATCGGCCTTTATATTTCCGTTGTTAAATTGTTTTGCCAAAGTATCCACGTTTTCTTTTCGGGTTTTGATTCGGTGAGATTTATTGCTACAGGTAATTCTATGAAATCTCTCACGAATCCAAATTTGTGTTTCAGACTGATGCACCGATTTAAAATATACATCCATCCATTTGCATTTATCGACAACAATTTTCTCATTATATATCACTGCAAATTCTGAAGGGCATTCAATTTCTGTGAATTTTAAAATTTCATTGTTGTTGGTACAAGTATAAGAATGGTGTGTTTGTAAATTTTTATCTGTTTGCAAAGAAAACAAATTGTTTAAAAATTATTTCAGCTCCTTCTCTTTTTCTTTAATTTCTGTCAACCTTTTTTCTCTACTGTCGCTACATTTTTGACGTGATAACGTCTTATAATCCGATAGAGCTGGCTGCACGCACAAAAAAACATGACTCATACGGCGTTACCTCGCTCGCTCTGAGGCGTTCCATTACGTCATCACAAATGCCAATGATTATTTATCAATAAGAATAAATTAAATAAGTAATTAATAAGATTATGATGTACTACTATAATATGTTAAGAGACGACAGTTGTGTTAAAGATTTTATATGGGACGGACGTGAAACATGATTTCAGGTGCAACGAAGTAATGAAAAGATTCATTTAATTGGAATATATTTGTTTTTGACGTGACAACGTCTTATAATTCAATGGAGCCGGCTGCACGCACGAAAAAACATGACTCATGCGGCGTTACCTCGCTCTGAGGCGTTCCATTTAAGGCTTGAAGTGCAAGCGAGAGCGCGGAACGAGCGACAAAGAGGCACAATCGGCATACGCGTTCGGCAGCGTTCGACATCTGTCTCTCTCCTACTTGAGTGAGCGATGCGTCCGCGTGGACAGCTGCTATACAATAATACATTTACATGTTTTCGTCAAGTATGAAGTGCAGTGAAAAGTGAATGTGGTGTCAATTGTTTATAGCAAAGATAATTGCGGCGATAAAGGTAATGATTCTCTCGATATTAGATATATGTTCAGTGATATATTGTCGAATATTCGTGCTTTCATCAATAAAATAAATAGCATCGGTCCACTAGTGCAGCGATTGTAGGTTATGCTATAATTGACAAAACTATAACAATAAGTTAACAGAACTAGGATAAAGTGAATGATAGGTCACTATGATAATGCGCTTGCGCTCGAAATACATGTGTACAGAGTGAGTGGTAGCTAAGCAGTAGTCCTCAAACATGACATGTAAAAGTTTCATTATTTCGGTCCAACATGGAAAAGTTTGGTTCACCCTTCGAAGTGGTTTCCTCTCAAGTTCAGTCCCACAGGCGCGCGCAACGCAAGTGCGGTAATAATCAGAGATGTTTGTTAAAGCCGCGAGAGTAGCGAGCTAACCTACAACCATTGTTACACATAAACACTGTTCTAGTGCCACTGACAGAATTTGTTTTTACTGCAGAGACGCCAGTATCGCCATCTCTTTGAAATTGTGCGAAATGTCATAGTGACCTATTAGTCAGTCTTATCCAGAACTATTTCACGATGAGTAAAAAATCAATGGCTTCACTATTCGATCGAAATAATTATCGAAAAAAAATTAAAACATAAATGTTAAATCTTCCACATATCATAACAACGTGTCTGAAATGACAGTTTGGATCAGCCAGCCGTCAAAGGGAACAATTTTCTCCCATATCAAACACATTGAGGCGGGCTTTTCAAAAGCTAGAGTTACAAAAATTTTAATGATGCTTCTAGATTTAAAATTTTAAATTCAGGATTTATGATCAATAATTCAATCACAGTTTATTCTTATAATAAATTATTCAAGATTATCACTTTTTCACAAAAAGTTACGATTAAATTTGCGAAAATAATTGAGTAACTAATTGAACAACAACTTTTATTCAGATTTGCTGAAAGAAATAATGTTGATACAAAATAAAATAAAATAAATTGACATAATTGTATTTATGCGTACAAATAAATGTAACTTGATCAATTCAATTCCTGATTTCTATTTACCTTCTTCTCTATATCTATACAAAATATCTATCAAACCACGGTACAAGATATAGTAGGTAACCTAACTCGCCCCGAAAATGCGTCCGCTGAGATGGTTATAGTTCGCGCTGTCGCCGCTAGAGACGCCTACATCAGTAAGGCCTGTTTTACAACAGTGTTTAATGTATAATTACACTAAACTTACAAAATTTTACGAAATCATTTATATATTGAAGTTAACCGTATATGTAATGTTTACAGCATATATTTTACTTTAATTAAAAATTGATATACTTGTTAAATTAGTGTTGCATTGAGCAATATTTAATATTTAATTATTACCTATGCAAGAAACTCAGTTGGATAAATTCCGAGATCACATGCGATTAACAATAATTGAGAAATATTTGAACAATACATTAACAATGTGTTTAATCTTCAAGAATACATATAGATGATATGTTTTCAATTACAAGAAAATTGTTCGAACTTTCAATAAAGGAAACATGAAAACATAAGTTGAACAAAAATTAGATTCAGTTCAAAATATTATATTTCTATATTATACATAATGTTTCACAACGTAATAGTTTTTTCTGTATTAAGGGCACTTATATTTATTTTTAACAAATACTCGTTATTTTAAATTATCTTATACTTAATTCATTAACATTGTCAAAATTTAGATTTCATTTGAATGACTTGATACAAATTTACTTTGTGAGTAAATTTGAATGAGAATTAAATTCATTTATGAAACTGGACCTAGTTTAATAGTTATTTATACAAGTGAATTAAACCACTGTTTATTTGCGAGAAGAAAGTTCAAAATCACGAGCGCGTTCAGCGCGAGTGCTTTAATTCTTTGAGCAAATAAAGAAGTTTAATTCACGTGTTTGTATACATAATTTTATTCAATTGCTTTGTCCCAAATTTCTATCATGTCAAGTGGAGCTCTAAAAACACTATATTTTATCTTACAACTCTCATATCCAGAATTACAATTCGGGACAAAACATTTTCCAGGCATTTTAATTGAATGTTCATTTGTCACACGGCTATCACTTTATTAAATTATTATTTATTTACTATAATCTGACTGTATTCAACGACACAAACACTAAAATCAAACGCTTTTCAATTGGCAACTAGGCCCTTCATATCCGCCATCTTGAAACATTTCCTCTCACCTCTCACGTCCACATGCTTGACGCAGTCAGCGGACACATTTATAGTAGGCCGGCAATGAGAGTTGTGGGGGCCTGTATCAAACCAATAAAATTGAAATTTTCTTTTCAAAAATGCAACTACTCCATGAGTATTTTCTCATGCCGTTGTCACGTTGAACTATCGTCAGTAAACCGACTTTACAGACAACCGATTTTTTTCTCTACATTCATAATTTGATTCTGTGGAGAGATTAGCGAAGAATGTGTATCAGAAATGTTCTGCAAATCTTCAAATTTCCAAACTTTTTTCTGGGAAAGTTTGACTTCTTCTACAACTGGGAAAAGATCATTAATTTTGCAGCCCTTGCGGTATTTATCAAGTTGCTTTTGAGGGGGACGATTCCATATCATCGGTGTACAAATTGCTTGCAATATCCTTTTCCTGCTTTACAGTTGCAATTGGCAATTTTAACTATTCGATCTTGATCAATCTGAATGATAAGTTATTCAAAAAACAATAAGAAATTTTGAAAAATCGAGTTATACTAATCAAAACAACAAAAAATGAATTTTTGATATGATTTACAATATTATTGAGAAAAATGTATTTGTATCTTACTTCCACAACTAGATTGTACGTTTTCTGATTTGTCTTTCCACGGTAAAGCGCCTAGAGTTTCGCGTAATATAACGCCAGAGATTTTTCTACCTACATCGCTAATTATTTCTTTGACATTACTAACATGAAAACTATGAGCTAATTTAGTTCCTTCGCTTAAACTTTTTTTGCGGAAGCAATCAAATTTAACTTCTTCAAAACCACAGGTTAATGTCAACATTTTTCTTTTATGTATAACTTAAATTATCAAGTCTGAAGGTTTTATTTTTAAAAACTAATTCAAAACTTTATTTAAACTTTAGTTTATTTAAATATTCAGAGAGCAATTGTTACACGAAGATACAATGTTTCTTATAAGATGCTAGAACACAATCTGTCTAACATCTCTATTACAACTGGTTTTATGTAACTCTTATCACAATGGAAAGTTACAAAAACCGTTGATATAATGCTGATGCGGATTTATTAAAAGCTGATGAAATGTTATGAAATAAGGGTTGTGTCCCTATATAACTCCTCCCCCATTTGACGAAAGAATACCTGTTGTGTTTTCAGCAGGTGTTATTTCGCTAATTCCAATTATGTTCTTTTTTCGATTAATTATTAATTTTCTCTCTTTAATTTTACTATGAATTTTCTTCAACAACAGCATTATAACAATTACAATTGTTAAATATAACAATATATCGTAGAATATAGAATGTGATTCAGACGTAAATATATGTTTTATTTCTGTTACTTTTTGATCTGGGATTTTAATTGTTTCTAAACTTTTTATATTTAATGTTCTATTTATTACCAGCTTATCTTTATTAAAATCAATGTTTAAATTTATTATTTTATCATATCTTATATTTTTATAAAATTTTTGCTTATTAATCAAACAATTTTTAATTGAATATATCCCTATAATTTCTTTTTCCATTACTTCTTTATCGCATTCAATATTCATTAGTTCTTTATTAGGTAAATAAAGATAAACAATATCAGAATTTAAAATTGGTATAATTTCGTTATGATTGAGAACTTTAATATAGGTACAATTATTATTGTTCCTATTAAAATATATATTTTTCAAACAATTATTAAATATTAAATCATCTTGCTCACAAATATACAACTTATGTCCTACAACTGTACATTTACTTAAATAATGTATTTGTGCATTATTCTTTGAATAGTAACCTTTACGTATATCTAATGTTACATAATTATTATTGTGTATGGTTGGAATAGGTGTGATTTGCAAAAGATCTGTTTTTATGAGGGGAATAGGAATGTCTATTATTATTTGTAGAGTCAATTTTTCATAAGTACAGTACACTTTTACTAATTGTTGATTTTGCCAATTTTTTATGACCAAATCTTTAAAATCATTTAATAATAACTTATTAATTTCCAATTTTATATCTTCTCTTGATAAAATTCCAAAGTACAAAGTATTAGTTTCGCAGAAGGCGAAGGTTGTTTCAACTTCATTTATAATACTAATTAAGTTCGTTGCCGTGAATATGAGTTGTGTAATAATATTCTCAAGATAGAGCACGTCGCTGTTGTCTATGACTTTTCCTATCACCTTTCCTAATTCATCAATCTTTGTTTGAATAATTTTGTGATTATTATTAATTTTATCTACCTGATTATTAAAATAATTTGATAAATTTTTATTAAATACAATAAGTTGATTCAAATTATCTTTGAGGGTGTTTTCGTTTTCATTTATTAATTTCAATGCATTATTATACTTTTCTTCATCTGAATAATCTAAATTTCCTGTAATACTCTTAATTATAGAACCTAATCCATTAATCAATCCTCGCTTCTCTTTGGTGTTATCATTTAAAAGGATTGAAATTTTGTTATCAAGCAAATCTATAAAATTTTCTAACATTATAAAATTATTACCTAAATTCTTAATATTATCAATATTATATTTATTTCTGATTTCTAGTTTAACTCTATTATAATAAAATGTTAGATTATTATACGATTCTCTAATTCTATTAAGCTTAAGATTAATGTAAATATACTTATTGTTAGTAGAAATGAATGATGCTCCTAATTTTAAAATGTTAATTCCGGGGTTGTTGTTCTCGTTTTTGAGGTCGACGGTTGAATAAAATCGTATGATTCTGTAAATTTACGATGTGGTTTTAATTTATCTATTTTGATTTTTTTGTTCTTGTCTGTTATTATTTGGGCCTTATTTTGATCATAAGCTTTTATTATTTGCTTTTTATAACGAGGTTTTTCTACTTTCCCTGTATTCCATTTAGCTTGTTGCTCGAAAGGTTTATCTTGTAATTTAATACTTTTTACTTCTGATACCGCGTACTTTGTTTTATTCTTTTCTAATAATGCTTTATTCTCTTCGTAAATTTTATTCATAATATTTTTGTGAATTTCTACATAATTATCTGTTATAATTTCTGAAGATGATTCTTCACTGAATTCGTTATAATGACCAAAAATAATTTCGTTTGGGGTACGTTTGGTAGAAGAATGAATTGTTTGATTATATGCTTGAAGAGCATAGCGTACTTTATCACTAATATTCAAATCATTAAAATCCTTATTACTTTCTAAAATTCTTATATGTTCTATTATTGTAGAATGGAATATTTCTATGTTTCCATTACTTTTAGGGTTGTTCACGCTTATTAAATGTATTTGAATATTTTTTGCTGATAAAAAGTTAAAAATCAATTGATTATTGAATTGTAATCCGTTATCGGATATTATTAATCTTGGGTTGCCAAATATTGAAAAATATTTAATTAATTTTTTTATTATTGTAACGGTGTTGGTCTCAGGTAAATGATATAACTGGGCGTGCTTGGAGAAACTATCAATTATTGTTAAAAATTTTACGTTCTTCAATGATAATATATCAATGTGTATTACTTCAAGAGGTTTTGATGCAGTGGGTGTCTTTATGATAGGAATTTTGATTGGGTTTCGTTCATACTTATTTGCTTGACATGTTTCACAATTATTTATAAATTTTGAAACAGTCACTTGTAAATTGGGCCAATAATACTTTAATTTCAATTTATTATAAGTTTCCAATATATCCCGATGGTTCGTTTTTCCAAAATGGTAATTTTGTATCAATTCTATTTGTTCCTCATTTGTTTCAATATCTTGTAACTGATTTTTACAACAAATTAATTTATATGATCCTGGTTGAAAATAAACACTTAATACCGCGTTTAACATTTTTTTGAACTGCTCTGGTACTATGCAATAATATTTAATGCCTGGCACTAAATACTCTTTTATGAACTTTAATAAAGTATCTTTACTATTTACTTTATTCAAATGCATGTACATTCTTTGTTTTTCATTTCCGAATAATTTTGTTCTTTCAAGGTTATTTTTAAAGTTTGTTTCTTTAAATATTATTTGATTTTTTCCAAAATTTACTGGGATATCTTCGTAAAAGAGTCCGTTTATGGGTGATTCATCGTCTGAATGCTGTGTAATGCTATCAACGTCTTTTTCGGCTATGAGTGAGTTCGCATAATTTTGTACATTATTCAAAATAAAAACATTTACTTGTATATTAGTTTGTGCAAATATTTCTTTCAAAATATTTTCTATCGTGGGCCAATTTTTCTTATCTATTCCTGATGCAATTTTAGGCATATTAATTGAAAAAATATTATTTTGAATTAAATAATCTCTAACTTGCTTTAAACAATTTCTTATATCTTCCAAATCTGGCTTATCATAATAATAAATTTTAGTAATTAAATGAATTATTAATTTTGGAGATGTTTGAATAGCTATGTTTTGTCTTATTGTCATTTTGTCCAAATAATTAGTGGTTTGGTAAATTTCGTTAACTTGTTTTGCAAAGCCTTGACTCATTTTGAAATCTTTAGATACACAGTGTACTAAAGGTTCAGGGTGTTCGAAAATATTAGTATTTTTATAATTAATTTTAAATGGCTCTCGTATTCTTGATAAATAGTCTGCAACGTAATTCTGCTTGCCTTTTTGATATTCTATATCGTAATTATATTCGGATAATTTAAGTTTCCATCTAATTAATTTTTGATTTGGTTCTTTCAAACTATTGAGCCAAATTAAAGGTTTGTGATCAGTTATTAATTTAAATTTGGTTCCATAAAGATAAGGGTGAAAATGTTTTATTGACCATATTATTGCTAGCAGTTCTTTTTCCGTTGTTGAGTAATTTATCTCGTGTTCATTAAGAGTCCTACTTGCGTATGCTATTGGAAGATCTTTACCGTCAGAATTTTGAGAAAGTACTGCACCAATTGCAAAATTTGAAGCGTCTGTTGTTAATCGAAATGGTTTTGAGAAATTTGGGTATTGTAATATAGGAGAGTTAGAAAGTAATAATTTGTATTTTTCGAAACAAGAAATGTATTCTGGGTCTTCTATATTAATTTTAGTACCCTTTTTTAAACATTTTGTGAGTGGTTTAGTTAATTTAGCAAAATTTTGTATGAATCGTCTATAGTAACCGAGAAAACCTAAGAAAGATTTTATTTCTTTGCTGGTTTTGAGAATTGTAAAATTTTTTATCGTTTCTATTTTGTCTGGGTTTGGTCTTATACCGTTAGTAGTAATCAAGTGTCCTAAGTAACCGACTTCTTTTCTTAAAAATTCACATTTATCTAATTGTATCTTTAAGTTAGCTTCTCGTAATTTGTTGAAAACAATTTTGATATTTTGAATATGCTCCTGTAAAGATGTTCCTAAAATAATAATATCGTCCAAGTAGACAAAACAAATTTTGTTAATTAATTCTTTGAGCACAAAATTCATTAGCCTTTGGAAGGTGCTTGGAGCGTTTTTTAGCCCGAATGGCATTCTTAAAAACTCAAAATCACCCTGATCTGTAGAAAACGCTGTTTTTTCTATAGAGTTACTGTCCATTTCAATTTGATGAAACCCACTCTTTAAATCAATAGTTGTAAAATAATTTGATTTTCCAAGTTTATCGAGAATTTCTGTTATGTCAGGAATTGGGAACCGGTCATCGATGGTTTTGGAATTTAGTTTTCTATAATCGATTACCATTCTAAATTTCTTTTGTTTTGAAGCATCTTCCTTCTTGGGTACAATCCATATAGGGCTACTCCAAGGTGAATGTGAGTGTCTTATGATATTTTCATCCAATAAATTATTTATTTGTGAATTTACTTCCTCCTTATAAATGATGGGATATTTATAAGATCGTTGATATACTGGTATTTCATCTACGGTATTTATTTTGTGCTTTATTTTATTTGTGAATGTAAGATTTTGATTTTCATTAACAATTAAATCTTGAAATTCTTTAATTACTTTGTATAATTGTTCTTTTTCTAAATTATTTAAATGTTCTGTTCTAATGTTTGAATTGCAAGAAATTTCATGCACGTTTAAATCCATTTTATCTTGATGAAAATAACTAAATTCAAATTTATGTTTATCTAAAAGCCTAATAGTTTCCTTTGAATAATCAATTTTTGCATTTAATAATTTTAATCCTGAATTACCTATTACAAAATTAAAATCTTTACGAAATTCGTAAATATGACATTTCAATTTTATACCAAACATCTCTGCAAATGTAAAGTGTGTTCCATGCGATATAGCATTAGCTGTTTGAATTTCAAAATGTTCAGGAAATATTTTAAATTTTGTTTTGTTATCGTTTACAAATTTTTTGCTAATAAAATTCTCAGTTGATCCAGTATCAATCAAAACTCGACAATTTTTAAATTGAATGAATGGTAATTTTGAGGTATAATTAGCTAAGGATTCGCATTTTCTAGAGGCGTTATAGAAAAATTTTCGTCGTCTTCGTATGTGTCCTGAGTGTTATCAAGGTTTTCGTCGTTATCTGTCTGTTCAACATATTCTATTTCTGTGTCGACATTTGTTTCATTATTTTCGAGGATTTGTAAGTCCTGTCTTGGTCGTTTTTGTTGTGGTCGAAAAGTATTGGTACTGATGGACATAGGTTGTGGGTAGTTTTGTTTAGGTTTGCTTTGGTTAGGTTGGTTTTGGAATCTTTGTGGTTGCTGGTATCGATACATTGGAGATCGATATTGATTTTGATATTGGTTTTGGTATTGGGTTTGATGTTGTGTATTAGGTTTATATGCGGGTGTTGGAGCAATATATTTGGGTTCATTTGAGTTTTGTTTGATCATATTTGAATGAATATATTGGAAGTCATTTTTAATTAAATTTTGCACATCATTTAAAGATTTTGGATTTCTGGCTGCAAGTTGACTTCTATAAGGTTCCTTACAGTTTATTATGAAATTATGAGCAGCATAAGTTGTCATGAATATTTCCATATTTTCAATACCTATCCCAAAGTTTAATTTTAATAAACTCATGAGTTTGTTAAAAGTATCTTCATACTTGTCGAAGTAAACAAAAATGTCTTCATTTGGTTTTTGTTCCAAATGAGAGAGTTCTGTTAAGAAATGAACCTCATTTCTTTTATCTCCATATTCTGCTATCAAAAGCTGTTTCAAGTTAAGCCAATTTGAATAAGTTTTTGTAGCTATTTTTGTATTAGCTTCTCTAATGATCTTTTTCCTAAGTGTGCAAAATTATTCTCTTAGTTATATTAGATAAACTTTGTTTATCAATAATATCAACAATTTCGTCACAAATATTAATAAAATGTGCTAATGTACCTGTACTTCCATCATATTCAGGTATGATTTCAATTAAATCTTTAATGTCTGATGGTATTCTTGGAATTGTGCTGAGTGCAGCGTTTTGAACAACACCTGGTGTTGACATTTTGTGTATAATTATTCAACAGTTTTTTATTTATTAACAAATTTTAAATTATTTAAAGTTGAATATTTTCAAATATTTCATATAATATTATTATTGATGTAAGTAATTTTTGCAAAAAAGAAAACAATATGAAATAAACAATTAACAGCTGGATATAAAATGTATAGTCTAAAATAACTTACATCAAAACTACAGTTATCATGATAATGGCTTTCATGATATCTTCTTTCCTTGTGGAAGGTAGTGGATGTTGATTTTCGAAGATGATTGCTGATTGGCAATTGTTGCTGAGTTGTCTCTAGTAGTCGATCTGCATTCGATAATCGGACCCCTCGGAACTAACGACGATGTTGCCTTCTTCGCCGGAGATTGTGACTGCCGATGATTGGTTTCGGTTGAAAAGTCTTTAACGAATTGATCTCATCAAGAGTTTTAGTGAGATTTCGGACCTCTCAACGTGTAACACTTTGATTTCTCACGTTGGTTCTTTGGATACCGTTTTAACACTTGAAAGTGACGACTTCAACTTTTTAACGAATTGAATACTCTAGTATTTAGAGGATTTTCGAAGATAAAGCCTTTTTGGTATCCTACCGACTGCGCCACTTAAATTATCAAGTCTGAAGGTTTTATTTTTAAAAACTAATTCAAAACTTTATTTAAACTTTAGTTTATTTAAATATTCAGAGAGCAATTGTTACACGAAGATACAATGGCTGGTACCACAAGCTCTGTTTTTGGCTCTACTAGCAGTGTTATTTTAAGAAGCATTTTAAGGCAATATAAATATTTTAAGCTATTTTAAAGGAAAATATTCAAATAAATTTTGTGGACATATGTGTTTTCCGTAATTTGTATCTGAAGATTATTTTCTAAAGTATTTGGGAAAATTCTAATTGCGTTAAAACACATCTTGACACAACGCTCTTAGTAGCGCCAAAAACAGAGCTCGTGGTACCAGCCAATGTTTCTTATAAGATGCTAGAACACAATCTGTCTAACATCTCTATTACAACTGGTTTTATGTAACTCTTATCACAATGGAAAGTTATAATGCTGATGCGGATTTATTAAAAGCTGATGAAATGTTATGAAATAAGGGTTGTGTCCCTATATAACTTATACATTAAATGTTTTCACATCAAAATTGGTATTGCATTTCTATTTTCAAATCTTTTACCTAAGAGTTTACTCTCAACGCCGCTAGATGGCATGCGTGTTCCGAGTTGTCAAGATTAGCCAAGTGTATAGTGAATAAAAGCTAAAAAGTTTATATTGAAGCTTGAAATAAGTTTAAAAACACAAATGAATGATGACTAATGGAGTTATAATAGGAACAGGATTCCAATTCATATAACTTGGTTGTATTCGGAGTACAATATTAGAAAGAGAAAAATTAGTGCAAGAAGTAAGCATGTGTTTAATGTTGAAGAAAAACTGTTTTTGGATAAGAGTTTGATTTCCGCGCTTGTTGTAGAGCAAATGTCGAATAATTCTTGTCCGTTTAAAGTTTTTATCGAAGTAACATATTATGTTATTTTGAAGTAATTAATTATAGGCTGCTATATGTCTGTCAAACGAATCAAAACATGTCACCTGAAAGTATATTTTTTCACATTGCCTTAGGTTGATGAAATGCGAGATATTTTGCATGAATTTCCAAAAACTTATCCGATACATAAAAATAATACATACAAAATTGCTATAGCTTACCCAAGTAACATAAGTGACCAAGATACAACGTTGTATCGACGTCACAGACCTGGTCGATTGACGGTCCTCAAGACGTCTCAGCGAGTAGCTTACGGACGTCATTTTGTGACGTCAAATAGATCTTTATGCTGACGTAGAATTAAAGTTCTCTAATGACGTCGAAAGTGAAGTTAATTTATGACGTTTAAAATAATAACTGTTAATAGCATACCACAACGTCACTTTACTACTCAATTTTAACGTCAAAAATGAGTTAAACTCGTGAATAAAAAAAAATTGAATAAAATGTAAATTTTATTATTTATACATATAAACTTACATACTGTTATAGGAATATGTAAAAATATAGGTTGGCAACAAGACAAGGTCAGACGGAGTATACCGACATTTTGACATGTGAGATTTGTGAAAACTTTGTAATAGTATAATCAATAAATAATTGTACTTAAATGTTGTATTTTTAAACAAACAACATAACATGGTGTCAGAAAATTCTCCAGTTATATTTTAAAAAGTTATTCATCATAATATTGAATAATAAGAGTTGAAAAGAGTTCATCGTAAATATTGAACAAAAAAAAAAGGAAACGAGAAAGAAGATGACAGTTTCCAGGGAGTACCAGTTTCAAATGAAATTTTAGCTGAACTGTTCCAGCAACAAATACAAACTATGAGAACAATAGGAGAACAAATAAGAGATTTAGCACAACCAAGATCGTTGGAAACAAAATCTCAGAATGTTCCTTTTCCAGCGAACCTCGAGATTGAAAAAGGAGATATTGCACAAAACTTTGAACACTTCATAAGAAATTTCGAAGATTATTGTATTGCAACTGGCATGGATAAGTGGCCAGCAAGTGAAGAAAACAAGAAAATTAGAATATTATTAACGGCTATTGGTGATGCAGCGTTATTAAAATATAACAGATTTAACTTAACAGAAGAGGAGAAATCTAATACAAAAACAGTAATCCAAATTATAAGAAACAAGTTAACCTCAAGAAAGAACGTAATTTATGACAGAGCTATGTTCAACAGTTGTAATCAGGCAGAAGAGTCTTTTGAAGAGTATCTAATAAAACTACAAAAGCTCATTAGAAAATGCGATTTCGATACATTTGAAGACGATTTATTAAGAGACCGAATTGTTTTAGGAATCAAGAGTAAAGAGTTACGAAAAAGGTTAATGTCAAAATCAGATTTGAAATTAGAGCAAGCAATCGAAATGTGTAAAATAGAAGAAATCACCACAAAAAGACTGCAAGAAATTGAAATAGAAGAAAACAAAGCAGTTAATAAAATATTTAAAGATACAGGAGCTAGAAAATGCAAATTTTGCGGTAAACAACATATTTTTGAAAAAGGTCGATGCACTGCTTTCGGTAAGAAATGTAACAACTGCGGAGGCAAAAATCATTTCGCAATAGTATGCAAAAAGAAAAAGGAAGAGAAAAAGAAGAAAAAAGGCGAAGACAATAGTAAAAAGGAACGTAGCACAGTGAAAGAAGTAAATCAAGATACCGATGAAAGTGAAGAAGAGATAGGAAGAATAGAAAAAATTATAGATAATTCGCTTAAAGGTGGTAATGTACAAGCAGAGTTAGAAATAAAAATAAATCACAAATGGATTTCAACTATGTGTGAGCTTGACACAGGCGCTACTGTGAATATAATAGGTTACAAACAGTTATGTGAAATGTTAAACCAAAGTAATCCAAGACTAAAGACATCACGGCATCGTTACAAAGTTTCGGAGGTACTAATATTCCTATTAAAGGTGAAATTGATCTAACTTGTAGAAATAATAAAGGTAAACAATATTTAATTACTTTCCAAGTAACGGAGATAGAACATGGTGCGCTATTGTCAGCAAAAGCATGCAGTATACTAAAATTTATTAAATACTGTAATTTAAATAGATAACTCCAGAAACCCTGATACAGAAGCTATAGAAAGTGGTAAGCGACAAGCCAAGGAGATAATAAACAAATACGCGAATATTTTTAAAGGCTATGGTGCGCTTCCTGGAGAAGTTGAACTAGAAGTAGACAGTGAAGTGAGTCCTACCATTCAACCAGCTAGGCGTATACCAATGGCTTTGAGAAAGGATTTGAAAACCGAGCTAGATAATATGGTAAAGGAAGGTATCATATGCAAAGAAGATCGACACACAAACTGGGTGAGCAATATTTTAATGGTAAAAAGAAATTCTTCAATGCGTATATGCTTGGATCCAATTCCATTGAATAAAGCTTTGAAGAGACCCAATTGTCAATTTACAACTTTAGATGAAATACTACCAGAGCTAGGTAAAGCAAAAGTATTTACAACAGTCGATACAAAAAAAGGTTTTTGGCAAGTCAAACTAACAGAAAACAGTAGTGAATTAACAACCTTTTGGACGCCTTTCGGACGATACAGATGGTTACGATTACCATTTGGAATAGCTCCAGCACCCGAAATATTTCAAATAAAGATGCAAAAGATACTTCAAGATTTGCCAGGAATAGAAATTTTAGCTAATGATATTATTATTTATGGCTGTGGTGACACGAAAGTTGAAGCTATTCAAAATCATAATCACAACTTGGAGAAACTACTTCAGCGTTTACAAGAAAACAACTGTAAATTGAACCAATCAAAACTCAAGCTATGTGAGGATTCTGTAAAATTTTATGGTCATATACTTACGGATCAAGGACTTAAACCAGATGAAAATAAGATATCAGCAATCAAGAATTTTGCGAAACCATCAGACAAAAAAGAATTAGTACGATTTCTAGGAATGGTCACGTACTTGAGCAGATATATTCCGAATTTAAGTACAGAAACATCTGTATTAAGAAAGTTAACACATGAATCAACTAATTGGAGGTGGACAGAAGCAGAAGATGAAGAATTTAATAAAATAAAAGAAATAGTGTCTGATATAAAAACATTAAAATACTTCAATCCACAACAATCTTTAACTATAGAATGTGATGCAAGCAACTACGGCTTAGGAGTAGCAGTATTCCAAGAGAATAAAGTAATTGGTTATGCATCAAGAACACTTAACAGCTTCAGAGAAAAATTACGCCCAAATAGAGAAGGAACTGTTAGCAATTGTTTTTGCTTGTTTACGTTTTCAGCAAATATTAATAAGTAATAAAAAAACCATGATCAAAACTGATCATAAACCTTTGATAGAGATTTTCAAGAAACCACTTTTACAAGCACCAAAAAGACTTCAGAAGATGTTAATGACTATACAAAGATATAATTTAGAAATTCAATTTGTTAGTGGAAAAGATAACGTAGTAGCGGATGCTTTATCTCGAGCACCTATAGAATATGAGCCTACCGTACAAGAATTGAATGATAAACTTATTTTTAAAGTGGAGGAACAGGAAATAAGAATATGGAAGTCATTCGAAAATACAGATATTATTAAAAACTTGAATATTACAGAAGAAAGAATAACGAACATTAAGAAAGTCACAGCTGAAGATCCAGTAATGCAAAATTTAATACAATACATACGTCAAGGATGGCCGAAATATATAAATCAAGTGTCAGATGATATGCGAATTTATTTCAAATACAGATATGAACTTAGCACAAAAGAAGGTTTAATATTTAGAAATGACAGAATTCTTATACCTTTGAAATTAAGAAAAACAATGATTGAAAAAATACACGTAAGTCACAACGGAATTGAAGCTACTTTAAAACTAGCAAGAGCAAATGTTTTCTGGCCAGGAATGTCTACAGAAATCAAAAACCAAGTGCAAGGATGTAACATTTGTGCCAAATATTACGATACACAACAATTAACACCTATGATGTCACATGAAATACCCCAGTATCCGTTTCAAATAATTTCAATGGATGTATTTTTTCTAGACAAAAAGAAAATATTAATCACGGTAGATCATTTCTCAGATTTTTTTGAGATAGATATTTTAAAAGATTTATCACCAAATTCACTAATACAAGTGTGCAAGCACAACTTCAGTCGTCATGGAATACCACAAAGAGTTTGTACAGACAACGGTACCAACTTTGCCAGCAGAGAATTTCAGAGATTTGCAGCCAAATGGGATTTTGAACATGTAACTTCATCTCCACATTATCCTAGAGGAAACGGTAAAGCCGAATCACCAGTTAAAATCGCTAAAATAATGATGAAGAAAGCTCAAGACAGCGGAGAAGATATTTGGTATGTACTTCTACATTGGCGTAACACCCCAAATAAGTTAAATTCCAGTCCAGTTCAAAGATTATTCTCAAGAAATACCAGATCAAGTATTCCTACAATGAATGAAAATTTAATACCCAAACTCATTCCAAACGTAAGCGAGAAGATAGAAGAAAATAAAAGGAAAACTAAATATTTCTATGATAAAAAGACCAAAGAACTACCAGAGTTGAAAATAGGACAGCCAGTCGTAGTGCAGGTTCATCCAGAACAAGATAAAAGATGGTCACAAGGTACAATACAAAATAAATTAAATGAAACATCATATATCGTGAACGTAGAAGGTTCAAGTTATCGTCGAAACAGAATACACATTCAGCTACACGAAAACTACAATGATACAAGAGAAAATGAAAGTGCATCAGGTAAAGATAAGCAGAACACCGAATGCATTCCAGATAAGATAGAGCAACAAAGTGACAATCAGCCTCCTAATATGGAAATACAAAATCCAATTGAATCACCTACACCGATTAAGAATAAAAAGCAAGAAGTTCAGTCACAAATCCCGGAGAAAGAAATCCACGAGCGCCCTCAACGGAATCGTGAATTACCAGAGAAATTTAAAGACTATATTTTACATAAATAATGCTTTGTATTTATTACATTGTAAACTTATATATATAAGACAGAATATTTATTTTTTTACGAAAGAGAAGATGTTATAGGAATATGTAAAAATATAGGTTGGCAACAAGACAAGGTCAGACGGAGTATGCCGACATTTTGACATGTGAGATTTGTGAAAACTTTGTAATAGTATAATCAATAAATAATTGTACTTAAATGTTGTATTTTTAAACAAACAACATAACACACACAAAATAGTATTGAACGAAACTAAAAATGTAATAATTATTATCGTCAAAAATAAATATTTACATCAATAAAAAACCAAATAAAAAAAAACACTTATAATTGTACATTAAAAGAAATTTTATATATGAGAAAATATTTACCAACAAAAAAATATATAATTAACTGCAAAGCAAAGGCAAACTATTTCTTTCAATTCGCGTCAAACCGAATGAGTTCATAATTTCTACTTCACACACATCGAATTCATCCATCGCTCTTTTACTATCTTCCTATGTTAATATGGGATATGGAATATTCTTTTGATGATAGGGCCATCTTGCTAATATTCCATTTCTGGAACCAAGATATTCAACCACTGCTATCTCCGAGTTTCCATTAAATACTATCACATGGCATTCTGCAAATGGATAATGTATTACTTTGCAGAATATTACTACATAATTAACTTACTTTGATTTGTCACAGTAGAAAAATGATACATTTATGTAACTTCGTCAAACAGAAAACACGAAGAATCTGAAAGGGCTTGCCTGCCTTGGCTGGACAGCCTACAAGTGACTCATCCCTCAAATCTAAAATATTTTGTTTGGGTTCCATTCAGTGTACTAAAATTTGTGAATAAACATAATTTCAAGAAAGAAAAATAATCAAAATTTTACTCTCTTATTCCCGTATTATTCACGGTAAACAAGCAGAGCTTGTAAAAAAAATTTATGTCACTCTCCATATTCGTCCATAATTCAGTGAAGAGTGTAAAATTCGAAATAGTAAAATTGAAAATGAATTTTAGTTTAGTGAACGCTTTCTTTTTCTTCCCACTGCTCGGGGGTTGTATGAATCTGACCACCATAATTTTCAAAAAAGGAATGCATTTGTTCATAACAATTAGTTGAAAAAATCGTATTAAAAATATATAAAAATAATTTGAAAATAGATTTGCTGTACATTAGTACAAGTTAAAAAAAAAATATATTAATTTTTTTAAATTTTTCAATCTATTTTTTTTTTGTCAATAAAAATTTGGAGCATGGAAATCAACAATTTAGTAGACGAAAGTCTATATCCGTAACTTCTGGAAGATTAATTATTAGTCAAGAAAAATTATAATATTTTTTACAACAGAATACATTCTTTCGAATGAAAATTTAAAAAAAAAATAACTCATAAACATTTAAATAGGTTAAAAATATCAAGAATTTTTTTTTCCCATATTTGTTTTCAGTCTATTTGTTAATAACTTTCAAAATACATAATATCAAATTATGACGTCAATACAACTTGAATATGACGTTAAAATATAACATTTAAACTACGTGAATAATGTACGTAAATGAAAACGTCGATTCTACATACATTTGAGGTAACAAAATGACGTCTAGGTATGACGTTCATACAACCAATATACAACGTTGATTTTAAAATATGACTGAAGAATCATATAAAGAATAAGTATGATTTTGTAAAACGCTGAAACATAACATCAAATTATAACGTCACTTCAACATCATATGATGTTATTTATGACCACAATTTGACTTGACGTGTGACGTCAGTTTAACGTAATATGACGTCTTAATATGACGGTCACATTATGACTTCAATATGACCAAAATGCGACGTCACATTTTGGCCGACCGTCAGTCATTGTTACTTGGGTACAATGGTTTAACCTAACTTCCTACATAAATTTTCTAGTTTCATCAAGTAATTTCTACATTTTATACAATATATTCTATAATTATTATTGACTTCTTTTTACTCGTTTAATAGCCTGAATCCATTTTTCCCATTCCTATTTCATGTTCTCTGGATGGAAACTTGTAGAAATGTTTATGTTTTTTTTTTGTATTTCCGTAACTGTTTTACAGTTTGGAACGCAACAATTTGTATAACCTACTCGTAATATTTCAATTTCCTTGTTAAATTGGCCTATAAATTGCTTTATAATTTAAATTTGGTACATATATTCTGAAATCATGTACAATGATAACCAGGGAGTACCTATGATAACGTTTTGTTTATCTGCTAGTACTGTCAAAATTAACCACTACTGGTGCTGCAATCTATTCGCAAAGAGCCTATATAACACTGCATTGGATTTAGGCCGCTGAGATGCGTCCCCAATTGAGCGCCGCCATCTTGGTAAAAATTGAGGTCTTGTGACAGCTCAGTATCGTGTTACTAAGTGTATTAGAGAGTGCTAAGGGATACTCATGTTGACTCTATTTGCGATTGTTGTGCCATCTGCTGTCAGAAAATTGAACCCTGATTTTTCTTCACGTGGTATATTTTATATTTCATCACGTAGCAAATAAATATTGTGAAAAAATAAAATCCTTTATGTGCGCAAAAATAAATGTTGACTGATTGAATTATATGTTTTGTACAAGTAAATAATACTTTTCACAGCAAAATTATAAACAATAATGTCGATTATTATAAATATTTGAGAGCTTAATTTCTGCCGGAACGGCGTGCCATACTAACCTGTCTCTTGAGCAAAAGATTGGAAACTGCCATGTTGAGTCTTGATACAAGATTTTCTACTCTACAGGTAGCGCCGTGAACTAATAGGTTTGCGTCCAGGATATTTGGTTCGTGTACTGGGACTGATTTATTGATTTTTTTATATTTTAAATTAGAATCAAAATGCAATATTTTAAGATATACAATTTTATTTGTAAATACAAAAATAATGATAGCTTTCAAGAACTATGATATAATTACTTAAGCAACTTATAAGAAATTTGTGTGATTATTTTTCTAAACATAAATTTTATAAAATATGGTACATTTGAATATTGAATTATGATATTTATTTATTTATTTATTTATTGATAAACCACTCAACAGGATCAAATGATCCCAATTACTGAGGGTTAGAAAACAAAAATACAAATATCTACAATTAAGGACACAAGTAGCGTAATTAGGTATAAATATCACAAAAAAAAAAAAAAACATAATTTGTTGCTTAAAACAATTGTGATAATACATTCTCAAAACTAACAAAGTTATGGTTAAATATGTCTATTTCAAAACGAGAGGCAATTTCATTGTAAATTGAACATAATCTTCTAATAGGTGCCTTGGTTTCATAATTTGTTCTCACCATCGTTAATTGAAAAGTAACAAATTTACTCCTACAAGTATGTCGTGGTACACTTATAGATATACAACTTAAGCTAGAACAATCATCAATTAGGTGATGAATAATTTTGAACAAATATATACATGACTGTATAGTAAGCCTGTTTTCAAGTGTAGTGATATCAGATTCATTAAGAGTGTTAGTATAACTATAAGTATATATATCAAAATCACTTGAAAACTTGCGGGAACAATATCGAATGAATTTTCTTTGTACCCATTCAATTTCCATAGCGTATTTTTCATAGATAGGATTCCATACAACGACGCAATATTCTAGTTTTGAACGAACGAATGCATAGTACAAAGACTTGAGAGTTAATAAGTTGTTGAATATTTGCGAATTACGTATAATAAAACCAAGACTTTTATAAGATTCGCTAACAATATAATTGACATGTGGATTAAAATGTAATTTTGGATCAAAAATAACACCCAAGTCTTTGATGGTTGAAACTCTCATTAGAATTTGTCACCCATCCGATAATTATAGTTATTTGAATATTGCTTCATTGAATATGTCATTACTATACATTTTGTGATATTGAAGGGTAATTGAGAAGATGAAGACCAATCTAGTAAATTATCTATATCAAGTTGTAGATTCAGGATATCAGTATCACTATTAATGACTTTGAATATTTTCAAGTCGTCAGCATATAAAAGTGCTTGACAGGACTTCAGACAATGTGTGATGTCGTTAATAAACAAAATAAATAATAAGGGGCCTAAATTAGAGCCCTGAGGCACACCAGAGCAAAGAGAAAAATTAATTGACTGATAATTGTTATAGTGTACTGACTGCTGACGATCCGACATATAAGATTCTAGAAAACTAATCATATTTGGTGAGAAATTAAACTGGTATTGTAACTTGAAAACCATCAAATTGTGATTGACCGAGTCAAAAGCCTTAGCGAAATCTGTGTAGATGACATCAATTTGTTTGTTATCATTAGAATTAGTGGCTATAAATTGAGTGAAGTTAGTTAGATTCGTGGAAGTAGACCTACCTTGCATAAATCCATGTTGAATGGGAGTAATTAGATTACATACATGATGATATATATATTGGTATAAAATTTTTTCTAGACATTTTGCAACACTGGATAGTATGGAGATAGGCCTATAGTTTCTAATATCATGTGGATCACCTGATTTGAGAATTGGACAGATACGAGAACGTTTCAGCACAGAAGGAAAAGTGTTTGTTTTGATACTCATATTGAATAGTATATGAAAAGGTCTCACAAATATATCACGGCAGCCTCTCAAAATATAAGCTGGAAGATTGTCCGGTCCAGGTGAACAACAAGCTTTTAAGCTATCAATCGCACTAATAATGTTATCTTCAGTAATATTCAAAATAGAGAAAAAGTTCGATGTTAAGAGTTCGCTTGAAATACGTGAATAATCAGTGTTGCCGGTGTTTCGATAAACACTTGAGAAATAATCAGCAAAACCTTGAACTATACTAGATGTGTCATTATAGTGTTTGTCGTCACAAAACATCTGACCGGGAATGCGGGTAGTATTTTTTTTTGCATTTATGAATGACCAAAAATTGCTAGGCTCTTTGATAATATTATTCTCCACTGATTTCATATACCTATTATATTCTTTTTTTGTATCCTGTTTAATTTTTGAACGAAGAGTTTTGAATAATTTATAATAACTATCATCTTTTGTCCGTCTGAAAGCTTTTCTATATTTTTCTTTTAACTTTAAGTCGCCTATTATCTGTTTCGTAAACCAAGCAGGATACTTAGACTGTCTGCGACGTTTTAGCGGAACACATTGTGAAAATATGCTATTTATTATTCTATAAAATTCATCGAACGCTGCATTGACGTTATCAAATTCAGATAGAGCTTCCCAATCAGTGTTTTTCAGTAAATTATACATTAGTTCAAAGTTTGATTGTTGAAAATTATAGACAGGATCAACGTTTATAGTGCAATTGTTTTGTTCATATTTAGTTTGCAAGGAGACTCTAAGAGCTGGGTGATATTTATCTTCAAAAACTAAGGGACACGATTCTTGTGTGACTTCACAATTTTTGTTAGACAACACTACATCAAGAATACGAGCATCACAGTTTAAAGTTCTGTTGAATTGGTTGGCGTTTAAGAAGTTACAAAAATTATGAAATCTGGTGATATAATTATTTCTATAGCCATTATTATAATACTCAGTAAGCCTATTCAAATTGATGTCACCAACAATTAAAAAATCAGACATAAATAAGGACTGATAAGACTCGAGTACTTCACATAACATATCAAGTTCATCAAAAGAAATTGGTGATGGTAAATAGAACACAATAACAGTCAGACTCTCACCTGGATTTGACTGTATATTCACCCCAATAACATCACTTCCTGAGGCTGAATTAACAGCCAAATCAATACGGGACGCTTTATATTTCGTATTTACAGCACACAGTACACCTCCATCACGAGATTTATTAACTTTCTTATTATCACGGTCTTGTCTATAAATTACATATTTATTTGGGTCTAAGATTTCACTATTATATATTGAATCTGATAACCAGGTTTCAGAAAGAGCGATAATGTCATACTCGGTAGTATATGAGCTTGTATAGATATCCACCAGCTTAGTATTCAAACCCCTAACATCTTGATAAAAAATATTCATTCGAAAAGTATAATATAAACGTACTAATATAAAAGATATAAATGAAAAAATACAAATGTAAACAAAGTAATCTGAAAAGTATTTGTTGCTACTCGCCAAATCGATGATAGGGCAATGAACTTAACAAAAACCAATATAATAAATCAAATTAAGCAAAAATATGATATGTGCAAAAAAATATACAGTATGAAGATTTTGCTACTCCATATAAAAATACAAAATGAAAAATAGGTGTTTCAGTTTGATATAGGAAACTATACATTTACGATTCAAATGTATCGAACAAGTTGGCCTTTTTAATCACTCCATCGGTCTTATAATATATATTGCCATCAATGGACCAAACATTTTTGAAGCCAAATTTGCTTGAGAATGATTGCAAAACTTCCAACCTTTTCTTTGTTAAATCTTCTTTGATCGTTATTTTCAAACCTTTTAATTTTGATCTTGACTTTAAAACAAGATCACGCGTTTTATATGACAAAAACTTAACAATAATAGGCCGTGGGCGAAATTTTGGGATAACCGCGCTATCTGCATTAACACACTTATTTATTTGGGACAAGGGCTGACGAATTTTACCAACACGATGACATCTTTCAATATTATGGGAAGGGATGTTGAGTAACAGATTATTGTTCAGTAAATCACTGACCTTCTTTTCAGCATTTTCTTCCTTTTCTTCTGGTATACCGAAGATTCTTAGGCAGTTCCTCCGGGAATATTGTTCCTGTCTATCGAGCTTCTCTTTGAGATCCAAGTTATCATTCGATATTTTTTGGATGATTGCTTCATAATGCAATTTTTGCTCAGCAAGTTGTTCTTGAACCCGTTCGAAAATTTTGTCGATCAGTTTATTGATCACATCATCATCATTCAATTGTTTGCTAATGGCATCAGCAACAATAGTCACAATTCCACGTGTATTCGACATTTTTAGTACACACTATTTAACTTTCAACACTTTATACGGCAGTAAGAAAAAACTCTTGAACGGAGCAGCGGAGATTACGTCTACTCGAGTCGATGCATCAAGTACTTTATAATATATATATATAAACAACAAATTATCCAAAATGTCTGTGATTATTCATATTTATATTAATTGAAAATAAAATATGAATATGAATATGTATATTAGAAAAAACTATGAATAAATTATTGATTCAGTTTTTGAAATGATAATAACAGACTTATATACAGAGACTAATAAACAAACTTTTTCTGTACAATTTGAAATAATATGTTCACAGTCATTTTAGTTATCACACGAATTATTTTCAATAAATGTAACATTTTTTTCTCAATTTTACTACTGCTACATACAAAAATTATAATGATTCTCGAAAATTGTTATATTATTTCTTGTTCTACTTATACGAAATTTGTGTGACTATTTTTGTAAACGTGAATGTTATGAAATATTATTTATTTGAATATTAAATTTTAAACAAGAAGTATTATATAGATAAGATTTATCTGTAAAGTCTGTGATTATTCATATTTATATGAATTGAAAAATGTTCAAAAAGATTTCTAATAAAATATCTGAAAATCAGAAAAAACTCTAAATAATTAATTCAGCTTTTGAAATATTAATAACAGACTGATTCATAGAGGCAAATATACGAACATGTTCCATAGGATTTGAAATAAGACATTTTAGTTATCGCACTAAATTTACAATAAATATGTTTTTTTTTTCAATTTTGTTTACTTGACAAAGCAAATTATTACTTGTAATCGCTCTTAGAATGTGCTTACATTCAATCAGTCCAGATGTGATGATTGGTTAGTCTTGATTTTCGAATTATTCGGCCCACAGCATGCATATAGTTTGTCCATTTCAGTAGTATTTTGCGTTGTTTTCCTTAGAAGTTTGCACAAACTTAATCTTCTGCGTTTTTCCAATTTTTTAACAGTAGCGGTGAGTATGACATATATTTTTGTGACAAGTAAGCCAACCATACTTAAAGCAGGTGAAGACGTAGTTTCTTGTAAAATTACAGATGTCGTTGAATTCATAAAAATGAATTGGGAAAAAATGGGTGTAGAGAGGATATAACATAGGATAGGAAGCGCAAGAAATTATGTGAGTACATTATTTTGTAAAAATGATAAATTAAAATCACACAGATTTATCTGAAGACCTAAGAAAATCGTCAATAATTTTGTTAGGCCTCAGATCTTTCTTGTGTATTTTTAAATTGACCATTTTTACAAAATGACGTAGCATCACCAAGCACAACAAGATAACGGTATGTGACTGCAAAAGAACGCCGTGCTCGGAACAAAAATCGGAAGGAATAGAATATTTGGACTGGGTCAAAGGGAAAAAGTAATCAGGAAGGTGGATGAGGAGTGGTATCCGCCGGAAAATTTCATCTTTAGACTCATTCACGGACTGAACAAAAGATTCTGAAGGGTATTTAAGGAGTCGAGTATCCTTAGAATACTCCTTCAGTTTTATAACATCATGAATGCCAGTACATGTATCAGTTAATAAAAACTGCTTACACGATTGGCACTCATGATGCAAAAGTTTTCTAGTCAGAAACCCGGCAATATACGAGCCTACAAGCTCACATATTTTCTTAGCCATGTCAACAGTTGTACTGAGAGGTGCTTGTGCAAAAGTAACAGGAAGGTTTTCAGGTTGAGGGCAAGTAGAAGAGATAGGTGCAGGTGAAGAACTAGAAGATGGAATCTCAGATTCCATCGGAGAGAATAGGATATCATAGGAAAAAAGGAGTCTTTCACCATCATCTTTACAATTTGATCCAGAGCAACTTCTGACCGTGTTGTTTAAGACACAAGTCTTGTAAGCACTGGCAAATTGTAAAGATGTAGGTCGAGTATTACTGCCACACAAGCCTCTAACAGTACTAAAAAAAATTTCTACAGGATCTTGGTTTAAACACCTGGTAACCAAATATTTAAACCCGATGTCTGACAAAAATTTCCACAACGATTGTACATTTCTAAGAGAATAAATGAACAATTTAACACTCAATGGAGTAGCTACTTTTTTATTATGCTTATCGAAGAAGGTTAATCTGTCAAGAATAACCTTCGCGGATAACCAAAAATCTAAATGAGCTGAATTATTAGTAAACCTACCACCTAGAGGTTTTGCTGAATTGAAAGAACCATTCATTGAGTCAAACAGATTGTTCATAAACTCAACGAATTCTGCAGTATGCAATCCATTAATGAACCCATGATGAGATAGAAGTTTTAATGAAAAACTGGTAGTGAAGCTGAAGACTTGGACAGCAAGCTTGACGCGCATTTTTTCAAGATATGAAGGTTCCACGTGCTTCCGTGTCAGTTTTGACATTTTGGCAGTTGGAAGCTCCCCATCTTGAACATAAACCTGCTTTATGTCTGCTCACTTCGCAGTTTTATCAACTCCAAATACAATGTTCCTGTCAATAGAACCATTCCTGATATTCTTCATTAGGTGAGGAGCGTCGAATATATTAAAAATTTTATTGCCATCAACATTGTAGATGAAATCTTCTGGACCCCATCCACTCTCTTGAGCCAGTAATCGGATTGCTCCCACATTCCAGGATCCGCCATCACTGACTGATGCCAGGACCTTTAAATTCGTCTGTGTATGAATAGCTTTAATCACATCACAGATCAGCTTCTTTAGCATCCAACGATTCGCGCAAGCCCTCGTGAAGTTGTAAGCAACTGGTTGCTTCCACCGCCAACGGATCCCACGAATCATGAACACTAAAGCGTGATCAGCAATGAGTTGACTCGAATCGCCTCCCACATCAACAAATCCTTCAACATGGCATGCAGTCTTGCTATAATTGAAACTCAGATTTTTGAATATTTCCATTTCGTCGAACATAATAACGCAGTGTCTATCCAACTCATTCATATCCTCAGACATACAGCGCAAGTACCTAAACACACGCTCGTTAATGCCAGGTTTCAGTTTAAAAGTACTTGATACCTTCCGTAAAGTCCGTGGCGAGGGTAAAGCTGAAAGTTTCTGCAGGTACCGGTAGCATTTAGGAGAATGTTTAAAAATGGAGAGGAACATAGATTTTTCTTGGGATGTGTATCGACGGGCTTTCTGGGTTTTTTGGTAGTTACAGAGTTGAAAGAGAATGAATATTTTAAGGGTTTTTGGTAAATCAAAGAGGTTAAGAATTGTTTCGGAGGGATTTTTGGACGAAGATGGACTTTTTTGGTGATAGGTAAAATGACGCTTTTTCAAAACATTCACAGTCCGTTCAACTTGTTGCAACCTAGTGAACATTAATTTCTTACGAGAAGTAAGATGGATACTCCGGGTTACCCCTAGGTCCTGTAGTCGAACTGGAACAAAGAAAGGCAATTATAATAACCGGAAAGAAATGGAATGAAATATTTTATATAAAGAAGGATATATCTTCTAGCATACAATTTAAAAAATATGTCTAGAAGAGCGATTAGTTTTACAATACTTATTTACTCAAAATTATTAATTCATACAAATATGCAGATAAAACAGCTTCAATACAAAAAAAAATATGTTCTAAAATAAAGGATAGTAATAATGTAATCAAATCAAAATCAAATAATACATACTGTGCCTTGGAGTCTCTGTCTTTATCCGTTTTGGTGTCGATACATCATCTATCTGACTCCTGCGTCTTTTCTTCGGAGTACGAATAGAAGACTCGCAGGAATCAATAGATGTAGTGGCAGCGATATCAGATGGTGCTTCCGGAACAAAGAGTTGTGAAGATAATGCAGTAATAGGAGGATCTATCAGAATAATGTACAATTATTTATCTCATAATATGTTAGGATAGTAATAATGTAATCAAATTAAAATCAAAAAATACATTCTGTGCCTTGGAATCTCTGTCTTCATCCGTTTTGGTGTCGATACAACATCATCTATCTGACTCCTGAGTCTTTTCTTCGGAGTACGAATAAAAGACTCGCAGGAATCAATAGATGAAGTGGCAGCGACATCAGGTGGAACTTCCGGCACAAGGAGAAGCGAAGATGGTGCAGTAATAGGAGGATCTATCAGAATAATGTACAATTATTTATCTCATATGTTACAATGTTAGATATTTTTTTCAATAATCGATATTCAATAATGCTGATATTAGATAACTCATAAATACCTTCTAACGTAGAAAACGGTACCGCATTCTGGTTCAGGGCTTTCTTTTCCGGCGTTGCGAAATGATGATTTTCAAAATGCCGGAAGTAAACCCCGAACCCTCCTGGAGCATTTAGCTGTGATACTCTTTTCTCCATCAGATGATTTTTTTTAATTCGATAATTTCAAAATAAGTTACAGTATAATATAATAGATTTATTTGCTAAAGAAAAAATCTATACAAATAGATTGGCAATAATTGTGTATCATACTGATAAATTAAATACATAGGTACATTATAGTTCATTTTTCTTGTAGACATAAATGTGCAAAATTTTATTCGTTGAGAATGAAAGATCTAATTTTTAGGGCTGCATTGAAGTAATTGAAAATGTCCCACATTTTTTCTCTGGTTGGCTCCGCAAAAATTGTGTTTTCAGCTGACTTGTTGCTGCAAGAAATGTATTTTGTAAGGAGGTGATTGCGGATGGGATTATATATGGGACATTTATATAAGAAATAGTTGATAGTATTCATCTCGAATAGATTGCAAATATTACATATCTCGTCGCCATTAAATTTATGCCAGAAGCTATCTTGATGGGTGTAAAAGAAGTTGCTGTTAGTGGTCCTTAGTTGACTGTATAGTTTTAGGACTTTGAAAGGAACATCTAAGGAGAGGTAATTTTGTGTCGTTCTAAAGTTCTTATAATCGGGGTTATAGGAGGATTGTACGATTCTTTTCGTGTCTCTTTCATATGTTAGTTGGTTGTAAGCTTTAGATATATTCTCGATTTCGGCCTTTAGAGATATGCAACTTTGGCTGTTCCACAACCATTCAGAATTAATTTCAACGAGTATTGTTTGGATTCTTCTTGTCCAGTTGAATTTATGCTGTCTGTCATCTGAGATACTTGAGGTTGGTTTTTCATTTAATGTTATTAATTTGTTATAGCATTTCTTAACGTATCTTTCCTTTGGCATAAGTAAGATTTTATACCAATAGCGCAGTGTTTTCTCAAATAGTGTAACTTCCAAACTGCTTGTTCCTGTCTCTCTGCGTATTAAGTACCCTGGAGTAGTTTTTTGCCACCCAAGTATGCTTTTGAAATAATTAGTCATTCCCTTTTCAATGTTTTCGTGCTGAAAGATGCCCCATACTTCTGCACCATATAAAACAGTGGGTACTAGAACTGCATTGTATAGTTTTTCGTTTGTTTGCCAACAGAACATTTGTGCTTTTAACATGGTATTTTTGATAGCACCTGTGGATCTCACGCCCGCACTCAATTTTTTTAAAGTGTTTTCATTGAATAAGCCTGATGTGGTGAAAGTTATACCTAAGTACACGTATTTGTTTGTAAATTTTATTTCTTTGTTTTGGCAAAAAATTTTACTTTGGCGTTTGGGCGGCCTACCTCTATGAAAATGTAGAATATTGGTTTTATCTGCGTTTATTGTTAGTTGGTGGAGAGTGCAGAATTCTGTCAATGCGTCTAGTTTTCTTGTATATCTGGCTGGGAGTGTGCGAATAGTACTATGTCGTCTGCGTACTGTAAGGATAGGATATCATTTTGATTGTCAATGAAATATCCTGGAAGATTTTTCTTTCTAATGAAGTCTTCTAAATCAGCTATGTAAAGGGCAAAAAGTAATGGGCTGGTACATTCTCCTTGTAATACCCCCCTGGTAACTTGAATCTCATCTGAGAGCTCACCGTTTACAGATATTCGCATCTTTGCTCCATTATATATATGAAACAGCAAGCGGGTGATATTACCACTTATACCAAGTTGAAAAATTTTGATCCAGAGTAAGGAATGTGGTACGGTGTCAAAAGCCTTCTGAAAGTCTATGAAAATAGCATAGATGCCCTTTTTATTTGTAAGATTTGAGCTTTGAATAATGGAGTTAAGAACAAAAATGTTGTCTATGCATGATCTTTTTTTTCTAAACCCTGCTTGTGCTTCGGGTAAAATACCTTTACTCTCGACCCAAGTTTGCAGCCTTTCGTTTAGAATAAATGTAAATAGTTTAGTAATAGCATTGATAAGCGCTATTCCTCTGTAGTTATTTTCATTTAGGCGATCATCTTTTTTATGAATAAGTGTTAATTTTATTGTCTTCAAATCGTGAGGTAAGTCTTCATCAGCTAGGAAGCTATTCAATAAGTCTCTAAGATAAGCTATCCATTTGGGAGGTAAATTCTGTAGTTGCTCGTAGATAATACCATCATTGCCGGGAGATTTATTTGCTTTGAGTTTGTTTAATGCACAATTAATTTCTTTGACGCTAACATCATCATCCAAGAAGGGGAAGAAAGTATCGAAAAAAGTTAGTTCATTTGGTATTTTAACTCCATACCATTTTTCAAAATAAGTTGACCAGTCTTCAAGTTTTATTGGATTAGGAGAGTAGCTTGTTTTTTGAAGAGAGTTTATTGTGTGCCAAAATTGCCTTGGATCCGAAACATTTTCAAGTTTGTATTTGATATCTGATTTTAGTTTTCTTTTTTCTTCTGATATACAGTGTTTGTATTCTTTTTTTGACTGAAGATACAGATCAAGATGTTCTTTTGTAAAATCTTGTTTCTTGCAGTTCCTCAAATATCTTCTAGTTTGCGTCTTCAATGAACGACATGTGTCATTAAACCATAATTTGTTATTCGATTTAATGAATTTATTCTGATATATTTTTTTGTTCTGTACAATCTCAATATTGTTGGAGGCGTTTTTAATTTCTGTTATTATCAGTTTATATTTTTCTTCAGTATTAAATTCAAGGAAGTCTTTAGGTTCATTCTGGAATTCTTGCCTGTACAGGTCGATTTTCAAAGGATCCCAAATGACTTTTGAAACTGTGGTTGGTAATTTAGATGACATAACATTATTATTGTTTTTGTAATTTGAGTTTGCAATTTTTACAGAGCAAATAAAGTGATCAGAGACTATTATATCTTCTATAACAGTAAAATCAATGAGAAACTGCAATGCGTTTATATCAGTCCAGATAAGATCTATAGTACTTTTTCCGTTAGCTCCTAGAAAAGTGTATTTTTCTGGCGTGTCACTACGTGATCTGCCGTTGAGTACAACGAAGTTTTCTTGTTCGAATATTTGTAGAAGATCTTTGTCTTGTTTATTTATTTTGGGATCACATGATGTTCGGCTAGCTGTCCAGTTACTATTAATGACAAATTCTTCGAAAATTTGATTCGTATCACCGATTCTCGCGTTAAAATCTCCGCCTATGATGAAGGAATGATTAGGATATTTTTCAATAATGTTCTGTAAGCTTACTGAGAATAGTTCAAGTAATACACAATACTCAAATGAATGGGAGAAATATGTAACACAAGTAATAAAGTTTTGTTTGTTGATGCGTAAATTCAGAAATATCCAGTGCAATTCTTTTTCTATAATTGTGATGTTTTCTGAAGGTAAAATTGAAAAGATTAAGATTCCTCCAATTGATTTACAAGTGTTTGCTATTTTGATTGCAGGTTGTTCAATCCTACTGTAATTTTTAACGAACTGTGGATTTTCTTTAAGTACAAAGTTTGCCCATGTTTCTGTCAATAATATAATTCCGTGGTTTAAGAGAATATTTTCATCTCGCCTATCTAAATTAAAAAGATTCTTGTACCCTTGTATGTTCCAAAAAAGAATATTAATAAACACATTTGGTGAGTGAGCTTCGGATGATGGCCTGTTATTTAGTTTTTTGAGATTGATTGTGTTCGAAGTCTTGTTTGAACATAAATATGATTGTCCAGAGGTCCTTTCGGTTTTGTCGCATCCTTAAATTTTTTTGTTGTGTTAAGTTTTGGAGTTTGTTTTTCTTTAGTTTCCTCGAGCTTTTCCGATAAGCTGTTTATTTGATCTAGCTGATCGTCAATTAAATTTTCGTTCATCGCTAAATGGTTTCCAAGTGAGTGAAGCGAAGTAGACAGTCTTCTCGTTTTTGCTAGCTCTGAACCTGTATTGTCCTCTAATTTATTTGAAATGCCTTCCTCGGTATTGAAATCTGCTATGGTGAATTTCTCCCCATTTACGTATAGCATGTTATGCTTCAGCTGTACTTTGTTATCCTCAGATTTTGCCTTGGAAAAATGATATTTTAAAATTTTACGCTCTTGTAATATTTTTGGAGAGAAATCATCTTCTATAGAGATTTTTAAGTCTTTTAAAAATTTAGCATTCTTGAAGATGCATTTTTCCACTTTTTGGAGTTGAATTCTACTAGTACTGGTCTTGTTTTATTAACCGTTGCCCTACCAAGTCGTCTAACATCTTCTAAATTATTAATTGAAATATCTGGCAGTTTCATATTTTCATTTAGTAATTTCAGTAATTTCTGTTCAATGTTTTCTCTATCATCTTCTTGAATCCCAAAAAATAATAAGTTTTTTTCACGTATTTTAGTTTGTAAATATTCAATTTGCTTATCTTTTGATTTCAATTCTTCTTCAAGTTTCCCAAATCTTAAATTATTTTCCTTCTTGTTATCTTGAACTGCGATATTTATTAAGTTGAACGATTCTTGCAGTTTATCAATTTTATTATTAATAGGTTCAAATAATTTCTTTATTTCATCTAAAGTTGCCATATTATTTATGTTTCAATATAGTTGAGAACACTGATTTTTAAATTTATACTTGTAAGATCGTGCACTGGTCAACCTTTGCTAAGTGAGTGTCTGAGTAAGAAATTGACCTTGCTTATGTCTGAAATAAATACACTTAGATTTTATGAATGCTGCTATTTCAGTTGCTGTTTTATTTTCTAATACACAGGTACCGTTTTACTGTAACTAAATCTGCACTTGCACTGTTTTATTTCAACGTTTTGACTATAATAATTTTTAAATTTTATTCTCGCAAAATCACACATTACTTTCCGTTTAGCCACAATGTTCCGGCGTTGCGAAATGATGATTTTCAAAATACCGGAAGCAAACCCCGAACCCTCCTGGAGCATTTATTATATATTATATTATTATTTATTATTTACATATAATATTATAATGTAAGATATATATTCTTGGGATTTCAGTCAATATTTTAATTTTATTTCTTTTCTGCTCTACAGTTTTGGCTGCACCTCAGCCATCCTCAAAAGCGAAATGAATTATTGTTATCAGTTAGCCAACGCCTTCCATAGATGTCGGGTGTGGCAAAGGACAAGAGAAAATTTCTCTTTTTTCCGCTTATTAATATTAATAACAGTTTTAACATATGTATAACTTCAATTTTTTAAACAATAATTCATTTCGCTTTTGAGGATGGCTGAGGTGCAGCCGAAACTGTAGAGCAGAAAAGAAATAAAATTAAAATATTGACTGAAATCCCAAGAATATATATCTTACATTATTTACATATCCAGTCAGCGTCAACCATTTTATCCAATATAATATTATGTCTAATTCCAAGTTACCATATATTAAAATGAATAATTGTATTATTTTATTAGATTCAGGAAGCTCCGTGAATTTAATATCACCAAATTTAGTTAGTAAATATAAATTAGAAGTTTTCATATATAATATCACAAGGGACTGTAATTTTATCAATAAATTTTTTTTGAAAACTTTGATTATCTAGCAACATCGTGAGAGTCATCTGTCCGATTAAACTACGAGAGCGCAGCTCGAGGGATTTCATCTGAGCAGATGACTCGAAGGATGTTGCTTAAAGGTAATCAAAGAAAAATTTATGATAAAATTAAAGTCGCGAGTGGTATTTGTGGAGAATATATCTCGAATGAAATTGCTACTATAAGTATCTATTAAATAATGTTAGTTGCAACTACTAACCTTTTTTATTGAAAAATGCACTAAATTGCCTCCATATACTCTTATATTTTCTAACTTTTTGTTTTCAATTTCATTATTTTCGGCGAAAAATGCATTTCCAATACGATTAAATTTGGACATTTCCGAGAACTGATTGTCTGTTTATATTAGAACTGTGTATTGTTTCTCCATGACAAAGGCAATTTATCGCAATAAATCGCTTGCCAACGGGAATTTACCGAGGTAACGGGAGTTTTCAGAGGTAAATTCCCGTTGGCAAGGAATTTATTATTATAATTGTCATTGTAACTATGCAAAATTTGTCAGTATAATTGACATGAGAGAAATAATCAATGAAAAAACTAGTTTTATTACAGCAAAAGGAAATTTTGAAGTAACTCAATATGTTAATTTTAGATTAAATAACGAAGCATTCAAATGTTACATTTTCAATTTTCACAAAGATTTTAATTTACTTTTGGGTACAGACGTATTAATAAGATAAGGTGTAATTTTGAATTTTAAAAATCAAACTGTGACAATAAACAATCAAACTAGACCTTTTAATTATTTTGATTCAGTTTCTTGCAATATAAACGAAGATATTGAGATTAAAATAAGAGCTAATCATTCGAATTCTGAAGAAAAAAGAGAATTATTTCCGATACCAAATATAACAGAAGTTTTAGACAAGTTAGGCAAAAACATATATTATACAACTCTCGATCTTACTTCCGGATTTCATCAAATTAAAATGCATCCAAATTCTATTTCTAAAACTGCATTTAGTACGGAAGAGGGACATTTTGAATTTTTAAGAATGCCCTTTGGCTTAAAAAATGCTCCCACCACATTTCAACGCATGATTATGTTCTTAAAGAGCATTTAAATAAAATATGCCTTGTCTATCTCGATGATATTATAATTTTGGGAACCAGTCTACAAGAACATATTAATAACATCCGCAAAATTTTCAAAACTCTTCAAAATTATAATTTAAAAATACAGTTGGACAAATCTGAATTTTTATTGAAGGAAGTTGCTTATTTGGGCCACATAATATCACAACAAGGCGTTAAACCAAATCCAAATAAAATCGACGCCGTGAAAAACTTCCCGATCCCAAAAACAAACAAAGAAATCAAACAATTTTTAGGCTTAGTTGGCTATTATAGAAAATTCATTCCAAATTTTGCTAAAATAACCAAACCTTTAACACAATGCTTGAAAAAAGGGAAATTGATAGATATTGATGACAAAGACTACAAAGAATCATTCGAACTATCAAAAAAATTATTAATTAACGAACCGATTCTGAAGTACCCAGATTTTACAAAGGAATTTGCGTTGACAACGGACGCTAGCAATTTCGCTATAGGAGCTGTTTTGTCACAGAAAGTGAATTATAAAGACATGCCGATCTCATATGGAAGCAGAACCCTAAACGAACACGAGTGTAATTTTCCACCATTGAAAAAGAACTTTTGGCCATAGTATGGGCAACAAAATATTTCAGGCCGTACCTGTACGGTAGAAAATTTAAAATTATGACTGACCATCGACCCTTATCTTGGCTCATGTCTCTTAAAGACCCAAACTCAAAACTTATCCGCTGGCTAATTAAATTGGAAGAGTATGATTACGAGATAGTTTTTAAACCGGGAAATTTGAATAGCAATGCTGACGCTCTTTCTCGTATTAGACAAAAATTCGAAATTAAGTATACGGCAGAAAATATTTTTGACTCAAAAAATATAGTTCATTGCATACCTATCTAGAGATTTGAAATTGAGACAAGGTTTCGCCAAAATTATTGTCAGGAGCTATGAAGTAAGAGTTGCAGATTCCAGTTATAATGTAGACAGTTTTATTATAAACACTTTGAAATATCGGGATACAATAAGGAATACAAATAATATAATAAGGAAAGCACAAGATCCGTGTGCATGGAACTATGACTCAAGACTTTACCGAATTCAAGATCTTTTCACACTAGATTGACACTTGACACATACTACTTTCATTCTTTTCATAGCACCCTGGATATCACATAATTGCACAATATTTTGCTCTCATGAACTTCGTATTTACAACAATTATCAATCAAAAGTTTCAAACATTTGATAATTTCAAAGACAAGGATATAGAAGATAAATATTTACTAATTCAAAAAATTAGCAATAATAATAGAATTTTCCATTTAATAACAAAAGAAATTTATAGAGCCAAGCCAACTTTGAAGACAATAAATTTATGTTTGAATGAATTGAAGAAATATTGTGTACAGAACGAAATTTATGAAATCCATTCTCCCAAAATAGCATGTGGTTTAGATGAACAAAATTGGTTGGATATTGAAAATCTAATACATAAAAAGTTTTGAAGAAACTTACGTCACTTGGATTGTACACGGAATCAAGAATGAAATTTTTGCAAATGAGAGCTTAGAAAGCTTGATAAATAATGTCAGTGATGGAGATACAGTTCATTCAGACGAAGAAAATTTGATAAATGGCATAACGTATATAGAATCGCCTATCAATATAGGGAAAAATCAAATTATTATAGAACAGGGTGATGAAAATAATGTCCAGATAAAAAAGTTCTGGAATAAAATGCGTTTGATTGTAACAATAAAAGACAATAATTATTTGAACGATTTCATAAAAGAATATTTGCAGCCAAATATAAATTACTATTTGCTTTGTGAAGAAAGTGATGACATAGTTAGAAAACTAAATGAAATCTTGAATCTTCCACTAGTACAAAATTGATGTTCTAACGGTTTTCGAAAAAACGGAAGACACTTTTTAGTTAATTTTAACTTTGACTACATTTAAAATATTTTCATGTTTACAAATGTTAAGTTTTTCACATCATAACTCCATGTGGAATATAATCTACACACACTTCTCATTTATTTTATCATCAATTAATGTTTTCACTGAATTTTATTAGAAACAAAATTTTTCATGCAAGTAGCTCACAGTTGAACAAATTGTATTTATTTTTAACTTATTTATCGCCTATATCATAATTTATAGTTCCTGAGGATGACACAAGTGGTGTCGAAACTAGTCGAAATCGAAAAATAAAAATAAATTCCATTGACTGCATTCCAGAAGTTTTTTTCTTCTTTTCAGAAAATTTATGATAAATTTGCAAATTTCGAACACAAAAGGACTAGAAGAGGTTTAATTAATGGAATTGAATCAGTAATTAAAAGTATTACTGGTAATCTTGATGCAAATGACGCAGAAAAATATGAGAAATTATTTGAACAGATTAAACAAAATGAAGATATACTTCAAAGACAAAATTTAGATAATATTAGATATAATAAAGAAATGAACAAATACAAAATTTGAATTAAAATGAGAAAGTGTTGAATTCTTTGTTATTGCAAATAGGAAAATTAATTAATTCGACAATGACTTATGAAAATTATTTTAGAACAAAAGATGTAATGAATCAAGTAACATTTTTACAAATAAATTTAATAACCATTATGGATGAGCTTGAAACCGGTTTAACTTTTTGTAACATTAATAAGTTGCATACTTCTATTATTGATATAGAAATGTTAAGGAAAATTGTCGAAGAAATTAATAATAATTTAAATTTTTGGGAAATATCAATATTAATCACCAGCCATTGTAAATATGAAAATAATGTTTAGAATATTTGCTCGAGATACTAGAATGAGGAAACAGATTTCAAAGTTAAGCAAATTACTCCTGTACCATTTGCTGATTATGAAATATTAACGATAGATAGACAATTAATATTGGAATATAAAGTAACTGAATATTATATTGTTCAATACTGTTATAATTTGAATAAAAATTATTATTGCAAAACGAATTATTCAACGATTGATTTATGTTTAGCAAATATGTTGAGAGATTTTAATATGACTATTTTTGATTATGATAAATATTTAGATATTATTGAAATAGAAAACTCAAATTTTTATTATATTGTAAGTAAAGAAAAGAAGGAATTTAATTTTGAATGTAAAACTCAAAATATAAAAAATAAATTACAAGGAATTTATAAAATTTATTTAGCAAATAATTGTAAAGTGAATGGTTATCAGTTAGGAAAGAAAGGAAATGTTAAAAAGGAGTTAATTATTAAAGATGTGAATTTGAAATTTGTAGATGATCAACCAATAATTATTAATTCAGAAATTGGTTTGAAAGATGTTATTCCAGTAAATATAAAACAGTCTGATTTAGATTTGATTAGCAATGAACAAAATATACCTATTGAATGGAGTTTTGAAAGAATAATGATAATAGTTATATTTATAATAATAATTTTTATGTTAATTTGAAAATACAAAAATAAACTTATTTTATTTAAGAGTAAAAGTAAGAAACAAAATGTGAAGGAAGAAGAACCCTTAAGTTTCCAATTAGAATAATTGTAATAAATTGTGAAGATTTAGGAATGAAATCACTGTCTTAAGAAAGGAGGAGTTACGTGAACTCATAGTTTATTGTATCAGCAATTCCATTCCTATTTCTATGAATTTGTGACGTATATATATATATATATATATATATATATATATATATATATATATATATATATATATATATATATATATATATATATATATATATATATATATATATATATATATATATATATATATATATATATATATATATATATACTTTTTGCTAAACATAAATCAATCGTTGAATAATTCGTTTTTCAATAATAATTTTTATTCAAATTATAACAGTATTGAACAATATAATATTCAGTTACTTTATATTCCAATATTAATTGTCTATCTATCGTTAATATTTCATAATCAGCAAATGGTACAGGAGTAATTTGCTTAACTTTGAAATCTGTTTCCTCATTCTAGTATCTCGAGCAAATATTCTAAACATTATTTTCATATTTACAATGGCTGGTGATTAATATTGATATTTCCCAAAAATTTAAATTATTATTAATTTCTTCGACAATTTTCCTTAACATTTCTATATCAATAATAGAAGTATGCAACTTATTAATGTTACAAAAAGTTAAACCGGTTTCAAGCTCATCCATAATGGTTATTAAATTTATTTGTAAAAATGTTACTTGATTCATTACATCTTTTGTTCTAAAATAATTTTCATAAGTCATTGTCGAATTAATTAATTTTCCTATTTGCAATAACAAAGAATTCAACACTTTCTCATTTTAATTCAAATTTTGTATTTGTTCATTTCTTTATTATATCTAATATTATCTAAATTTTGTCTTTGAAGTATATCTTCATTTTGTTTAATCTGTTCAAATAATTTCTCATATTTTTCTGCGTCATTTGCATCAAGATTACCAGTAATACTTTTAATTACTGATTCAATTCCATTAATTAAACCTCTTCTAGTCCTTTTGTGTTCGAAATTTGCAAATTTATCATAAATTTTCTGAAAAGAAGAAAAAAACTTCTGGAATGCAGTCAATGGAATTTATTTTTATTTTTCGATTTCGACTAGTTTCGACACCACTTGTGTCATCCTCAGGAACTATAAATTATGATATAGGCGATAAATAAGTTAAAAATAATTACAATTTGTTCAACTGTGAGCTACTTGCATGAAAAATTTTGTTTCTAATAAAATTCAGTGAAAACATTAATTGATGATAAAATAAATGAGAAGTGTGTGTAGATTATATTCCACATGGAGTTATGAAGTGAAAAACTTAACATTTGTAAACATGAAAATATTTTAAATGTAGTCAAAGTTAAAATTAACTAAAAAGTGTCTTCCGTTTTTTCGAAAACCGTTAGAACATCAATTTTGTACTAGTGGAAACCTGTATACTAGTTTTTTTTATATATAAAAAAAGAAGAACTAAGTACGCTTTTTTTTCTCCTTTTCATCAAATTTCCAGTCAAGAAGTACATATTTTCATAAATTTTCTGTAGGTTAAATTTTAAAATATTCAAATGAGCCTCTAATTCTCTTTTATAATAAGTTTCTGACTTACTACTTGCAATTTTTGTGATAATTTCTTTATATAGTATTTCTATTTTCATTTTATTATCAATTAAATCAGTTAAATCATATTTATAATAATTATAATAATTTTTTACAAAAATATTAGCAACTCCTAAATCTATTATATTAATACCTATATTATTTGCTACTGGCTCTAACATCTCCATTTCTAGGCTGAGGGCCCTGGAACATACAAACGTTTTCTTTTTAATTTATCTATTTTGAATTTACGACCGTCGTCTAATTTTACTTGTTTTTTAGTTCTATTATATTCGACAGTCGCTTTCTTATACAAGGGATTTTTGTATTTAGTTAATAGTCTGGGATTTTGCTTTATTAGAACTTCTTCGTCCAGTTCTTCAAGTAATTCATCCCTTTTGGGTTTTTGTTTTATATGTCTCATTACTTTATTAGCTTCCAATCTTTTTCTAACCTTATCTCTAATTTTTTCCAAATTATCTTTCCAAAAATTGATATAATCACCTTTTGAATTATCAAAACTCATTATTTCACTATTTTCAGCAAATAAAGATTCTACTGGGGTAAATTTTATTTGATTTAGACTATTATTATATGCAATCATTGCTAATTTAATTTTAGTTTTCAAATTTTGATCTTTAAATTCCTCTCTTTGTGTTAATATTCTCAAGTGTTCTATTAAAGTACTGTGAAATCTCTCAATGATGCCATTACTTTTTGGATTACTGATTGATGTTAAATGTAATTTTATTTTATATCCATTTAGAAAATTTCGAATCAACTCATTCTTAAATTCAACACCACTATCAGTTATAATTTCTTTAGGTACTAAATAATCTGAAAATATTAAAATTAATTCATCAACGATAGAAATTGAAGTTGTATTCAAAAAAAATTTAATTATAGCAAATTTTGAAAAGGCATCTACGCAAGTCAAATATTTATTTTTATTCAAAGTGAGAATATCTAAATGAATAACTTCAAAAGGATGGTTAGGTGTGGGTGTTAACTAATTGGGGATATCATATGGATTACGTTCATATTTACAAATTTGGCAGGTTTATATATATATATATATATATATATATATATATATATATATATATATATATATATATATATATATATATATATATATATATATATATATATATATATATATATATATATATATATATATATATATATATATATATATATATATATATATATATATATATATATATATATATATATATATATATATATATATATATATATATATATATATATATATATATAGGGTGTAACAGAAATAAGTACATTAATTTTAACCTGCAATAGGTCTCTTCTAGCCTAACAATTTTTCTTGATAACTTTTTTCTGTAAGTCTCCTGGATATCGGGTGAAAATTCATCAAAGTTTGGTCAAAAATTTCATAGTGCGCCTATGGTTAGAACTGCATGTTTCTCATTTGTTGGAAGAATGACAGCTGTCGATTCAAATGATTATCTTGAAACTTTAAACCATCATAGTCTCATCAATCATTCATTTGAAACTGAAAGAATAACAGTATTTCAATAATACACTGATAGTCGCTCACCTCGATAATTCTATTTTTGTATATGTTGCAAGAAAGATCAAATTTATCTCTGAAACCAACAATTTGGTATATTGGTCGTATTTATATGTTATTGTTGAGAAGTTTTATTTTTATTTAGGAATTTCACGTATATTTTTAAATAGTTGGTACATTTCCTGAACATTAGATTGTTAGCACGAGTTCATTTCACTTGGATCAGCTGATTTGAATAGTCTGAATACAGCCTGTAACACAGTTAGAATATGGGTCAGATTGTGCTGCCATCTACGATCAACTTAAAAAGTAGTTGCTGCTCTCAGCTTACTTCATTACTGTTGGCTCTCAAACATAAAGAGAAAATCATTCAACGATTTATTTAAAGTGAACGGTGAAATATGAAATGGAATGCAGTTCTAAAATAATTAATTTAATGAATAATTCAACTGAAAATATTCCCGCAAAAATTGTAAGAGCTTATTCTTGAAAAACAGAAAACTTAACCTACTAATGTATCACACTGAGTTTGGTAATTGATTTTAAATATTTTTAAAAAATAAGATACAATATTCTATTTGTCAACAGATCAATTTACGAGGCATACTTCATTAAAACGACCTGACTGAAGTTTGTAATAATATGAGAAAAAACTAATTCACAGCTGCTTCATTTATAAATTAATGTATTTTATTCATTTCATCTGGTGTTTTACGATGTAAACGATGAGTTCTCAATATTTCATAGTATTCTCATCATTATGTATAAGTGCACAATATTTTGACATTAAATACATGAGCATAACCACAATAATTCAATTTTTAGTGAAAAATTACATTTCTGAAATCGTTCCAAATAAATTCGCCGAACTAATCCTACACTGCCTGCGAAATCGCAGATAGAAGAGCTTGAAATTTTCACAGGTTTTAACTTTTGTGACAATAATAATTAGAGAATTTTTTCCAAAATTTATTTGAAGGAATTGATCTGGAATTGATAGCTCACATATGTCGAAATCAATTGTTTCGTTGTAACCAGGGTTGTAACTGCTACTGGATCCGATAATTATGCACCTGAACGACTCGTTAAATTATAGGGGTTAAAAAATGCTAAAAAAAGATGAGAATTCGAGAAAAAGTTATTAAGAAAAATTGTTATGCTTGACGGGTTCTATCACTGGTTAAAATTAATGTACTTATTTCTGTTACACCCTGTATATATATATATATATATATATATATATATATATATATATATATATATATATATATATATATATATATATATATATATATATATATATATATATATATATATATATGTGTGTACTCGCGGCATAGCTAAACCCGATAAGCGAAGTTTCGCGGAGCATTGAGACCCGGGTGGCACTGAGACGGGTTTCAATATGCCTGCGTTTAGTAGTAAGTAACAGCTTTGATATAATTGTGGAAAAACTTGTACCGCAATAAATCAAGACAGCTACTCATGGTAATATCGTATACATGAGGATCAATTGTGAAATAGTACGTAAATACTGTAAAAGTGTATTTAAAAAAGGGTTCCGTTATTCCGCCAGCAAAGAACGAGACTTTTCTGAAGCTTGTAGTCAGTGGCGGATTTACAGATTTGCCGCCTGTAGGCTATTCAATTTTTGCCGCCTATGAATTTTCATACTTTAGTCCACAATCATATCAATAACATTTTCTATCAATAAAATTTCAAATTTATGATTTGTACTCTATCATCCTCGTTACATCAACTTTTCCTGTATGGTTAGTATCATTGAGATCTAAGGTCCCGTGTCAGATCCTTGATCATTTTTACAGCAAAGAATGATAAAAAAACATTATTTTAAGCAAGAAATATCTCAATCATGTACCACTTTTAAAGTGAGCTAAGGTATATGTGCATGCCTTAGCGCTCGTTTCACGCCGCTCATTGCAGAAAAAGAATCACTAAATAGAAAATAATCAAATCAAAATAATTTGTAAGTTCAATTAAAAAAAAAAATTGTGTTTTTGTTGGAATTTTTCCGCGAACTATAATTTTAAACGCGAGCTGGACGCCCTCATGTGTTCTGTCACATCAGTTATAAGCCGGCACGCATGCGCCTATTGACTCTAGACTGGAGGATCTCTGTTTACAACACGAAGGTTTACAATGAAAACATAATATATGGCGAACAAAATATGGAAAATTGTGTGTTGCTGTCAGTTGTAATATTTTAATTACAACTGAAGGGAACAACATCAAGCCGTGATTTTCAATACAGTTTTCCAAAAAAATCTGATGACAAGATTCAAAAAAAAAAAATAAGGCCTAAAATTGAATACATTTTCAGTTATCGTGACCACATCGCCATAAAATTGACAATTTTTTTAACACAAGTTATTATTTTTTTTACTAAAATTGATAATTAATTCATTAAGTATTGTTTTTAATCAGTTCAGTATTTGTTTCTTTATTTCCAGATTATTTTTTATGACATTATTATGAAAATTATGGTTTAAAAATACATTTTAACATGACGAGATTGGAATCTTGATTTTTAGGCATGCAATAACTAAATTTCGATTATAACATTGAATCGCTATTGCGATATTTTAAAAATTCATGATCATCAATTTATATTTTACAAAGCGTTTAGCTATTGTTGATGTAGAAATATAGAAATGTTGAAATATTTAGTATTTGGCACTGTGTATAGGACTATATTTCGATTTTTGTTAAATATTTTAATTTCTCTCCAATTTTCGGAATTCGTTTCTTGTGTGCGTATAACAATTTTTTTTTAAATTTTATAAATCTAAATAAAAAATTTATGAACTAAATCTGCCGCCTCTTAAAATTTGCCGCCCTAGGATTCAGCCTACTCAGCCTGCTGGTAAATCCACCACTGCTTGTAGTCATTTGATTTGTCGCATAGATGACACTAGATTCTAATTTCAATACTTGTAGATATCCTAGAGTATACATTGTAGTAGATCTATGACAGTATCAAATCATGATTAATTAAATTAAATTAAATTAATAAAATTAAAGTATTTTTTTTCAAACGTCACAAAAGTGACATGTTATGTATCTCTGGAGCCAAGGTAAAAGTATCATTTTATTGATGAAATACCAACTTTTGTTTTCTTTATATGCCTCGTCACATGAAGTAAAAAACTCTGATATTTTAGCAAAATAACTTAGCAATGTTTATTGTGGATGTACTATTGAAAATTGGGTTTTGGAATAAACCATTCGCCCTCACTTCACCTGAGAGATTACTAATCTCAGCTAATGATGACACGGATGACACTTTTACTTTCTTTTTCAATTGAATTTTATGTTTGTTCATATCGTAACCACGACAAAATAATATTGGGTATTATGATATAGCTTGATCTTAGAGCTAATTGCATCGCAATAAAAATCAATATACTAACTTCATGTGTTATAACTTAGGTACTCATTTGAAAGAAATAGCTTTATGTGCTTCGGTTACTTTGACTGCAAACTTTGGCACATAAAGCCTATTTTTTGCTCCTAATAATATAATCTACTATTATTATTGAATATTAAATTAATCTCTCTCATCGAATTCTTTTATAGCAGACGCAGCAAAAAGTTTTGATTATAGTATAATAATCAGTGATTAGGCTGGTCCCACAAGCCCTATACTGAATCTTGATTTTTTTTTTTGTTGAAATTTTCTTATTAATTCTCCCAAAATATTTAGCTTCGCACAAGTTCAGTATTTTCAACATCAGAATTGAAACTATAAGCAGTTGAGATAGAGCTTGAGGATGAGAATTTTTTTATTGGAAATTCTCTTCTCTTTGAGTATCTTTTTTCAGACTTTCACTATCGCTCATTGTTTTTGAGTTATTGCAAGACATATTAACGTTACCGCCACCATATAAGTAAATATTCAACTGATCAAACTACTGATGATGGACGATAAATCTTGCACCCGAAACATCCAATTTTAACGTTTAATATAATAAAAAGACTTTTTCAATTTTCTTATAGAATGTATCTCTGGTTGATCCTGAAGCTTACACGTAACCATATGAATAATTTATATCCAAGGATCTACAATTATTTTCATTTCTTCTTTTGAATGTTATTAGTCGAATTTTCTCAATTCTTAGAACTATTTCTCTCAGGAAACTCACATTAGCATCAGCGACTGGAAGTTATTGTTTTATTATGATTTAGAATATATATTTTGACGATAGTTCCACACTAAAGGTCTAATGTGGGTAGCACATTACCTCCCATTAAACAATCCTTAAATTTGACCTCAATTTCTAATCGCAAATGATATGTATCAATGGGCGGCCTCGATCTCGGCACCAAACTACCTGGATCTTTAATCCCCTACTCGAACTCGGCACTATGCTATGGATTAGGATTTGTGATTCAATCGTTCTACCTGAGTGAGATTTTCTGGACATGTGCGATTTTATATCAATAATAAAACATAGACTCAAATTTAGCCGTACTTTTAAACGAATCTAATCACACGTGTAGCATCAACAACTCAAAAGTCCTGCATATCATAGACAAAATAATTTGTTTCCATTTGATGCAAGAAATTCCAATGTCAAAAATACTTTAAAAAAATTAAATGTTTTAGTTTGTTCTATACATATTTATATGTTTTTGTAATAAGGTTGGTATGTACGGACAATATACAAATAAGTCTTTTTTTAATAATATTTTTTTTTTCTGAAGTTTCGTTAAATATTATTTGCAGTATTATTTTTAATACAATTTGATTTTAAAATAAAATATAGAGACTTATAAAACCAAATCTTGCAGGTAGATCGTGACTTTATTTGAAAATTGACAGTGCCGAGTTCGTGTGCGCCCCGCGCTAAACGGATTAGCATTGGTGCCGAGTTCATGTTCTTGGTGCCGAGTTCATGTATGCCCGTATCAATAAAGTGAATAATTTTCTACTCACCTGGCATTTGAATTCTTATCTATTTCTTATTGAGTTAATTTTTTTTCGAGCAGAACAAAGAGTTATTTCATTTGTGACAATTCACGAGATACAATATTCGAAAATTGTTTCTCATTTCGTTTAAGTATAAAATTCGAATAAGCACAGCAACTCAATAACATAATTCATACGAAAAAATTAAACAGTTTTTGTAGTAATAACATCTATTTTAGTATCTGTATTGAGAAATTATTTTGTATTAGATAAAAAAAGAGATTGATTCTCCAAAAAATAGTATATTATTTTATAAGGAGCTAAAGTGATACTTTTTATGGCGTGTCTGTAAGTTTGACAATTACAGACGAGCCATAAAAAGTACTTTAGCTCCAAATAAAATATGCTATTTTTTTTTCAAACGTCCGAGCTACATTAAAATATCAAATTTTATTGATAAATTTTTATTCCAATTACAAAATGACAGTAGATCGTCACAAGCGTTACCGTTGTTATCATTTACTGATGTTGATATTCCAAGAGTATCTGTGTGTAAATAAAATGTACAATATCAATAACAGAGTCAAGTGAGTAACAACTCTTTGTTCATGAAATAACAAAATAGTATCAAAATTGTAAGCATTGGTTCCATTGGTTTATAATGGTTGATGCAGACGATTTTGTAAGTATTATTCTCTCAATTTTTGATAATATTAATTTCTAGAATTGTATATGTTGCAGATTATATTATGTCGGACGCTGAATTTGAATGTACGCCACCCGAGGCTGCGAAAATCGCCAAGGAAGCTGAATACAATTTGATGCCAACGAAGTCAAGCCATCTTTATGAGTCCGCATACATCAAATTTATCAAATGGTGCGATGATAGAAGCATCAAGATTTATTCTGAAAATGTAATGCTTGCATGCATATTTTTCGGAACTAGCAAATAAATCGAAATTGAAGAGTTCTACACTATGGTCGCATTATTCAATGAAAAGAATTATGTTAAATATTAAAAATGCAGTAGATTTAAGCAAATATTTGAAACTGCAAGCATATCTAAAAAAACGAAACGAAGGCTATACTCCCAAAAAATCCAAATTATTTACGAACAATCAATTTGAAAGATTTCTGACAAGCATCGGATGAACAGTATTTGGGAATGAAGGTAAATATTAGGTGTAATATAAATGCAAATAAATTGTAACACTTAGTTAATTTTTAGATCGTTTTCATAATTGGAATATCCGAAACATATCGATGCAATGAGATGGTAAAAATGAGAATTGACCATATACAAGATCTTGGGTCTATGATTCACATAAAAATTCCTGACAGTAAGACGATTAAAATACCATCATTCACAATTATTGGAGAGAATCATATAAATATGTATAGAAAATATGCATCTTTATGCCCAACAAATTTTGAAGATTGACAGTTTTTTTTGAGACACGCAATTGAAAGTGCTCTAGAATGGTAATGAGGATTCATTCAATTGGTAAAGTGTCCAAACAAATCGCCTTCTTTTTGAAACTTCCAAATGCGAATGCATAAGCAGGACATACCCAAGTAACAATGACTGACCGTCGACCAGAATGTGACGTCAGATTTTGGTCATAATGAAGTCATAATCTGACGGTCACATTTCGACGTCATAAGACGTCGAATCGACATCACATTTCAAGTCAAATTGAGGTCATAAATTGACGTCATTTTCTGACGTCATAAAACGTTGAACTGACGTCATAATTTGACGTTATGTTTCAGCGTTTTGAGAAATCATACTTATGCTTTATATAATGATTCTTTAGATATATTTTTCTGGTCAGTGTACTTTGCGCTTACGTTTTCAACTGATTGAGTTTTATTTTTTAGCTCAACGTCACTTTATGACGTAAGTTCGACGTCATTTTGTGACGTATGTAACATTTTTATCCCAGCATCCATTTTATGACTTAAATTCGACATTATGAGTATCAGTTATCTAGATATGAAGTTATGAATTATTATATAGAGATCAGTGTTCAATTATGAGAATTATGAACGAGTTAAGTTATGAAATATAAACTAGTAGCGTTTTATATTCCAGTGTATATAAAATCTTATTTATTCCTATAAATTTCTCTAAACAGTCTATCAATAAAAGTGAAGAGCCTGATCCTCTATTTATTTGGGTTACAAGCATTCAAAGGGTAACATATTTGATTTCGGAAGCGTCCTGTACCCAACGCATCTTTTACAACAGTTCGGAAATCTTCGATAAGATTCGGACTATTGAAATATCAAGGTTACCACCAACGGTTTTTCTTTTGTAGTTCAGTTCAGGGAGGTTCATTTGTTTGTTTGCATGATATTGCTCCACTCAAGAATTTTGTTAAAGTTATTGGAAGGTAGGTATCTATAATAAAATTAGAAATAGGTGACTCATCGTATATCCAACACATTGATTAATTTGCTATCGATTTAGAAGAATTTTAAAATCTAGAAACAAATGTATCATAAAAGATATTTCCGAATTTCATAACTGTTATTGAAAATTTTTCTAGCTACAAAGCTGATGATCGATAGGATCTGAATAATAGTGTTGAATCTTGAATTACTGAAAATCATATGAAATTGTTTTCCAGGATGACTGTATATAATGGTGCATTTTTCAAATTTCGACTGAATTGCTGCAGTGCCGACTGTTGACACTATCGTCATGGTCACAACATTTGAATAAATAACTCAAAGGTATGCGAAAATTGGTCCAGAATTCACAGATGCTTGACGATCAGTTTTTTTCTTGTCATGGTGATTAATTTTTTTTCAGGTTTTGATACATACATATTTTTTTTTTACTTGATAGTTCTTTATTACCTGTAATATATTTGTATTTTAAATAAATCAATTGAAAATACAATGATGTTTTATTATTCACTAATTATCTAAAAGTTCTTTGAATAAATAGTAATCAAATGGGTGATATGCAACGTTATAATGTTACCATATAACATTATGATGCTCTATATTACTTATTTTATTATTATTTACTTCTTGAGGAATTTTTAGGTGATGACTAAGATCATAAAGTGATGTTGAATTCAAGTCATAATATGACGTCAAAATTAGGTCATAATGTGACGTCAAACTAAGGTCATAATTTGACGTCAAACTTAGGTCATAATATGACGTCATATAGCTCCACGCATTGACGTCTTGCTGACGCGATTATGACCAAAAATGTGACGTCGTATCGACGTCATATTTGGTCATAATTGTTACTTGGGTAGTTTAAGGCGAGCTTCAGCTATATTGCTTGTAGATGGTGGAGCCGATATCACATGTCTAAAACGGCATGGTGGCTGGAAATCAAGCAGTGTAGCTGAAGGATATATTGAGGACTCAATAACTAATGAAACAGAGATTGCAAGGAGAATTTTATCACAATATGCAGAATCAGAATTAAATATTAGCCATTGTGAAACTATCAACATAAATGCTGAAGTTAATTCTGCATTGACCGATGCAGGATCTAATAATCAAAATTCAACTAATAATAAAGCCCGAAGCGATTCCAAATGAGCACTACAAAAATGTGAAAATGATATAAATTGTAAATACTGATATTAAGTCTGCATTGACCGTTGCAGGCTTTAATTTTCAAAATGCAACCATTTCGAATTGTACATTTAACTTTTCATTCAATAAATAAAATGTTTATGATTTAAATGTATTGTTTTGAATTATATCCACTTTTACAGCCGCTCCTGGTTGCCAACGGTAACGCAACAATTGTTCTAACTACGCTAAAAAGTTAAATTTTGTTGTCATGGATTGATGCATCAAAAGTCATCATTTACTCACGGAAAGTGGAAGTACCATTTTCTGTAAATCAATCGGTAGAGAAAACCCAAACAAAAACTTTCAAAATTCAAAACAAAAGCTTAAAATTTTATGGAATCATTATTTTACCTGATATGTATACATCCGCACTTGGTGCACTTGTAAAAGGAATAAAGATGATAAACCAATAATTAAATGCAACAACGATTAGTGATTCCATTCTAGTGGAGTACGAGTACAAGATATATCAGAAGGGATACGGACGTGTAATAAATATATCACAGAAATGTGTTAAAAGACTGTTTGAAAAAACTTGTTGTTCTTTATTATATCCGCTACAGTTAATAAGAAAAGGTAGAATGTGTTTTGAAGGCTAGCATTATGAATAGATATCTAAAAGTGTGATCTATTATAAGTAGATAACATTGTTATACTTACAGCAAAACATCAGCTTTCGGATCAGAAAACAGTATCCATCAAGGTTATTCGACCTTTAGAGCAGTTTCTGGATATCATATACATTGAACTTAATTGTTTCTTAAATATTCAATGATCAATTATTTAAAATATTGTTTTATAATACCTGCATTGAAACAACGCGTTTCAACGCCTGTTTTGTCAGTCGAAACAAGACAATTGCAGACAAATGCGACTGTAGCCAGTCAGAAACAAGCTTGTTTCTGCCCACTGAATTAATTTTTTACATCGTTTTATCCCTGACAGAGTCGCATTTGTTCATTGTCAATCTCTAAATGAAAATCACATAACCTCAGTTAATTTGACAGTTGTTGTATTCGGAACTGTAAATTAAATTAAAAAGACGATTAGTTTCAAGAAAAAAAGTATTGATTCGACAATTTCAAGTAAACCACAACATCTTATTGATAAAGCACAAGCAGCTACTCTCGACTTGTAATCTGCAAAATCAAAAGAAAAATATTTACTTTGTCATGACAAATTTGTAATGAGGAAAGTTTCAATGCAGGTATTATGAAAAATACAGTGCATACACGGGACAAAACACGATTTCAGCCGAGGATGATGCCGGCCCTTGCTTTGCTTGGGCAAGCAACGCTCATCCTCGGCTGAAATCGTCTTGTTTCGTCCCTAGCCACACAATATACTATTTCATGCAGGGTAAATAGGAGTATATACCAAAATTACTTATTTTATTGAAATTGAACTATAACTGCTAAAGATATTGATACAAAAAACTGAAATTTATATAATTCCATTCTCGTAGAATATGTAAAAACATTGAGAAAGTATAGGCTCTTTGCGAATAGATTGCAGCGCCAGTAGTGGTTGATTTTGACAGTACTAGCAGGTAAACAAAACGTTATCATTGTACATGATTTCAGAATATATGTACCAAATTTAAATTGTAAAGCAATTTATAAGCCAGTTTAACAAGGAAATTGAAATATTACGTGTTGGTTATACAAATTGTTGCGTTCCAAACTGTAAAACAGATACGGAAATACAAAAAAAATCATAAACATTTCTACAAGTTTCCATCCAGAGAATATGAAATAGGAATGGGAAAAATGGATGCAGGCTATTAAACGAGTAAAAAAAGTAAAAAGAAGTCAATAATAATTATAGAATATGTATTAAATGTAGAAATTACTTGATGAAACTAGAAAATTTATGTAAGAAGTTAGGTTAAACCATTGTAAGCTATAGCAATTTTGTATGTATTATTTTTATGTATCGGATAAGTTTTTGGAAATTCATGCAAAATATCTCGCGTTTCATCAACCTAAGGCAATGTGAAAAAATATACTTTCATGTGACATGTTTTGATCCGTTTGACATACATATAGCAGCCTATAATTAATTACTTCAAAATAACATATGTTACTTCGATAAAAACTTTAAACGGACAAGAATTATTCGACATTTGCTCTACAACAAGCGCGGAAATCAAACTCTTATCCAAAAACAGTTTTTCTTCAACATTAAACACATACTTACTTCTTGCACTAATTTTCCTCTTTCTAATATTGTGCTCCGGATAAAACCAGATTATATGAATTGAAATCCTGTTCCTATTATAACTCGATTAATCATCATTCACTTGTGTTTTTAAACTTATTTCAAGCTTCAATATAAACTTTTTAGCTTTTATTCACTTATTCCACCTAATGACAATTCAAATTTTTTCCTGCAGCTACTTTCAAAATTAAACACTCCGAGCGCTAGTGTCGCTCTCCAACGTTTGCGCGAAGAGCCTATTCTGACGTGCAATTTTTGTAGATATTTCAACCTAAATGATTGGAAATGCACGAAAACATTTATCAGCCATACTTGAAAACAAATGACATATCCTATTTGGCACTCAAATCAGCGACGTATCCAAGTTTTTTGAAGCCTACGAGTTGAAATTTAATAAGGACCATATTTTTTTGTTAAATTAAGAATCTTCGAATTCATGATCAATAAGATCAAAATCAGATTTTAAATTCATTCACTAAATGATGTTCAATGACAAACATTATATATTATATAAAAAGCATAGATAATAAAGCGATATTATAACAAAAAAATATGAACAAATTAAAATACTGAGAAAAAAATTAATGAAAATAAATATACCGTTACAGATTCGAATTCAAGGAATTTTAAAACGAGAAAGTATTGTAGAGCCCGCACTGCATCAGGTAAACACTGAATTCTAGCAGACAGTTATTAGGTGCGCTGTTGCCTTCAATTTCACACCAAAGACATACTGAAGTCGAAAGACACTTGTTCATTATTAATAGTAAATAAATAATCAACATCTGAATTCAAGTTATTTATTTGTATGATTGTATGTACATATTTCTCATTTTGATAAAACAAAAAACTAGATTTTGTCATTACCCCGGGGTAGTGAGCGAATAACCTTAAATAAAATCAAGGCCTTTTAAGGCAGTAAAAATTTTTTTTATTCAATTTTGCTGGGTTAATCATCTGCTGTTTGCTTTTGCTCTATTCTGATTATTCATCCAAGCTTTTATTTGTTCAGGTGTGCGCTTACTTAGCGCTGGTTCGCTTTTTATTGCCTGTGCGCAAAAATTAAATGACGGTAAAACTGAATTTTCCAAATAATCTTTAAATATTTCTCGCATTGCAGCTTTTTCTGGAGTCCTCCATGTGCGTCGTATGATGAATCCTGAAATAGAAAATTATTATATTTTCAAGTCTGATTTGAAATATAAATACAAATTGCAAAACGAATACACGCAATTGCAGAGATATTAATTGTTTAGGATATAAAAATCCAAACTTATCTACAGTTTAGTTTAACTAAGCTTATTTACTATGGTTACAATTGCTGAAATAATTGTTACCATAGATAGAGGATAAACTTGGTTCAATTGAGCTGTAGATAGGCTTAGATTATACAATCGGGCCATAATGCTCAAACTTATTGATGGAAAAACCTGATGTGGACATCACATAAATTTCTTGTACGCCTATTGAATAGTATACATGAATACAATATTTTAATCATGTATACTGAAAAATTGATAGTTAACACTAACTTTGACAGTTGTCAGTGACAGTTGACACTGACAGCTGCCTGTAAAATTTTGATGTTCTACGGCTAGCCGTTTGTGGAATTTGCGAGATACATACATACATACGTACAGAATTCATGCCAAAAATAATCAAAATAGATTCAATGATGGTAAAAACGTATATATCCATTAAAATTGAGTTACATTTTTTTGACGCAGTCACAATACTTTATGTACTTTGTAAAATAAAGTAAAAAACTGAAATGAAAACACTTGACGAGTGTTTATTATTAATCACATTTCAATTAGAGCTTAATAGATACTTGAGTAGAATTTTTTAATAATCTTTTTCTAGGCACGTCAAAAAATTATGACATTTGTACATCAATATTAGTATGCGAAATATCGCATTGTAGTTGTTACTCATGAAAACGTACACGAAGTATTTCGCGTATTTATCTTGACAACGTGCACGAAGTATTTTGTGCACGTTGGCATGATAAACAACTACTAATTTTTGTAATTTGATATGACCTGTAGAAAAATGTTGTATGTAACGCGTGCACGAAATTGCTTTGATGCTTTCAAATAATTTTCATTCTCAAGCATCAAAGTATAATTTCGCGCACTAAATACAATAACTATTTTATTTCTCACGCGATAAGTACTATTTTGCGCACGTTTTTCCGAGCGGTAAATGGCCCAAGTATAATTTGCGTGCGACAAGCTCGGATAAACAAGCGCAGAATGGTACTTATCCCTCCGTAATAAAAAGTAGTATCTGAAACTCTTGCGGTGTTGTTAATTGGAATTGCCCACGTGAACAATCGACAACTTGCCGCACTTTTGCGCAATATATTATTTTCATCAATCAAGTATATTCAAGACACAATTGTGGTATTAATCACAAGTTTGTAGCTTAATCCATTAATATTATTACAAATTTAATTAATTAGTACCAAGGGAGGAACTTTTAGCTATTTTTCCAATTCTTGAATTTCCATATGGGATCTGGTCAAACAGGTAGACTTTACCTGTACGTATTTATGCGTGTATGGTAGAAAATGTTCGTTGAAAAGATAGTTACCTGCCGGGTGTGATTTTCGTTTACACTTTTTGTGATGTTTCTGAGAGCAACCTGTTGTAGAATTTGCGCCAGATAAATTTCTAGTAGCTACCAAAGTAGAATCTGCATTAAAAAAATGTATATATTGTGTTAAGGAATAAAATCAAATTGCCGTTGATATATGATACAGAGTAATATGCATATAAATAAATCAGCTTTTTCATCCATATAACTAACCATTTTATTTGAAGAGAACACGAGTTTGTTGAATGAGACAAAATAAGCCATAATGTTGGGATTTGTATGACATGATTAGTTATTTTTTCAATATAGCAGCGGTTCTCGATATACATCTATTTTTCAAACCGAATGTAATTGTTTCATTATTTCATTGTGAAAATCTTATTCTTTTTTTCAAGGGAGTGATGCTTCTTACATAATTTTATAAAATGGGGATCTTACTTGCAATTCAGATATCAAGTATTTCCAAATTACTTTCTTTATTTTAATTAAAGCCATAAAAACAATCTTTGAAACAGATAAAACTTCATAAAATGATTTTGATAACGTAAATGCCTTGAAGACGATCCCAAATTGCAGATTACTTGATTCTCTAGGAAAATTGAGAATAATCGGAGAAAAAATATTATTTTTATCAAATTAAAAATATATCATTCCATTTGTAATTTTGCAACATGGCACATTCTGTCTAATTAAATCAAACTCGCATCTTCTCGAATAAGATAAATATGCAATAGTGATTTACGATTGATGGAATATTGTACATGTATGTTGAAAAATTTTTGTTAAAAGAATAATTACCTGCCGGGTACGATGTATGTTCGTGTGAACTTGGTATCGAATTTACGTCGTATATATTTTCTATGTCTGCCAAGGTGGAATCTGTATTAAAAAATAACAGTCGGGTGAGAAAATGGATCTATATCACATATATTTATTTACCGTTCCCAAAGATATCTTCCCGGCTATCTTCGATATCCACAGAGATATCTTTTTCTGAATTTAATGTAGCATCTAAAAATTACAATTATTATAATATATCTATCCCTACTTTAAATAGAAATATTCATAATCAAAAAGGCTGAATAATTTTTAATTCATAATAATCAAGCAGAAACCGAAGTATGGGCGAGTGTATGACTACGGCTAAGTATTTTTTTTTTTGTAGTTACAACTATAGCAAATTTTGTTACTGTTTGGAACTGTAATCAACAGCATGATTATTCAGATTATTCTTATGAAAATAAGATCAGTAAAATTTGCAAATTTGTAATCATAGCACCTAACAATATTAAGCAAGATATCAATTTGAAGCATATTTACATAATTATATTCGAAAAAAAAAAAAGTTATCAGTATATTATGCAACAAGGCCGAACGACTGTCATTATTGTCCAGGATGGCTTAGTTTTGTGCAGCTAACTTCATCCGTAACAATAATGATGGTCGTTCATTGTCCGTGTTGCATACGATACTTTTTGTAGCAAGTACACCGAAATTCCCTTCTTCTGAGCTTTTTAAATAAATTTAGATGTATCGAAACTATCTTATCGATTTTACAAACAAATTTTTGCAACTGTGATCACAATGTGTACTCTGAATTTTCGTGGGAGATATGCCACAAAATATATTATAATTGACTTTTGTGCGAAGCTTGGTTCGACCCTACGGACTTCGTATTACAAATCCAACACATTCACACTGAGCTATCGATAGTATTATGCGAGATACAAAAAAAAAAATCCAACCTCGAAATATGCATTTAGTAACAAAAACTTACCTAGTTTCTTTTCTGGAATAGGTAAATTGTCCAATTTTTTACCTCTGATGGTATCTAAGCAGCCTTTTTCCGACACCATCAACATTTTAGATATTTTTCCTGTTTGTAACGCTATTTCTGATTGTCTGTAATACGATTTGTGTATTTTAATATCGTGTCCCAAGAAGTCAGCTACCATTTGTATATCATTTTCTGTGAGGTCCATTGATTGGGACAATGTTGCAATTTGTTTTCTTATCAATGTTCCTCTTAATAGATGTGGTTCTGAAGCTCCACACGTTGCACTAGCATCCCTAAGTTCTTTACAGGCCGATAATACCGTATTTTTTATACCAAAGATATACGGATTGTCGGCAGATACACCTGCATCTTGTCTCATCATTAACAATAAATCTAAATATTTGATATGGTCGTCTTTGAGCAATACAGGTACACGTCTGCCTAATTTCCCTCTTATTTCAACTCTTGTAAACTGTTGTGTTAAAATTTGTTCATCTGGTACAAGAGTTCTGTAAAATAAATTATAATAGATTCTATACAAGTACATATTTTTGTATATTATAAATAATTATAATTATTATAGACTATTTCTACAAATTGCTTGTTTACATGTAAAATAAAGATGGAAGAATAATAATTAGAAACAGTCCCACTTATGGAAGTCACAACGAATTATGACGCAAATGAACATTTTAGCAAGAAATTGTATCACATGACAAAGACAATAGCTACATTCATCAGATGAAATGCGATGAGTAATCGTTTTGAATGATTAGTAATCGGTGATGTAACGATGATTAGTTCTGCTGAATGCAATTTCTTATAGCGAGTATATAGCATGGAGACCCTTTTGTTTTGTTTTTGTTTGGTTAATTTTGTTTACGGATAGAAATTAAAATTGTACTGAGCAAACCGTCAAAAATATAACTTATTAATGATTGAAATCGTTATGCCTGTTATGCTGAGGCCACATTTACGTCTAATGTCATTAATTGAGGCGTTATTCAATAATGAGCACATTGTCAATGACAATATGTCAATTGTCACATAACGCCTTACTTAACGGCATTAGACATAAGTGTGGCCCCTGCATTACAGTAAACAGTGACCATGGGTGACTTCACTCATGAAACAAGAGAACGCACTTTCTTTGATCAAATACATTCCAATAAAAACAATAATAAAGCACAGCAAACGTCAAACAGAATGACAATGTGAAATGAGTAGCATATTATGCGCATGAAGCTAGCTGTATTTTTTTCGTCAATGGCCGCCATTGATGAAAATTAGAAGATCCGCTGTAGTTTCATGAGTGGTCACTTATGGCCACTATTTGGTGCGATATAGGCATTACTGTAGTTGGCACTTGGTGGAGTGCATTTTGAACTAATACATTTAAAAACTGAATACTCAAATTTTTCCACCAAGTTGTGAAAAAATCAATAATTTATTTTTAAAATTCAATAATATAACTTGACCTCTAGCTCTACTGAAAATAGAAAATTAGGAGCAAGAAGTTAGAAATAAGAATTATCTCAATTAATAGTTGACTTCTGAGTACACCTTTCTTTGAAAAAAAAATAAGGTACTGTAACTAGTGTTTTTATACATAAATAAACTCAGTAGTACACACGAGATTTTGAAAATAACCGCCGATGTGACAAATCGTAATCACAAATCGCTTTCTGAATGCGATGGAAAAGATGGCACCCGATTACTAATCGATGAGTTCTCATTGAACTTTTTGAAGAGCATTCAGCAGATGATTAGTCATTGATGTGCTCTACTGAATGCAACCAATAACTTCCATCAAAACTAGCATCAGTAAGACATGAACAGCAAATATTTATATAGTACGGCAATATTATTTTGTCAAGAATATATGTGAAATCTGATACTCTAATTTAGATTCGTTAATTTTTGTTGAAAAAAGCTTGAAATTTTGTAGGAATTTTATTCGAATGAAAACTAATGTTCCGGGAGCCCATGGTCAGAAATATGCGAAATCTGACCACTTATGAAATGTAGTTAGAATAGTTGTTTACAAAAAGTATGAAACATTGGCTCCAGCCCTGGAGTCGCGCGCAGGAGCGTTTTTGCACAATATTGTTATAAAAATATGAAAATTCCGGTTCAAATGCGAAATATGACCAGCTATGAAACCTTGACAGTATGTAATTTATGGATAAACATCAACGAAAAATCATTTCTCACACCTGCACAACGGGGCAAAATGGTTTTTACACGCTGACACTGATAGTTATGTAAAAATTTCGTGCGACTGCAAAATCTGACCACTAGAAAACGAACGCGTCCAGTTTGAGGAAGCAGCTAGCACCGTGACGGCCTGGCAATGTAGTCTCTTTTCGTTTCATAAAATCCTATTCACACCGTCACAAAAGAAGTTTCACTTCAAAATTTAATGTCCTGTATTACGCAGTTAAGTTTCCTTAATATGTGTAAAAAATTTCATTGTGATGATGATCGGTTAAGTAGTTTACGCGTGGAATCGTAACAAACTATCAAACAAACACACTTACATTCGCATTTATAATATCAGTTAGGATTGTGCAAAAATGTCCCTACGCTCGACTTTCGGGCTGGAGCCAATGTTTCATACTTTTTGTAAATAACTATTCTCACTAGATTTCATAAGTGGTCATGATCTTTCATAAAAAAGCTGCGGGCTCCCGGACTATAATTACATCGTTGTTCCTCAAATATGAAGTGTTCTTCTAATAAACAATATATAATCAATCGTAAGCTCTCAAATGTGTTGAAAAATATTGTTGTGAAAAATTTAGGTATCAGCGATGCATTAGTAAAATTAAATATTCCTAACGTTAATTCTAAAAAATATTTCAGGTTCATATATTTATTTGATTGAATACTCATGGTCAATGCAGTTACCGGATGTCTAAAATATTTTTCTAAAATTAAATTTTCAGTTTTTACCTGTAAGTATCGGTGTTAGAATCAACTTTTTGTTTCTTCTTATATTGTTCCACACTCATTTTTTCGATTTCTCCGCTTCTACGGCGATTGAATACCATAACTTTGACTAAAAGTAGACTCAGTAATTGACGCCATTTGACATAATCAAAACCGTTATTATTCAAATTTATATATAACTCTTTACACTGTGTATCTAAAAATTCATGAAGAATTCCCAAGTCGGCAAGTGATGGCAATTTTACAGATTTATTCCACTTCGCCTCTGTAATATTTTCAACTGCTGTAGCGGCAATAAGTGGGCCGAACTCTATATCATATAAATGAATAAAAATTTTTGCTTTGTCTCTTGTGGAAGCATCGCTACGAATTGCATTAACTAATATCCTTTGTGCACATTGTTTTAAGGTTGATCCTGTGATTGTAGCAATAGACGGTCGAGCATAAATTTTAGTATTTGTGTCAAACTGTGCTAGCTTATTTATTGCAGTTATAACAGTATCAAATTGAGCTGGATCATTGCACATACTAAGTGATGTCAAATTTGGATCTATACCTTTGACACAAACTACGAAACGTCCCAATAATCTTATTTTGTGTCTAATGTGTTTATCTAAATGTCTTTTAGTAACGTATTTATTGCACAAAAAATTTCCATACTGAAGAATAAGCTTATCATTTTTTATAATATCTGTTACATGATCAGGTCTGAGTTTAGGTAAAATTTTTGTATTCATTATTTATTTATTCATATCTCTCATCATAAGGCTTGTGCAAGTTGTTTGGATCTGACGATTTAATATTACACCACACTTTTTCAAATGCTTTCTCAATGAATATTTAGAAAAAAATGCAAAGCATTTTGGACATGGCAAAAATTTTGTTGAACTTGATTTAGAACGGCGACTAACAATTAAATTATTCTTGTCAGCTATTTGGGTGTTATAATAAAAAGACCCTTCGTTTCGAATTTTATCAATCATAATCGATCTATCTTTGGACCTTTGTGGTAACATTAAAAATTTTTTTACTTCACTTTCCAATTTGTGGTTTCTTTCTAAATGACGAGCTAGCTTTTTTACAATTTGTTTGCAATAGATACAGAAGTACTCCTTTTCAGTTTTTTTCGTTTTTTTCTTTGTTGATTGAAAATTATCATCATCCATCTTGCTTGTATTTTCTGTAGCTAAAATAAAAAAAAAAAAATAATGAACAACTTGTTATGAGAATTAATTTTGAACACCGTCATCATTAAGACATGAGTAGGTGATCTTTCTCGCTCAAAATTTTTAGTTCAGAAATAATAAATGTTCCGATGGATAATCTGTATGAGATAATTTGATGGCTTGATAGTTCTCAGCTTGCAAAAATGAATACAAAAAAAAAAATGCTTCCCCGACCATAAATTTCATGTCCCACTCTTAACACTGTTTCAGAGTGAAAGCTGTTATCGTCAAAGTGACTGACTGACCGCAGTATGTTTGTGTACACAACCACTGTAAACTATCAAAAAACTGGGCTTAGTAAATTCAGAAACTTTTTTTTGGCTCTGGCTCTCCGTCTATATTGACGAACGTTTGCATGTGATGTCCAAATATGAATAATAATAATTGCTTCGGAAAAATATAACAAATTTTATGATAATTCTAATTTTAATAACGAATGAGCCGCTGATAATTTTAGGAAATGTTTTAGGTGAAAGTTGTGCCAAATCATTCGAGGACAGACTGGTCAAATGACTTTTTTCAAAACTATGTTTTTTGGGTTCAGAGAGGTCTAAAACGTGAAGATTCATCAAAATCACGGAGTGTCAAAAAAATCACGATTAAAATATTTCTCCTATTATATACGGAAAATAAAAATTGGAAACTTAGTAAATTATAAACTTTTAGAATGGTATTTAAAAATGTTTACCATCAGCATTATGCTTCGTAATCAAGTTGGTTTGGAGAGTGCTAGATCCATAATTGGCCGAATTGAGTTCTGACATAATTTCATCTGTGCACATTTCACCTTCAGCAATGTCATATGACAAATGACAACTTGGAGTTTCTTCAGTATTGTGACTCACTTTGTTATCATTACCTAAAGACGATTCAGAAGCTACAATAAATAGTTCACTTTGTGTAGTATCGTCTGTCAATGAACATGTTTGGTTTTCTTCAGTATAGTAACTGACGTCGTTGTCACTATCTGGAGAAAAATCGGAAGGCACATACAAAGAGCCCTCATCTTCTGCACTATCGAGTTCCCATTCGTTGTCAGTTGAATCATTTACAAAGCCTAAAAATTTAATAATTATATAATATTCAATATTTTCATCTGTAGAATAGCTAATATTAAATAGACCTTGTATCAAAATTTGTTGGGGGGAGGAGCACTTTTTACTCGACTACGTTTAAATTCAAAAGAATTATAGAATAAACTGTTAATAGTCGAATGAATTTACATTCGATTGACGAATTAGTGCCAAAAGTAATCAGCTCTTTCTATATACAGATGTTTCATTCCACCCGTCCAACCCATCTGAAATCTAGACTATTTATGAAAGTGATACATTTGAAACCATCTGATAATAGATAGGTGCCGCATCTATTGAGACTATTTTTAACTGACGATTTCCACCAGAAGTGGGTTATTATTCTGATAAGAAGACAGTTTTTTCAAATAGAATGTGACATTTCATCACAGATTCCGATTCTACATTGATGAATAAAAAACTTTATTTCAATTTTTTTTCGAAATCCATTGTTTTCTGCCTTAAAATGTCTTTCAAATATCACCAAAAACTGCTCTCAATCGATTTATTAGAGTTGAAAACGCCGTTTATCAAGAAAAAAAATGATTGAACAATAGTTTCCTATTTTCAATCACGTGAAAGTACTGCGTTCAATTTGAGGAAATTGTTTTCACGAAGAAAAGTTCAAAACGAAAGTCAGTCAATTCAAACAGAACGCAGTACTTCCACGTAATGGAATTCTTCTCTAAAGAAATAAGAAACTTATGTTCAATTAGTTTTTTGAAAAAAATTTTAATGAGGACATTTTAAGGCAGAAAACAATGGATTTCAAAGAAGAATTTTATATCACAATGTTGAATTGAGATTCTTGATGAAATGAATCACATTCTATTCAGGAAAACTGACTTTTCATCAGATTAAGCTACTTCGGGTAGCAATCGTAAGTTGTAAATAGTCCCAATAGATACGACACTATCTATTCACCAGTAGTAGGTTTCAAATATATAATTTTTATAAATAATCTAAATTTTAAATGAGCTGGTCAGAAACATCCTGAATACATAAGTAATATATACAAAATTTCAGAGTTTCTAGTCTAATAGTTATTGACTAATCGTAACACTAGAATCCAAACACACATACATCATCGTAAATATGTTATAATCTGAAAGCGTGAGATCTTTGAAACCTGCATAGTCATAAGAATCTCACTAAGGATATGAACTATTATTTTCGTATTTCATACAATTATACAAGTATACGTGCGTTAGAAAAGTGATTTACTAGCCTCGAGTGACTTTCAAGCTAGTCCCTTCTCTCATACTTGAACTTGCCTTACTCGTCTAGCGAATTTTAACTTTTCTATACTTGGGACGTAAATCATAATTATTAATAAAAATCCTATTTAATATTTGAGCTTACTTTCTAAGTTATTTTCCAAATTTGGAGAGAGAAACAATTGTTGGCTCACAGAGCTCCCATTTTTTATTTCAGTTTTATTAACTTCAATTTTAGAAATTGCTGCAAAGAATGATTGGAATTATTTCATTATTCATTTTAACAAGCATCAAACGAATAAATTTCATTGAATAATTTAATAATGAGAAATCAAGATTGAACTTACTTTCAGAGTTATTTTCCAGTTTTGAAGAGACAAATAATCGTTTTCTTACAGATCTCCTATTTTCTGCTTCAGTATTATTAATTTCAATTTCCAAAGTAGCTGCAAAGAATGACTGAAATTATTTCATAATTTATTTTAACAAAAACTAAACGAATAAATTTAATTAAATAATTATTCATGAAAAATCGTATTTGAGATTGAGCTTACTTTCTGAGTTATTTTCCAGTTTTGGAGAGACAACAAATTTTTTTCTTACAGATCTCCTATTTATTTTTCCAGTCTTATTAACTCCAACTTTTGAAGTTGCTGCAAAGAATGACTGGAATGATTTTATAATTTAACAAGCGTTAAACGAATAAATTTTATTTCATTAAAATGAGTTTTTGATTGTGTGCGAATAAATAACTCATACATATCTAATTTTTTTCTTAATTTTATTCTTTGATATATTATTTCTCATACTCGATAGACAGTGAGATGAAGAAAACAGAAGTGCTTTTGAAAAATAATTGCATTCAAAAGTTAGAAATTTTTTTTTACTTGCATAAAATTTAAATTTCAAGTGTTTGTTTTTATAAATAAAATAAATTATCTAGTTTTTTTTGGGTTTGTTTTTTGTGTGTAAAAACAGAGAAAACTTTATTGGACAAAATTTTTATTGCTTGACCCAGTACTCTGATATCAACCAATATATGAAATTTATCATTCACAAGTTGTTCTATACCCATGATTTTGTAAATTTCCTATAAGAGTTAAGTAGCCCAAATGGAGAAATAAAAAAGAAAATTAATCGGTGAATATATTCGTGAGTAACCCTGAAAACTCAATTTAAAAAATTTAATTGATCGTTACATTTTTATATTGACAGTTTTTGAACATACTGTATGTGATGAATGAAACTTTTTGGCTGCTAGAATAGTTTTAGATCAAGTAGAAAATTTCATGTAAAGCAAAATATTTCCTCAAATCAATAATAAACTTTTTTCCCATTCTTTACAATCACTGTGCATAAAACTGTGATCATCTATGTAGACGTCATGTTTTTAATTAAACAAATGAGATAAGAAATTATTGTACCAAATTATAATAATTTAAAAGACTAGTACCTTCCGATTTTGAAGATATATAATTATATATGCCATTTTCCGATTTTGAAGATATATAATCATATTTGCCATTGGCATTTAGAGAGGGGTTTGTCACCTCATCATTTAAAACAATTCGTTTTAAATCTGAAAAATAAAATAAAATTATGTAATCTTGATGTATTTATAGTTGCACTGAAATATATCTTGACAATTAAAGTATTATCCAAAGACAACATTATACTCTATCTAGACAAAGCAAGTAGCCATTTGTTGAAGTTGGCACGACAGAAAGAGAGGTACAAGGATAGAGATATGTTTGATCTACTTCAGATTGTCTCACTAGACGTCACGAAGACATCAGCTACGTGAAAATTTTTTTAAATACGTTTTCCATGAGTATTTAAAATTAATATCAACTCTTCATTAAATTATTCAAATTATATACGTACATATTGGGACCTACACCAATAAGCTGCACAAGTTCGGACCATTTTGATAGTTGGATTACAACAAGAATAATGCTCTAAAAATTGTGAAATTAGTAAAACTACTTCATATAATTTATAATTTGATATTTTCTATGTTGAATGTCTAATGATGATGCATATTTTTAAAACTCAATATTTATTGTTTATAGTGATTTAAACTGACAGATGGTCATAGTGACATCTTGTGACAAATATTTGAAGTAAATAAAATATATCTCTATCCTTGTACCTCTCATTCTGTCCTGCCGGCTTCAAAACAAATAATGTACATAGATACAGGATGATTCATCTAGAGAGTATATGTCATCCTTAGTATTATCTGATGTCTGTTATAATAGTTTATGCTACATCATTTCTTAAGAAACATAATATACGAGTATTCATGTTAGCAGCTGCTATCAACTATATTGTTCTGATACAGCTGAAGAATCAATTAGATTTAACAAATTATATGTTTCCATAAAAAATATTAAATTATCAGAAAATTAGTGGAAATTCCACGTTGTTTAGACAGCGTAGTATTTCCACCTACCAACTATTTCGACAATACCGGCTTCAATTTTTTCCAAATATTCAAATTGAAATTGAACACTCAAGAAATATTCTCCTTAATACCACTCTTACTAAAAAGTTGACCAGAATATTCCACTCATGTATATATCTTCCTATAAGAGAAATGGAATTATCAAAAAATTACAGCGGAAGTTTGACCTACCAACTATTTTGACAACAAAAACAAATTTAACCAATTTTGTTAGGAATGTAAATTAAAAACGTCAACGTCAGTAGCAAGTCCAGTTTTTTCCAAGTATTTTAAGTAAAATTGAACATTCCTGCATACCATTTGTGCTCAAAAATCCAGATGATGTTCAAGCACTCGTGGTATTATTCCCGATAATTTTCATTAAAGTTTGTTGTAAAAATACCACTTGTTCTTTGAGCTTGTGCAATTATTAACAACAAGCTTTCATGAAAATTGTGGGTAATTTTTAAGCACTCGTATTAACCTCAAAAATTTGTGAGGCATATACATTGAATGGGGTATTCCACTGTTTTTTTTTTCATTCTCTTTTCTGATAGGACATGAATAAATAAAAGGATTAGTGAGAATGCGATTCAAAAAAACCTCGTAATATTTGAGAAATATTTTTTTTAATTTGAAAATTTTTCGTGACTTCCAAAAGTCTATTGTGTCACTCAAACGGTAGGTCTTATTCATCATCAAACATTTTGAGAGTATTGACGTAAAGTAAAATAGGTAGCGTTAGTGTCTTGCTTATTTAACATCATCTAAATTATTTTTACTATCACTACACAGTATAAAACAAAGTCGCTTTCTCTGTCCCTATATCCCTATGTATGCTTAAATCTTTAAAACTACGCAACGGATCTTGATGCGGTTTTTTTTAATAGATAGAGTGATTGAAGAGGAAGGTTTATATGTATAATAACATCCATTAAATAGTGGAGAAATACTGTTATTTTTGAGGTTTCTAATGTGATGTCGTAAATAATTACATTTTTTCCGCTTACATTGCAAACGCAGGCTGAACCCTACGAGATTTATCACAACACATTCGCGAGAGCTCTTATTGTAGTATTATCAACGTGGCGCACGAGCCGTATTAGTTTATTCACGCATCGTTTATCCGATTGATTTGAAACTTACTACAGTTGTTGTTGGCTCTTTCGAGAAAGTTCTCAGTATTGTACCACCAGCATACGGCATACCTCAAGTGGCACACGAGCCGTATTTGTCCGTTCACATATCGTTCATCCAATTGAGTTATAATTTTATATAGTGGTTGTTGAATGAATGTTCTGACATAGATACACTAACGGTATTGGTCCGATCGAGCATCGTTCAACCGTTTAAATTGAAACTTTCTATAGTTGCTGCTGGCGCTTGCGTGGGGACCGATTTTAAGAATTCTTCCACCTATAGAATCACATACCTATTATCACTATAAACATGGGCTATAATTTACTCTCAAAAAAAAGGGTTACCTACAAAAACTTCAATTCTAATCCAAGATGTGAAAAAATGACCAGTAAAATTCCTTACATTGCCTGCGCTGCCAATACAATCTTTTATTTACCGTAAATGATCAAATTAAATACTGATGATGCTATCTATACATAGATCAATGCATTTATCAAGAAATTCTGACAGCTTAGGTTATGTTTTGATTGAGTTACTCAAGCAAGATATGTAGTATTATTCCTAATAATTATCTTATACTATAAAACTATGCTTCAAAGATTCGTATAAAAATGTTGAATATTATTAAATGTCCACCCGTGCGAAGCCGGCACGGGTTGCTAGTTGTTACTAAGATCATGAGCAAGTTAAATTATACAGATATTAAATTTACTTGTGAAAATCACGTTCCTTTCGACCAAACAATACCAGTAGTTCAAAGCTTAATTTTCTCTCCATGCGCATGCCTGTAAAACTTGGAGGCCTCTCAAAATGTTTCTAAACAGCATTCGAAAAATAGGAATGATACATATTTCAACTTCTCCGATACATCTCCAATAATTTATAAGTACATCAAATTGCAACGCAACAATATTTTTTCATGAATATGAACAAATCTTGTAGGAATTTGTACACCTAAGAAGCTCACTGTTTGAGGACCACAATAGACTTTTAGACGTCATCATGACGTCATTTAAGTATTAAATCGTGTTTTTATAAAAACGGAGCAATATTCAATATAATTTTCATTACTTATACCTATTATTTATTCCATATTTTCATATTAGTTTTTCAAATTTTGATAGTAGCGGAATACCCCATTGAAATGTTTAAGATCTGACATTGAATAACTCACCAATTCTCGGTGTAAGAGGCGTAAGATTACTCCTACGATTTTTTTGTGGATGTTGTAATGATGGCAGCATCACTCCTAAAAGAATATTTTCAAAAGGTCAGTAAAATAACTCATTGTAGAATGAAAAATAAGAGAGAATTTCAAGGTCCATATTATGTTACTAAGGGCCGAGATATCCAACTCCTAATAAACTTATTTGGTGAAAAATAACCATGGCTACAATTATCTAGACAATTATTCCCATAGTTATTATCCACCAAAGAAAATTTATTAGGAGGCGGATATCCCGGCCCTTAGTTTACCATAAACTCAGATGAGTATAATAAAATTTAAATTAACATCAACTTTTTTCACACAAATGAAATACAAAATTATTGTATTAAGGATGTATGAGCGTGACAGCAATTTTTTATTTCAAGCCTAAAAATTTATTCATTATTAGTTTCCTACCCAAAGAATTCACTGTTAAAATTTCAGGGTAGGTCACCGTTCATATTTTAAAGTAATAAATTGTTGAAAATTGACACAAAATGCATTGCTCTTATGGAGAAATGGGCGATTGAACTCATAAATAAATAAATATCAGAAGGTTCAAGTTTGCGTGGAATAAAAAACTATACATAAGAAAGGTGAATATTGCAGTAATCCGTCAATATTCAAAAAACGCTATGTATCCGTTCATCCTGGAAAAAAAAAATGAAATAAAATTCAAATCACTTAGGCCCGAGATATCCACCTTCTGATAAATTTATTTGGTGAATAATAACTATGGCAACAATTGTCTGCACAATTGTTACCATAGTTATTATTCACTCAATAAATTTATTAGAAGGTGGATATCTCGGGCCTTAATTGAATAAATTTCTATTCGCAATGAATTGACTTAGCAATGTTGCACTGCTATAGCAAGGTGGCGATCACGTGACTTTTTTGCTGTATTGCCAAGTTAATACAAGTCACGTGAATAATGGCTCCACTTCACCCCGCAAACGTACAAGCCTATCCCCACCCATCAAAATTCACTATTTCCCCACGCCCTTGCTCATACCTCCTTAAGTTATGAAATTTTCAATTACTAGTACCTGCCGATTTTGAAGATATATAATATCTGCATCTGGCCCTTGGAGACAAGTTTTTCATCTCACCATTTAAAACAGCTCGTTCTAGTTCTGAAATATAAAAATCTGATGTGGACACCATACGACTAAAGGCTGGTTTATAATGGATTCAATTTACAAATTTGAATTCTCTCAATTATAAATCCAGCCAATCGTAGACATTGGTTGATATGTCAGAAATTCCAAATTGACAGCTGTCACAGAAAATTTATCCATATCATGATTATGGTGGAAGAGCACCTATATTTATACGATAAAAATAATAAACCAAACTAAAATTCAATGATTTGTGCAAATAAAAAATTTTGGCGATGTAAAATGGCTACTCAAAATGTCAATTTCAAGTTATGATGAATTTAATTCAGGAATTTACATTAAAAAATTTAGATTCATAGTTTTAGATCCTCATTGTCGTTCATTTTTTGAGATATAACCTAAAGTTGACTTTTTGAGTAGCCATTACATCGCCAAAATTATTTTATTCTGACAAATGATTGAATTTTGTTTTGATTTATTACTTTTGTCATATAAATATGGGTGCTCTTCCACTATATTCATGACTTTTCTGTTACAGTTGTCAATTTAGAATTTCTGATATGTCAACCAATCGAGAAAATCTAAATTAGTAAATTAAATACATCATGAACCAGCGTTTAGAAGATTGAGAGAAGAATACAAAAAATGTCTTTGGAAACTTCCCAAAAATCATTTTTGAGAGTTTCTCGGAAAATTCACATGAAAATTAGTTTCCGGGGATTAAATCAACACTTAACATAATTGAATAAACTTGACAAACAGCTGCTTTTAATTAATTTGTTCTAATACAGCTGAAGAATTAGATTTTGCGAATTATTACAATAATATTTGGGAAAATTTGTTAAGTATGTATATTGAATTAGAATGCTCAAAATCTGGCATTGAAAAACTTACCAATTCTCGGTGTAAGAGGCGTAAGACTACTTCTCCGTTTTCTTGGTGTATGTTGTAATGATGACAACATCCCTTCTACAACAAATTTTTTTGAATGTCAATACATCAACTCATCGTGAGATTCTTCAAGAACAAGTGAAAATTTGAAGGTTCATATTATGTTACTTAGTTCAACATCAACTCAGATATAATTTTATTGGCATAAACATGATTTCAAATTATTTTAGATAAATTTTTGCTTCTTTTTTGTACTATAAGTATAAAATATCAAATATGCAATTGAACGCTAATTGTAATTCTGTACTTACTTTTAACTACAAGTTTTCGAATCATTATTGCTTTTCAAACTCAGCGCTTAACAGTTCTTAATAAACAACACAACACACAGCTCAAAACACTTCTGGCGCTAACAATTATACAAAGATGCAATAGTAAAGAGAATCTGAAAACAAGTTATGATAGTTCGTAGCTTTAAACGAAGCTAAATGTCCGAGCGTTTACGAAAGCAACCGATCAAGTACGATCTTGGGTATGGTAGAATTTTTAAATATTTAACTGGGTAATTAATTGTAGTTGAATAGGAATAGCCAAGCTTTTATTTCAAGAAACTTTAGAAAAATATAGCAGAATATATTATGGCTTAAATTAATGTAAATTAGCATGAACTACGTTAATTGAATAAATAAAATCAATAATCATGCAATATTTTTGTATCAACTTTATATAATCTTTAGGTCTTTCTGAGACTATTTCCTGTAATTTGGGAGCCACTGAGATATATGATCGTAATAAAATCAATATGGCACCACAATGATAACGTAATTATCAAAATCAGTTCACAAAAGCAGGAGTTAGGGTTAGGATCGATAATATCAATAATATTCTGGAGTTGAGCTAGAGCAGTCATCTTCTTGTTTTTTCTTGATTTGTCCTAGGTACAGGTGTCTGGACAACGTTCAGATGGGGTTCCAAAAATTTTTCTAGTTTTGAAATTTTAGGAGCAAATATAATAAAATATTTGGAGCTGATAGCCCAATTTTCAGAAGAATTTGAATTAATCAAGATATGTATATGGACTCATAATTTCTTCTTTCATTCAGATAATTTATTCATTAGATAAATTCCACACTATTCTTTTTGTCAGAAAAATACAAAATTCAATAATACATCAAACTTTTTTAAAAATCGAAGATTTGGCTTTTAGAGTCTACCAAGAATACTTTGGATCAGCAAGACCATGAAATTGTATATTTCATGGATATCCAATATTAAATTGAGTACTAGCAACTATTTGATAAATTTACGATCAGGAAACTTTTTCTCAGAGCTTTCAGTAGTATCACAACAAACTGTTAATATCTTTATGCTATAGAAAATCTCTGCCAGCTATTTGAATTTCGCGGGTTAACATCGAATGAGATATAAGCTGTATTCTTTCGTTCACGGAGTACTGATCTAACTTATCTGGTTCACTATGTGCTTGTTCTTTCGTTTACGGATTAGCTACCCCCACTCCAAATTTCAACAACTCCAGATCACCAACAACTCCTCTAACGAAAAGCTAGAGGAGCTCTTGTGGTTCATATGTATTCAAAAAACGGCGGAATTCGTATTCGTAGCATTTGCATCATAAGAAATGAAAAAAATTATCTTGAAATAGCTTTAGTTAGGCAAAATCGAAAGTTTTGTAATAATTCATCCTGAAATTGAGTTATAATTATTAAACAGATGAAAAAACTACATGTATTTGTGTTTTGTATATTCAAAAGATAATTTCTATTAAACTTTTCTGAATATTTATAATTGAACGAAGTCAAAACAAATTTTAGGTCATTAATCACAGACAAAAGCTTTGCAAAGTTATGAGCTTCAAAATCCGAGGTTTATCAAAAAATATTTATTTATTAATACATTGAATCATTCTGTCAGCAAGTAAAATTCATGAAACATCATTTAAAATGTATGGAGGATAATATTGAATAGTTTTTTAATTTTTCGTGGATATCCGAAAATTATTTCTGATTCCTGCTCAATAAATTTCACAGATGACAGCCCTAATGAGTGTTTCATCAAGACAAGATTTCTTGTCTTGATGATCATTTCTTGTCTTGTCTTAATTTTCAAGACAAGAAAATAAAAATTTCTTGTCTTGCCCATTTCTTGGCCACTCATTTCTAGTCTTGTTTCAAGAATTCTTGATATTTCTTAATGTTGACATTTTGGGGGAGTCCCCTTTCACTATCGCTTTATCCCATCCGAACGCTCAAGTTTAGCGTTAGTGTCTACCCTTCACCCTACCTGTCAGTAATGTTATGAAACGATTCTGGCAACGTTTTTCAAGATTGCCATCAATAAAAATGAATGCAGTCTGTAATTTTCATGCTTTCATCAGTATTTGCAACTATTATTTGTTGTATGATATAGCAATGTTGCTAAGAGCTAACAACTTTCTTAGAGTATTGAGGAATTTACCTATACATTTCTACTCTACATATATGAACGATTTATTCAGCGGAAAATGAAGACTCATGCTTTCAATATGTATCAGATATTTGTTTTCAAAATCATAGTCACTCATGCTTTTTACTTCGACCTATATATTATAGGGAAATGATTTTTTGACAGTTCGTGATTCTGATGAATTTTCATATTTTAGACCCTACTGAACCCAAAAAATACAAATTCAAATGAAATCAATGAGTTTTTTCAACCATATATTGTAAGGACTAAAATATAACCGCCATCTTTCACAATAACAATGATAGGATAGCTGTCATCGACAATGACAGCTCGCACTTTGAAAATGACGCTATCACTTTGAAAATGACGCTGTCACTTTGATAATAACAACTGTCTGTTTGACAATGACAAATGTCACTTTGAAAGTTGGTGTGACACTCTAAATTCATGACACAGTGATGAAACTGGTCATGAAATTTATTGTTGGGAAAAACTATGATGACCACTGCGCCCACAGCAGGTTTTAATGTTTCAATAATAGATTAATGAATATGCGGATTTGAAAAATTAATTATTAAGACAAGATCAAGATTATTTCTTGATTCTGGTGGAACATTAGCTCTAATATCAACACAATATTTATAACATTTATTTTAATTTTTCACAATCAGCGTACCGCTTACCGCATCAATCAGCTAAGCGACATACCCATTTGTAAAATCTGAACTCTCCCCTGTCCTCGCACCACAGCTTTTAATGCAATGCCCGCCGGCGTGCTTCCCCTTTTCAACGTGTGTGATCCTATGTCTCATTTTTATGCTCTGTATATATCAGTTTTCAGTTTCTATATTTTGCTTATAATTTCCTGCTTTTTATTACTGCCTGATGATATCTTACTTTTTAATACCCCAAGAAAATAATAATTGTAAAAAAAATTCAAAAAAATTGTGGGTCAACATATACCATTTAAGGTAGTTGTCGTGCTAAAGCCATAGTATCAGAATATTCCAAATTTTTGTATACTTATTAACAATATTATTATACAATTATCCTTGAAATTTGAAGTCGATTGACCATCTCAAACTTGAGATAAACGCAATTAAAATTGAAAATTTTAACATGGAGAGCAATGGAGAGTATACATTTTAGGCTGTAATTATATCAGTTTTAATTTTTAATGAAAAAACTAACAGTCAGACTCTTTCAAAAAACTAGCTATGAATTGGAGAATATGTTCTGCGTATTTGGAAATAAAGAAAAAATTATTGACCATCTCATTGTTTAGATATGAGAACGCAAAGTTGAACATTTCATATATAAAATACGGGCCGACACGATGAACAGAAATGCTTGGCAACACTGTACGTCACTCTATACATCGCATTGTACTATTCTAACTACAAATTTAAAGGAAAAGAGATGAAAATAAATAGTTAATAATGGTTTCAATAGAACAATAATATTTATGATGGATAAAATATATAATATATTCGGTGACACAAAAAATTAAAGGAAAATCTTAATCCAGAAGTCAGGCAAGGTCTTCCGGAAACAAAAATTTATTTTTCTGCTTTTTTTTCTAATATTAACAATGATTTGGAAAAATAGGGTTGCTATAAACATTTTTCTTTTTGAGTTTAAAAATTCCGTAGATTCTCTCCACTAATGGCCGGTTTCATAAAAAAAACATTGATCAACTTCCAGAGTGAATAAATTTCACTCTATTAAATGACAGTCGATTATTTGACAGCAATAATTTTGTTATCATAAAGAAATTCAAACTGATTTGAATTTATTAAATTAAATAAATTGATATTACAGTTCTGTGTGAATCTCTAATGGCCAGTAGAACTGCTTGAGCTTGAATTTTAAGCTTTACTCAAACAAAAAATATCGTATCAGAATAATGACAGCAATGTTCGTGCCACTTTCAACTTTCGAGTTTAAATATGTTTTTTAACTACGCGACACCTGAAATTGAGGGACAGCGGTGCAACTGGCCATTAGTCTTATAAATTCATAAATCTGTAAATTATGAATAAAATCTCAATGATTTATAGGTCAGTAAATGTTATGGATTCACACAGAATTGCAAGATTATTCTGATAATAGATTTACTTGGTCCTCTATAAAACCGGCCATAGTTATATTAAATTTAGCAAATTTCAAATTAAAACACATTTTCTCTCATAGATTATTACATTATATACAAAATAGTTTAAATACTTCGATAGGAATTTTAACACGGCATTGTGTTGTATCTGACGCTTAAGGCTTCATCTTTCGGTCGTATAATAAGCTCTTGACTGTATTGAAATATTACCAATCTCAGATGTGATATACTATTCCAAATAACAAAAAAAAAAGATTTATATTTAAAAATTTTCATCTTACCATTTTGATAAGCGTCGTTTTCAGAGAGATGCCCATCTTGTTTTTCTCTATTTAAACCACGCTCATCTTGTATCCTGTGGGGATTCTTTGATTCGTCTCCCAAATGATAGTTTTGCATGCTGTTGTCATGAAAACATGAATCTTCCTTAAGATCAGTGTCACTACCAGAAAAATGTTCATCCATATTGTCAGAATGTTCTGATTGCTGTGTTGAGCAATTATCTTGTATGCCGTCCTCAGAAAAGCATGAATCTTCCTTTATTATTAATTCGTCATTTAATTTGTAACCATCTGTATCTATTATTTCACTTTTTATTTGTTCTACTTTGCAGATTAGTTTATCTTCCTCCTCATATTTTTTGAGATAACTAATACATGTCTCATACTCTTTTTGGAGCGAAATATCAGTTGACATGTCTCCCGTGTATTTATTTGTTTCGTATTCATGTTTTAATTTTTGTACATACTTGTTAAAGGTACTAATATTTTCCAGACATCTCTGTCTGAATGCAAACATATCATTCAAACTATCCAGGCATTTGACACAAATTTGCTTCGTGATTTCTGTCTCTTTAAATACCTGAAATATAATTTCTCAGTTAGAACAAAACACAATTGAAAATGGATATGAAATATATATGCACAGGCATATGCATAAATCAGCAGATGAACAATAAAATTGTGATGAAATATGAGATATATATTTGATTAAAATTTGAATATGGAATGCAAATATGTCATAATATTTTGAAGAACTTATTTTTTAAATAACATCAAAGCGATGATCGACTGGATGGATTGTTTTAGCGAATATTTATTAAAACTAACTGAACACTAGTTTCGAGGTTATACATGAAATTCCACTTACATATTTAGGGATGATACAATCAAGTATCAGACGTGCCTTTGAACCAATATCGACATAAGATGTGAAATCTTTGTTACGTGTGTGACAAAGAAAACAGATAGCACTTGAAAAATTCATTTTGTTTCCCTATTAAATTAAATTTACTAATAACACCAACAGAACACCGATATCAGATAGTTCTCACCGATCTGATTTGTAACTGGATTGTAACCTGCATAGGCGTGTTTCTTCGACAATCATACTGAGAATCTCAGGATCATATTCGCTGTATATGAATCATGATTATTTTTTGAAGCAAGTAAACAACTAACTACGAATCATGGGTCATATTTTGATTTGAGAATATTTATATATTCATTTTTAAAAATATATTCTATAACTTTGATTTTTGGCGATTTTTTCTCTTGTAATTGGTTAAAATATCAGAATTTTTCAGTATTGGCAAATAAATTTAAGATCGCAGCGCCGCAGCGGATATTTTTGAACTAACTAAGTTAGGATAAACTTGAAGTTTACATGTATTTAGATGGGCTTTTTACGATTTTTAAAGATAAAAATCGTGAATATGAAATGAAGATTTACTTTTTCATTGATATTTTTTAAAAGTATATTGTTCGTAAGTACCAGGCAAGTGAATTATTCCATCTGTTTATTTATATTTAATTCATATTTTTAAATTGAACTTAACCTTTAATTTCTAGATGATGATATTGAAACTTCAAGAATATTTTGATGCAAATGTCAGTCACGCTGTGTAAATGAGGGGGAAGAGCTAGTAAATGCTTGACATTATATTATTCTGTCGAAAATTAAATGATGATAGTGACAAGAGAGTATTTTTGCATGCTCTTGCATATAAACATCAAAAGTGCTTGAGAATCCGTATGAAATTGAAGGAGAATTGAATTGTAATGAATATGATGCCTTGGAGATTGAGAATATAAGTTGTTCTTTCAAAGCAGAAAACAGCGACAGTTGCAAGCATATGACAGCAGTTTTTTTTTATTGTGTACCATGTGTTGAAAAGTTGAAGTGGCTCGAGAATGCCTTTTGATTTTGTTAAATAAACATTAGATTAGTACTTATTAGTTGCACTGTTTGTTGTTTCAAAAAATCTATCAATTATTTGAAGATAATTTGTATTTGTAAAGTATACCTGGATAAATAGGAAAGAATCCAGACAAAAATATTCACCAGTTGCAATATCTGAAATGTCCTGCATGAAAGAAAAGATTTTGAAAAACTCTAAAACTTTGGATTCTATCTTCTTTTTCAATTTAAAAGTAAAAAGTACAATAAAACGAAATAACAACCTCATTATATCAACTGTCAGAAAGCGAATGCGTAGGCTATGGCTTCATCAGTCATTACTACTACACATAATCCTCCATGGTAAATTTTTGTATTTGAAATTTCAATCAATTTACACAATATTTTTTGATGAATTTTTGCTAAAATCATTCAGAATTATTCTCTCATATATGTTTTTTATGAATACTAATTAAATAACCGAATATAGAATATGATTTATTCTGCCACCAGATAGAGTATCGCTTATGTTTATTTGCCAATTGATTTTTATTATAATTCATTAAATAGTTTGTTTTTCAAGAACTATTTATTATTGCATGATTATTCGTATATTCACCCCTTCATATTAGATGCGGGATGTGCATTTATTGTTTTGCCAACGATTTTCTTGTTGTGTTCTATCCACCATATTTCAAATTTACACAGATTCTGTTATTGCAATCATCGTGAACATGCAAAAAGTCCGATTCAGAAGGGTAAAGGGATTGTCACTTTGTGATCACAAAGTGAAGAAGTGGGGATAACGAATAACGACCAAAGAAACATGATTCACTCAATCATGAAGACTAAGATCACTTAGATTGCCCGAAGAAACACGCCTCTTGTCAGCTGCTTGTGACATTACGAACAATTTTGCCAACAAAACCTGTGAAAATATTTCAGATCCTAGTACGACCGTCTCATAAAAAGTTGGCTATACTGTGAAATGAAAAACTAATGAACACATTGTTATATTCAGGCCGTTTCACCACTAAACGACGCTAAATGCATCGATTCAATGCACGGGTAGGACTTGCAAGATCATTTAATTGTTCAAACAAACTAAAACAGCTTCAATATGACGTGTTCATTTGGGGAACGTATGAAATCCTCTAATATTCAAATACTGTCCTCCTCAGACACAGTTTTTTTCATCCCCCAAATGCTCAAATCTTGCCTTATGCATTTCTCTAAAATGGCGGATCACAAACTTATGCAAAACTTGCCATTGACATTCCCGCTTTGCTCAAAACACGAATCTTCAAATCTCTACACGATCATATGCAGTTTCTTTGAATGATACTAGATGGCGCAGTATATAAGACCAGGGCTATCCAAAATTTAGATCATATTGAAATTAATTTGTTTATATAAAATTCTGAATTTTCAAGCAATATTCAGTTTATTTTATTATAATTACAATACCCGTAGCAATGAAAAATGAAATTGTCAAATTTTATTATAAAAATACTTCAAGGGAACCAATATGTATCTTTTAAGGTGGTAACTCGAACATACTTGGTATAAGATTAAATTTTAGATTTTATAGCAAGTACCAGACCAGATACACATTTTCGACTCAAAAAAATTTTGAGAACATCTTATGGGTCATTTAAATAAAGAATAATAGTTTTAATCACGTTAAAATAACACAGTGTCTTATGGCAGATTGCAGCAAGATTATTTCATTGGAATATTAATAGAACTTAACGATTAGATACTGCAGAAAATCAACTTCCTTCTTGTCCACTAATAATCAATATTTAATTTTCACAAAAGAAAAGCACACTTCACGGACGTATTTTTTGAATTATAAGGAAAATAATATGAAAACATCCAAGTTACAATTTCCCAAGCATGGCCATCAAAGAAGCGACAACGTCGCTTGCCAAACGTCATTCATGACCTTAATATTGTTCTAGAGATCACTTCTTCGACCGCGGAAAAATAATAAATTCAATTTTTTTTATCTCAAAAATATAGATTCACAAGTGAAATTTGTTTAATAAAATAATACAATAGTATGTGGCACACACACTATAGCTGTATTCTTTCGTTAACGGATTACTGATCCAACTGAATCTAAAGATCAGTTGAAAATGCCGTCGAGATCATATGATCTGTTGTAGTCGAAAGAATGCCAAACATTTCTTAAGTGTGCTTTTAGGCGAATTCTGGCGATGGACGCAAATCCATGAATCCTTAATTTTTTTTCCAACTAATGACGTCATGTTTCCATACATACGTCACAGCTACAACACCTCGCCAGAACGAAATATTCCATCTTATTCCATGATATCAGTGTTGAAGTTTGATTTTTTTAGGTTATTTACTAATCATTACTATGAATTCAATATTAGTAGCTTTGGTTGCAAGTTTTGAGTTTTTCTTTGATAACAATGAACTTTTTATATTCGACAGTATAATACAGAATATCAGTAATAAATAATTTAAAATTTTTTGACACTTCTTTTGTTCTAACCAAAGTTTGCAAAGAAAGACATAAACGAATAGGAAATATTACGGAGAAGTAATTAGTACTTATTCAGAAAAGAACTTTTATAGACACTTTAAAATGAGTCAAATCTCTTTCAATTAACTTTTTGAAATCATTGAAAATAAATGCTTGACAGAAGAGTGAGAAAGAACGACATTTGGAAAAGGATAGGCAACATGGAAGCAGCTCGCTTGCAGTATCCATGAATCCGTGGGATTACTAACTCATGACGTCATGAGTTCGTCGCCAGAATTCTGAATATTCCATGTTTCCCACGAACACAAACTCGAATCCATCGCCAGAATTCCCTTTTTTTTGTCTGTGATCATTGACCTAAGATTTGTTTTAATTTCGTTTAATCATGAATATTCAAAAAATTTTAATAGAAAGCATCTTTTAAATATATAAAACACAAATACATGTAGTTTTTTTCATCTATTTAATAATTATAATTCAATTTCAGGATGAATTATCACAAAATTTTCCATTTTGTCCTACTAAAGTTACCACAAGGCAATTTATTTCATTTCTTATGATTCAAATGTTACGAATTTGGCCGTTTTTTAAATATATATGAACCACATGAATTCCTCTAGCTTTTCGTTAGAGGAGTTGTTGGTGATCTGGAGTAGTTGGAATTTGGAGTGGGAGTGACTAATCCGTAAACGAAAGAACAAGCATATAGTAATCCAGATAAGTTAGATCAGTACTCCGTGAACGAAAGAATACAGCTTATGTTTCTCCATTTATCACCAATATATTAGAGCAATTATAAAATAATTAGGTTATGTTAAACCATGCTCAAAACAAACTACAAAGAAAACAGCGTTGCCAAATCTGTTTCAACTATTTTCACAAAAATCAACTGAGCGACTAAATACAACATTCTCTTTAATTATTGTTGATAGCCGTTTCAAAAAAACTATCAGATTCACTAATAAATAACCAATGTATTTTTTTTATTGTCATTTCCATTATAAATTGTTTTAACAAAAGTTTAAGTACTTATGTTATTAAAGATACGGCCAGTCTTCGAGTTACTCCCTTAAAACATTTAAATTATTTTGATATGAAAAACACAAAAATAAGCACGACTATCATTATTGGAATTTTTTATTTGTTTAAATTTTGTATATTTATATTTTTGACATTTCGACTCTGATGAAGACTCTTGGATAGGGTCGAAACGTCAAAAATATAATTGAATATATAGTACTTAAGCAAAAAAAACCTTCCAACTGATTTAATTGTGAAATAAATTTATAGATCATTACCATCATTGAAACATAAGTTGATACCACGAACTTTGTTTTTGCCTGTTCTAGAAGAGTTGTTTTAAGGAATCTTTTGAGAAAATAAAAATATTCTACATCAACTGAATGAAACTAATCCAAACCTATATTGTATTGAATTCTCTGTAGCTTATATGCAGAAATTTTTCCCCAAAGTATGGAATTTAGATATATTTAACGCTTAAAAATACTTCTCGAAACAACGTTCTTAGAATAGTCAAAAACAAAGCTCATGGTACAGGCAATAACAATGATTCATTTATGTTTTATGCTGCATTTCATCAAATATATTTATTGATAAATGTAATATTATTATTCAATATTCAGTGAAGGTAGCAGGATTTTAACAGAAATTTAATTACTTCATTTATCAATATAAGGAACACAATAGTAAAAATATATTATTATAATTAACAGATTTATTTATAAAAATATATCATACCATAAAATAATACAATTGTTTAAATAATTTAGTTACCGTAGCCAGCAGTCAACAAAATAGCGTACCGCGTTGTTTGTGAGTTTTAAATAATTTTCATTATAAAAACTGCTTCACGGTTTTGACATACAATTGGGGATGTGCTTCCATAACTAAAGTCACTCAACAAATGTACCTTTGAGATTACTAAAGACAAAAATTATTAACGTTCAAAAAAAGTTTTATAATTTCATTTCAAGTTTTTATCCCTGATGAAGTAACGAAAATGTTACAAAATATTGGATTTTAAATGAAAATAGCATCTAAATGAGACTTTTCCAACTACCGAAATATCCGTTAAATATTGTTTTATCTTTCAACAAGTCGGTGTTACTTCTTTTCAACATTCTCATACTGTTTATCCGATATTTTCGCCAAACGTGTCGTTTTCGGTTTTTATTAATATAATCGTCGCCTAAAGTTTGATCTTTAGATATTTGATCTGTGATTAACAGTTTCACTTCAAAAAACATAGACTTTTTCGGTTTCATATTGTTCATGTTCATATTTCTAAAAAACAAATGTTATAAATTAGGTTAGCTGATTCATTTACAATATTCTTACTATAAATTAATACATATATAACCTTTTTATAGAAAATATAAATTCAATATTTCCTTTACTTTGATTTATTACAGAGATGTATACCTGTTATTTATATTTTCAAGAGTAATTCCAAACAAGTCTGAGTTTTGCAGTCAATTCGAACTGTCACAATACATTTGAAGTTAGTCACACTATAAAAGTGGTACAGTTGAGACAGACAATTCGATAATCAGAAGCATGTATCTTCGCTTTAACTAAAATTATAGCCAATAATAGTTCTCCATTTATTCGTTATGATTCTGTTAATAATTGTCTTCATCACCTTCGTTCACAGCTGTATTCGCTATAGTCTCTAATTTTTCAAACAATTTTGAAATTGTTGTCACTTGGAATTGGTCTGTTTTCATATTAAATGGAATACAAATCTCGTACTGTTCTATTACTATTTCCTTCATAAGTAATAATTTTTTATAATGAAGACACGTTCCTCATTCGAACAATTATTCACTTACAAATTTTTGTCACAAATAAATAATATTCTTTAAAACATACTATAAAACCAACATCAAATTGCTAGGAAAGAATCTGCTGTGGCCACACAGTACTTCTCCAACTATTTTCATGGCCAGTTTCATCGCTGCTTCAGAAATTTAGAGTGTCGCATCAATTAATTATATATTTCAAAGTGACAGCTGTCATTGTCAAAGTGAGCTGTCATTGTTAAAGTGACAGATGGTGGTTATATTTTGGTCCTTACATAAAATTAATATTTTTGAGAATGAAGAGTCCTATTTTAGATTTTCGAGGTCTTTAATTCATTGGAACATACAGTTTCGACATTTTAATTGCCAGAAGTGTAATTCAAAAATGGTAACGTGGATTCTACTAGTTATTTATTTTTGATATCTACTAAGCTCATCTTTCCGAGAGCTTTAAATTTAGATGATTTGAAAAAGAAACAATTGACAATCGTTTAAATATCCTCTTTGACACTTCTACTGGAATCATATCCGCAAGAGCTTCAATTTTGATAGCAAACACGATTTAATAAAACGGTTGTTTGCATGTGATGTCCAAATATGAGTGATAATAATTCTAATTTAACATTATGATTCCCAATATTTCTCTGCTTCAGAAAAATATAACGAATTGTATAATAATTCAATTTTTAATAATAACAAATGAACCGCTGATAATTCTGAAGAATGTTGCGCCAAATTATTCGAAGATCAATTTTATTTATTTCATTTAACTTGAATCTAGCTTTTTGACGAAAAACCTATATATAAAATTTCAGTCGAAAATTCGTACGCGCTCGAATTAGTCAAGTTATCGTGATTCCTGACAGACAGACCAACTTTTTTTAAAATTATATTTGTTGGGTTCAGTAGGGTCTAAAACATGAAGATCCATAAAAATCTTGAACTCTCAGAAAATCACGATTACAATACTTCCCCTATTATATAGGTCTGGGAAGAAAAAATGTAAAAACAGTTTTCGATGCATATTGTAATTCTTAGAATTGTAGAATAAATAGGAGAGCAGGAAATTGTACAAAGCTACGACCCTGACTTAGATTACTATGTGTATTCAGACCTTGTACCACCCGGTATATGTTTAAATATTTATATATTAATGTTTGATAAGCTTTTCGTTATAATTTTGGACAACCTTGGTCTTAATATATTTATTGTGCCATCTGTTTGCATTTAGATGAATTACATATGAACTTGTAGAGATTTGAAGATTCGTGTTTTGAGCAAAGCGGGAATATCAATGGCAGGTATTGAATAAATTTGTGATCCGCCATTTTAGAGAAATGCATAAGGCAAGATTTGAGCATTTGAGGGATGCAAAAAACTGTGCTTGAAGAAGACAAAATTTTAATATTAGAGATTTGAAGCCCTACCCGTTCATTTGGTACACATGCAAGACAGCTTCTGTGGTTTTTTAAGAGATGGCGATACCTTGTATTACCTAGTACAATAAAATCTTATCAGCGGTACTAACACGGTGGTTTTTCAATTGAAATCATACAAAATGAGGCTAAAACACAGCCGAAGAGATTTTACGATAGGAGTACAGAAAATATATGATCTCGGGTACTCGAGTCGGAATAAATTTTATCCGAAAAAACTCGCTTTCTTGCAATTCACTCTAAACGGGAACGTATGAAATCCTCTAATATTCAAATACTGTCCTCCTCAGACACAGTTTTTTTCATCCCTCAAATGCTCAAATCTTGCCTTATACATTTCTCTAAAATGGCGGATCACAAACTTATGCAAAACTTGCCATTGACATTCCCGCTTTGCTCAAAACACGAATCTTCAAATCTCTACACAATCATATGCAGTTTCTCCGAATGGTACTAGATGGCGCAGTATAGAAGACCAGGGTTATCCAAAATTTGAGATCATATTGAAATTAATTTGTTTTATATAAAATTCTGAATTTTCCAGCAATATTCAGTTTATTTTATTATAATTACAATACCCGTAGCGATAAAAAATAAAATTGAAATTAATATCTTTATTTTATAAATTATCATAGCGAAAAATAAACTTTTTATGGTGTGAGACAGACTTTAGCTTCATATAAAATATGCTACAAGCAAATTTTATTATTAAAATACTTTAATGCCCGGTTTTATAAAGGGCAGAGTAATTTACTCCAAGAGTAAATAAAATTTACTCTGTTAAATGACAGTCGATTTTTTGACATCAATGATGCTGTTATAAAGAAATTCGAAACGATTAGAATTTGTTAAGTAGAATAAATTTATTTTGAGAGTAAATTTACTTGCTCTTTTATAAAGCCGGCCATAAGCGAACCAATATGTATCTTTTTAAAATATTTAAAAAATCTATAGATCATTACTATCATTGAAACATTAATTGATACCACGAATTTTGTTTTTGCCTGTTCTAGAAGAGTTGTTCTAAGTCTTTTGAGGAAATAAAAATATTCTACATCAACTGAATGAAACTAATCTAAACATATATTGTATTGAATTCTCTGTAGCTTGTATGCAGAAATTTTTCTCCAAAGTATGGAGTTTAGATATATTTATTGCCTTAAAATACTTCTTGAAACAACGTTCTTGACATAGTCAACAACAAAGCTCCTGGTACAAGCAATATCAATTATTTATTTATGTGCACTTCATCAAATATATTTATTGAAAAATGTAATATTATTATTCAATATTCAGTGAAGGTAGCAGAATTTTAATTACTTCATTTATCAATATAAAGAACACAATAGTAAAAATATATTATTATATTTAACATATTTATTTACAAAAATATATCATACCATAAAATAATACAATTGCTTAAATAATTTTGTTACCGTAGCCAGCAGTCAACAAAATAGCGTACCACGTTGTTCCTGAATTTTAAATAATTTTTATCATAAAAACTGCTTCACGGTTTTGACATACAATTGAGGATGTGCTTCCATAACTTTGTCATTCAACAAATGTACCTTTGAGATTACTAAAGACAAAAATTATTAACATTTAAAAAAAGTTTTACAATTTTATTTCAAGTTTTTATCCCTGATGAAATAACAAAAATGTTACAAAATATTGGATTTTAAATGAAAATAGCATCTTAATGAGACTTTTCTACTTAATTTTTCTGCCCTACAACTACCGAAATATCCGTTAAATATTATTTTATCTTTCAACAAGTCGGAGTTACTTCTTTTCAACATTCTCATACTGTTTATCCGATGTTTTCGTGTCGTTTTCAGTTTTTTATTAATATAATCGTCACCTGAAGTTTGATCTTCAGATATTTGATCTGACTGTGATTAGCAATTCCACTTCAAAAAACGTAGACTTTTTCGGTTTCATATTGTTCATGTTCATATTTTTAAAAAACAAATGTAATAAATTAGGTTAGCTCTTTCATTTACAATATTCTTACTATAAATTAATACATATATAACCTTTTTATAGAAAATATAAATTCAATATTTCACTTACTTTGATTTATTACAGTGATATATACCTGTTATCTATATTTTCAAGAGTTGCAATTCCAAACAAGTCTGAATTTTGCAGTCAATTCGAACTGTCACAATTCATTTGAAGTTAGTCACACTACAAAGATGGTACAGTTGAAAGAGAGATTTCGAAAATCAGAAGCCTGTATCTTCGCTTTATTTAAAATTATAGCCAATAATATTTCTCCATTTATTCGTTATGATTCTGTTAATAATTGCCTTCATTACCTTCGTTCACAACTGTATTTGCTATAGTCTCTAATTCTTCAAACAAATTTTGAAATTGTTGTCACTTGGAATTGGTCTGTTTTCATATTAAATGGAATACAAATCTCGTACTCTTCTTTTACTATTTCCTTCATGAGTAATAATTTTTTATAGTGAAGACACGTTCCTCATTTGTACAAATATTCACTAACAAATTTTTTTGACAAATAAATAATATTCTTTAAGGCGAGTGTCTTGGTGTAGCATGGCTTGATAAAAACTCTCATTTCATTTTGTTATTTACTTCCCTATTATACCACTTAGATACCTAATTCAAAAACATTTTGAAAGAAATAGAGTGTTTACACACAAATCTCACCTTACTTTTTTGATACAATCACCCATTTGTTGAATAATTGTTTTAAAAGTTACAACAAATTGCTGTATTTCAAATCCAGTTTTACGCGATACTGAGAATCAATTTCAAATTTCTACTTCTGAGCCCGTGTACAGAATTTCGTGAACTTCAAACTTTTTGAAAAAAAATTGTAGTCTATATTTTGAGTAAATTCCATAATAGTTTTAGTGAAAATTCGAATATTTTGTTAAAATTTGTCCATAGCGAGTGGCGACACTAAGTGAGAGAATTATGAGTTATATAGAACTCCGCCTTCGGGTTTATGACACTACCTGCTAGAAACTGGATTTTAGTAAACAATTCAGATTCACGAAATCCTTAGCTTCAAAACTAAAACTTCAATATTGAACAAGAAATTCAGTCATAGCATTGTGCTATCAGAAATTTTTATTTATTCAAGGGAGAAATATTTAAACTGCGAGATGAAATTATGGTACTATTGGCTTTTTGAAATCTCACAGAGCTTTGCAACTTGAAGATTTGTTAGGGATTATACAAATCAGTAATTAAAGCATTGTTTTCGAAAATTATTCTATTTTACACTTATAGTAAGACAAAAGGGATTGAGAATAAGATTTTTGAAGTTTCAGAATATAATATCAATAAAATAAGTCGTGCAAGCTATTTTCCCCAATATGAATTTGCGGGAAATGTCATTGTAATTGCAAATGAAATTTAATTTTACAAATTTTGTAAAATCAAAAATAGTATATAGTATGTACCAATGACGTATTAACAGTAGACCCAGCACGCGGCATTTGTTTTGATGCAGGAATAAACAGTGGGGTGAGGAAGGTAAACATCGTTGTATCGCAGGTTGCGTTTTTCATTTGAAAAAATATCGATTGTGAGATGTGGGAAAAATCTCGTATTTTTTTATTTTGAAGCAATTAATATATTATTACTTCTATTTCAACAAATATATACATACAGTACAGAATAAAGCCGCGCACTTCTCAAACATAAATAAAAGCAGGCAAACCGCATAACAAGCATGTTTACTCCCTTCGCTTCTCAGAACCTCTCACCTTGTAAGTGCTAACATCACAACAAACTGTGGTCTGCCATAGGACGCGCTGGGTCTACTTTAATAATACGTCATTGGTATGTACACTTTGAGCTCCAAGGACTCGATAGAAATTTGGATATAGGTACCTAGTTGATATTAAAGATACTGTCACGCGGACTACTGGAGAAGTTTGAAAAATAGTAACTCAATTTCTCTCAAATAACTTGGAAACTAAGGATTTATACGGTATTAGTAATATTGAGGAAAATTCTTTTCTTTCGTGATTTTTTGACAGTTCGAGATCGTGATAAATCTTTACGTTTTAGACCCTACTGAAACCAAAAAACATAATTTTAATAAAAGTAGGTCTGTCGGTCTATGTGGAAGCACAATAACTTGAAAACGCAAGAAACGCCTATGAATTTTCGAGGGAAATTTTATATTTAAATTTTTGATCAAAAATCTAAGTTGAAGTTCATAGAGAGCTTTTTTCAACCAGTAGTACTTAAACTTTATTGGTGGAACAACATTCATTAGCAACATTTTTCTAAATTACCGGTGATTCATTTGTTATTCTCAAAATTTTAATTATTATAGAATGCGTTATATTTTTTTGAGCCAGAGAAACAATGAGAATTATTATCACTCATATTTTGACATCACATGCAAGCGCTCGTCAATTGTTTTTTAAAATAAGTAATTTTGCTCTATCGTATTTGGTATCAGAATAAAGCTTTTGTGGAGATAATGCTAGCAGAAGTGTCAAAAAAGATATTTAAACGATTATCAATTATTTCTATCACAAATCATTTACATGATGTCTAGTTTGGTATCAATTTTAAGCTGTCGGGAAGATAGGCTTAGTAAATATCAAAAATTAATAATTAAGAAGTGGAACCCACGTTACCATCTTCAAATTATACTTCCGGCGGTCAAATGTCAGAACTGTATATTCCAATTAATTGAAAACCCCAAAAATCTACAAAAGAACTCTTTTATTCACAAGAATACTTATTTTATTTGCATGAGGACTAAAAAATAACCGCAATCTGTCACTGCTGTCACTTTAATAAAGAGTTTTTTCTATAGATTTTTGGGGTCTTCAATTAATCCATTAATCCCCAAAAATCTATAAAAGAACTCTTTATTTAAAAAAATACTTATTTCATGTAAGGATAAAAAAATAACTGTCATCTGTCACTTTAACAATGACAGCTGTCACTTTGACAATGACAACTTTCACTTTGAAATATGCAATTAATTGATGCGACCCTCTAAATTTCTGAGAGTGAATATTTTCTAATTCATATTGATAAAATCTGCTGTGTCCATCACAGTCCAGTTTGGTATCAATTTATAGCTCTCAGGTAGATGAGCTTAGTAAGAATATAAAATAAATAAACAGTGGAATCCACTTTACCATCTTTAAATTACATTTCCGGCGATCAAGTAACATAACTGTTCGTTCCAATGAATTAAAGACTTCGTAATCTAGATGAAGACTCTTTATTTTCAAAAATACTTATATTGTAAGGATTAAAATAAAACCGCCATCTGTTACTATAACAATGACTGCTGTCATTTTGACAATGATGGCTGCCACTTGGACAATGCCAGCTGTCACTTTGACAATAACACTGTCACTTTGACAATGACAATTGGCACTGACACTTTCACAATTGGTACGACACTCTAAATCCATGAAACAGTGATGAAACTTATCATGAAATTTATGATCGGGGAAAAACTGTGAAGGCCACAGCAGATTTTGATATTTTCATAATAGATTAATAAATGCGGATTCAAAAAATTAATTGTCAAGATATCAATAATACTTTCTTGTCTTGTCTTGGAGAATAGAAATTACTTCTTGTCTTTCAATTTCAAGACAAGATCAAGATTATTTTCTGATTATTGTGTAACACTAGAAATAATTGACATTTTATCTTTCAAAAGATTTATGACTTTTGAGAACGTCCCTTTTCGTCAAGAAATAACCAATTGTAAGGTACGTTCAAAGCCCTTGAAAGCTGCGACATACGTATTAGATATTTAGCATTGCTTACTGCAATGACGTATATCGAATGCTTACTACTTACTAGGGAACGCCCTAACACACCTACTTTTCTTCTCCCCCCTTTACACTTGCAAGACCGTAGATGGTATAGGATTGCAAGACACTCGCCTTAACCCTCCGTTGCTCGCGCGGCGTCTGTGAGACGCCAGTGAGTGTATTATACAACATAATTTTTACAAACGGAAGATGAGGACGATCAGCTCCTACGTACTTTCCCAACACAAGCCGATGTTGAATCACGCCACTCCGCTTTAGTCTATCACAAGCAGGTCATGAGATAAGTGCTAATGGTGTCTCACAGACTCCCCGCGAGTACTTGTGTAACAATACGACACTCAGCTATTTTGTAATAGTCATGTACTATAGCCATCAAATTGCGCATAATATTCAATATCGATATTCAATATGAATTGACATGGATCGAAAATCAATTTTCAGTCCAGATAATGATGAAAATTCTGATAATTTCATGGAATTTAGTATTGCGCTTTGATGATGAGGAGCTCTCAGAGTCTAATGATAGCAGCGAAGATGAATACGATCATATTGAGGAACAACTTGAATCAAGCGATTTAGAACATGATGTGTCAAGTTATGATGTAGAAAATGGAGACGGTGATGATGAGACCATAAATATAGTTTTTGGGAAAGATGAAGATACTAAATGGAAAATGGAAAATTCTCTTCTCAACGTGAGGACTTGTTTGCCTGGTGTGAAATTTATCGCTAATGAGGAAAAATCAGCTTTAGCTTCCTGGAGCATGCAAATTCCATATGTAATGACTGTCTCTCAATGAATGAGTAGTTCAATGCGTTATATCAGTGTTTTTAGTTTTCTCATGATTATTATTCAATCTTCATATTTTTTTGATGTTTAATCCAATAAACGTCTACAGAAAGAATCATACTTCACATATTACCCAAAATAAACATGAAAATCCAGATACAAATAACAAATATAGGCATTTTCATTTGCTGTCTGTCAGACACCGCGCGAGCATTGCTAATATGATGAGTAGCGCGCGCACCGGAGGGTTAAGGGGGTAACTCGAACATACTTGATATAAGATAAAATTTTAAATTTTATAGCAAATTACAGATCAGATACACATATTCGACTCAAAAAAATTTTGAGAACATCTTATGGGTCATTTGAATAAAGAATAATAGTTTTAATAACGTTAAAATAACACAGTGTCTTATGGCAGATTGCAGCAAGATTATTTCATTGGAATATTAATAGAACTTAACGATTAGAGAGAAATCAACTTCCTTCTTGTCCACCAATAATCAATGTTCAATTTTCACAAAAGAAAAGCACACTTCACCGACGTATTTTTTGAATTATAAGGAAAATAATATAAAAACATCCAAGTTACAATTTCTCAAGCATGGCTATCAAAGAAGCGACAACGTCGCTTGCCAAACGTCATTCATGACCTTAATATTGTTGTAGAGGTCACTTCTTCTACCGCGGAAAAATAAGAAATTCAAATTTTTTCATCTCAAAAATATAGATTTACAAGTGAAATTTGTATATTAAAATGATACAATAGTATGTAGCACACACACTATGTTTCTCCGTCAATCACCAATATATTAGAGCTATTAGGCGCGTGCATCACGTGGTCGAATCTATGCAACCCGCCAGCCTGGTGGACCAACAAACCAAAACATTATTTTTAGCATAATATCTCGATTAATCAATGATTATTATTCTCTGTCAGACAATATAAAACATGGGTATTTATAAAAAATATCTCGTTTATTATCTATGTAGATCCATATGTGGTGGAGATGAAAGAAATAAGACATTTCCATGGTAATTACTAAAGACGATTTAGCTTATGAAGGAAGCTGAATATAACTAGAATATGTTACAACTTTTAAAAGCTTATATGAAACTTTAAATTATGAACACTAACCAGCATGACTATAATCTTCAAAAGTATTTATAGAAGTCTGTAATAAACGAATGATTTATTTGTTTTTTAATTTAACATCTTTTAAGACAATTCAAATTGAATTTTCTATTCCAAGTAATTATTATTGACTGTGATTCATTTTGCTGTGAAGCTATTCGCTTGAAATGTTGGAAAAAATTGAGAATTTCAATTTACTGACTTGCACAAAGCAGAATCCTGCAGCTTTGCCTATATTTAAAAACAGTCCTCAATCAGGATTACCTCTATCGTCCAAAAGGCTAGTTTGCCTATAATTTAGAAATAATTCTACGGTTTAAGTTTTTAGCGATTTTACAAATTAGGCGCGTGCATCACGTGGTCGAATCTATGCAACCCGCCAGCCTGGTGGACCAACAAACCAAAACATTACCTTTGATGTCATTGTGCTTGGTTGGCGTAGTGTGGATTTAATGTTTATTTAGTGAAATTTTCTTTTAAAAATTATTTTTAGCATAATATTTCGATTAATCGACGATTATTATTCTCTATCAGACATTATAAAACATAGGTATTTGGAGAAAATATCTCGTTTATTATCTATGAAGATCCATTGTAGTGAAGATGAAAGAAATAAGACATTCCCATGGTAATCACTCAGCTTATTTAATTAATGAAGGAAGCTAAATACAACCACAATATGTTACAACTTGTAAAAACTTACACGAAACTTTAAATTATGAACACTGACCAACATGACTATAATCTTCAAAAGTATTTCTAAAATTCTGTAATAAAAGAATTATTTATTTATTTGTTGATTAAACATCTTTTAAGATAATTTAAATTGAATTTTCTATTCCAAGTAATTATTATTGATTGTCATTCATTTTGCTGTTGAACTATTTGCTTGAATGTTGGAAAAAATTTGAGAATTCTAATTTACTCAGTCTTGCACAAAGCAGAATCTTACAGCTTTGCCTATATTTAAAAACAGTACTCAATTAGGATTATCTTTATCGTCCAAAGGGCTGGTTTGCCTATAATTTAGAAATAATTCTACGGTTTGAGTTTTTTGCTATTTTACAAATGTTAGGTCTAAATTAAGATCATGCTAATATTTATTAAATGGATATTATATAAAAATTTTAGTTTATAGAACAAAACATAACTTATACTCAGCTTGAACAATTTGTTTATCCTGTTGGGTTACTTCTAACCTATAAAATCTGACTCAATTTCAGATACTTTATGTACTTTATGCAGCCATAAATTTCAATAATTACCTTATATCCACTTGAAATATTGAATATCAGATTCAAATAAATAAAATACCTGCTGTTACAGATACGGTTTTACTTAATTTTGGTGTCAGTTGAATCACTCCTTGTCAGAGCATTTTTCTTGTTTTTTAATGACTAGAGGAATAATTCTTCCTCCGAAGTTTTTATCTGAAGTAAATCCATGGAAAGATAAACCTTGCACAGCCTCACTTCTCTAAAAACAGTCAACAACAGCACTAAAATTGGGGTTTTATTAAATGTGTTCCATATGACAGAACGTTTGTTGGTCCACCAGGCTGACATTTTTAAATGTCCGTGACGTCACGTGCACGCACCTAATATATAGTGTAATAGTTAGGTCTAAATTAGGCTCATGCTAATATTTATTGAATGGATATTATACAAAAATTTTAGTTTATACAACAAAACATCATTTATACTCAGGTTGAAAAATTTGTTTATCCTGTTGTGTTACGTCTAACCTATAAAATCTGTCTCAATTTCAGATACTTTATCTACTTTATGCAGCCATAAATTTAAAATATTACATTATATTCACTTGAAATATTAAATATCAGATTCAAATAGATAGAATACCTGCAATAAAGTGCCTGTTACAGATACGGCTTTACTTAATTTTGGTGTCAGTCAAATCACTCCTTTTCAGAGCATTTTCCTTGTTTTTCAATGACTAGAGGAATAATTCTTCCTCCGAAGTTTTTATCTGAAGTAAATCCATGAAAAGATAAATCTTGTACAGCCTCACTTTTCTAAAAACAACCAACAACAGCACTAAATTGAGGTATTATTAAATATGTTCCATATGACAGAACGTTTGTTGGTCCACCAGGCTGACATTTTTAAATGACCGTGACGTCACGTGCACGCACTTAATTATAAAATAATTAGGTTATTTTACACCATGCTCAAAACAAACTACAAAGAAAACAGCGTTGCCAGATCTGTTTCAACTATTTTCACAAAAATCAACTGAGCGACTAAATACAACATTCTCTATAATTATTGTTAATAACCGTTTCAAAGAAACTGTCAGACTCACTAATAAATGAAAAATGTATTTTTTTTTGTTATATCCATTATAAATTGTTTTAACAAAAGTTTAAGTACTTATGTTATTAAAGATACGGCCAGTCTTCGAGTTACCCTCTTAAACATACCATGAAAAACAAACGTCAAATTGTGAGGAAACCAGACATATAACCTAAGAATCTGCTGTGGCCATGACAGTACTTCTCCAATTATAAATTTCATGACCAGTCAAAGATTCATCGCTGCTCCAGAAATTTAGAGTGTCGCATCAATTAATTGCATATTTCAAAGTGACAGCTGTCATTGCCAATGTGACAGCTGTCATTGTCAAAGTGAGCTGTCATTGTTAAAGTGACAGATGGCGGTTATATTTTAGTCCTTACCTGGTCCTTACATAAAATTAGTATTTTTGAAAATGAAGAGTCCTATTTTAGATTTTCGATGTCTTTAATTCATTGGAACATACAGTTTCGACATTCTAATAGCCAGAAGTGTAATTAAAATATGGTAACGTGGATTCTACTAATTATTTATTTTTGATATCTACTAAGCTCATCTTCCCGAGAGCTTTAAATTGATACCAAACTGGACATCATTTAGATAATTTGTAAAAGAAACAATTGACAATCGTTTAAATATCCTCTTTGACACTTCTATCGGAATTATCCTCGCAAGAGCTTTAATTTTGATACCAAAAACGATTTAAAAAAATAATTGACGGATGTTTGCATGTGATGTCCAAATATGAGTGATAATAATTCTAATTTAACATTATGATATCCAATATTTCTCAGCTTCAGATTGTATAATAATTCAATTTTTAATAATAACAAATGAACCGCTGATAATTTTGAGAAATGTTTCAAATTATTCGAAGATCAATTTTATTTTTTTCATATAATTTGAATCTAGCTTTTCGACGAAAAACCTGAATATAAAATTTCAGTCGATAATTCGTACGCGCTCGAGTTAGTCAAGCTATCGTGCTTCCAGACAGACCGACCAACTTTTTTAAAAATTATGTTTGTTGGGTTCAGTAGGGTCTAAAACATGAAGATCCATAAAAATCCCGAACTCTTAGAAAATCACGATTACAATACTTCCCCTATTATATAGGTCGGGGAAGAAAAAATGTAAAAACAGTTTTCGATGCATATTGTAATTCTTAGAATAGTAGAATAAATAGGAGAACAGAAAATTGTACAAAGCTACGATCCTGACTTAGATTACTATGTGTACTCAGACCTTACACCACCCGATATATGTTTAAATATTTATATATTAATGTTTGATAAGCTTTTCGTTATAATTTTGGATAATCTTGGTCTTAATATATTTATTATGCCATCTGTTTGCATTTAGATGAACTACATATGAACTTGTATAGATTTGAAGATTCGTGTTTTGAGCAAAGCGAGAATATCAATGGCAGGTATTGAATAAATTTGTGATCCGCCATTTTAGAGAAATGCATAAGGCAAGATTTGAAGAAGACAAGATTTTAATATTAGAGACTTGAAGCCCTACCCCCCTTCAATCGCGCAAGCGCTTATCTACTGTGTTTAGTTACTAGTCACTCATTTAGTGGCGCCAATGTATGCCTCAATGACACTGATCTCTAGATAACACTGGATTGGATTTAGGCCGCTGATCTTGATAAAAATTGAGGTCTTGTGACAGTTCAGTATGGCGTTGCTAAGTATATTAGAGAATGATAAGGGATACTCATGTTGATTCTATTTGCGATAGTGCTGCCATCTACTCTCAGAAAATTGAACCCTGATTTTTCTTTACAGCTGTATTCTTTCGTTCACGGGCTACTGATCCAACTTAATCTAAAGATCAGTTTAAAATGGCGTCGAGATCATATGATCTGTTGTAGTCGAAAGAATACCAAACTTTTTTTGAGTCTGCGTTTGTCTATGATTAATGACCTAAAATTTGTTTTGATTTCGTTTAATTATGAATATTCAGAAAAGTTTAGTAGAAATTATCTTTTAAATATACAAAACACAAATACATGTAGTTTTTTTCATCTGTTTAATAATTATAATTCAGTTTCAGTATGAATTATCACAAAACTTTCCATTTTGTCCTACTAAAGTTACCACAAGGCAATTTATTTCATTTCTTATGATTCAAATGTTACGAATTTGGCCGTTTTTTAAATATATATGAACCACATGAATTCCTCTAGCTTTTCGTTAGAGGAGTTGTTGGTGATCTGGAGTAGTTGGAATTTGGAGTGGGAGTGACTAATCCGTAAACGAAAGAACAAGCATATAGTAATCCAGATAAGTTAGATCAGTACTCCGTGAACGAAAGAATACAGCTTATGTTTCTCCATTTATCACCAATATATTAGAGCAATTATAAAATAATTAGGTTATGTTAAACCATGCTCAAAACAAACTACAAAGAAAACAGCGTTGCCAAATCTGTTTCAACTATTTTCACAAAAATCAACTGAGCGACTAAATACAACGCCAACGTGAAAAACAATTTTCTTAGAGAATGCTTGCTCAATAATGCTAGCTTGAATTACAGAGTACTCACAAGAAACTTCAAGGATTAGAAGACATCAATAACGTTACAATTAACATATTTGTCAATTTCAGTACGGATGCACAAAGGAAATCGTTTTTGACATTAGCGTTGACGTTTCATTAGCGGTAGCTTGCAAAAACTCTCTAATAGTAATATGGTAGAGACATGAGCGCTAAAAATTTATTTCCAAATGCGACGCGTAGTCTCCTTACGTCGTTTATCTGAACTAAGCTCGGGACCGCGCTTTTCTTGAATTTTTAAATTTATTGTTCATGTTCCAATGGTATCCAGTTTTATTTGAACGTAATTTGAAGTATTTATCCACAAATATATGATGCCGACACCGCTATTTCAACGGAAACCACACACTGGCTATTCAAAGTATAATGTTTTTATTGATACATTTGTTACACTGTTTTGAATCTATGCAAGTTTTAATGTTATTGAGCGCATTGTTTCGAAATTAATTTTAATCAACAGTCGTGTCAATAATTCTGACATGCGATTACTGACCCTAAATGTCAATTTGCTCCGGGAAAAAGTATTTCAAAGGATTATAAATGAGCGAAAAAATTAAAATTGACAAAAACAAAAATATTTCCTGTGTAATTAAAAGATATCACAAATCATTTGCTCATATTTTTATTATTATGGGTATCATTCTATAGTAACTGTAGAAAATAGTATATTCTGCAACAAGTTTGAAATGAAGTTTATTCAGCATGAGTTAATAAATTTGTAGCACGAGCCATAGGCGAGTGTGACGAATTCACCAGTGCTAAATAGCTATTCCAAACATGTTTCAGGCTACACTTTCTCTAGGACCATAAATGCGGAAATCATAGAAAAACAAAAAAATACAAATTCTGGAACAGAGAAACAACAAATACTAAAATTAAAATTTAATATGAGTTGATTTGCATTTCCTACTAATTTTCATAGTTGATGAATAGATGCAGTTCCATAAAATACAATATAAGTCATCAATGACATAACCTTAATATTATTTGAGATCTGTATTATCGACATGTCATGCTTATTTGTATTTATAAATAAAATTTTCGTAATTTGAATTATGATTTTTAATATTTTAAACTGAATTATAGCAGCTATATCAGTTTTAGAATAAAAATGAGTTGATAAGATAAAATTTTTCATATTTTGTCAATACTATAAATTTGTAAGATTTGTCGCTAGTTGTGCTAATTCCATTACTTGTGTTGGAATGAATATTCTCACACAGTGTGATAGGGATTTCCATCTAAGCGCTATGCAGTCTGGTGGCACATTTTAGAAGCTCAATAAGAGATATTCGTAAAACGTCAGTTACATTCTTTTATCTCTTCCAACTGAGTTTATTAAGAATTAAAATTTATTTTTTGAGTATTTGATTTGAATAATTATGTCAACCACATATTATTGTGTATTTCCTAAACAGAAGAGTGAGATTAGAGTGAAGCATAAATTCAATGATTTTGAATTTATGAGTGGAGAAAAGTTATAAATTGTTTCTTTCAAAATTGGAACAAGAGTGATTCCTTTTATTTCTTTAATCTTGTGTAGCGGTGACTGCAACGCAGAAGTTTGCAAACATAAACCATACAATTTTGTATTTAAATCTGGGTTGTCACGTGAAGTGCCACAAATAATTATGTGTCCAGTCTCAGAAACTTTTTTTCCTTCGTAAACTACTCTGGAATTTTAATTTTGATATATCGGAAATATCCTATCAAGGAAAATCTCAGATCCTTCGTCATTCCGCTATTAAAGTGAGGAATCAAATTTAGAATAATAATAATCTGTATCATTATAATTTCTATTGATGTACAACTTTTAAATATGTATAGGTACAGCAAATTCACCCGATGGGAACTCCCCCGATGGGACTCATTAGACTTGTCCGAGTGTAGATATACAATCGCTAGAAAAACGCTGCTTCGGTGCGCGGCGCAGGCCAGCAGATTAAGGTAGTTGTCGTGCTATAGCCATAGTATCAGAATATTCCAAATTTTTGTTTACTTTTCAACAATATTATTTTACAATCATCCTTGAAATTTGAAGTTGATTGACGATCTCAAACTTGAGATAAACGCAATTAAAATTAAAAAATTTAACATGGAGAGTATAGAGTATACATCTTCGGCAGTAATTATATCAGTTTTAATTTTTAATGAGAATACTAACAGTCAGATTCTTTTGAAATACTAGCTATAAGATGGTGAATATGTTTTGCGTATTTGGAAATAATGGGAAAATTACTGACCATCTCATTGTTTAGATATGAGAACGCAAAGTTGAACATTTTATATATAAAATACGTGCCGACACGTTGAACAGCAATGCTTGGCAACACTGTTCGTCACTCTATACATAGCATTGTACTATTCGAAGAAGAAATTCAAAAGGAAAGAGATGGAAATAAATAGTTAATAATGGTTTCAGTAGAACAATATTATTTATGATGGACTAAATATATTATATATTTGGTAACACAAAAAATTATATCAATATAATCTTAATATTGAATATTGAATAAAACAACTTTACTACAACAACAACCTTAAACGATTTTCTGCACCTCTTTTTTGCCTCACCCTCACCATTATCGGTGAGCCTCCTGTATTCCAGTCTTCTTGGGTAATTGGCGAGTTTTGCTAAGCGATACTCTCAATTTGTAGAACTATCGGAAGTGTGATAAATTGTATAAGCATGGATGGAATTAGTTTTGTTTTCTTTAAATTTAAACAAATTTAAGCATCAAATTTTATCTTGCACTATTTGTCAACATGAGTAATGTTTAATAGAGTAAGATCCCAGACCCGCCAGACATTACTTATTTTCTGAGAAACGAAATAGTGTTAGTATGTGCTTTGATCATACGCATACTTGCAAGTTTGTGCCGACGGCCAATTTACAGATACGACGTGCTAGCGTTGCGTTGATAACACTTCTCTTAAGGTCTTGAGTGCTGATTTTGATGTATGTTTCAGAGAATACTTTTAAAAATTTATAATCAACACTGCTAGACACTTTCCATCTGTGAGTAAAAGTGCGAGGTCACTATTAGTTGGCTTGATAGTAAGCGAAGTATCCATGGGCATCTAACTCTTTCTTGGTCTGGCTGTTTACAAAAAGTATTGAAATTGCTCCCTGAGTATCATATATAAAAATTAAGACTCAGACTATAAGTATTTATTTATTTTTTTGCGAGCTTCAAAGCGTTTAGCAGGAATTACTGTCGATGGGAAGTGTCTGGCAGTGTTGATTCTCAATTTCCAAGAATATTCTCTAGAATATAAATAAAAATCAGCACTCAGACTTTAAGAAAAGTGAGTAATGTCTTAACGTACCTATAGCACCTCGTATCTATAAATTGGCCGTTGGCACGAACTAGCGAATATGCGTATTATCAAAGTACCGACTAACACTATTTTCAGAAAATAAGTAAGGTCTCGCGGGTCTGGGATCTTGGACTATAATGTTCCGTGTATGTATGTAAATCCATACAAAAAAATCTGACGAGGACATCACGTGACTTACTTGTACATCATTGGATATATAATCAAATACAACATCTTATCATTCCACGGCTAGTCAGTTGCTATGGAAACAGTAAGTCATCATTCTTATGCTACAACATTCCTAAATACTGATTTCCAGGATTCTACGGCTAACAGTTCTCAGTCGATCTCAATGAAAATAGGATATGAGCATCTAGACAGTACTATCATCTTAAATACTGTATTCTAATATTCTACGTTCAATCGTTTTGGATTTATGCGGAAAATTACAAAATGTTTCGAGTAAATTGCACTCCCGGCTCAGCCGGTCACAATCATAATGCAAGGTGTACAACTAGATGCTATAAAAGTGCTTAACAGAGCTGGGAAAACTACTGCAAAAAAGTAGTTAACTACAACTACCAATTACTTGATGAAAAAGTAGTTGAAACTACTAAGTAATTAATTATTTTCTTTGAAAAGTAGTTCAATTACTAACTACTTTGTAGTTGACTACTTATTTTACAACTACTTTACTGATTACTTCGAAATAATGAAAAGTCTTACTGATTTTATTATAAGAAACTGAAAAACAAAATGAAGGAAATAATAAATAAATTATATAAATACAGTAGGTGCATTTTGAAGAAAATTATGAAAAAAGTTGACGATTAAATTTCATAATTACCAATTTTTTAAATAGTTCATCCGAAAGAGCATGTCTCTTGGTGCATTCATATATGTTGCAAGTGAAAATAATTTTTCTACTGGTGCTGAGGATGGTAAACATGTATTATGCTTCACAAATAGTTCTCTTGAAAGTCTGTTGTTCAAAAATCTCCAGAGTCAATTTATTATTAATAATGATATTGCGCTGTGCTCAGCGGATACATTTACGTCGATACCACACATATTTTCGCCAAAATCAAAAAAATTTGTCTGTAATAGTTTTTTGTGCAGAAGTTTTTTGATTTTTTAAGGTTTAGTAAGTGCATTAGAACTGAATATTTGTATGTCTTTTTTAACGATCATATCTTCTGCTATCATTATGATGTCAGCTTTTGTATAGCTCTTTTTTATAATATTAGGCCAACGAAATTTCATGATTGCAATTTAGTACAGCTGCTGTTATAGCAGTTTCTGAACTTTCATTAATGGAAAAAAAAAAAATTGAACATCTTTCTTTAATTTTTCGCGGGGGTTTGTATTGTAATGAATTAGAAGTTTCGAGAATAATGTTCAAATAAATTTTGATCAGAATTGTACTTGATGCGATAGAAATTATGTTTGTCAGCAAAAATCGGAAGGAATAGGTTTCGCGCTTCCGCTGAGGGAGGCTGGAGGTAGTCTTCAATTGGTCTTCAAGTATTAAAGTTTAAAAGTCGTTACTTCCAAAGAAAAGTTGATAATAATTTTATTTCAGCTAAAACTTTCAAGATTTGTTCCATATAGTTTAGCAGAATAATATCAAGGCCCGTGATTAAATATTATATTAATTTTTGATGTAAAATAAAGAGAAAGACTTCGATCCAAAAAGCTTCATTTTATTGTGTTTCATATTCAAAATTTATATTTGAATTATTAATGTTTCAAGTATTAATTGCGTAATTATTTTTAATCATTGTTATTGTTGTATCATAATTCTATAATTTTATTAAATATTGTTAGAAATATTCAGTTTTTTATGATTTAAATTAAATAACGCCTCCGTACTATAACATGAATTTAGAAACAATCATTTACTAGAAAATAATAAATTTTGTTGGATAAAAAAGTTGGTAATAATATTTAACAATTCCCAGATAAATAATAGGGTAAATGAGGGGAATTGTTACAGTATCGAACCTGTAAGATGTATATTTTTCATATCTAATTTTTATTTGTTGAATTTTACATTATTAAATGTAGTTCAAATATCAAGAAGTAGTTGAATTCCTGAAATGTAGTTAAATTAGTAGTTGTCCCTTAAGCTACCAACTACTTCAATTTTGTAACAACTACCAACTAGACTACATTTTTTTCAAAATAATTTAACTACAGCTACTTTTCATTGCCCAGCTCTGGTACTTAATACGAAATCTCAATATTCTGCGACTGATTGTTTTAAATTTATGAGAAAAATTCGAAAAGTCTGTAACATGAAGTGCACTTCCGGCTTAGTCGATTGGGATGAAAATAGCAGATGATCATTTGGATGCTACAGCAATTTCAAATACTGAATTCCAGTATCCTACGGCTAATCATTCTAGATTTATGCGGAAAATTCAAAAAAAGTATCAGGTAAAGAGCACTTTCAGAACAGACGATTGCAACCATAATGCGAGGTGCACATTAAGATCCCAGATCCTATACCAGTCTTTTGTACAAAATTTCAGCATTATACGTTTGACGAACTCTGAGATTTGCGAGTTACGCACATACACACATACATACGTACATACGTACGGACATCAAGCAAAAAATAGTCAAAATGGATTCAGGGATGTTCAAAACGGATATATCCATCAAAATCTCGATATGTGAATTTTGTCGGTTTCACAATATTTCCTTGTACTTTTAGACCGTCAGATAGTCGTAGATTTCAGTGCCTCATTTTTTTTTTCATGCCTTCAAGAGGTTTGATAAGTATATATATTTGGAGATCAATAATGCTGAAATTAAAACAGGACCGTGTGTGACCAACATGAAGATTAATTTTAAATTTGCATGAAAAAGCATGTTCTGATCCAATTTTGTCGCTTCTGTCATGCGTACAAAATGAAATTTAGGGAGAAATATTTTGACATGTCAAACAAAATTAAGAAATTAACAACAGATTATCATTGTCTACCTTATCATTTCAATTAAACTGATTGTTTTTTACCGCAAATTCTGAAGGTCTGTTATACTCATAAACTGCACCTCCGGCTTGGCCGATTGATACAAAAATAGTAGATAACTATTTTGATGTTACAACAAGTTCAAACACTAAATTTCAATATGCTATGGCTGATAATTCTAGATTTATGGAAGAAATTGAAAAAAGTTTCAAGTAAAGTGCACTTCTGGCTTGGCTGATTCATACAAAAATAGCAGATGACCATTCTGATACAACATCAAGTTCAAATACTGAATTTCAACATCTTACGGTTGATCATTCTGGATTTATCAGAAAAATTTGAGAAAGTTTCAAGTAAAATTCACTTCCGGTACAGACGATTGGAACCATAATGCGAGGTGCACAACCAGATCTTATACCAGTCTCAATTACAAAATTTCAACATTATACGTTCAACCAGTTTTGAGATTTGCGAGATTTGCACGCACGAACATACGTACCGACATCAAGCCAAAAATAGTCAAAATGGATTCAGGGATGCTCAAAACGGATATTTCCATCAAAATCTCGATAGGTGAATTTTGTCGGTTTCACAATACTTCCTTGTACTTAGTACAAGTAAGTAAAAAGGACAAAAATTCAAGTTTTCACTCATTCCCCAAAAAGAGGTCGATGGCAAGTAAAGATGATAAATAAATATGATGAGACAGAAAACAGGTTTATGAAAGTGTGTTCCCTTCATTTTTATGAGAATGACTACCTTTATAAATGTTAGTTATTTCAGCATAGTATAGGAATAATAAGAGATAAAGAGTATAATCTGAGATAAATTTCTTAACAACCTCATTAAAATATGTTTTGGAGGATTAAATAAAATCACTTAAACGGATTCTAGCAGTGGCGTGCGGTGACTTTCTGTGATAGATGTGCACAGTCGGTGGTGAGGAAGGGGATATTTACATGGCCAACAATACAGCTTATATTTCTCGCAATAACCAGCAATCCATTTAAATTTTTCATATATTTTAATTTGGAAATGTCGCACGGACTGCTGGCCCTTAATTTTGATATTTTGAGTGAGTTTTATGTCTGGCGTTGGTCTTGTTTTCATTATTCCATTTTTCGTTTCGACATCACGACGTAAAAAAATATTTTCCAGTAGATCACAAATGATAGATTTATTTTCAGTTGTCATTCTACAAATGATAATTTTAGGAAAATAAATAGTTTAAGAAACGTATAAAATAAGTGTTTACCTAATATTGTTGTCTTAAATAACAAATAACAATATTTCAACTATTTTAACAAACTTATAAAAGGAGTTTAAGAAAAGAACACAGCTAAACGTTGAATATTCAGCTCCCGGTGCAGAAAGTCTGCCTGCACGCAGCGAGAGAGAACAAGTGATAGAAGATCTGTTAATTTCGGTATGCTATTTCTCTGTCAGACTCTATTCCTTCACTTTCCTGACTATGCCAAACAGACCTTTTCTCTGTCAGAAAGTGCGTAAATATTAATTTCATCTGTTATATTTTTATTCGAAACACCGCATAATAATATATGTCCGGCATCTAAAACTTCTCTTTCGCATACACATCTAAAATTGTGGTCTGAATTTTCAAGTGTATGAAATATTTCTTCAATTTCAGCTTTACTGGGATATCCATTCTATATAGAAAACAGAATATATTTAAAAGGCTATCATTTACTAATCTAATGATTCAAGATACTACCAAAATACTTAATTTTGAGCTTTGATGATTATATACAAAAAAATTAACATTCCTAATATTTAAATTATATTATATTTAATTCAATCAACTTATAAAATTTCTATGCTTTATAATATACTAGCTTTTTCCCGCGACTTCGTCCGCGTCTACCTGGCCTATACAAATCGAAAATGTTCTTACTTTAATTGTAAAACTATTTTTTTGTAACATGTTCACCGGAAGTACCCTATTACTGAGCTGACTGCTGCTTCGAAAGTTCTCAATTACAAACCATGGTAACAATTTTCATCAATTCTCTGTTGACTGGGAATTAATGGATATTAACATCCGCTGGAAAAAATGAAATTGTAGATTATGGATCATGGATGCTATTGGATTTTTTTATTTCATTGATATATGTCAGGATATAGGTCAAACTGATATTTGACGGAAAGTATTATAGAATGTGTTCGTTATAGTATGTGCATTTATTGTGAACGGGATAGCATAGAAAATGTGAAAAATATCAATCAATGGAATAAATCATGTTATAAGTTATGTTTCAGTGTATTAGTTCACTGTAATGTGATTGCATTTGCAAAAATCTGTTTTTGAAATCGATAAGATAGTTTCAATACATCCAAATTTATTTAAAAAGCTTAGTAATGGGAGTACTTTGGTGCACTTGTTACAAAAAGTATGATATGCAACACGGACACTGAACGACTGTCATTATTGTCACGGAAAAATTTGGTTGCACGAAGCTAAGCCTTGGGCTTTGCCCTAATCTTCGCCTCGTACCTCGCCCTCACCTTTTACCTCAAGCTTTGCCTTCGTCTTCGCCGAGTGCAACCAAACTAATCCTGGACAAAAATGACAATCGTTCGGTCCTTGTAGCATAATATACTATTGTTGAACCATATCAATAAATCCGCTATAACTATTTACAATTAATTTTACTTATAAACTTATTCAAAGCAAAAAGTTAAAAGAACTATGGATTACGAAACAACTCATTCATTTTCAGTATTCGCACTGGCCGTTCGGGTAGCCACATTCAGTGATATTTTTTCCACTACGCCGCGCTGCGCAGGCGCTTGGATTTCAATGCGAACTTTCATCTCCTATTTCATCCCCATGTAGGTCGAAATCACAAAAACGATGAAAGAAATGTTTTTTCACTTATTATCAAGTGCCTGATGCCTGAATGCAAAATTTCATGGTTTGATCTTTGAAAATGACGAACTTCCATACATACTATCATCCTCTATTTTAACCCCCTTGCAATAAAAGGAACTCTATGTCCTTCCTTAAGTTCTATTTTATCTCTGTACCAAATTTCATCAAAAACGGTCAAGTGGCTTCAGCGTGAAAGCGTAACAGACAGCGAAACAGAGTGACTTTCGCATTTATAATATTAGTAAGTATATACAACAAAAAAATTATGGAAATAAATGTGGTATTTCAAAGTTATTGATAATTATATTAATATTACACCTTACGACCAAACACACTGAGTCATAGCTCCGTTAGTTCCTGATATTCTCACTTGGCGCTGCGAGCTTAAGGGTGTCGTTTAGCTAAACTTTATTTCTGTTCAGCTCGAACAAGAAATTTTCAGTGTGTGCAACCCAAATATCTTGCTCAATCATTTGGTAGTCTATATTTGAGTTTATTCAAAAGCAGGTAGTTCTCCTAAAAGAAAGCTTAAGACATACGTTTTGGGCTCATTTCTTTCCGACTCGAATAGTACCTGAACTTAATCTTTTCTTCAGTTCAGTGTATGAAATGTTATCTGCAGATATTTAATAGTTATTTATACAACAAGTGAATTAAACCACTGTTTATTTGCGAGAAGAAAGTTCAAAATCACGAGCGCGTTCAGCGCGAGTGGTTTAATTCTTCGAGCAAATAAAGAGGTTTGATTCGCGTGTTTGTATACATAATTTTATTCAATTTTGCGTAAATTTCTGGAACATGAAACTAGGAACAAAATTCCAAAAAATTAAATTGCAGTTGCAAGGGACAAGTGTTTGATTTCCAAACATTCGGCAGTGTGACTGTCAGTAAACTGTCAGTTTTGTGAATTTTGAATTGAAGCGTTTTTATTGTGGAAAGTATTGTCTGAAATGATGGAAAAAAGTGATTAAAACAATGCTCTCGTCCCCAATACCATTTTGAACGAAGCAGTAGCAGCAGTTGGGAAAATTATTTCTCAGAAATCGAAATCTTTTCATCACTAATAATTCATTTTGAATCACTAGTGAATAAAGTTTTACTCAAGACTGTTGCTATGGATTTGATAATGTAGCTTTAAAACGTCAAAATTGGATGAAAAAATTGATTCTACAATATCATTTTCAACTTAGGAACAAGATGTGAAATGAACCAGATATTTTGTGAATGAAACCTTTAATTGAATATCCAATCAATGCTAATATATATTATAAATTATCAACTGAATTTTCCAAGAAAGTGATAATCCTGCAAAGTAATTTTTTCCGAATTTATGGGGATATAAATAATGTATTATAATGATTTCAGTCAAACTTGATTCTATTAGAAAGTTGAATTATTCCTAATTTATAATAATTGCCAAGTCCAGGTCGTAATGTGGGTAATATTCGAATTTAATAAGCCGTTTTATTGAAAATTTGCAAAAAAAAAATTGGGACAGTTATTGCTTATTCTTCTCGTTCACGAACTTCGATACTTTCACAGGTGTTTCAAAATTTGCTTCAGATTTTTCTGAATTGATTGAATAAAGGCGTAGAAACTTGCTTCGTTGAACTAAAATATTTTCAAGATGATATCTATTCCAGTTAAATTGGAAGGCGGCAATAATATTCCCATTTCAAATAGAGAATCTTTTTTATTTCATCATTCGATTAAGGAAATTGTTATATAATCTCAAATTTAATATAATAGATTATTTATTCAACCGCTTATACTGTTACATTGTTTTATATTATTTATCTACTGTCAAAAGTTGTGTCGCCAAGCAACTAATTAATACCTTACTACATCACACTGCTTCCCTTTCCAAACAAATTAAATTGAGTAAATATATACATTTTATTTATAACAAATAAATTCTTTTGTCCATTGTGGGGGTCGTGAAATTCGGGTGCTGCGTCTTGGATATTCTCCTTCTTCTAAATTTCTGCCTTCTTCCTCGTTCTTTTCGTTCTCTTGCTTCTTCAAATCTTCCTGGTCATCTTTTTCTTCTACTACTTCTGTCTGGTAGCGTTTAACGAATGAGGTATTTCGACGGAGCTGTTGTCCTTTGGGTGTTTGAACTGTGACTGCATTCCCGATTTTACTCGTTATTTTGCATGGTGTCGTGTGGAAAGGTGTTAGTAATTTATCCGTAATCGCATCTCTTTTCAGCAATACGCTATCTCCCACTTCTATCTCACTAAATTGGCTTTTCCTGCTTTTATCGACAAAATATTTACTCCGCTCCTTCATTTCTTTATCCCTATCTTTCACCTCAATGTCTCCCGGTTTGAAATAATTGTTTGTAAAATTAGGAAGCTTGTCCCTAAGCTCTCGTCCGAACATCAAGTACGCAGGTGTTTTCCCTGCTGTGCTATGTGTCGTTGAATGATATGCAAACAAATATGTTCTGAGGGCAGATTTTAAAGTTTCTCCTGTAGCTTGAGCTATTCTTAGTCTTTTCATCAGCAACCTGTTGTGTCTTTCAAGCTCTCCATTCGCTTGAGGCCATTTAGGAGTATTAATACGTAAGGTATTGCCATTCTTCATACAAAAGCCTCTAAATTCGGCACTTATAAATTGCCTGCCGTTGTCTGCAACTAGTTCTTCTGGTATTCCGAAACGAGTAAACACATCTTCCAGTTCATCTATAGTCTTTTCTGATGTTATTGTTTTCATAATTCTCGCTTCGCAGAATCGATTGTAGTAATGGATGATAAGGAATATGTAAAAATCACCTTGCAAAGGTCCTAGAAAGTCAACTGCAACTGTTTTCCACGGTGCGTCAGGTAATCTTGTGAGATTGAGCGGTTCCGGTGGGTCTGCAGCTCCTACTAGCTGGCATCCGTGACAGAATTTGCAAAATTTCTCCACATCTTTGTCTATGAAAAGGAGAAAAAAACTTCTGGAATGCAGTCAATGGAATTTATTTTTATTTTTCGATTTCGACTAGTTTCGACACCACTTGTGTCATCCTCAGGAAATGAGAAATTTTTTGTTTCTAATGCCCATACTAGACTCAACGCTTCCTTCTCCGTTTGGCTTAATTTCTTTTCAGCATCGCTTAAAGCACGGCTAGCATATTCAATAATTTTTTGCTCACCATTTTGTTGCTGCACAAGTACTGCTCCAAGACCGTAAGGACTTGCATCAGCAATAATTGTTGATTTGCAATTTGGATCAAAAAATCCAAGAGTCTTGCTTTTGACTAATTCTTTCTTCAATCTCTCGAATGCATCGTTTTGTTCTCGAATCCACTTAAACGGTGTATTCTTTTTTATTAATTTTCTTAGTGGTGTCGTTAATGTGGAATATCCTGGTATGAACTTACTGTAAAATCCTACCAATCCCAAAAAACTTTGAAGTTCTACTTTTGTTTCCGGTGCTCGAAAATTTTTAATAGCTTCTATTCTACTTCTCAATGGTTTTATACCAGGTTTGCTAATTTCATGTCCCATGGATTCAACCGATTCTTGCGAAATCTTACATTTACTCGCATTAACAGTAATTCCTGCTTCATTCAACCGATTTAATAGGTTTTCCAAGTTTTTATTATGTTCCTGCAATGTTTTCCCGTATACTAAAAAATCATCTATGTATATTTTAACTCCTTCCAGATCTTCAACCAGTTGTTCCATGATTCGCTGAAAGATTTCAGGTGCACAATTTGTTCCAAAAAATAGTCTTTTGAATCTGTAGAGTCCTTCAGATGTGGCAAATGTCGTAATCTCTCTACTTTCTTCCTTAAGCTCTATTTGATGGAATGCCGATCTTAAATCGACCACTGAAAACCATTTACTTCCGCTAAGTTCGGAAGTTAAATCATTTATTGTTGGTATCGGGTGGCGTTCACGCATAATTGCCTCATTCGCCGCGCGCATATCTATATGCACATGCAAAGTTCTCCATTCTTTTAAGCTGTACAAACCACAGGGGATACCCATCTTGCTGGCTGATTGACTTTTTCGATTATATCGTCCCCCATCAACTTTTGCAGCTTTTCTTTGACTTGTGATCGCAGTTGCAAGGGAATTCTTCGAGCTGTTTGTGCAAGTGCCGGAATATTCTCATCGATAACTAGTTTTAGCTTATAATTTTTCAGCTTTCCTATTTTACTGCAGAATACTTTTTGGTATTCTTCTTTTAGCGCCTCCAACGTAAGCATCTCTTCAGTATTTATGTTCCTTAATGGAAGCCCCATCCTTAAAATTCCTAGACTTCTTGCATCTTTTTCCCCAATTATTGGCACTCCTCCTTCGTTGACAACGTAGAATTTAGAATTCAATTCTCGACCATCTTCTAACCGAATACTTGTATTAAAGGCTCCTAAAGTCTTAAGAGGTAGTTAATTACCGTATGCGAATAGTTTGCGATCTGTTTTTTCACAGCGCCTTTTTATTTTATTCTTTTTCAGCACTTCCCAACTATTCTTATCAATTACGTTGCATGTTGCCCCGGAATCAATTAAAAGCTTTGTTTTCACTCCTCCAATCCATGCTTCGATGTCCCCAGGATCACCGTATTCTCTAATTTGGAGAGCATATGTATCATTATTTTCATCTTTGCCGTCTTCAACGTTTCGTATTTTTCCTTTCGGCTTAAATTCTCTGAATTTCTTTGATTTGCCTTTCTTCTTAGTTTTGCAATATTTTTCGAAATGTCCCATCAAACCACATTTCTTGCAAGTTTTATTTCTTGCTGGGCATTTTTCATCCCAAGCTAAATGTCCTTCCTTGCTGCAGCGATAACAAGTAATTTCTTCACGTTTTTTATCTATACGTCTTATTTCTTGTTCTTGTTTTGTTGCTTCCATACTGCCTGCTTGCTTTTCCGACGCTTCAAATATTCTACCAATTTCCTTCGCTTTTTCAACTGTTAAGTTGTCTCCTTCTTTAAGCAATTGCCTTCTTAGCTCATTAGATCTACATTTTTCAATCACTTGATCTATGATCATATCATCTTCGTTGCTTTTAAAATTACAGTTTGAATTCTGAGCTTTTAGACGAGTTACAAACTGGATAATTGTTTCGTCTTCTTTTTGAGCCAGTGAACGAAAAATGTGAGGTTCATATGTGTAATTTTTCCCTGGTTGAAATACTTTCGTCAAAACGTGTTTGCAAATTTCATACACATCATCAGTTGGTGAGTACTCTTGTTTGGACTCTGACAGGGTATACCATACCTCTTGCACATTTTCTCCAGCATGATGCAACAATAAAGCTCGCTTTCGTTTATCACTTTGAATAGCACTAGCTTCTAAAAACAATTCAAAAGATCTTAACCATCGATCCCACCTTTGTGCTGTAGCAGATTCTTCCCCTCGTGTATCGAAGGATTTAATATTCGATTTATCAACGTTCATCCTCGTCGCCAGTGTTATATAATCTAAAATTTAATATAATAGATTATTTATTCAACCGCTTATACTGTTACATTGTTTTATATTATTTATCTACTGTCAAAAGTTGTGTCGCCAAGCAACTAATTAATACCTTACTACATTACAGGAAATAATTTTGCATATGGAATACTTGAATAATAGATTGTTTAACAAGTAGAGAAAAGTGAGAGTTCTCTAGCAAGTGTAAATATTTCAATTCACGAGCGAGAGCAACGAGCGAGTGAATTTAATTTACACGAGCAAAGTAATATCACTTTTCTTTCGTGTTGAACATGCTATTTTTTTGTATACTTGATAGAAAAACTTGAGTGGAAGATGCCAAGAATAGAAATAATTTTCTACAGGAATACTAATCAAGGTTGTGTTCTTGCAAAAACGTAGTAACGGTTTTGACAACTGCCAAGCAGAAGCATGATAACAAGTAATAGTATATTGTGTGGCTAGGGACAAAACAAGACGATTTCAGCCGAAGTGTGTTGCTTGCCCGAGCGAAGCGAGGGCCGGCATCACCCTCGGCTGAAATAGTGTTTTGTTTCTTGCCACACACTGTATTTTTCATAATACCTGCATTGAAACTTTCCATATTACAAATTTGTCATAGCAAAATATATATGATATTGCTGTAGCATCTGAATGATTACCTACTATTTTCATAACAATAGACTGAACCGGAAGTGCACTTCAATAGACATTTATTTTTCAATTTTGCGCATAAATTCAGGGGTGGGATTCTATAACTATGTCTGTTATAACTCAAGTATGTTATATAACGGATGAAAATAACACACATGGATACATCGAGCGATTCTGTAACTTTTGGTTGCTACGTACGTTATCATTGTATGTTATGTAACAGATAATGATAAGTATCATTTGCACTAGCAAACTTATTATATTGGCCAATCATAACGCATCTTACAAATGCGCGCGAACTTAACACCTGTGAGTTTGACATGTGCGCAGGTTCATTTTCAGACTTAAGAGAGATGTTTGACAGAAACCTTCTCATATTATCGTTGAATCACCAAATATTCTATATGCTACAGAATATGTCAGTAATAATACTTAATACAAGATAATAAACTCATATGGATATCTTCATAATGGGTTATAATGCTCAACAAATTTTGATTTTTCTTTTTATGAGGTTAAGCTCAATGGTAATTCTTGAATAATTATAATTGAACAAACGATGATACTTTTGCTAGAAAGAACAACATCAACCGAAAGTATAGTCATCAAATTAATTTATTGTATTCATTCTATTGATTTAATTATAAATTTTTGATGGATAATTTTTGTTCGATTGACCGTGGAGAACAGAGAGTTTGCAGAGATCAGTTACGTGATAGCCACAATTCTTTTGAGTTATCTAATAGTTGTGTATTAGAGCGTTTGAGAAGTATTTCTCCGGATTCGTCAAATATCTCCTAGAAGCCGAGCTTGATAAGAAGCTTTAATGGATAGTCTTAATTTATCAATTTATGAGATGAAAACATATTATTTTCTGAATCATTGTACATAACTGTTGACTGTTTTCGTTTTATTGAAACATCTGTTACATTTTCCCGAATATTTCCATAATTTTATATTTATTTACAGGAAAATTACTTATAATGTGTAGGTAGAGCTGAAAGCATTGAATATTGGTACAAAATTTTCATGCTACAAATTTATTTGCTTATTAGTGCGAATGTTCGTTGAACAGTGAACAGTGTCTCAAGTTGCACCAGCGATAAACTCGAAAATATCGAGAATTACTGTGTAGAGTGGGATAAAACTAGGGTATAGGTGGAAAGTGAATGAGTCTGTGCGGACTAGATATAAATTTCACCCTTAAGAACAAAGTAATAAGGTAGTTTCAGCAATACGAATCTTTCAAGGCTAAGTCAAATTGGTTGAACGAGAACGAGCGCGACTACTCAACTTGCTGCAGGGCAGTGGCGGAGAAGGTAAGCAAATGAATGGGGACACTAGAGGTAGAAGCGATTCATTAGAGAAAAGAAAAAGGAAAAACTATACAGACGAAAACGAGGGCTTCAATAGAAGTAAAAAAACCTTTAGGTCTCCTGTGAAAAAAGTGAATGCAAAAGAAAGTAAGGAAATGGAGGAATTGAAACAAATGTTAACGGTGATAACAAAAACACTAGCAGAAGTAAAAAATGAAATGGGAAAAAACCATACAGATTTGAAGCAAGAAATCAAGAATAATAGTGAGAGAATAGAAAAAATGACTAAAGACTACGAGATCAAAGAGAAAAAATGGCGAAATGAGAAGGAAGAAATGAAGATGGAGATTCGCCAATTGAATAAAAGATTAGACATGCACGAAAAACATAGAAGAGTGAACAATATAGTGATTACAGGTTTGAATATTCAAGGAAAAGATACAAAAGAGTACCTACAAGATTTTATAAATTCGGAACTACAAGTACAAAGCAGAATTAAAACAGCCTATGGGATTAATATGAAGAACAAAGGTAAAATGATAATAGCTGAAGTAGAAAATCATGAGGCGAAACAGGAAATAATGAAAAACAAAAATAGACTAAAAGGAAAAGAAATTTTCATAGATAATGATTACACAAAAGAGGAAAGGAAGATAAGATCAGAAATTAAGAAAAAAGGCAAATGAGGAGAGAGCGAAAGGAAAGAAAACTTAAATGATGCACAACAAAGTACTGATTGAAGACAAACTGTTAGTTTGGAATCCTCAAGAAGAAAGACTGGTTGAAGGTAACATTAACAATTCAAAAAACTGAAGAAAAATATTTTACTGGGGACATGGAATGTACAGGGAACAAATGCGGCCGGGTTTTATAAAAATTTAGAAAAAGTGTTTACAGACTATAAAATGGATATTGTGGCATTACAAGAAACCAAACAAAAAGGTAATAATATTAATGAAATGGGAAATTATATTATGTTTAACAGTGGAGCGGAAACTAAATATTTCGGTGTGGGATTCATGATTAATAAAAATATAAAAGAATCTGTAATGGAATTTGAACCAGTCTCAGATAGAATTTGCAGAATAAGACTGAGGGGCATTTATAGGAAAATAAACATCATTATTGTACATGCTCCTACAAATGAGAAAGATGAAAATATTAAAGATGAGTTTTATGAAGAGGTGATCAACATTTTCAAAAAAGCACCAAAGTATGATGTAAAGATTATCGTAGGAGATTTCAATGCTAAAATAGGAAAGGAAAATGTATATACTCACATTACAGGAGGGAATAGCAAGCACGAAATCTCAAACGAGAACGGGAAGAAATTGATTGAATTAGCCTCAGAATGTAGCCTTAGAATAATGAGCACAACTTTTATGAGAAAGGAAATTTATAAAGGGACGTGGATGGCACCAGGGAGAAATATTTGTAATCAAATAGATCACATGTTGATCGAAAGAAAAAAGGCAAACTTAGTAAAAGATGTGAAAAGTAGAAGAGGAGCTATTGCTGACACAGATCACTTTCTGGTGCAAATAAAACTAAAACAGGAGATTCCACAAGTTCCAAAAAGAAAAAGGAACAGATGGGAAGTTTATAACGTGAGCACATTACAATCCATGGAGGGAAAAGAGAAATTTGAGAAAACTATAAATAAACAGCTGGAAAAAATAGAGCACACAAAGGACATAAATAGTAATTGGGAAAAAATTGAACGTACTGTATGCAACGCAGCAAAAGAACTACTTAAAAAGGGAACAGCGAGAACAAATAGAGGATGGTATGACGAAGAGTCTGAAACTGCCTTAAACAGAAAAATAGCAGCAAAAAAATATTATTGCAAAACAATAGCGAAGAGAACAGTAGTAAATATCTACAGGAAGAACGATACTATAAAAGAGTGTGCAGGGACAAAAAAAGGAAACAAATTGAAGCATCAATTGAAAGAATAGAGGTAAATTATAAGAATAAATGTATCAGAAACTTTTACCTGGAAGTTAAAAGCAAGAAAACCGGATATCAGCAGAAGGCGGTATATTGTAAAGATAAAGAGGGAAGATTGGTGACAGGAGAAAGAAAAGTCGAAAGATGGAGAGAGCATTTCAGTGAGTTATTGAATATAGAATCAGAAAGTGAAGATGAAGAGAGAGGATCATTAACAGAAGAGGTAGAGGATATTGTAAGTGCAGTAGAGAAACCCAGACAAGAAGAGATATTGAATATTATAAAAGAGCTCAAAGATAATAAAAGCGCAGGGAAAAATGGGATTAGTGCAGAGATGATCAAGAACGGCGGAAAAGATCTGAAAGCAAAGATATATGACATAATAATAGAAGCTTGGCAAAAAGGAGAAATTCCTCAAAAATGGAAAGAATCTATTATTTGCCCAATTTTTAAAAAAGGAGACCGCACAAAATGCGAGAATTATAGAGGAATAGCATTGCTGGACATTACTTACAAAATTTTGGCCATTTGTATACGGAATAGATTAAAAGATATTCCAGAAAAAATATTGGGAGAATACCAGGCAGGTTTTCGAAGCAGCAGATCTACCTCTGAACAAATACATCTATTAAAACAAACAATCGCTGATAGTTATGATCACAAGCTACCGCTAAAAATGCTATTTATAGACTATAAACAAGCCTACGACTCTATAGTGCATGAAAAACTGTACGAGATACTGAGAGACTTCAAAATTCCAACAAAATTAATAAGACTTATCCAAATGACACTACAGGACGCACAATGTAAAGTGAAGATTGAAGGAGATATATCAAATAGCTTTAAAATAAAAAAAGGACTACGCCAAGGGGATCCTATGTCTCCGATACTTTTTAATCTAGTGTTAGAATGGGCATTGAGAACAGGCAGCATAAACACCAAGGGAATTATAAGCGGACAAAGACATCAAATATTAGCTCATGCAGATGATATTGTGATTATGACTCGAACTAGAGAAGAATTAAGGAGAGTGTTCCAGAGATTAGAAAAAGCGACAAGAATTGCAGGATTACGCATCAATGAGGACAAAACAAAATATATGCAAATGGGAGATAACAGTACAGAAAAGATGCGCATCAGCACAGAGATGAAAGTACACCAGTTTGAAGAAGTAAATAGTTTCATTTACCTAGGAGCAACTATGACAAACACAAACAATGAAGAGACAGAAATTCAAGCTAGATTAGCGAAAGGAAGCAGGTGTGCAGGCTCGCTATTAGAAGTGTTACGAGCAAAAACTATATCAAGAAAGACAAAGATAAGAGTATATAAGACAGTGATAAGGCCAACGGTGATTTATGGAAGTGAAACGTGGGTGTTGAACAAAAAGACGCAAAATCAATTAGAAGTATGGGAAAGGCGAATTCTGAGACATATTTTTGGGGGTAAAAAGATGGGAGAAGTGATAGTGCGAAGGACAAATCAAGAAGTAATGGACTTGTTTGGTGATACCGGAATTACGGGTATAGTGAAAGCGCAGAGACTGAGGTGGTTAGGACACTTAGCTAGACTACCAGAAAATAGAACGGTTAGAGTGACACTTAAGGGTGGAACAGTGGCAAAAAGAAGAAGAGGGCGCCCAAAAGGAAAATGGATAGACGAAATTAAAAAAGACTTGGAAGTATTGGAGGTGACAAACTGGGAAAGAATGGTACTGGACAGAGCCAAATGGAGACAAATAGTCGAACAATCCAAGGGCCTGCAAGGCCTGGAGTGCTGATACATATATATATTAGAACAATTTTTTTCATTGCAGTGCAGTTTTGGAGTTATTGTAGCTGTATTCTTTCGTTCACGGAGTACTGATCTAACTTATCTGGATCACTATGTGCTTGTTCTTTCGTTTACAGATTAGTCACTCCCACTCCAAATTCCAACTACTCCAGATCACCAAAAACTCCTCTGAAAAGTTAGAGGAGCTCATGTGGTTCATATATATTTAAAAAATGGCGGAGTTCGTAACATTTGAATCATAAGAAATATAATAAATTGCCTTGAGGTAACTTTAGTTGGACACAATGGAAAATTTTGTGATAATTCATCCTGAAATTGAATTATAATTATTAAACAGATAAAAAAAAAACTACATGTATTTGTGTTTTATATATTTAAAAGCTGCTTTCTATTAAAAATTTTTGAATATTTATGATTAAACGAAATTAAAACAAATCTTAGGTCAATAATCACAGACAAAAGCACACTTTACAAATGTTTGGCATTCTTTCGACTACAACAGATCATATGATCTCGACGCCATTTTCAACTGATCTTTAGATTCAGTTGGATCAGTAATCCGTTAACGAAAGAATACAGCTTGTATTGAATATAGGAATTTGCTAGCCTATCATGATCGTCACAACCTCAATTCTTGTAGCCAATTCGTGACAATAATAGTCATGCAAGACATAAAATTTTTTAATAAGTAGTTGACCGATGTTCTTCAATATTCTAGTACAACTCCAATAAATCTTTATTCACTTTATGTACGTTGTGAAATATCCAGCTTGATATTGTAATACACTGTTTAGTTTATATGCTGGAATAAAAGTGAGGTTAGAATAAGGACGAGATTATTATTATATTGATACAATTTGGAATATCTAGTCAAAACATATATCCGTGTAATTATAAATTATTGCCTACCGTTGTAGTGCCTAGATTGGCATTCAAAAAAGTCGTCAAGTTTTCTAGAGCATCTTTGAAATTCTGGCGCGTATTCATTCCGCAGTCTGTCTTGCATGCATGCAAAAGTATCATGAATTACCGAATAAGAATAGGTTTCTTGAACATTGATTATTTCTTTTGGTCTTTTCGAGGCACTAATATATACATTTTATAAATATGCCGTAATATTTTTTGTTATGCAATTTATTATTGAGAAATATATTATTACAATATAATACCATATATATTCACCTAAAAATATAAGTTTATCAATTATTATTCCACTTATTTGCTTGTATTTGCAGTTTGAATTTGTGATGTGTCAACGAATTCTATAACTGATGCTACTTTTCATCTGTTATGATAACGTACTTAAATAACGCAAGTAACTGTTATTTATATACGTTATATGTAGTTATAGATTCGCAATCTCAATTTAAGAACGTTATGTAACATATTTTTCGCACTCCCGGGAGTAAACAACGAATTTAATCCCTCATTTCAGGGACTTAAGTTTGAGTTTAGTCCCTCCGGGATCTAAAATGATCAAGAATCCCAAGGGACTAAAGTAAAATAAACAAATTTTTCTATGACAACTAAATAATCAAAGTACTTACCTAAATGTCAAATTGAATTTTATTATTAGAATTCAAACCTTCATTCTTAATTTGTATTAGTATTATTGCTATTCACACAATTTCACAAATGCATCGTATTGTTGTTCGTAAATTTTCTAGACTTTTGGCAAAATCATTTTACAGTTACCTCTTCCGTAGCCTTATCAATATCAATTTTCTCACTCATCTTTTTGACAGCAAGCTTATTTATTGAACAACTGCTGTAGCCAGTCTTGTTTCTATGGTGAATTTACTCAACATTTTTGTATCAAGTTTGTAGTTGTCAAAATTGTAAGATTAATTAATCTACTTTAGACTATTGTGATTCAATATAATACGGTAGTGCGAAAAATAGCGTAGATAACACATGACTTAAGTGCCTTTAATCCCTCAGGTGAGTATTGCCCTAGACTGCGTCTCGTGCATAAACTCCACCCTCAGGATTAAATCAAGCACTTAAGTCCCTCGTTATATAATATACTATATCGGTTATAATGTACGTTATGTAGTTACAGAATCCCACCCCAGGTCTGTTGGTTGTCGTAGAATTTTGGAAATCAGTATTTAGGAATAATGTTGTTGTATAAGAATAATGGCCCACTGTTTCCATAGCAACCGATTTGGTTGAAAGCGCATTTTACTTGACAGATTCTTAGAATCTTTTGGGTTAATCCAAAACTCAACTTAACTGTGGAACGATGAGATTTTGTGTTTGATTATATATATTCAATGATATATATATATATATATATATATATATATATATATATATATATATATATATATATATATATATATATATATATATATATATATATATATATATATATATATATATATATATATATATATATATATATATATATATATATATATATATATATATATATATATATATATAATCAAACACAAAATCACATCGTATTATATATCTAATGATGTACAATTAAGTCACGTGATGTTCACGTCATATTTTTTTGTTGAAAAAAATTTTTTTTTTTATAAATAAATAATTTTCCGGAGTCTACAGAAATAGACTTTCGTCCACAAAATCATCAATTTCCATTCTCCAAATTTTTCTTAACAAAGAAAGAATAATTGAAGAAAAAAAAATTTTATTATTTTTTTTTATAAACTCGTACTAATGTACAATGAAGCTATTTGAAAATTATTTCGTTTTATTTGCAATACGACTTGCTCAACTAACTGTTATGGACAAATGCATTGTTAATAAGTTTTTTAGCATTTTCTTTTCTGAAAATTATGGTGATCAGAATCATTGATATCACTCTCGAGAAGTGGGAAGAAGCAGAAAGCGCTCGCTAAACATTAATTCATTTTCAATTTTACCATTTCCAATTTTATACTCTTCACTGAATTTTGGACGAGTATGAAGAGTGACATTGAATTTTTTCACAAGCTCTACTTGTTTACCGTGAATGACACGAAAATAAGAGAATAGAATTTTGATTATTTCACTCTCTTGAAATTATGTTTATTTACAAATTTTAGTTCACTGAACGGAGCCCAAGCAAAATATTTTAGATATAAGGGAATCACATTGTAGACTGATTCAATCTTTTCTATGCCAAGCAAGCACTTTCAGATTTTTCTTGCTTTTTATCCGTATCCGGTATTCGAATAAATTTTACAAGTATCGTACCCAGCTCTGTATAATAGTTATTTGGATATCAAGGCCGTAAAGATTATCTTTTCTGGTCGAATCTGTTGTTTGCAGCCAAAGCTTAGCTGAGGCTGCAATTCAGGTGAGACCAAAAAAGAACTATAGGCCGAGGTGCACACAACATTTTTTAGGCTATCATCACGCAATAATTCAAAATTACAAAATTGTTTCTATTTATTCCTAAAATATTGCAATTGTAAATCTTAATTGCCGTTGAAATTGTTTTATTTCATTGTCTTCTATTAAAGTGACATTTGAGAAAAATGCGTATCAATTTCTTGAATTTCACGAACTATGAAAGTTGACGGAAGGATATAATATGTATTTCGGCGGAAATCATTTCTTTAAAAGTTCATCAAGCAACCCATATAGCTAGGTATGAAATAGTTTTTGACAAATCAGTCCCAAAAATGTAATATTTGACAGATCAGTCCCAAAAAGTGGAATTTGACACAATGTACCAAGAAGTGAAACTTCACGGCCGCAAAAGGGGCCATAGAATAGTTATTTGTGTATCAAGGCCGTAAAGGTTATCTTTTTTGGTCGAATCTGTTGTTTGGTTCAGGTGAGACCAAAAAAGAACTGTAGGCCGAGGTGCACACAACGTTTTTTAGGCGATCATTACGAAATAATTCAAAATCACATCATTTTACCTATTTATTTCTAAAACATTGCAATTGTAAATCTAAGTTGCCGTTCAAATTGTTTTATTTTATTGTCTTCTATCAAGTTGACATTTAACAAAAAATGCGTATTTATTTTTTGAATTGCAAGAACTACAGAGGTTGACGGAAGAATATATGTACTATTTAAGCGAAAACTGTTTCTTAAAGAGTTCATCAAGCTGCCCATATAGGTAAATATAAAGTGTTTATGTTCGACTGCATCATAATCATGTAGTTTATGGTTGCATTTGGTGCTCATAATATGCCACTTAATTGGACTAGGACTTTTACTTTATATAATTGGACGGAACTGTCATTGTCAAAAAAAATTATTCTGTTCTATCGTATTTATTCTTTTGTACACTTTCTGAAGTATCCATTTATTCTTTTCTATTATGTTCATTCTCTTCTACACTTTCTGAAGTATCTATCTCTTCTATTAAATTGTAATTAATATTTTTGACATCTGCAAACAAACAGTAAAAAACAATTGTAACAACAGCAACACTAGCAAAGCACACCAAGTTATACTTAGCGAATTTTTGTATAGGGGAATTAAGAAATATTTTCAGAAGATATCCTGCGTCTTTAGACCAGTCGAACATAAAGCATTGTATGTAATTCGTACATAAACAAACTTTATAGACTCGCCTTTCTTATTAGACTCGCTCGCGCTGCTCGCTCGTCTATAACCAGCGGCTCGTCCAATAAAGTTCTATATTATATACTAATTACATAAATAGCTATTATGAAATATTTTTTGACAGATCAGTCCCAAAAAGTAATTTTTGACAGATCAGTCCCAAAAAGTAAAATTTGATAGATCAGTCCCAAAAAGTGAAACTTCACGGCCGCAAAAGAAGCCATAAAAACACCTTTTTTGTCATGATCGCCTAAAAACACTTTTTTGTAATGATCGCCTGAAAAACTTTAGTTTATGTACAATTATAAGCAATTTTTTTGGTTCTGTTTAGTACATTTCTTATTTCTTTACCAATGTAAATATTTATTCCTGACTGTAATAATAATTATATTTCCAGTTCTGTTGATTCCTATTTTATATGTAAGTTTATATCTATAAATAATAAAATTTACATTTCATTCAATTTTTTTTTTTCATTTACCAGTTAAATTCATTTTTTACCTTAAAATTATGTAGTTAAGTGACATTGTGGTATGTTAATAACAATTATTATTTTAAACGTCGTAAATTACGTCATATAACATTATTTAAACACGTCACGTTTGACGTCATTAGAAAATTTTAATTCTACATCAGCATAATGGTCTATTTGACGTCACAAAAAGACGTCAGTAGCTACTCATCGCTGAGACATCTTGAGGGCCGCCAATCGACCAGGTCTATGACGTCGATACAACGTTGTATCCTGGTCATTTATGTTACTTGGAAGATGATTTTGAAGTCGGAGTCGTTTATTTATCCTGTAATAATTATTTTTAAAAATTGATCAATACGAGTGTAAAGAAGCATTATGACATTCGGCCATCAATATTTGACCTTAGCCTCGTTCGCAGTACGAAGTTAGTGGTTAGTGTTAGTAGTTATGATGAGTGGTTCGTGTTTATACTTTGAGTTCTAAAAACAGCGTTCACAATGCTCGAAATTAACTCTTTATATTTTAGTTTCTTTCGTTGATAAAGTGTATTTTGGCTCCATTTAATAATTTCATAGGAAATTCTTCAGATGTTTTTAGTATCCAGAGTCAGAATAAAATGTTTAGGACAAGAAAATAATGAACTAACCTCAATTTTATTATTAATCTAGTTCTTTCAAATAATCATTGTAAGTAAATAATAAGTATATTTTTTTAAATTTGATGTAAGTCCATTTTACGCTGATTTCATAGCAAAAAAAGATAGAAGGCAAATGTCAAATAAATTAAAAATAAAACATATTCATCCCTTTTTCTCTCACTTCTGACACTAGCACCCATCACGATTATTGCGGGTTGACTCTTATTGAAGTTGTATTCACTTATTATTTGCTCCAAAACCGTGGCGTACTCAGGACCCAAGTAACAATGACTGACCGTCGACCAGAATGTGACACGTCAGATTTTGGTCATAATGAAGTCATAATCTGACGGTCATATTTCGACGTCACAAGACGTCGAATCGACGTCACATTTCAAGTCGAATTGAGGTCATAAATTGACGTCATTTTTTGACGTCATAAGACGTTGAACTGACGTCATAATTTGACATTATGTTTCAGCATTTTGGGAAATTATATTTATGCTGTATATATGATTTTTTAGTCATATTTTTTCAGTCAGTGTACTTTGCGCTTACGTTTTCAACTGATTGAGCTCCTTTTTTAGCTCAACGTCATTTTATGACCTAATTTCGACGTCATTTTGTGACGTCAGGTCAGCGTCATTTTATGACGTAAATTCGCCGTCATTTTATGACGTAAATTCAATGGCATATTATGACGTAAATTCGACGTCATTTTGTGACTTATGCATGCATCGCGAAAGATTTTTTTGGGAAATGTCATTTTTTGACGTCCTGAAATGTTGAAGATATATTTTTTTATTCAGTGTACTTTGCGCTTACGTTTTCAACTGACTGAGTCTTATTTTTTAGCTCAACGTCACTTTATGAAGTAAGTTCGACGTCATTTTGTGACGTATGCAACATTTTTATTCCAGCATCCATTTTATGACTTAAATTCGACATTATGAGTATCAGTTATCTAGATATGAAGTTATAAATTATTATATAGAGATCAGTGTTCAATTATGAGAATTATGAATGAGTTAAGTTATGAAATATAAATTAGGTGCGTTCGGCTTTTATATTCCAGTGTAGATAAAATTTTATTTATTCCTATAAATTTCTCTAAACAGTCTATCAATAAAAGTGAAGAGCCTGATCCTCTATTTATTTGGGTTACAAGCATTCAAAGGGTAACATATTTGATTTTTTGCTCGAAAGCATCCTGTACCCAACGCATCTTTTACAACAGTTCGGAAATCTTCGGTAAGATTCGGGCTATTGAATTATCAAGTTTCCACCAACGGTTTTTCTTTTGTAGTTCAGTTCAGGGAGGTTCATTTGTTTGTTTGCATGATATTGCTCCACTCAAGAATTTTGTTAAAGTTATTGGAAGGTAGGTATCTATATTAAAATTAGAAATAGGTGACTCATCGTATATCCAACACATTGATTAATTTGCTATCGATTTAGAAGAATTTTAAAATCTAGCAACAAATGTATCATAAAAGATACTTCCGAATTTCATAACTGTTATTGAAAATTTTTCTAGCTTCAAAGCTGATGATCGATAGGATCTGAATAATAGTGTTGAATCTTGAATTATTGAAAATCGTATGAAATTATTTCCAGGATGACTGTATATAATGGTGCATTTTTCAAATTTCGACTCAATTGCTGCAGTGCCGGCTGTTGACACTATCGTCATGGTCACAACATTTGAATAACCCAAAGGTATACGAAAATTGGTCTAGAATTCACAGATGCTCGACGATCAGTTTTTTTGTTGTCATGGTGATTAATTTTTTTTTAGGTTTTGATACATATAATTTTTTTCTACTTGATAGTTTTTTATTACCTGTAATATATTTGTATTTTAAATAAATCAATTGAAAATACAATGATGTTTTATTATTCACTAATTATCTAAAAGCTCCTTGAATAAATAGTAATCAAATAGGTGCTATGCAACATTATAATGTTACGATACAACATTATGATGCTCTATATTACTTATTTTATTATTATTTACTTCTTGAGGAATTTTTAGGTGATGACTAAGATCATAAAGTGATGTTGAATTCAAGTCATAATATGACGTCAAAATTAGGTAATAATGTGGCGTCAAACTAAGGTCATAATTTGACGTCAAACTTAGGTCATAATATGACGTCAAAATTACGTCATAATATGACGTCAAAATTACGTCATAATATGACGTCAAACTTACGTCATAATATGACGTCATATAGCTCCACGCATTGACGTCTTGCTGACGCGATTATGTCCAAAAATGTGACGTCGTATCGACGTCATATTTGGTCATAATTGTTACTTGGGGATTCTCAGCTAGGGGAAATTGGAAATGGAAATATATGCTTTATTTCTAATTAAATCATGTTTATCACATTTACCGTATTTAATAATTAAGTAACATTTCCAATTTCGAACTAAAAATCTACAATTCAGGTAGAACAATGAAAATATTTTTAAATTATTTATACATGTTTTTCAGAATTGAACCATAATAAATAGGTTCACGACGAGAAACGAAACTTCAAAACATATAAATAAATATACAGAATCTGAATCAAAAAAACATATTTATTAATTTTGAATTATTTATTGAACTATTCAGATTCACCAGAATTAGGATAAAATTGATACATCGGCGTACTCAAATAGTAGGGAGCACTGAGTAAGCAATTCCCCTATAGAATAACAGAGAAATAATTGCGTGCTTCCACTATTGGTTACAGTTTTCTTGCGCAACTGTTACTGTAACAAGGAAAAAAGTCAAGTTTCTAAGAACTTAATTCCAACACATAATGCAATACTGTATAATTCAGTACAGCATAATTAAAAAATATTTTTTTCCGGCGAAAAATTAGGAGAATATTTATGTATTCCAAGTTAAAATTTCCAATCAAAAAGGTTTTTTTTGGTTTAAATTCTGTATATTCATTCATATTTTTTGACGTTTGACGTTAAGACTCGCTGTTTCTTCTCTTTCTAATGCACATTCTCAGTTTCTCTCGCACAATTATCTTCTCGATCGTTACACCGTATGTGTTAGTTTAAATAACTAATAAACTGCTTCAATAAGGGGCACCCTCACTACTGACGAATGTCAAGACCTGTGTATAAGACCGTACTACTAACTGAAAAATTTGAAGCTTGCAAACTATTGCGCTAACCACGATTAGTTAAGCCAGTCAGTCAGACTTTTGACCACGGAAAAATTGGCAGTGATGATTTTTTTTCACTAAAACCTTCTGTTTGGTTCCCAGAATAAGGGTCAAAAAGTTGAAAGTGGAAGAATGGGAGCCTCGTGACCTTTTTGAAGGTCAAAGGTGAGAAAAATCGGCTTTTCACTTACATCTCGCTTCCTAATTATCATAAGACTTTCGAACATATAGGTTTATTTGAAGATCATCGTTTTTTCTATAATAAAGATTCTATGATTTATCTGTGTACCGTTCTCGAGATACGGCGTATACAAAGTGCACTGAATTTCAGACATGCAAATCACATTAACTCAGTAAAGTTAAGTTGAAAAAAATGATTTATTTATTTCTCGAAAACACGTACAAGTTGCTGTATTCAGATAATATGTTTATTTAACAGTAATCAGATTATAACTAACTTAGAATTATACAATATGATATAAAGTAAACTTATTGATGTCATTGGAAGGGGTTACACGTGTATATTTAACATGATACAGGAAATTACTCAAAAGTGGATATCTAATGGGGTTTTGCTATCATCAGCGATAATCTTGGGGACAGGATGTTATAACTTGCATTCTTTCCCACACCGCCCTGGAGGTGAAATGCAAGGCGCGTTTTATTTTTGAATGGTATCTCCTGTAGGCAATCCATTATAAAAATTGAACAAAAATTATTTATTTGACCGTGTCATACATGACAATGTTCCATATGTATTGTAAGTTGTCTTTACCTCCATATTTCATCATTTTCTTTTAACACGGCCATATTTTGTTCCAACTGATCGACTGGATCCAAATCGTTGTCCACATCATATTCATATGATTTTTCTGTATCTGAGCGAACATTACGACATGCTATACCATGGCAATTTCCACAAGCTACCGAACAATGCAATCCTACTTTTTGGCATCCACAACTATTTCCACAGCCTTTTGTGCAATTACAAAACACTGCGTTAAGCAAATCATCTGCAGCTGGTGCACATATGAAGCACACATCTTCCATTGTAATTTTCACATTGTCTGGGATGCACAGTTGATAAGTAAAAGTCACAAAAATTAAAGCAATTGCTCTCAGAAGACAAGTAAGCATATTTCTTATTCGTTAAGTATATAGTATACAACTATAATATAATTGTATTCGTCACTAACTGAGGGTAATACGTCTAACACGGACGAGTTTTAGATTTGTACTAGAGTAAAAATGTATTTCTCAATGAGAAATATTCACAATGGACAAGGCCAGGTATCCAGATGTGCGACACATAAGAATGCAGGGGATTGGAGCAGCTATATTAGGTTGGATGACCTTCCGGAAAGGGGGTTCTCCTTTTAAATCCTAATGGCCTACTTCTTATAAACAAAGTAAAAATATACAGCAACTAGACAGGTTTCAGAATTATTTGAAATATTATGTTATATTCATAATAAACGAGTGTGATTTTAAGCAATAATCTATAAAAATGTATTAGATATCATTCAATTCTCAGTATCAACCATCTTTAAGAGAAGTTAAATATTATAATTGTAGAGAAACTTAATAGATACCATTCAGATAATTTTCTTAATTGACTGAACAGTCACATGAATTCGTCTTAGAATCCTTTACTGAAAGCACCAAATTTTTGCTTAGTATTTTTCTTCTCATAATTCAGGAATTGTTTTAAAGATAAACAAGATGAGAAAATCTCTTTCCCCCAAGGATTTCGCTCAAATTCTGTAGGTATATAATACATTATAAATCTGACTGTAATTGATTATCTTTAGATGAGTCACATAAACAATAAAAAATAATAATGACTATGGTTGATTTGCTTCTTTCAGAATATTTTTGTCTACAATTGTTGTCATAAATTAAATACAATATTATTATTAGGAATAGAGATGATACGTCATGGATTTAATTTTGATTTTAAAGCAGATTGACATATTTCAGAACATTGACAGGTGACATCACACATCGAAGTTGTAATTTTTGAATAATATGCGGCGCTTTCGTCGAAATTTGAAGATACGCAACAGGCCTATAAATTGTGACACTAAAATGAAACAAGATAATAATGAAATTGTGCCAGAAGACGTTATGAAAGAAGCCAATAATGTAACATTCAATCTGTTACCCGAAACATCTAGAGGGAGATATCTGAATGAGTTACAAAAATTTCGTCAGTGGATGCTGGCAAAACACGTTCAAAGTGTAACGGAGGAAGTAATTCTAGCGTATTTCAGTGGAATAATTGATAAATATGCACCTCCTTCATTGTGGTCTACATACTCAATGTTAAAATCAACTTTATTTGTTTTTGGAAAAGTAGATATTAGCAAGTAAGTTTTATAGTTCATATTTTTTAATTGCTGAATTTAACCGCGGATTGATTTATAGGTTTAAAACATTGTTTTCGATTCTCAAAAGTAAATCTAAAGGATACCAATCAAAGAAAACTAAGACCTTTGATCTTAAAGATGTGGAAAAATTTGTTAATGAAGCTCCGGATGATGTTTTTTGTTGATGAAGGTAGTTGTTGTATTAGGAATCATCGGCGCTTGCCATTGCGATGAGCTTGTGAATCTCGAAACAACCAACATAGAGGATAATGGGTCTATATTGCTTGACAAAATTTTGAAAACAAAAAATTATAAACCAAGATCATTTGTCGTTACTGATGGTGCAGGAGATGGTTTTGATGGTATTGATATATACAGAAAATATGTAGCGTTACGTCCTGCAGTCCTTGGTGAGGGGAGACTTTTTTTATGTTACTGGGTAGGGAAATGCACACTGCAACTTGTAGGTATTAATACACTGTCCAAGATACCTAGACTGGTAGAAAATTATCTGAATCTGAAAGATTCTAATTTATATACCGGGCATTGCTTTCGACGAATGTCGGCAACATTTTTGGCGAATGCTTCTGCAGATATTATGACACTTAAGCGTCATGGAGGCTGGCGTTCGTCGACGGTAGCCGAGAGTTATGTAGAAGAGTCTGTGGCCAATAAAATCGACATAGCGAGGAAAATAACTAACAGAGAAGAGAAAACAAGTGATAGAAATATCACTCAAGTTGAGCTTACAAAAGCTACTACGAGAACTACAGAGTCTCATCAGTTTTCAGTTGCTGGTACATCTTGTTTATGTAATGCAACTTTCAATAATTGTGAAGTTCATTTTCATATCAATTAGTAAATGTTATAAAATGTATTGAAGTTTATTCTTTATTTCGTTTTGAAAGAGTGAATGGACGAAAGTAATAACACTCAGTACTTTCGCTCACCCGTTGTCATAGGAATCACTGTAGTTGACAAAAAAAACCAGTTTCAAGATTGGTATCCAAGTAAAAAATAACATGTTTCAATAATAGGATTGAACAAAATTTATTTACAGATAAATGTCGAAAAAGGTGACAGAGAATTTCAAGAAATTTTGCATAGATTTAAAGAAAGTGAAGATATTAGTATTTTTCGAAGCAATCAAGCAGCTTTTGGTCTGAAATCTAGTCCTTTTTTGGCTATGAGAACAGTAAAACAATTGGCTTCAGATGAATTATATAATTTTGCTGAAGCTGCAGTGGTGGTTGAATCGAATCTTTCTATGAATGATTCAGTAATTTCTGAAATAGATATAGAAAGAGCAATTGGTTTGTCAAACTAACTAATTGAGCTCTTTGAAGCAGGAAAATTTGAATTGGTGAAATGGTCTAGTAATTGTTTAGAGGTATTCAACGAATTGCCAATGCCTCATAGAGCTTTTTTGGAATTTCTCAATAGATTATGCTTAAAAAATTTAGAATTGGCTTGGTGTCTATTTAAAGATGTATTTTATTTTAAAATTTGTGGATTCAATCGAAATTATACAAGAAGAAATACTCTTTCAACAGTTGCTAAATTATTTGACATTCTCAGTTTGGTTTCTCCTGTTATTCTTCATGATAAATTACTTATTGAAGAATTGCGGAATGATGAAGTAGATTGGGATGAAACGCCATCCGGAAACATTGTAAGATCGTATTCTAAATTTGTTGACGAGTTACTGCTTCTCTCAGAATTCATGCTACCACGACATGTAAACGTTTGTAGCGATTGCACTGTGTGTTTGGTTGGGTTTTGTGATGCAAGCATGAAAGCACACTGTTGAGCTATTTACATTCATGTAATTAGTGGAGAGAAAGAGTCATATGTAACTTTGTTATGAAATTTTTGCATTTTCTGACTCAACTATTGCTTTATCATGGATTCATTCTTCAGCTCATCGATGGTTGGAGATAGAGAAGCTCAGATTAAAGAAAATCTCACTCCTAAAAGTTTCTATCATGTATCGGGTACAGAAAATCCCTCCGATTGCTTATCAAGGGGAATGTTACTCTTGAAATTAAAATATCATGATCTTTGGAGGAGGAGGCCCTTGTGGCTGAGCTTATCACCAAGTTCTTGGCCTCTTCAGGCATTTATGCCTAATAAAGAGGAGAAAACTCCTGAATTTGAAATTAAAACTTTTATGACGACAACAAAATCTGAATCTGTAATTTATGAACTAGTAAATCGAGTTTCTACATGGTCAAAATTATCAAGAATTGTTGTTTATATTTCAAGATTCATCAAAGAAGCTCCCTCGCTCTAAATTAATTTCAACGGAAGATGTGAATAAAGTGGAGAAGGTAATAGCATTTGAGGTGCAAAAATTTCATTTTTCAAACGAATTTAACACTGTTAGAAAAAATGAACATCCGAAGAAACCGTTTTGTAGGCTCTCTTTGTTTATAAATGAAAATTTATCAAGGATTGGAGAGCGGCTCTCGAATCCTGATATACCTTCTGGAATTTGATTGGTAATCATGATCATAAAATATATTGTCACGCGGGTTGTACATTTCTAGCATATTTTTTGGAACAAAAATTCTGGATAATGTTTTAAAAGCTAATAAAATTTTTTTGCACAAATGTAATCATTGTTTTCGAATTTGTCTCAAAAATGAAACGCCAAAAATAGCTGATTTACCTTCTTATCGAGTTTGTCAAGCGGAAGCGTTTGTTCATTGCGGGGCAGATTATTTCGGACCTTTGAAAATTACACTGGTCAGACGGAAGGGGCAACATACTCAGAAGGTTTACGGATGTTTCTTTATTTGTTTAGCCACTAAAGCTGTGCATGTGGAGCTTGTATCAGATTTTTCAACAGTAGGATTTATATCTGCATTAAAAAGATTTATATCACGACGTGGACCAGTGTCAGTTATGTACTCTGATAATGCGACAAATTTTGTCGGAGCCACAGCTCACGTTGATGAATTGTGGGCACTTGTTACTTCAGATAATTTTGAAACTTGTTTTTCAAATGAATTGACAAATTATAAAATAAACTGGAAATTTATAGCACCAGCTTCTTCGCACATGGGCGGAATATGGGAATTTAATTTAAAGAGTTTTAAAATGCATTTGTATCGAGTAATAGGTAATCAATTATTAACATATGAGGAATTATTGACAGTTTTAGTCCAGATTGGAGAAGTTTTGAATAGTAGACCATTGTGTGTCATTTATTCAGAGGACGGACAGCCTGAGATACTGGCGCCAGCCAATTTATTGATGACAACTCCTTCGAAATACTTCCTTCAAATGTTCCATTTGATGAAAAAATTAATTTATCAGTTAGGAAAAAGCTTTTGGATTCTTTAGTTTTGCCTTATTGGCGGAGGTGGAGACTGAAGTACTTGCACACTTTGCAGATGAGGCATAAGTGGTACGATGAAAAAGATGCAATGAAGATTGAGACAATTGTAATAGTAGGTTATGATGATGTACCTGATTTAAAGTGGCCAATGGAAATGGTGGAACAGATTTTTCCTGGCAATGACGGAACAGTCAGAGTAGTATCAGTCAAAGTTGGTAATAATATCTTGAAGCGCTCAATTTCAGAAACTCGTCCTTTACCTCAGAAATAAACCTCAAATCAGTGTTTTGTTTCTTCTTGACAGAAAGCATTCTTCGATGTGCACTAAATTTAAATTATTTTTTGTTATATAGAAATTTAGCATCATGTTATTTGTTATTGGAAGCCTTGTGGCTTCTAAGGCGAGGAGAATGGTTGCGTTGCGTTATTTTGTTGTTTGTGTGAAAAGTAAGGAGAGTGCTATGATTTTCTGATCAAGGAAAACATAAAGGTGCTTTTGGAAGAATTTATAAAAATTGATTGAATATTTATGTTCCTATGCTTTATCAAAACAGTTACAAATTACTCACGAAATGAGTCAGTCGCATTTTTTCTGAGATCCGAAAGAAATATCTCTTTCTACCTACAAATGTTAATTGATTGAATTTATTGTTACTGTTGAATTTTTTAATAAAGTTATTCATCGTGTTACAGCCGTATATTACTTTGGAGAAATTTTTGCTGGAAATTTGTTTTGAGTTTGAAAAGATTTCAAGAAGACTCAGTGCTGGTTTCTATCATTTTAATTTCACAAATGAATACAAGATACTACGAAACACAAAATAAAGATCTGCAAATAATTTGCTGGTGGAAGGTCCATCCTACATATTCTGCTGATTCCCGTTTCCACCTGCTGATAGAAGGCCCATCCTGCTGGTTCCAGCTTACACCTGCTGGTAGAAGACCAATCATACTAATTCCAGAGCCTCTTTTCAATTGAAGAAATTTATCCGAAGCCCATATTAATTGAAGAAGATCAAAGATATGATAAAATTATTGAATATATTTTTATTTTGTAATTTCCTTGGTCTGAAGGTGGGTAGTATTCTTATTGTTCTTTGCTCGAACGGCTTGTTGCGTTGCGCAGGACGTTAGTTGGCGAAGCTAATCTTCTTGCCTTGTTTTTAAGTTATTCCAACTTTTTCATTTCATACAGTCTACTTCAACATCGTTACCACCATTTTTGAGTTTCAGCGAGACTAACGAACAGCAATTCATTTCCATTATATTAGATGGCATTGCTGATTGTTTGCATCTATCCTCAAGTTGTGGTTCACCAGTTTTTGCCAGAAGAATCTTCATCGGACTCAAGCGGAAAGCTCCAGTTATAACTATCATTGCCGTGTTTTGTATTAATGCTTTATATATGTCTGAAAACGTTTTTCTCTCTGCTCTCCACTTCTTGTTACTTGAGATTTTTATCAAGTTAAATCTTTTGTTACATTCTGCTTTCAGTTCTATTGCGTGCTTTTTCCACGTCAATCTATCATCAATGTACATTCCCAGAAACTTTTATTGTCAACTCTATATCCGTGTTGTTAAGTGTAAGTATAGGGTTTTCTTTGAATTTTCTGAGTTTTGTAAAGTGCATCCCTCGTATTCTTTCTAGTGCAAATCTCAATCCTGTCTTGTTTGCCCATTTTTCTAGCTGTTGTATACATTTTTGTTGCTGAGTTTCAATTTTCTCATATTTCTAGCTCTACACAATATAACCAGATCGTCTGCAAATAAGAGTGTTTTGACTGGAAAGTCTACGTTTTCTTGAATATCTTTTATTGTTACTAGAAGGAGTGTAACGCTGGGTACTGCGCCTTGCAGTAGTCCGTTTTCTTGCGTTTTGATTTGCGATTTATATCAATTCATTATGTCTTGGAGCTGGCGATTATATAGGAAATTTTTGATAAAGTATAACATATTTCCATTGATATTGAATTAGATAGGTATATTATTACTATAAAAAGAACCCTCGCGGTTACATTGTGGAAGTTCTTGTAGACAGCCGACAACACTTGTAGTAAGTTTCAACTCAATCTGTTGAACAATGCGCGAACGAACAAATACAGCTCGTGCGCCACGTTGATGATAACACAAAAAGAACCCTCACATAAGTGCCTTCAACAAATACATTGAGTTTCAACTCAATCGGACGAAAAATGCACAAACTAACAAATACAGCTCGTGCGCCACTGATTGTATGTTGATGACACTATAATAGAAGCCTTAACGATAGTGCCACCAACAACTATAGAATGTTTTAGCCCAAATGGATGAACGGTGCGCGAACAAACAAATTACGACCCGTGCACTACTTGATGTATGTTGATCATTTCTCATTTAAACCACCACTGTATTGAAGCGAACAGCATAAAAAGAAAATATTTAAATCAATACAGCCGTTCTTGAGTTGTAGCGAGACTAACGAGCAGCGTTTAACTTCTATTATATTAGATTCATCGATCAGGGTATCTACCATGAAGTTTAAAATAAGCGTATTTGAGAAGTTTCCTCTGATTGTTGTCTATACGGTCTTGATACCTTTCATAGAAGGGGTTCCAGATGTTGGAGCAATATTCCAGCCTTGAGTGCATGAAGAAAAAGTAAAGAGGAGAAATGTCCTGAAAGGATCGAATGCACTGAATTATGAAACCAAGCATCTTCATAGCTGAGTTGCATATATGAGTTACGTGGTCGGCAATACTCAATGGATAGGCAGTATATGAAGCCTCGGATTTTGAAGAAAAGTCAGTCGAACTGTAGCGTCTTCCTACAGTTGAGCTCCTCAGAGTTGGGTTGTAGCGACTTCCTACAGACCCCAGCTCTCTAAAGTTGAGCTATAGTGTCTTCCCACAGACCTTCAGCTTTCTAAAAGCTAGTTGACAGCCTTCGAGTCAGCAGTCACTGCCGTTTATCAAACTAAGGCCAAGTATTTCATGTTCAGTTTAATCTATAGATTACTGTAACGAGGCCTTATCACTATGGTAACAATTGTTTTCACAATCGTTGCTACGAAAATTAATCCACAGTTTTCGTAATCTGAACACTGAAAAACTGGGCTTAAGAGTAAGCTAACCGATACCTAGTGCCCCATTTGTGTCTTCCAAGTCCCCATCCTAGTATCCAGCTCGCGTATTCCAAGCTACATACTTTTTTTTTGTTTTTTTATTTTTTTTTTCACTTAAGTAGGAGGGGAATCTTCTGAAAACACTCTGCAAAAACCGCTTACAGCGTAGTGTCAGATTGCTTTGAAAAACGATTTGGTGAAGCATATCTCTTATATAGATTATATTATCCTGGTTCACTTCCACCCCTAAGATCGTGTTTGTCCATCTCCGTACTTTGCACTAGCATGGACATACAAAGAGTGTATGCTCCGCCGAATCCTCCTCCTGGCAATAGTAGCAGCCTGCATTTTCCGCTCAGCGGTGAGATATTTTTGGAAACATTTATGCCCGCTGTAACGTTGCGTTATGTGGTATTCCATGTTCCCGTGTTTTATTTCCAGCCTCGGTCTCATATCGGGGTGCAGCCGGTGTAGCCAGATGTCCATCTTCTTTGCCACCCTTTTTGCCATTGCTCCTCGGATATTTTTTCTCTTCCCTGGTCTTACCATGTCCCAGGGTTCTCTCCTCTGCCAGGATTGGCAACTAATAGTGTTCGATTTGCTCTGCTCACCATGTCTCTTCCTTTTTTGTGAGCAGAACTCCACTGCAGATTGGGGCTGCGTATGAGATTATACTTTGCGCTGCCGTCTTCTTTTACCCTCCTCTGGTCTTTTTAGGCGAAAATACAGCCTCCCCAAGGCCATTATGTTTTTTTTGTCTTGCTCACTGTTTTCTGTACGTGCTCAGAGAACATCATGTTCTTTGAGAACCACAGACCTGGGTATTTTACATGTTCCTTTGGCTCGAACCGATTCCTCTTTACTCTGGATCACACGCTTCCAATCTTCTTTCGTCCTATGAACAGCACCGCTTTAGTCTTCTCTGGAACAATTTTGAGTTTGTTTTTCTTGATCCATCCTGTCACTTCCATGAGTGTGTGGTTTGCTTCAAACTCAAGACCCTCTATGGTTTCGTCTACAATGACGATTGCCAAGTTGCCGGCAAAAGCTATCAATTTCGTGCTGCATGGCACTGGTAGATTCAACACTCCATCATAGAAAATATTCCATGACAGGAGATCTAGAATCAATCCCTGCGGGACTCCGCACGTCATGGGATATTGTCTATTCTTGTGGACTATCCTCCTGTTGTGGAGATACGAACTAACAATATTCACCAGGTATCCTGGTCTCTTCTTTCTCATCATGGCATCAAAGATTAAAGGCCATGCAGCCGAATCGAACGCGTTTTTATTATCTACAGTGATCAAGGCGCAAAAACTCCTGCCTTTGCTTTTTTTGCTTCTGCCGACTCTCAAACGATCCTCACTGCGTCCAGCGTCGATCTCCCTGCCCTGAAACCGAATTGATTTTCATACAATTCATCATTTGCATTAGCAGAGTTGCCTCTCCTCATCCATTGCAGATATAAAGTTCGTGTCGGAGAAATAATTCGAAAAGGAGCATGATCCTCTTGTCAGTGACAGGGGATCCCCATACGGTATGTTTTGCATTGACATCCCCGGCGAGTATTACTCCTTTCTTCCATTCTGTTGATGTTTGGTCTAGCTTCTCCAGGAATTCCTCATATTGATCAATTTGACAGTTCGGGATCATACAGCATACTATGATCTTCATTCCATTTGCTTCTACCCAAGTAAAGTTTTTGATGGCTTGGTAGTTGCTGATTTGAATGTTCGTATGATTATTGACATAGATGCCGGTGTTATATACCTTCTGATCTTTACCGCAGATCCACCTCTGTGAGATTACAGCAATATTTATGTTGACCTCTGACGCCAGATTCAGGTCGAAGTCATTATTTTAAGCATTATGAGCATCTCTGCTCTTGTTCAAGTTGACTTTCAACACGTTTATACTCATTCTGAGGCTGTGGAGACTGCTGACGGCCTTTGACTGCTCATATTTAGTCTGTTTTTCTGTATTAGTTGCCTGAACACCAGGCAATTAATAGTGCCCGTTTGGTGTTGACCATTTTCTTCACATGAGAAGCACCTGGCTCCTTCTGTGCAGGTTCCCGCATGGTGCCCCTGTCGCCCACAATTTCTACAGACTTCTCGTCTGTCTTGCTCTTGACAGTCCGCCTCCATATGCCTCATCTCCAAACACTTATGGCATCATGCCATCGCTACTCTTTCCCGTAGACGACAGATACTATATGCTATTTTGATCTGCCCGACATCCAGCAGTTTCTTACCTGCGTCCTGTAGTAGGTAGTAGCCTTTTGCTTATTGTAGTAGGCTTCCCTCATTAACGTCACCTTCACATCTTGTGAATTTTTCATGCCCGTCGCCTCTACAATGACCTGTATCAATTCCGCTGTTGTTGTCACCAAGTCCATGCCTGTCATAAAAATAACTTTTTCTTTCTTGCTAGGCTGGTCTTGGTGCCTTTACTGATTTTGTCTACAATTATCTCATTTAATTCCGCCATTTTTTTACAACTTTTCTCAAGAATGACCACTATGTATCAATTCTTGGTTTGTCTCACTGTGTCGATCTCTAAGATTTTTTTCTTTTATTCTTTTCCTAATAATCTCATACCTCTGAGCATGTCTGCACATGTTTCATCCTTTGATTTGATAATGACTATTGCGTCAGTGTTTTTTCTACTTTTTTCCTTTCTTTTCTGGCTTCTTTGTTTCTATACACCTGGAGCGTCTGCTCAGCCATCTTCGTTTGATCATTTATTGTCTCCTGCTCCAGAAGCCACCTCGGCTTGGTTGATTTTTACATTAATCCTCTTATCAGTGTACAAGCTTATCGCTGTAGTCTTACCTTGTGTTATGCATCGAGCCAGTTTTGTCATTCTATTTACATATTGATTTTTTTGTGACTACCAGGGCTAAGTTCTTGTTTTGTTGTGTCTCTTTGTTTTCTGTTATTGTTTGCATGTTATTGTATACCTGTACCCAGTCCTCTTGTAGCATTACATCCTTGTTGATTTTAATGCTATGGGTGTTCTCTCTTGTTTCTTCTCCTCCAATTATCAGGCTGCTATTACAAGACAGGCTAGCCACACTGATTTTCTCAACTTCTCTCCATATTAGTCGGGCTCCGCCTGGGAAATTCTCTGAGATAAACTTCAGCATCCCTTGCCCTTTTTTATCTCTCTTCCTGTGTAGCACAAGAACGTTCTCTTCCCCGTGCTTTAAGAAGTTCTCCTTCTTCTGTTTGATTTCTGTACATGCTTTCTTTGGCCATCTGCCCTCCATCGGGTTCCATATCCTGTTGAAATCAGAACCCCATTCCTCCAGTATCTTTCTCAGACTTTCCATCCAATCTTCATCCTTATTGCTACTAGCGACCTGAGCATACGAGAGGCCAGCTTGTACTTTTCTAGTTATTTTTAGCTCCCCTCCGATTTTTCTCATATTTTCCTCGTTTTCTTCTTCCAGTTCCGCTCTGATCTTTTCTATTTCTGCAGATTTTTTTTTTGCAGCCTGAGCCTTCAATCTGCCTATTTCTTCTATTAATTTAGCCGTTGTAGCATCTAAATCTCCTATTCTATTCTTTAATTCCTCCATGGCATCCCTTCTGTCCTTTTTATATCAAGAAACAGCCTGTTCATCTTGCCTATTTTTTCTTTAATTTCCCGTGCCGCATCCAGGTACCTTTTACTCACTAACGTGTCCAGGCCTGAGAGTGTATCATTCATTTTTTTAATCATATCTTCCTCCTCTGTTAATCGCGACTTTTTTTCGGTATGTTTTCCAGTGGACCATTTTTCTGTCTCCTCTCCATTTTATTATGTACGTTTGTCATGGAGGACTCGCTTGGCTCTGCGTGTTTGCCCCCTAATTTTCCAGAGCTGCAGCTATGTTTTTGGAGTACTACCATGATTCGTGTTGTAGTAGTGACAGCTAGTCGGTTTTTTCTATCCAAGTAAAAATTGAATTTATTTAATCAATTGATCGTATTTGAAATATAATTTTTGTATGTGCATTTAGATTCAAAAATCCTAGTGTTTACGAATATAGTGTTTCACATTTATCTACTGTAAGTACTCTATTTCAACAACAAGTATTTCAATTTTATTTAACAATTTACAATCAGCATTTGAAGGCCGCACTGCACGTTTAAGCCTACTTAATCAACTTCTTGTACTTAATTCAACTCTAAACGCCAAATTTTACACAAATCACCTACCATCTGTGTATGACCGATAGTCTATACATCCGTAATAATGACTGATGCTGAGTCTGATCTAACAAATAAACAACTATTCACCTTATTGAATAAGAAAATTGATAATTGTTTTGAGGCTGTGAGAGATGAAATTTCCCAGAACTCAGCCAGGTTGGAAAAAATTATAAACAAAGCTAACGAGGAAATAACAATTTTAAAATCTGAGAATGAAGAACTTAGAAATAAAATTAGGGTTTTTGAAAGAAATTTTAAAATCAATAACATCATTATATCTGGTATCGGTGAATCTAAGGATGAAAAGTTAGAGGATTTAACAATCAAGTTATTTAAAGATAAACTTGAACTTGATATTGATCATAATATTGTAGATTATGTGCGTCGTATTGGTAGATATCAGAACAATAAAACTAGACCAATACAAATGAAATTCTCAAACCATAAGGCTAAAATAGATGTTATGAAAAATGCAAGAAAATTGAAGGGAACAAAAATTTATATCGGAGATGATCTAACGAAAGAAGAGTTGGAAATCAAGAAGATTTTAGATGGCCATAAAAAAGATGCACTCGCAAAAGGCCATTCGGTTAGACAGTTCAGGCTCGGACTCAAAATAAATAATGAATACTATACATGGAAGGAGCTTCAAAATACAGAACAAATTATTCCTGATGACAACGAAGATACTATTGTTGAACCAATTGCAATAGCAGATGCTAAAAAACAAATGTTAATACTCGCTGATGAAGTTAAACAACTCACACCAGTGAGACATAACTCTTCTTCTGCTCTTCCAGATCATAAAGGAGCAGATCGATACAATTTTCGGAAAATCGTCGACACAAAATTCAACAAAAAAAAATAGGCTCATAATTTATTATCATAATGTCCAAGGCTTGCTGAACAAAAAACTTGAGCTAGAGATTTATCTGCATGAATTACAACCAAAGCCACAAATACTATGCATTACTGAGCACTGGATAACATCGGATGGAATTACATTTTTCCAGTTGCCCAATTACAGAACTATATCGTCCTTTTCTGGAACTAACTATAGCCGCGGTGGAACATGTATTTTTGTTGAAAACTCAGTGAAAGCCTCAAATATCGACATCTTCAACTATTTAATTGTAGAAAAACATTTTGAATTTTCCCTTATTAACCTCAATGGCTATAACAATAATATAAACATTTTATCGCTGTATAGAACACCTCATTCGGACTTTGACATTTTTCTATATAATTTGGAAATATTGCTCTCTAATATTTGTCGCAATGACAACAAAATTATAATTGGTGTTGACTTAAACATTAATATCCTAGTCCACAGTAACAATAAAATTCAGTTAGTCGCACTACTTAATTCTTTCAATCTCAAACTTCAGGTGAATGAACCAACCAGAATAACTGCAGTTTCGACTACTTGTATCGACAATATCATTTCAAACATAGAAGGACAACATAAAGTTGTTGATCCAGGATTCTCGAATCATGAAGCTATCATTTCTGAATACTCCAACTTATCTATTGTTAACAAAAAATATTCATATCGATACATAAGACAATTTAATGATAATAACATAAATTCATTCAATCGTTTGCTTGAAAATGAGTCATGGACATCAATGGATGAATCAATGGTAGTGGATGATTTAGTGTCAAAATTTTACAAATCATTTAATTGTCACTTTGAGAAAGCATTTCCTCTAAAAAGAGTGAAAACAACATACAATACTCATTTTGAGTGGATCACAGCGGGAATTCGGAAATCATGTAAGAATAAGCGAAAGCTACGTCAACAATTGAAACAAAATAGCTCAGAACAACTCCATTCACATTATAAGAAATATTGTACGATTTTAACCAATGTAATTAGAGCAGCAAAGAAAGACAGCATAGCAAAAACAATTGCCAATTCAAAAAACAGATCCAAAACTATCTGGAACATCGTTAAAAAGGAGACCAAAGATTCTGTGACTTGTGTGACTGATGCAGTAGATCATCAGAAACTATCGGATGATTTTGATAAACATTTTCTTTCGATGGGAAACAATAGTCCACAATGTAATTATGATTTCATCGAATCATCTTGCAATAAATCAATCTTCTTATGGCCAACAACAGAACTAGAAATTGAAGACAACATCAAACTTTTGAAAACAACATTTTCCACTGGATTTGACAATATTCCTTGAGTGTTACTCAAACGGTGTTTCTACAATATAACTAAGCCATTGTGTTTGATTTTCAACAAATCATTTACTACTGGATGCTTCCCTTCTCAATTTAAAAAATCAATCATAACTCCCATGTTCAAAAAAGGTGATAAAAAGTTAGTGGAAAATTACAGACCTATATCGCTGTTATCAGCTTTCGCAAAAATATTAGAGAAACTTATTTATGTCAGGCTCCTGAGTCATCTTCAAAAGAATAATATACTATCTAAAAGTCAGCATGGCTTTATGAAAAATAAATCAACAATTAGTGCAATAAACGATCTTGTGCAAATAGTTCTTAGTGATCTCGATAATGGTGATTGTGCTTTCGGTTTATTTAGTGATTTGTCCAAAGCTTTTGATAATGTAAATCACAATGTGCTATTGCAGAAACTAGAACATTATGGCATACTACTTTTCGAGTCCTATCTAAGTGATAGAACACAGGCAGTTAAAGTGTCATCAACGGTGAACAATACAATTACAGACAAATTTTCTACTTGGGGTAATCCAACATCAGGAGTTCCACAAGGCTCTGTACTGGGTCCTTTGCTTTTCCTTATCTATATTAATGATCTCCCTGAATGCATAAATTGTAAAAATATTATTATGTACGCAGATGATGCCTATTTTGTTATTAGTTGTCCCAAAGGTGATCTAGCCCAAGTGCATTATTCAGTCAATAACACACTAGAAGACATTGAAAAATGGTGTTCAAATAACCATCTAATAGTTAACTTGCAAAAAACGAATGTTATGCAATTTTATTTGAACGTTTGTAGTAAAGTTAATATTGATATTCAAAACGAGCAAGTGAACTTATGTACATCCACTAATTGTCTTGGGATGATTCTAGATCACGATCTGAAGGGTGATAGCCATATTGACAAATTGTCAATTAGATTAAATAAAGCTTGTTATTGTTTAAGAGTTCTAGCTAAAAAACTAGATACTAAATCTTTATTAGTGGTATATTACAGCTATTTCTTATCAATAATGAATTATGGTATTATTGTGTTGGGTTCATCATCTAGAATTAATCAAATTTTTATCATTCAGAAAAGGGCACTTAGAATTATATGCAAAACTGGATTCAGTAGTTCTTGTCGTGGTAGATTTAAGGAATTAGGATTATTGACACTTCCTTGTTCATACCTATATGAAATACTCAAGTATATGTTTAATAATTTAGATAAGTTTGATTCCGTATGTTCAATATATAACACTAGACAATCCAATATGTTGCAGATACCACGTCATAAAACAACAATGTTTGAGAAAAGTGCTAGTTATGTAGGTATCAAAGTATACAATTCCCTGCCGCAATACATAAAATGTCTTATGACAAAAAAAGCATTGAAAACTGTTAAAGAAATATTAATTTCGAAAGAATATTATACCATTCAAGAATTTTTTTTCGATTGTAGTAACAATAATTTTACACTATAATTATGAACATTGTCACTTCTATTCTCTGTCAGTTCTGTTGTAATACTTATGTACTAAAAGCGGAGTGGAAGATCAGCCTTGCTGAACTCCTGCTTTTTGATCTCAATTTTGGATCAATAATTATTATTATTATTATTATTATTATTAGCTACTAGACTCTCGTCTGTTATGTCTATCACCGCCGTTATCTCCGGCAGCGACATACTTCTGGGTGCATTATTGTTTCCGATATCGTTATTTTCAGGCGTCTCCGCCATTTCTTCTCCTGCTCCTCTCGCCATTTCTTCTCCTGCTCCTCTCGCCATTTCTTCTCCTCCTCCTCTTCTAGCAACACTCTCCGTTTCCGTCGTCAGCCATCTCAACACCGGCGGTGTCTGGGAGAGCTCTTCTTCTTCCTCCTCCAACACCGGGGTGTTTGGTTGAAGAGATTTCCATTTCCCTTCACTTGGGTTTCTTGTTCACTCCATCGCTCCTAAGCTTACCTCTCCTTCCTTTACCACCTCAACCTGGTCCATTATGTCTCTCTCTGATGAACCAACGGCAGATAGTCTTAGGTTCAAGGGCAGCATGGACCTTCTGAAACAAAGCTGCTTCCCCTTCCATTCAGCCAGCAGTCGCTCTTTCTCTCTTGCCTGCGATCGCGGACTAAGCGGAGGTAGCAGTGGCTTTTTTCCAACATTTTTTCTTACCAAAGTCCTTTTACTTTTACCCTATATACATAAATCCAGTTTTCTTCCAGCAGGGGTGTCAAAACTCCCTATTGGAAGGCGTCTGTGTTCATTGCGCGAGTCGCCGTCCGGTTCCATCCGTCCCGTATCCAATTCTCCTTGTCCATGTCCTTTGCGGTCGTCTCTGTATTTCAGTTGTTTGGGTAGACTCATATTTGTTCCCACGAGTTTGGAAGAAACTAGAGCAGTGCTCCTTACGCCAGTTAAGCTAGATACTGCAGGTCGCGCCACTGATCTTACAGGTCACCGTTAACGTTAGACTAACGCCCCATCACGAGCGTTGCGGCTCAGTTCGACATAACATCTTACAGCTACGACTTTGTTAATGAGGTCGGCTCCAAAGCTACACCCTAGTCCCGACTCGCGTCTGTTATCCAGCTTGCGTCCTCTAAGCTATACTCTAGTGTTCCGACTCGCGTCTTCCGAATCAGCGTTCTGCCATTCAGCTCGCATGCTTCGAGCTATTGATCCGTCCTTCACCTCCGTTTTAGTGGATCAGCGTTTTGAAGTACGATAGTGTATTCCGTCAGTCAGTATATTTATTTATTTATTTATTTATTTATTTAAATACACTGTCCTACAGTGTACCCAGAATATGGACAGGGGAACAAATGTACATGATGAATACAAAAATCGAGAGCAAGCTCTAAACGTAAACTAACAAACATAAAGAAAATGAATAATAATATTTTCCAATAACAGATAATCTGATAAAACATATCAATAAGGTTAGTTGACATTTACGACTGGAAACACAAAGCCAATGAGGCTTGCAATTTCTTGAAATTGTCATCAAAGACATCGCATTGATCCTGCACTTTAGAGTAAGAGTTGATCATAGCATTAACGGGTGAATTAATCATAATATTTGTGCGAGATCTTAATGTAACAGAAGAGTTTTGATTTCTAGAGGCAAAGGATGGTACTCTAAGATTTAAGCAAGTCAGCAGATAAGGGCAATCCAGAAAATTATGTAACAGCTTATGCAAGCAAGTAATTTCAGTATCTAGCCTACGAAGAAACAGTTTTTGAAAGTTGAATAGATCAATTAATGTATCATAGGATATATCGAATGACGGATAAGTGTGAAAAGTCTTGAAATAAAGATATCTCAGGAATTTCTTCTGAATTGACTCAATTGAATTGCAGTTTTTTTGATAGTATGGGGACCAAACTATGGAGCAATACTCTAATTTCGAGCGCACAAGTGCATAGTACAGAGTAAAAATAGAGGTTGTAGAGGAAAAAAGTCGAGTATTTCTTATAACGAAGCCCAATGTTCTGTATACAGATTTCACAATACTATTTATATGCTTATTAAAGTTGAGTTTTTGATCAAAAATCTCTCCTAAATCGGTGATCTCTTCGCAACGATCTAACGTAATATTATTAATTCTGTAGTTAAAGCAAATAGTACTCAGTTTCCTGGTAAATGAGAGAACTTTACATTTACGTATGTTTAGTTCCAGCCTATTCAGCTTGCACCAATTTTCTATATTCAGTTAGTAAGTATACTCAGTTAGGGAGTATACTTAGTCAGTCAGTATTCTCAGTCAGTCAGTGTACTCCGTTAGTTAGTACAGTCAGTAGTCAGTCAATATATTGAATCAGTCAGTACAGTCAGTGGTTAGTCGGTATATTGAATCAGTCAGTAGATTCACTCAGTAGGTTGAGTATTTAGTCAAGCGGTCAAACACTTATTGTTACAATGATTTTGTTGACATACTTTTTCACATTGTTGAGTAAGTCTAGCTCCAGAAAATACTACTGCTATTATTTGTGTATTACCTTTATTGTTTATTTTCAACCATATTAAGAAGAGACATTTTATTTTGGAAGGAAGCTGTTACTTTTTTGTTGGGTGCATCTAGTTCTCTGTTTTTCAGCAGGATTTCAGGAACCTGAACTACATTTTCACAGATTCACCTTGGCACGTACAACAGCCGTCGCTCCGTTGGTGAATAACGCACGAGAATGGAAGAAAATTTAACGACAGGCCTGGCAGTACGTCAAATATTTCTGACGTACCAAGCGGGGAAGTTATAGGCTAGAACCAATTTTTTTAAATTCGTTCTCCTGGCACCCTCTTGTACTTTTTTTTGAGGCACCCATCCTGTTTTCACTAAAGCTTGCATCGGATAACTTCAAATCAGGAAAACAACACCCTCAACATCGTGACAATGTTAGTTAGTTAGTTACTTGAACATGAGTCAAATCAGATCTCAGTCAAAACTGATTCTGCATAATGAATCTTTAGTTGATATCTTGAAATTCATAGGGGTAAAACATGAATTGGAAAGTTAGTGTCGTGCTCAAGAGCATTTGGTAAATCGATTCTAAACACAATTTGGGAGGTCGAATGTCGATGAAATCAGGTCCATATATATAAAATTTTAACTTAATATGTTGAACTAGAAATGCGATGGAGCACATTGACGAGTGGAATATTATATTTCGAAGAAGTCGTCTAAGCTCGTGCATCTGCCTATCCATTTATCGGTCCATCACCGCCTCTAATAGTAACAAGGTTGACACAGCAGAGAATAAAGCAGCATCTCGTTCAAGGAAAGGATCATGAAAATTAATTTGCAAGATTTATCAGCTAATAATGTTGGATAATATCTCTTTTGTTTATTGTATTGAATGATACATTGTTATATAGTGTATATTCATGAATATTTCATACTATTATGTCGTAATTTTCACCGCTTCTGTACGTTCTGTTTTAATTCAATATATTCTTTATTCCCACCTAAATCTACTTATGGTACTTATCAGTAATCAATTCGCTAGAACTATGAACTAGTATGATAGTTATGCATTTGACTTGAAGAGTTCATGCCCAGTGGCGCTATACCTAATCAAGTTCTCAATTAACATTAGCATTTAAACACTAAATACTACACTGAATTAGGTGAATCGAGTGCTTGACGTCCTTTGAACCTGTATATGGTTTCACTATTGTCCAAAAGATTCACAGCGAGTGTGTTGGGGTAATGTTTCAGTCTTTGTTAATATTTGATGCTGAATTGTGCAATTTCTTCTTGCACTGTTTGTATTCTTAGGTCATAGTGTAGTGTGTCGTTGGTAACATACCATGGAGTATTTGTAATCATACGTAGTGTAGTTGACTGTAATCGTTGGAATACTGCAATAGAAGATTTTCTAGCTGTGCCCCATAATTGAATTCCGTACGTCCAAATGAGATAGAAGATAACTTTAAATAGAGTAAGATCCCAGGCCCGCCAGACCTTACTTATTTTCTGAGAAACAAAATGTGTGGAATAGAGTAGTGTTAGTATGTACTTTGATCATACGCATACTAGCTAGTTTGTGGCGACGGCCAATTTACAGATACGAGGTGCTAGAGGTACGTTAAGACATTACTCACTCTTCTTAAGGTCTTGAGTGCTGATTTTGAGGAATGTTTCAGAGAATATTGTTAAAAATTGATAATCAACACTGCTAGACACTTTCCATCGGTGGTAATTTCTGCAAGACTCTTCAAAGCTCACATAAAGTAACGTGGTCTTGCTTATAGTTTGAGTGCTAATTTTTATATATGACACTCAGGGTACAATTTCAATACTTTTTGTTAACAGCTAGATTAATCGTAGGGCTAAACATCCCTCAGACACATCTAAAATATCGCTGTGAGTAAAAGCGCAAGGTCACTATTTGGAGGTTTGATAATAAGTGAAGTATCTATGGGCATCCAACTCTTCCTTGGTCTGGCTATGCATAAAAAGTCTTGAAATTGCTCATAGTCCGTGAGACAGCGCCTAAATTTTTTGTTGATTACCGCTCATTTGAAACTTTGTGAGTGGCTTCATTGTGATGAGTCCGACAACTTTTTCATTTAGCAAAATTCTAGATTTGGGGGCGTTTACCCGCGAGGGCTAATTAATTAAAAGAATATTACCGTAATACTGATCTTTACACTAATCGAAGGATTTTTTGATAGTAAAATGAAGGAAAAATATTGTCCGACATGAATATTGAGGCTACCGGTGAATCCGACAAGCCGCACTTGTCATAAGTATGTTGGTACTAATGGTAAGTATGTTGGTACTTATGACAAGTCGGACTCACCGGTAGCCTCAATATTCATGTCGGACAATATTTTTCCTTCATTTTATTATCAAAAAATCTTTCGATTAGTGTGAAGATCAGTATTACGGTAATATTCTTTCAATTAATTAGCCCTTGCGGGTAAACGCCCCCAAATCTAGAATTTTGCCAAATGAAATAGTTGTCGGACTCATCACAATGAAGCCACTCACAAAGTTTCAAGTGAGCGGTAATCAACAAAAAATTTATGCGCTGTCTCACGGACTATCACTGAGTATTATATATAAAAATTAGGACTTAGATTATAAGTGAGATAACTTTTTTGACAACTTTAAAGCGTTTAGCAGGAATTACTGCCGATGAGAAGTGTCTGGCAGTCTTGATTATCAATTTTCAACAATATTCTCTAGAACATACATAAAAATCAGCACTTAGACTTTAAGAAAAGTGATTATTGTCTTGATGTACCTATAACACCTCGTATCTATAAATTGGCCGTCGGCACAAACTAGTAAATATGTGTATGATCAAAGTACCGACTAACACTATTCTGATCCACAAATTTTGTTTCTCAGAAAATAAGTAAGGTCTGGCGGCTCTGGGATCTTGGACTAATACAAGAGCAACTTATTTTATACTGAGAGGTGAGATTTTCTGCTTGAGAGCCGCGACAATTGTCTTCTTCTGATGTTAAGTTGTTTTCTTTTGGTCGTGATGTGATTGAGCCAGTGTAGTCGTCGGTCAAGAGACATGCCAATGTATCTCGCTTTTTCGACCTGGGGTATTTCTACACCATTAAGATCAATAGCTGGATATGTTTGTCTATTTTATATAAGAGTAACATGAACTGATTTGGTTGGATCAATCTGTATTGACCAACATAACTTGGTAACACATTAGAAGACTGTTATCATATACATACTTGAAAAAAAAATTGTACATATATTTCGAGAGAAAAAGCTCTATATGCCATTGAAATTTACTTGTGTATATTCTGACATATCAGCAGTGGCGGATTTACCAGCCGGCTGAGTAGGTTGAAGCCTAAGGCGACATATTTCAAGGGGCGGCACATTTTTTATATCGATTTTCAAAATTTAAAAATACATATCTTACACACAAAGTACAAACCCCGAAATTGTACCAAAAGGCCTGAACGCGACAATAAGCGCCCGGAATACTTTCGAATTTGGAGACGGCGGTAATGGTTGTTGTATGAGATGTTTTTTGGAGAGAATAAACAAAATGAATGTTCAAATTCAGACGTCTAACATAGGTTTTATCATCGTTGCTGATCTTCACGAATCACTTCGTAAGTTTTTCATAGATTAACAAGTACTTCGAAGAAATGGCGATCGAATTAAGCGTATCGAAAGAATATACAAAAAGATTTGATGGAACACTCAATGAAGATATTGCAATGGCTGCGAGTGATTACTTCAGGGTTAACACGTTTCTCGTTTTCAAAGATAGACTCATATCTGAGTTAGCAAAACGCCAAGAGGCTAATAACGGATTAAACGAGAAATTTTCATATCTTGCCAAAATGAGTGAGTTGTTACCATCAGTTCTCACAGAAAAGGTCAGTTTTTTTTAGACAAAATGTATCTTAATGATCCCGCTAATGATTTATAAACAGACTTAGTTCAGGAATGCGTACACTTTCAAAGCTACCTTCCGTCTGAAAGAATTTTGATAAAACCAATTTCTGGATCATTGAAAAGTCTGTCGTTATTCCTGCGAGAACAAAATCTGGGACACATTTGTCCAAACTTGGACATAGTACTTCGTTTGGCTCTATGTATACCAGCGACAAATTTTTCAGGTGAAAGAAGCTTCTTTTGCTTGAAGAGAGTGAAGAGTAACCTACGATCGACTTTAAGTCAAGAAAAGCAGAACGCTTCAGCTCTCTTGTGCATAAAGTCTGAGCTAATGAACAAGATTTCTTACGACGATCAATAAATGATTTTGCGAACTCAGAATCTCGCAAGAAAGTATTGTAATGCTTTTATAATTTAAGTTGAATTATGATACTAATAAATATTTAAGAAAGGATATTCATTGTGTTGTTCTCATCCATATTATGTGAGTATTGCATAGTTTCAAGACATAATTTACCTTACTTCAAAAGTGGTACATGATCGAGATATTTCTTGCTTAAAATAATGTTTAAAAAACTATTAATCAACTAGATAGCTTTTTACTAGATTCACATCTATTTTTGAGCAATACGTTGAAAAATGAGCACTGTCTTACATTACAAAACAATATTATTCATAAAATTGAAAAACATACGGCTTTGTTGACTAATTTGCAGGAAGATAAATTTTTGAAACTCAATAATGAACAACATCCTATTCAGGATACTTTTGCGCATGATGCTAATAAACTAGTAGTCAATTTAATTTCTTTCCAGCTTTTGGATTCTGCTGTTTTTGTTTTGTCCAAAGGTCTTAACTTTGCTGCTGCTCCTCGCCATGTCCCGATTGAAGAGATTCTAACGGTTGCTGGAAGAGCTGTCAAAAAACTACCAGAAATTGAAGCTTCAGATGTCAGACTTGAAACAGCCAAAATATTGAAAAATGCAAAGCCCCCTAAACCGAATTTGACTGAAGATGAATTCAAAGCATTGCAAGATTAACGTCGATCTTGTTATCTTACCAGCCGATAAAGGAGAAGCTACTGTCATGTTTAATGAAGACGACTATATCAGCAAGGCTGAAGACTTGTTCCAAGATGCAACTTATGAAAAAGTCAGCAGGAATCCTCCAATTTCGGTCAAGTATCAAACAACTGAACTTCCTTAACCCTAGGAGAGGCAGTGACTTGTGCGGTGCTAAGTGAGCCCTTTAGGTCTGGCCAGACTTTTACTGAGTATTATTGCTGTGTATCTTGTAAAAGTTTTTCTATGGCGTGTCAGGTGTATTTTAGTGTTGATTAATTCACTAAATGATTGAATAGACTGTGTGGGTGGCAATGGGTGTGTGTGTATGTGGATGTGAGGAAAAAAACAAATACAAAATTAGCTTGATTGACTTGGCACAGAGAATACACCATATATACTAAGGGCAGTTTTGACATATCGATTTAAAAAAAGCAGAGCTACAATATATATGAGCTTATTCAGTACAACCATAATTGCATAAATAGCATGTATAATTGATATCTGAATGTGCGGCACAGGCTTACGATTTCTAGTACACAAATATCAGATTTTTCTTTGCTTTTTATCAAATATTTGACCAATAAGGCTTGGATCTGAATAACATATTTGCAATTATCTTATTGGAATACACCTATTATGGTCTTACATTACGATATACATCACAATGACACACTTAGTAATGACATGAATGAATATCAAAGATAAATATATAGCAACCACTGAAAAATAGAACAAATTGATGATTTAATATTTCTGTCGTGAATATTCACGAACCAAACAATACTGCTGAGAAAAACAGTTGCTTCTCCAAATATAAGTATCTACCGTTGCCTATTACAACACCAGATACAAGTCTGTCATGTTTGAAAATGTCAGACCACATAGGTCAATTTAAGATAATGCACACTAAAATAATTTTTTTTTGGTGAGAATATGTCTGAATCACTTTGAAAATGGTCTCATCGGATTCTGCGAGTCAAGTTTATATAAGTCAGAGAGTCTTAGTTCTCAGTTATTGTTGAGAAAAGAATAATTGAGCATAGAACTTTAGATAGGTCTGGCCAGACCTCATTGCCCCTCCTAGGGCTAAGAATCTTCTTTAGATAGGGATGATATCAAATATTTGACTCCTAGCGATCCGTATGTACCTAGATTTCATGGTTTATCTAAACTCCATAAGCAAGGGGTCTCTCTTAGACAAATAGTTAATTGCATTAATGCGACTACTTATTTATCATCCAAATATCTTGACACTTTATTGGGACCATTAATCAATAATTCTTCTTCGTACGTTAAAAATTGAAGAAATTTTATTGAGATAATCAGTAACGTACGGTTAAATAATAATGACATTCTTGTTAGTTTCGATGTTTTTTCTTTATTCACAAAAGTTCCAATTGAAGGCACCCTGGAGCTTTTGGAAAGGAATTTCTCTCCAGATATTGATAAATTATTCCACCATTGTTTGACTTCCAGCTTCTTCATTTTTATTAATGATTATTACAAACAAATTGATGGTGTTGCAATGGGTAATCCAATTTCTCCATCAATTGCAAATTCCTATGAGGAATTTTTTGAAGAAAAAGCATTAGAAACTAGTACCTATAAACCATCCTTATGCTGGGACCACATTTACGTCTAATGTCATTAATTGTGGCGTTACTCACTAATAAACACATTGTCAATGACAATATGTCAATTGTCACATAACGCCTTACTTAACGGCATTAGACATAAGTGTGGCCCCTGTATTATGCTAACGTTACTTGGATGATGTTTTAGCGATCTGGCCTCATGGTCATAACAAATTGAACAGTTTTTTGAATCATTTAAATCAGGAGTCGGCAATCTTTTTCGGACGGTGGGCGGGCCATTTTCACAATAAATTTTTCATGCGGGCCGCACATTGAAATGTAAAATGTAACTTGAATAGTGCTATTATATCATATACGAGTATAAATATTATTAAAAATAAATATTTGTGCTTTGGCGGGCCGCACAAAAAGTTGCAAAGGGCCGCAGGTTGCCGATCTCTGATTCAAATAATGGCTTATTGAATTTTCTTGATGTGAATCTAGAGCGAACCAATGATGGTAGACTATTACACACTGTTCATAAAAGCCAACACACACAAACCAATATATTCATGCAGAATCACATCACCATCCTTCACAGAAGTATGTAACAAATAAATGTCTTTTCCAAAGTGCAATTGATATCTATCACCCTGATAAACTTGATGAAGAGACTAATAATCTAAAAGTAATTTTCAAGAAGAATAGTTTTTCTCATCATTCCATTAGGAAAGCATATCGACCAAAATCTAACAATGCTACCGTTGCGGATGCTGGCGTGAGTTAAAATTATGTTTCTTTACCTTATGTCAGTAATGTTTCAGAGATGATCGGAAGGATCTTGTCTCGATATAATTTCAGAGTTTCCTTTGCCCCTGTCACAAAAATTAAGCAGTTTTTGAGACCTGTCAAGGACATGATCCTCTTACAATCTAAGGGTATTTATAAGATTCCTTGTACCTGTGGGAAAGTCTATGTTGGTGAGAGGAGCAGAAGTGTAAGCACACGTATTGCTGAACATAGAAGATGCATAAAACTCATTTATCCAGATAAATCTTCTGTTGCTGATCATGCAATTGAATTTTTGCACGACATCAAGTTTGAAGAAACAAGAGTAATAGCAAGATGCTCATCCATTCATGGTAGATTGGTCCGGAAATAATTTCAACCATACTGATGGTTTTGAGGTGGCAAATGTTTGGCTTCCAATAATTATTAATAGACATACATAGTTTGTAAAATATTTGTCTTGATTTTTATTTTTATTACGTTTATGTACATAACTGAAACTAAGTTCTTTTGTTAAAAAATTTTAATGACATGTTTGGACATTGGAACTGTGTGCGTCCGCAGGAACAGGACATCGTCCTAGTATGTTCTATTAATTCATTCATTTTTACTCACTTGTACAAAGTAACAAGTAAGTATTGTGAAACCGACAAAATTCACCCATCGAGATTTTGATGGAAATATCCGTTTTGAGCATCCCTGAATCCATTTTGACCATTTATGGCTTGATGTTGAAATTGTACGTTATTTAGAGTAATTGTACTCTATACTTTATGGGAACAATAAAGTACGCGGAAATACTTTATTTCACATGATTTGATTTCTCTGGGATTCATTTCATATATAATATACAAGAAAAGGCTGGTTGTGAGAATTTCTGCGTAAAACAGAACGACAGAGTTACTGGGGTCGATGATGTTATCGATTGTTGTCAAATAGGTTCGATAATTGATGTATTATTCCCTCTGGTGGTCGCCACATAAAAGCCAATTTTGAAATGCACCAAAAAAAAAATTTAATTACCCATTTACTGTAACTTGAATATAGACTGTAAAGATGATGTGCTGTTGTTTAGCAGTGATAATTATTTGTTGAAAGTTGCTAAGAGTAATGTAAAATGAGTTTTGAAGCAAAATGATAAAGTAAAATGAATCGTACTTCATTTTGACACAATATACTTTTTTTTTCCACCATTAATAACCAATGTACTCTATTTGCACAAAAAAAAGTGGCAACTCTAACCGGAAGTGCACTTTACTTGGAACTTTTTTCGAATTTCTCCAATAAATCCAGAATGATCAACCGTAGGATGTTGAAATTCAGTATTTGAACTTGATGTTGTATCAGAATGGTCATCTGCTATTTTTGTATGAATCGGCCATGCCAGAAGCGCACTTTACTTGAAACTTTTCTTGAATTTTCTGCATAAATCTAGAATGATCAGCTAAAGCATATTGAAATTTCGTATTAAGCACTTCTATAACATCTTATTGTACATCTTGCACTATGATTGCGATCGCCTAAACCGGAAGTGCACTTTACTTAAAACTTCCATTTGATTCCCCGCATAAATTTGGAATGATCAGCCATAGGATACTGGAATTTAGCATTTGAAATTTCTGTAGCATCTGAATGGTCATCTTCTATCATTGTAACAATCGGCTGGGCCGGAAGTGCAATTTATATGACAGTCTTTTTGAATTTTCCGCATAAATTCTAAACAATCAGTCGTAGAATATTTTAATTTTGTATTAGGCACTTTTATAATATCTAGTTATACATCTTGTATTATGATTGCTATCGACTAAGCCGGAAGAGCACTTTATTCAAAGCATTTTTCGAATTTTCCGCATAAATTCAAAACGATTGAACATAGATTGTTAGAGTTCAGTATATATATATATATAATAGTGCACGCTCCCATGACAAAAAAGCTATCCCATCGAACACTTTAAAATTATAAATTGAGAATGGCTTAAAAACATGTAAGAAACATGTTACGCCCGCCAGACTAGTAAAAATTTGTAAACTAATAAATATATATATATATATATATATATATATATATATATATATATATATATATATATATATATATATATATATATATATATATATATATATATATATATATATATATATATATATATATATATATATATATATTTATTAGTTTACAAATTTTTACTAGTCTGGCGGGCGTAACATGTTTCTTACATGTTTTTAAGCCATTCTCAATTTATAATTTTAAAGTGTTCGATGGGATAGCTTTTTTGTCATGGGAGCGTGCACTATTATATCTATATGAGCAGAATATCATATGTTTTACTTGACTGGACTTGAGAGTTGAATTTATTTCAGTGGACATAAATGACTGGGTGTGGTGGTAATTTATTGTGGCTGGAATATGAAATGAAGACTGATAAGACGGATAAATCAGAGCAAAATGCGACAGAATCCGTTCATCGAATAGGTTCTACGAGTAGTTGATAGATATTGAAGATATTTGTTTGTTGATTATTGGAATTTCCATTAGAATGCTGCTGTACAAATACCTTGGTTTCTTCTCGAAAATGATATAAATGGTAACGAATCTACTAAGTGTCTCATCTACACTGCTTTACAGGCTGTTGTTTGCTCTTTTCATAATTGTTTTTTATAATTAATTTGTTATTTCAGTTTTTTAGTATGGAGAAATGTAGCTGTTATAAAAAGCGATTTAATCTACTACACATTGCTCTATTCGCAAATAAATTTTCAACCATATTGTGTATATACTAATGATCCAGAGATTCGAAGGTTAAATAATTCTGAATCTGGTTCGAAATAGAATTGCTCTGCTTATCACTCTTTGTGTAACGATATCAATAGTATCAAGGTTATAATCATTTGTCTACAAAATAATATCGCTTAACTGCAAAATGCTAATAAAACTGTAACACGTATTGAATTATCACTAATTATTACGGAAACAGTAGTTCAAGAGGTTTCTGAGCGTACGAGACATAGATCTAACATTATGATTTGAGGTACCAAGAAGAATAACTCCACAACCAATGAACAAAGTTCACCCAATGATTCTTCCCTCATCAATAAATAATTCTTGTAACTTGATGTTCTCACTAATATTGTCAAGTTTTCCCGAATTGGTCGTTTCGATGCTTGAAAATATGATTCTTGTTCAATCAAAATTCAACTTTCTTCTCCGGAAAACTTCATTGATGTATTCAAAAATATCAATAAGAGTGAATCTTCAGATAATGGGAAGAATATAATCTCATCTACAGATCGTACAATTATGCTGAACAAGTTCTATGAATCTGTGAAAGATGAGCTCTCAAATCTTGTCTCAGAAGGGAAAACGGACTTATCAATTGAATATATTGATGGCATTCTCACTGTTGTAAAAAATTTGGAAAACTGATTCAACAAATCTGGCGTCCTACTACTTCAAGCATTTATTGTCAAAATGGTGAGAGCTTAAATTATAAAGAGCATATACTCTATCCTAATAGTTCTCATTCGATATTATTGTTATTACAGAAATTTGGCTATCGAACCCATTCAATAATTTAGTCATTTCCTCCTAGTTATTATGTCCTGCGTTGTGATCTTTATTTTTCAACTACCTGCCGTTCTAGAGGAGGTGGTGTCTTTATTGCTGTTAGAGACCATATTACTTATAACGTATTCGATACATCCCACTTAAAATTCCTAGTACCACTAAACGATGTTATTGTGTGCAAATTTAATTTTCGAAAACAAGAAGTTGTTGTCTGAGCGGTGTACATTCCATCTGATATTCATGTGATTGATTTTGAATTATTCTTTCATGCTATCCAATTATTTCTGATCAATTCATCATCACTGGCGCAACAGACCTTGTAAGGGCCTGGGCCTTTCTAATCGGTATCACCGAGCCGCGGTATAGCACCGCCGTACTGCCGATCAGAATTTCGTGCCATTGCTACATATTTTAAGGTGTATAGGTTGGCAATCTGTAGCACACGAGTGTGTTGATGCAAGTAGCTGCATTTTTTATTCTTACGACAAATCACACATTGTCGGTGAGTGGATTCGAACCTGCGACCTCTTGGTCGAGTGACGTCACAGCATGTATAGGTGAACAAACACGCTCGGCCATCCGCACTCACTGATCAATTATCACGTATTATTCTTAGAAGATCTCAATATTCCTCTCTTCAGCAGTGACTCAATAAATTGTAAAAATCTGCTTCACTTCATAATTTATGTGAATTATAGGATCCCACTCGATACAATCATGATTAATTTGACCTTGTTTTCTCAAATTTGACTGGATTTTTTATCATGCTTGGAATAATGTACCTATTATCTGTACCTAAAGATCTTTTTCACCTGGCAATTGAAATTAATTTTAGACCAGTATTTTTTCCTAAATTGCCCAATTTTCCATCTAATAATAGTTTACGTTATAACTTTCATGAAGATGATTTCAAGCACCTCTACTTTGATCTTGGCAGCTTGGCTTTATCTTATTTATATCATTCTAATAAATTTAACGTAGCAGTTTACATGTGTTATTATGAAAAGGAAAAACTTCTGGAATGCAGTCAATGAAATTTATTTTTATTTTTCTATTTCAACTAGTTTCGACACCACTTGTGTCATCCACAGGAACTATAAATTATGATACATGATTGACACTAGAGATGCTACACATTAATGCAGATATGAACCATATTAATGTAAAAACTGAAGTTTGAGTAAAATTGACAATAACTTACTTGAATATAATTAAACAAAGACATGATTAAATACAATTCAAATTTTATTGCAACACTAATTATCCCTTGTGGTACTTAGTTCTTTTTTATAAAAAAAAACTGGTATACAGGCTTCCACTAGTACAAAAATGATGTTCTAACGGTTTTCGTAAAACGGAAGACATTTTTAAGGTAACTTTAACTTTGACTACATTTAAAATATTTTCATGTTCACAAATCTTGAGTTTTTGACAACATAACTCCATGTGGAAGTTTTTCCTACATGCATCTTTCATGTTTTATTATTAATTGATGATCTCACTAAACTTTATTAGAAACAAAATTTTTCATGTTAGTAGCTTACAGTTAAACAAATTGTGATTATTTTTAACTAATTAATCGCATGTATCATGATTTATAGTTCCTGAGAATGACACAAGTGGTGTCGAAACTAATTGAAATAGAAAAATAGAAATAAATTCCATTGACTGCATTCCAGAAGTTTTTCCTTTTCATCAAATTCCCAGTCAAGAAGTACATATTTTCATGTGTTATTACCTATATTAGTCTGTATGCAAGACCCCTCAAATAAGGAAATTGGCATAGATCGGAGAGACCAGATAAGACTTATACTGCTTGTTCTTGTGACTATATAGACAGAGCATGAAAAACCATGATGGCCATCTCAGAGCGGTAGCTTTTGAAAATGGCGGCCATTCAATATGGTTGCCGCCTGTGATTCTCCAAACCGCCATATCTTGCAAACGGTCAATCAAATTTGAGTTTATTCTTTATTTTTGTTCCAGTTGATCAAAGTCGAATTATCAATATTTCATCAAGAAATAGTAGAAGAAGTCAAAATAACATTTTCCAACAGACTTGTTCTAATAGTTAAAAAGTAAACGGTGAAAAAAGTAACATCTACCTTGATATAAAAGCTGTACTGCATCTTATGATATATAAGAAGGAAGACAAAACATACAAATCGGTTCAATTAAAGCCAAGATATATCAAAATTTATGCAGCCGGAGCGCTGTCGCTCCAAAAATTGACAATATGAAAAAATGTAAAATGCCAGTGGAAACTGAACTTGGGCAATTTTGATGTAAATTCTTTGTTCCAAAACATATAATTGATGCATGTAAGAGAATAAATACTAACAAACTTGTAAATACAATGAATGTATTCTATCACAATGAGAATAGTTGAATTTAATAACCAATAAGTATTTATTTCATAGGTATTCATTCACTCATAATTCAGGAATAGTGAAAGCGGATTATAAAGTTGGTAACAATGAAGATGAACATGATCACGGAATCATAAAAGAAATGCATAAAGTAGATTAAAACAAAATAGACCACATTTTAGCTCGTTATTTTTATAATGAGTATTCATTTCTTCTTACTAGAGTCCCTATCATAGTTCTCGATCATTCCAACAAATTCTTCATAAATGTGCGGTTCTCCATACCATTTGCAGCCGCAAAAATTGGTGCACAATAACTTGTTATGAAAGCAACTACATGCCCAATCAGGCAAGTCCCTTTCTTACAGAAAAACTTCAATGAAAGGATATCTCCAGGAGCTGGAAGACCAATGTACCATTTACTAACACTAAGGATCTTTTCCTCAACCATAGACAGTGGGACCTGGAGCTTTCGGATACTGTTCTAGCCTTCTGAGCCAAACTTCAGCTTGGTAGCTTACTCGTCTTGCATGCTGCATCAGCGTATCTTTACATGGTGATTTCGATTTATGCTCACAGTAGGAAACAGAACGCTTATCATGAGTTCAAAACATACCTACAAATAGGAGGAGGCTTTCATCTACCCATGAAGAAAATTAGACTGGAATTAGAAATGCTCAAGAAGAAAGTGACCACAAAGTTTTCCAACAAAGAAATCGTAGGTACTTCAATGTGATCGAGTTCTTCTTGGTTAACTGACATACATAGCAGAAACACAAAATCTTGACTTGAGGAAAAATTTTGAATTTCTATAAGCCCTATCTCCTTGGATATTCTAGTGTTTACTGTAAGTTTCCAAAATAATATAATAAGTCATTTATACATTGTAACATGAAATGGAGATCAGCAAAAAGTTGTTGATATCAAGCAAATAACCTCTGCTATTGGTAAAGAAATAGCATCAAGTTCAATTGGATCTCATAGCTGGTTTGGTTGCAATACTGTGAGTGCCTTCGCAGGAAAAGGAAGTATAAAAAAGATGCATACCTGTAAGCGATATCAAAGATTATTTGGAAGCTTTCAAAGAGTTGGGACGTAGATGAGTTCTTCTTGATGGGCTACTGACAACTTCTCAGATTTTTTTCTGCTGATAATAGTATACGAGACGAGTTAGTAACCAGGCTGGCGTTTGGGTTAGGAGTCTGGAACAGTATCCAAAAACTTCAGATCCCACTCCCATGGTAGAGGAAAATATCGTTAGGGTAACTGGAAAATAAAGAAGATGACAGGTCTTCCTGATTCTGAATTATCCTCTCATTGATGAAGTGATTCTTTAAAAAAGTCTGATTGGGACATGTAGCTACCTTCAGAACAAGTTGAGGTGCACTAGTACTTGCTGCTGCAAAGGGTGTAGGGATTGGCACAATCAAAGCAATGATGAAGAATATGATGAGATAACCAAACACTGTGATTGTGACTCTAATGAGAAGAAATAAATATCTGCTATGAAAATAACGAACTAAAATGTGACCTATTCTGTATTAATCTACTTCGAGTCTTCTGCTTTTTTGCGATCCTATATAATTTCATGTTCATGTTTACCTTTATTGCCACCAACTTCATGGTCTACCTATTTTATCTCTGAGAAATTGATGTTGGTTGAAATTGGTTAAATACGTCTATAGCGTTCTCAAGTGTGTTATTCAATCTTCTACATGCATGAATAATATGTTTTAGATCAAGGATTTCCACTAGCATTTACCAATTATTCATACCGTGAATTTTTGAAGCGACAGCGTTCCGACGGCATAAATTTTGTTATATCTTGGCTTCAAATGAACCAATTCAGATTTTTTTTTATTTTTGTAGATTATGGAATGCACTACAGCTTACATTGTGAGGTGGATCTTCCTACGTTGCACATTTTCTTGGAAAGTATTGAAACAAGAATTTTGAAAAATGTTATTTCGACTTTTTTTACATTTTCATTATGAAATATTGATAATTCAATTTTTATCATCAATAACAGAAATGAGAACCGTAGAGCTGCCCACAATTAAAGCAAAAGTTGAAATTTGTTCAACCGTTTGCGGGAGACAATGGTTTGAAAGACCCCAGTCGGCAGCCATTTTAAATAGACGCCATTTTCGAAAGCTACCATTCTAATATGGTTCCTCATACTCTATATGGTCACAGAAACATACAATGTGGATATCACCTGGTCCCTCTGAATAATACCACTAAGTGTTCTGGCACATAGACTATAATTATACTATATGAAACATTTGATAGGTGCTTTCCCATATTTTTAGATGTTGAACCAAAATTTCTAATCTGGTTTACACCTGACATAAAGTTTAATGTAAGGACAAACAATTATCACAGAAAAAAGTAGAAAATTGAAGCCAAAGAACCTCATGATTCCTACTTACAATCAGTTTAAATCAACATTAATACTTATCCCGTGAAATTATGGGAATACGTGGAAATGAGAAAGAGCTCGGCACGAATTCCTGACGAACAACATGATGATGATAATTCAGAATATGTAGCCCCTTGTGAAATTGTTTAGGCTTTTGCAGCGCACTATTCGAGTTAATTATCTAGAGGTAGTTCCAATACTTCAAGAAACGATTCGTCTTCCTTCCTCAGTGAAGTGGTTGAAGAAGACATCATCTTATTACTGACTACATTTTGGAACCAAAATTGCAGTTTGTGAAGATCAGGTAACTGCTTCCCTATAAAGGAATTGTAAATTCATTTTTGTTCGTCCCTTATTCTCATCAGCCAAAAAACTGAAGCATATCTCTAGAAGCTTAATGCACTCTAGAGTCCTGCTTCTATTTTATCAAACTATGGATTCAATGCATCCAAATATCTTCGGAGATCAAGGGTTCTTTATCGAATTGGTCGATGGCATCAATTTGTGATTAGAAATCCCTCTTGAGAATAGGTTGAGAACAAACTCTGAGATTTTATTTGTATAAATCGAATTAATGATCCTCATTCGTAATTCCATGAGCGCTAAATGAATTCGTACAGTATTTTTGATAATCTTATTCAAAAATAGTGTTCAGAATCATGAAATTTCAAATTTTTCTTTCTATTTCGATATTTCGATTTTAGAGGAAAATCTGTCGGATCTCCAAATATATTTCTCTAATCTCAATGATAGAAATATATTTGATTTGCTATACAACGATAATTTCATTCACGAAAAACTATGTGACTAAGCGATGAATTCACTGGTTCCAGAGAGTTTTGCTAATTCAGTTAACTCGCGAATCTGAAACTAATCTACTTCAGTTAGGAACAAAATCTTGATATTGATTATACTCTCTCCAGTGTTGAAGTGAGATGGCTCCAAGTGATAATCCACTGTGTTTTTCTTGCAAACAAACTATAAATAAAGAAGATACTTACGTAAAGCGTGTTGGCTCATGTGACTCAAAGTTTTACCAAAACTGTTTGAATATCGGTAGTCGTGATTCAATTCTAGTGAAACCAAACAATTTGAGATATTTTTGTTTGTGATTCGTGTGAATGCGCACTGTTCGATCATAACGGTTCACTATGCCAAGGCAAAACCCAATCTAATGCTATAGACACGGTAACTATACTACATAAATTATTTCTAAAAATAGAAGAAATGTCAAAACAAATTAGCAACTTGACAGCTGAAATTAATAGCATCAGGAACAATCACATTTTTTCGATTAGTCAATCTGTCACAATAAATAACAATGATGTTAAGTCTTCTAGCTCAGCACAATCGCCATTGCCAAGGTCAAATGCAAATGAATCTGTTCAATCGTTAAAATCAATTACACTTAAATCTGTCGATGTGAATGAACTGTCATCAAGTCCATCCGCCAATAGAGGTCAGACTATACCCACAAATGATGATGACATTGCCAAACAAGCTGGTACTAGCTCTGCAGGGGCAGAGAGCGCAGATACAAATTTGAATAAAAAAACAATTATCATAGATTCTCATTCAAGTGAGCACTCTGATGAAGGTTTTAAAATAGTGCAACCAAAGAAAAGAATCAAATCAAATCAATCAAGAATCATTATAGGATCATCTGCCACGTCAGATAACAATATGAAGACTGTACTAAAACAGGCCTAGTTATTTGTTGGTAGAGTCTCAGATGATATCACAATTAAAAATGTGAAGCTACTTCTAGAAAATAGAATCAAATGTGAAAATATACTCGTGGGAAAAATTGGTAAACCAGATATGAAGACATCATCGTTCAATATCGGATTTGAGATAGACCACTTAGATATGGTCAACAAAGAAGATTTTTGGCCTCAAGGCATCGTAGTGAAATGTTTCGGTTTTTTTCGGAAACCCTTCATCAGTACTAATCAACCGTAGAAATCGACTATATAATGCACATCAATATCCAAAGCATTAGATATTCAGTATTGCAAATTGAATCTTTCATTCAGAGAAACTCTAATTTGAGCGTAATTTACATCAGCGAACACTGGCTAAATAACAAAGAAATTAATATTCTATCTTTGAATGATTTCAAAGTCTCAGCTCCATTCTGTAGACCCAGTGGACATGACGGTGTCTGCATTCTAGTTAAGGATAGTTTTGACTTTACTCCTTTGGAGGAAGTGAAAAATCTATCAATAGGAAAAATTTGTGAATTATGTGCAATTAAGATTTAAAAAAGGAATCCAATGATACTATATGCGTACACATCCAACGTCAACAACTTTAATCCCTTTGGGATTATAATTGAAGAAGCTATACGACTATAATCTAAAATCCCACATTATGACGTTGTTACTGCAGGTGACTTCAATGTAGATTTTATGACAGACAGTAGTAACGCTGAATCTTTCATAAACCTGATGAACTCTTTTTATCTAAAAAAAGTTATAGATGTGCCCACACGTATAACAAACCACAGTAAACGTGCATCGATAATTTTTCAACAAATGTTGAGAATTATGGAAGTTCAGTAATCAACGTTCATTTCTCTGACCACGCAGCACAAACTCTTGCTATCCCTATTCAAGAACACGACAAACCTATACCGAACAAGGAGATTAGACCCAATCTATCCCAAACTGATGAACAATATTTTATTCCACTAATCTATTTCAATACGGTGGACCGATGTATATAGTGCTCCCACAGCTGAGGAGAAAACAAATATGCTCATGGACACATTAAAATACTAGTTGCAGCTTTCATTTCCTCTCACATCTGTACAGCTTAAAAAATGTTACATAAAACCAAACGTATGGATGATTCCGGCTGTTATAGAAGCAGCAAATACTGTGCTACTTTCATTCAACTTATGGAAAGGTTCTCCTGACATTCAAATCAAAAATATTCATTAGGAATATAGAAGATTTTATAATAAACTGCTGTCAGACTCTAAAAAGAACGTTAATCTGGGAAAACTCAACACAGCTGAAAACAAATCTAGAACAGTATGGGACATTATCAATTCTGAGACGAATCGGACCAACAAACAAACAAATAATATTAAAGTAACACCTACAGCTGATGATTTCAATAGTTATTTCATAAACATAATTGAGAAGCTGGAACAAACATCAACATTAAATCTAAATAAAGCCCAAGAACTAATGCAACAGAATAATAAAAGGAAAACTGCAAGCTCGATATTTTTATATCTCACTTATCATTATGAAATAATTAAGTTAATAAGCACCCTTAAAAATAGAAAAACAGAAGATATGTATGGTCTAAGCGTGTACATAATTAAAAAAGTTGCAAATTATATTAGCTATCCCTTAGCAGATATCGTAAATTACTGTATCTCAGAAGATATTTCCAGATGTATGGAAAGTTGCCAACATCACTCCGATTCACAAGAAAGGTGATATGTCTGATAAAGAAAATTACAGGCCAATATCTATTCTTCCGTCGATTTCAAAAATACTCGAAAAAATTCTCTATGATAACTTGATCAATCACATGACAAGGAATAATTACCTTTGTGAAAATCAATATGAATTTTGATAGAATCTCTCTACAATCGATGCTGTGCTTTCTTTTGTCAATCATGTTAATGAGGATAATAATCAACAGAAATTCACAAGCCACTTTCATAGATCTTAGCAAAGCCTTTGATTGTATTGCCCACGATATTGCTCGTAGAAAAATACAGTATTATGGAATTACGGGCCGAGCATATGACATAATTTGTTCGTACTTAACTGAAAGATTTCAAAAGGTCAGCCTTTCAAATGATTCCAGTAATTATCATAAAATCTTTTTTTATAATGTCTGAACATCAAAACGGAGACCTGGGGCCTGTTGCATAATAAAATACAAGTTAATACTATTAGCGTTTTTACGTGCATTTTCACTAATAGTATTAACTTGTATTTTATTATGCAATAGGCCCCTGGCTGAAGGATAATGCGGATTAACGGACTATTATATGAAATTTCAATTTCACACGAATTTTTATTAGGCATTTTTGAGTGTTGATACTTTTAAATTTGGTATTTGATGAATTGAAAAATTAAAAAGTCAGATTATTTGGTTGGGTCCAAAGTTTTGCCAAGTGATTTAAATATTGTGTTTCATGAATATCAGAAGTATTCATTCGAGGCTTGTTGAAATTTGGACATAATATTTTCAAAAAGACAGATCGTTTTCGTGAGGCATTCTACCAGCCAGGTGATCAAGAATATTATATATGGGTGCGAGTGAGTAGCAACTATGGGTAAGTAGAAGTGTGGGAGAGAGCATATATCGGCTAACAATGAGTCAAAAGACATGCAATGCGATTGCCTCTCGCAAGACCACCTGGCTTTTAGTACGCATGCAGTTCTTAGAAAGAGTTTTTGAATACATGGTTGTAAGATTCTCATAACTATTGGTATTCTGCATCTAGTGGAGCCCTGGCTGTCTCATGCTAGTAGCTTTGAACTATTATCTATGATTCCATGCACATAGAGCTCAAATTTTGACACTTGTCACTTTATTGAGGTTAGTACAACGTTTTACTAGTTTATGAATCAATTCTTCAATTTCAACAAATTAGAAATGAAATAAATGATCGTAGTCCGTGAGACAGGACATTCATTTTTAGTTGATTACCGTTCACTTGAAACTTTGTGAGTGGTTTCATTGTGATGAGTCCAACAACTTTGACATCTGGCAAAATTGGGGGCATTTCTCGGCGAGGGCTGATTAAACACGTCAATTTCATGAAGCCTTGTAAAAATATTGATTCTTACACTAATCGAAATAATCTTTGATTTAGTATGAAATGAAAAAAAAAATATTGTCCGACGTGAAAATTGAGACTTGCAATGAGTCCGACAAGCCGCACTTGTCGTGAATACCAATATACTTATGACAAGTGCTAGCCTCAATATTCATGTCGGACAATATTTTTTTTCATTTTATAATCTAAAAATCTTTCGATTAGTGTTCATGTCAGTAATTAGAGACAATGATTGTAGTATTACCACTAAATGGTACAAAAAGCCTTCCGCTAGCACTAGGTACCTCAATTTCAGATCAAACCATCCTAAAGATCAACTTATCAATGTAGCAGGAATCTTTTCTCCAGAGAATTACATTCAACATCTAAAATATATCATAATGAAGTAACGAATACGATAACTGTTCCACTACGTACAAATAAATATCCTGTAGGCATCATTCACGGCATTGAAAATCAAATCTACAGCAGTTTGCATGCTGGCACTGTAAATGTCAACAAAACACCTTCGACAGAGAAGTATTTTACAACTCCGTACATAGGTGCAGTAAGTGGTAGTATCAGAAATGTTTTTAGAGACAATGATATAATCAAAATTTGTTTTAAACAACACAAGACAGTGGGTAATTTATTTTCTGAAATTAAAGGTAAAACTGATGAAGATATGAGATCTTCCATAATTTACAAGATTCCATGTAATGATTGCCCAGCACAATATACAGGTCAAACGAAGCGGTATTTGAAAACTAGTTTAGATGAACACACGCGCAACTGTAAAAATGCTAAAAGGATGAGTGCTAAGTGTGCGGTAGTTAGTCACTGCATCAACACTGGACATTCTTTTAATTTTGCTGAAACTCACATCTTACATAACCAGGCTATTCTGCACAAAATGCTAACACTTGAAATGTTATTTATAAAACAAGATAATAATAATGTCAATGAGAGAACGGATACTATAGCCTCAAGCTCCATTTATAATATATATATATATATATATATATATATATATATATATATATATATATATATATATATATATATATATATATATATATATATATATATATATATATTGTTCATAACTTTTTCATTTTTATTTGGTCAAGTCTCTTGTAACTTGCATTCCTGGACATCTTGATGTGATTCTCCCTCATTGGATGACTTCAACAATTGACTGTTGTGCCTTGTGCGTTTTTGCTTTTCCGCATTACACGGGCAGTCACTTTATGTAACCTGTACTTGGCCTCTGGCTTTCATAATGGTCAGTTGTTGCCTCGCTTAGTTTACATATTTTAAAATTTTTTTATATATACATTTATTTACTCTTTTATTTTTGACTAAAAACATGTTTGTTTTTACTCATTTTTATTACATCGACTCATAAAAGAAAACAGAATATTCATGCTACCACTACAGATGACAACATACACAAACACTAATTCTATTGTAAGTACACTGTTCATTAAACTTTAACTTTAAACTTTGTTTTTTTGTCCCACATTCTCACACTATTGTATAAATGTAGCACTTCTGAAGATGGTTCAGGTGGGACCAAAACTGTAGAGTAGGATAGAAATAATAAACTTGTGACTGAATTCACATGCATCGTTTTCTTCATTAAATATAACACAATGAACGAATGGATGGATACAAAAATAAAATCACACAATAAAATTGAAGAGAAAGAACTAATTATACAGATCATTGTCATTTATCATCAGTATTCGTTGTTTCTTCATCATGAGCGAAATCTTTATCAGAGCTTGAATACTCTATTTCTTCCGATAATTTTTTTTTTCGCATTATCTGGAAATAATGATGCATTCATATTCGGTGACTAATAAAATGGATAATGTAATTATGGTGAGCAAAAATTGTTCAATATCACCTGTAACATCTTCATCAATATATTTGGGTCTTTTATCAATAATCACATCTAACACGCTGCGGTGCGATTGGCTTCCGCTAGATCACGTATACTACTGATATAAATATAGCAAGATTCAAAAAATACCTTAAATATAAATACAGCGAGATTGAAAAAATTCTGCTCAACTTACAAAGATAAAAGAGAGAAGAGCTTTTCGAGAGATTATTAGAAAATTGTGATTCCTCCTCTTTGCATCTGTGCAAAGTTGAGTTACAACAGCTTTTGAGACCTCAGTATATAACTGACAAGTATTTGGCGAAATGCATATTAGCGTTCTCCAAATTATTTATTACCTGACAGGAATGGGCTGCAACAGCAGAATTGGCGACTGGAATTAACTTGTAGCCCTCTAGTGGCATCCATCTGAACCTTCCAAAACAATAATGTATGTATGTAGCGTCATAAGAGGTAATATTAGTGATTCGCTTTGTTTGCGTCATATCTTATGATTTTAATTCTTTTCTAATTGTTCGTATCTTTCCTTAATTTTTCCAGATCTGGTTTATGAATCCTGCTGAACCAAAAATGAGCAATGTAAACTGTTAAGTTTTCATGGCTTTCCCCGAGCAGGAGAAAGAAAAGTTTTGATTAAGAACGATCCAGGCGATTCAGAAGTTGTGCATAGAAGGAAAGCATGGATCTTGAAAATACGAACTGGCAATCCAGTTTCAAAACACATGAGAATATGCAGTTGGCATTTCAGGCAAAAGGATTTTATTTCATCAAGTATATATATGAACAGATATTTGTGGGTGCGGCAGTGTCAACATTTGGGCTTCATGAAAATGAAACACTCTTTTCAATTCTTTTAGCCTTCATCAAGGACACTATAAATTACAAAGTTAAAATTCAGAAAAACATGTTTCCCTTCAAGTTAACAAAGTTTTATTCATATTAAATGAGATTATAATAAGAGTCGTATCATTCATGGAATTGTTTTCGAAAAGACGAACATTTTGATGAGCACATGTTTGGTGTTCACCAATAATAAATATATCACAGCTAAACGTAAATTTCGAATGATAATTTGCGTGATTATCACAGTAAACTTGTTTTAGAATATATTGCACATTCGATTCTGAATTAATATTGAAGTTTTGAAAATTTTGTTGAACAAGCAATTATTTTACGTGACGACTGTGCAGCCATTTTAAGAAGACCAGATGTTGGCTGTAGCCACCCTTACGATTGACGTAACAACCAAAAATCTCCAGAAGGATATATATATAATGGAATCATTATCCACAATATAAGAATAATATCTAGTTATGAAAAATTCGTTATATTGAATTATTTTTAATTATTATAGATATTCCATCGAGGAGGAAGATACTGAAACCAGACGTTTCTCCTACTCAAAATCTACTTATCAGTTCAATTCCAATCCCAAAGATCAAAGTATCAAGGAACACAAGGCGCTTGTGTAACACAGAGCAAGAACAAAAAAAAGTTGGTCCCAGCACAGCGTCACTAATTTCTGATGAGCTGGAAAGTTCATCTGCAAATGTACAATTATAGACCGCGGTACAGAACCCCTTTCTCCAGATTATTAACACTCTCTTGAAACTTTATGAGTGGCTTCATTTTGATGAGTCCGACAACTTTTTTATCTGCGAAAATTTGTGAAACTGCTGCGTTTTCGGCCGAACAACCGAAAAAGACGTCGATTCTATGATTTATTCCTGACCACCAACATCACTTTTTTTCATAGTTTGATTGTAAGATGATAAAAGGAGAAACACAAACAACATTTAGTCCGACAAAAATATTGCGGCGTTCGGCGTAACCCCCATCTTCAACATGTCAAAATTACAAGTTTTGTTAGATAATTAACATCCTATCGAATCTCTCGGTATTGATAGATAAACAATAATGAAGTTGGGTGGAGATATTGTCCGACAAAATTTCTGCTGCATATTTTCAGTCCGACACTTAGGAAATGTCAATTCTACGAGATTGGTTTGCTGATTAACACTCATTTATTTTGTATGTTTTTCTCTTTGGAGTGATGTACAGAATACATTGGTATTATTGTCCGACAAAATATCTGCTGCATATCCATGAAAAATTCAAAAAAATTATTTCGCAAATTATCACTTATGGTATGTTGAACGGCGATTCCCAACTCGGCACATGTGCAGGTAGTCTCTGATAATAATGAAATGACCTAGGTACCTGAAGAAAAGAAGGACTGGGTATTCTAATATTTTTAAATGAAATAAAATCTATTTTATAGTTCATTTGACAATAATACAAAATCATAGAATGAGTAGATTGCATCATACAATGAAAATAATGATTTCAAAGTGATCGGGGATTAACCATTTTATCGTTATTACTCGATCACTGGACTCGCTCATAGTATGGAAAATTGGTTTTTTTCCACGTTGGCTAGTTATCTAGCGAATTGATACCTTTGATGTGGTTGATTGAATTGTTAGATAGATAATAGATAGCTACTAAGCAAAACATGCCAATTTATATTTTTCTTAAATGTTAACCCGATAATAGGGGTGGGTTCTTCTGCAAACACTTGTTTAGGATGTGCCGAGTTGGTCATAAGGATTACCACCAACCCTTGATTGATGTCCCATCGGGAGATTAAATGTGCTGAGTTGGGGTGTGCCCATGTTGAAACTGAGATCTAAAGATGGGTATTGTAATACTCTTCAGTGTAATATCATAAAAGGTAGAATAATCTTATTCTTCCTGGTCTCTATTCTCTGCTGCATGTGCAACGAAGGATTCATTTGAACCAATATAGTACAAGCAATGGATGGATGAAGTCAAAAATTCACCCTGAACTTCAAGATATTTCTGACTTGTTGTAGCTATTGTGAATCTGCACATTCCATCTTTTTCATATTTGAAGCATATCGGCAAGTGTCATCGGGATAGTTGATCCGGACCTCGTGTGGTCTCGTGATTATTTCATAAATATGCTTCACTCTATTTGAGTATATATTAAAAATTGTATTACAGACTCAGATAATAATGAGGACGAAGATCACAGCAGCAGTACTGACGATGGTCAATGAGTATAACTTTTATGCAAATAGTGAAGACTCATCAACGGATGATGATATTGAGCAATTGAATATTTGCCTTGAAAAAAATGTTCTTCCAAATCATGTATTCTTTTATATATGTAAATTATTAAATTTGAACTCAAATTTTCCCATTACTCTCGAAAATCAATATTTTCGAATCGTAAAAAATTATCACTTCTACTAGAGGTATTCTAATATTGAAACAATTTTGCCCAAGAAACATTCTTATGTTTCTTGTTTGACATCTTTCACCAATTTTTCGGTTTCCCTTGGAAGCTTTCTCTACAATAACTATATTTTCAAATTTGTATGTTGGGTTTCATATCAAGATATTCTTTTCATTCCTATTTTTACATGTTGCACTACTGTGATGAAGATGAGAAGAAAAATTAGCGAATAAAAAATCACTGTGAACTTATTTTTAGAAATGAAGACGTAGAAGTTTGAGTATTATGATTTGATCTCACAAATCGATGTACAAAATTTGGTTTGAATGTGGATTCAATATGGTGCGCATACAAACACAGAAAACGCTACTTCTGATCTTTTTATTTTCGGACTGGCAATACGGCGCACTATTTTTGTCGGACAATATATTATTTTATTAGGAAATATACTCACCTATATGTATGATTTTTGTCCGACAAGTGTTAATCAGCAGACCAATCTCGTAGAATTGACATTTCTAGAGTGTCGGACTGAAAATATGCAGCAGAAATTTTGTCGGACAATATCTCCACCTAATTCCACTAATGTTTATTTATTAATACTGAGAGATTCGATAGGATGTTAATTATCTAACAAAACTTGTAGTTTTGACATGTTGAAGATGGGGGTTACGCCGAACGCCTCAATATTTTTGTCGGACTAAATGTTGTTTGTGTTTCTCCTTTTATCATCTTACAATCAAACTATGAAAAAAAGTGATGTTGGTGGTCAGGAATAAATCATAGAATCGACGTCTTTTTCGGTTGTTCGGCCGAAAACGCAGCAGTTTCACAAATTTTCGCAGATAAAAAAGTTGTCGGACTCATCAAAATGAAGCCACTCACAAAATTTCAAGAGAGTGTTAATAATCTGGAGAAAGGGGTTCTGTACCGCGGTCTATTACTTCAACTGAAGAATTGGAAGCAGCACATAGTCTCTTGGAACTAGTAAATTATCCCAACACGTCTTCATCCTCCAATGTTGTAATTTCAAGTAACAAGTGAGGATATTTTCCAGTCTTTCATAAATTTAATTGATAAAGATTTGACAGTATTATCGGGGTTCAAAATGTTGGAGAGTATTGAATCATCTTTTCAATAAATGTTTAGAGTTAAAAGAATTAGAAAAACTAGTGTTAGAGATAGAATAATTTTAACATTCATTAAACTGGAGCAAAACATGAGTTTTCGAGTTTTATCCATATTATTCAAATTTTTAACACCACTAGCTACCTGTTAAAATATATTTTCTGATACTTTGAAAGAATCGCACAAAATATTGTAAGTTTGTATATATTGGCCTTTAAAACAAAAATGCCTAAATAATATGCCGATTTGTTTTTAAGAATTTCAAAATGTAAGAGTTGTATTAAATTGTACCGAAACATTCATGCAGAAGCCCGAATGTTTATGCTGTCGACTAAAATCATATTCTTATTATAAATCACGTAATACCATAAAATTTTTGTGTGGAGTGAGTCCTGCTGATTTAATTACTTTTGTTTGCAAGGGATAAGGCGACAGATGATCGGACAACTCTATGTTTGCCCTGACTATAAATTTGCGTTGCACTTTGCGGCAATTCTATGGAATATTTTACATGTCAACCACGCTTCAAAAACAGAATTTGTAATACTCATGTTTAGGTAAGAAGAATATTTATTTATCATTGTACAATCATATTGTATGTACGGGTTTTAGCTGATGATGAGAGCAGTAGGACTCTCGAAACGTCCTGAGTTATTTTCAAATAGATATCATATTGTATAATTGGATCTCTTAAGGCCTTATTTCAAATTTGACCTATTACAGCACCGGATCCTCCAACAACTTGACAAAAACTCTATCTTTGAACAGTCAAAATTAATAGAACAACTAGAAATCAACTCAGATGCTATAATGGTAGACAAAGGTTTTCGAATTGATGAAATTGTTAATAACTATGGTATTCAAATGGTTCGCCCACCGTTTTCGAATAAAGATGAAGTAGAGATAGCCCGTAGGATTGATCGTGCTAGAGTGCATATTGGAAGAGTCTTTCAACAAGTTAAAACTTTTAAAATTTTGAGTCAACCAATTTCATGGAATAGGTTGACAGAAATAGATGAAATATTTATTGTTTGTTGTACCATAACTAATTTATCCAGCCTTATTCTAAGTGATGCAAAATTCATGAAATAAAATAATACCATGTATCATTATAAAAATATTATTAATTATATTATTACAATTCAAATGTTTAGCTTCTAATAGTCAAGGATTGATTCATGATTTTTTTTGCTTTTGAACGTCAGAAATAAAATTAAATATGCAGAATTAAAGCCAAAAAAGTCTATTTATTTTTTTGCTTCTATTGTTATCATTGTTACATTTTGTGTATTGTAATCAAACATTTACTACATTTCAATAAAATATTTGAATCTTGGAACGGTGCGCTGGTTTAATTGATTATAATCCTATAGTTCCTCGATATTCCCTAAAATTTATTATAATTTCCTGATATTTCCAGGTTGAATTCAATCGATAATTCCAGGTTAGTAGTGGTCATCTTGAAATATAAATAAATATAAAACACATAGACAAATGTTTTTTAAGCAAGGTGCACAACATTCTATCTACATTAACATAATCTAAATAACTAAAACTCCCAGATATTTCGTGTGGATCTGCCATAAGCGCACTGGTTAGTGAGCACAAAGCAAATAAATTACAGTTACTTTGTTCAACCTCTGTTCAAAGACTACCAATAGAGAGAAGACTTGACAGTACAATGTTGCCAAAATTCACAAGGTTTCACATCAACTCAGGAGCGCTCCAAGCGATGCCGTACACGTACTAATTCTGAAACGCTTAGTTTGAATCTTACCAATTTATATGATATTCAAAAATATCGTAAAATTTAAAATCAACCAGAATCTCGTTCCAAATATATACATATATTTTTACATATGAATAAATTACATATGAATATTAGAAAAAATAAGAAAACTATATACAAAAATACGAAATACTATGAAAACATGTACAAATAGAAACAAAATATATGTGCTAATAACATAAGATATTTTTTAAACGTGTGTCTTACAATGTTTCATCTTCGATCGTCCTAGTTTTCGTAAAAAAGTCACAGATATTAGAAATTGAGCTGCTTTCGTTGAAGTTGACATAAATATTTGTGAATTTGGTTTAAAATATCAAGTTCAAAATGCAAAAAACTGTCACTTTTTATACGATCGTAAATGAAAACTAAATTGTTATTCTACAGAAGAATATGAAACATACACAGAAAAAGATTACAAAAAATATTGAAAAAAAAAATTATCTACAATAATTGACAAAAAAAGTTTCAACAATGTCGTTATTTATCTATTTTTTTCAATAATCAATCTTGAAAAGTGACTTGATAATATTAAATGTAATGATCGCATAACTTCATTCTGCATGGTTGCTCCATGCTGCTCACAAAAATCAGAAGGTATACAGTGGATGTCTATATGGGATAGGATGTTAGGGGATGGAATGAAATTGGGAATTGAAGCAAAAATCTGTTTTTCACAATCATGGACTATTTGCGAAAGTTCTGCGCTTGCATATCTGAGATAAAACCTCTCATTTGACCCATAGTCATGTAAAACGATTGAATCATGGATGTGAGTTACGTTTGCAGAACAAAAGAACTGAAAACATGAATCACATATATAATTTAGCAATTTTTCAATTGAATATCCAGAGATTGTTTGAATATCTATCTCCGATGCTACAGCATCCATGCAAGTGGTCTGTAAAAGTACACATGGGATAGGATTATTGGAAATTGGGGATGTCGAAAAACATTCTGAATCAGATTGATTTTGATTAACATAGGATAGTAGAATTCGGTAATCCTCACAATTCGAACCGTTTCTACATCTAACAGTATTATTTAGAATAGCAGTCTTGTATGCATCAACGAATTGTGAAGTTGATGGTCGGGAGTTTCCTCCACACAGGCCTTGGTGGAATATTTTCAACGTCTCCATGCTCCTTGGTGATATCAATTCAAGTAGGTTCCATTTCAGCTGGTTTTATTCTAGCTGAATTGATTTGAGCTGGTTCTATTCGTGGAGTATCGGGTGCATCTATAATATACGTGCATTTTATCAGAACTTTTGTAATTTTTACTGTTATAGGAGAGGTCTTACCTTGAATAAGTACAAGACGAGGTATCTGACCCACGTTGAGACGTTGTTCCAATCCATTTTTGAATTGACTTTTATCAAAATCCAGCTCACAAACTCGATAGCCACGATCAAGCAGTTGCCGATAGCTTAACTCTCTCAGCTCATTCCGATTCATATTCGCTAACCATTTGTTCCTCAAATCCATTTTCTCTATTCGGCATCCATGATAAAATCAATGGTGTCACTTTCACAATAATATTAAATAATGTAGTACACAATACATGACACAATACAATGGCGATTGCAAAGACAGCGGACAGAAGTAACAGCCTTCTCAATCTTCAAGTCCTGGTCATTTTTGTGGAAGGGTTTCAGGAGAAAGGGCTGTCACACTAGCGCCACGGCGAGTGTGCGGTGCCGTGCAGTAACTAACACTCACTTACACATACGCAAACTTTGTATTTTTCTTTCCGTAAGAGTGACACAGGCCTGCCTCTGTTATGCCACAAAGAACAAGTAGTCCTCCATTCAAAATTTCTTCGTCTTTCAAAAAACTCCTAAATGCATTTGTTGCATTCAAGTAATTGAAGAATTCTCTTGATATTAGCTGGAGACCATAGTCCCCAAACACATCCATCTTTATCTGCAAATATATGGATCATGAAAGATTAATCCATAAAACAGGGTACATAGCGTTGGAATTTAATCTTAGAACTTACCAGAATTATAAAATTCAACTCCCTTCAAACTCAGATAAAATCGCAAAATCCTTTCAAATATACCATACAATACACACAAAGCAAATGCAACGTCAAACACATTACCGTTTTGAGCCGACATGTTTGTACTACAGCAGCGCCGCCATCGGTAATTTTAGTTGCCAAAAATACGTTGGATTGTTAGAAAAAAACCAATTGAATCGAACAGAGAATAGATGAAAAAAATTATTTGCGTGTCAATAGACAAGTAGATCATATCTTTCTCATTTATTGTTGAATATATGAAAATTTTAAATGAAATTATCAATATTGATATTGATAAAATTGAACTGCATGTGACTATGAGCCAGGTGGTCTTGCAAGATCCAATCGCATCGCAGCGTGTTTCGACTCATTGTTAGCAGACTGCCAATATCCGCTCTCTCTCACACTTCTACCTGCCCATAGTTGCTACTCACTCGCACACATGTATAATATTCTCGATCGCCTGGCAAGTAGAATGCTCCACAAAATATGTTTTTCTGGATACTAGTATTATTCTGTACAAATTTCAACGTGCCTCAAATAGATCCTTTTGATATTCCCGAAATACAATTTTGGAATCGCCTAGCAAAAATTCAGACCTAACTAAATTTGGATTTTTTATTTTTCAATTCATCAAATACCAAATTTGAAGGTATTAAAATTCCAAAATGCGTCAAAGTTAGAAGTTCAATGATCCGTTAAGCCCACTATCTTTCAGCTAGGTCTTCGTTTTGATGTTCAGACATTATAAAAGAATTATTATACAAATTTTTACGGAGACTCAAAGACCTACCGAGAAATGTCTTCCCGCTCTTGGTCTAACACAAAATACCTAAGACTGCTCAAAATATTTCTCATAATATATTTTATTATCAAAATCACACATCTTTCATAATGCATATCAGGATTAGATTGCCGTCGTCTATATCATTTAGTCCATAATAATATCGTGTGAAACTAGTTAATTGATGTTTTGCGTCTCTAAGGTGAGTCTAAAATCATTCTAGTGTTGGGCTACCGTTCCATTGAGCGTTCGAAAATATTTCTTCCTAAAAAGCTTCGCCTTATAAGCTCTTCGTTGAAAAAAATCAGTCATCCCTCGTGCTGAGTCCATCTAAGGAAGTCTGCAGTGCAGTTATAAGTCTAAAGTCTTATTTCATCTCTCTCGCTCAGCTCTTGGGGAACTGCAAGTATTCAGCCTCACAAATAGGCTCTGTAGGTACACGTGCCATCATCTATATTGTATTGTTACAAGCAATGTCTCAATTTCAATAATAAAGTTTCACCCTACTTTGCCGATTGGTACCCGAGCAACTATCTAAAGGACCAACGTCGTCTCCAAGTACATCATAATGCAATTAGTTATTCTTATGACGATTCATTTTGAGATAGCTGCGTCAAGTGTCATTTGAAGGCTACAACTGATAAGTGGTGAAAATTTATATGACAATGTGGAAAAATTCATATATTATTGGAACAAGTTATAATGATACTTGTTGATTTATTAAGATTCACATATTAGAGTCTCCCAACGATGTTTCAATGCACAATATCGTGGCTTCGTACCCCACTCGCTGATTTAAACTGAAAAAATGTATGGGAGACAGGAGCATAATGATCATGATAGCAGATAAATCTTTTCTGGATGAGAGCTGGTTTATTTTGCTTATTAGCCTTGCTCCGATAAATTGTAGAGCCTGACAGTCGACACCCGGGCAGAAAAAAAATAGAGCGAATGAAATTTTATTGTACCTGTAAGCTCCTAGACCTGAAGTTTATAATCTCCAGAAAAATTTCTGTGCTCTTACATGCGAATCATGAGCTCCAGAAAATGAATATTAGCCTCTGAAATAGTTGGGCGGCTATTCAAAACAAGAAATTGATCTCTGTTTGCTGTAGTTCCTAGCTTTATATATGATTTCAGACGGTACGATTTGCACGAATAATACGAAGCCGTTTGGATGATTAATCAAAAGATTTTCAGTATTCTGATGAAATAATGCTGGTTTCAACAGTATTTTATATTGAATATTGATACTCCATCTGGAAAAAGCACGAAATTGAGGGCATTTATAAGTCACAGTATCCTGAAAATGGATGGGAAAACATTCAAAGTAGATGATTTTACAGAAAATCATTGTCATATATCCCCAAAAACTGATAAAAATAGTTTACTAGCACTACATGATCGGAGACTGTCACTTTCAAGTCTCAATAATATTCCGCACCAGGCTTTAAGATTTGGTGATCAAGATACGAATTCCTCCAGGAAGCTAGAGAAAATTCAAAAAAAATAAAGAAAATCTGGGCCCTTCAACAAATACATCGTTACGAGAGCACGAACTCAGTACATTTCAAAAAAACTTAAATACAAAAGTCAATCAATCTATATTTCACTAAAATTATGTTCTGAAATATACAGAGCTTGAAAAATATCAACAAACCTAACAGTCAAAAGCGGTCGTTTATCACTGAACACGACGTCATCTGCTCAACAGAAAAATTGGCTAATTAGGAGTTTCAGGAGAATCCTTCTATTCTTGAAGATTACATCAAAGTTAAGCCATAAGTAGCTGAAGAATATACATCTGGAAGAGCTATTGATGGAATTATAATCTAAAGAATAGAGACAAATCATATGAAAGTTATTGCAGGATAACCTCACTGGATATTCATAGATATATTATTGATATGTTCCCTTACATCTCAAAACCTCAACGACTATTACAGCAGGCAAAAACTGCAGTATTATGAAACTTTGTATCGTTTTTAAAGTTTTTGATAAGATTGAATATATTTGGAGCAAATAATAATTGTCTAAGATTGTTATTTTAAATAATTCATTGAAATTTACTTCATTCTTACAGGAAATTTTCGTACAAGACTAATAATTTGTCAAGTAACACACATCAGAAATGGAGGATAAAATTTAACATGTCAGAACCAAGTTAATTTGAATTTGAAAAAATTAAATAATCTATTATATATCATATATTATATATTATATATTATATATTATATATTATATATTATATATTATATATTATATATTATATATTATATATTATATATTATATATTATATATTATATATTATATATTATATATTATATATTATATATTATATATTATATATTATATATTATATATTATATATTATATATTATATATTATATATTATATATTATATACTATATATTATATATTATATATTATATATTATATATTATATATTATATATCATATATTATATATTATATATTATATATTATATATTATATATTATATATTATATATTATATATTATATATTATATATTATATATCATATTATATATAAATATTATAATACAATTTAATATAATGAATTATATTATAATATAAAATGATATATTATATATTATGATATAATATAATATATTATATATAAAATAAATTTTATTTTTTCAAATTCAAATTAACTTGGTTCTGACATTTTTAACTATCAGTCTTGTTCTACGAAAATTCCCTGTGAAAATGAAGTAAAACTTATTAAATTATTCAAAATAACAATTTTAAACAATTATTCGTTTCAACAATATTCAATTATATTTAAAACTTTAAAAATTATACAAATCTGTTGTACACCAGATAAAGTGTCAAAATTCATCATATTACCAAATTTATCTGTACATTCTTCGATTTACTAACAGATGTTATTTTTGAAAAAAATCTCGCATAAAAATGTAAGTGATATTGTATCATTCACAATAAGTTTTTCCCTTATTCTTATCAATATGTAAATTTTGATCTGTGAATAAATTCTATTTTAGTGTCCTGATGAAGGCTTAAGCCAAGCCGAAAGCTATACGAAATTTTAAAAGAGAAATCTTCTATTTTATTGGCCAAAAAAAACTTGACTGCAAAGCCTACCAAATGTACTGTCTCTCAATATCCCTGTCCAAACACACTTCTCTCACTTCATCCACAATCATTACCCTATTCATACAAGCTCATTTATTTTTCCCATTCGAAAACTTTCTCTCACGCAACAAGCCAACAGTCATATGCATCAATCCACAAACTGGTCTTCCACGCAATACACCTACATTCGTTCCATAGGCCCAAACCAACGTAACTGACTCATGCCCACTCTCTCCACCACATTTTTCAATATTACATTTCTCATAAGCCAATTTATTTCTCATTCGATCTCTTCTTGTATACCCACAAGTACCACGCAAGAATCTCATTTCCACAGTCACTTTTCGATTGTGCTTCTGCAGCCACGCCCAGCATTCAATGTAGATATAAGTATTTCGTTATACACACTCAGTTTCGCATCCCTTGAAACATTCATATTCCGTGCAAACGTCCCTAAAGCATCTAAGATCTCACAACCAGCAGATACTGTTCTTTCAATTTCCTCATCTATTTTTTCATCATTCGACATCACAATGCCCAGATAAACAAACTCATCCACTTTTTCCAGTCTCACGCCATTCACCAAAACATTGGAATTAGTCACCAATTCACTACTTTGAAACACCAAAACATCACATTTATCAACATTTAAAATGAGATTCATTTCAATGAAGGACAAAACTTTTCAGAATTCATTTTTTGATAAATATGTTCTATTTAGTGAAAAGTTCTGTATGAATCATTGGAAACACAACGTTTCAACGGCAATGTGCTGCTTTTTTCAAGTGTATGAATATATAATAAATAAATAAACAAAAATTGTCAAGACAACAAAAATACAAAAGGTGCCTGTAGTTTAGCTTATGATTCAATGTCCACAGTTCTTTAGGACATAAAAATGAAAGTCTGAATAGGGGAATTGTCAACTCCTTGTGGTTCCAGGTCAATCTGGCTCTGCTCTTTTTGTTTTGACACATTACTGAACCATCCACATAAAACATATTTATTTTGATTCATTTTCTTTACAACTTCATGTATTCTATTTATCATTTTTCTTAATTGTTCTTGATTGTCACTCAAAACAACAACATCATCTGCATACGCTAACGCAGGTACTATACCTGCATCAATATGAACACCATCTGAGCCATTCTAACACATTCATATACAAATTGAACAGCCACGGAAACAGCCACGGAGACATTTAACAATGTTTCACACCGACATCAAAATTGAACCAATCACTCAATCAACTATCAACCCGAACAGCAGCTGCATTTCCTTCATAGAATGCACGAATCGTACCCAGTAAATCACGATCCATATCATACTCAACAAGCACATGCCATAATTTCTCTCGAAGAATACTATCTTAAGCTTTTCTTAAATCGAGAAAGCCATAGAACATCTTTTTGTTCTTCTGAAGTGACTTGTCGATAATCAAAATAAGAGAAAATAATTGACCATCTCATCTTCTCTCAGGCAAATCATTTTAGAAATTGATGAGGCTTACACCTCACGAATTGAAATTTTCCTTAACAATCTCCCTACCACACTTAGCAAACTTATCGCTCGAAAATTGGAACATTCGCTCGAACTGCATATACCTTCGAATAAAGGGCAAATAACAACCCTCTTTCAATCATCGGTAGCCACACAACGTTTGGAATCTGCTTAGTTAAACTATCCAACCCAGGCGCCTTTCCATTTTTTGAACGCATCAATTCATATCTAACATCACTCTCATCAATATCATATTCACCAATCGCACTCTTCATAGCTTTGACGTTTCTAACATTTTAGTCCAAAAAATAGAGCCAAAATTTCGCCATCATCGATACTATAAAATTTCTCAGATGTTTTATGTTCCTTTAATATGTGTTGTTGACTTCATCACAAAGGCGGACTGCATAGTGAATGCAGAAAGTAGCTATAAGGGGTGAAAGAAGCAATTCTTTAAGGAAATCGTCGACATCGATATCACGCTTGAAATTTCTTACAGAGAGAGGTCAAGATATTAGTAAATAAAACCCGGTGAAACAGGTTCAAAGTGGGTGGAGATTTGAGCAAAAAATTGTGATCTGTTATATGTCCGCCTTTCCTACCACATAATATTGAGACATCATGAGGAATCTGAATCTTGAGAGGCGGACAGCTAGGATGATGCGCTGGGCTATAAAATGATGTTTACATATAAATGCGCATAAGTTGCATGTCGACTACCGTATCCCGATAACTGCTCGATCAATTTCAACGCTTAGCATGTCATTATTTTTGTTTTCGCTCACTGGTGCAAAATACATAATCGGAATGATTATGATTAAATTGAATGAATTAAAATTGATAATTTGCTTCAGTAGTCACGTACGCTCTTGGAAAGTTATATCACTGCCTAGGAGCTCACCATAAATACGTCCAATCAACATAGTGATTGGTCAGAGACTAAGAATAATTAGAGATTCAATTTAAATGAGACCACGCGCATTACGACTTATGAATCCTAACATTCCATGCACTTTTAAGACTCTAGTTTGAATGTGTTGGTTGAAATTTTGCTTGGCATCAGATATTACAATTATATAGACCTTCAAACTCTGTACATCAGATAAGAGGAATATTATAAATATTTCATTGGTATTCAATTGTTTCAAGCCTTCTAGATTATGACATAAATATCTTAAGACAGACCATTCTATGAAATAGATGAGGATGAGAGCGATGAAGATAAATATCCATGTGGAAGTGGTTTTGAGATTTAGTATGATGTATTCGTTAAGGACATATTATATTTCATACTGTACTATCCACTATTTAAGGGTCGTTTGACACACTGCATCTAATACTGCATTTTACTCTGCATTCTGACGCCCCATTTTGATGCAATGAAAAATTGACTCGACATACACAGAATTTTGTGCATTGTACTCTGATTTTATGTATGACCCACTGCATTTTCCACCGCATCAATATGGAGGATTAAAAACAAAGTAGAATGCAGTCTTTGATGTATCGTGTCTAACGGCTCTTGAACTATAGAAATATGAATTCCAAGTAAAATAGCAAAAATAGTATTTATATTCGATTCTAAATGAGAACTAACAACAAAACTTAGTGAAATTCTATCAATTTATAGAATTTCCCATCTACTGTCCACCTCACACTATATTTTTGAGCATTGTTTTACCATAATAATTGTACGAACGGAATCAAAAAAATTGGTATAAATTCAAAATAGTCAAAATTACTGCAATCAATTGCATCTTTTCAACGGAAAAAAAAGGAAACTGGAATCAAAAAATTTGGAGTAAAATAGATAATTGTTGATATTTCAACGATCTTATTATGTATTTTGTATCAGTGAGTGAAGAGAAAAGATTGAGATGTTGAACGTTGAAATTAATCGAGTGGTTATCGAGATTCGGTAGCTCACTTGTAACTTATGCGCACTTATGTAAAAGATGTCTTATAGCCCCCCGCATCATTCAAGATGTTCGTTTTTTTTAGATCTAGATTCCTCAAGAGATCAATTATTATGTGGCACAGAAGGCGGACATATTACAGATCAAGTTTTCTTTCACTCGAATTTCCGCCCATTTTACCCCTGTCTGCCACCCTTTATGTATCCTTTCAGCTATCCGCCCTCTCGGATTTTATTTACTCATATCTTGACCTTCCTCTATACAAAATTTCAAGCGAGATATCGATATTGACGATTTTCCAGAAGAATGGCTTCTGTCACCACTTATTATTTTACCCTATTGTATCCTCTAGGCTGTCCGCATCTGTGGTAAAGTTAACAAGCCATATCTAAGGAATATAATAGTAATCAGGGTATCAAGGGTGTTGAAAAGACAATAATGCTTGAGGTCAACTCTCATGGTGTCTTCAATGTTTAATGTCCGACTTATGTATTATTTCAGTCAAAATTTTCAGCAATGTTTGTCTTGCCATTATGATTTCTGTCAGAGAAATTACTCCAGTCACTTGCTTCAACTCGCGAACGGAATGTTTTTGTTTGTTACTTTCGGGTATCATTTATTACATATTAACCCTGAAATAAATTAATCAGTCGAACATTAAATATTTATCCAATTCGATATTACCGATGACGTCGAAGTTTCGGCTCTATCTCCCCTACTATTTCCAGCTTACAATCTCTTGACACTCAACCAAAACATTATCCTATTCGTACAAAAATCACTCGTCAATTTTTCACTCACTGATTCATCAAAATGCTGTTTTCTTTCCCTAACTACTCTCTTAACACATTCATTCAACCTCCTGTACTCCATCAAACATTCTTCACGTATATTACTAGACAAAGCCTCAAGACTCAAAAATTTCAAGTATGCTTTCTTTTTTTCTGCAATCGCTTCTTCAACTTTTTCATTCTACCATGCATTCTTCGGTCGGCAGCCTAAACTACATTCGCCAGGAACATTTTTTGCACATTCAAGATCAGTTTACTTGAATTTCGTCTCAATATAATTTATATTGCAATCAAAATTAGGCTCATATTCTGGCAGAGATTCATCCACTTTTCAACAAAAGAGTCTCAAACATGACTATTTGAGAGTAGATTGGACCTCACACGAAATATTTCAGCAGATCCTTTCACTCTCATTGGCCAACATTCATTCAGTCATACGCGGTATATAGTCAAATAGTGTTTATTCGTACCAAGATTCGCATCACACCTCACTGTCGTATCAACAACTATACTTTTCAATCTTTCATGATTCATGATAAACCCAATTATATTTAATGAAGGAAAAAACTTTTCAGAACTCATTTTATAAATAAATATGTTTTATTGGGTATAAGTTCTGTAAATTTATTAGAAACACAACGTTTCAACAGCAAAGTGCTGCCTTTTTCAAGTGAAAATAAATACATATTTATTTTCACTTGAAAAAGGCAGCACTTTGCTGTTGAAACGTTGTGTTTCTAATAAATTTACAGAACATACCCAATAAAACATATTTATCCAATTATATTTCTTCTATTTCCACTTCCATTCTCCCATGTATATATATGAACTAACTTATTTTTGAAGAATGAATGGGAAATAAGGAAATTACGTTCTAAAAAAAGAAAAAAACATAATCATCTAACCGTTCCCATTCACTTGGCTATCACCTAACCTACAAAGAACATTATCAGTATTCCTTTAAAGACCAACCCAGCCATTTGAATCTTCACAAACCATCAATTTCTCGCCAGATTCATACTAATAGACTACATTATTGCTAAAACTTCTCACACATTCATTCCTAACACACCAAAATTTCTACTCCTTGCTTTGAACGTTCATTCATGCTTACACCCGATCACAAACAATGAATACCATTTACCTCTCCTTCACAACAGAAACAAAAAACTGCTAGACACCACAGTCTCTTATCCCGAGTGAACAAATGCCCATTTTGAGGTTGAAAAATCAAGCCTTTGCAATTGAAAAACCGCTGTTTTGACTTCACTATCGTGTAGCTCGCGTGAAATTAAGTGGAAATGCAAAGTTTCAATCAACTAGGTACATCCCACACAAAGCTATAAATTTTCTAGAAACGATGTTTCTTCTGAAAATAAGAATTCCTCGTCTTCCTGTTTAGTGGCATACCGTGAAGTCACGCATTATGGGTTGTTTTTTAACTTAAAGATGATTTAATGTGAACTTGAGCAAAGAAAAAAAATAATAAGAAGAAGGATGAGAAGATTCATTTGAGCTTGGGAAAATTTAACTTAAATGACATATTCATCGTGAATAAATAACTTGAAGGTGATTTGGGGCTGATTTTGGCAAGAAAATTTGATAAGAAAGGTAAGTCGGATATTCATTTGTGCTCAGCAAAATCTAACAGGCAACAGACGTCAACTCAAATGACATATTTATTGTAAACAAGGGATAAGTAAGAACACTAATTAGGATCATTTGAAAGCAGGTAGGGCAGAGCACTATGGAATATTTCACCGTTATAGTACTCACCAGCCATTTGTCCACTCTCATAATTCGATTAGGTGATGATTGTGTGTGCAGCTACCAGCTATCAATATTTTTGGTGCATTGCAACACTTTTTAATATATAAAGGAGTTTTCAAGTTTCAATTTAATATTTTACTACCAAGCGTGAGCTTAGTGATACTTTCAGATATTAATAGAGAGCATGGTATTAAAATCCATTGGATTATTTGGACCCTTCATTGAACAATCAATTGTTCATAACAATCTAACAGACAACGAGACGTCAACTCACATGACATTTATTGTATAGAAGAAATTGGTGAAGATACTAATTGAAATTATTTAAAAGCAAATAAGGCGAAAGATTATGAAGTATTTCACTGTGATAGTTCTAACCTGCCGTCAACCTACTCTCTTATATCAATTAATTGATTATTGTGTGAGCGGATACCAGTCATCAATATTTTTCGTACATTGCAGCATTCTTTAATATTAAAGGGAGGTTTGCATTATTCATATTGTTGAGATGTTCAATTTTTGCAACGTACTTGGACCCACCTTTTATATCAGGACATTATAAGCCCAAAAATAATGGGAACATGCCAAACTGTGGAAATATCTCCTTTTGTAGGAGAACAATCAAGATATGGGATTTCTGTACTTGGTCAGGACTTTTCAGTTACACTGAATATCTTTTGAGTTTTTAAGAATATGCGTGGATGTCGACTTTGCCGAGAAAAGAATTGAGACATTCATGTGTTGTATTGGATTGTACATACAAAAAAAAGATCAAACTACAGTGCAAATACACGCAAAAATCTCAGAAATAATACAGGGTGAACAGTTTGTATGAAGGATTGAGTTTAGTTACCGTTAGAAATTTAATAGACAAAAACGTAACTGGTTACCAGATAAATATAAATATAATGTAATTCCATATTTACTGCTTCTGTGAATTAACTGAAGCTAGCATATAAAAATCATGGGCTTTCTCTGCCATCAGACAAATTGACCTTCTCAATTACACTATCGCTTTTATAAAATATGTTTTTATCTGAAGACCGTATATTCAAAAAAGAGTGAGCGTACGTCAAATCTCCCCATAAGATATAAAATCACAGAAAATTTCCTCTCTATTCTCCTTGTTATAACAACGGATCGACCGCACAATATATTCTGCCCCCTAAAAATCAAATGTTAACATGAGAAATGGCATTAATTTGTTCAATACCAAGTTATTTGGAGGCCAGAATGGATGAATTGAGTTAACGTCTATCACATGAAAAAAGGTTTGTCATATCATGGTCACAATAATTTCACTTCACGTGTCTCTTATTATGGACTATCAAAATGTATCAATTCGAAAAATATTTTCAATAATAGAAAAGTTCACGCAATATAATAATTTTTCTGAAGATATTATCTTATCCAATAGTTTGTTCATTGCAACATAATCGAGGTCCTCGATAAAATACGGCTAATATATGGACATTATTAATTTCCCGAAAAAATTTAAATGATACCTCAGATTGCTATTATATTTTGGGTTCTTGATCATTTATACGGAAAAAACATTCTTTCCACCATATTGCTACGATGTCGCTGCTGAGACTCTGGATATTGATTATCTCTGGTTACATATTGAATATTGTGGTGAGTACTTGAAGAAAAACAAGTTTATATGTAGACAATTTTTGTGAGAAGTAAGTTTGAGAAATGTACAAACTATAAAATAATCGGACTCCATTTCTTGAAGTATCACCTAAGTAAGTGGTTTCAATCTATTCTCTTATGTTACTTCCGTTATTTGTAGATATGCTGGAAGGTCCAAATAGATCGTGTCGAGTTCGCGGAAATGGATACTAGTATACTCGATGGTAATTGTAGTACTCGAAAAGTAAATAGAAGAGACTTTGGCCTTAATTGTTATTTCGATTTGAAGAAGAGCATTGATAATGCAACGGTAATTATTATTGAGGACATGTTCAAAATTTGTAGAGAGAAATCTTTTACCGATATCTATGAGGGATACAGAAAAATCAAGAAATTATTCAAGTTTGCACTTTGTGTACAACAGGAGTCATAGATTTTGAAATTTTTCACTCCCAAATAGTAGAAGTAATTGCAAAATGACTGTCCACGAACTATTGAATATGTCATATTTTCCTGAAAAATGGCTCTACTTTGTTGAAATATTTCGGCTAATCTCTCGAGTAACTACGGAATAAATATCTAAATTGGATTGTTACACGAATAGAAGAATTATATTTTCGTATGTGATAAATGGACAATGTCCATAACACTGATATTTCTTATTCACTAGTTTTCCAATGGATGAATAATACGAATAGATGGAATAAATTAAAATATTCAATGATGCAATAAGACAACTTTGAATTGTGGATAAAGAAAGATTTTGCTATTGAATTACATGGAAACATGTTACAAAATGAAACATTTACACTCGATAGTTTTTCTTAATTAATGCTCGAATAACTTTCATTTAACTTTTGCTTGTTCCATTTGAGATATGTCACTAGCAGAGTTTTACTATTCCACATTTCGAAGTGGCGGTGACTGGACGACAAGGAAATTATAACTTGTCCGTTCATTCAGCCAGTAGTCAACCCCTAAGAAAGTTAAATGGAGAATGTTAGTGGTCCGACCTATTTCTTGCTGTTTTGAATTCTACTTCAAATTAATCTCAGTTCCATCCTGTACTGTGTGTTATAGATATTTGTGAGTGCACTTGGGAAATTCAGTAATCAATATCGTGAATTGGGCTATAAGATTAAGAGAACCCTCTGCAGCCTGTTAGATTTCGAATTCAAATTCATTGAGGATGATTTGAAAGGAAAGTTGTTCGAAAGATGTCCGATTAAATTAGTAAGCTCAAGATCTGATTTTTATACTGACGATACGATATTTATACTGTGTTCAATTTTCTAGGGCCACTATTATATTGAAAACGTTACATTTGACACTAGCAAGATACCTAGGCCTCCATGGAGAACCGATTATTATATACATACTGTTTTAGTAGTTCTAAAGGATGTTGTCTTACACATAAATCTCTATGTTCATCATACTCACCAAGATGAGTTTGTAGTATAGTTTAACATCACAATAAATGCAATAGTTGTGGATATACTTTTTAGTAGATTTCCAACGTCTTACATCAATAACGCGTTTTCGGATGATTATTGTGCCATATACGAATGACATCCAATTGATTTGTCAAATTTTCTGCACAGTTACCCAATTATAGCAAGTTTCAGGTCATCTCTTCCTGATTTTTCGTAATATTTTTGCAATAATTCTTTTGAACTTTCTTTCAGCAGATATATTGAGTAATTCTCTATGGAATCAAGTATCTGTAACATAAAGTTGATTTCCAGTGGACTAAAAAAAGGTTTGGCTCATCGTATCTTTCCCAGATAGCAATAACGTCCTGAGAATATTCTCTAGTTGTCCTGTGAATGCCCTGGATATTCGAAATATACATGGTATATTCCAACAGCCTATAAATCTTCTGGAAATATCCTATTTTACTTATTCTTGGAATATTCATGATTAATATACATAGCATCTTCCTACATAGTATGGATCATCTGAGAATAGTCTATTTGAATTATTCCTAGAATATTTGATACAAATATTCAAAGATTATCACATTTTGTATATTCTTAGTAGAATATATGATAGATATTCATGTTATATTCAATCTTGCTTCGCTTCATGAACTTTATTCATAACTGAGAACGATTGTAGTTCGTGAGGCCAATTGAGACTTTTATGATTGTGTTATCACAGGCTAGGATGAAAGAGATGAACGACTTCAATTGTAACCAAAATGAGAATTTAGATTCCAACAAACCCAATATAAAAACAGATCACATTCATCGTAAAATTTTATAACAAAAATTAAATCTAAGTTTTATTTTCGTACTTTATGTACATTTCTCGTCGAACAAAAAAAAAAATTAAATGGAATGAATTTAACATTTTGTCTTGTGAATTATTGGGAGCATATAAAAATACTCAAAATTTTTTTTATGCTCCCAAAGTCTATTGTCTTGATTTTAATTCATTCATTTCTGCAAAAACTTAATTTCTTTATTCGATATAATTTAAGACAGGAAAATTTCACATCTATCTAATTTAAATATGCATGTTTTTATTACTTGATCATTGGAATATGGCTTAAATAATTGATTGAATATTAGCCTTAATTATTGACAAATAAAATTTTCAAATGGATTTCTGTATCAGAGTAGTTTGAGACATGATTAAATGAAAGTATTTTGAAAATGCGAATCATAAAAGCCTCGTAGTAGTTTGAAAATATTTTTTTGAGGTTTGGAAATCCTCCGTGACGTCCAAAGGTCTATTGTCACTCAAACGGTGGTCTTATTTATCATCAAACATTTTGAGAATTAAAGTGGCGTTATTGTCTGGCTTGTTAAGTATCATCTAAATTATTTTTGAAATTTTTAGTTAGATCACTTGTTAGATAAATTATACATCTAACAAATTTATTTGTCAAAGTCACGCTTCTCTCGACCAAAGTATATTCAGTTTCAGTACTTTGAAAATAAGTTTTCTTTTCTTGCGCATGCCTGTAAAACTCAGCAGTCTGTCAAAATGTTTCTAAATATCATTCGAAAAATAGGAATGATATTTATGTCAACTCTTCCCCTACATTCCCATTGATTCACAAGTACATCAAATTATAACGTAACATAATTTTTTGATGAAAAAAAAACAAATTTTCTAGGAATTTGTATACCTATGAAGCCCACTGTTTGAGAAACATAATAGACCTTTGGACGTCATCATGACGTCTTATAAATATTGAATCGACCTTTCATCATAACAAAGCAATATTTAATATAATTTTTATTACTTATACCTATTATTTATCCAATATTTTCATATTTTCATGGAAGTTTATCAAATTTTGATAGTAGTGGAGTACCTACGCCATTCACGCAGTAAAAGAAGATTAATAAATAATAATAAATGAATGTATAATATTTTCAGACACTACATTCAAGACGTGATATTTTAAAATGTTTTGGAATGTATGGAATATTTTTGTTAAATCTTGACCTGTAGGAGATGCACAAAGCTCTGCCGATTTTAGCGAAAGTTTTACGGCCGCGTTATAAAGATGTGAGTCACCGTGTCGTACGGCCACATGGTATTAGATATTTCTCTGTTTGTGTGAGTATTGTTTTTGAAAAATGTGAGTATTTTATTCAATTTTCATTTTAGCTATTGATTAGACAAAAAATAAAGATTCCTGAACTGAACATTAATATTATTATTTCCTTCTCTTGAATCAATATTCATTTATTTTATTCGCTCAGTGCGCGACAGCAACGCCATTTGATGTATGAACTGAAGGAGGATATTTGGCGTACATGTACATTGTGATCTAACGAGATAAAATGTTATATTTTGGTATCAATAAAAGTATATACGGATATTCTAAGCAAGTGAAAAGATTTATTCATTTATTATACCATGAGTAGTTGAAGTATTATCGATTATTTTTGTGGTGCCATCACGAATGTTTATTGTGCTTGCGTTTGAATACCACGAGTGTGCAGCACGAGTGGTATTCACAAGCACAATAAACATGAGTGATTGCACCACAAAAATAGTCTATAATACTTTAACTACAAATGGTATATGGAGGACTATTCCAGGAGTCAAACCATTTTTTCAAATTAGTTTTCTATGAATCTAGTAACAACTTACGTAATTTTCATAGGAACGAGTAAACAAATTTCTGTCAAACTGAAAAATTAGAATTTCTTGCATTTTCTTTGACGAATAATAGAGAAATATATTGCGTTTTGATATGGAATCTAGTCCAGAAAGGTTTGGTGATAGATCAGAAGATAAAATTGATGAAGATATTCAGAAAAATATTCCATTAAATACGAAGAAAGCACAAATTGGAGGTATCCACATCTTTGAGTGAAATACTCACTTCGACCACTAGTGTAATACCCGATGGTATTTCTACACGTCCAAATACTCACTGATATGCACCGTTTCTATGGCGATTTAGCATTGTTAACCTTGTTATAAATACTACGAATGGAATAGTCATTATTATTATACGTTTCTTATAAGTTCGGCCGACACTAAATTAAGTATGATCAATAAAAAAATAGATTGAAACTCAATGAAAGTTTGGTTGAGTAATGGCATAATATATAAAAACGATCATAAAATAATAATATAGAATGAAAACGTATAGAATGAATAAAATAGTCATTCCTTAACTAATGTTGCAGTTCTTTGTCAAGTAATAAATAAGTAAAACTCGTAGATTTATAAATTATGAACAAAATCGCAATGGGTTTGTCATCCTCATGAATCGATTCGTTTTTAACTATTTCTTATGGATTTATAGATCTATAGAATTAATGAATTCTCACAGAATTGCAATATGAATTGTTGTATATTTGTGAAATCAAATTGACAAATTTTAAATGTCCAAAATTGATTAAAGTATTGTAGGTGGGCTTCAAAATATCCTCGAGATGTTTAAAATACTAATAAATCCTACTGATGGACTTATATGATTACTATTGCTTTCACTTGGTAGATTTTGTTCATTTCGAGGTATATTTTTCTCCTCAATCAATGCTAAATTATTTGTCGTTGATTATAACACCTCATGCCATTGATACTGATGGACAATTGAATAATAATATTATATTATTTGCATATATTCATTCTCCTGCTTAAAGTTGAATTTTCACTAACTTTTGAAGTTTTGTAATTTGAAAGGAATATTGTAGAAACATAGGTAGAACATGACTCCTCTTCAGATTTCTTGCCTCCAATGAATGATCACTCAAATATAATCATGTGATTTAGAAGCGATCCATTTACACTTAATAAAAAATCATTAATAAATTTTCGTGAACTAGATTCATGCATGATTCTATTATTTAATGATATACAGATATGAGATAAGTTTTTGGTATTAACCCATTAAGTTCCAGTATCAAATAAAACAAGAAATTTGATCTAATCGGTGAATATTCTTTACATTAGGATAATTTTGAATGAAAATAACTACATTTGATATTTTTGAGTTAATCAGTTTTCGAGAAATTTAGTGTCCTATATATATGACAACGGTATAATGTGTTATAAAATTAATATAATAAAATTATTATTTCTCATTATTTTTTGTGGTGAGGTTTGCAACATTCCACACATGATGTGACATCACGTCAGTAAGTACAGTTTTCCGGTTGAGAATAATAGTTTGGAGGTCGAGGTTTGACTATTATACGAAATCGGTACTGTACTTATTTACCGTGATACTTACAAAATTTTTTGCACTTTTGGAAGATCCACCCAAAATATGGATCCTTATATTCTTTTTCATATTGAGTTACTACCTAATGATTACTTATTCGCTGTGGTTTGACATTTTATTGTGAATACTCAATCACAAATAACGATAAATAAATGGATATTTTCTGTGAAAGTCCACAATTTTTCACTTATTGCCTTTGCCCATGAGCGGTAAGTCAGCATAACCATAGTAACCATAGTTTGCTGGTAAAATCAACATACCACCTCGAATAGAGGGCTGGTAAACATATGAAAACGCCCAATCATGCAAAAAAGCCTTTTTCGTTTTGTTTAGTCGAAACATAACGTATAGTCTCATTTCGCAGTAAAATAAATACTTCCTCAGACATAAATTTCTCAAATAAATCTACCGGTGTAAGATAATTCAATAGTTCACTGATATTCTTGATTTTATCTATTTCTGAATTCTATTCAGTTATATTATTGCTATAAATCGGTTTACTCATATGCCATCGAGGACAAATATCACTCAGTCTTCCTCGTTTTGATTTTTGCGTAGTAATCTGAAATGAATTACTGAATTTTACGTCATATTTCTTATTTCCGGAATTTTTTGTGAACAGAACTCTACAAATCCATAAAACCTGAACCCTCAACATTGTTCAACATATTAAATATATCTGAAAAATGAAACAGTATTTCTGAAAACGACAAATAATTGAACAAGTAAAAAGTTATCCAAAAAGGTGCTATTTTGAAAATAATTTTTCGCTGAATATTTATCTCAAATATGCAATGAAAAATACTCACATGGATTCAAGAAGGTCTATATTCATGAATTGAGCAATAATACATCAATTAAAATCATTTTGAAGCAGTAAAAAAAAATGATAATTCTTGAGTACTATATATAGGGGGTTAAAACAATAATCCCAGAGTCTAAAGCAGAAAAATTGGAGAAAATATATATGAGAAAATGTTTAGCGCCCAAAAATGCCAATTTCTTAATTACTTTTGAGAATAATAATTAATGGTCCATAAGCACCTGAGACCTCTCTCAAGTCTGCTATTTTCAATGTAATTTTTATCACAGGAATAAAGATTATTGCAGTAGGTATCTTTTCCTTCTCACTGCAGCTATCCATTTATTTCTTTGATTTACTTTCCATTTTGCTACGGGAAATTAATAAAATTTACATCCGTTGTTTTTTGCAGTATTTTTGCAATTCATAACAATGCTACACCGATTGCTCATTTTATTTGTTTTCTTGAAAAACTGCAGTCAATACGTGCATTTCTTATTTAAGAAATATACAAAAGAGCCTCCCGAAGTGCCTGAATCCTTCGCTTCTAGCGCTAGCGACGATTTCACTTCCCCTTCCATGGCTTCGCACGCTCCTATATAGAATAAATGTGTTTCCAGGTATCCGATGGCTCAAATTAAAGAGGAAAATGTGGGCGAATTAATAAGAAGAGTGATGACAAGAATTCTTGCGAATAATTTAGCTACTGAATATAGTTGGCAGGACTATAAAGAGAACAAAAAATTCAACAAATTCAAATTGACTACTGCAATTATTGGTAAAATATTGTTTTATCATGATCAATATTATCTGTTTCAATTGATTTCTCATTTAGGAATCTGCCAAGAAGAGCCATACCGCCAGAAATGTCACCGAGAAACAAATTGAATTAAGAATTGTCAAACGGCTGAGCAAGGCTCCTGAACATATGGAAATTAGAAATTTATATGATGTATATCTACATTTGTATCTTGTTATCGCAAAAATTGTTTTATTTTTTTCATATTATATATATTTCTTTAACTCTGGAAGTTAAGTGCAATGCGCAATGTATTTTTACATTTTTGTGAGTTTTACGAGTGTGATTTTTTTTTCTCAATTGTACTTATATAAAAATAAATATTTCCTATTAATTGAATTTCTTGTCACAGATATGATTTTATTTCCCAAGAAAATATAGCTTCAATATGGTCATAAACCAGCCCAGAATATTTCAAGAATATGATTTCAATTATCCCTATAATATTCTTAGCATATATTGAACATTTACTTTATAGAGATTCATAGATTATCTCAGGAATATAACATTATATATTCATAGCATATTTCAGGATGATTCCTAGGATATTTATAAGATATGCAATATTGGGAAGTGGAAATATTCTATCAATATCCCACAAATATATACCGATAAACATAGGATATTCCAAAAATAGCTGAATATTCGGAAAAAATATTCTCTGCTGATTCTTGGAGTATTTCTTTACTATCTAGGTTGGGATATACGGATAAATGACCCTTCTGTGCACATCAGGGGAAATTCAAGAGTATATTTTTTTCTTAGAGTACAGTATTACCTCTAAAACGCATTCAGTCAACGCCTTTCACAGATGTCACTTGTGGCAATTGACAAGAGAAAATTCTTCTTTTCCCGCTATTTTACATTAAAATCATTTCAAACTTAATTCTATAAACAATAATTCTTCTGTAAGTAATTTTGACACTCATATTACACATATGAGTAATAAAATGGATAAAATTGAAGCACTTCTGGGAATGACTGAGGTGCAGCCGAAACTGCAAATCAGAATGCAAATCAGAAAAGAAGTAAAACTCAAATAAGCGACTAATGCCCAAAACTCCTATTTCTCACAATATTGAATTATATTCTTTGAATTGACATCAATAGCTAATGCCGTTAAATTCTATATAATTTTTCCATTTTTGATAATTTAAAAAGAGAGCAATACAGGGCTAAGAGGAAATAGGTGTGAGCTGCGATAAGAGTTCGCTGTTTGCTAATTAGCCTTGCTTATGACTTCTGCAAATTGATCAATAGTTGAATTTTGCTGTGATCTTATGGTAAAAATCCCTGCAGACCTATATCTGATCGTTTATCAGTAATAAAAAGGCCACGATATTGGTCATAGAAAGAATAGGCTGACTACGTGTGTACAGTGATAAGTACACTGTTTTGAGAATTTGCCTTACTTCAGATTGCTGCAAATTTATAATTAGTTTGACTATACCGTAAGCTTGCACTATATAAATTTGCAGAACTATGTCTTATGAGTTCGATTTCTACTTTTAGTTTAATAATAATAATAATAATAATAATAATATTCATTTCATCCAGAGATCGCAAAAAATGATATGGAGATAGTCAACAGAAATTAGGTACAAAATTAACCACACAAATATTCATTAACAGAATAGTAGCCCTTGAATAGTAAATACATAAATAATTTGGATTTGAAAGTAGTAAGTGATTCCGAGATTCTAATTTCCTCGGGCAATTTGTTATATAACAGAGCACCAGCATAAGCTACACATTTTTCAAAAAAAAATAATAGGTAGGTGGAAATTGAGATTGTTCCTTGTTGTATAGTTATGATTCGAGCTATGTTTCACAAAATCTTGAACATTCTATTATACATAAGTACATATCTGGTATATATACTAACAAGGAAGTGATAGTATTTTGTATTTTGAAAATAACTCTCTGCAGGACACAATATTGCTAACATTAGCCATACATCGAAGAATGCGCTTCTGAATTTTGGAAACTTTATCAGAATTATTAGAATTGCCCCAAAATATTAAAGCATATGAAAGAATAGAATTGATTTTTGCATGATGAAAATTACGTAGAGTATTCCAGTGAACAGAAAAATGTATTCTTTACACTGCAAAGCAAAGACTTGATAATTTTTCACACATATAATCACAGTGGTCGGAAAAATCTAAATTGATGTCGATGAACAATCCACATACTTTCGTATTTTTTACATTTGGAATAGATTTACCATTTATTTTAACTGAGAAACTTTTGTTCAGTCTCTTCTTTTTGGTACAAATATTGAGTGATGCTGATTTACCGCTTTATCGCTTCATAGAGTGATAAGGCCTTCACTCACACTTCTGGGAACATTTTTTTTCAAGCTGTATTTTCAATAACTATCATCATACCGATTTGCAGAACTATGCTTGATCAGTTTTTTTTTGGGGTGAATTCACACAATTCATTCTCTACTCACTCTCTTGGCAGCCAATGCAACTTCTGCAAATTGGGCTGTTATTTCTATGATGTCGCAATCTCTTGAGAAAAAATTTTTATCAGTACACTTTTTCATAGCCAACTCTTAGACTAACAATGATTTGAATCATGCATAAATTGAAGATTTGAAATAAATAAACATGGGACTAATCATTTCATAGACGTAATACGATTTTCATCACGGCCATCCCTAAATTTGTTGGCTCACAAATCGCAGAAAATATGGAATAAATTCCATCTACATTAAAAATAGATCATGGTTCAGCACACTAATATTATTTCAGCTCTCTGACTAGTCAAAATGTGAACCCACCTTGTAAGGGTTTCCCACTTACAATAAAGTTATATTTTGGTAGATTGGGTTCTTTGCTGAACTGTGAGGATATTATATTTGTACTAATCTACTCTTGGAATACTTCTGAAAGGGGAGAATGACTTGCACAGGAGCTTGGAATAATTTGCACGTTTAACAAATAATAAAATGTATTTAAAAGGATAAAGAATATAAAGATTAAATTACCAAACTCCGATTGCTCACCGGCTTTCAAACTACATTGATGAATATTTACAAACTTCTAACTTCTTAGCACACGCACTAACTAACTTATCACTAACTACATTATCACTAACTAACTAACCAACTACTCTTCACTAACTATCTACATCTTCCTTAGCTAACCCATAACTTGACTCTTTATTGACTTCTATATATAAAATCCAAAATGCCAATATAACAATATTCGTTATTGACCTCAATCGTATTTACAAATAGTTCATATACCTCTATTGCTTGCTTGCAAGAAAGCACATTCCTCAATTTCGTCAGAGTTCAGCAAACTTAGAATTTGCTGACTCTTACAACCTTACATTATCAGAAAATAAATTGCGTTAGCTGTGAGATGCTTGTTATCAGATGAAATATGAAGACACTAATTTGTGACTTTGCTGGTATTCAAATGCATAGGTTTGTTGCTCCTATTTATTTAATCTACTCTCGAGAGAGCTCGTTTATAGTGTGTAGATTGTGTTGCCAGCCTTCATGGAATCATCTGGTTCATTCTCATTCCATATGAGCTCGTAGCAGTCGAATATTAGAGCTCCAATTCAGATTTTTTTTGCAAACTCACTCTGCACGACAGAAGTGACGATCTAATTACTGAGTTAATCGTGAATAATGAATGCTAATTTGTGCTGAGTTATTCTCTGCTGAGATGATTACATATATATGAATACAAACAGGACTGAAAAGAAGATAATATCAATGATCCAAGAGAATGAAAAAATAATATCTGAAACAATTAAGATATTTTTCCACTTCCACAAACCATCTACAATTTTCAAGTGGAAGAAAGGAAGAAGTAAATGTTGTGTAACAAAAGGGTGCGGCAGTGAAGCACAGCCCCTGTTGACGTACTGAATTATTGTGCGGAACGGTCTGAATATTTAAGTATAGAAAATTATACTTACCTGCGTCCACTGCACCGTTCCTCGTAGTTCTGTAATGGTGGCGGGAAGCGTCGAATAACAACACACATGAAATATGAATAACTGAGTGATAACAATTTATTGATATAATGAGTTGAACAAAAAGTAAAATAAAGTTACAAAGAAAAATTACCTAATTAATATGATACCAAAAATAAAACGTTCAAATGAAATTTAGCTAAGTTACATTAATATTATCGATTCTACAGAATTCCCACTATCGCGCGACCGACCACTTTCAAAGACGAACGATTATTCTCCTCAAAAATGCTCAGTCAATCATCGAACTAAACTGACTCCGTTGGCACTTTTTCCTGGAAAATTTCTACTAGCTTTTGCATAAAAATCAACTATTTTAAAAGGAAGTTGCCCGGCCGCTTGTCGGCAGTTTACAACAGTCACAGAGCAACGTACTTAAACGGAAATTGAATCGCGAAATTTTGGTGACTGTTACAGTTGTGTTAAAGCGTTTCCTAGTAAGTAGTGAGCACTCGATATAGGTTACTGCAATGAGCAATGCTAACTATGTAATATGAAGGCTGCAGCTTTTAAGAGGTTGGAACTTAGCCACATTTGGTTATTTCATAACGAAAAGAGATGTCCTCAAAAGTCATAAATCTTTTGGGAGATAAGAATCATATATGTTATTTTTATAAATAAAAGAGAATTTGCCGCCATTTTGAGATGGCTGGAGTGAAACTGTGGTATCATTGTGATGTTCATTTCATGTACATTCTAAAATAAAATTGCGACTACCAATTTCCTATGCTAGTTCAAAAGTTGTATTCATTTTCGGTTAAACCGGAAGTGATACAAATTTATTATGACAAACTGACGAGTCCAGTGGCCTAGTTTAACTTTGCTTTGAATTTTTTGTTAATCTTTCAAAATAAACGAAATATTCTCAGTGCCGTACTAAAAGCAATCACCCTCTACAAGTAATAGGAAAAATATTGTAATCGTGATTTCCTGAAGGTTCGAGATTCTGGTGAATCTTCACGTTCCAGATCCCACTGAACTCAAAAATCATAATCAAAAAAAAAGTCGATCTCCTATTAGCCTAACGGTCAGTCGTCTGTCTGAAAGCACGATAACTTGAGAGCGCATTCGATATTTCGACTGTAATTTTAGATTGAGCTTTTTTTTATCATGAAGCTGGTTTGATTTCGTGAATAAGCAGTTCTCAACCAAAAATATATTGATGAAACTTATAACTTATTCACGCTAATTTGATAAACAATAGTATGTATCATGAAATATAAAATAACCAAAATTGATTCTTGAGTTTGTAACAATATTCATCTGGAACATTTCTCAAAACTATTAGTAGCTCATTTGTTATTATTGAAATTTGAATCATGATGAAATTTGTTATGTTCTTCTGAAGCAAAGACATGATAAGAATCATAATGTGAAATTAGAACTATTAGGTATGGAGACTTCGTATACCGCTTCTTTTGACTCACTCAATGCAGTATTGTCTCTTTTCTACATACTTTCACTGTTCTTATGATCTTCTTATCGAAGGCAGCTCTATTTGTTGGAGCATAAAAATCCAAATACAAAGTACAGAAACAATAATCATATAAAATATTTCACATATGGAAGACAAATTCATCCTATCTTAATATCGGTTGACTTTGAAATTCTGCAAAAATCCTACCAGACACAAATAAATGAAGATCATGTCTGCGAATAGTAAGAGAGGCAGGATCACAAGACAAAAAAATGATAGCGCAAGTTACGATCTTTATAGTCTTATTCTCCATCCAAGGGACTGAATTTTTACAAGACATTGGATGGAATCTCCTTGTTTTTGTAGACAATTATTTTGATGGTGCTTTTTTTCTTTCTTGCTGAGTTGAATTGAGTGTTTCATATGTTTTCAATCGATTTTTTTCGCAGGTTTCATACCATTTAGGAAGAATAAACTTGCAGTTATTGTAACTATAATTTCCAGTTAGAGTAAATATCGTGGTTGCTCAGGTTGTAAGGATGTATGTCAGATCAGTAAAAGCTTGCCGAAGGAGGCACTAGTGCAGAGTCTATTTTGATCAATTTATAATATATATATATATATATATATATATATATATATATATATATATATATATATATATATATATATATATATATATATATATATATATATATATATATATATATATATATATATATATATATATATATATATATATATATATATATATATATATATATATATATATATATATATATATATATATATATATATATATAAGAAAACAAATATGTAACGGGTTTAAGCAGTCTTGAATTTTGGCTAAATTGAATCAAATATTACTCATTTGAAATTTACCAAGCTCTCGATTTTAATGTTTGAATTTTCATCAGGGTACTGAAATATTATACATATGTTTGAATGATGGATCGTCGGATGTTGGATAATTCAGGATCAGTAAATAAAGAACAATTCACATCACTTGAGCAAACGTTTCGAATCTTATTGACTCTTCATCAGTGCCTAAATACAAACATTAAATACATTTCCTCTTTTTTTACAATTATCAATATTGTGTTACATACCCAGTGATTAAAACTCTAAGTTGCCATAAAAAATCATTAGAATACATTACAAAAGTTACTTATTTCAACAGTGTAGTGTTCATCTTACAATACAGGCACAGACTGAAAGTGATAACAGCGACCATACCAACATCCGTTTCCCCCAACTGACCTGGCTGAATCTCTTCTTCATTCCGCAGTGCAGTGCACATTTGGCGCGTACTATGAACTGTTTTGCAAGTTTTCTAAAATATTTTGATAACATTTACTCAAGTATTCAGTGTCTGATCTAAAATTGATACTTTTTTTGTTCATAAATATGTGAATCATCTCCAAAAAATTACGAGTTCTGAATTCTATTGCTGAATCTACTATTTCTACATTTTTAAAATCAAAATGATGATGATTATCGATACTATGTTGTGCTAAAGCTGTTTTTTCAGATTTTAAATTCTTACAATCATTTCTATGGTTATTTATTCTATTTTTTAAGTATTGCTTAGTTTGCCCAATGTACACCGCACTGCAGTCCAAACAAGAGACCCTATAAATCACATTTGATCTGTCCATTTCTGGAACTCTATCTTTCAACTTACTGAATAAGTTATTAACTTTTTTGTCATTGTAAAAAACTAATCTGTCACAAGAAACCTACATCATCAGATAGAATGTTACATTTTAAATCGAATCACACTATTACACAAAAAATTGCAATTATAAAAAGTAATATATTAAAGATTAAAAGACTGAGTAGTGTAGAATTCCATAATAAAAATTTAGAACAGTTAAAAATCAAATTGAAATCACATGATTATCCATCAAATTTAATAAATAAAATTTTTAATGAACATACTAGGGTGGCGAATGAGAGTGGAAGTGACAATAACGCAGAACGTAGTAACAATGAAGAGATTGATAACAATAAAAAACAAGTCATGTATTTCAAGCTGCCCTTGGTCAGGGGTCTGTCACACAACCTTGGCAAGTTACTGAGCAGCGACGGTGTCAACATAGTTTTTTACAATGACAAAAAAGTTAATAACTTATTCAGTAAGTTGAAAGATAGAGTTCCAGAAATGGACAGATCAAATGTGATTTATAGGGTCTCTTGTTTGGACTGCAGTGCGGTGTACATTGGGCAAACTAAGCAATACTTAAAAAATAGAATAAATAACCATAGAAATGATTGTAAGAATTTTAAATCTGAAAAAACAGCTTTAGCACAACATAGTATCGATAATCATCATCATTTTGATTTTAAAAATGTAGAAATAGTAGATTCAGCAATAGAATTCAGAACTCGTAATTTTTTGGAGATGATTCACATATTTATGAACAAAAAAAGTATCAATTTTAGATCAGACACTGAATACTTGAGTAAATGTTATCAAAATATTTTAGAAAACTTGCAAAACAGTTCATAGTACGCGCCAAATGTGCACTGCACTGCGGAATGAAGAAGAGATTCAGCCAGGTCAGTTGGGGGAAACGGATGTTGGTATGGTCGCTGTTATCACTTTCAGTCTGTGCCTGTATTGTAAGATGAACACTACACTGTTGAAATAAGTAACTTTTGTAATGTATTCTAATGATTTTTTATGGCAACTTAGAGTTTTAATCACTGGGTATGTAACACAATATTGATAATTGTAAAAAAAAGAGGAAATGTATTTAATGTTTGTATTTAGGCACTGATGAAGAGTCAATAAGATTCGAAACGTTTGCTCAAGTGATGTGAATTGTTCTTTATTTACTGATCCTGAATTATCCAACATCCGACGATCCATCATTCAAATATATTAACTTCTGGATACGATCTATATTTCAATTATACATATGTTTACAATGTGTCAATAATTATATAAAAGTATTTTTTACTTACATTACTTTTGAGAATTTATAATAGAACTCCATCTCTAATAAGATAGAATATTTTGAGTTTTCATTTTGTAAGATATTATCACAGTTCAATACATTTTTAAAAGATAAATAAAATGAAACGTATCTTGTGCAAGTTCTTGCAACATACGTGTGTTTCGTTTTGACAACGGAAGACAATTTTTAGGTTATGTTTAATTGTTTAGGAAGAATTCAGACTGCTTGAAAAACCGCGGCAGTTTTAAAAAGAAAATATAGATAATTTTAATTTATGAAAAGTTCAAAATCTGGTTTTTGGTTATGAATTAGTTGTAGTAGGTGTTTCTTTTTTTGATTTTTGTTCAATATCTGAGTGTAGTAGAGAAGAATATATATTGCTAAGGCCTTGTACGTCAGTTTTTTTGTTCATTGTATTTTCTGTTTTGTTTATTGATACCATTTCAAGGAAGGATCTTTTTCTAAAATTTTTTTCTTGTTCCATGACTTAAGTGTTATTAAAATCCATTAGATAAAATAGATGAAGCTGACTGGATGAGTGAATTTGAGTAAGTAAAAAGTCTTGGGAATTCAGTCAATATATTTTAATTTCTTTCCTACTTTACAGTTTCGGCTGTACCTCAGCCATCTTCAGAAGCGCTACAATTTGATTATTTTTTTTTAATCACTAATTATTTATGCTAATTTTGTCGGAAATACTTACAAAAGAACTTAAATTGTGAAAAATTAAAAATGTACATGAACTGTGATGTCGAGTTTTAAAATAGCGGAAAAAAAAAAAAAATTTTTTTTTTCCATTTGTCAAATGCCACAACCTGCATCTGTGGAAGACATTGACCAAGTGCGAGTAAAAAATCGTGTGTGCACGCATTGTCAAAAAATTACAAATTATCACAAGTAGAATTGAGTTAGTTATAGTGTCAAACAATTAAAAATAGATGCAAGCTTGTGCATCACGCAAGGTGTCAAAAATATAAACAAAAATTAGGAAAAGTACCAGCGATATTAAAGAATATTGTTGTATATAGTGCTAAGTGCAATAGTATCTGTTTTTTCATTGATATTTTGTTTGTCTTGTTTTATATACAACATTTCTAATGTAAGTCTTTTGTTCAAATTGATTTCATTATGGATAATACTAGTTTCATCAAAATTGAAAGTATGTCCTGAATCTATGCAATGAGTGACTAGAGCACATTTTGGCGTATTTTTATTCAATTTTTTACTGTTTCGTTTATGTTCATCAAGCCTTGTTTTTAAATATCTCTTGGTTTGTCCTGTGTACTGTGCTCCACAATCATTGCATGGGATTTTATAAATTAAATTAGATCTTAAGCTTTTATCTGTTTCATCTTTTATTTTGGAGAATAAATTACCTACTGTCTTGTACTGTTTGAAACAAATTTCAATTCCCTCTTTATTTCTGAAAACTTGTTTAATTTTGTAGCTAACGCTATCTATGTACGGAATTGTGAAGTACTTATCGGTCAAAGATTTTTTATTATTTATGTCATTGTCATTCAAATTAGATGAAAGATTCATAACTTGATTTTTGATACCATTTATGACGCCAAGTGGGTATTTATTTGAACGAAGTAAATCAGTTACTATGCTGCTAACTTCGTTATGATATTTTTCAGATGTCAATTTAAGTGCTCTGCTGAAAATATTTCTAGCAACATTGAGAAGTTGACTTTTTGGATGATTCGACTGAAAATTTAAATACCTCGTACTTGCTGAAGGCTTTTTGTACCATTTGCTGGTAATGTTGCCACCTTCTTCTTTAATCAGTAACATATCGAGGAAAGGTAGGGTGTTATTAACCTCTGTTTCTACTGTGAATTGAATATGGGCATTAAAGCTATTGAAAATTGTTACTATCTCATTTATTTTAGATTCTGGTACTGCTGTAATCAAATCATCAACGTACTTTTTTATGAACGGAACCTTAAATGACAACTTTGCAACAACTTCTTTTAGAACCAAATCCATAACTAAATTTGCCACTACTGGAGACATTGAATTCCCCATTGCTGCACCAAACACTTGACGATAAAGCTCACCATTAAATTTGAAGAAACAACTTTCAAAACAAAATGTATCATATCGAAACGGACAGACATACCACTCGACGAGTTACTAAATTTAATTACATTTTGTTTTGAAAGTTGTTTCTTCAAATTTAATGGTGAGCTTTATCGTCAAGTGTTTGGTGCAGCAATGGGGAATTCAATGTCTCCAGTAGTGGCAAATTTAGTTATGGATTTGGTTCTAAAAGAAGTTGTTGCAAAGTTGTCATTTAAGGTTCCGTTCATAAAAAAGTACGTTGATGATTTGCTTACAGCAGTACCAGAATCTAAAATAAATGAGATAGTAACAATTTTCAATAGCTTTAATGCCCATATTCAATTCACAGTAGAAACAGAGGTTAATAACACCCTACCTTTCCTCGATATGTTACTGATTAAAGAAGAAGGTGGCAACATTACCAGCAAATGGTACAAAAAGCCTTCAGCAAGTACGAGGTATTTAAATTTTCAGTCGAATCATCCAAAAAGTCAACTTCTCAATGTTGCTAGAAATATTTTCAGCAGAGCACTTAAATTGACATCTGAAAAATATCATAACGAAGTTAGCAGCATAGTAACTGATTTACTTCGTTCAAATAAATACCCACTTGGCGTCATAAATGGTATCAAAAATCAAGTTATGAATCTTTCATCTAATTTGAATGACAATGACATAAATAATAAAAAATCTTTGACCGATAAGTACTTCACAATTCCGTACATAGATAGCGTTAGCTACAAAATTAAACAAGTTTTCAGAAATAAAGAGGGAATTGAAATTTGTTTCAAACAGTACAAGACAGTAGGTAATTTATTCTCCAAAATAAAAGATGAAACAGATAAAAGCTTAAGATCTAATTTAATTTATAAAATCCCATGCAATGATTGTGGAGCACAGTACACAGGACAAACCAAGAGATATTTAAAAACAAGGCTTGATGAACATAAACGAAACAGTAAAAAATTGAATAAAAATACGCCAAAATGTGCTCTAGTCACTCATTGCATAGATTCAGGACATACTTTCAATTTTGATGAAACTAGTATTATCCATAATGAAATCAATTTGAACAAAAGACTTACATTAGAAATGTTGTATATAAAACAAGACAAACAAAATATCAATGAAAAAACAGATACTATTGCACTTAGCACTATATACAACAATATTCTTTAATATCGCTGGTACTTTTCCTAATTTTTGTTTATATTTTTGACACCTTGCGTGATGCACAAGCTTGCATCTATTTTTAATTGTTTGACACTATAACTAACTCAATTCTACTTGTGATAATTTGTAATTTTTTGACAATGCGTGCACACACGATTTTTTACTCGCACTTGGTCAACGTCTTCCACAGATGCAGGTTGTGGCATTTGACAAATGGAAAAAAAAAATATTTTTTTTTTTTCCGCTATTTTAAAACTCGACATCACAGTTCATGTACATTTTTAATTTTTCACAATTTAAGTTCTTTTGTAAGTATTTCCGACAAAATTAGCATAAATAATTAGTGATTAAAAAAAAATAATCAAATTGTAGCGCTTCTGAAGATGGCTGAGGTACAGCCGAAACTGTAAAGTAGGAAAGAAATTAAAATATATTGACTGAATTCCCAAGACTTTTTACTTACTCAAATTAAAATCCATGTCATGTTTATTTGTACTGCAATGAGTTGCAAGGGCACATGCATCTGGTTTGTGTTTTATATCACTTTTGTGTGATGTGATTCAGTCTTTCAAATTTCTAGATGTTTGGCTAACATAGCACTTATCACAGTCGTTGCATTGTATTTTATAGATCACGTTCGACTTTTGCAGTTCTGGCACAGGATCTTTCAATTTTGAAAAAATGTTTTTGACAGTTTTTCCGCTCTTTTGGGCTATTTTTATGTTATCATCATGAAGTACATTTATCAGTTTGGGTGTTATTTTTTCGATGAAAGGTAATGATACGTATCTTATGTTCTCACTCTGTTGTAATTCTGTATTATTATCATTAATTTGTTCAATAATCGTTAGAGTAGGCGTATTGAATAGTATACTATTTAGAGGCTTTTCTGGGTAGCCATTCTTTCTGAGGATTACACCAAGCTTGCGGAGATTTTTTTGGTGGAACGTTGGATGTGCAATTCGAAAAATCTTTTGTTTCAATCCTGTTATTACGTTGATCTTCATTTTTAAAGGTTGCTGAGATAAGAAATGTATATATCTACCGGACGCCATTGGTTTTTGGTACCAATCTAATTTTAATATGTCATTGTTGTCTCTTATAATACGAGTATCAAGAAAAGGTATAGACATTTCTTTCTCTATTTCGATGGTAAATTGTATATGTGGGTTGAAACTGTTAAACACATCTAGGATAATATTCGTTTTTTCAGCTGGTATTGTGAAACAATAGAGTTAGCGATTGAAAGTATATAGAATCGCTTTGAAATTTTTTTCTGGCTTGTTCCTGACCTCTAGAGGATAAATTCAAAATTTCATTCTGACGCCAAAATGATAGGAAAATGAAAATTTCCGTATATTTTTAGTTCCGAAAAATTCCGCCCCAAATTTTAGTGGCGTCAAAAATATACGTGTATATTCCCACTTCATATATTCCGCCATCATACTGGCGTCCAGAAACTTGACAACACTGTCGCAAAACATCGATCGATAATGAAACAGATGCTTGCGCTTTCAACATGGAATTTGTTGGGAGTATGGCTTGAATTTGGAATTACATTTCTTATGTATGTCATAACATAATATTTCTACCAATATTTTATTGCAGACCAAAGTATTATAGTACAGTTATTTGATGTCAGAAAGTATTCTTGCTTGGAAGTAATTTTACATCAACTTAAAATTCAAGCAGAAAATTTCAAATATAAGTGAAGAACAGTTAAGTACTGACTCAAGTATGAGGAGTTAGTGAGCAAATTCATATACCTCTTTCTAATAGTTAAGAGCCGACCGCACTTTATCGTTCCTGATTGGATTTAGAGCTGAATTGTATATGAATTGATCGGAGATATAGTAATCATTAGGATGTCACACTTTATAAATCTAGGATCCTGTTCTAAGTATCGAAAAAAGGCCATATCTGGTCAATAAGTTCGAGGTTAACTTGAAATTAGTATCAATTAATTTTTGAGATCAAGTACCTACTTTAGGACAAAGCCAGGATACTACCTCCGTTCTATCCAAAACAGAGAAAAAACACAACAATCATGAGGAAAGTTCAAAGCGACAGGACTGAGGGGGGTACTTTGGTTTTTTCTCGGAGTATCCGACCTTCGCTACAAATAAGTACTAGTTTTGATTATAAGTTCTATCAGAGAAGATGACTCTGACAAAAATTGACCGGAAGCAGCCTTTTTTTGACGCTCAGGGCAAGATTCCTGATTTAGAAAGTCTGGCACCTAATTGACCACTATATTTTTGATTGATTCATATGAAATTTGACCGTGAGTCCGATTAGGGAATATAAGATGCGGTCGGCTTCCCAACTATAGGATCACTTACTTACAAGTTTTAGAAAAATGTGAGAATTCGCTATTTCATCCGTGATGTGGTTTCATAATTGTTGTAGAAAAACAAATTATATCGTTTGCACAGAGCAAGTGGAACATTTTTGTTGCAAGCTCATCATTGCTTTTACTGGGACTTAATTGATGAATCTCAAATTATTCATGTTTTTGAGGTCCCTGATGGTCACAAAGTTCACTCTCAGTATGACCGAAAAAAGTAGAATGAATTATCATTATCACATATCTCCTGTAATACATTATAAGTGTGACATAAGCTTGTAGTATATAAACACTCGAAGACTAATTTTTGTTCCTATTAATATAATCTATTACAGGATATCACATCTATTATGGCTGAAAAATTTGAAGAGTATACAATATACAGATAAGTTAGGACTAGGAAAAAACAGGATCTGAGTTATTTTTTTTTGTTTAATTTTGAATTCACTGGCAACATAAAAACGGAACAATTTTGTGTGAGAAACAAAAATGTTGCTTTATTTTTCGTGTATTATTCTTGAATCTGCTGATAACAGAGATCACCAAAAGATAATTTGAGTTATTGTGATAAGCCACAATTTAGTTTAAGGTACAAATTGAATTTTGTTTTGAATGAGAGCTTCATCTATTTGGTTGCCGGGGTTTTGCAAAGGGCTATACATTAAATGCATTTAACAATAAATGTATTTCGGAAATGATACGCTCAAACCGATTTCTATTCCATGGACTATTTTTATCATCCTATGTATAAATTACTCCTTTTCTACTGAGAAACTTTTACAAAATATCATTCTTTTTGAGTGATTTGCCTGAAACTATTGAAAAATCAGTGTTTGGACTGGAATAGAATATCTAACAATATTGACACAAAAACGTACTGATAAAATATTTATTCAATACAGATCACATGGAATATGCAGAACGATCTTAGTCCCCCTAGAATTCATTGAAAATAATACAATATACAAGCAATCATAGTTTTCATGCGAATGTTCATACTGAATGATTCACGTGCAAGCGTAAAGATTATTAACTGCTCCTGAACCAAGAATGATTTCTTCAGAAGTTGATCAAGGGGATATCGTCATCTTCTAATTCTGACTATAATTGGATGAAGTGTATATAAGACATACATCCATTCTATCAGTTATTTCAATTTGTGCGAATTATCATATCGTCGCTTTCCTTATTCAGTTTGTGGATAGATGAACATTGACTCTGTTCTAGCAACTGTGTGAGAACATTTCTTGTAGTCGGAGTGCCGGCCGCACCTTATGTTTTCTGATCGAACTTATGGCCAAATTATATATGAATCAATCGGAAATATAGTGGTCAATGAGGTGACGGACTTTATAAATCTAGGATCCGGCCTCAAGTGTCGAAAAAGGCTACTATTGTTCATTTTTGTTAGGGTTAACTTCCCTGATAGATCTTATGATTGAAACTAGTACCAATCGATAGTAAAGGTCAAATACTTTAGGAAAAAACAAAGGGGCCACCTCTTGCTCCGTTCGGAAGGGAGAGGAGAAGAATAGACAAGGATAATATAGGTGAAGGTAACATTAGGCTGGCAGCATTTTGAACAATTTTGCATACTATAATTAATCTTTGATATAAAATTCGACACCGTTTTGCTCAAGAACATGAAAATAGAATCTGATGTGGACACCACATATCTTACTTGCACATTTTTTGACTCAATAATTAACAGTTGACACTGATATTGACACTAGGCAAAATCGATTCCAACCAAATTTTGAAATGATAATCAACCATTTAGATGCTACAATTCATCAATGGCCTGTTGCACCGCTCTAGCTCAGAAATTTTAATCTCCACTTATACAAAAAATGTCGAATTAAAATGAGGGCAGCAATGTTCATGTCACATTCAATTTTAAAATTTTGATACGATATTGTTGAGTTGGGTGACACCTAAAATTCAAGAGACAGTGGTGCAACTGGCCATGAAACGCTTTAGCAGTCTCAAACACGAAATTTCATCATTCTACGGCCGAAATCTCGAATTTATGCAGAAAATTATGTAAGATTATCAGATAAAGCCTACTTTCAGCTAAATAGATTGTTATGAAAATATTAAGTTATCATTCGAATGCTACAATTTCTGTAAATACGAAATTTAAAGATTTTACAGCTGATTGCTCTGGATTTATGCGAAAAATTCGAAAACGTGCTTAATAAACTACACTCCTGGTTGATCCGACAGCAATCATAATGCAAGGTGTACAATTAGGTTTTATAGAAGTGTTTGATACGAAATTTCAATACTCCACGTCTGATTGTTTTGAATTGATGCAAAAAACTCAAATAGACTGTGCCCTTCCAGCACAGCCAATTAGTATTAAAATAAGAAATAACCATTATGATACCACAGGAATCCAAAACACTGAATTTCAGCATTATGAATTCATGTGGAAAATTCGAAAAAAACTCCAAATACAGTGCATTTCCGGTGCAGACGATTACAACCATAATGGGGCCTGCAAAACTAGACTTTAGACTAGTCTCGAATACAAAGATCTTAGAGATATACGATATGGAAAGACTCCTGACTCTCAAAATTATACGTTTACCAATTTGCACTGTGGAAAAACTAATCAGAGGATGTAATTGTACACAGTTCAACAAGTTCTATTCTCAACGATTAAGCTTTTGGCCTCTAGATTGATATACAAGATATGAAGAGTGAATACTGATGAACGCTATATTCCCAGCAACTTTGAATAATAGGAATGATCGAGGGGTATCGTATTTGGAGAATTTTTGCTCGTAGATTGATTTTATGCCCACATAATTGTTGTATTCATCATCAATTACAGCTCTGTTTCAGAAGTTTATGTGCTATGTGCTAAAAATAAATTTTTTAGGCGATTATAATAGAAAAGGTATTTATATGTCCCTTTTAGAGGTTGAAGTTTTACTTACTTGAACACATCTATCTAAATTTTTTTTTTGGGATTGATCTGTCAAATATTACTTTTTTGGGACTGATCTGTGAGAACTACTTGATTAACACTTCACATTTACCTCTATGGGCAGCTTGATGAAGTCTGGAGAAACAATTTTCGCCGAAATACATATTATATCCTTCCGTCAATCTCTATAGTTCTTGCAATTAGAGAAATAGATACGAACTTCTAGACAAATCAATAAAACAATTTCATTGACAACTAAGATTCACATTTGCAATGTTTCAGAAATTAATAGATAAAATTTAGTGATTTTGAATTCTTTTGTGATGATCGCCTGAAAAAACGTAATATTCTGATATTCTCTTTTGATCTTTGCTGGCGCTTCTGCCGTAAACCACAAAATCGACCAAAAAAGATCATCTTTACGGCCTTGATACACTAATTCCTATTTTGTATCTTCCATATAATTCCTATTTTGTATCTTCTATCTACTAGGACCGATTCATAATGGTGAAGTAAGTTTTCTCTCAGGTATACATGAGGATATGTATGAAAACTACTCGATAGACTGGTATTCATTATTGAAGTGCTATTTTTGATCATTTGAACCATAATTCTTTTTTACCTCATGGGTATAGCGCAGATAATCCGCCCATATTATAATAACCCTTCCATACATACTTATATACAAAAATAGAGAATGGAATAGTTACTCTACCAACATTGTGCATATAAAATGGCCTACATATGAGAATTTAAGGTCGCAGCATATTACTCTTGTCTCAAACCAGTATATCGTGGATAGTCAAGACAGATTACTATAAATTTCACTAACAGATATCAGATATAAGAACTTGTAGAAGCAACAAATAATAACTCAGTACCCAGATAAAGTTTTATTTAGTTGCATGAAACTTCATTACTGTTGCTATCCGAATTTAATTCCCAACCATATGTTTCTGTATGGAAAATTTCCTAGCATTTCGATCATTTAAATGGGCGATTATTGATTGAACTGATATCGTATACTTGAATTAGGATAGCAACACTAGTTTGAATATTTGGAATGTTAAGAGGAAAGTTAGTAATATGATATTAATTGTGGACAAATATTTTAGCCGCTGAATCCAAGGTTAGTAGTATAGAGTATTTGATAAGGTGAGTAGGATGTATCCCTTACCTGAACCAGATTATACATGAAGCCCAATAGGCACGTATCCACGAACCTTGACTTTAGGAGGCCTTAACATTGAGGATTTCACAAGCATTTGATTCACTAGCCCATGGATCTCATTGAATTACGACCTATGAGCTTCAATGAGTCTTGATCTGGCATTTATGCTGATTAAGGGAGGATGTAGACATAATAATTTTACGGCGAAAAGTATCTAAACTAAGATTGTGAAGAATTCAATACTCTTCCAAAAAGCTATGAGATTTTTTTTTGTGAGACTCACGGCTCTCAAGATATTGCTAAAATACTGTCTGTATTTCTTTTTCAATAGAATCAAGATTTATACTCACACTGACCTCCATTACTCATTTATAGAAAAATCTTGAGCAAAATGCAAGTTTAGGCCAAAATTTTGTTATGTTTCAATAGAACAATTATTATCAAAATTTATATGACATCCGTAAGTTCTCCCTGATAAATTATCCTTTACATACTTCCATTTAGATCTACCAACAGTTCACGGACATGGCAAGTACATTTTACTTCAAAACTCGAAAATACCAGTTATCGATCAAAAACTCATATTTTTCTGCAAAATATTTCAATTTACCATTAGTTCTCTGTGAATCAATGACAAATTACTACTCTATGGAGATCTCTTGAGTATCAACACATTTCAAAATTTCAATGATGTAATTCTACGCAATTCTTTGAATATACCGCTTCACATGTGTCATCGATGGAACGTACTAAGCAAGAGAGGTGCTCATCGACCTGCAGAAACTCAATCTGGCAACAAGGGGGACGCCACGTTGAACATGAAGTGAAAACATATATATGGATTGGACGCGACTATAAATGCAATATGTAACGTATTTTATTGACGCCACATTGATATTATGGTGAAAGAAGGTCATATTGTATAGGAAATGGGAACTCTGTGAATATTGTATAAAATTGAATGTCTGTGTGAAATCTGAAGAGCCCATGTAAAATTATGTAATATACTTTGATCAGATCTCAACTATACGCGTTCCTTTCAGTAGACGCCAAAATGAACATTTTTGTAAGGACGTCAAATTGATAGGATAATTTATATACATATATATATATATATATATATATATATATATATATATATATATATATATATATATATATATATATATATATATATATATATATATATATATATATATATATATATATATATATATATATATATATATATATATATATATATATATGTTATGATGTTTATTGGGTAGTCAGTCTTTAATTATTCAAAAATTCTCATTCATTTCAATGACCCAAGCTTTCACCAATAATTTTTGGCTTCTTCAGGGGACTAAAGTAATGTAAACAATAAGACAATTAAATCAAATTAACAAGTAAAAACGGATAAACTTCAACTTACAGAAAAATAGAGAATTAATAATCACAAACATTGAGAAAACTAACAACTGGACAATAGTAAACCAACCATAAAAAACCATCAAAAACTCTTGAAAAATCAATAAATAAGAAAGGATGGAGGAATAAAATAACAATTTCAAAGAATTTATTCATTTGTTGATTATTCATTTATTTATCTATCAAATTCTACACATGTTTTGCGAAGAATATATATTTTTATATTTTTATCATCGTCAGTTATTTTATTCCTCCATCCTTTTTTATTTATTGATTTTTCAAGAGTTTTTGATGGTTTTTTATGGTTTTTTATGGTTGGTTTACTCTTGTCCAGTTGTTAGTTTTCTCAATGTTTGTGATTATTAATTCTCTATTTTTCTGTAAGTTGAAGTTTATCCGTTTTTACTTGTTAATTTGATTTAACTGTCTTATTGTATATATATGTATATATATATATATATATATATATATATATATATATATATATATATATATATATATATATATATATATATATATATTTATATATATGTATATATATATATATATATATATATATATATATATATATATATATATATATATATATATATATATATATATATATATATATATATATTTGTAGGAATTTACCTAATTAAAACACAACACTCAATTCTATTTACGTTTAAATGAATTATAATTGAAATTATTGTAAAGAAATATGAAATAAATTACAGAATAAGTTATTGCGAACAGTATTAATATTTTAAAAGGTATTTTTCACGTCACATATCATCATCGTCATAATCTTTTTTTTTCCCATCGCCCACTCCACTTGACGTACCAACCTGCTGCTACACTGATTCTTTCTTCCTCTAGGCCTCCTCAGTATCCCACAGATCGGCTGTCCTGACCATAGTCCGCCTCGGACGTCAATTCTCCGGTTGTTTCCTCCGAATCTTCATAGGTCAACCAAGGTTTCATCTGATCGGCACAAGTGGTAGTTTTAATTGGCCCTGGTGTATTACCTACTTTCCGTACAACATAGCGATTGTGTCCAGATATTTCTGTCACCTCATATGGTCCAATAAATTTAGGTCTAATTTTTGAATTGGTAGTGAATTGAGTCCGTCTTATGGCAATCCATTCGCCAACTTTGTACTCGATCGCAGGCTTTCTTCTTCAATCATAGGTTTTTTTATTCTCTTCCTGTATTTTCAATATGCTTCTTTTTGCTTCTGCTTTTTTCTATTCAATCTTCTTCAAATAATTTCATGCATTCTTCATCTATTATCTCTTTTATTCTCAATTCTTGCGGTGTTCTCATTTTGACTCCAATTAAAACTTCAAACGGAGTTTTATTTATACTTCTTTGAAATGAGTTATTTAAAAACGTTTGTACTTTACTTATATGTTTGTACCAATTTTCTGTCTTCTCGATGGATAGTTTGGTCAATGCAGGTATTATAACTTGATTTATACGCTCAATTTGGCCATTACTTCTAGGTACGCCAGTGGTAATTAATATGTGCTTTATATTCCTTTCTTCACAGTATTCTTTAAAAAGGTTTGATGTGAAGGCTGTACCTCTATCAGAAACTATCCTCTTGGGATTTCTAAATATTGCACTTTGCATCTCAAGTTTGTCAATTGTTTATTGCGTTGTAGTGGATTTCGTCGCATACAACCAGACAAATTTGGTGAAGGCATCTATCATTGCAAAAACGTATTTATATCTTTTAGTTGTTGAAGGTAGAGGTCCTAGGTGATCCATATGGTATGTATCTAGTGGATGATCACCTTCATCTAGAGGGTGTAAGTACTCTTCCTGCCTACCCTTCTTCCTTTCAGAAAGTATGCAGGGTATGCAATTTCTGATTAGACCAGTTATCTTTTCTTTTAACTTTGACATCCAGTATTCTCGAAGTATTATTTCCTCAGTTTTCTTGACTCCGAAATGCACATTCTCATGTGCTGATTTGATTATTTCATTTTGCATTTTCTTGGGAATGACTAACAAAGATCTTCCTTCATATTCTTTGTAGAGTATTCCATTTTCAGTGACAAAGCTATCGTATGGAGTAGTCTTCAACAGTTCCAATAATACTTTTATTTTTTTATCTTCTTGTTGTAGATTCTTGATTTTACTTGTAATTTCTGCTTGAATTATCAATGAAATGGGATTTCTACTCAAAGCATCTGTGTGTCTCATCTTTTCGCCTGCTCGATGCTCTATTTTATAAATGAATTCCTCTAACAAGAGTGCCCATCTTGCAACTCGAGTAGTTAAATCTTTTTTCTTCATCGTCATTTCAAAAGCAGAGCAATCTGTGACAATTTTGAAATCAATACCGAGTAGGTAAACTCTGAATCGTTTCAATGCTTCTATAATAGCAAGAACTTCTAGTTCGTAACTTGAATATTTTTGTTCAGTATCAGTAGTCTTCTTACTGAAATAATATACAGGATGCAGACGTTCATCTTCATGATTCTCTTGTAATAATATAGCTCCATAACCATATTTACTGGCATCCGTATGTAGCTCTGTTCTTCTATCGGGACAATAGATTTCTAATACAGGCTTGCGTATCAAATGCTGTTTCAGTACTTTAAATGACTTTTCTTGTTCAGCGCCGAATACAAATGAATTGTTCTTCTTTAATAAATCACTTAATGGTTTAGCTAACTGAGCATAGTTTTTAATAAACTTTCTAAAATATCCAGTGAGTCCAAGAAAACTATGAATTTGTTTGAGAGTTGTTGGCTTGGGATAATTCATCACGGCTTTGACTTTTGCTTTAGATGGTGATACTTTGTTATTTTCTATTTCATATCCCAAATACTCAATGTTGGACTTCAAAAATTGACATTTTTTCCAATTCATCTTCAACCCGTAATCGCATGCACGATTCAAAATCAACTTTAATTTGCTCAGCCCTTCCTCGTAATCAATAGATGGTATTATTATATCGTCCATGTATATTAGTACGATTCCTTGCTCGATAAAATCTTTGAAAATGCTATTTATATATCGTTGAAATGAAGCTGGGGAATTACACATTCCAAACGGTGTTTTGAGAAATTCATATTGACCCTTGGGAGTAACAAACGATGTATATTTTCTACTTTCTTCAGCTACTGGTACATGAAAGAACCCATTTTCGCAGTCGAGTGTGGTAAATACATTTGCTTTTGATAATTTATCGATTTGATCCTCGATTAATGGCAAAGGATATTTGTCTTTGATGATTTTCTCATTCAATTTGGGGTAATCAATACAAATTCTGGTGTCTCCATTTTTCTTTTTCACTAGCACAATAGGACTAGCGAAATCTGAAGAACAAGGCCTTATTATATCCTTTTCTAGCTATTCTTGTATTTGTTTGTCAACTTCTTTTTGTTCTACTTGGGAAAGTCTTCTTGGGTGCTGATATATTGGCATTTCGTCGCTCAAAATAATTTTGGTTTGAATATTTGTAGATTTAATTACTCCTGGATGATATTCTTCTATTATTTTTCTCACGTCTTCTGGAATATCATACAATTCTTCTTTATCATTGCATTGGATTTGCATTATCAAATTTTCTTCATCATTCGTCTTGTTTTGTCTTATCTTCACACCATTTTCATTGATCAATATTTCGGTTCTATTCAATAATTCTTTACCAATAATCAAATCAACTGGAATAATATTATCGGCAACAATGTAAATAATTATATTAAACTCTTCGTCATCAATTTTTAGTTTGGTTTCAAAAGATCCTGAGGTAACAACTTTCTGTGATCCCAGTCCTCGCAAAGTTTTGGTATTCGAATTTATTGACATTGTATTCAATCGTTTAAAACAGCTTCCAGTGATGAGATTCAGATCGCTACCTGTATCAATTAAACCCAATATAACTTCATTCTGAATTACTATTTTCTTGTGCATTCTATCTTCAATTTCTTGTGTCGCAACATTCAATTCTGCTTTCGCATCACTTACAAGCGATGTGTTTGATTCTTTGGATTTTGATACAGTATTTGAAGTGCACTTAGATGCAATGTGTCCAAAACTATTGCATTTAAAACATGAATAGCATCGAACTTCTCTCCTCTGTTTACTTGTAGTAGGTATTTCATATTTCGCTCTATTCTTTGCTACTTGAAAATCTTTTCTTTCATTCTTTATATCAACTCCGCTTCTGGATTTCATCATTTCATACAGTTTCCCTTTTTCTTTTAGCTCTTCAAAGTTTCTTGCACCATAAAGAACTATTTTATTACTTTGCTCATCAGATATTCCATCTATTATATACTGAATGTTAACTTTTGATTCAATTTTCGCGCGGCCACCAATCTTTCTCATGATTAATACATATTCCTGAACAGATTCTTCTTTGCGTTTTCTTCGGTTCATTAAAAGTTTGTGAATATCGGCACTGCTAACCTTGACTTCGAATTCTTTTTTTAGAAGCCTCTTCAATTTCAACCAGGTCGTAACACCTTTTTCAGCTTGAACCAGTAACTTTGCAAGTCCATCTAATGACTTTTTTGCAAATATCAACTTTTGCAAATCGTTCCAGTTCATCTCCTTCATTGTCGTCTTCATTTTCTCCGTCATTTTTTTTCTTCGTCTTCAGCTTCTGTCTTCCAGCAATCTTCATTCTTCTTGCTTCTACCTCGTCCCTTTCTTCTTCATCGTCGTCTTCATTTTCTTCGTCTTCGTCATCTTTATCGTCTTCGTCATCTTTACCATCTTCATCTTCTGTTCCGTCTTCTTCTTTACTGTCCTCTGCTCCTTTTCCGTCCTCTTCCTCTTCAACATCTTGTTCGTCTTCTCTTTCTTCTTTTAACTTGCACAGAAAGAATAAAATCCTTCGTGCGATATCGTCCTTCGTACCATCGTAACTGATATTTAATATGTGACACACTGATATTAGGTCAGCAATGTTCGTATTATTTTTAACTTCATTCAATTTATTATTATATTCATCTAAATTTATTTCATATTTGAAACCACTAAATTTTTTTCAGTTTATTCCTGTTTAATCGCGCTAAAATATCATCGAACACGATTACATACAGTACTTTCACTGATTTAGATTTACCATTTGTAATATTGAAGTTTACTGTCTTGATATCTCCTAATGTGGTCATCTTTACGTTTTAAATAATATTGATAGAAAAATCATGCAGTGCAACAATATATTCTCGCGTCGTTTGTAACTCTTTACTTCTATCTTCAGATTATATTTTGCTTTTTATAATCCACTTAATATGGTATCTCACTTTCATATCCCGGACGAGCCCCCAATTTGTAGGAATTTACCTAGTTAAAACACAACACTCAATTCTATTTACGTTTAAATGAATTATAATTGAAATTATTGTGAAGAAAAAATTACAGAATAAGTTATTGCGAACAGTATTAATATTTTAAAAGGTATTTTTCACGTCTATATATATATATATATATATATATATATATATATTTATATGTATATATTTATATATATATATATATATATATATATATATATATATATATATATATATATATATATATATATATATATATATATATATATATATATATATATATATATATATATATATATATATATATATATATATATATATATATATATATATATATATATATATATATATATATATATATATATATATATATATATATATATATATATATATATATATATATATATATATATATATATATATATATATATATATATATATATATATATATATATATATATATATATATATATATATATATATATATATATATATATATATATATTTTATTGCGGTTATGTCAATCAGCTAAGTCTTAGTTTTAACATCTCATTTTAACTGCATAAGCCAGAAATATGGACCAAATTGGCTTTTCACTTGAGGTACAGAATAAAATAAAGAAACAATTCCATGAAGTTGTGGAGGAAGAGATATTCCATTTGATGGAACATGGGCTATACTCGTTTGCTCGTTTGCTTCTTTTTTTGTTGATATAGAACAGGGGTGACCAACTTTTCTATATAAAAGATCTACTTTTTATCTTGAAAGTGTGTTGCGATCGACTTGATGTCATAGGCATAGTCTAAAAGGGAAGAAGGGGTGTGAAATGCATTCTATGTTTATGCACTGTGTTTCAGTATAAGATGCATTCCAGCGAGGTATGGGTAGATAAGTAAAATATATGTCCAAAACTACTTTTTATTTTCAAAATCACTTATTGATTTTTCGAAAAATAGGCCCATGAATTAAATATATTTCTTAACCCAACTTTTGATGGCAGCATTCTGTACATGCGATATCTGACAAACTCGATTTTCCGACACTTTTACAAGATAGATTTTTAGTAGCTTAAAATGCAATTTAACTTTTTCATCAACTGCAATGTATAAGTTGCTGTACTATTTGTTCGTAAATATGATAATGCACAGTATGGCTGATAATTTGAAACCAATATTCAACTCTCGCATTTCTTGTTAGGCCAGAAAACTTCATCATGAAAGAATAATATGACTTACTCCTGCTTATCTATCAATAACTCGCTGAGTACATCTCGTACTGGAATATAGATATAGAATATATACCTACAGCTTATCTACCTACGTGAAAGAACAACAACAATAATTATCTGAAGAGCCAAGAAACTTAAGTTCAGGGGATCTTTGACCGACCAAAATTGGCCTCGCGATCGACTTGTTGGCTATCCCTGATATAGAATATCATGTTATGATAAATAACTCACGCTATGTGAGATGAATTTTATTATTGAATGTCCTAATGTAATTGAAATTCCAGCCATTATCCAAGTTCAATCATTACAAGAAAAGTGCGGCGCTCTAGAGGATCAAATAAGTGATCAAAATAAAAAGATTAATCGTCTAGAAATAGAGTTGAAAAGAAAAAATCTAATATTTTATGGCGTTAAAGAAGATGAAACTAGCAGGCAAGAATTAGAAAATAAGATTTTATTGATTATTAATGATTTGCTTCGAGTTTCAATTCAACCAGCAGACATCGATAACTTAAGAAGAATTGGAAAAAAGGGTAATCATAATAGGCCTGTTCTGATCACATTTCAGTCAATTAAACTTAAATATGAAATAAGGTCAAAAAGGACTGAGCTGCGAGGTTCAAATATCTTCATAGATGACGATTTGAACGCAGAAGGATTAAAAAAGAAGAAGGAACTGATAAAGCTTAAAAATGAATATATTAGGAATGGAAAGAAGGTCAGATGGTTCAAAAATAAATTAATTATTGAAAATCAAAGCAAAGTTATTCCGAGAGACAAGAGGAAGAAGGAAGTAATAAGTACGTCATCCGAGGAAACACCCGAAAAACCGGCTACAAAATCTAACAAAACCGATGAAAATTCTGTCCCTGGTAAAGATTGACTAGTCCCGGAAGTACTAAGAGCAGCTCCATCTTCAAGAGAGCAGCCCAAACTTCAAACATTTATCATTGGAGGTGTGGTTCAAATAGAAAGTAAGAATGAAGAGAATAGAACTCATACTAATTACTCAAACAATGTTAAAAATGCAGGTAATAAATTACACAATAATAATGTATTAAATAACTGTATCCGCCATATAGTATTCTGGAACATGAACGGTTTCAGTAATATTTTCAATTTAGATTTAGATACACAAGACAGAATCCTATGTGGCGACATCATTTGCTTATGTGAAACTTGGCTGAGTGGTTCAGTGATAAACTTGCCTTCATTCTTAAAAGCTAACTATACAAAAAATTTTATTAGCCAGGCAACTAAAGAAAAGGATAAAGGTCGCAGCAGCGGAGGTATAATGATCCTGATAAAAAACAATTTAACCCAGGTAAAAATAATTGAAATTACGAATTTATGGATTTTCGTAGAGGTATGTACTAATAATAAAAATTACGTTGTTGGCTGTATTTACTTGAAACCAGCACTAAGCGATGATTACTGTATAAATCTTTTAAATGATTCGATTAATCAAATAACAGATAGTTACAGTAACCATGGAATTGTTCTAACGGGGGATTATAATGCCCATATTGGGCAGCTGAATCAAATAGATGAGGGCACAATCTTTTCCCCGAAAGTATTTGACGAGAGAGTATCACTTCACTGTAAAGTTAATAATAGAGGGCAAAAGTTAACTTCTATCATGGAAAATCAGGGACTTTTTGTTTTAAACGGTAGGGCAGAAGGGGACATACCGGGAAAATTTACTTATCTTAATATTAATGGTAAGTCGACAATTGATTTGGTTTGGGTGAATGAGCTATTTTCAGAACGCGTAATAAATCTGGAATTTACTCCAACTCTATCATCTTCTGACCACAGTATTGGTGACCTAACATTTTATGTAAATTCTAATGGCAATAATATACAGCGTAACATATGCAAGGATACTCACACCCAGTACTTAGTTTCTTTTAAATTCAATAGAGATGCAAATATTAAATGCTGAATCAGGGCAAATATATTTTAATAGTGATGATAATGAAAAATTATACCAAAATTTACTTACGGCTATAAAAAACGCAGCTAGTGCCACAGGGCAATTAAAAATAACAAAGATAAATCCTAATCTCAAACAACACAAAACTAACCTTTGGTTTAATGATCATTGTAAAACTCTCAAACGGAAAGCTAAAAAGCATTTGAATGTATACCATAAGTCTTGGGCAGATTCTGATCTTCAAACGTACTTAGAAAGCAAAAAAACATATCTACAAACAATTCGCTCTTACAAGAAACACCACACTCGTGAGGTCAAAGAAGCTCTCGCTAATGTAAAAAACTCCCAAGAATTCTGGAAGATTGTAAAGTCCCTAAAACCCCGTAAACAGTCTAATAATGATATAAATATACAGGAGTGGGAACAGTTTTATAGTACAAGGTATAATCAAATATCTTTGATGAAAACGGGATATCTAGATTGCCAGCATCCTTACCTGGACAAATCTTTAACTCTGGACGAACTCTCACAAAGCCTAATAAACAGTAAATTAAACAAATCTCCCGGCGCTGACGGAATTAGCAATGAATTTTTTAAGTACAGTACACCGGCGTGGGAGGCGTACATGTTAAATATGTTCAACCAAATCTTTGAAACGGAAGATATTCCAAAATCTTGGGCGGTTATACATAACTGCCATTTACATAAAAAAGGAGATGCAAAGAACCCTAGTAACTATAGAGGTATCTCTCTCGTTAATAGTATCTGCAAAATTTTTACCTTTATTCTAAATAAAAGGTTACAAATCTGGTCGGAGGAAAATAACATTTTAAATGAGAGCCAGATGGGGTTCCGCAAAGAAAGGGGCACAACGGACAGTATATTCTGTTTATCTTCTATCATAAATTTACATTTACGCTTGAAAAACAATAAGATATTTGCTATATTTGTAGACTTCAAAGCAGCATTTGATACAGTAAATCACGAGCTTTTGTGGTACAAACTCTATCGAAATGGGGTTTCTGCAAAACTTATTAGAATCATAAGCAACTTATATAATAACGCGGAAATGAGAATTAAAGTAGAGAATGACCTGTCAAAAGGAATTGAAATATCACAAGGAGTTTTGCAGGGCGAAATTTTGAGCCCATTTTTATTTTCTATATTTATTAATGACATTAATGATCATTTTAAAGAACAGGCAGTCCGTGGTCTTAATATAGATGGTATTAATGACGTAATATCGCTAGCTTATGCAGATGACCTGGTCATACTGTGTCACTCTTATATCGACGCTAAGAAGAAACTAGCTATACTAGAAAACTACTGCGAACAAAACCTACTTCAAGTGAACTGCGATAAAACAAAAATTTTAATATTTCATAAGGGTAGATTACAGAGAAATAAATTTTTCTTTAAGTACAGGGAGTCCGACCTCGAAATTGTTAATCAGTTTACCTATTTGGGAACTACTTTCTCTTCGTCCGGTAAATTTGGCAAAATGGCTGCGGAGAGCCTTAAAAAAGCTTCTATGGCCTCACAATCTACTAAAGCAATACTCGCAAAAGGCAAATCAGAGGGTTGGAGTGAAAAGAACGCTTTGTTGAAAGCTATAACAAACGCATCTGCTCTCTATGCATGCGAAGTTTGGGGCCTAAATCATTTCGATACGCTCGAAAGGTGTCAAACCAATTTTATTAAAATAATGTTACAATGCCCAAAAACAACTCCGAATTTTGCCACTAGACTGGAAACGGGTACATCACAGATAGCTGTAGAAGTATGGAAAAGAACACTTAACTGGTGGGTAAAAATTTTAAATATGGAAGACACTCGTCTTCCTAAACTGCTCTACCTGAAATTATATGCTTTAGACCAATCAGATATAAATAAGGTAGGGCACAATTGGTGCTCACAAATAAGATTATTCTTAGAAAGGCAGGGCTTCAAAGATATATGGGTCAATCAAAACGCTAATAAAGCAGCAATAAATGAAATTTGTGACAAATACAAAAAAGACTTGAGAGAAAAAGATTTGGCCAGTATGGCACGATCAAAATTTAACCCCTTTTACAAAAATTTCATGGTTGATAATCCGGAATCTAATTATTTGAATTTTTCTTTATCTTTTAACAAAAAAAGGATTATTTCTCAATTAAGATTGATTAATGCAAAATACCCCAGAATAATTTACAATAACATTAAATATACTCTAGAGGGAGAAAATGAGAATTGCACAATATGTAATTTACAGAGAATTGAAAACCTTTATCATTTTCTTATAGAGTGTCCTATGTACAAAGCTATTAGAAACGCTTATCTCGCCAAATATATTTTAAATATACATGATGAATCAATGCTGAGTTCCGTATTAGAAACTGAAAACGAAAGTCAGGCAAATGCGATATTTTATTTTACAATAAATGCTTTGAAAATTAGAAGTTTTCTTCGCAATGAATAGCCATGCTGTGCTTGTTTATCATTTAACCAATCTATAATAAGAAAATAAATTATAAATTACCTTATAGCGACGATTGTAAATTTAAATTGATATAACAAATTTTTGCTGTGAGTTAAACAACAATTCTCTCTACTCTCTATTTATGTACATGTAGACAAATATAAATTATACCTTAATATTTTTAAGCATAGATATAAAATCAGGCAAATAGTGAGGATACTTTTTACTTTGCATACCAATTTTCATTTTTTTTATTTTTTATTTTTACTTTACGAAAATGTGTAAACTTTATAACGCAATTCTATTCTACTTTTTTCAATTTTTATTGGTTTAAGGTGATAACTAAAATTAGGGAAATAAATATGATTTACGAATATAAATAAATTAATAGGTAGTGTAAGATTAATGTACTAAGAAAATATTGATGTGCTGTTTTATACCAATTCCTCTTTTGTAAAAAGTGTAATGCTTTGAAACAAAATATAATTCTATTCTATTCTATTCTATTCTATTCTATATATATATATATATATATATATATATATATATATATATATATATATATATATATATATATATATATATATATATATATATATATATATATATATATATATATATATATATATATATATATATATATATATATATATATATATATATATATATATATATATATATATATATATATATATATATATATATATATATATATATATATATATATATATATATATATATATATATATATATATATATATATATATTTTATTGCGGTTATGTCAATCAGCTAAGTCTTAGTTTTAACATCTCATTTTAACTGCATAAGCCAGAAATATGGACCAAATTGGCTTTTCACTTGAGGTACAGAATAAAATAAAGAAACAATTCCATGAAGTTGTGGAGGAAGAGATATTCCATTTGATGGAACATGGGCTATACTCGTTTGCTCGTTTGCTTCTTTTTTTGTTGATATAGAACAGGGGTGACCAACTTTTCTATATAAAAGATCTACTTTTTATCTTGAAAGTGTGTTGCGATCGACTTGATGTCATAGGCATAGTCTAAAAGGGAAGAAGGGGTGTGAAATGCATTCTATGTTTATGCACTGTGTTTCAGTATAAGATGCATTCCAGCGAGGTATGGGTAGATAAGTAAAATATATGTCCAAAACTACTTTTTATTTTCAAAATCACTTATTGATTTTTCGAAAAATAGGCCCATGAATTAAATATATTTCTTAACCCAACTTTTGATGGCAGCATTCTGTACATGCGATATCTGACAAACTCGATTTTCCGACACTTTTACAAGATAGATTTTTAGTAGCTTAAAATGCAATTTAACTTTTTCATCAACTGCAATGTATAAGTTGCTGTACTATTTGTTCGTAAATATGATTTCGTAAATATGATAATGCACAGTATGGCTGATAATTTGAAACCAATATTCAACTCTCGCATTTCTTGTTAGGCCAGAAAACTTCATCATGAAAGAATAATATGACTTACTCCTGCTTATCTATCAATAACTCGCTGAGTACATCTCGTACTGGAATATAGATATAGAATATATACCTACAGCTTATCTACCTACGTGAAAGAACAACAACAATAATTATCTGAAGAGCCAAGAAACTTAAGTTCAGGGGATCTTTGACCGACCAAAATTGGCCTCGCGATCGACTTGTTGGCTATCCCTGATATAGAATATCATGTTATGATAAATAACTCACGCTATGTGAGATGAATTTTATTATTGAATGTCCTAATGTAATTGAAATTCCAGCCATTATTCTGTTTATATCAAATTTTTCAATAAGTCTTTCTTGTGGTTTGCTCAAAATATGTTCCACTAGCAGATTTTTGTTATTTGAGGTTCTCCAAAGTGAATATTTACAGGGCAACTACAAACATGATTATTTTGTTTATAGGACGCGATATGCTTCGCAGCCAGGATGCGAAATATTCAGATAAACTGTATTGGTATCATAGCAACATTGAAAGTGACATTGATTGATTCGAAATATCAGAATTCCCTTTTTACATTTTTATTAATTTTGAGACATGGCTTTCGAACAACGTTGTTTGATATATGATTGTGAAACTTTTTTGCATTCTCTAATAATTTTTTTGTTCGCTACTCTCACAAAATAATCTTTTATTCTTGAATGCAAAAGTGACATTCCGCAATTTAGAATCAAAAATAACTATTCTATTACACAAACGGCGAATCCAAGATATTTCGATAAACAATCAATTCGAATCTACACCTCCAGCAATTTTCACTTTCTTGACCTGAATATAATAGAGGAGTTAATGTAATCGTAATTTTTTGACAGTTCAAGATTTCAATGAGTCTTTACGTTCCAGACACTACTGAACCTCAGAAATATAATTGTTCAAAATCTAGGTCTGTAGCGAAGAAATAATGAAAATCATAATGCAAAATAAGAATTATTATCACCTATATTTAGACATTCCTCAATTGTTTTTTCGAAATAAGTAATTAGATTCTATTTTGTGTGGTTTCAAATTAAAGCGTCTGCAGGAACGATCCTAGTAAAAGTGTCAGAAAATACAGAAAAATATAGAAAAATCCTTTTCATGGGTGAGCTGAGTCTAAAAATAGGAAGTTTTCTGAAAGAATTAGATATTTGGTCAGCATACTACTTTCAGAGACCAATACATTTTATTTTCATTGACCACAAAATAAAAAATTTATTTATTGTCAAAATCAGGTGTATATGAAATTGTATGAGAAAATTGTAGGGCTAAGTATATAGGACAAACAGGCCGAAATTTTAGGACCCGTTTTTTAGAGCATATGCGCTGTTCAAAATATGGGAAAGTTGAAAACTCAAAATTGACAAAACATTTATTCGAAAATGGCCCCTCCCGTGATATATGTATCTAATCCAAAGATTCTACATTTGGAGAATAAGAATAAAAATCTGAATTCATTAGAAATCCACGAAATTAAAAAATGTCTGAATAATGATAAAAATCTATTGAATGAAATTACTGATTATCACAACACTCCACTTTTGGATGAGAATAAAATATAAATTTTCCAAATAGAATTATCATCATTATCATTTATTCATCAATTTGCTAATGACGATAATTCTACTCATCAATATCATTATTATTATTTCATTTATTTTGCCAACTTCGTGTTTTTACTGAAAAAGTCTTTCATTTATTGATATTTTGTTATATTGTTCATTTATATATTTTTTATAGAAAAAAGACACCTAAAGATGACTTTAAAAGTCGAAATGATCATCGTAAATCAATAAAGAGAAGCATGAATTAAAACTTAAATTTCCTACAATCATTTACTATGGGACATTTCATGAATAGTCAAGCACCTATTGAAGGAAGAGAAGATTTAGTACTCACAAGAATTGATGTGTGATATGACGAATCCTTGTGTTTTTCTTCAAAACTTCGCCCCCATAACACATCCTAGAGCCTCCAGCTATCGCCTTTTATTTTGAAGTTACTCACAACTAGTTTCACATCTTGCTTGTAAATTTTGAAGAACCGTTATTCTGTTCAAATACTACATAACGAGAAAGGTGCTTCTACGGCTCCTTTTGCGGCCGTGAAGTTTCACTTTTTGGTACACATTTATCAAATTTCACTTTTTGGGACCGATCTGTCAAACACTACTTTTTAGGAACTAATCTGCCAAAAACTACTCCATAAACATTGTATACTTACCTATATCGGCTGCTTGATGAACTCTTTAAGATACAGTTTTCGCTGAAATACATATCATATTCCTCCGTCAACCTCGATAGTTCGCGCAATTCAAGAAATTGATAAGCATTCTTCACAAATGTCACTTTGATAGAAGACAATAAAATAAAACAATATCAACGGAGACTAAGATTTACAATTTTGTGCTTCTGAATTATTCCGTGACGATCGCCTAGAAAACGTTATGTGCACCTTGGCCTACAGTTCTTTTTTGGTCTCACCTGAATTGCAGCCTCAGCTGCGCTTCGGCCGCAAACAAAGGATTCGACCAAAAAAGATAAACTTCACGGTCTTGATACTCAAATAACTATTTTAATATTTTCCATTCACAACATGTAGTTGGATTCAAGTTATAATTTATAGAAGAAATGCAGGACACTGTAAAGTGACCTTTAAAGTTTAACCGTGAAACAGAATTTGATAAAATATATAAAATCAAAACCTGATAAGTTTCACAAAATACAAATTCAGGGGTCGGTTTTTACACCATCAACCTGAATAGGGCAGCAACCGTAGACACGTGTTTCGTCCTTATTAGGACTCTTCAGTACGGTATAGCAAGCCGCAGATAGTCGGACTTGTAGCCGCGGTAGTATTAAAAGTAAGTTGGTACATGGCATGCAGCGAAATTAATCTGCAGCAGTGCCATCTACCATAATACAGCCGAGGTGGCGAAGTTTGAAGAAATGCAGGACACTGTAAAGTGACCTTTAAAGTTTAACCGTGAAACAGAATTTGATAATTTATAAATGTGAATTTCCTATAATACAATTCTGTGATTGTATGATCTGTGTTTATGTCATGTACTCACCGTAAATGTATCCGATCATTGTTCTGTGAAGTACTTAGTATATTTTGTTCCGGATTTCATTTACCATGACTTTCACTTTGACTTAACAAATAAATATTTGACGTTCGACATTTTGACTTTACCGACATGTTGCTGAACTAACAACGTAAACAAATGATTTTGGTTTAATATTATTGAAATGTTTTTCAAATTATTGTAACCATTGTAAAGAGTTATCAAAGCTGGGAAATAAGTTAAAAAATTGGTGTGAAGGAATTAGTAATTTTGATAAAATCTCTTCGTTTTGAGAGTACTTCTCCTCCATCTTACTATGAGAGCGCTAATTTGAAAGTAACTTGAAAGACACAAGTTAAATAACGTTTCATTGAACTTTGAGTATTAATAAGGTCTTGCAGCCGATTCAAGACACTTCTTTGAGCGTCCAGTCTTCTGAGTAGCCGTTACAAAGTTCGCTTCTAGTTTCGATTCCGAGTGTTGTCTTCAAAGTGTTGACCGTCAAAGTGGAGTTCCGTGCTAAGACTGTTTAGCACAACTGTACAACACGATCTATCAGTCCGATTGTTTCTCATATGTCCGTAAAAGCAACTGAGATTTGTTTGTTCCTGATGTTTTGAGCTTAGAATTATTTTGCTTGTTGCTGTTTCAACGTAGAATCACCGCTTAAGATGTCTTTGCTGATTTCACAGTGTTATATCAACTCAATGTAGCGTCGCCGCTGACGAAGTCATTTTGAATTTTTGAAATTCATCTACTGTATCTGGAATCCGAGGTTTTCGTGTTTTTAATGCTCCAGGCATTCCACTATATATAATTCAGTGTAGGAAACCATACACAACACTGTGCTCAATTCGAGGTCTAATCAGAGAAAGTGAGCTCTACTCTTGCTGAGCTAGTCTGCCATCAAAACCATCTGCATAAAACTATTTACATTATAGTAACCGGTATACCAAATTTGATTAAAGAGTGACCAGTGACTTCGAAAACATAATTGCTCTGTGATATGAGAGTTGTTGGTATGAATTCAACTGAAATATCACCAGTTGTTCTGGAGTACAATATTTGATCAATTTTGCTCGAAGGCACTATCAATTTGTCTAAGTAGAACATAAGAAAGAGAAAAAGACTACACATAAGTAAGTAACATGTTCTTTGCAATAGTTTTTGGAATCCAAAGCTTATTATAGAGCTCCTGGATTATTCTATATTTCATCGGTAGCTGAATATGAATATTATACCACTGAACTAATTTGGAAATAGCATTTGATTATTTTATCTTTATTATAAACTTGAATAATACAACTTAGCAAAATTTGCGAATGTGTAATTTGTGACGCAGACTCTTCGGAATCGTGTTTACATATAAAGTGCTGAATGTTGTAACAAAGAAATTCGAATTTGCTGTAGTAGTATCTTAACATATATTCACGCTCATCACTGATTCATTGATTCTGTAACGCTCTAAGATAGATAACGAGATATAACTTAGTTACAGCAATAATTTATTAGAGTAGTCTATTGCTCAGAGGTAGAGCGTTGGATTACGACTCGATAGGTACCAAGTTCAAATCGCATTTGAATGCAAAGTTTTTCATATTTTTTTTAAATTTTATACAGGTAACCATCAATATTAGTTTCCCAAATCATCAACATTTACATTAAAGGTATTTTAAGTTATGTTCCAAGCATATCTTTTATTTTCATATGAATCTGCGATATTTCGTGTGATGATGGAGGTACTTGGCAACAGTACTGTCACTTTAAACAATTGTTGTGATATTACAATTTTCAAATTGATTTCTGAACTCAAATAATTGTGAATTGTGAACTTTAACTGTTATTAGTTTGAACTTTTTTGAATCCATACTACAATTTGAACGTTTAATTGTGGAACAGATCGGACTGACAGAGTGAGATAATATTAGAAAAATCACATCACTTGCATTTCTATTGATGTTTAAAATTGAATAATATGTACCACAGATTGGAGTTCATTTGTAACATTTTGTATGTGACTTGATTTGGGCGTGAAGTATTGTGTGCTTTATAATGGTCTTTCCAAATCGGTTCGTATAATTTTTTTTTTTTAACAGTTATAATGAGTGAGGACGAAGATCCTGCTTCTAGGAAACATCGCTTGGCTAAATAAAGACAGAAGAGGTGGCGGACAAATCATCTTGATATATTTACGCTCATCACTGATTCACTGATTCCATAACGCTCTAAGATAGATATAGAGATATTATTCAGTTGCAGCAACAAATTATTAAAGCAGTTTAGGCTCAGTGGTAGAGCGTTGGACTATTGTTTAACCTGTACGAAGTTCGAATCACATTCGGGACAAGTTAAAATTTTTATATACTTTTTTTATTCATACACTTTTTCTTCAAAATTACTTGCCTAAAGCAACATCATTTATATTCAAGGTATTCTATTGTAGTTATTTTGTGCTAAGCATATCTTCCATTTGACTGACGACCCATCATTTTTTAACGGGTGCCTAAGGCGCCTTGCATACCACTAGTTATACTATAATAAGGAAATAGGATAACCCAAGTGCGACGAATATTAGAGATTGGTAAGAATTTTTGATTAAAAAAAAAACCATGAAATTCTTGATTACACTGTTCTCCATAGTCTCAGATCCGAATTAGGAAAGACTGTCACCCATCTGTTACAGCGATAAAATTTTCTTCTATTAAATTTGGTATAATAGAAAATACATCGCGAATGAGTTGGCTAAAAAATTTCCTGGTAAGGCTATGGATGATTAAAAATTGAAAAATGACTTTTTATTTGACATTGCACTCATGAGTTTAACGAATAAATGTAATACCAATTAAAAGTATGAAGCTTGTATAGTATGCAATCGTTGGGCTGTCTATTTTTCTCCTGGCATAACTGCTAGGTTGGCAGATATGAACAGGTGTATTGATACCAGCTCTTTTCACTCATTTGTTTCTGTAATAAATCTTATACGAAAATAAGCGCTATTCAATTGCGAACAAGATGATATAAGGTTGTGTGCAAAAAGTCTGGTTTAAATGGCGTTGTCGAATTTTTGAAATGAAATTTGAAAGCGTATGCGTTAGAACAGGACGTAGCATTGCAATAGAGAATGAAAGTGATACACTTATAAATACTGAACAATATTTTGTAGTTATATCAATATTAAGAACACGTGCTACTACGTATCTTGATGAAAAATTGTTTAAATGTGTTTTTTGTGCGATTCGGATGATTTTTTGATCGATGTTAATGATGAAACCTTCAAAATTTTCAATTCCATGTGGCTTAATGCAACAGACACTAAATGTATTGAACTCCTGTCTGAAAACTGCAGTTGGCATTTAGACGATTATTCAAAGCCAACAGGATTTATTAAGGACCAAACGCCTTTGGAAATACAAGACATTGTCAAAATGACGGCAAATTACGACGAATCTAGTGAATTCGAGGATCCAAATTTTACTTCCGATGAATCAGATGCGGAATAATAATTATTAATCAAGACTTTTTCACCATATAATTTTTGTATTCATGTTACATTGCAATACGAATTTTTTTACGTAAGGCAAGTTTCTCGTGTATTTTCTTTATTTTTGAATTTCAATTTCTTAACTGTTCACTTTGTTTATTTTCATTTACTTTCTTTGAAGACTTTCAGAAAAACTCCAAGATAAGTGTATATCGCTGTATTTTTATTCAGAAGAACATTTATATACTGTAATGCCATATATAATATTATTATTATATATATATATATATATATATATATATATATATATATATATATATATATATATAGTTGAAGAGTACTCGCGACTGTTGCGAATAGTTGAGGAAACAAAATAACGCAGGTTAAACAGTCAAAAGCTGACTGTTTACCCTGCGTTATTTTGTTTCTTATTATATATATATATATATATATATATATATATATATATATATGTCGGAGATGTCTTGAATATGAGAACCATCAAACGAAACGCAAGTGTGTCATTAAGGTAAACATAAGGATTTGTTTGTTTTGATACACTTCGACGGAGTCTAGGCGGTGAGCGGTGACGACAATCTTTGGAGTTCATGAGTTCATGTCAGAGAGTCATCGTGTGAGGTGGCCTAGGAACTGTCCATCCGTTTCGTTCTTTTAATTAGTTCAATTTTATATCCTGTGTTTCATATTGTTAATAATAATAATAATAATAAAAATGTCAGATACTGAGGAGATGATAAATTCTCAATCATTACCGCCCCCTACTACATCAGAAGTGGGATCCGAAGAAAGTAGTGATAGTGAAAGTGATTTAAAATGGCGTGCAATACTAGAACTTCAAAATAAGAATATGGTTGCGCTAATCGAAGCTCTTAAAGTGCCTGGTTCCTCTAAAAGTGTTATCTTGCCGGAGTTTAACCCGGAAAATGTGGACACAGATGCCCGCGCTTGGTGTGCTACTGCTGATTTGTGTCTAACTGACAATCCACTGCAAGGTAGCCAACTAATTGTTGCATTGAGTCGCGCATTAAAAGGTGTTGCTTCTACATGGCTATCGCAAGTAACATTTCCAGGTATCACTTGGAATCAGTTTAAAAACTTATTCACAACCAGGTTTGATTGTGTGGAGACAACAGCAGCTACTCTCATCAATTTGAATGCCAGTAAACCTAAAGAAAATGAGTGCCTGAGTGCATATGCGAGTCGTTTAATTACGTCACTCACAAATCAGTGGAAGAATGTGAGCGTGGAGCAAATCGCTGTATCAACAGTTCTCGCCCATATATCACAGATTGATACAAGATTGCAGCGTATGGCATTCACAACAGAAATTACGTCACACAATCAGCTTCAACAAGAACTAAAAGCATTTTCTCATCTGAAGAGAAAGAATAACATTTCTCCGAGTGACAAAATAAACGATCATAAACGTTCCAGAATTCCGCAGCAATCACCGATCAAATGTTATAGCTGCGGTAGAATAGGTCACAGGTCTTCAGAATGTCGGACGAAAGGGAGAGATATGAAGAGAAGACCACAATTTTCTTCAACCGTGACATCGAGTTGTCAACAGCAGCAGCCGAAGCAGGTGGTGTGCTTCAAGTGTGGCGTCGCAGGACACATCGCGAGTCGCTGTACGAATGGTGTTGGCGCTGCAGCGAAGGGAGAGCGGCGTGTGGACCTGTGTGCGGTCAATCCTCCAGCAGGAACACTTAAACACTCCGGTGAGCTATTTGAATTTCACTATGATTCTGGTGCAGAATGCTCATTAATTGAAGAAAGAATAGCAAATAAATTTTGCGGGAAACGATTCCATAACATTATTTCTTTGATTGGTATTGGCCAATCTAGTATATGTAGTACTGAGCAGATTTTATGTGAAATTCAAATTGATGATTTTGTGATTGAAATTTTGTTGCATGTTTTGCCTGATATTTATATGCGTAGCGATATAGTAATTGGTCGCGAGATTTTGAGTCTAGGTTTTGCTATAAATATGACTGCTACAGATTTCTCATTGTCTAAATCTAAAGTTAATATTCCAAAAATTGGTAATGTGAATGCTATTACCGTTATTGATTTCAATCAGATCAATACTGATATTCCATCAGAGAATAAGTCTCAACTAGTAGCTATTTTAGAACGGTTTTCGGAATTTTTCATTACTGGTATGCCTACTACTCGCGTGAATACAGGAGAACTCGAAATTCGTCTAATTGATTCAAATCTTACGGTGCAAAGACGTCCCTATCGATTTACTCATGATGAACGCAAAATTATTCGAGGAAAAGTAGATGAACTTCTACGTGCAAACATTATTAGACCAAGTTGTTCTCCATTTTCTAGTCCAGCCTTATTAGTTAAAAAGCGTGATGGGTCAGACCGTATGTGCATAGATTATAGAGAGCTTAATAGAAATACAGTTCCTGACAGGTATCCTCTACCATTGATATCAGACCAGATAGCTAGATTGAATGGTAGTAATTATTTTACTTTGCTGGATTGTGCTAGTGAATTTCATCTAATACCCGTCAATTCCGAGTCAATTGAACGTACAGCATTTATAACATCAGATGGTCAGTACGAGTATTTGACAATGCCATTTGGTCTGCGAAACGCTATCTCCGTTTTTCAACGTGCAATCATTAGAGCACTGGGAGAACTCGCTCATGATTACGTCATAGTTTACGTAGATGACGTATTAGTGACGTCACGTACGATAGAAGAAGGATTGGAGAGACTTCAAACAGTTCTTGAAGTTCTGACGAAAGCCGGATTCTCACTTAACGTGAAAAAATGCTCATTTTTAAAAAACGAAGTTGAATTTCTTGGCTATAAAGTAAAAGCGGGCAACATTAAACCTAATCGTCGTAAAGTTGAGGCACTTACTGCTTTACCACCGCCTCAAACTGTAACTCAATTAAGACAGTTCATTGGTTTGGCTTCTTATTTTCGTCAGTTTGTTCCTAATTTCTCTCGTCTTATAGGACCTTTATATAAACTAACTTCTGTTAGAGAAATTTTCAATTGGAAACCAAAACATGAGGAAATTTGTCAAAAAGTTATTTCAATTCTAACCGGTGAACCTATTCTTACAATTTTCGATCCACAGAATCCGATAGAGTTACACACCGATGCCAGTGCAGATGGTTATGGTGCCATATTGTTCCAAACAATTGACAAAAAGCCATATGTCATCGCATACTTTAGTAAACGTACTTCTCCTGCGGAATCAAAATACCACTCATACGAATTGGAGACGCTGGCGGTAGTCAATGCCATAAAACATTTTAGACAATATTTGCATGGTAGAAAATTTATGGTAGTCACTGACTGCAACTCATTGAAATCTTCCCGTAACAAAATTGACCTGACTTCTAGAGTTTATAGATGGTGGGCTTTCCTACAATCTTATGATTTCGATGTCGCATATAGAGAAAGTAAACGTATGTGTCATGCTGATTTTTTCTCTAGAAATCTTTTACCATCACAACCAAAACAGCCAATAGCTAAGGTTGAGCAAAAACAAATTGACATTACTGAGTTGTCCAGTAATTGGCATCTTGCAGAGCAACAACGCGACAATGAGATCGTTGAGTTGATGTCAGATCTGAATAATGCTCAATTTAATGAGGAAGTTGCGAAAACTTATGAAATTCGTTCAGGTATTCTTCACCAATTCAACGAAATGGACGCTCCAAATGTCTTCCCATAGTACCTCGTGCATTCAGATGGTCTGTTATTAATAATATCCATCAATCTCTTGTTCATTTAGGTTGGGAGAAGACATTAGAAAAAGTTTATGATTATTATTGGTTTGACGGTATGTAATTATTTTACTTTATTTGTAGACAATTGTATTACTTGTAAAGTAGCAAAATCTCATACCGGAAAAGTACAAGTAGAGTTACATCCAATTCCTAAAGTGACAGTTCCTTGGCATACAGTGCATATAGATGCAACTGGAAAATTAAGTGGTAAAAATGATTTGAAGGAATACGTATTTGTTCTTGTAGATGCCTTCACAAAGTACGTTTCACTGCATCATTCTTCAAATATTGATCCTAAACGTAGCATTAAAGCCGTTGAAGATAGTATAGCAGTATTTGGTGCGCCTACTCGTATCATTGCTAACCAATGGCGTTGTTTTGCCAGTAAAGAATTCCAGGATTTTTGTACGGATCATAATATTATTTTACATCTTATCGCAACTGGGTCGAGTAGAGCGAATGGTCAAGTAGAACGCGTAATGAGTACATTAAAATCAATGCTCACAGCCGTAGAAACAAATAAGATCGTTCTTGGCAGGACGCGTTGGGTGAAGTACAACTTGCGCTAAACTGTACCGTGAATCGCGTCACAAAAGCAAGTCCTTTAGAGCTGATGATAGGAAAGGTAGCTAGACCACTGAGCTTGATGGCAAATGATATAGAACTGAGTGAAAGCTTAACAGATATTAGAGATATAGCTATAAAAGGCATTAAGAATTCTGCACAGTATGAGGAAATAAGATTTGATAGCACAAAGGCAAAACTCAATAAATTTTCAGTTGGTGATTTCGTTTTAATCAAAAATGAGGAGCGAAATCAAACTAAGTTAGATCCTAAGTATAAAGGTCCGTTTAAGATTGTTGAAATTTTGGATGGGGACAGATATACTTTAAAAGCATTGAATTCTAAGCGTACTTACAAATACGCGCATGACAGAATCAGAAAGATACCTGAGAGTCAAATTCCTGTTGAGATAGAGATAGATAATGAGTCAGAGCAGGATATCCCTGCTGAAAGTGTGTAGGCCCATCATTCAGTTGGTCAACCGTGCCAGGAGTTATGCCGTAGTCGTAGCTCGATAGGAATCGGTATCTACTTTCGAGTAGTCCGTGAGTGTGCGGTGAGCGGATGACTCTGGTGGAGGTTGGGTCTTGGTGAAGACCGTAATGTGTAGTCATAGGGTTGACTACGGCAATCCATGCAATGGATGTGCGTATGTATAGTAACAGAGAAGGTTGCTGATACGGCTATAAAGATAGCAATAGGCCATGGATATGGTGCTGCACAGGATTAGATGTGATGACTCATTATTATTTGAATTTGCTATAATTCTGGATAATTATTTTGACCAGAAGCATAGAGTATAACAATGAAAATTCGTGACATCTCAGACAGCTTAAATTATTTTGTTGGGCTCTGATCTGTTATTTTATGTTGTAATCCTTTGTATTGAAGAATTATCTTTGATTAAATCAGTTTGAAAAAGTCCAATGTTTTGTCGATTAAGACCGATCTATGTGATACTGGTTTTGGTTTATTTCTTTTTCAGAATCACACGAGGACGTGTGATATGGTCAGAATGGCCGTGTCGGAGATGTCTTGAATATGAGAACCATCAAACGAAACGCAAGTGTGTCATTTAAGTAAACATAAGGATTTGTTTGTTTTGATACACTTCGACGGAGTCTAGGCGGTGAGCGGTGACGACAATCTTTGGAGTTCATGAGTTCATGTCAGAGAGTCATCGTGTGAGGTGGCCTAGGAACTGTCCATCCGTTTCGTTCTTTTAATTAGTTCAATTTTATATCCTGTGTTTCATATTGTTAATAATAATAATAATAATGAAAATGTCAGATACTGAGGAGATGATAAATTCTCAATCATTACCGCCCCCTACTACATATATATATATATATATATATATATATATATATATATATATATATATATATATATATATATATATATATATATATATATATATATACATATATATATATATATATATATATATATATATATATATATATATATATATATATATATATATATATATATATATATATATATATATATATATATATATATATATATATATATATATATATATATATATATATATATATATATATATATATATATATATATATATATAACTAGCTGACCCGGCGTACTTCGTTACGCCACAGAATTGATAAATTCAGATTGCAAGATACTTGAGCATACATTTAATATCAGAATCTTATGACGCGGAAATTATAAGGGCATGTCAAACTGTGGAAAGATCATCTTTTGTAGAAAATCAATCAAAATAGGAGATTTTTGTATTTGGCCGAGACTTTGCAGTTCCATTGAATGTCTTTTGAGTTTATATTACTTTCTTTCCTGCTTGTTTATCGAAGATTATATATATATAGAGGTAATTATTATATACTATAACTTGCCTATTTGAATACCAAAATGTAACAATAAAGTAAATATGCATGTGCTGGGAATGATCCAAGTTTACCAAACTCGCTTCGTTTATATGGCGATTTACTGTTGAGCGTCGTCGCTTCGTTCGCACGGCTGCTTGCCTTTAACTGAGTTTGCAACGCTCGCACGGCGTCTTAATATTGATCGAGCATACTTCAATCGCACGGCATCTTACCGTTGACCAATCTCATTTCGCTTGCACGACGTTCTACAGTTGACTGAGCTCACTTCGCTCGCACGGTAGCTCACAGTCAACCGAGCTTGTTCCACTTGCACGGCAGCTTGCCGTTAACTGAGCTCTTTTTGCTCGCACAACAGCTTGGCATTGACCTCCGAGCTCGTTTTGCTCGCCCAGCGGTCTACTGTTGACCGAGCTCGATTTGCTCGTACGGTGGTTTACCGTTGATCGAGCTTGCTTCGCTGGCACCGCAGCTTAACCGAGTTCGCATCTCTAGTTAGGCGTTTCAACGTTGACGGAGCTCACTTCGCTTGCATGGCGACTTATTTTTGACCAAGCTCGTTTCGCTCGCATGACGAAAAAAAGCAGCCGATAAGACCTGAAATTTCCAAATTCATTTTCAGGTCCTATCGGCTACTTTTGTTTGTTCCACCCTTGGGCGAATCTTATAAGCTGAATATCATCAAAAGATCTGTTTTATACAAAATGTATGAGAGAATGACATTTCTCCAACACTGTTTTGGAATTTGCATATTCCATAACGAAAAGTTATGTTGGAACCAATGACATTCCAAAAAATCGTTTAGAATGATTCCGTATGCCGTTTAGAATCATTTCGACGATTCAGAAGTTGTTAGTTTGGTTACTACCATTGTTACTTCCTAACAATTCAAGTATTCATATCTGGTTTTACTTTTGTCATTCAATAAGTTTTTTTTAATTTCCTCTGAAATATTGAGTAAGTTTCCAGAACCATGTTAGAGAAAGTATAGTCTACAACATGTTTGGAATGGCGTATTCCACACTCGCAAACTTTTCGCTCGATCAGAATATAGGCCATTCCAATAATTATTGTAGAATATACCATTCTCCTTCCAATTTTTTGATACTTATTCTGCAATTCTGAACGGAAACAAGTCCAAAAAATCAAAGATCATTCCGACTTTGTTTTATGTAATGCTGATATCAATCTATTTTCGATATAAACTTTGATGAAGTAATAATAATAGTTAATTATTTGTGTATTGATTCATCAATAATATTCATTCTTCCCACCAAAGCAAAAAAATTAATTTAAAAAAAGCCTCATTCATATATAGATGTTTTGTGCCACAAATCGTCTCGTACGTCCCCAGAACACTCTATCAAAGTTTAACTACAATCTGATCAATGGTTCCGGGACGCATAAGGTACCGACATACAAACATTGATTTTTATTTATATAGAAGATAGATTAGGTCCATGAAGTTGGCGGACACCTGGAAGCACAAACGATGAAACTGAATGCAATCGTTTGTGCCTCGTTTGTGCTTGTTTGTGCTTCACAAAATAAATCAGCGGGCCCAACCATTTTCTTGATAAAAGCAATTCGAAAGGGCCCACCAGCTTCACGCTTGATTAAAAGCACAAACGATGAAAACATATGTGATCGTTTGTGCTGCGTTTGTGCCTGTTTGTGCTCCATTAAGTAAATCAGTGGGCTCAAACATTTCCCTGATATAAGCAATTCAAAAGGGCCCGCCAGCTCCACGCTTGATTGAAAGCACAAACGATGAAAACATATGTGATCGTTTGTGCTTCGTTAGTGCCTGTTTGTGCTTCATAAAGTAAATCAGCGGGCCCGACCATTTCCCTAGTATATGCAATTCAAAAAGGCCCGCCAGCTTCACGCTTGATTGAAAGCAGAAACGATGGAAATAAGTGTGATCGTTTGTGCTTCGTTTGTGCTCGTTTGTGCTTCGTTTATGCTCGTTTGTGCTTCATAAAGTAAATCGGCGGGCCCAACTATTTTCCTGATATAAGCAATTCAAAAGGGCCCGCCAGCTTCAGGCTTGATTAGAAGCACAAACGACGAGAATAAGTGTGATCGTTTGTGATTCGTTTGTGCTTGTTTGTGCTTCATAGAATAAGCCAGCGGGCCCAACCATTTTCCTAATATGGGCAGTTCAAAAGGGTCCGCCAGGTTCACGCTTGTTTGAAAGCACAAACGCTGGGAACAGGTGTCTTCGTTTGTGCTTCGTTTGTGCTTCATGAAGTAAATCAGCGGGCCCAATAATTTCTCTGATATAGGCAATTCAAAAGGGCCCGCCAGCTTCGCACATGAATGGAAGCACAAACGATGGGAATAAGAGTGATCGTTTGTGCTTCGTTTCTACTCGTTTGTGCTTCATAAAGTAAATCAGCGGGCCCAACCATTTTTCTGACATAGGCAATTCAAAAAGGCCTGCCAGCTTCACGCTTGACTGAAAGCACAAACGATGGGAATAAGTGTTTTCGTTTTTGATTTGTTTGTGCTTGTTCGAACTTCATATGGTAAATCAGTGGGTCCAGTCATTCTACTAATATGATCAATTCAAAAGGGCTCGCTAGCTTCACGCTTGACTGAAAGCACTAACGATGGGAATAAGTGTGATCGTTTGTAATTCATTTGTGCCTGTTTGTGCTTCAATAAATTAACCAGCAAGTCCAACCATTTTCCTTATACATATAAGCAATTCAAGAGGGCCTGCCAACTTCACGCTTTATTTAAAGCACAAACGACGGGAACAAGTGTAATCGTTTGTGCTTCATTTGTGTTCGTTTGTGCTTCCAACCATTATCTCAGTATATATATAATTTAGCGCTGCAGGCCAAGTAGGCCCATGGCTTCTGTTACAATTTTTCGCCATTTTTTACGGTCCTGTGCTAATCGCTTAAAGTTCGTAATCCCTAGTGTCTCTAAGTCCTTTTTCACCGCGTCATACCACCTCTCCTTTGGTCTTCCCCTTCTTTTTTTTTTCACAACACCTCCGTCTAACATCTTTCTTACTACTCTGTCCTCTGGTAGTCTCAGCACATGCCCTAGCCACCGTAACCTTTGTGCTTTAGCCACTTCCACTATTCCAGGCTCACAGTAGAGTTCCATTAGCTCGGTATTAGTTCGTCTTAACCACACATCACCCTCTTTTTTACCACCATAAATCTTCCTCAGAATTTGTCTCTCCCACACTTCTAGTTTATTTTGCATAGTCTTGTTTAGCACCCACATTTCACTACCGTACAGTACCACTGGTCTTATAATGGTTTTATACAACCGCTTTTTTGCACTTCTTGACACACTTTTCGATTTTAATAGTTTTCCCATAGCTCCCGCACTTCTGTTTCCTTTCGTTATCCGTGTTATAATATCCCGCTCTTCGCTATTGTTGTTTGTTACCGTAACACCTAAGTAAACAAAATTTTTAACTTTCTCGAATGCGTAGGTTTTACTTCCTCCAACCTGTATTTTAAGAGACTCTTCTTGTGTTTCTTGATGTTCCGACTCTATCTCCATGTATTTGGTTTTGTCCTCGTTTATTTTTAATCCCATTTCCTCCGCCGTTTGGACTAAACGTTTGCATACCTCCTTCAGTTCTGTTTTTGTTCTGGTTATTAACGTTTTGTCGTCTGCAAACGCTAAGCATTGGTGTTTTAGTTGACAAATGGTTCCTCTTGTGTAGATTCTGCTTTTCCTTATAACCCACTCTAGCGCCAAGTTGAACAGGACGGGTGATATTGGGTCTCCTTGCCTCAGTCCTCTGTTTACATCGAAACTCTCTGATGTTTCTCCATCCACCAGGATTCTGCATTCTGTCTCTTCATGGGTCATCTTAATTAATCTTATCATTTTTTTGGGCATTCCTAGTTCTGCGAGTGCTTCATACAGCTTCTGTTTATTTATTGTGTCATATGCTTGTTTGGAATCTATAAACAACATTTGCAGGCTTAGATTGTGTTCATAACTATTCGCTATAGTTTGTTTCAGTGCAAATATTTGATCCGTAGTTGATCTGTTCGGTCTAAAACCAGCTTGATATTCTCCTAGGATATTGTCCGCTTGTTTTTGTACTCTATTTTTTAAACATCCTGCTAGAATTTTGTACGCTACGTCTAATAGTGCTATACCTCTGTAATTCTCGCATTTCAGTCTGTCCCCCTTTTTATAAATTGGGCATATTAGTGCTTCCTTCCATCTCTCAGGCATACGTTCAGTCCGCCATATATCCTCTATTATTTTCATAATATACTGAATCACTTCGTCTCCTGCATTTTTGTATATCTCTGATGTTATTCCGTTTATTCCCGGGCTTTTATTATTTTTCAAGTGGTTCAGTATTTCTCGAATTTCATTTATGTCTGGTGGGTTTTGCTCTATTCTATTCCCTTCTTGTTGAGTTGTTTCGGTTTCATTTGTAGTTTCCAAAGTCAGATTCCCCTCATTTAGCACTTCCTTGAAATATTCTTCCCATACATGTAGTTTGTCCTTTGCTGTCACTAGTTCACCCTCTTTATTTTTACAGTACACTAGTGGCGGTTGATACTCTGTTCTTTGTTTCTTGGCCTCCTGATAAAAGTTTCTCAACTCCTTGTTTTTAAAATCTTCTTCTAATATTAACATTTTTTCTTTAATCATTTGCCTTTTCTTTTGTCTACACAATTGTTTCGTTCGTCTTTTATGCATGCTGTATTTCAATTTATTTTCATTTGAGTTATTTTGTAGTAGGTTTCTTTTAGCCATATCCCTCTTCCTGATTGCACTTTTGCATTCTTCGTCGAACCATTCCTTATTTTTGTCCCTCACATTTTTGCGCAGCATCTGTTCTGAGACTTTGAGTATTGCTCCTTCCAATTTATTCCATTTTATATCCACCCTTTCCTCTGAAACTTGCTCTGCTAGCTCTAGCTCCTTCGACAGTAGACTTTGAAATTGCTCTCTGCTTTTCTCATTAGTTAGTGGCGAGGTGTCATATCGTTTCAAACGGTTGTGTTTATCCTGTGTTACTTTTGGCAACTCCTGTTTCATTACTATTTTTATAAGAAAATGATCTGTGTCTAGTACTGCACCTCTTTTGCTTGTGATATTTTTAATTTGTTTCGCATGCTTACTCTCTATTAATACATGGTCTATTTGATTACATGTACGCCCATCAGGTGATATCCATGTTCCTTTACATATATATCTTTCCTTTCGAAATGTGTACTCATGACTTTCATATTGTTAGTTACTGCAAAATCAATCAACTTTTGTCCGTTCTCATTTGTTTCATCATGTTTGCTATGTGCACCTATTGTAGTCTTATACATTTCCTCTTTGCCTAGTTTTGCATTGAGATCTCCAATAACTATTTTTAGGTCATATTTTGGTATCGAATTTATTATTCTCTCAAGCTCTTCATGAAATTTATCTTTTTCTTCCTCATCCTTCTCGTTTTTTGGTGCATGTACATTTATAATACTAATTTTTCGGTACATTCCTCTTAGTCGTATTGTACATATTCGTTCGGACACTGGTTCGAATTTTATAACTTTCTGCTTCAATTCTTTTTTTATCATAAAACCTGTGCCAAAATATTTGGTGTCGTTTCCACTACTGAAAAATATATAATTATCTACTGCTACTATGTCGTTTGATTTTTGCTTTGTTTCTTGAAGTGCCAGTATGTCAATCTTATATTGATAGGTTTTTGAGTGTTCCCGATTCATTTGTTCCTCTTACATTCCATGTTCCTAATATTAGCGTTTCATTTTTATGTTTCTTAAATAATTCTAAAATTCTTTTATCCTTGGTCATTGCTTGGTCATTTCCTATTACATCCGTTTCTTTGTTGTCATGCCTCAGTTTTTTGCTCTTTCAATTGCCCTGCTTTCGCTATTCCATATCCAGCATTGCCCTTCGATGTATATTTTCTTATAGCCTACTTTAGCTGTTTTTCCTTCCTTTCTCTTTTTTCCAGCTCTTTCCCTAAGGATTTTTTGAATTGCTATTTCCTCTTTAGTCAGGTCATTGTCTATGTATATCTTGCTGCCTTTAAGTTTGTTTTTATTCTTCATAATCAGTTCTTTTTCCTTCCAACTGCTTAATTTTACTACTGTCATGAAATTGCTTGTTGCTCCTACATTCCCTCCTTGAGCCGACTCTATCCTTACTTGTACTCCGACTAACTCCTTGCAGAACTTCTCTATTTCTTGTCTATTACTATTAAAGTCTTTCCCTTTTATGACAATATTATTTTTCTTCTGCTATTTTTCTCCTCTATCTACCTTCCCTTCAACTAGCGCAATTCTTTCTTTTAGTTTTTTATTCTCTTTCTTAAGCTCTTCAATTTCTTCATTTACTTTCTCTATAACTGTAAAATGTTTTGCTTGTTCCGATCTCATTTCTTTAATTTCCCTCATCATTATCTCAGTATAAGCAATTCAAAAGATCCCGTCAGCTTCACGCTTGATCAAAAGAAAAAATTATGGAACCCAGTGTGCTCGTTTGTGCCTTTATGTGTTTCTCGAATTATATCAACGAGCCCAACCATTGCCCTCACATAAGCAATTCAAAAGGACCCGTCAGCTTCACGCTTGTTCAGGAGCACAATAAGCGATAAATACTCATAATTGATGTATAGGCAGCATATTGGAAACGAAAAAAATTATCTCTCACTGTTTTTTTCTGTTGATTCATAAGATTTGACCGATGCATCTTTGAGCGATATGCATACTCGTAGAATATTTTCCGTTGTAGATGAGGTCTTTTATAGAATAGACATAGATACTTCAGTTTTTCCCCGAACGCCTAGCTTGAATATTTGTATTCTGCGGCTTGGCGCGTGTAGAGTATCCGAATTCGCTTTCTGATTCACAGTAATTTTCTACAATAATAAGAAATTTGTTTTTTGAATAACTTATTAATATAGATTTAAGTGAAATTTCTCGGTCATTCAAGTGGTGCAATTAGTTCTTCGATTTTATTTCTCTATTTCTTGAGATATAAAGCAGAAATCTTCTTGATACTGTTTTCGAAATTATGAACTTAACATACACATTAGAGCTGCGAAGATTTTTTTAATGTTCTTCTGTACCTAAGAATATTCCAGTGAGCCCAGTTTCAGCAATATCACATTTCATGAAAGGTCAAAATCTCTGTCAACAGGACTATATAGAATAAATATTTCTATATAAAGTTACCATACTGAAAGCTCTGTAATAAAGTTTTCTGATTGCAGATTCATCAAATAGTTGCTGATAGTTATTATCATGTTGAATTTGTCACTCTTAGCGAAAACTTTCATTTCTGTCAACATAAGATTCCTAAATTATTTATTATACAATATCAGACATTTTTCGGTTGGAATGATTGTGCTTATACGTTTCATTTAAGAGTTCTGTTCTTTAGCTACGAGTCTAATACTAATAATAAAGATCGGTTCAAATATACTGATAATATAAGGATAATACAGAAAAATACATTCAATATGAACACTTTTTGTGCCATGTGTCACCATGTTTGTGAACAAATATCATTATTTATTGATAGAAAGGAAACTTCTGGACAGAATGACTGCATTCCAGTAGGTTCCTTTATATTAATTAATTTTCCAGTCAAGAAGTACATATATTCTTAATTTTTTATATTTCATACAATATGAAATATATTGATCGGTCGAATGATTTTCAAATAAGTCCTGTTATGAAGTTCTTTAGAAAATACTGGTACGATTGTAACAAACTCAATATTGAGCCATACTTAAAACATTCTTTCCAATGAAAAAGATCTATCAAAATCGGTTCGTAGATTGCAGCTTAGTATTACATTCATCTTTATTATTTACAATAATGTTGCAATTAGGCGCGCCGCGTCGGCCAGCTGAAAGTCAAACTCTCTTGTGGAATCTGAATACTTCTCCGTTCTCCCTGTACTTCTCCTGTTTTTACAATGTATCGGCCGCCGTTTCCTTATTCTACGTGTGTGGTCTTACGTTTTGTTATTTATGATCTAACAGCTTTCAGTCTCACTTTTATACTTCTACGTTGATAATTTTAATTTTAGCAATTATATTAATTCACTTCACTTTACATAATATATTCATTTCAAGTGATTGTGCTCCCTATTGATACTCAAATCTGAATCTAGAAGACTTACATGAAAAGGTAAGTGTAACGTCATCATCTAGCTTGGTATTGGTACTTTTCAGAGCTTAATGTTATGATCGGCTGCATAATTTTTGCAATACAATACAGAATTTTAGTAAATGTGAGATGGACCAATACAGCAATTATTTTGAAATATTACACAATCTTCTGATTAATGAAGCTAAGCTTTTAAAAGATAATTTTGTAATTCAATTGTTCATTCACAAATAACTGCAAATGCCAATATGAATGAATAAGTTATTATCGACAGATGAATATAAGAATGATGAGTTTTTAGATGCCTAAGAAGAGTGCTATAGAGCCTGAGATTATTTTGGAAAAAGTTCAAATAAGTAGAAGCGCCATCTGCATCTATTTGGGGTGAAATAAGTGAGTCATTGAAAGGACTGATGAGTGCAAAGGCGATATATACATTTGTCCGAAAAAATTATCATAACTGCTGAGAGGTCTTGGGTATAACAGAAAATACTCTGGATAAAATTGTTGTACTCGAACATGATAGCAGTGACAGTGAAATCCAAAGCGGAGGAAAAGATTATGAATTCACAATGGAGTTTAGTGAAACAAAATGGATTTCAATAAGACCAACTGAAAAAAAATTTAAAGATATGAAAACTAGACTGAGACTGGAAAAAGGCTGGACCGATGAGTTCAATGATTTATTCATAAGTACTACTTCATCTGAGTGTGTATGGATCTTTAAAGATCATTTCGCTACAAGACTTGAACACATCATAAATTGTCAAATAAGTGGATACTGTAAAGAGTGCGGAGCTGTGATTACTGCACGAAATAAAGAAAATAATGAACGCACTTTCATTTGCAATGTTACAAATGTCATTGAGAATAAGCATACAGGTGCTAAAAAACGACGGCTTGCCGGTTTGAAGTGTGAAAATTTGGGGAAAGAATTGATGCATGATTCATTAGCTTTTAACTGGACAAGAAAACAGGCAGCTAGAATTGAATATGGTGAAACTGAGCCCAGTAATCTGTATACATTAGATGTTTTACGGATATGTCGACAAGAAGCTATTGAAAACAGAATAAATTATGTTCCTAAGGATTCATGCGCTGTTAAAGCCTTGGAAATTCTCAAATATACTCAGCCGTTTATTCCTGCGATTAGAAGTATATGTGCTGATAAATTCTACTGACACTACTGGACACAAGAGCAATTACACATATACAATCATTATTGTTTGAGTGGAATATCAAGACTGGTAATTGACGCCACAGGAACTTTAGTGAGCAAATTAAAAAGGCCCTATGGATATAGATCCGGACATATATTTTTGTATGCAGGAGTTATTCATTTGGGATTCATGTCTTGTCAGATGCCTGTTGTGCAAATGTTGTCAGAAGCTCATGAGACAAATAGCATAAGTTTTTGGATCCGATCCTGGTTACAGTCTGGAGTAAAAGTTCCAAAAATGGTAATATGTGATCACTCAGCAGCACTACTGAATGCAATAGTCATGTCCTTTGCCAATATGAGTCTCAATAAATACATAGAGAATTCCTTCAACATTTTATTGAATGAGACAAATGAGCTTCCAAATATATATTTGCGTACAGACTACGCTCATACAATAAAACTCATGAGTGAATGGAGTTGCTTCAAAAACAGAAGTCACGAGAGACTCTTCAAAGAATTTTACATGCACAATGGCTATTCTCATAAAAACTAATGATATGCAAGCTGCAACTTCTATGATAGAAAGTTTATTTATTATTGCTAATAGCGTGTACTCGGGAGCAAACAATGGCGTAAATAATTCGTGTGAAATGCACAAAAATGGATTAAAAATACTTATATCGGGATGCGATGTTATAGAACTCGATGAATTAGCTGAAAATGGAGATACCGAAGAAAAGAGTTGTCCTCAAGCTTTGGATGATGAGAATATGCTTATCTCTGAATGCATATGTAACATCAAGCAAAAAGCTCTAGACCAGTGTACGGTAGGCGACATCGAAAATTATTACTACAGCCCGGATTTTTCGAAAAATTAAGAAAGATTTCTGAGAACATTTATCTTGTGGTCAGGCATAATAAAGACATATTACAGGTTTGGCTAGTCCACCGAAAGTTCTGCAATTGTTGAAAGTTATTTCAATGATCTCAAGAATAGGACGTTCAAAGAGGCACAGTTGCCATTGCGAGTTGACAAATTTTTCAAGGTACATTTCGATTCGATGGTACTTGCAGCGGCCAGCGAAAAAACGCAGAAAGAACAAAGCATGTTAAAGTCCGAGAAAGTGGAAGAGGTGAAAATCGGTAAGAAACTCTTTGAAAAAGTATAGACCATATCATCGCTTTTACTAGCATGTATGTGTTTTTTACATTCTATTATATCTATCTGCTTTCTGCTACCAAATACCAGTACGTGAATAGTATTACTTGCTTAATAATTGCCAGATCCAATTGTGACATTGTATACAGTGTAACTCCATGTATATTTTCTCAGAAATTGGCAAAGAATCAATGCAGGCTCCAGATGAAGAGCAACAGTTATTGAACGAAATATCCAATATCCATGAAGGTAATTTGGGAGCAGAAGGAATATTCCACCTATAATTTTCACAATTTTTTTTTCAACACTGAACGAAATTGATAATTGGAAAGGTCTAGCGCTAGCTACTCCCCGTATTAGAACTCGTCGTTATGGAGTACCCCAACCAGAAATACTCCACGTGGGAGAAGAAAAAAAGATCAAAACTCCTCTATTACGTAATTGTAATTTTATGAAGAGACCATTAGCAATAGGTGCTAATGAATATATTTTCAACAACACTTGTCCACTAGATGCATTATTGCAAGCCATTACTAGTGCTTACTGTGATAGCATATCGTATAGAAACTTCATTGATGAGCGACCAGAAAATAATATGAGACTATTAATATTGAATTTATTAAAAATTGGGACTGAATTATCAACCTACAAACTTCGAGGAGAAACTATTTTAGAAGCTGATAGTTTCATAAGAAATAAAAAATCAATTCTAATAGATGGCACATGTAAAATTGATTGTCAGTGTAATATAACTCAAATAGTTACAGAATTCATGTTCGAGTACCCAAGTGCCATTGAGAACTCACAATGCACTGTGTGTGATTTCAAAAGCTCAAGAAACTCAGATATGATATCTATTAATATTATCAAATATAGTAAATTCGCAAATTTGGAAAACGCTATTGAGCAGGGAATTTTGAAGACATCAAAATGCAGGAAAGTACAAAATCTACTTGTTTGTAATAATATTGTTACAAATAAAATTGATTTGTCAGGACATATATTCATAGATTGTAATGATTGCGAAGATATAGAGATCAATAAAATTCCCTGTTTTATAAAAATTTTAGATAAAACTTTTGTACCACGTTCTTTACTAAATTTCACAGATTATACATCAGACTCATATTCTGGTATTGGTCACTATATTGCACATTGTCGTAGAATTGACGCAATGTGGGAGATTTTCAATAATTTGCATATGAAGAGTAATTTTGTAAAAAACGATACTGTCGTTACATCACACTTACTCTATTATACTAAATAATTTTTGTAACCTGCAACAAAAAAAAAATCTCTTTGACAATACGATCATTCATGTGAATCAAGAATTGATATCTGTATATACTTTTTAAACCACACTTGTTATATGAATTATGCTGTTTAATATATAACTTGTGGATAAGGAATCATGTTTCTGAACACTCTGATTCCAATGAATTGAGTATCAATGTTTATATGTCTTCTGTGTCTGTTTAGTTTCGGTTTTGTACTATTTTCGTGAATTCATAATTTCTGTAAATAAGTGATTAGGAATAAATTTTTTTCCAGCACATTGTATCTTGTTCATAGGATAAAAAATGGCGCTAAAGTAATCATCATATTAATTAATTGCAAATAATTGTCCTTAATATTCTCTAGGAAGTTTTTTTAGTATTTTGCATTACCTACTGCGTACAGAAATGATAGCATATATTACTCTGAGTCCAGATTCGGTTGTTGACTCTTTCATAGGTGTACAAGGAATTTTTTATGTCAATTACATCTATTTGGCGATTATATCAAGGAAATAACCGAAACGGATGTATTCTTGCTATTCTAGATATCAAATGTACTGCCGAAAATTATGAAAAAAAAGCTCATGAAATAAATTATTGGCCGACTTCAGGAAATGGAGCACTATAGAAGAATTAAACGATAACATTTGTGTGGATCTAATTACAAATGTTGCTTATTTACTGATGGAGAATGGGAGCCTACAAGAAAATTTGATCTTCCTTGAAGATGATACTTCAAAGTCAAAAAGGCTGAATATATCTCTCAAAGTCATATGACTTCAATTCAAAATATTCAATATATAAGTTGTGACGATGTTGCTGAGTCACCCCGTAATTTACAACAATTTCTGTACATGTACTGTTGGTCTAGCGGTTAGCGTGCTCGCTTGGTGCGTCAGCGTTCAGGGTTCGAGACCGCATCAAGTAAACTTTTATATTTTTATTTTTGATTCAAAATCGGTATGCAGCAAGTTGAGACTGAAAAATTAAATACTTAATGGATAGGCAGTATATAAAGCCTCCGATTTCGAAGAGAAGTCAGTTGAACTGTAGCGCCTTCCTACAGTTGAGCTCTCCAGAGCTGAGCTGTAGCGACTTCCTACAGCCCATCAGCTCTCTAGGCTAGTGGACAGCCTCCGAGTTAGCAGCCAGTAGCGTTCGTCAGACTAAGGGTAAGCAAACCGATACCTAGTGCCCGACTTGCGTCTTCCAAGTCTCCGTCCTAGTATCCAGCTCGCGTCTTCCGAGCTACACCCTAGTTCCGACTCGCGTCTTCCGAGTTAACGTCCTGTTATCCAGCTCGCGTCTTCCGAGCTATTTCCTAGTGATCCGACTCGCGTCTTCCGAGTTAACGTCCTGTTATCCAGCTCGCGTCTTCCGAGCTATTTCCTAGTGATCCGACTCGCGTCTTCCGAGTTAACGTCCTGTTATCCAGCTCGCGTCTTCCGAGCTACATCCTAGTGTTCCGACTCGCGTCTTCCGAGTCATCGTCCTTCACTTCTGTTTCATTGGATCTGCGTTGTGAAGTACGTAAAAGTATCCGTCAGTCTGTATACTTCGTCAGTAAGTATACTCCGTCAGTCAGTATACTCAGTCAGTTGGTATACTCAGTCAGTTGGTATACTCAGTCAGTTAGTATACTCCGTCAGTCAGTACAGTCAGAAGTCAGTCAGTGTACTCAGTCAGTCAGTACACTCCGTCAGTCAGTATACCCCGTCAGTCAGTACAGTCAGTAGTCAGTCGGTATACTGAATCAGTCAGTACAGTCAGCAGTCAGTCGGTGTACTGAATCAGTCAGTACAGTCAGTAATCAGTCGGTAAACTGAATCAGTCAGTACAGTCAGTATCAGTTAGTAGATTCAGTCAAGTAGTCGATTATTTAGACAAGCGGTCAATCACTTGATTGTTACAATGATTTTGTTGACACTATTTTACATTGTTGAGATGGTCCAACAATAGAAAATATTATTGGTGTTACTTTTGTATTATCTTGATGTTTATTTTCAACTATATTAAATAGAAATATTTTATTTTGGTAAAAACTGTTACTCTTTTGTTGCGTGTACCACGTTCTCCTTTTTCAGCAAGATTTCAGAAACCTGGACATCATACCTCCACAGAGCTATCTTGGCACGTACAACAGGCTGTCGCTCCGTTAAGTAAATGGCGCCCGAGCATTGAGTAAAAGTTAGCGACAGGCCCAAAAGTACGTTACATATTTCTGACGTTCCAAGCGGGAACGTCACAAAGTACGTAAATGCAATGGCATTCAGAGCCTCCCTCGGTATATATAATTAGATATACGGGTGAAATTGAGAGCCTCTCGCTTTTCAAGTCGAGGTAGATGTTTATGTCCGACTGCATCATAATCATTTAATTTATAGTTGCATTTAGTGCCCATAATGTGCCACCTAATTGAACTAGAACTTTTAATTCCTTTTATTGGACGGAACTGTCATTATCAAAAAAAATCAAACAAATAGATTTTTTTATTAACATGAAATAAATCCAAATAATTAAATCGACATATTATTTATTATGGTCATGGATTCTTATAACACAATTGGTATTGTTGCCAAAGATAAATTCTTATTTTCACAAAAACATTTTTCTCTCAATATTTGTGATTTTTTGGACTTGCTGCCAACACTTCTATGCTTGCTGAAATATCCACTCATTCTTCTCCATCGTATTCATTCTTTTCTATCGTATTCAGTCTCTTCTCCACTTACCGAAGTATCTATTTCTTCTACCAAATTGTATTAATTATTTTTGACAACTGGAAACAAACAGTAAAAAATAATTGTAACAATAGCAATACTAGCAGAGCACATACCAAGTTATACTTACCGAATTTTTGTATTGGGAAATTGAGAAATATTTCTAGAAGATATCCTGCGTCTTTAGAGTATTCGAACATAAAGCTTTGTATGTATATAATTCGTACATAAACTTTATAGACTTACCTTCCTTATAAGACTCGCTCGCGTTACTCGCTCGTCCAATACCAGCGGTTCGTCTAATAAAGTTCTATATTATATACAAATTACATAAATAGCTATTATTATTTAGAATTTTTGAATGTATATTTATTTCAATAAGAAAAATCGCTTCACAATTTATTTTTAATGAATATGTGAAGGTTAAATAAGAGACATCTTTTCCTTCAATCTAGTTTATTGCCAATGCTCTGGCAATAAACTAGAGTAGAGAAAAAGACGTTTATTAACTCAACCTTCACATAAATATTCTTCACAAGGATTATCAACTTCTAGCATTGAATAATTATTTTTTATTGCAAATAAACTCTGTACAAGACATAGTAATTGGATACTGAACGTTTTTACAGCAAAGTGCTACCTTTTTCAAGTGAAAAAAATCTTTATTTATTTCTATTCATCTGAACTGCTCTCTGATGGAACAAATTCATTAAAAAAGTACTAGACCTCCTTAGCTTTGGATTTTTTTGACAGGTAAACATAGACCTCATCAAAAAAATGTCACTTTGAATCGTTTTGGATTTGTACCCATCGTTTGTGCATTTAAACAAGCGTGGAGCTGATGGGCCCTTTTGAATTGCTCATATTAGGGGGATGGTTGGGCCCTCTGACTTACTTTATGGAGCACAAACGATCACACTTGTTGCCATCGTTTGTACTTTAAATCAAGCGTGAAGCTGGCGGGCCCTTTTGAATTGAATATACTAGGGAAATGGTTGGGTCCGCTGATTCACTTTAAGAAGCACAAACAGGTACATTAGTTTTTATCGTTTGTGCTTCCAATCAAGCATGAAGCTGGTGGGCCCTTTTGAATTGCTTATATCAGGGAAATGGCTGATTTACTTGATGAAGCACAAACAGGTACTAACGAAGCACAAACGATCACATTTGTTTTCATCGTTTGTGCTTTCTATAAAGCGTGAAGCTAGCGGGCCCTTTTGAATTGCTTATATCAGGAAAATGGTTATGCCCACTGATTTACTTAATGAAGCACAAACAGGCACAAACAAGCACATTTGTTTTCATCGTTTGTGCTTTCAATCAAGCGTGGAGCTGGTGGGCCCTTTTGAATTGCTTATATCAGACAAATGGTTGGGCCCGCTGATTTACTTGATGAAGCACAAAAAGGCACAAACGAAGCACTAACGATCACATATATTTATTTATTTATTTATTTATTTATTTCAAAATACACTGTCCAAACAGATACCCAAAACTGGACAGGATCAAAAGTACAAAGTGACAATAAATATACAGATGAAAACAAAATACGAATTATGTATTGTATAAAAATATTTGTGAAAAAAAGAAACAATGAGATTGCAAAATATCTGTAAGTTTTACATTTTTTTTTTTTTTAAATTTTAATTTTTATTTTGCTGGAACAAATTGAGACGTGTCAAGGCTTGAGACGTTTTAAAGTATTGATAGTATCATAGAATATATCAGCTTGATTTTGAACACTGTTGTAAGTTTCATAAATTTGATTCAGGGGAGAGTGGAGAAGGATATTTGTACGGCATTTAGGTGTTTGGAATGTCCGCTGACTACGTGAATTGAAGGAAGGAACTCGGAAGTCCACTAAACTTAGTGTTGTTGGATCGTCTAGAGAGTTATTTATGAGTTTATGTAAATATAAAAGCTGTGTTCTATTGCGTCTGTCGGTTAACTTAGTGAAGTTGAAATAATCTAGGAGATATTCGTAAGACACGTTGAATATATATATATATATATATATATATATATATATATATTAGCATTGGAGTAAACATTCCAATCGTCAAATACAGTGTTTTTAAAACACCAAATGTAAACTATCTAGAAAAAAAATTCATTCGACTGTCAAACTGATGGAATTTTATTTATTCAACTCGTACAAAAATGTAAGTCTTTATTGTATTATTCACAATTAGCTTTCATGCTTATTAATATTTTTTGTAAATTAATCTGATGAATAATAAACTTTTTAGTGTCCTGAGAAAGCCTAAAAATTAGGCGAAAGCTTGACGAATATTTTAAAAGAGTGATCTTTTATTTGGCCAATTTCCATTGACTGCAAACGCCCACGAAACATCTGTTACCTTAACTAATTGCAGTCGCGATTAATCCTTATCTTACTATACAGGAATAGGTTTTTTCCAATTACTAAGATGCCAATACGGCTTACAATCAGTTCGAACCTTCAAAACATGGGCCACAACCAACACCAAAATGACATCAGCGACCAATCGAAGAATTTTCCTACTAAAATTTAGACAACATGGAGTTCTTCCAAAACACATCACGAATGACATCCACAATAATCCAGCAAGACTACAGACAGATGACTCAAGCAATATCTCCAAACTGGACAACATTTACTACAGGTCAAGGAAACAGACGCTCAACATTGAAATCGACAGTATAGTAAAACATGTCAGTTGTATTAAATCTAAATTAGAAACTCCTGAATCTGAGATGCTAAACTTGGTGCCTAAATGTATTGTTGACAACTTCATCCGGAAACAAAAACTTGCAAGTGAAAAACTTCTCAACAAAATCAAAACTCAAAATCAAAATAAATTGCAAACTCTGATCAATGATGAACGCAGTAAATTTCGCACGCAAACATACTGGTTCAAAAATATTTCTTCTGTCACTATACCTACAGATGCTCAAACATTACGTCTTAGTCCTAAATTTTGTATTAAACCGCTAAGTGACCAGATTTGCGTACGAAAGTTACTAAGTGACATTGAATACTTTATAAACAATTTTGATGAAAATAAAAAAAAACATGTGTAGAGCTCAAGTTACAAATATTATGACTAATTTTTTAAACAAAAACGATGAATTTGACTACATACATCATCTTTTCTTCACCACTAAAAGATTTCTCAGAAGTAATCCGAATCTTATAGTCACACAATCAGATAAGGGTGGTGTCACGTGTATAATGGATAAGCAAAAATATCATGGGTTATCCTTGGAGATGTTGACAGACCAGAATAATTACAGACTACTTAGGAGTGACCCAACATCCACTAACCAACAAAAAGCGAACAAACTTATCTCAAACTTAAAAAATTCTCATTTGTTACGAGCAGAGTTAGCTAAATCTTTAATGATATATGATGCTATTCCACCTAAATACTATGGTCAACCAAAGATCTATAAACAAAACCTTGCTCTACGACCCATTATAGCATGCATTGATGCTCCAAATAGTAAAATAGCAAAGTACCTTACTGATGTGTTAACTATTGCTTACGATAAAAATAACATTTACTATACCAAAGATTCGTTTGCGTTTGCAGCGTTTATTAACAATTTTAAAATACCAGAAAATTATATTTTGATAAGTCTGGATGTTTTGTCACTATTTAGTAATATAACTATAGACATAGCTGTTGATAGCATCACTAAGAAATGGAACTTAATACAAGAATTCACTCCGTTATCTTCAAAGAATTTTTTGCAATTACTGAGATTTGTTTTTGACACTAGCTACTGCATTTATGAGAATAATCACTATAAACAGCTGATTGATTGCCCAATGGGGGCAATTATAAGTCCGATAACAGCTCAGTATGTTATGGACCTACTCCTTGATGAGTGCATACCAAAACTGAATTTCAGACCACCATTTATAAAGAAATTCGTTGACAACATAGTAACTGCTGCACCTGCAAATGAAACAAATAATATTTCAACAACTTTTAATGGTTTCAATACGTACCTCCAGTTTACCATCGAATTAGAGGACCAAAAGAGCCTCCCTTTCTTGGACATCTTAATGATAAGGGAAGATTCAGGAATCATCACACTGGATTGGTACCAAAAGTCCATTGCTTCTCAGCGGTATATGCATTACTTGTCCCAACAACCAAAGAAAATGAAAATAAATGTAGTACTAGGTCTAAAAAACAGAGTACTCAGTATTTCACACCCTAATTATCGACAAAAAACTCTCTCAGATTGAAAGGTATTTTAATAAAGAACTCTTATCCAGTAAAACTTATCAACAGCTTGCTATGTAATGTGCCAAGGGTGGATATCACTTCACTGAATCCACAAAGTCAAGATCTACTGTCAAATCCTCCAAGTATAAAATTTGCTCCATACCTTTCATCCCAACGTTGACACCTAAAATACTCAAAGTCTTGAAAGATGATAACATCCAAATTGCTACAAAAAATTGTGTGACCATAAGACAAATTTTCACAAAGCTTGAAGATGAAACACCAATACACTACCAGTCAAATGTCATTCACAACATTCCTTGTCAGGAATGTCCAGCTGTTTACGTAGGTCAAGCCTCACGTAACCTCATATCCTTTGTCAAATGTTATAATTTTTGGTCTCGAAAATAACTGCGAAGATCTAGACTTCTGAAAGTACGAAGCTGGCACAATTTTTTACAAATGTGATAACTGTGGACATCGACATTCTTGTCCTTACTGAATCATGGTTGAGTTGAAGGACACTGTGTATGATTCGGAACTGCTTGATAACAGATATATTGTTTTTAGAAATCATGGGAATCCAGTGGTAACTGCCAGAATAGCTTCAAATCCCTCAAAAATTTACATCAGTTGTGTTTGTTCAAATGCAGAGGTATTATGTGTTAAATTTATAATTAACTTGTTAGTTTACTATATTATCCTTGATGCCACGAATATGTAGAATATTTTATCCAGTCATAGCGTTACCGTTTATCTTCGATAAAAATGTTATGATGGTTGGTGACCCCAATCTAACTGATTCATACAGATACTATAATGATAATTCGATGGGGAGCACAATCATTTTAAATTATATAAACTACGAGAATTTACTTAGCATGCAATAAGTTAATGGGATAAGAAATATAATTGGTCGACTACTTGATTTAGTTTCAACTAATTTTGATTGTGATATAAATAAATGTGATCAATCACTATTGCAGAAGGATGTCCATCATCCATCATTAATTATCGAATTTGAAGTTTACAAAGATGATAAATTAAAGCAGTGTAGCAAATTAGAATATTATTATGACTTTAAGCGTGGTGATTATGAACAATTGTTTCATTTACTTTCTGAAATAGACTGAAGTTATGTATCTAATTGTGTCAGTGTTTTGTACAAGATTTTAGATAAATGTGTCCCAAAAACTCAACGCAGAAGACCAAAATATCCTGTCTGGTTCAATAGAAAACTTATTTTACTAATTAAAACTGAGAAAAGATATAGAAAACTGTATAAATCTACCAAGTTTACCATTTACTTGAATAAATTCGAGAAACTGAGAGACGGAAGTAAGGAATTAAATACAATATTATATGCTAACTATATATCTGGTATTCATGCAGGCATTGTGAATAACAATATGAGCAATTTTTGGTCATTTATTAACAGTAGAAAGTCGAAGTTTATATATATATATATATATAAATATATCAACTAATACTTCGTATTCAAACAATTTTATTGAAATATCCAATTTCACATGTAATGAAGTTGGTGAAGCAATCAAAGCACAAAGTAATTCTAGGTCAATAGGTTCTGATATCATACCAATTTATATAGTTGAAGGCTGTGCAGATATCTTGGCTCAGCCACTTTGTGATATTTTCAACTTATGTGTAAATAATGCTATCCTCCCTGAGATATAGAAACTGGCAAAAATTTGTCAGATTTTGAAATTAGGCGATAGCACACAAATAAATAACTATAGACCTGTTACACACTAAATTGGATATAACAAAGAATAAATGGGTTCTTGCTGGATGGAAGGTAAAGGTTATTGTAAATATAAAGTATGCTAGATTTGTATAACAAATAAATATATCAGAGATTAAATAACAAGACATAGAATAACAACGGCATTGACATGATAACTGGGACAAAATATAAAAGATGTAACTTACTACTAGACGGCTAGGTGCGAGTAGAGCTTTAATGTTCTTTGACTTTTGTACTCCACGTTCTACCTAATTACCCTACTTTACATAAATTACTATATATAATGATAACCTACTGCTTCCATAGCAACCGAATAGCCGTGGAATGATGAGATTTGGTGTTTGATTAAATATATATATATATATATATATATATATATATATATATATATATATATATATATATATATATATATATATATATATATATATATATATATATATATATATATATATATAGATATATATATATATATATATATATATATATATATATATATATATATATATATATATATATATATATGTATATACATATACATTTAACAGGGTAAATTTTATTTACTCTGGAAGTAAACTACTCTGCCCTTTATGAAACCGAGCATTACCCTTGTTACACATTGACCTCATATGTAAATATTCTTGCACAGATTTTTGAGAATATTCTTTATAGTAGAGGATCCGAATTGAGAACGACCTTCACCCATCTGTTACAGCGGTAAAATTTTATTCTATCAAATTTAGTATACTACAGAATACATCGCACATGGGTTGGCCAAAAAATTCCTGGCAAGGCTATGATTAATTAAATATTGAAAATTGACTTTCTGTTCAACATTGCACTCATGAGTTTTACGAATGAATTTGATATCAATCAAAAGTATGGAGCCTATAGAATATGTAAACTTTGGGTTGTCCATTTTTTTCCTGGCGTAACTGCTGCTTTGACAGGTATGAACAGGTATATTAATACCAGCTATTTTCATTCATCTGTTTCTTGAATGAATCTTATATGAAAATAAGCGCTATTTATTTGTGAACACGATGATAGAAGGCAGTCAGCTAAAAATTTGGTTGAAATGACGGTTGTCGAATTTTAAAAACTGACATTTCAATGTATATTTATGCGGAAAATTCAAGAAATATTTCGAATAAACTGCTTTTTCAGTCCAGCCAATCTCAATCATCATAATGCAAGATGTACAACTAGATGTTATAGAAGTACTTAATACAAAATTTCAATATTCTACGACCGATTGATTTGAATTTATGGAGAAAATCCGAAAAGTCTGTCATATAAAGTGCACTTCCGCCTGAGCCGATTGGTACGAAAATAGCAGATGACCATTTGGGTGCTACAGCAATTTCAAATGCTGAATTTCAATATCCTACTGTTGATCATTCTGGATTTATCAGAAAAATTCGAAAAAAGTTTCAAGTAAAGTACACTTCTAGTACAGACGATTGCAACCATAATGCGAGGTGCACAATTAAATCCTAGACCAGTCTCAAATACAAAATTTCAACATTATACGCTCAACCAGTTTTGAGATTTGCGAGTTACGCACGCACGAACGAACATACGTACCGACATCAAGCCAAAAATAGTCAAAATGGATTCAGGTATGCTCAAAACGAATATTTCCATGAAAATCTTGATAGGTGAGTTTTGTCGGTGTCAAAATACTTCCTTGTACTTAGTACAAGTAAGTAACAATAAGTCAATTTTCAATATTTAATTGATCATAGCCTTGCCACGAATTTCTCGGCCAACCCATTTGTGATGTATTCTGTAGTATACCAAATTTGATCAAACTAGTCCAATAATAAGTACATATCAACATGGTTTAGTTTCCGGCCGTTCTATTGCTATAAATTTAGTGAAATTTACTCAGTTTATTTTCGATGCTTTAGTCGCAAGAAACCAGGTAGATTGTATCTACACAGACTATTCTAAGGCGTTTGACAGAGTTTCATGTTGATTTCCTTATAACAAAGAACAAAAGGCACGTGGCAGTAGTCTGGTAAGATAACCTCATTAAGTATTTATTTGGTAAACGAGATTATGTTGATGCTGCATTTTATATGTTGATATATCGCATCGATAAGTGACGTTGTAGTTAGTCGTTACAAACCTTTCATTTAATAAAGAAGCAATTCGAAACCGTTGAACACAGTTGTCTTATTTCATAGAAAGCCTAAAATCCCAACAGGCTATGAGCCCAGATAAACGCAGTTCTATGAAATAATATAAAAACGTTTTCATTTGTGTGAATTCAATAATAATCATGGATCCTAGAGTTTCAAAGCGTAATATACTACCGTTTGATGGTGAAAGATATACTGTGTGGAAATATCGAGTGAAACTGTTACTTGGTAAATATGATGTGCGAGATATCGTGGACAATAAAGTCCCAGTTGAGTTTAGTGATGAATGGCGCATTGAAGATTCAACTGCAAAAAATATAATTGTGGAATATTTGGGTGACACTTTTCTTGAATTTGCCAAGGACAGTTCAACAGCTAGAGATATTTCTCAAAGTTTGGATGCCATTCATGAGAGACGTAGTTCAGCCACTCAATTGGCTTCACGTAAAGAGCTACTGAGTTTGAAGTTGCCAGGTGAAGTTATATTATTGCAGCATTTTGCTAAATTTGATGCAATAATTGCCAATTTGAGAGCAGCTGGTGCTGCGTTTGATGAGATGGACAAGATATCCCATCTCTTACTAACTTCATCTAGTACATATGATGAAATTGCAACAGCATTGGAAACATTAGGAATCGATAAAATAACTCTTGCTCTTGTAAAAACGAGACTGTTGGACTATGAATCCAAATTGAGAACGGAGGAACAATACACAAATACTCAGAAAGTTTTATATGTCAGCGAAACTCCTGAAACATTTCAAAGATATTCTAAATACAAACAATATAAAAATATCAATAAGCAAAAACAAAATTCATGTCATCGAATGAGGATGGTTATAAGTCTCAATATAAACTATCCAAAATGATTTGTGAACATTTTGGACGAACCATTCATGAAAAATCTAACTGTTTTTATTATAAACGGATGATTCAACAACAATATCCTCGACAAAACCTAAAACGGAGCTTGAAAACCGTACAAACAAATGTTGCACATAATGATGGTTCGGCATTCATGATGGGATGTTCAAAGCTGTCCAATTGCACTGATGCTAATGGGATAGTATCTTTACTGGATTCAGAAGCAACCGATTATACCATCAACAGAGATAATAATAATGATAATAATAATTTTATTGCTCAATAGATAACCAATTACAGGACAATAATATATATAACATGAATAATAGATATAGAAAACACTGAATAAGAGATTACAATAATTAAATACTTATGGAAGTAGTACAAAGCTAGACGAATATATCTTCATGAATTTTGTCCGCGTAGCGACACATTATGTGTATTGCAGACCTTGAGAGTATGTCAGTTCGACATCTTGGTAAATAGAAGGTAGTCGAGTTTCTGGATAATATCCTTGGGACAAGCAGTGGCACGCTGGAGAGTAGATATGAAGCGTCGACTTCGTCGTGCAGAAGTTTGGCGAAGCTAGTTCCACGCCTATGAGTTAGTGAAGGCATAGAATGCCGTTGTAATAGAGCTTCTTGATCAGTTCCTCTTTCGGAATATATACCATCGGATTTGAATGACATGAGTTTAAGAAATCTTCTCTGAATTTGTTCAATGGCTTGAGACTGGTAGCTGTATATGGGATACCATATCAATACTGCATATACAAGTTTACTCAGTACATAGGCAGAGAAAAGAGTTTTCAGAAGAGAGATATCGTCAAATGTTTTAGATATGCGGACGATGAAGCCAAGAGTTCTGTTAGCTGATGAACAGACATTTTTGGTATGCTCCGAAAAATCGAAGTTGAAATTAAAAGTAATACCCAGATCTTTTATTGTTGTTTTTTTGTCAAGGGATGTGCCTCTTATTTTATTGGAAAATTCAGTGCGATTAACACAACGAGTATAGGAAATAGTGCAGCTATTATTAATATTTAAGCTAGGTGAGTTATTGTGGCACCACTGAGCTAGAAGGTCAATATTGCTTTGCAAAACGACAGCATCATCAATCGATTCTATGCTATTTTACATTTTAATATCGTCGGCGTACGCATGTACATGACAAGTAAAGGAATCGAGAAGTTCATTAATTAAAAGAATGAACAGAAGTGGCCCCAGATTAGATCCTTGGGCAATACCAGAAGATGAATTGAATCTGAATGATGAAAAACCGTTATAATATACGTAGCATGTTCTGTTATTAAGATAAGACTTCAAAAGATTCAATAAGCTAGCAGTAGCTCCAAAAGAGTCTAGCTTATTCAATAGAATATTGTGATTGATGGAATCGGAAGCTTTCGAGAAATCTGTATAGAAGGCATCAACTTGATTCTGACACGTACTGTAAAAAAAATGCGAGATTTGTGACAGTAGACCGTCCCTTCATGAAACTATGTTGATTAGAAGAGATATGATGACGTATGTAGCTTGAAATACAGTTGTAGATACTTATCTCAAAAAATTTTGAAAAATTATTCAACATAGATATAGGACGGTAGTTGTTGAGTTGTGATTTATCAACTTTCTTGAAAACAGGAGTTATTCTGACTTTCTTCCAACGTTCGGGGAAAGTAGAAGTCTTGAGCGATAGTTTAATAATATTCGACATAGGAGCGGCCAAGCAACACCTCACATCTTTGATTGGGAAGGCAGGAATTTGATTCTCACCGGCAGAAAATTTATTAGGAAGTGATGCCATTATTTTGATGATTTCATCCTCACCAACTTTGTTCATTTCAAATGACAAGGTATACTTGTGATCAGCATAGACACTAGGAACATTACTTGAAGTGGTAAAACATTGAGAAAAAAATAATATAAAAGCGTTCACAACAGATTGAGGAGAATCATACTCTTTAGGTTCGTCATGTAGAAGAAATATTATTATATAATTTATTATAATTTGCCTTGCGGAAATTAAAGCGAGTACTAACAGGTTTTGAAGATGCTGCTACCTTCAAATTCAATTAAATAGATGGATGGTGCTTGTCTTCAGGTACGATACCAAGATCGGATCTTATAATATCCATAGGGATTGTCAAATTTGTTATTACCAGATCCAATTTGTTCGAAAAAGAGTTGAGCACATTGTTGTGCTGAGTGAGTTGCAACACATGACAAAAATTACGGAATCTTGAAGATTTAAAAGATTTCACAGATGTGTCTTCAAGGGGGGGAAATTGAAATCGTCTATTAAGACTAAATACTCAACAATGAGACAAAGTTGCGATGCATCGAGAAATATTTTTAACTCATCAGAAGTGATATCACCAGGTATATAGATAACACACAGTACCATACTTATGCTGGGTTGCACGAAAAGTTATCAATAAATAAATTATTGTATCAATACTCAATAGTTACCGAGTCAATAGATTTATTGAAACACTAAGTTTGTGACATTTGCGTGAAAAAAATAAAGAACTCTTCTGTTAATGAATAAATAGTTCCCAAATCCATAGCGACAAATCATTCAAATTATCAAAAATTTGACATTTATCCTCCTACTGGTTTGTTGAGAACGTTTATTCATCAACGTGAAGAAATGGAGAAAAGAGCTCGGAGTAGGAATTTCACGGAGAGAGAAAAACATTTTTTGGTAGATATTATTGAAAATTACGCGTACATAGTGGAAAATAAAAAAAGAGATGGCACAACAAATAAAATAAAATCGGAGACATGGGCCAAAATAACGAGTGAATTCAATTCTCAACAAGATTCTGGAATAAGATCTACAGAACAGCTGAAGCATATATATGACTGCTTAAGAAGGAAGACTCGAAAGCAGAAAAGTGCTGAAAAAGTAAATTAATATGTTTCACATTTCATTTCTTTACACCGATCGTATTTTAATTTCACTGAATATATTTTCAGGTGGAAATTTACAAGACTGGCGGAGGTGGAGTGACAAAATTTGTAGATTCTACAAGTGAGAAGCTTATGAAATTCCTTGCTCCTCAGATAAATTCATTGCCAAATGAATTTGACAGTGATGCCTCATATAACAGTGAAAGAATGTATGATAAGCAATGATCGTGATAATGCAATGATATATTCATTTAAGGTTCTTTAAACAACATAGGAAATACAATTAATCCGGAAATAATTGACAGTAATTCTAGTAATCATGATATCGCCCAACCGTATCTTATACCATCACATTCACTTGAAGACGCAAGTCAAATCCCAAACAACTCCTTGGCAAATTCTACACTCTCCTCGACAAAGATTTCAGGAAACAATAAATCTGACGATGCAAACCAATCTCTATCCATTCCAACATTACCTAGAAAAAAAACGAAATATAAATACTGTGTATGAGGGACTCGAAGCATTAACCCAAAAACGAATGCAGAGAACAGAAATCAAAGACAATTATTTAGATCAAATAAATAGAATTAAATTGCAGTGTCAGGAGATAGAACTTAAAATCAAAGAAAAGGAGCTCGAGAATAAATTGAAGAAAATGGAATCTGAAATAATAGAAAATAACATTCGGAAAGATATTCTGGACATTGAATTGGAGACGGCAAAAATCAAATTGGAAATTGAAAAAAAAATATTACAAAATCTAGAATAATATTTTACCTCTTTTTTGTTTTGATTTAGGTTAGTTCTTTGAGTTAAATATTTTCATCCCTAGTTATTAATTTGTATAAATTATAGTGTACCTTGAAAATGCAGTATCAATTACATGAGTTCTGATTGTATTTCCTCTATTATTATTATCAACAGGGAATACAGGGACTATTTCAATCAAATTTTCAATTGAATCTAGCTCGTTAAAATCCAGTTCTTCCTGTTCTACAGCTATATTATGCAACACAGCTGTAGCTACAATTGTTGCTAGAGTAGTATTTATATTAGTGCGCATTCCTAACGATAAACAGGGAAATCTTTTCTTCCATACTCCAAATAATCGTTCAACAGGATTCCTTGTTGCAATATGTGCTCGTTGATATTTTTGTTCTGCATCAGTTGTAGGATTAGTCAGTAGAGTCAATAAATAAGAACGACAGGGGTACCCACTGTCACCCAGTAAAAAGCAATTTCGATATTCATTATTTTCAAATTTGGCTCTTAATTGGGAAGCATCGAATATTGTGCTATCGTGTGTTGAGCCGAGCCATCTAGCTACAATATTATATATTTTTAAATTCGCGGAACAAATACACTGTACATTCAATGAAAAATAACCCTTTCTATTCCTATATAATTCTCCATGATCCCCACCATGACTTTGAATCTATCGCACCAATGATATTCGGAAAACTACGAATTTTGAAAAACTGTTGTTTAACTGTGGGAATTTCATTCAAATTTGGCATTATTATATAAATTTGTCTTAAAGCTGCAATGCTGCGAGTGACTCGTCTGATAATCTTACATACTGTTGATTTATGTATTGAAATATGATCCCCTAAGGTATTTTGGAAGGTTCCTGTTGCATAATATCTCATTGCTATAAGTAATTTTGTACTAGCTGTTACTGGCATACTTCGTTGTGTTCTCCTCTCAAAATTTGGTCCTACCAAATGTAAAATGTGCATGAAACTAATTTTCGAAGATCTGAATCGAAATTTGAAGTCCACTTCATCATAATCTTTCAGTGGATTTAAACGATCACGAAATATTTGTGGTCTTGGGAGGTTCTCCAATATTTCAAGAACTATTTCTTCATCAGAAGAAGACGACGATGACATTTTTCCTAATGTTATAGTAAATTATTTCTAAATAAATGTATTCCTGTATATCCAACGTATTTTTCTCAAGAATAAAATGATTCTAGTTGGAAAGTGATGCTTCAATAATTCTCTAATTTCAGGTGTCAAACAAGATTTATTCAATCAATAAAAACTCAGAGGTCCGATTTCAAATCTCTAAGTTATTGAATAGTTTAGTGAATCAACAAAATTATTGAGCTGTCATGCAACGCACATTTGTAAGATTGTGAATCAATAGTTGTTAATGAACCAATAAACAGTTTCGTGCAACCCAGCATAAGACTATCATACTGGCACTTACAAGCAGCAATATCTACCAATGGCGTTAAATTCGTTTTATGAGACAAATCAAGCTGTTTGAAAGAAATGTGATCGGCTAGTGCAATAAGCACTCCTCCACCTTTAGAACGATCAACAACTGAAAACTGCCTATCTGATCGTATAACCGAATAATTACTAGGAAATAACTTTGACTCAAAAACTGCATAATCCAGCCATGTTTCAGTAAGGAGAATTATATCAAAAGACGCTGAACAACAATTTGTATAAAAAATATCACACTTAGTATTGAGACCACGAGTATTCTGATAATAACAGTTGAGCAAAGGACAAGAACAACTGTTGGGCAAATTTAGTTTAAAGATTTCGACACAATTCCAATGTTATATCTTATAATAAGATTTGTTTCTCCGTTGGACAATCGTCGAGCCAATTCTTCTTTCAGGTGTTTATAGTATTGTATTTCCTTTATTGTTTTATCACGAGAGATAGATACATAAGACCATTTTTCATTAGATTTGAGCGTTTTGGATTTCTTGAGAATATTGCTGACAACTTCAGCAGAATGAAGGATTAGTTTAATTGGACGTGCTCGAGTAGAAGTGGGATCAAAGCGGCCCATGCGAAAATGCTTGACAGTTCCAGAAACAATGTCAAGATCTAGCAACAATTCAGTAGCAAAAACAAGATCTTTCAGATTTTGTTCTTGTTTGCTACGGGAATTGTCTTCTCTGAAACCAAATATCATTATATTACGTGAGCGCTTTCCTCGCTCTTGAATATCAGAAATATTCTCCTCATCATTGAGAAATGAAGAAGAGTGGCACTCAGCAGGCCTTAAACTGAACTTTGTAAGATCAGAAATATCTTTTTGCAATTCAATAATCATTGATTTAAGACTTTGAAATTCATTATTCTCTCTCAAATTTTTGAACACAGTAAACTGATTTTGAATGCTAATTATTATAGCCTTTAATATTGAAAAAGTTCAATGAAAAGTCAAAATATGACTCACCCCAAAAGAGTACAGAAGAAAAACAAGTACCACGAAAAGGAAATCTCAAAGATCAACTAGCACCACAAAAAAAAATCAAAAAGATCCACTAGAATAAGGGAATAAATCCCAAAATATACGTAGAGCACAAAAACACATCAGACGTATTCAGCAGATTCTAAAATCTGATGATTTGTTTACAAGCTGCTACACTATGTCATCACCAGTTGTCACCTCCATAGCGAGATCAGTCAATCATTGCTTCGAAGCGAGGAACCATTCAAGTAAAGAGAAATCTTAGAGCACCAGGAATTGTGGAAGATGTGTTGTACGCACCGGATGCTTCTTTCAATTTGCTATCTGTTAGTCGCCTACAAGACAAGGGCCTCAGCATAATTTTTGATGGTGATGGTGTTAGTGTAAAAAATAGTAAAATAAAAACTATTATTACAGGTAAGCTTTTCAATGGTTCATATAGTATCGTATTTTCGATGAATGAAAACATGCTAAATGGCAGTCATATAAATATTAGTAGAACCAATATTTCCACAATGTGGCATGAATGTCTTGGCCATATCAGTAATTCCAAATTTAATGAGATAAAACATCAAGAATTATTTGAGGATGTTCTTGACCTTGAAGACGTCAAGCCTATAAATCAAATATGTGAATCTTGCATATTCGGTAAGCAAGTGCGATTTCCATTTATTAAAATTAAAAATACAAACCATGTAACAAGACCATTGTTCATTGTCCATACAGATGTAGGTGGACCAATTACAATAGTAATAATAATAATAATGATTTTTATTGATCCAAATTGAGATCAAAAAGCAGGAGTTCAGCAAGGCTGATCTTTCACTCCGCTTTTAATACATAAGTATTACAACAAAACTGACAGAGAATAGAAGTGACAATGGTCATAATTATAATGTAAAATTATTGTTACTACAATCGAAGAGAAATTATTGAATGGTATAATATTCTTTTGACTTAATATTTCTTTAACAGTTTTTGATGCTTTTTTTTGTCATAAGTCATTTTATGTATTGCGTCAGGGAATTGTATACTTTAATACCTACATAACTAGCACTTTTTTCAAACATTGTTGTTTTATGACGTGGTATCTGCAACATATTGGATTGCCTAGTGTTATATATTGAACATACAGAATCAAACTTATCTAAATTATTAAACATATACTTGAGTATTTCGTATAAGTATGAACACGGAAGTGTCAATGATCCTAATTCTTTGAATCTACCACGAAAAGAGCTACTGGATCCAGTTTTGCATATAATTCTAAGTGCCCTTTTCTGAATGATAAAAATTTGATTAATTCTAGAGGATGAACCCCATACAATAATACCATAATTCATCATTGATAAGAAATAGCTGTAATATACCACTAATTAAGATTTAGAATCTAGTTTTCTAGCTAAAACTCTTGAACAATAACAAGCTTTATTTAATCTAATTGACATTTGTCAATATGACTATCACCCTTCAGATCGTGATCTAGAATCATCCCAAGACAATTAGTGGATGTACATGAGTTCACTTGCTCATTTTGAATATCAATATTAACCTTACTACAAACGTTCAAGTAAAATTGCATAGCATTAGTTTTTTGCAAGATAATTGTTAGATGGTTATTTGAATACCATTTTTCAATGTCTTCTAGTGTGTTATTGACTGAATGATGCACTTGGGCTAGATCAGCTTTGGGACAACTAATAACAAAATAGGCATCATCGGCGTACATAATAATATTCTCACAATCTATGCATTCAGGAAGATTATTAATATAGATAAGGAAAAGCAAAGGACCCAGTACAGAGACTTGTGGAACTCCTGATGTTGGATTACCCAAGTAGAAAATTTGTCTGTAATTGTATTGCTCACCGTTGATGCCACTTTAACTGCCTGTGTTCTATCACTTAGGTAGGACTCGAAAAGTAGTAGGGAGACACCACGTATGCCATAATGTTCTAGTTTCTGCAATAGCACATTCTGATTTACATTATCAGAAGCTTTGGACAAATCACTAGATATACCGAAAACACAATCACCATTATCGAGATCATTAAGAACTATTTGCACAAGATCGTTTATTGCACTAATTGTTGATTTATTTTTCATAAAGCCATGCTGACTTTTATATAGTATATTATTCATTTGGAGATGACTCAGGAGCCTGACATAAATAAGTTTCTCTTATATTTTTGCGAAAGCTGATAACAGCGATATGGGTCTGTAATTTTCCACTAACTTTTTATCACCTTTTTTGAACACGGGAGTTATGATTGATTTCTTAAATAGAGAAGGAAAGCATCCAGTAGTAAATGATTTGTTGAAAATCAAACACAATGGCTTAGAAATATTGTAGAAACACCGTTTGAGTAACACTGAAGGAATATCGTCAAATCCAGTGGAAAATGTAGTTTTCAAAAGTTTGATTTTGTCTTCAATTTCTAGTTCTGTTGTTGGCCATAAGAAGATTGAGTTATTGCAAGATGATTCGATGAAATCATGATTATATTGTGGACTATTGTTTCCCATAGAAAGAAAATGTTCATAAATATCATCCGACAGTTTCTGATGATCTACTGCATCAGTCACACCAGTCACGGAGTATTTGGTCTCCTTTTTAACGATATTCCAGATAGTTTTGGATCTGTTTTTTGAATTGGTAATTGTTCTTGCTATGCTGTCTTTCTTTGCTGCACTAATTACATTGGTTAAAATCGTACAATATTTCTTATAATGTGAATGGAGTTGCTCTGAATTATTTTGTTTCAATTGTTGACATAGCTTTCGCTTATTCTTGAATGATTTACGAATTCCCGCTGTGATCCACTGAGAATGAGTATTGTATTTTGTTTTCACTCTTTTTAGAGGAAATGCTTTCTCCGACTGGCAATTGAATGATTTGTAAAATTTTGACTCTAAATCATCCACTACCATTGATTCATCCATTGATGTCCATGACTCATTTTCAAGCAAATATCATTAAATTGTCTAATGTACCGATATGAATATTTTTTGTTAACAATAGATAAGTTGGAGAATTCAGAAATGATAGTTTCATGATCCGAAAATCCTGAATTAACAACTTTATGTTGTCCTTCTATGTTTGTAATGATATTGTCGATACAAGTGGTCGAAACTGCAGTTATTCTGGTTGGTTCATTCACCTGAAGCTTTAGATTGAAGGAATTAAGTAGTGCGACTAACTGAATTTTGTTATTACTGTGGACTAGGATATTAATGTTTAAGTCAGCACCAATTATAATTTTGTTGTCATTGTGACAAATATTAGAGAGCAATATTTCCAAATTATATAGAAAAATGTAATGTAATACGTATTGTGAAGTTGGCGTGTACGGTGGTGTAGTGAGAAAAAGTGAGAAAAAGTGTAATTACTGTGTAATTCAGTGAAAATTAACAGTTAAAGTGGATTGTGAGTGCAGCTAAGACAAAAGACTACAGATAGTGTCACTAGGTCTTCCGGTTAGAAGTGAAATAAACGTTAAAAAAAATAAATCGCAGCCGGGAAGGTTAATTTCAGTAAGGTCGAGAATCGCGCGCGATACAGACACAAACGCACGTGTAGCTTAGCGGCGAGCCGGGCGAATCCAGTGTTGCAAACAATAGCAAAAATAAAAATAAATAGTTCTTTCTTTTAATCGTAAAACTTAGAATCGAAATTAAATAATAAAAGCATAGGCAGTATTTACTATAGAGTTAGAGCGGAAGCAATCAAATGAATGGTAGAGAAAGAAGCAATAGTACCAGTTGCATTAGAAAGAGAGAAGAAGAGGAAGAAGAAAAACTAAGAGAATCTAAAAGAAGCGCCATAGAAAAAAGATTTACTGTTAAAAGAAGTACAACAGAAGAACAGAAGAAAACGACAAAAATGGAGGAAATGTTGAAGAGGATTTCGGAAGATCTGAAAAAGCTTACAAATAATTATGAGGAAATAAAGGGAGAAGTAACGAAAGGAAGGGAAGAAGTACGAAACGGGAACATAGCAATCAGAAAAGATATGGAAGAGTCGTATAAGAAAATTATAAGCAATATTGAGGGTATAAATAAAAAAATAGATCAAATAAAGGAAAAAGAGAAAATGTGGGTGAAAGAAAATAAGGAAATGGGCGAAAGAATGAAAAGACTTGAGAATAGAGAAGAACAAAGAGAAAAAGAAGCAAACAAAAACAAATTTATAATAACAGGACTAGAAATAAAAGAAAACTTAAAAGAAGAAATTGGAAAATTCATTAAAGATGAACTAAAGATCCATATAAAAAACGTGGAGGCGTACAAGGTTAAACAGATAACGGAAAGACAGAAAGTAGTGATAAAAGTAAACAACGAAGAAGATACACAAGAGATATTCAACGCGAAAAATAAATTGAAAGGACAAAAAATATATATAGACAAATTCCTAACAGTCAATGAAAGAAAAATACAAGGAGAGATAATAAAAAGAGCTAAACAGGAAAGAGAGGATGGAAAACAGGTAAAAATTTACACTAATAAACTGATGATAGATAACAGCATGTGGCTGTGGGACAAACAAAGAGAGAAATTAATCCCAAGAAACTAAACCGCAAGAAAGGAAAGGAAAGAAGAGGTACGACGACCGAGCAAGAAAAAGGATATGAGGATTTATTGAATAGAAACATAAAAGTGAAAAATAAAAACAAAAAAGAATCAAAAAAGAGGAACAGGCGCAATGAAATAAAAATCAGTACATGGAATGTCCGTACGATGCTACAACCAGGGAGGATGCAAGAAATAGTATCAGAAATAGGAAGATATAACATCGATATAGCGGCAATACAAGAGACTCGATGGAAAGGAAAAGGAGTAATAGAGAAGAAAGACTTCATATTACAATACTCAGGAGATGAAAAACAAGGGCAATACGGCGTGGCTTTTTTAATAACGGGTAAATTAGAAGAGAAAGTGATAGAGTTTGAAGCAATAAATGAAAGATTAGCCTATGTGAGAATAGAAACAACTCCTTTCAAGTTGTCAATAAAAAACGTATACGCACCAACAGAAAACGCGAAGACAGAAATAAAAAAAAAATTCTATGAAAAATTAGAAGAGGAATTGGAAAAAGTACCAAAAGAAGACACCCTATTACTATTAGGAGATTTCAACGCTCAAATAGGAAAAGAAGATCATATGAAGCAGGTAGCAGGAAAATATACAATACATGAAAACACAAATGACAACGGTCAAAGACTATGTGATATAGCGGCAAGAAACAACATGATTATAAGTAGTACCAAACATAAACATCCAGAAATACATAAAATAACTTGGGTAGCGCCAGACCAAGTAACCCAGACTCAAATAGACCACGTACTAATCACAGGAAGAAAACAATCAGATATAACAGATGTAAGAGCATACAGAGGAGCATGCGCGGATTCAGACCACTTTATGGTAATAGCAAGTCTTAAACAGAAAGTAAGAAGAAATCAGAAGGACAGAAGCAAGAAAACTAAATGGGACATAGAAAAACTTAGCAATGAAGACACAAGGAAGAGGTACGAAGAAGAAATAGAGAAGCACATCAAAGAAAAATATGAAGAAGAAGACAATGTAGAGAATAAGTGGCATAAGATACAGAACTGTATAAACCAAGCTGCAAAAAAATGGATAGGAGAAGAAAAACAAGAAAATAAAAAAACATGGTTCAACAAAGAGTGCCAAGAAATAGTATTAAAAAAGAAAAATGCAAGACTGAAGTGGAAGAATACAAATAGGATAGAAGACAGAGAAGATTATAAAAAAATGAGGAAGAAATGTTGTAAAATTCTAAGAAAAAACAAGAGAGATTGGATAGATGATAAAATAACAGATATTGAAAAAGAAAGTATGAATAGAAATTCAAAACAATTCTATAAAAAAATAAATGAACAAAAAAGAACATACAAACCAAAAGTCTACTGTATAAAAGACGCAAAGGGCAACAAAACAGAAAATGATGAACAATATAAGAAAACATGGGTAGAATACTTCAAAACCCTGCTAACATACCCGCAACAAAACGTGGATATTACAACACAAGATGAAATTGCGGACGAAGGAGTATCAGAATAACCAACAGAAGAAGAAGTCAAAGAAATAATAAGAAGCAGGCGAAATGGGAAGACTCCAGGCAAAGATGGAATAAACACAGAACTAATAAAATATGGAGGAGATGAACTACACGAATATATGTATATAAACTTATAATGAAGGTGTGGAGAACAGAAAAAATGCCAAAGGATTGGGAAAGAGGACAAATAATCACAATTCACAAAAAAGGAGACCAACAAACATGCGAAAATTATAGAGGTATAACGCTACTGAACACGACATGTAAAATAATGTCAACACTAATACAAAAGAGAGTCCAGAAAGAAACAGAAAACATAATAGGACAGCATCAGTGCGGATTCACGCAAGGCAGATCAACAACAGACGCTATACATACAGTTAAACAGATAATAGAAAAAGCACATGAATATAAAATGAACATAAACTTATTATTCATTGATTTTAAACAAGCGTTTGACTCGATCAAAAGAGAGAAACTTATGAAAGCCCTAGAAGAATTTGGGATAACAGCTAAACTAAGACGATTGATCTTGATGACCTTAAGTGGAACAACAACCACAATTAAAACACAGAAAGGAGAAACTCAGGAATTCGGAATAAACAAAGGAGTAAGACAAGGAGATACACTATCAGCAACTCTGTTCAACATAGCGTTAGAATATGTGATGAGGAGTTTGAACAAAGGAACACTCAGAACTAAAGGCGGACAAATAATAGCATACGCAGACGATATAGTATTGGCAACAAAAAATAGGAAAATATCAAAAGAAATGGTCGAAGAAATAGTAACAGAAGGAAACAAAATGGGTCTAAAAATCAATGAGAACAAAACTAAAATAATGAGGATAGGAAAAAAATCAGGAAGTAGAAATATGAAAATAGGTAGCCTGCAGTTTGAGGAGGTTAATAAATTCAAATACTTAGGCATTATACTTTCAAATAATGGAGACAGGAAAACAGAAATCCAAGAGAAGATATTAACAGCGAACAGAGCCTTTTACGCAAATAAAAAATTACTCAAGGATAAAAACCTAACAAAGAAAACAAAATTTAAAGTTTGTAGAACAATAATCAGACCAATAATAATGTACGCGGCAGAAACAATGACAATGACCAAAAAAGATGAAGAAGATTTACGAATAGTAGAAAGAAAAATAGTAAGAACTATTACAGGATTAGTAAAAACGACAGAAAACGAATATAGAATATTAATGAACCATGAAATAGAACAAGAGCTGCAAGAAGAAGATATAGTAGGGAAAATAAAACAACAGAGGACGAAATGGTTAGGACACATATGGAGAAAAAGGGAAGAAGACACCGTAAGGGCAATTTTACAATGGGAACCAGGCGGAAACAGAAGAAGAGGCAGACCCAGGTCGAAATGGCTACAAGAAGTAGAAACAGATCTGAGTAAAGCAGGAATAAAGAAATGGAAGGAGAAAACAGAAAATAGGAAGACATGGAGAGAAATATGTCAGAATATTTGGAACAAGGCGATGAGGACTGATCCCCCTCAAATAAAGGATCTACTATATATATAATATTTCCAAATTATATAGAAAAATGTCAAAGTTCAAACTAGGTGTTCTATACAGCGATAAAATGTTCATATTATTGTTATAGCCATTGAGGTTAATAAAAGAGAATTCAAAATGTTTTTCTACAGTTAAATAGTTGAAGATGTCATTATTTGAGCCTTTCACTGAGTTTTCAACAAAAATACATGTTCCACCGCGGCTATAATAAGTTCTAGAAAAGGACGATATAATTCTGTAATTGGGCAACTGGAAAAATGTTATTTCGTCCGATGTTAGCCGGTGCTTAGTGATGCATACTATTTGTGACTTTGGTTGTAATTCTTGCAGATAAATCTCTAGCTTAAGTTTTTTGTTCAGCAAGCCTTGGACACTGTGATAATAGATTATAAGACTACTCTTTTATGTTGGATTTTGAGTCGACGATTTTCCGAAAATTGTATTGATCTCCTCCTTTTTGATCTGGAAGAGCAGAAGTAGAGTCATGTCTCACTGGTGTGAGTTGTTCAACTTCATCAGCGAGTATTAGTAATTGTTTTTGAGCATCTGCTATTTCAATTGGTTCAACAGCAGTATCTACGTTGTCATCAAGAATAATTTGTTCTGTATTTTGAAGCTCCTTCCATGTGTAGTATTCATTATTTATTTTGAGTCCGAGCCTGAACTGTCTAACCGAATGACCTTTAGCGAGTGCATCTTTTTCATGGCCATCTAAAATCTTCTTGATTTCCAACTCTTCTTTCGTTAGATCATCTCCGATATAAATTTTTGTTTTCTTCAATTTTCTTGCATTTTTCATAACATCTCTTTTTGCCTTTTGGTTTGAGAATTTCATTTGTATTGGTCTAGTTTTATTGTTCTGATATCTACCAATACGATGCACATAATCTACAATATTATGATCAATATCAAGTTCAAGTTTATCTTTGAATAACTTGATTGTTAAATCCTCTAACTTTTCATTTTCAGACTCACCGATATCAGATATAATGATGTTATCAATTCTAAAGTTCCTTCCAAAAACCCTAATTTTATTTCTCAGTTCTTCATTTTCAGATTTTAAAATTGTTATTTCCTCGTTTGCTTTGTTTATAATTTTCTCCAACCTGGCTGAGTTTTGGGAAATTTCATCTTTCAGCCTCAAAACAATTATCAATTTTCTTATTTAATAAGGTGAATAATTGTTTATTTGTTAGATCAGACTCAGCATCAGTCATTATTACGGATGTATAGACTATCGGTCATACACAGATGGTAGGTGATTTGTGTAAAATTTGGCGTTTAGAGTTGAATTAAGTACAAGAAGTTGATTAAGTGAGCCGCCTTCAAATGCTAATTGTGAATTGTTAAATAAAATTGAAATACTTGTTGTTGAAACAGAGTACTTACAGTAGATAAATGTGAAACACTATATTCGTGAACAGTAGGAGAAGAAAACCAGAAGCTGGCGAGATCCCCCATCAAGAGTTCCAGGCTTATTGATCTCCAAGTGTGGAGACTTTGAACCAGTCCAACCGTGGAAGTATTCGTGGTGAGTGTATCATGTAAAATAGTGCTTGATACTGGAGCAACTGTCACGGTTGTGCATCCAAAAGTCTTTGCAAAAATAAGACAAATTCCAAGTAAACGTGCCCAGTTCCAGAGGATTTGATTGAAAACAGTAAATGGGGAAAGAATACCAATATTCAGTGTAGAGGAGCTTGAATTTACAACTGGCAATTTGAAGAAAAAGCATCAAGCATTCATTGCTGCAATCGTGGATGACTGCATTCTGGGTGTCGAGTTCCTGCGAGACTTTGGGTGTGTCCTGGATTTGAAGGGTAACGTCTTGCGGGTTGACAAGGAAGAAGAAATACCTTTCTATTGTCGACAAGTAAGAAGGAAAGTAATTGATGTTAATGCTCAAGAAAGCCTCAGCTCCGATGAGATGATTTCACTTGGAGAGCAGAATCTTTTCAGTGATTTTGGAATTCTGGTAGAATCAAAGAAATCAAGCAAGATGAATCCGTACTATCGATGCACGAAGTACGACAAGCTCAACAGGATGATTCCGTTCTGAAGCCGATCATAGAGTGAGTAAAGATCAGCCAGAAACCTATCTTCCAGGAGACATCTGCTATGGATCCGATCACCAAGGCCTATTTGGCACAATGGAGTTCCATGAGAGTCAGAAATGACTTATTATACAGACTATGGGAGAATTTCGATGAAAAGGAGATAAAAGAAAAATTGATATTGCCAGGAAATCTAAAAGATCGAATTTTGGAACAAATGCATGATGGTAACAGCGGTGGACATTTCGGCATCAAGAAGACACTTGATAAAGACCGTGAACATTTCTATTGGGTTGGCTGTCGAGAAGACGTAGAGCAATATTGCAAGACTTGTGGACGCTGTAACTTGAGGAAGGGGCCCGCCACTCGACAACGTGAGTTATCCGTTTGAGAGGATTGACGTGAACATACTCGGACCTTTGCCTATTACGGCACGGATGAACATACAAGCTGCCAGTGACAGAATGAAGACTTGATATGATCTGCGAGCCAACGTTCCCCGGTTCCAGCAAGTCGAAGTTGGTGTGGCTCTACAACCACAGAAGAAGAAGAGGAAAGTCTCCCAAATTGCAGAGAGACTGAGAGGAACCAAACAAGGTCATAGAGTGTTTGAACGACGTTGTATTCCGGATACGGAGGGAAGAAACAGCAAACCAAGCGTCGTTCATGGAAACAGGTTGTGGCCGTACCAAGGATGAAATTCTGAGTTCTTCGAGGACGACGAACCATGAGGGGGAAGCAGAGTCACAAATATGAAATATTTGTAGTAATTAGGTCACATAATTGTTTATTCGAATTCGCTGTAACTGTAATCCCAGTTACTGACAGGATCGATGTTCAATTGTCGGACATGATTGACAGGCTATGGTCACTAGATGTTTGGTGGTTGTCAGGCAACAATTGTTGAACAATTAAATTTTGGCCCATTATCGGCTTTAGCGTTAGCCTGGAGAGATCAATTCAGTCAGTGAGTCATTCAGTGATAAAGTGAGAATAACAGCGAGTGATATTGTGAACATACGAGTTTGTAAAGTGAAAATATACATCGTAACCTGTATTAATAAATCATTTACAATTAAATTTGTGACAGTATATTACAATATTCTTCTTTCATGACTATAATATATTGTCATTATCAATATGTTATATTTTATCATTAAATTGAATATTGTCGCTTGTAGCTTCTGAGTAGGAGTGTTGATTCCATTATAACAAAGAACAAAAGGCACGTGGCAGTAGTTAGGTCAATATGAGATGACCTGATTAAGTATTTGTTTGTTAGACAAGATTATGTTGATGCTGCATTTCATATGTTAATATATCGCATCAATACGTGACATTGTAGTTAGTCGTTACCCAAAATCCCAACATTTCACATGAAATACTGTTGTCTGAATTGGGATACATGGGATTTGCAGACAAACTTCTAAATTCACTTTCATCTTATTTACATGTTAGAAAGCAATATGTTTATAGAAATGGTTTCACATCCAATGCATATAATGTATCATCAGGAGTATCAAAAGGCTCAGTTCTTGGTCCAGTACTTTTTTTTTATTATTTGTGAATAAAATTGTTGATGTGATGACATTTTCAAATTGCCTTCTATTTACCGATGATTTTAAACTATATAAAACTGTTTCGAATGTAAATGACTGCATTTATTTACAAAGAGATTTAAGTAAAACTTATAAATGGTCTGCCAGATATAGACTAAGTTTAACTTAAAATAAAATAATGACTTTCTCTAAAAGAAAATATTTTGATTGAGTCTAGTTACAGAATGAACGATGAAATTTCAGAAAGAGTCATTCAGAAGAAAGATATTGGGATAATTTTTGACCCCAAACTGTATTGTATGGAATCCTTTTCATACATATCTAATAAATAATCTTGAGAATGTCCAGAAAAAGAATTGTAAACATTGTTTTTGTCGATCATTCCTCATATGGCCTGCACAGGAATATGATTATTCACTCAATCTGTTGAATTTTGAATCACTTGAATCTCGTAGAACAAAACAGCAAATTTTATTTGTGTTCAAAGTTGTCAATAGCTCTAGCATTTTGGCTAAGTTGAATGTTTATGTCCCATCTAGGGATTCCCCAGAAGCTTTGTTATATTTGTAATTAATTTTTGCAGAACAAATTATAACAGCAACTCTCCAATTAATTCTATTAGTAATAACCATAATGTCGTTGCATCTAATCTTGATTTTTCAAGTAGTCTGTTATTATTTAAGAAAAATTTTCAAGAGGTAATGGTCACCTGATCTACTTATAGAATTGAATTGGAAATAAACTGTTAGTATGATTTAATAATATTACAATTGATATTTGGTTTTGGTCGGTACACTTTTTTGGCTGGTTAATTATACTTGTTCCGTTATTGGGATTTGTATCCTGTGGAGTAAGTGGATAAATAAATAAGTTTTAACTGTCAAAACAAAGAACACTTTGCTATCGATATACATAATGAAGTTTGAAATGAGATGTATACTTATTCAAATCTGAGTGATGCTTTCAAATAGTTTCATGCAACGGCTTTTTATTATTCTGAATCAAATTGTTCGATTATAAAATATTGACGCAATAGATCTGGATATGAATGGGTTAACTTACAAGTGGAACAATCTAGTTCTTGGTTTGGTCTTCATTCTCTTTTTGACATAAGAATATTTTCCACCTTGAAACATATACAAAACAAAATCATTCAGTGAGAGGCATCAATAGACAATATTGGCACAAAAATAAAAAATTTTAGTGGTAATATATCGGACAGTGTTTGGAAAGTTATCAATAACTTCACGGAACAAAAATTGATATCATCAATTCAAAAATATAAGAGATTCTGATGAATGATAGGTTTGAAATTGCCAATATTCCTTATAATCTCTTGAAAGACGGACCTCCAATCTTTGTTGGAAAAAATTGATGATTATACCATACACTGATAGAGGCTGTATTGTTAGCAATAATATACTCTTCTTCAGGAAGACTACAAAATTTTATAAGACAAAATAAAATTATTGATGGAAAGCAATTCGGTTTTTGTCGAAGAGAGTCAGGTTATGACGCAATGATGAGCATAGGTTATAAAATTCTGTCTTATCTTGAACTAAATAAGCAAACTGTTGGTTTCCTTTGCGCCTTTAATTATATCTGAGATAGAATTAATGGGTAGTACAGAAACATCCTTGGAATGGTTAAAATCGTGTTCAACCAATAGACACCAACATGTAAATCTGGTTGATTAGCATAAAATATAATAAATTGATTTTAGAAATTGGAATTCTACAAGGGGCAATTCTGTACATTTCATACATGAATGATCTCTTTGGAATCATGAAAAGTTGAGGTTTCACTACTTTGTTAGCATATGATATTATTGGATGTAGCTGACTGGTAAGTTGAATGATGAAAAAGTGAGATATGAGAATTCAGTAAAACAAAAACTATTTCTTTTCGACTACAATTTCGATCCCACTTAGGTCATCTTCAGGAGTGAGAAAATTCTAATTTTCAAACAAGTCTTTCATGTATTCAATTTGTTCGGAAACTAAGATCTCCTGAAGATGACCCAGGTAGGATCGAAACTGCAGAGGAAAAGAAATTGAAATTTTCGACAAAATTCTCAGATCCCAATTTTTTTCTATAATATTATATCTAGTGAGAATAATGATATTTTATTGAAGCTTTGTTCTGATAGTATACAGAGAATTGAGAATTGGTGCGGAACAAACTAATTGATTCTAAGAGACAGTAAAATAACATACACTCGCTTCGACAATTGAAACACCAGGAGTTCAGAAGCAAATTTTGATAATTAATCAACTCAAAGTGTAGATAATACTGAAATTCTAGGTTTTACGTTAGATAATAATCTTAATGAACTGAGTCACTGAGAACAAATAGTAGTAAGCATGATGAGACTCTGTAAAGTAAAGGTTGGTTTATGATGGATTTAATTTACAAATTTGGATTTTTTCAATCATAAATCCAGTCAATCGTAGACATTAGTTGAAATGTCAGAGTTTTCACATTGGCAACTGTCACAGAAGAGATATTCAAATCACGAATATTGTGGAAGAGTACTCATATTTATATGATAAAAGTAATAAATGAAACCGAAATTCAATCATTTGTGCGAATGAATCAATTTTGGCGAAGTAAAATGGCTACTCAAAAAGTCAATTTTAGCTTAATTTTCAAAAAATTATCGAAAATGGGGATCCAAAACTATTAATCTGAATTTATAAATGAACTCCTGAATTGAATCCATCATAAACCAGCCTTTAAATATTCCAAAAGCTTATCGGATCTAGATCACATGTTCTACCACTCAACCATCGAAGCCTAACTTTAGTATGGTATCCGTTTTTGAGGAAGTTCTTGCAATGCTCCTGAAGATCCCATTTTTCGGAACGGAGTTATCAGATATATTGAAGGTGCTTCCACTCGACAGTCCTGTGAAACTCTTTTTCAAGATTTTGTTATCATGACGCTGGTTGGTCCCATCATATTTGAAATAAATGTGTTTATGTTTTGGAATAGAGATAAATTAAGAGACCATGAGGATATCCACTATAGAAATAAGTACAGACTGTAGAAATCTTTCGCAAAGTGAGCATATACTAGAAATTCTTCTGACCTCATGGGTGTTAATATTAAATTGTTCGTTTGTTCAAAGCAGCGGACTATAAATCTTGACTATAGTCTTGAAATTGATTTATCTTATCCGTTTGAGCGATGCTTTTGAGTATCATCTGACTCTTCGCAATATTTATCCACTAATCATGAACTTGATTCTAAGTATCACAATTACATGCATCTATTTTACAGGAGATTCTGCCGCAGCACATTGACTAACTGCCAAATTGCATTATGCAGCCGCAATGTGCACCTAATGCAACTATTACAGCTACATGAAGTTATTTTCCTCAAAAGGTTTGAGGTACTTATGACGTAACAATTTCTCTGTTATGGAATGTGATGGAAATATGGTTCAGTCGGCATGTCAAAAATATAGGATGGGGGGGGTTAGGAAAAATGCGAACTTGAAGAAACTTTGGTACGATGTTATTGATTACCTAATGGTATCATTTCCATGTTTTTTGATCATTTCGCGAAGCAATTTTCAAGGAGAGGAAAAAACACAAAATGTTGGCACTTTCTTCAGTTTTTGCCCTGTAACTTTTTCTCCTTCATTCTTACGCCTTAGATCATCTAATTCAATTTCGTAGAACATCACATTCGCAATGAGTTTGACTTTTAAAACTTGTTTGCCGACCTGAAGCTCCAAGATGCGGCATTTCATCCTGAAAATTGAAACAACGTCAAAAATGGTGGTTTTCGATGAATATCTTCTATTTTCTAAAAATTTTTTATATTATGGTACCTAGCTCCTTTCTGACGCAGCAATTGATCAACAACCTACCCCTCATCCTGCTTACCTATGCCACCATATCTGAGGGAACGCTAGAGCTCCCGTAGTCAAGACGAGCCAAGCGCAGATCTATGTTGACCGATTCGATGAAATTTATTGTTATCAAGACTGACATCGGGAGCAATTCTATCCATTATCGTGGATGCTTTTTCTAATCAGACAACCCATGATCCATGTTCCATGAAGTGTTCGATTCAGATAGAAACTTTGTACAATAGTATCTTTAGATAAGATGTATAGGTGAATGAGTGTTGGCTTAGCCTACGTGGATATTCCACGCATTTCGTATATATGTGCCAAAAAAAAGTTTTTGATTCAGGGGCCAACAAGTTGATACTATTCGAAAGTTGAGTTCATTTTGAATAATAGAATAGATAGGGCAGACACTTTTGAACGGGTTAACATCAATCCAAAACACCCCAAAGCTGTACTCTCAAAAATCAAAGAGAAGTAATTGATTCACGCTGAAATTTCAGAGCATCTTAATTAGATATATCTGAAAGTATTTGCAAAAAGCCAGACACATTTCCAAGAGCTCAATAACTGGTCAGCAATAAAATAATTTTTTTACACCTTTCTTCTATACGCAGTATATGGCGTACCTGGTAGGTCAGACAAACACTCACATACCTATATATATATATATATATATATATATATATATATATATATATATATATATATATATATATATATATATATATATATATATATATATATATATATATATATATATATATATATATATATATATATATATATATATATATATATGTGGGTTAAATTTAAGAAAAAAAGAGTATGCTTTTAACACTATTTAATTACACGATAATACACAAACAAAAATACAAGATAATATTATTTAATCTCAAAAGAAACATCGTTTTCACTTCATTCACCATTCGCTACTGTCTTCCCCAAGACTCTGCCACTTCGTAGATGTCGCGGCGAGAAATCCTCTGTTGGGTCAGTGGCGGCGTTAGGAATATTTGAATTCCCACAACTCGGCTGTCCTGGCGCATTATCCGCCTCGGATAATTCATCATTTTCCTCAAGATCTTCTTCGGAGGTTTCTTCATCGTAGGACCATCGTTTCATGTAGTCAGCGCTCGTGGTGGTGTGGATTGGACCTTCTCCTGATCCTTGCTTTTCTACACAATAACGATCGTTCTGATTAATTCTACTTACCTTGTATGGACCAAGGTATTTGGGATATAGCTTCATCCCTGCTCCAAACTGTGTTCTTCGGATCGCTACGATGTCACCAATCTGGTACGTGTTCGGTGGCTTCCTTTTCTTGTTAAATGCTCTTCTGTTCTCGTCTTGGACCCTTTTTATTTGTTCTTTTGCTTTCACTCTTGACTCTTCTCTTTCATCATAAAAGGCTTTTAAATTTTCCTCTTCAATAAGCTCTCGCAACTTCAAATTCTTTTTATGTTTTATCTTCGTTCCAATCAGAAGTTCAAAAGGCGTTGAATCTATACTCCTCTGGTAAGTTCCATTGATGAAGGACTGTACTTCATAGACATGTTGGTACTAGTTTTTAGGATTTTCTATTGACAGCTTTGCTAATACTGAGATGATAACCTGATGTAGCCTCTCCACCTGACCGTTAGCTCTGGGAACACCGGTTGTTATCATGTGATGACTAATACTCTGTTCTTGGCAGTAGTTCGCGAAATCTGTAGATCTGAAGGCAGCTCCTTTGTCAGATATAATTCTACGTGGATTTCCAAATGTTCGTCGTAGTATTTCCAATTTTTCCAGCGTCTCTTTCGTGTTTGTCGTCTTAGTTGGAAATATCCAAATAAATTTAGTAAACCCATCGACAATAGCCAAAATATACTGATAATTTTTATTAGTAGCTGGCATCGGCCCCAAATGGTCAATGTGATAAGTATCTAAGGGACCACCAGTCTTGTCTATCGGATTCAAGAAACATTCTTGTTTACCTGTCTTTGCAGAAACTAATATACAAGGAACGCAATTACTGATCACAGTTCTAATTTTTTCATCTAATTTCGGTATAAAATATTCTCGTGAAATCATTTCTCTTGTTTTTCGCACCCCAAAATGTCCATTTTCATGTATCTGTCTAATTACTTCTGTTTGTAACTTCTTAGGTAGAACAAGTAGATCATATCCGTCTGAATATTTATAAAGAAGTCCATTTTTTAAAGTGAATTCATTATTTTCTCCTCTTCTAACTTCTTCTACGATTCTTAGGATATCTTCACTGCTTTCTTGTGCCGATTTTATCCTGGCAACAATACCTTCTTGTACAACAGTGCAGACCGGATTTCGAGATAGAGCGTCTGAGTGTTTCATACGAATACCTGGTCTATGTTCAATTGTGTAGTCAAATTCTTGTAAGTATATAGCCCATCTAGCTATTCGAGGTGACAATTCTTGTTTCGATAATGTCATCTGAAATGCGGCACAGTCTGTTACTATTTTAAAGGGATTACCTGTAAGGTAGATTCGAAATTTTTCAACAGCAGCTACAACAGCTAGTGCCTCTAACTCGTAACTGGTATATTTCTGTTCGGCAGTATTTGTCTTTCTACTATAATAGTAGACAGGATGGAGTTTCTCGTCTTCTATATTGCGCTGTAATAATATAGCTCCTATACCAAACTTGGAAGCATCGGTGTGGATTTCGGTTTCTAAACCAGCTTGATAAATGTTTAGGACTGGTTTCTCAGACAATCGTAACTTTAACGTTTCAAAAGCTAAGCGTTCTTCATTTTCAAACTTGAACTTCGTATTTTTCTTGAGTAAATCTGTCAAAGGTTTTGCGATCATGGAAAAGTCTTTTATAAATTTGCGGAAGTATCCTGCTAAGCCCATGAAACTTTGCACTTGCTTGTAATCTTTTGGTTCAGCAAATCTCATTACTGCTTCGATTTTAGCTTCATTAGGTCGGATTTTACCTTCTTCAATTTCGTAACCCAGATAAGTTATTTTTCTAGATAGAAATTGGCACTTCTCCCAGTTTATCAGTAACCCAAAATCTTCAGCGACTCCCAATACCTCTTTCAATCTAACTATAGCTTCAGATTCATTTTGAGATAATATAACCAAATCATCTAAATATGTTGCTACTATATTTTTTTGAATCAAATTCCGGAAAATGTCATTTATAAATCTTTGGAATATAGCAGGACTGTTGCAAAATCCAAAAGGTGTACGAAGGAATTCATACTGGCCACTATTTGTTACGAACGCTGTATATTTTATACTTTCCTCATCAATAGGAACATGGAAGAATCCGTTTTTTAAATCAATTGTGCTGAAAACTCTGGCAGCTTGCAACTTGTCAAGTTGATCTTCAATAACTGGTAGTGGATACCGATCCTTCACAACCTGTTTGTTGAGTTTTCGGTAGTCGATGCAAATTCTTGTACTTCCATTTTTCTTTTTTACCAGTACTATTGGACTACTCCATTCAGATGCACTAGGCCGTATAATGCCATTACGCAGCCATTCAGAAATTTGTCGATCTACTTCTTTTTTTTCACTTTCTGCCAATCTTCGGGGCGCTTGATAAATAGGTGTTTCATCTTTGAGTAATATTTTTGTTTTGACCGAGGTAGTCTTCTTCACTTCTGGTCTGTATTCTCTTATCATCTTTTCTATTTCATCAATATGCTTTGTAGACATTGTATTGCTATGAGTTTTACAATCTTCAACTTCGATACTCATAATTGAAAAGTCATCGTCTAATTTACGAACAATCGAATTTTCTGGGCCAATTGTTATTGTTGCATCTTTTAATAATTCAGAACCAATTATGCATTTCATCTTCATATCATTTTGGTTGACAATGTGCATTTTCATCTGAAAATTGCACTCATCAATTTCGATGCTTGGTTCAAAATAACCAAGTGTTTGAATTTTAACTTGACCAAGACCTGTTAAAGTTTCAATTTCGTTCTTGATTTTTGGAGCTCCTATCCGAAAATATTCATCTACGCGAATCAAATTTACGCAACTTCCGGTATCGATCAATGCCTGAACATGTTGATCTTCAATTGAAATAGTTTTATGAGTTGGATTACTTCTTGCTTCTTGTTGAACTTGCATGCTACTTTCTTCATTTTTATTCTTCTTTGTTCCTGCTACATTTGAACATTTCGCAGCAATATGACCATGCTGTTGGCATTTGTAGCACTTCGGACCTTTGTCTAAATATTTACAATCTTTTTTCTTGTGTCCTGTACGTCCACAATTAAAGCAAGTTTCTATTTTTTCCTGTTGTTCGCCTTCTGGTTTTCTTTGCACTAGCTTCTTATCTTGATTATTTGATCTGCTTTTGATTTTTTCGTACAACTCGATCTTTGTTTTGAGTTCAGCTAACGTTGTAGCTCCATAAAGTATCACTTTATTGCTCTCTGTATCTTGAATACCATCAATCACATATTGAATGAGCGATTCATTCTCTACTAATCCCCGTTTGGCAATTGCAATCATTTGCAGCACATATTCTTGGTATGTTTCACCTGATTTTTTCTTTCGCTGCATCAATGCACGGTGTACTTCAGCAGTGTTTGCATGTTGTCCAAATTCTGCTACTATTTCAGCTTTAAACAACTTCCAAGTTTTAATGACTCTTGTCGAATCCAACCAAATTCTAGCAGTTCCTCGTAACATCTTCTTAGCAGCTATCAATGTTTGTAATTCATTCCAACTGAAAAGATTACTGTTTTCCTCAATATCTTCAATCCATTTTTCGACGGAATGATTTTTGTCTCCAGAAAATGTCGGTAAACAGTCTTCAGCATCACGTATATTTAACGGCGAACTCTGTTTGGCGATTGCTTGCTCATGTTCTGCAATCAGTTTCGCCCGTTTCAAAAGTTCTATTTCCCGTTTTAATAATTCAATTTCGCGTTCACGCACACGATTTTCCGCATTTCCTTCATCATCACTCATCGTTAAAGATTAAAAATTTCGGCAATAAGCAATCAAAAAAATATTTTGTTCCGCCTCTGACCAGTCGGAATTGAACGAACGCTCGACCGAACGTCACAGCGACGCACGCAGCACAAAACGCGGGAAGACAGTCGTTTACGCGGCAAACGCTACACGTGTACACGAAATCTTAGGTTAGAATAACAAAATCTAAAACTTTATGAGAAATATCAAAATGTTATCGATCACTCACTGATAGAAGAATACAGTTATTGTTCCCAATTGTTTTTCATATCGTTTGTTTTTTTATTAACTTCTTTGTTTTAACCTCTTTCACACTTTCATTCGTTTTCCTTCTAATTTCTTCTTCCTCACACTTTACTTTTACTTCTTTCACAGCTTCTTTCAAACATCTATTTATTTATTCTTGGGATTTCAGTCAATATTTTTATTTTATTTCTTTTCTGCTCTACAGTTTCGGCTGCACCTCAGCCATCCTCAAAAGCGAAATGAATTATTGTTTAAAAAATTGAAGTTATACATATGTTAAAACTGTTATTAATATTAATAAGCGGAAAAAAGAGAAATTTTCTCTTGTCCTTTGCCACACCCGACATCTATGGAAATTTATGGTCGAAGAATTTAACGAAGCTGATCTCATTCCCGTTGCAAAAATATTGTCAATTGTTTATACAGGTTTAAAGGAGGTACTTACAGAACGTATTTATCAATACTTGAATGATATAGAGCAGCTGAGAAAAATATGCTTTGTATCAGACGACGACGACGACGACGACAACGACGACGATGGTGACAAGTCCGTCAAGACGAAGAAAGACGCAAAACCCGACGTCAAGAATAAGACCAAACCCATCAGCAAAGATTTCGCGCAGTCCAGCGCAAATTTTCGGAACAAGAACCACGGCAATGACCCAAAAAAGCGTAATTCGTACGATGTCGAGGAGGATGCGAAGAAGGACTGGCGAACACGCAAGGACTTGATGCCATCGGAGCACAAGCGGTCCAAGAACGACAACGCAGGCACCAAAATCATGCTTTACGGGGCGAAAAACCTCAAGGAGTTTAAAGAGAAACTGCGTCACTACGAGTTGACCAACGACAAAGGCAGTCACAAGTCAACCAAGCAAGAGAAGCACTTCAAAACTTGGGAGTCCGAAGGCCACCAACATTCCAGAGAGTACAAGTCGTCGGAGGATGGCGCACCGGCGAAGTCCTCATCAGTAACTAGGTGCTACAATTGTAAAGTAAGTATGGACACAAATCCAGCGATTGAAAACTCAAGAACAAGGGTCCAAAATGCTTCCAGTGCAATGGCTTTGGACACATTGCTTCCAAGTGCACAACCAAACCCGCCAAGGACGACACGAAGAACGAAGCCACAGAAAATGTCGCGGCAAGAACAATGAGCAGTTCGAAGATAAAAGAGGTGTCGATCAACGGCTTCAAGGTAGAGGCTCCTATAGACACTGGATGTCATTTAAATCTGGTTCGCGATGACATCTACGTGAACGCGGGAAGGCCGACACTGAGGAACACTGACATTGTATTGACCGGTTTTGGCAAGAGCAAAGTTCCGCCGAGGGGATACTTCACGACTACAGTCGACGTGGACGCTGAAAACTGCCGAGCAAGAATGGGATAAGGGTGAAGAAGGTGCAAGAAGCTGCTGCTCTGATAAAGATTGATGTTGTACAGGAGGACGATTTTGACATCAGCATACTGACGGACGGATCGCTATCAAAGATCATGGAGATGATCGCCAGCTATCAGCCGATGGCAGGCAAGACCATCCAGGTGGAGATGAATCTTATCATGAAGAAGGAGGAACCCGTATAGTGCAGACCGAGACGACTGGCACCGGCTGAGAAGGGTGTCGTAGAGAAACAGGTTCGTGAGTGGCTAGAAGACGGGATAGTGGAGCCAAGCAACTCCGACTACTCCAGTCCGGTGGTCGTCACGTCAAAGAAGGACGGATCTCGACGACTGTGCATCGATTACCGCCGAGTCAACAAGAACATTGTAAGAGACCGCTATCCACTACCAATAATGGAGGACGTGCTGGATAAGCTGTGTCACGCCCGGATATTCAGTACACGCGATCTGAAAAATGGATTCTTCCATGTACGTGTTGTCGAACCTAGCCGTAAATACACCGCATTTGTAGCTCACAGCGGTCACTACCAGTTCCTGAGAGTTCCATTCGGGTTGTGCAACTCTCCGGCCGTTTTTCAAAGGCACCTCAACTGTGTATTCCGCGAGCTCGTAGTTGAGGGCGTAGTATCATTTATATGGACGACCTAGTCATTCCAGGACGGGACGAGCAGGAATCCCTCCAACGACTGGAGCGAGTGCTGGAAACCACTCAAGAGTACAATTTAGTGATTATGTAACAAGGCTAATCCGTGATACAAGAGACACTTATTAATTGTCGAGTCAGTATTCAAAATTACGTTATTTGTATTTGTAACAATAATAAACATGATATTTGCAACACTTTCAAGGTGAGATTGATATTGTCACGAATCAGCACTTGTTCAGTATATATATAGAGTAAGGCAGTAGAGTAAAGAAAGTGAAGAAGTAGAAGTCAAGAAGCATTAGAATGTAAGGGAATTAAGAGCTCCACCCGCACCTAGCCGACTAGTCGTAAGTTCCAATATTTATACTCTGTTTATATATCCATTCGTCATTAATATCTTAGTTATTGTTATTTAATCTCTAATATATCCATTCGTTATACGAATTTGGCATACTTTATATTTACAATAACCTCCACCCTCCACCCAGCAAGAACCCATTTATTCTTTGTGATATCCAAATTTAGGATGTAACAATTAAATGGAGCAAGTGTCAGTTTCTGAAGACCAAGATCAAGTTTTTGGGTGACATTGTTGAGCATGAAAAAATATCACCCTCACCCACGAAGATATCCGCGGTCCAAAACTACCCAGAGCCAAAATCCTCGCAGACGTTCTCAGCTTTTTGGGGCTTACTGGATACTTCAGGAAGTACATGCCAGGTTACGCAAAAGTTGCAAAGTCGCTCAGTGACTTGCTGAAAGAAAAACGAGAGTCCAAGTTCGGACCGGATCAGAGAGCTGCATTCGTCCAACTGAAAAGTTTGCTGTCGGGAGAATCAGTCTTAGCCATCTTCAATCCGCAGTACGAAATCGAGTTGCATACAGATGCTTCTGCGCTAGGCTACGGTGCAGTGCTGCTGCAACGTACATCGTCGGACAACCAGTTACACCTAGTTCTCTATAGTAGCAAGAAGACGACTCCGCAGGAAGAAAAGTACTGCAGCTACGAACTTGAAGTCCTGGCTGTAGTCACCGCATTAAAGAAGATCTGTGTTTACCTGCTTGGTATTAAATTCAAGTTGGTCACAGACTGAACCGCACTGCAGAAAACTATTGACAAAAAATATTTGACAACCAGAGTCGCGAGATGGGCGATGTTGATGGAGGAGTACGACCACAGTATCGAGCATCGCAGTGGGTCAAGAATTCCTCACGCTGATGCGCTCAGCCGTCACCTGCAGGTGCTGTACGCTGTCGGCGTTGTCGCTTGAATTGAGCGGGCGCAGCAAGCAGACGAGGGCTTGAAGGCGATCCAGGATCACCTGAAGAACAAGCCGTACAGGGACTTCGCGTTGATGAATGGAATCCTTTTCAAATTCATAGATGGGCGCGAGACGCTTGTCGTTCCTCGATCGATGCAACATGTAATCGTTCGAAGCGCTCATGAGGGAGGACACTACGCCGCTCTGCGAACGGAGGAAAAGCTGAAACAGGATTATTACATCCCGGAGGTGAAGAATGTCGTCAAGAGGGTCATCCGCAACTGCGTCAAATGCATGCTGCTCAACTGGAAGATGAGGAAACAGGAAGTGCTTCTCCATTCGCTGTTCAAAGAGAGTTCACCGCTTCAAACCTATCACGTCGACCACATCGGACCTTCGGAATCGACGCACAAAGGTTTCCATATCCTTGCCCGTGATAGACAGTTTCTCGAAGTTCATCTGGCTCTATCCGGTGAAGTCGACGACGTCCAGCGAGGTCATCATGAAGCTGGAGGTGCAGAAGGCAGCCTTTGGTAATCTGGCACAGATCGTATCCGACAGGCACCGCCTTTTCCATCAAACTAGTTTGAGGAGTACTGCCATGCGGAGAAGATTGTTCATCTGCTCATTACGAAGGGGCTATCACGTGCGAACGGGACAGTAGAGCGCATGAATCTAACCATTGCCTCTATTAGCTAAGTTGTCGTTGGTACAAGAACATGGTGTCGGGCGGACGCCATTTGAGCTCCTGAAGGGCGTTAGAATGCGCAATCCGACGGACCTGGGGATCGCCAAGCTTATCATCAAAGAAATCATCGCCGAGTTCGACGCCAATAGGGGTGAGATCCAGGAAGCAGCCAAGAGCAGATTACCAGAGTTCAAGAGAACAAGAAGAGCTACGATCGACGTCGTCGACCCGCGCGCCGCGATGGGAGACATCGTCGCCATCAAGCATACGCAACTGGATCCAGGATTAAAAATTCAGAAGAAGTACGTCGGTCCGTATCGAGTTATCAAAGTGAAGCCGAAAGATACCTGCGACGTGATGGGCCTAACCGGACAACCACGTGTGCCGAATAAATGAAGCCATCGCGAGGCAGAATTCAAAGGTTTCGCGTGCCAGGAAGCAGATGGCGCGCGAGAGCGTTTGAAAGTTTCCTGCACACACACACACGCACACATATATATATATATATATATATATATATATATATATATATATATATATATATATATATATATATATATATATATATATATATATATATATATATATATATATATATATATATATATATATATATATATGTTTGTCTCTACGGCAGTCTAAGACTCGAGACGTACCATTTGGAAGAGGTCCTGGACCCGCGCGGCAGTTTGAGACGGGTCCGGAGCCTCCAATCTTAAAACGCAGATCCAGAGACTTGATGAATATATGTATATATCAGAGGCCAATAAAAACTGTCGTAGAATATATTTTTATGTATCAAAAACTAGTATAAGCCTTCAAAAACCGTAAAAATCAATGGGCTTCCAACTTCCTTCTACGAGCAATGGCGGCAATAACATGAACTAATATAACTCTCATTTTTCACCAGAGATGTCTCTTCGCATTCATTTATATTACAATATTAAATATAGAATCGGAGAGTAAGCATACACATAATAAAATTTAAATTTATATTCCTGATATCAGATTCATTATCAGAAATTAGATTTTGTCTAGCACTTTTCCCAGTTGTTTACGTTTTTACATTGAATTATTTTTTTCTTCAGAACTATTTGAATATCCATAGAATAATTTTACATATTGATGCTCAGTTTTATAAAGAACTGGATGATTCACTTCCCGAATGAATGGAATTTACTTTATGAGATGAAAATCGATTATTTGACAGCAATGATTCTGTTCTTATGAAAAAACTTGAACTGATTTGAAGTTGTTAGATGAGACAAACTCACTCTAGGAGAAAATTTACTTGGTTCTTAATGAAACCAGCCTTCAAGCATAGTATTTTTAAAGTAATAAGAGATCATTGTTACTTGCGTGACTAGTTAGCAAAAAAACCACAGATGTCTCTACGCATCCATCTTCTATTCAACTTTATCTCGATTGGGTTTGCTAGATGGGGTGTCATGCTTTTTATTTAGAGATATGTAAACACATAATACCTGATTGTTGAAAGTTGCAATTAGCCGTAGACAAAAAATGTTTGAATACATGGATCATATACAAAAATGTGTAAAATTTAAAAGGCGTACAAGGGAATCTTGTAGTGTCTACCTTTAAATAAGTATTGATATAACCTCATTTGAATTCAATAATAATCATTATCATAATAAAAATAAACGATCCAACTTAAATTCAACAGAATATTCTCATGACTTCAATCGCATTATGCCCAAATTATCAATTCTATCTCTTCCATAGGGATCATAATTATTTATATATCAGGGCGGTGAAGTTTATTTTTTTCATCACGAATGGGGAATTCAGTTGCCGAGGCCATCTGGCCAGCATCTGGTCGATAATATGAGAAGCATCTAGAACAGTGCTTCTCAACCAAATTTACAAGTGAACAGTAAAATATCCTAACATTACATCAAAGACCGGTGAGGCTAGTAATTTGCAATTCTTCAACCATCGAGAACGCACAGCCCGTCAAAAAATAATTTACTATAGGTACTATAAAGATGATATACCTATAACGTAAAGAAACATAAAATAGAAATCTATACTGTAACAAAAAATACTCTTTCAGGCGATCATAACAAAAAAGGTGTTCCTATGGCCCCTTTTGCGGCCGTGAAGCACCACTTTTTGATATACATCTGTTAAATTTCACTTCTTGGGACTGATCGGTCAAATATTACTTTTGTGGGACTGATCTGTCAAAAATTACTTCATGAAAACTTTGTGAGTACCTAACTATAGAATAGTTTAATGAATTCTTTGAGAAATAATTTTGCCAAGATGTGTATTATATTCTGTTAACCTCTATTGTTCTTGCAAATCAAGAAATGAATACACATCTTTTACAAATGTCGCAAATGTCATTTGGATAGAAGAGTTGTATTAATTTATTACCTTGATTGTTTTCTAAAAAAACAATAAAATAAAACAATTTCAACGGCAACTAAGATTAACAATTGCAATGTTCTAGGAATGAATTAATTAAATTTTGTGATTTTGAGTTCTTTCATGATGATCATCTAAAAAACGTTGTGTGCACCTTGGCCTAGAGTTCTTTTTTGGTCTTACCTAAAACAACAAATTCGACCAAAAAAGATCATCTTTACGGCCTTGATACACAAATAACTATTTGAAATTGCAGATATTCTATTGATTTCTTGAGGCTGAGGTCATTGATAGCAAAAAAAAATATAGCTTTGATTTACCAGTACAAAAATATACGATTTCGGAAGCGAAGTCCATCAGTTTTTAGAAAATACGATGCGAGAGACTGCAAAGCTTCATGATAAAATTTTCAATTCTTGTGCTTCAAATTGAAAATTGTGGGAAAAAGCAACTATTCAATGATTGTGAAACACTGATACTTCACAAATTTTCCCAATAAGACTAATGAGCCCTTGATAATTCACCTAAAAAATAAAAATCGAAACACTTCTGAAGATTTGTTGTACAAAATTATGATTTCTAATGCGTAAAACTCAAACTCATCTATATGAAAGCTATTATTCAATATTTATGGAACACTCATACATAGTATTTGTGAAATATCTTCTCAATAAGACTATAAGCTATTAATAATTCACTTAACAGATGGAGAATCGTAACACTTCTAAAGTTTTGTAGTACAAAATCATGATTTCTCTGCAACTTGAATTTGATTTGTTGTTACTCAAAAGTCATGATGACTATTTCAATACATCTCCAATCATTATTCTTAACTGAGCAGTCACATTTCATTTCAAATAGTATAGGCATACTTATTATTGCGCGCAAATTTCAAATCTTATCTATAAATCAGTCGTAGCCAAACTGTAACTTTCAAATCACAGGCGGCTCCTTGAAACTTTACCAATGTGTTACCAATCAATAGCAAATGGCTAGCTTGAGAGCGTACTACACAACTGATCTAAGTCGTTTCCGGCAGCCGAGAATTTGTTTATTATTTTCTATTCTTTAATCCAGAAAAAAATTATTTTGGAATCTTCAGTTAAGCGATTTGGATGAGTGGTGGGGTTTGGGGTAAGGGGAAACGTCCCATATTGTATAGAGCAGTTTGTCACTATCAACGTGAGGAAAACAAAATTATTAAAATAGAGAGTCCATACTTATCGTTAAACAATAATGAAAAGCATCCGACATCAAAAAAATTAATAAATAAATTTCATTTAATTATAGTTGATTCATGTTTATTCTATTCTATTCAATTTAATTGAAGTCCCTTTCATAATGAGAGGTCTGGCAACAATGTAGTATGAAATCTTGTCGGATGTTCAGCTGGTAACTCTGAGTGCAAAGGAAAATGAACCTTATTAAATAAAGTTAAAAATGTATCTGAAAAAATTTTTCACAAAATTATCCATCGTGTGAAAAAGTGTTGTCTCTATTTTGTATTGAAAATAAAAAATAATATGTGGTTTTGCAAATTTTTATTGTTATGCTGTCATGTGCAATACATAAGAAACAGTGTAGCTCAATGACGTATTTAAAATAGACCCAGCGCGTCTTACAGCAGTCCACAGTTTGTTGTGATGTTGACACTTACAAGGTGAGGGGTTCTGAGAAGCGAAGGGAGTAAACATGCTTGTTATGCGGTTTGCCTGCTTTTATTTATGTTTGAGAAGTGCGCGCCTATATTCTGTACTGTATGTTTATATTTGTTAAAATAGAATTGATAATATATTAATTGATTCAAAATAAAAAGATCTCACAATCGATGTTTTTTCAAATGATAATATGTAAGTACTCAATCTGCTATACAACGATGTTTACCCTCCTCACCCCACTGTTTACTCCTGCATCAAAACAAACGCCGCGTGCTGGGTCTACTGTTAATACGTCATTGGTGTAGTCGCTTCTGCTTTCAGGTTGTGTAATTATGTATGATTTTTGTGCTTTTTCGTATTTGTAACAATTAATTTTAGAAAAACTGCATACGTGATTCTGATGAAAATTGGTGCATATCACCACTAAGGTTCAATCAGTAAATAAAACGTATTTTGGAACTTTCTTATCACTATGTCAGTCATACGAGAGCATTATTCATCACTTTTTCCTCAAGTTACCATTTAAGTCCATGTTAATAATGATGTTGAAGTGCTAACTTTGGAATTTTTTTTTGCAAGAACTGTGGACACAAATATGTTGAAAGTCTGCGAGTGCATGATGAAGATGATTGTTTCCATCATATATTTTTTTCGAAATTTTCCAATCGTAAAAAGATAACGCCCCAACTCCCTTAAGTGCTCAAAAAATCGACAGTAAAGTAGCTCATTGTCATTATTATACGATTTCTGTTGCTAGGTTGCATGGGGCATTCCATGTCTGATCGGACAGATCGAAAAAATTTGATTTTGATCCCCTCAATTTTTCAATATTTTTTAGTAGTCATCAAAAAACCCTTCCCGATGAATTTTGAGACTTTTTTGATCAACCGTTCAAAAGATATCGAATTTCAAGAAAATCGCTTTCTTTTTGCTATTTGCTGATAACTTTTTCAATAATGGTAAGTATGTCCGTTCGTGCGTAACTCGCAAATCTCAAAACTGGTTGAACGCATAATGTTGAAATTTTGTTTTTGAGACTAGTATAGGATCTTGTTTTGCACCTTGCATTATGATTCCAACCGTCTGCACTGGAAGTACACTTCACTTGAAGCTTTTTATAATTCTTCCAATGAATCCAGAATGATCAACCGTAGGATGTTGGAATTCAGTATTTGAAATTGATGTATCAGAATGGTTATCTGCTATTTTTGTATGAACCGGCCAAGCCAGAAGTGCACTTTACATGGAACTTTTTCAATTTTCTTGCATAAATTTAGAATGATCAGCTATAGCATATTGAAATTTAGTGTTCTAACTTGTTGTAGCATCAAAATATTTATCTACTATTACTGTATCAATCGGCTGAGCCGAGTTTAATCGAAATGATAAGGTAAGCAATGATGATCTGTTGTCAATTTTTTGATTTTATATGACATTGTACATGTCAAAATATTATTAAAATTATATTAATAACTGTAATCTGAGGTGAGAGAAAACTTTATTGAATATATTTGTGTACATATCAAATGATGTATAAGTAAGTCACGTGATGTTCACGTCAGATTTTTTACTCATAATTTTTGTTCTCTCATGTATTCTGACGAGAATTAAAATACGCACTCACTTTGGAAAATGAGATTTAAAATTAAAAACTCGAAATTCTCATTCAAAAATACTTGCAAGTTGATTTTATATTTTTTTCCACAGAATATATGAAAGAACGAAAATAGTGAGAAGAAAAATCAAATTTGGACCATGATTGAAAAATTTATCAGCAAAAAACCAAAAAAGCGATTTTTTCTGAAAACTCGATATCTTTTGAACGGTTAACCAAAAAAGCCCCAAACGGAAGGGTTTCTTGTTGGGTTCTAAAAAATATCAAAAAATTGCGGAAATCAAAATCAAAATTTTTCAAACTGTCCGATTTGGCGTGGAATACTCCATAAACATAGATGCCAAATGTACAGTGTCGCCAGTATTGCCGTTCCACATAATTAATACTTTCATCTTTCTTATTTTATTTTGTATTGAACCATTTACATTTATGAATCATTTATTTTGTTTCTACTTATATTTCATTAATCTTTTACGTTTATTTACCAAAAATTGTTGAATGCTCACACCGTTCCTATATGTATTATAACACCTCTCTTTATAGACAAAAAAATAAGAATTCTGCTATTTATTTGCCTTCTCTTCTCTTTTTTTTTTTTATTTTGTTATAAATTTACAACTGACCTTGATTAGGCCAACCAGCAAATTGGATGGATTATGTAGTAACATGAGTGAGGAATACCCCCACCGGGGTACCCTTCTTATTTCAATAATATTATGTTTCATACTGTAAGTAAGTAATAAATTAAGTGAATTGAGTAGTGGACATTTACAAGAATTTTAGATCTAGGGGCTTAGTTTTTTTTAGTCGTCTCGTGTCCTCTGCGTTGTTCAGAAGGTTAAGTGCCAGGTGATTCGGATAGTTGCTTAGTTTTTCTTCGTGATTTGAAGCGTGCTTTTGTATTTGTTCATGGACATACTTCACTTTTAGATCTTTATAGAGCGTGTGGTTATTTACGTACCATGGAGCTTTTGCGATCATTCTGAGTGTTTTGTTTTGTAGTCTTTGTATGATATTTGTGTTGCTTTTTTTGGCGCAGCCTCACAGTTGTATGCCGTATGTCCATATTGGTACGATTGCGACTTTGTAGAGCAATAATTTGTTTTGCAGTGAAAGTTGTGAGTTGTGCCCGATCAGCCAATACATTTGTCTGACTTTTGTGTCTAGTTGCCTCCTTTTGTATTTTAGATGTTTCTGCCAAGTTAGGCTTTTGTCCATTAGCATACCCAGGTACATTACTTCTTCTTTTGTTTCCAGTTGTATGTTGTTCATTTTGATTGGTGGACATGTGACTCTTTTATTCGTGAATGTTATGTGTGCTGTCTTATTTTCATTTATTTTGATTCTCCATTTGCAGGTCCATTTTTGAATGTCATCCAGAGTCTTTTGGAGCAAAGCAGAAACTTCTGCAGGTTCTTCATGCGTTGCCATAATTGCCGTGTCATCTGCGTATGTTGCAATTGTGACGTCTTCTGGGCAAGGCATATCGGCCGTGAATATTTGGAAAAGTGCTGGGCCTAGCACACTGCCTTGAGGTACACCTTCGTTTGCTTTATAAAGTTTGGAGATGCTTCCTTCGCAATGGACTTGAAAATATCTATCATTCAAGTAGGATTTGATTAGAAGATAATATTGGTGGGGTGAAGCTGTCTTGATTTTGTACAATAGCCCCGAGTACCATACTCGGTCGAAGGCCTGGCTAATATCGATGAATACGCCGGCTGTTATTTGTTTGTTTTGTAGGCTCTCTTCGATCTGGTTTACGATTCGATGTATCTGTTGCACTGTGGAATGTTGCTCGCGAAAGCCGAACTGGTGTGAGGGGATTAATTTCTCTTCTTCTATTGTTATTTTCATTCTTTTTAACAGGAGTTTCTCAAATAACTTAGACAGGAGTGGGAGTAAGGATATCGGCCTGTATGACGAGGGTTCGTGTGTTGGCTTTCCAGGCTTGTGGATCAGGATTATGGTAAAAACTTCCATTGAACTGGGAAATACTGTGTTCTGATGATTGCGTTGTAGATCTGGGTTAAAAAGGTTATAGTTTTCTTCGGTAGCAGTTTTAGAATTTTTGCATCAATAAGGTCATAGCCAGGAGACTTTTTATTATTTAAGTATTTTATTTCATTTGCGACTTCTATAGGTGAAACATGTTTGATTGGCGGCAACATCTGCAGTGGAGAATCTAGAAATTCTGAGATTTGTTTCTCTTCGTCGGGAGAGGTTGTTGAAGAATGAGGTTCAAATACTTTTTTTAGATGTTTTGCAAATGTTTCTGCTTTTTCTGAGTCTTCTCGAGTTCAGGATCCGTCTTCATTTTTAATGGGTGGTATATGGTGTGTAGGTCTCTTTAATTTTCTCGTTGCTCTCCACAAAGAATAATCGCTCTTTGGACTGTTCGAGAGATTGCTTAGGTAATCTTGGAAGGAGTCATTTTTCACTTTTTGGATTCGCTTTTTGATTTCTTTCGAAAGGTTATTCAGCTTGTTTTTATTAGTGGGATGGCGGGTTTGTTGCCGTTTTCGGCGAATTTTTCTTTTTTCAGCTATTTTTTCTCTTAAAATTCTGGGTAGATTTAGTACGTTATGGTTTTCATGTTCAGGATACGAAGTGGATGTCCATGCTGCGTCTTGTATAAGCTCAATTATATATTCGGTTGCATCATCTATATCATCTGCAGTTCTTAGTAGGACTTGCAGATTCGTGTTTTCGTTTGAATAGTTTTGAAAAGTGTCCCAGTTGGTGTATTTATTATGTAGTACTGGTCTTTTCTCTTTATTTATAATTGAAGAGCTTATGGTAAGTATAACTGGGGTATGATCAGACGACAGGTCGTAGCTTGACTCGATGCTTGTATAATGTTGACAAACGTCATTTGCAACAAAGAAATCTAGGAGATCAGGAAGCTTTTTATCGTCGGTTGGACAGTATGTAGGTCTTCCTGTACTTAAATGTAAATATCCCTTAGATAGTATTGCTTTCCGTAACTATACTCCTTTAGGATTTGTGACTCTAGAACCCCAGTGCGGATGCTTTGCGTTGTAGTCTCCTCCCGAAATTAATCTGCTTCCCAATGTTTTGAAGAATTCTTCGAAAGAGGCTTTTTTAATAGTATGTTTAGGTGGACAGTACACAGAGCAAATTGTGAGTGAGCCGGGAGTGTCTTTTATTTTGACTTTTGTAGCTTGTAAGTGTTCTTTTTTATATTCTTCTAGTTCATAGTTTTATTTTATTATTTATAATGATAGCAGTGCCACCATGTGCTGTCCCGTCCGGATGATTTGTGAAATAAGTTTCATATTGTGGGATTTTGAAGTAATTTTTGTCTGTGCAATGCGTTTCACTAACTAGCATTATATCTATCTTCTGACTTTTCAGGAATATTTCGACTTCATTTTTGTGAATTGCTAAACCATTAGCATTCCAGAGTGCCATTATTAATGTATCACCCATTGGATTTGTTACTGACGAGAGTTGTCAGAAGGTTGATAATCATTGTGTTTTGATGCATTATTTGACTCATCATTGCTTCGAATTCGTTCAAAAACTGTTGCATGAAATTGTTGTTTTCTGTTTTGTTTTGTGAGTGTTCGTTTCCGGGGTGACTGATGTATCTTACCGTATTTGCGTAGGATAATATCTGTTTGTAGTGTTATTTATGGTATTGTTTTGCTGAACGGTTTTATTTCTCGATTTTTGTAATTCGCGATAGACAGTGCATCCTTTATAGTTCGCTGGATGGGCACCAAAGCAGAGTATACATTGTGCTGGAGTATTTCTGTCTTTTGTACACGCCTGAGTTGAGTGATTTCCCGCGCATTTGACGCAATAATAGGGTTTTTTGCAGTAGGTTTTGGTGTGCCCGTATGTTTGGCAGCGCATGCACTGAGGTATGTCTCTTTTTTGTTTTGGTGGTTCCACTCTGATTTTGGTGGTTCCACTCTGAGTTTGGTCCCTAGTAGGTATTGAAGATCATATATTTTCTTGTTGTTATCGCCGGACTACTGATCCACGAAGTACATGGGGAGAGGTTTCTTGTCTTTCCAACTCTTTATATTAGAGACGTTCCTTATGTTGAACCCATTCTCTTCGAGTGCCTCTTTTATATCTGATGTTGGTACAGTGTGATGTAGATTTTGTATGACCACTCTGTAAGCTCTTTCCTCTTTAAGCTGGTATGTGTGATACGCTTTTTTGTTATTGTTAAGCATATGAATTAATTTTCTGTACGCGTCGGAGGAGTTTGTATTAATTTTTATACTTTTATTTGCGGAGATTTTACAGATAAATTCATTGTCCGCTAGTATGGTTTTCAGGCTTTCTAGCATTAAAGGATAGTTGGTAATATCCTGGATGAATACTGGGGGAGGTTTTAAGTCTTTTTTCGTTTGTGTCTCAGTAGGTTCGTTGTCTAAGAGAGCGAATCTGTTTGTGTTGTCGATGGTGCTGTTTTGATTTATGTGGTTGCTCCGTTTGCTTGTAGATTCAGCGGTTGATCCTGATTCTTTTTCTCTAACTCTTTTTGTGGTGCGTCTGTATGTAATTGTTTGCCAGGATGGGAGGTCACTAGCGGTAGATTCCGGGGTTGTTGGTTGAGATGCGTAGCTCTCAATTTGGGTGCCTCCTAGGGGTATGTAAGGTGCTTGAGTGCTAGGGGAATTTACCTGAGCTGAAGGGGTTAGAGAGTATTGTGGGGAGAGGTTGAAGTGTGACGGTGGCTGTTCAAATATGCTGCTGGTGGCGATGGGAGTGGTTTGAATCGTCGTGGTAAAGTAGGTGCAATGTGGTGTAGCTACTGTTGTTGTAGTATTAGTCAAAGTGTGCGTTGTAAGGTTTAGACCGCCACTTGTTTGTTGCATTTTCGCTTGTTGTTGGTTACTGTGAATAATGCAAGTTCAGATTATATATATATTTATATCCTCTTTTCCCTATAGTTGGCAACACTGACTCAAGTTGTCCGCGCACGGTTTCAACTCGCTGAGTTCGTAGAGTACTTAACCTTGGGATCACTAGAGAATATGTTTTGATCTTTTATCACTTATAATTATTATATATTACTTCACTGAAGGTATAAGTTTATTGTCTAAACACTTATAGAACTGATTTTATAGTATTTATAATTTACACTGCACTTTTACTAGAAGAATTCACGTTTTTTTTTGACGTGAAGATTCAAAGTTTTATTGGTAATCACTGTTGCCAATATGTATTTGCCTTCTCCTAGAAAAAGCACTAGCGGCGCCCATGTAAAAGTTGGGTATTCTACAAAGGCGCGTGCGCAGCGGTCGTGTTTTGAACGTTTATTGGGTTTATTGGCTCACAAATTGGGAATCACAAATCTCACAAGCTCCTGTTTTTGATCTAGTCTATTTGTGACAAAATCGCGGCCTTGTGTCCACCATTACAGAACAGGAAATAAGTAAATTACAATCATCATCATTATATTATAGTTCACTAACATTCCATATTGATAGGTACATTGACTTGTGGTTGCTGCAGATATAAAAGGTATGTACTTAGTTGAGTAACTAATATTTTGTAATGTGATTCCTTCAATATGTATTAATGTTAGTTTTTATCTTTATTTCTGGAATTATAATGCGCACTAATGCGATACCTGGAAGATAATGTACTTGAAATCACAAGAAAATCTAATTTGAAATCAACGAGGCAGGATGGAATATATTCGGTAAAATATTCAGACGGATATTCATATCCAGCATATTCATTAACAACAGGTGGTATGTATTTTAAACAGAAAAATTTATCATGTTTTAAAACAAATTTTCTTCAGATAAAAAATCATTGCAGAAAATAAAATCAAAAATATTAAGGAATGAAATGTCGCCACTGAAAGGAAAAAACCTAATTCCTCTTACTCCTCGCATAAGTACGTATTCACTGCTACAATTACTTGTTATAAACCTAAACCATGTAAAATTTATTTAACTCATAGTGATCACTCCAATGAACAAAAAATCCGAGGATCTAGCTACTTCTGAATTAGGCAAGCATAGTCCAGTTGATACCAAAAGCGTGAAGAGAAGACATGAATATTCACAGGACGTCACCGAAAAAGACAACCAGAATAAGAAACGTATATATTTAACTGATCTCGCTTCAAATCAAATGACGAATGGAGAAATTATCGAACGTAAGTATAAAAAAATCTATATTGACCAATTTGTAATTTTTCCGGCTGCAGTATGCCATAATCATAATATAGTATATTTCTTTGAAAAACTGGAGATATAAATCACAAAATCAAATTCAGCAAAACTTGTTTATAAAAATAGAATTGTTGACTTGCTTTTATTATAGTGTCCAAAAGTAAAGATTTTAATCCCTTCCTTAACTTATGTGCGGAAGATGGCTCAGTAGTTTGAATAGTTTTTGCAGAACTACCCATACTAGAATTTTTCACATTTTATTACACAATTCATATTGGGTCAGGAGATGATTGCTCCAATTGTTCCTGGAATACATTTAGAAGAATTAAAATTGTCCTATATATTGGTATGAATAATAATACTGGACTTTAATTAGACTTGGTTTATTGTATTTAGATAATTAACAGAGATACATTTAGCTAAATAGTTAAGACGCCATCTTGGCAGATACACACTTACTTCACTCATGATAACCATGACAACAGTCACGTGATCTACTCATAACATCCTCCTTATTAGAAAAGGTTAAATAATTTTACAGCTTAACACAGTTTACAAAATTGACCAAACTCTTAACAATAACTTTTGGCAACAAAGACTGTTTAACTATTATTACAAATAAGACAATTTGTTGAACTAAATCCCTATCTATATATATTCTAGACTTAACTAAATTAATCAGTCCTTCACAGTCATTGTTAGAATGTTTACCCAACAAAATATGAACTCTTATAAGTCTAACCGTCTTGGTGGTCTTATTTCTCTTCCACACTTAGTGCGCATTTCAACTGGAGTTGTATGCTCTTCAATAGACGGTGCTACTGTATGTGATTTAGGAGATGTTTTGATATTTGCACTTTTTTGTAACCTATCTTGAGATACAGTTTGAGGTGACTGTGGAGGCTTCAAAATATGCTGACTGTTTCTCCTTCCTATAAATCCATCTGACCCTTCAACAGTATAAGACCTAGGCTGATCACATTTGGATCTTACTGTGCCTGTGATCCATGGAGTATCTGGCATTTTCTTAAAATAGACTTTATCCCCTTCTTGTAGTTCTGGTAATGATTTAGTGTTTCTGTCATAATAATCTTTCATTTTATTTTTATTTTCCTCCTTAGTTTTTACATATTCTTGAAATTTGATAGTTCTTGGTTTCAATTTTTTTGCCACTGTTGGTAATTGTGTTCTAAGTGAACGTGACATTAACAATTGTGCTGGAGATGGTAGATTTCCTCTAGATGTATTCCTGAACTGAAGCAAAGCAAGATATGGATCTGTTCCTGACTCCTCTGACTTGGTAAGAAAACGTTTACATATCTTTACTGCCGACTCTACCAACCCATTTGACCTTGGTATGTAAGGATTTGACGTATTATGATGTATTCCCCATTCAAAAATAAAATTCTTAAATTCTGTTGAATTAAATGGTGGCCCATTGTCAGAGAATAATTCAACTGGGATACCATGTCTACTAAAAATACTTCTAAGACAAACAATTACTCTTTTGGCGTTAGTACTTGCCACTGACATTAATTCAATATAATTTGAGTAATAATCTTGTACTACTATGTATTTTTTAGATTTATAATCCATAAAATCAACACCAACTTTTTCCCACGGAAGTAATGCAACATCATGTGGTAGAAGTGGTTCTGGAGCATTTGAACTTCTATGTGACAAGCAAATATGACACGACTGAACAATGTTTTTTATATCCGTTGACATAAATGGCCAAAATACATGTCCTCTACAAACGCATTTGACCTTTTAATTCCCAAATGACCACTATGTATTATTTTCAAAATATCTGGCCTTAATTTTTTAGGTATAACTATGCTATTATTTCTGAAAATTAAATCATTTTCTGTATGTAGATCAAATCTATATTGCCAATATTCATGCAGATCCTTATGAATTTGAGTTCCACTTGACGGTTATCCTTCTTTACAGTAGTTTTCCAAAATCTGCAGATTTTCATCTTCATTAGTGCCTTTGATTAACCACTGTAGACGTTCTGAAGAGATTGGCAATGACTTAATCATTAAATTTTCATGAACAACGACCTCATCATCTAATTCATCTGAACTTGTTTCAGATAGTGCTGCTCTTGACAAGGTATCAGCAATGTACATGTGATTACCTTTCTTGTAAATTACGTTTAGACTATAGTGTTGTATTTTCAACATCATTCTTTGGAGACGTGTTGGAACCTCGACTAAAGATTTTTCAAACAATGTTATTAAAGGAGCATGATCTGTCTCTACAGTTACAGTTTGTCCATAAATAAATTGATGGAACTTGATGCAGGCAAAAGCTATTGAATAAAGTTCTTTCTCCATCTGAGCCATTTTTTGTTGTGTATCTGTTAAAGTTTTTGAAGCATAATATATAGGATGTTGATTTTGTAGCAACACCGCTCCGACAGCACTCTGACTAGCATCACTTTGTAGGATAATAGGATCATGAACATTAAAATGTGACAACACTGGAACTTGACATATTAATTGCTTTAGACGACAAAATGTTTTTTCATGATTAGCAGTCCACTGCCAATCAGTAGCTTTTTTTAGTAATTGGCGTAGAATTTCTGTCTCGCCTGCCATATTTTTAATAAAAGGACCTAAATAATTAACCATGCCTAGAAATCTTTGTAAATCTTTTAGACATGTAGGAGAGGGCATCTCTTCAATTGCTCTGACTTTGTCCGGGATCAGCTGTGATTCCGTCTGCTGAAAAAATATGACCCAGATATTTAATACTCTCCTTGGCGAATATACATTTTTCTTCATTAAATTTGTCATTATATTTCTTTGCTCTTTCAAATACTATATCAAGACGCTCATTATGCTCTTGTAGTGTTTGACCGCTTACTAAAATATCATTACTGTATACTGCCAGCCCGGATATGTCACCAAAAATTTCAGTCATAATTCTGTGAAAATACTCAAGAGCACAGTTGACTCCATATGGAAGACGTTTAAAGCGGCATCGACCAAAAGGTGTATTAAAAGTTATGAGATAAGAACTCTTCTCACTTAATTTACACATCCAAAATCCACTACTTGCATCCAAGGTGGAGTAAAATCTTGCACCAGCCACCTTGGCGCGGACCATGTCTACTGATGGAATAGGATAATGAGTCCTATTAACTGCCTGATTCAAATTACGGGGGTCTAGACATACCCTTAATTGACCATTTTTCTTTTCTACTAAAATTAAAGAGCTCACCCATTCAGTAGGCTCTGTGACCTTGGTAATGACATCCATTTTTTCCATCTTCTCGAGTTCTTGTTGAAGTCTATGATGTAATGCAAATGGTATCTTCCTCGAAGCATCGACTTTTGGCTGGACCTCAGGTTTTGTACTTATGTGACACTGACCAGGAAGACAACCAAGACCGGTAAAAACAGAATTATTACATTCAACAAGTTTATTTAAATTTATATTTTGTGACTGACTCGACTTTAACAGACATGACTGTGACTGACTTTTTGTGACTTTAGGACATATTATTTGACTTGAATTTGACTCATTTTGACTTATTTCAAAAGACAATCGACTAATATCCTATAAAATATTAGGATTTATTATTGGAAATTCAAGTTATTTCACAAGTGTGACAACACTCAAATCTCTATGTTTTTCTTTTGTACGTTTCAGGCTTGGGTACTGTGTCGTGGTTTGGAATCCGATGTATATTAAATACAGCGAGGAGATTGAGAGAATTCAGAGTGAATTTGTTAGATTTTGTGCTAGAAAATTTTGTGTTTCTTTCAATTGTCTTACAGCTATACATATATCATCTTGAACTATTTCATATTACTGCGCTTCAAAAAAGACGGAACATTATTTCTTGTATTTTTTTGTATAAACTGGTCCACAATCGCATTGACAGCTCTTCAATTCTGGGAAACCTTAACTTCGTGGTGCCACGTAATTTAAGTAGAACAGCTGCTCAATTGTATACATTCAGAACTACAATATCTAAATCAAACTATGAACTGAATGCTCCAATCAGGCGGATATGTCATATCTTCAATACGTTTGTGTCCAACACATCGGATATAGACTTATACTTCGATTCTTCGTTGGTATATAAGCGTGCATTGTACAATGTTTTTCCTTAGATTTAATTATTTCTTCATTCTAATGTAATCTACTCATTCTCAAGTGTTGATGTCATTGTCATTTATTATTGTATTCTTTCCAGCCCTCTGTAATTGGGATACTCCCGTATGCTGTTGAGTAGTTGATAAATAAAATAAATAAATAAATATCACTTTCTGACGTTTGCATGCTTGTAGTGTCTACACAAAAAACTCTTTTAATTAGTCCAATTTCTGAGCAAGTAAGTTTACCTAGTACAGTTGGAGAATTTACCTTTGCAATTATAAAATTAATTTGTTTGGTCATATACGACTCATTAAATTGTAATTCACACTCTAAGTTTTGTTGACCTAGTACTTCTAGCCTATTACCAGTGTATGACTTAATTTTCACATCCGTTTTAGTATTAAGTGAATCATAAACACTTTTTGACATAATATTGACATCACTGCCCGTATCAATGATACAATTTATCTGTAAATTATTTATATATAAATTAACTGTCCATTCATTTGACGACTTGGATGATTGAATATGACCTATGAACAATTCATCTTGTTCTGACTGTACCTGTTGTATATTACTATCTGATTGTACATATTTGACTGACTTTGACTTATTTGACAACAGACTGCAAAATTACCCACTTTTTCACATTTTCTGCACTTTACACTTAATGCTGGACACTTATGACGATGCACCTGACCACACCTTGTACAAACCTCCTTTCTTGACTGTTGACTATATTGACTGACATTCCTTGAGCGTGACTGATTCTTATTATAAAAGACTGAACTTTGTTCTGCTGCCAATTCATCCATATGATGTCTCGAAGCAAGCATGGCTTTTGCCATCTCTAAGGCCTTATCAAGATCCAACTTATCCTCAAGTAAAACAACCCCCTTTAAGAAATTGAATCGTATCTTGTTTTATATAAACATAGGAAGCTACCGATTTCCACCGCTAACTTTCTAGTTCATACATGGACCGGACTCGATTATTTCCCAATGGAGGATGTTTAAAATATTCATTAATTTCGGGTGTTTTGTCCTAAACTTGGTATCGTGATTTTCGAAGGGAGGGTTTGTAGCCCTGAGTCGAATAAATTAGTTAAATAAAAGATGGGAAATTATTACTAATTGATTCATTAAACTGATAGAATCCTGGAGTGGATCAAAGATTATAATAACTGCTACAATCGGAAATAACAACACAATTAAATATAATAAATTTTTTGCATATAGTGCCCGGTTTCTATCTCTTAAATGCTATTTTTTATTTTAAGCGTGACTTTGATAAGTTTGGCTTATGGGAATACAGTGTAGCGTTCCTACCGATTGTTTTAGTCATTAACTTGAACTTTGTTTCTCGGCATAAACAAAAAGTTTGGCAACTCCATAAGGATGTATAAACTATGCAATGATTAATTTCTTGAGACTGTTAACAAAACTATTACATTTTTTCATATATTAATGTGTTGAAGAAGGATCCAAAAATTATTATGAAATAATGAACAATAAATAATGAACAAATCTTATGTCTAGTTTCTATTTTAGTATTACTTTTTTCAGTTGTTTGTCTCATGTTCTGGGTGTGGCATCGCTCTGTTATCAGTTGGAAAAGATTTTTGAATCGTTCTTTTACCAACAATAAATGTAAACCCAACATATTAGAGATTAAATAATTGATTTCAAAAAAGAATTCCGGTAACTTGGTAAGATCTTTAAAACTATTCTTAGTATATTTTATTTATAAATTTGTAATTTTTATCAGCTGATGATAAGACATTGGTTCTCGAAACGTTCAATATGGTCAACCATTCTCGAATAAGGAAATAAATATGCTATTTTGGATCACTGAGGGCCATGTTTGTTATTTCATAATTTTTTCATATAGGTATCTATATCTAGATAGTAAATACAAAGTTTTATAATAATATTTTGATCCGTTTTTTGAATTACAATGTGTCGACTAGTCTATACATACGCACTCACAGACATCATCGCGAATCATTTGAATCTTTGGCTATGGAGGAGAAAATATCGAAATATAGAATGTAACATAAAAAGCTTATCATATATGTATATGACTGAAACAACTTACTCCTACAATAATACGAAGTTTTATGATACATGCTTCTAACATATTATCATTCTTATTAAGCTTTTAAATGTTACTGATAAAATCAAATTTTCAGTGAAAAATAATGTTTTTTTTTTCAGGTGATTTCCAAATACATGGAAATCTTGACGATTTATTTACTTCCATTGATGTACCTAAAAAAACATCTGTAAGTATTAGGATAAGGTTTACTTACAACGAGGTCTTTCCACTTTTTTTTTAAAAAATTTTTTCTGAAGAATAAACTAAAATATTGATATTAACGTTTATAAAACTGTCGTAACATGTTTAGTTTTAAAAATATATTTTTTTTAATTTTCATCAATTTTCAAATAATCTTATGACGTCACAGGTCTCTTGTTCCTATTGGTTGAGATGGAGAGTGCGTACTGGCTGTAAGCGGAAACACGTGCTCTGGTTCATTGTTCCAGCCTTAAGCTTACTAACATTCCCGATAGAGACCTCCACAAAACTTCTTGTTCTAACAATGTATGGCCCGTTTGGAAAACATGACTCGAACAAAAAAATATTAAAATATATTTAATATATCTCTCTTCAGAAATAAAATTCGTACATAATATATAGTATTACGGTGTATATGTAGATAGGTGCAGGATATCATTTTGAGCACAAATATTGAATTTTCTGTGATAAAAATGTTACATCTATTTTCTTTGGATATACTATAGAATTGTAGACTTGTGACGTCATTATTCAGCCCGCGAAAGGTTTTTATCAAAATTATGAATGAAATGTTTTATATTTTGGGAGCTTATGATTATAGAAATGTTCGTAATCAAGCGAAAAAACAGAATCCATTGCATCAAAAATATACAGCGTGGAAAAAAGGGAAAGTACGGTTATTCTCGAAAATTTCTGTTATAAGAAATCTAAAATTCGCAGTCGAGGCGAAGCAGTGGTTAGCAAATAAAATGAGACATTTTACAGCTGTAATATATATATAAATAACTTTAGGCTACAATAACGAAAATAATAATAATTATTATTTGTATTACCATTTAAAATCCAATGCTAGTTATTGTCTGGTATTGTGGCTCGCAATAGAATAGTTGGTTATCTTGACAACTGAGAGCATATTATTTATTGTCAAAACAGTACAAATAGTAGTGATTCATGAAACGAACCGAGAGAAAAACTATTATCAATTAGTCAATATTAAAAATTGAGAAGGCTGCTTGCGACCGTAGCAAGAAAATCTCGATGGCGCTAAATTAACTTATTTTCTTCGTTATTTCATTTTTATATGTTGCAGTAACTAAGAACACGTCATTGTTTTCTCACGGCCATTACTAGCAGCATTTTTATAAAAACGTTCGCAAAGCAGTTTTGCGGCCGTTGTGCAAAAATGTTATATTTTGCAATCAGAATTCAATAAGTCAATGTTCACATTCTTGACAATTGCGCGAAAAGATATTTTAACTAGAGTATCCCAGTTTTATGATATTTTACAATTATAAATGTAATTTGAATATGCATTTTCTCTAATTCTCTTTGATTTTTGAAATGTTTGTATCACACAATCTAGGTACAATTAACTTTTAGAATCAGTGACTGAAGAACAAATTTAGTATCTCAAATTCAATAGGCTTTCAAAATAGTTCATTTTGTGTGATTGGATCAAAATCCTATTTGTTTCAATTCTTATGATAGCAATAGTGGTCATCAAAATGTATATATATATATATATATATATATATATATATATATATATATATATATATATATATATATACATATATATATATATATATATATATATATATATATATATATATATATATATATATATATATATATATATATATATATATATATATATATATATATATATATATATATATATATATATATATATATATATATATATATATATATATATATATATATATATATATATATATATATATATATATATATATATATATATATATATATATATATATATATATATATATATATATATATATATATATATATATATATATATATATATATATATATATATATATAGCGCTAACCGGCAGTTTGGCGACCAAAACAGGAAAATTACCGTCAGTTTGGCGCCTCAGTGGGCACTTTGGCGACGTCGCCAAAGTGCCACTTGATCTTTTATGTGTCAGTTTGGCGACTTACCGTAATTTGAGCAGAAGTTCCAAACTATTTTTGGTTGAACTGTCGATATACTATTTTAACTCCGATTTTGATGAAACTTGATGAAAAGATTTGTTTCAGTATTACAAATGAAAAAATAAATACTATTGGCGGTCAGACTTGGTTGACCTTGAAAACTTCTAGTTAAAAAAAATTGAACATCGCGCGTTGTATATGTGTATGTGAAATGACGATACTAGTAGAATGATATTTTGTGAGTGGCACTATAACAGTGGTCTTTGGATCAAACTGTCGTCGTACTAATTCACTCCGATTACAATGGAACTCGGTGAAAAGATTTATTTCAGCATTACAGATCGGAGAAAAATTATAATTATGGGCGGTCAGACCAGGATGATCTTGAAAACTTTTTTAATTATTTTATATCATTAAAAAATGTATATATTGCGCGACGTGTGTGTGTAAGATGGTTATACAGGCGATTCACTAGTGAAGTGAAACTATCCAGTTATTACTATATATGTACTAAAACAGTGGATTCAGCTCTAAACTGGCGGAGCTTCGCACCCAACCAACGAGCGGGATTCGCCCGCTCTGAACAACCTGGAGTTTATTGGAATGAAAAATGGATTCAAATAAATTGAACTCAAGTGTCTATCGGTGATTTCGCGATAAAGGCTTCCTAACAATCTAATATGATCATTTGCAAGATACCAAACACAAATGACGTAATTTTGAAATCTTTGGTCGTCTGCCTGTATGTTTTCTGTTCGTTTGTTTAGGCTTATGTCCAAAACAACTGAACCTATTGATTTTAAACATTCTATAGTTGCTGGTACTGAGGTAAATATATATTAAGAAATATCACAAATATTGATATTCTGTTATATATTTCTGGCCGTCTGCCTGTATGTTTTTTGTATGTTTTTTTGTGCTATTATCCAAAACGACTGAGCCAATTGATTTTAAACGTTCTATAGTTGCTGGTACTGACGTAAAAATATATAACGAAATATCACTAATATTGATATCCTGTTATATTGTTTGTTAGTATATTCCATGAAAAAACATAATGGTGACTTTATAAATTGAAATGATTATCGTGCAAAAATTTTAATTGAAACATATAACTAATACTTCAACCGTCAGTTGTAAAAATAGTTTCATGTCACTATTTCCAATATATCATACATATATATCACGCCTCTTTCTCAGAATGAGGTTGGCATAAAATCTGTTCAACATTCAACCAGCAATCATTCTTCGCTAAATTCTCTTGTCTAAACACACTTTTTTTGCTTTATCCACATTCATTATCCTATTCATGCAAGCGAGTTCATTCTTCTCACTCAAAAATCTTCTCTCACGCAACAAACTAACAATCACATCCATTCATCAATATACAGGCCGCCCACGCAATCTTTCACCCTCATTTTCACCAACATGAATCTTGTTCAGGAATCTTTCATTCGATATTCGTTCAACATGTCTAAACCAACGTAACTGACTTATGCTCACTCTCTCTACCATAAAGTAGATGTCACAAATTAATTGTGACAAAGTTTATGCTGTGGAACAATTAGAATACAAAAATTCAAAAATTGAATGTTTCAGAATTTTTGTGCTCTCTACCATATTTTTTTCCCAATATTACATTCCTCATACACCAATTTATTCCGCATTCGATCCCTTGTTCTAGCGTACCACGCAAAAATGTCATTTCCACGTCCAGCACCCACTTCCATACATCAATTTTGGTACAGGCACTCCGTTATATAGACTCAATCTTGCATCCTTTGAAACATTCACATTCCGTGCAAACATCATTAGAGCACCTAAAATCTCACAACCAGCAAATACACTTCTTTCAATCTTATTATCAATTCTTATATCATTCGACATCACACAAAGAAAAAGTATACATATTCTCATAATATAATATAGAATACTTAATGCGACGATCAAGAGGTTATAGTGGTAGACAACAGAATCGACCAAAATCAGCTTCACGGCCTATTTTGGTTCTCTCAAAAAAAACTTACCAGTTCCTATTGTTGTATTTATGCATGTATTTTAAAGTAGTTCTAAACTGTATTCATTGTAAAAAAAAGGCAAAGATGTTTTATAATATATACATGGCACTGAGATTTGATGGAGTTTTGCAATAAATAGAAATAGGAGTCTGTATATTGCTAGAGTAGTAAATCTATTCAAAATCTGTGTTAGTAGCAGTATCAATTTTCAATAAGTAGTATTTGTAGGATTTTTTTCTGTAAAAATTCCATATTTCATTCATTTCAAGAAAATTTAAAAACAGAACCGTTTCACAATTGATGCAAAGAAGTGCAATTGAGTAAATAGTCAATAAGTTAGTTTTTTAATAAAAAACAAACATACTACAATGTTATTTGTGTTCATGTCTTTAAATAAATTCTGATTTAACAACCTGTCTCATTATAATTATTATTTATGACACAGAAGATATATAGGTCTTAGATGTTCATCATAGGTGGTTTATCTGCTCTGTAATATAAATACATCATTTCAACTTCACAAATTCTTGTTTCAAGTACTCCAAAAATAATTTCCTGTAGATTTGGTTGATTTTCGATGATATTCTAGAAAAGAATACATTCAAATGCTGCAACAGTTAAAACACTCTTGTTCTTATTCAAGGCGTGATTAATGTTTATTATTTTGATCTAGGCCAGAGATATGCACCTCCTGATAAATTTATTTGGTGAATAATAACTATAGTAACAATTGTTGCCATATTTTTCACCAAATAAATTCATTAGAAGGTGAATATCTCGGGCCTTGATTTATTCAAGTACTTACGATATATTTCAATTTTTGAGTTTATTGTCTTTTCCAAAACCATCCTGATAAACAATTAGGACATATTATGTATCTGCAGATGAAATTCAAAGTATTAAGTACTTTTCTTGAGTTATAAATTTCTACGTTTTGAATTCGATGTAGGATATCAAAAATCTTGAATTTAAGACTACGTCAATGTCATTGCTAAGGTTGACCGAGAAAAATCAATAATATTGTGTGAGGTTAGTTTCCCATTCGCAGCTGTCAACTATAATAATTCAAAATCAAATATTCATCTAAATAGAGATCAATTTACTTTAAATAGTATACAATGAAATATTATGTAAGATTCTAAATTCCAAAAATTGTTTCTTATTTTCTAAAATTTATCTTCAAACTAAAATAGGATTCAAACTGAATTGTTTGCGCTTGGCAAGCTTCTAAGATTATTTTAAGTGATAGCATATTCGGTATAACTATGTATATTTATTCTTTCACTGATTAACATAACATCGTGCCTATATAGGTAGGTACTTTTATACAGGATCTCGGTCGATTCATTTCATTATATTCATCTATATAAATGACATTCGGCACAGCTCTTGCATGAATTTATTATCTAATTTTAGTACAACTGGAATATTGAATAAAAGCTTGTTTCTAAAAAAGTTTCTTGGAAATTATAAAGTAGTTCTTGTTAATTCTTGCTGATTCGGTTATTAATGAGGCCGGAATATTTTAATCACTTGAATCTTGAGAATCAAACGTTTACACCAGGTTTGCACCAAGATTTACACTACTACTTGAAGTTGGTTACACAACATAAACATACATGAGAATAGTAACAACAGTTAACAGTTCTCTATTGAAACAAGTTTAATCGCATGAGTATTAATTACATTCGCAATAAAATGCAATAAATTAAATAAATAAATAAAAAAGTGTGGTGAATCAAATTAGAGTGCATACAAAATTAAAAAAACTGCATGTCGCAAGGGGGAATCGAACCTGTCCTATGCACGTATCATCATAACGCTGAGCCTATGCGCTAGCCACTGCACCACTAACATCCATGTAAACACCAGTAGAAACTAGGATGATATAGTGAAAGAATTATTTAATATTCAATTAATAAACTTTATTAAAATTATATCAATAAAATGATACAAAATAAGACAATGTATTCAATTTATCATCATATTATAGAACATTATGATACTTCCAGATACAAAACTTGAAATTATTCAAAAAGTTGGAGTGTATTTGTAAATTTTAACTAGAATATGATGCTCACCCGAGTTTATATTTGGAAAATGACTATATTAAAGACGTTAGTTGCTAATAAATAATAGAATTCATTCAAAAACTAGTTGGAAACAAAATATGTTGTATGAATTCAACAAATAATAGTTTATTTAGCTAAAATGTACAGATTACATTAAGAGCAATATTTGAATATTCAATTTGGGCGGGAAGCGATGCAAGCGCCATTTTGTTATAATATATTAAATAAATTTATAATAGAGACGAAATAAAACGATAATATTCCCAAGGGATGAGGTGGCTTATTATGGAGATATATGTAAAAAATCGTATCCGAAGGGGTTGTATAATAAATATATTTCTAATATAAATGTTCATACTAGACCATTAAATTTTATAAAGAACCGAATGTATATATATTAGCCATGCTGACGTAAAATTTCAACTAGATTGATACAATAGTTTAACTTTAAAATCAACTAACAAATATCGCATATAACATAACCTTATTGTAGAACATTTAGGACTGATTTATGAGATATGACCAAGAGGTTTTTACTAAACAAATGTCAATAATGCAAAATCGTTCCATACAGTTTGAAGAAAAAAGTTAGGATAAGTTTTCGAGTCACATAATTAGTCTTGTCCGAATAAAACACCTTGTTATGTAGGAACAGTTGAATATGGTAAATTGTTGATAGAAATAATGCTTTTTTATGATTACTGCCAACTTGCTTTTCAGCATGAATAATGGTTCACACATGCAGAAACTTCCATCAAAGCCAGATCGAACAGTTTTGCGGGAAAAGACAGTGAAATTGATGGAATACAATCAAATCTGCAGAAATTAGATAATTGAGCTTAGTAAACATTCAATATTCGAATTTAATAAAAAAAAATACGAAGTTGATGTTTTATTTCTTATTAACTTATTAAAACACAGTATTTGACATTACACAATTATTTGATAACAACAGACAAATCATTATCAAAGTGGTATCTATGATCATAAAATTTTAATTGAAATAAGTAAATATAAACATATGTTCCAACAAATCTTACTTCCAACACCCGGAAGAGTAAGCTTTAGTTATATTTATTACTTTCATATTATCTTAATAACATACCAAGTAGTGCAACATACGAATGATTTGAGTAAGATAGGCTGGTACCACGAGCTCTGTCTTTGGCTCTACTATGAGCGTTGCGTCAAGAACTGTTTTAGGGCAATTAAAATTTTCTTGATCTCTTTAAAAAATTATTTTCAGGTCCACGTTACGGCAAATACATTTATAAACAATATTTTACTTTCAATATTGCTGTTAAAAAATTCAGGAACATATAGCTCAAAACTATTTTTAAAACAACACTCTTAGAATAGCCAAGAACAGAGCTTGTGGTACCAGCCTTGAATTTATTTTATAATTTGTAATTTCTCTTTATTTGGTAAACCAGTGCATATTGAATTTTTTCTGCCATTCTGTTAAAGATCATATAATTTGAATAGTTGATCCTTTCATGTCTTCTATGCTAACTTGATTCTAAAAAAAAATATGATAAAGCCAACTAGAGCAATTACAAATACAACAGTATCGCACATTGGCTGGTACCACGAGCTCTGTTTTTGGCGCTACTAAGAGCGTTGTGTCAAGATGTGTTTTAACGCAATTAGAGTTTTCACAAATACTTTAGAAAATAATCTTCAGATACAAATTACGGAAAACACATATGTCTACAAAATTTATTTGAATATTTTCCTTTAAATAGCTTGAAATATTTATATTGGCTTAAAACGCTTCTAAAAATAACACTGCTAGTATAGCCAAAAACAAAGCTTGTGGTACCAGATTTTTAGAAGTTGTAGTACAAATTTGTTACCAGAAAAATTATTTATTCCATATTATAATCAGAATCGTTAAGCACATTTTTTATTCACAAAGTGAGGCCCGCAGTATTTCTACTTTTAAAATAACTTTGCGTTTATTATTATTAAATAAATAATACATAAGTTGTATATTTCATTGATATATTCGCCAATCTAGCATATATTTTTCTTCTCCATTATAATCTTATTATATTCATCCTTCGCATAATTAATGTCATGGACTCGTTTGATTTGGGAAACAAATGTCAACATTAAGATATTTCGCACTGTCTTTCCATCTATGGCTTGCAGCTCAACAGTCAAGTGCTATACACCTTTTCATAGTCTAAAACAAAAAAATACATTAAATCTATGTTTTATTTATTACCTGAAAAGCATTGGATGCTATAAAGAAAGGCTAACCTCAAAAAATGCTTTTAAAAAGTGATATTCCTGAACATGTTTGTGACATAACAAAGAAATTATCAAACTAAAAATATTTTGTACATCTTACCATCAATTTGCAGTAGAATATTGTTTACATGAATATAAAAATAAGATATTCTCATTTGTCCTAGCCAAATAACTGACAGTTAACATTTTAGAAACCAGTTCGATCGTTCAATGAAGTGTTGGGTACACTGTAAATTGAAAAAGGAAGAAATATAAAGTATTATATACTATATCTATCTCAGATTCTTCAAGCTTCTACATGTAGCAAAATGAGTGGATTGTTGGATTAGGAATTAATAAACTGTGTTCTGCAAAGAAGATAAAAATAAATAATATTGGTAATTCTATTTTCCTTTTTCAATTCACAGTGTAGCTCACAATCTATGGAATGGTCAAAATATTGCTAAGAAGCTATGTGCTTTTTCCACAAGGAATTATTTTATATTTATTATTAATCACATTTATAATGTTATCCCAGGCTTTATAGGCTGGTATCACGAGCTCTGTTTATGGCGCTACTAAGAGCGTTGTATCAAGATGTGTTTTAACGCAATTAGAATTCTCCCAAATACTTTAGAAAATAATCTTCAGATACAAATTACGGAGAAAACATATGTCTACAAAAGTTGTTTGAATATTTTCCTTTAAAATAGCTTGAAATATTTATATTGCCTTAAAACGCTTCTTAAAATAACGCTGCTAGTATAGCCATAAACAGAGTTTGTGGTACCAGCCAATTTTGAATAAATACCAGTATAAGTAAGCATTTAAAAAATGTTTGATAAGAGAATCTACAGCGGTTTTTTAAATTTCAATTATGTTCAGGGACCCCATTCTTTCTCAGATTATTATTATTCATATTTATAGTATGATATGTCATATTTTCCATTATTGATGAAGGTAGCTCGACGATAATCCAATTTGGATAATTATATGGATAGGTACAGAAAAATTTGGTTAAATTTTTTAACACATTTTATATTATTCAACTTGAGAGTACTTGCAGCACTCGTGATAAATTTGGCGTATTCGAACTCTTGGAATTTATAAATCCAGAAAAGGATTCTTCATTCTCAGAAATACTGGCTGGTACCACGAGCTCTGTTTTCGGCGCTACTAAGAGCGTTGTGTCAAGATCTGTTTTAACGCAATTAGAATTTTCCCAAATACTTTAGAAAATAATATTCGGATACAAATTACGGAGAACACATATGTCTACAAAATTTGTTTGAATATTTTCCTTTAAAATAACTTGAAATATTTATATTGCCTTAGAACGCATCTTAAAATAACACTGCTAGTATAGCCAAAAACAGAGCTTGTGGTACCAGCCAGATTTTCTGTAAAGACTAAAATAAATCGCCATCTGTCACCGTAACAATGACAGCTGTCACCTTGACAATGACAGCTGTCGCTTCCACAATGACAGCTATTACTTTGATAATGACAATTATTGTCACTTTGAAATATGCAATTGATTGATGCGAAACTCTAAATTTATAAAACAACGGTGAAACTAGCAATTGGATTTATGGTCGAGGAAATATTGCAAGTCCACAGCAGATTTTTATTTTAGGAGTTACTACTCTAATGAAGCTGGAGAAAATTTGCCATATCATAAAAGTCAGTTATAGAAGAAATATTCGATATAACTTGAATGAAGGAATGAATGATGGCTCAACATCCTCATGAGATTGCGCCACATCTCATGATGCTTCTCAGATCCATTTTACTGGAGGGGACCAGTCTCCATTTAATTGGCTCTGATTTTTTCGGCTATGTTCCTCCATGACTTCCTCTCTTGCGTTTTGTCTTTCCAGTTTCTTGATCCAATTTCTCTTAACTCTTTTTCCACCTACAATAACCATTTCGATCTTGGTCATTCTCTTATTCAGGTACCTTCTGGTTCCTATTTGAGCATTGATTTGATTGTGTCTTGTTCTTCTGCTTTACATATTTAGCTTATGTCTCTGTTGTTTTTTTTTTTTTTTTTATTAAATCTTCTCCTTCCAATTCCTGTTCTATTTTATGCTTCATCAGTATTCTGTATTCAGTTTTGCAGTTTTTATCGATTCTAATATCTTATTATTTCTCTTCACATAATCCATTAATTTTCCCTTTTTGCCTGTGTCAGTAGTATATATTCTCATTTTGTTCGAGTTTTTGCAGCAAAGTTTAATAATATAAGATAATTATCGAGAATAACGTCACGACGCTTGAGTTACACAATAATTATAACATAACCTCAACTGTCAAAATTTGTTGATTGAAGCATAGATCTCTGTATATATATAGCGTTATCAGTATTCAATGAAATAAATTACGTAAAGCATTTTTTTTCTTTATAATATTGGTATGAATGGATGATACTGTCAGGAGCTCCCACGCAAGTGTCAGTAACAATTATTAAAGTTTCAATTCAATCGGATGAACGATACTCGAACGGACAAATACTGCTTGTGCGCTACCTATTTCATATTAGTAGTACTATATCAAAACTCTCATGCAAGTGCTGACAAAAACTATATAGAGTTTCAATTCAATCGGACTAACAATGCGTGAACGGCAAAATATGGCTCGTGCGCCACTTGATGTATGTTGATAATACTATAATAAGAACCTTGACTGAACTACCAACAACAAGTATAGTGAAATTGAACTCAATCATATTAGTGATGCGCGAACGAAGAAATACGGTTCGTGCGCCACTTGATGTATATTGATAATACTATGCTAAAAATCTTCACAAAAGTGCCAGCATCAACTATAGTGAGTTTCAACTCAATCCATTGCACGATACGCGAGCGAATACAACCCGTGCGCTACTTAATGTATGATCATAATATCATATTGAAAACCCTCACGAAAGTGCCAGCAACAACTTTAGAGAACTCTAACTCAATTAGATTGACGATGCGCGCACGAGCAAATACGACTCGTGCGCCACTCAATGTATGTTGATTGTACTCCAATAAAAATCTACAAAAGGGCCAACAACTGTAGAGAGTTTCAACTCAAAAGATTAACGATGTGCGAACGAGCAAATACGGCTCGTGCGCCACTCAATGTATGTTGATTGTACTTCAATAAAAATCTTCACAAGAGAGACAACAACAGATATAGTAAGTTTAAACTCGATCGGTTGAACGAGCAAATACGGCTCGTGCGCCACTTGATGCATGTTGACGGTACTATAATACAAACCTTCACGAAAGTGCTACCAAGATCATGGAAAGTTTGAAGTTAATCTGATAAATGGTGCTGAAAGGAACAAATACGGCTCGTGCGCCACTTCCTGTGAAGTTGTCTATTATAATCTATGATACTTAGTGATAATATAAGATTCTAAAGCGACAGAATTCTTGAAACTGGTCTAGTGGTTTTTGAGTTTACAAGCATACAATTTTTCTCTCTTTATAGCATTGGTAAAAATAAAAAAAATATGAATTCTATTAATAACTTATTAATTTAATTATTATTTATAGAAGTTTTATATTATGTATATGATGATAAGAAATCTTATAGTTGAAATTATGTTTTAAAAATTGAAAAGTACAACGGAATAATAATTTTCACACCACTGTTTAAGAAAGTCTGGTATAATACGCCAAACTGACGTATCTGTTCCAATATAAAACAAGGTCGCCAAAGTGCCGGTTAGAGCTATATATATATGTATATATATATATATACATATATATATATATATATATATATATATATATATATATATATATATATATATATATATATATATATATATATATATATATATATATATATATATATATATATATATATATATATATATATATATTGTAACGCGGCGAACGTTATTATCGTCTATTATTTGTTTTGTTTAATTAGTCCTACGTTGATTTTTTGTTTCAAAAAGGTGCCCAGAATTCTTTTAATTGAAGTCGTGGTTGTGCAGGGTAGAGAAAAAGAAATACAACATAAATTCAGACCAACAATATAACAATAGTTTATTTTCCTCACAATAATACAACATTTATGCAATTAGCGGTATTGTATACTTAATGGAGGTTGAGTGATGTAGACAGTCAGAGGGCTTCCGGAATGGAGGCTCCGGACTGAGTTCGACTCAGTCGCCGGCTGTAGTGTGGTAGGAGTCGGACGTGCGCTGATCGAGTACGGCAGCTTGCGTACGATAGCGGCACCAAGAAGCCCACGGACGTGACAGTGGCCCTGGACTGTCCCCTTGGTCGGGTGAGGGCGCCTGCGGCTAGACCCCGTAGCAGCTCGTTAGGGATGCTTTCACATTTTCCTATCCCCTGGATAGGTGGACGGCAATTTCACAAATGATCTGTAATCAAACTAAAAGAACCTGCTCTGCAGGTAGGCTTGCGTTATAGTTTTGTTGCTATAACGACTACAGCGACTAATTATAGCGCTGTAGGTTTAATAAAGTAAAACCTGTTTATCAGGCGTACTGGTGCGATACTTTTAATAGTAATGCGGCATCGCAGATAGTCTTATGTCATAGTATCAGCTACAACGACTACAGCGGCCAATAAGTTTTATTGAGGGTTTGTGAGACCCTGTATAGTTGGCTTGTGAGGCCGGGCTTGTGAGGTCCCGTGGAGTTGGCTTGTGAGGCCGGGCTTGTGAGGCCCTATCGACGAGTTTCCTCCGAACGTGCCAGTATTCACCAAGCAACTGAACTACGACGGCTCCTCCGAACGTGCCAGTATTCACCAAGCAGCTGGACGGAGTGAGCTACCACAGAGCGTTCCAGTATTCACCAAGCAGCTGGACTAAGGTAGATTTGACAGAGCGTGCCAGTATTCACCAAGCATCTGGACTGACAGTGATCAAGGCCGAAACCAAGATGCCTTTCCAAGTGAAAAGCACCTTTTTTTATACTACAAAATCCTCCCCCTTGTTTTAGCGTGCAAGTGCAATCAAACATCCCGTAACCAAATGTAAGACGAAAATAGCATGCTTTCTTCCGCGAAAAAGTGCTGGATGTTACAAAACATGGAAGATTAGATCTTCATGCATTAAAGAGAGATCGCTATTAATTTCTTGGAAATAGTATGGTTGGTGGTGGTTGGCATACGTTGGAGGGATTTGTTTCTAGGATGTTGATTTGTTCTTAAATTTGTGTCAATTTGTATAATTTCGCATGCGTGAAAGGATAGAGTGAGATATACCATTCATATGTGCATTAAAAGGAGCAACGTAGTTTGATAGAACATCCCTTTTACTTAGTGATAGGCGTTAACATTTTAGCGTTTTTTGAAGAAAGAGTGAAAACGAATGCTATAACCACATGCTGAACTGGAAGGTTAAATCGTAGTACAAACTCTACCCCCACTTGATCTACTTGGAGAAGGAAGGAGCTATGGGAGGATTCGTCTGTCAGTCTGCGATAGTAAATATAAAGTTGAGATTTACCCCCTCTCTCGACTTGATTTGACTTTAATAATTATCTTCTAAAACCCTTTTTGAAACTTCAAGTATTTAATAAATTCATTTTATGATTAAACAACTCAATAAATTTTATTATTTATATATTCAAACTTCAAACCGGCTTCAACCTAAGCCCATCAGGGTCTAACCACGACCCATCTTTAACGGACGACTACAGCAAATCGACAACTTGCTGCTGAGGTAACCAGACCACGTCCTCATTGTAAGGAAGAATACTTGCTGATCGATACTAGTTCACGTCGTCGAAGAGAACAATCATCCGCAGAGGTACAACTCATACGACAACTTGTAGATTTCGGAGATGTCCGTCAAACTCACGATATTGTTAGCTATTTTACAGTAAGTAATTGTAAGCAACAAATACACGAAGGGGTAAATCTAACAAAAGTTAGTAATAAATTTACCGAGAGACCGGCACAATCTCACACACACACATTCACACTTATTTGTTAGACTTTGTACTAATTAAAATAAGATTTTGAAAAAATTATGAGTAATAACTCATCAGAATCAGAAGATTCACAGGAATTAGATTCCGATCTGTCAACTTTCAAAAACCATAACAATGGCAAATATTACATTAGCCGAATTGAAAACTTTTACTGATGTAATTCCTCAATATGAAGGAAACATAAAATTGCTCAGTAATTTTACTAAAACCATTGATGAAGTCTATGCGACCACAAACACTTTATCTTTATCTCCTTTACGAACAACATATTTATTTGGAATAATTAAAACAAAGTTAGTCCATAAAGCTGCAGAACTTCTTTCTGGAAATAATTTCCAGAATTGGCTAGATTTGAGAATATATTTAACAAATAATTTCCCACATGAATTATCAGCAGAAACTATACTTTTGGACACAATTAATAGTAAATTCAAAACAAATGCAGAAATTACTTTGTAATATATGTGCAATATAAATCAAAAATACTTTCAACCGAATATAGTTTAGCTCAGAAAAATGCAATTATAATTGAGATACAAAAATTAATAGTGAAACATTTCATATCTTTACTACCTACTAATATAAGAGGTTCATTTGTTGTTAAGAATCCTGATACTTTAGAACAATGTGAATTATTGATAAGAAATGAATTCAATTTTATTAATCAAAATCAACATACTTCACCACTTCTACGAAACGTAACTAATAATAAAATACCACCGCGGAAATTCCCAGCTGACAATTTCCCTTCACATGCTGTAGACATTAAACCAAATTTTTATAGAAATAATATCCCTTTTGCACCCAAACAAAATGTTAAAAACGCCGTACAAACTAGACAACGTTCTAACCAACAGCCTATGTCAATTCAGACCAGACAACAGCTTATATCGACTCAAACCAGACAGACTCAACCTATGTCGTTTCAAACTATAAGACAAAATTATAATATAGATTCAGTTGAACAGACAAACGAAGACGAAGACGAAGAGATTAATGACCAAGAAATTGATCCAAATAATGATTTTTTAGATTTAGGAACAATGATAGACGAGAATACTACATAATGTCATCCTTAACAAACGATTTACCTTCATTACAGCAACACTATTTTAATATACTTTTCGACACAGGATCTTCAATCAATTTATTGCACCCAGATTTAGCAGAAAAATTAAAATTGCAACAAAAAGATATAAAATTGACATTTAAAACAGTAAATGGTAAATCTACCTGTAACAAATATGTAGAATTCAAAATTATTAAAAAATTAATCAAATGTTATATATACAAATTTCATGAAAATTATAATTTATTATTCGGAATGGAAGCATTTCGCATACTCAACATAAAATTGGATTTTGAAAATAATAACGTAATAATGGATGACAAACAGTATAAATTACAGGATAATAAAACTGTATTAGAGATAAATTCAATAGAAATTCGAAATTCTCATTTGAATCCCGTAGAAAAACGAAAATTAGATGTGTTACTTAAAAATTATGAAGATTTATTTCCAAAAGATAATGAACCTTTATCGCACACAAATGTTCTCAGACATAGAATAATAAAGTCTGATGAAACACCCATTCATACGAAAAATTATCGTTTACCACAAGTATATGAAAAAGAAATCGAATTACATGTAAATAAATTATTAGAAGAAAAAGTTATTCAAAAATCATTCAGCCCCTGGTCTAGTCCTATCTGGATCGTTCCAAAGAAAGCAGATACGTCTAATATTTCAAATATTGATACACTTTTTGATCACATTGGTAAATCAAAATATTTCACAACTTTAGATTTACACTCGGGATTTCATCAAATAGTCATGGATGAATCAGATAGAGAAAAAACAGCTTTCTTCGCACCATGAGGACATTACGAGTTTTTGAGAATGCCTTTCGGCTTAAAAAATGCCCCAGCAACGTTTCAGAGAATGATTAATACAGTTTTAGGAGAATTGGTAAATGATATTTGTCTTGTATATTTGGATGATATAATAATTTTCAGAAAAACTTTAGAAGAGCACATAATAAATGTAGGACGATAAGTTAGAGTTTTTGCGACCCGAAGCGAAATATCTAGATTACATCATAAATCAGAATGGACTTAACACTGACGAACGAAAAATTGAAAGTATTAAAAAATTGAATATCCATAAGACAAAAAAAGAGATAAAACAATTTTTAGGAATCTTGGGATGGTACAGAAAGTTCATTCCAAATTTCGCGAAATTAACAAAACCGTTTACTAAGTGTTTGAAGAAAGATTCTCATATTAACATTTATGATCACGAATATCGTGCTGCATTTGAAAACAGTAAGAAGATAATAGCTGAATCATCATTGCTACAAATACCAGACTTTAACAAAGAATTCATACTGACAACTGATGCTTCGGATTATGCAATCGGAGCCGTATTAACATAAACATGAGAATCAAGAAATACCAATCTGTTACGCTTCAAAAACTCGAAATTAAGCTGAACAAAATTATTCAACTATAGAAAAAGAATTGAAATCAATCGTTGGGGCCATCAAAAACTTTAGACCATATTTATATGGAAGGAAATTCAAAATTAAAACGGATCATAAGCCTTTAGTATGGCTTTTTAATATGAAAAATCCAAATCAAAAACTTATGAGTTGGGAGATAGAGTTAGGAGAATATAGTTTTGAAATAGAGTATTTAAATGGGAAACAAAATGTAATAGCAGACCTCTTATCAAGACAGTGCGCAGAATCAAAGATAACAGAAGTAATTGGAGACGTGATAGAAAGAAAGATTATAGCACATTGTGTGTCACGCGACTTCGAAATGTCAAAAGGATTTGCTAGACAAATAGTAGAGAAATATGATTATTGTAAGAATAATGATTCATCAAATAAACATTTAGTTGTACAGAAACTAGGCGATAAAACAACAATCCATTTAATAACAAAACAAAATTATTTTGATCAACCTTCCCTTAAGAATTTGGATAAGCCCGTGAAAGAATTGAGAGATTATTTAATATTGAATGATTTATATGAAATTAATATCCCTAAATTAGGTTGCGGTTTAGATAGACTATCATGGACAGATGTTAAACAAAAATTATATAAAATATTTGAGGACACTAATAATATCCAGATCAATGTTTTCAGTTTGCCAGAAAATTATCATGTAGAAAATGTTAGTGAAAAACCAAATAGTGAACAAGATGATATTAACACAGTGCATTCAGACAACGAGAATATTATAGCAGGAATTAAATATATGAATAATCGTTTGAATATAGCAGATAACTCACATAAGCAGGAAACAAGTATCCAAATTACAAAATTATTTAATCATAAAAAACAGAGAATACATGTGTAAATTGAAGAAGATAATTTTGAGGAAGAAACGTTAAAATTTTTAAAAGTTTATATTATCCCAAAAATTAGATATTTTGGTATTTTCAATAAAGATCTTGACAAGAAGGTAACAAAAGTTATATCTGACAATTTTGTTCCGGATTCAATTAATATAATTGCAGTAGATAAATTGGTTTCTGATATCGAACAGGAGGAAGAGCAAGTAGAAATTATTCATGATTTTCACGACGGCATTACAAACCAAAGAGGAATTAATGCTACTATTCAAGCATTGAAAGAAAAATATTATTGGCCTAAAATGATGAAGATATTATAGAATATATTAATGAATGTGAGTTATGTAAATTGAACAAATATGATAGGAAACCGATACCCGCAATAGATAATGTAACGCCAACTCCTGAGAAACCTTTTTAAATAATTAATTTAGATTTATTAACTTTAGAAGGTAAATATTTTTTGACCATTTAATTTAATTTAATTTAATCAAATATCTCCAAACCTACAGGATACCTGATAAAATAATAACGGATAGTGGAGGAGAACTTAAAAATGAATTATTACAAGATTTATTGAAAAGATACGGAATTAACATTTATTTTATTTGTGTGAATAATCCAAAGAGTAATGCAATCGAAAGATTCCATTCTACAATAATAGAATCATTACGGATAATTAATCAAAAAGAGCGGATAAAAGATAAAAATTTAATTCAAAAGGTAGATTTAACGTTGATAGCATATAACAATACAAAACAGAATACTACCAAATTAACACCCAATGAGACATTATTCGGGCCTGATCAGAATAAATATTTTAAACAAGAAACCACATTAGAACAAGTATCGAATGAACATCAAGATAATATTAATATAGTAAATGAATTGGTGAAAATTAGAATTATGAATGAGAAATTGAGTAGATTCAAAGAAAATGATAACCATTGCAACTGAAGAAAAAAATATTCACTAAACAGAACCCAAGATTAATTGGTAAAGTCAAAAAACCTTTGTATAAGAAACATTTTGTAAAAGCTTACGACCCGTTATTAGGAAAAATAAAAATTAGTGACGAACATGGTGATAAAAATATAAGAATAAATAAAATCAAACAATAAAATAATATTGACCACTTTACAGACTGTCATGGACCACTGACTGACATTTCCAAAAATAATGGATTCCATTCAATTGAATTAGGCGAATGCAAAATAAAAGAGTCTGAACAATTAATTTATTATAATTATGATATATCTCAAGTAGAAATAGAATTTACTAAGGTTACAAATACTTTTATTAAGATGCAAGAGCAATTGAAGAGTAAAGAATATTTTGTCCAAAATATGTTAAATATTTTAAAATTTAATTATGATGATTTGAAGGATCAAGTTATGAAATTATTTATGAGGAATAATAAGAGATTTAAACGAGGTTTGATAAACGGATTTGGATCCGTAATAAAAGCAATTAGTGGGAATTTGGATTCAAGTGATGAAGAACGTAATAATAAACTTTTTGAAAAGATACAGAGTAATGAAATAACATTACAAAAACAGAACGAAATAAATTCACAAATTTCAACTAATATGTCCAAACAATTCAACCAACAATTAGAAAATATTAAGCACAATGAAGAGCATCTTCAAGAGAAATTATCAATAGTTATATATAAATTAAATAAGAATCAAGATTGGCAGAGTATGATGAGAGTGAATAATCAATTATTGGAGTTAATATTGATAATAAAAAATCTCAATGAATTTTGCAAACAAATTGAAGTAAGTCTTACTTTTTGTTCTTTGAATGAAATACATCCTAGTATCATCACGTATGATGATTTGAGGAAAATTTCCTAGAATAAAAATATATGGAATCTCAATGAATTAATTGGAACTCATTGTAAATACGAAAATAAGCAGATTCATTTTTTAATTACGATACCAAACTTTTCAAATCATTTTTATTCATTATTTCAGTTTAGTCCTATTCCCACATATGACAAAGGAGAGAAATTGATAACAATAAATGAAAATCAAGAATAATTTTTCAAATCTGGGAAAGAGAATTATGTAATTAATAAATGTATATTGATAGACAATGAATAGATGTGTATTACCCAATATTTTGAAATAAGTAAATGTATTTTGAATTCAATTGATAAGAAAAATGATGATAATTGTTTGCATCATTATATAAGTATGGAGAATGATATTATAATCATTAGCCCTAATAAACAGCAAATACAAATTAATTGTTTGAATAAAAATATACATGAAGAAATTAAAGGAATTTTTAAAATGAAAACAGATGAGAACTGTCAAATAAATAAGAATATTTTCGAAATTGTGAACCAACAATATAAAGAAATACAAATTCAGAATTTGGAGATACATACATACATACATACATAGTCGAAGTCCTCTTGTGGGTGTCGAGGTTGAAAGTTCATTAGTTTTTCACTAGTTTCTTCCAATCTTTTCTGTTTTTTGCCAAATTTTGTCTTTGTTTTATTGTTATGTTTTTAGTCTGCAATATATCCGCCATATTATCATTCCATCTTTTCGGCAGTCTTCCTCTTTTTCTTTTACCGGTGGTCCTAGTTTTCCATGTTGCTTTTGCTGGTCTGTCGTCCGTCATTCTCACTACGTGTCCAAACTAGTGTAGCTGCCTTTCTTCTATTAATTTAAGTACAGACTTCGTATTAAGTTCTTCTCTTATGTCGTCATTTCTAATCCTGTCTCGTTTGATAACCCCTTCAACTTTTCGATGATACTTCATTTCCGTCGCCTGGATTTTACTTTTTTGTCTAGTATTTAGAACCCATGTCTTACTTCCATGTATCAGAACTGGCAGAAATACTGTTCTGTGTACTATCATTTTTGTTTTCTTGGAGATATTTTTATTACTTAGTATGGCCTTATTCAAAGAGTAGAAAAGTCTGGTCGCGTTCTGGATTCTGCTATTAATTTCCTCTTCAAGTCCTCCACTACTCTCAATAATATTTCCCAAATATTTGAGACTCTCTACCTGTTGTATTTTATTTCCGTTTAAGTGTAAATTAGTATTCATTTCCTCTTTCGATATTACTATCACTTCTGTTTTACTGGTATTAATCTTCATATTTAGTTTAATTAATTCCTCATTCCATATTTCCAAATTTTCCTGAAATGATTTCTCATTTGTAGCAAATATGGCCACATCATCGGCAAACGCACATTCCGTTATAATTGTTTCACTTAGATTTAGATGGCCTAAAGTGACTCTGTGGAATCTTGATTTTGCGTTTTTTATAGCTTCGTCCATTACTAGATTAAATAATATCGGGCTCAAATTTCCTCCTTGTTTTACACCTTGTGTTGTCTCAAATTCCTTTGTTATTTTATTCCCGACTCTCACTACATTCCTTGTACATTTATACATACTTTTTATTGCAGCTATTAGATCTCTATTTACTTTTCTTTTTTCCAGTATTTCCCAGATTTGGTGTCTCTTAATTTGGAGATGAATTATGAAAATAAAGTTAATGGCACAATGAATTTAATGAAAGTAGATAGAATAATAGAGCCTGTAGCTGTTTTACCCAAGATGAAGAATTTGGAGTTAAACCACAATTATCATTCTTATATGTTATATGTTTTAATAATTATAGTTGTTATGATATGTATTTGTAAAATAATATTTAGGTATAAGAGGAATTTTTGTAGTAGTAGAAAAATAGAAGATTATAAAATGGAATTAAATCCTTTAGCCTGAAATTATGCGATAGCAAAGTCTTGCAAGGGAGGAATTATGTTATACTAGTTTTCATACTTTGCTATTGCGCATGTTTATCCCCTCCTAGGACGTAGGTGTGACTTATGGTAGTAAGAACTTATAAATGATTGTAAAATGGGGAAAAAAGGCAATCACCAGTGTTGCCATATTAGAGATTTTATCCCTAAAACTAGGGACTTTCACATCTCTTTAGGGATTTGGGGATTTTTTATTAATTTTAGGGACTTTTCTGAGAAATTATATCGAATAGAGTTTTTAAATAAATTAATTGTCGTTATTTTAATTTGATACATTTAATGAAATTTTACTAATAAAGTATCGTTTTCATTGTGGTGTCGCAGGCGTGGTACGAGAAATTGAGCCAATAGGATTGCCGGATTTCGAATTTCATCGTACCGTGGTCTTGGGACCGCGGTGTTGAAAGCGTGGTGTCAGAGGCTGGAAATATTCAACTTTTGTACCACGTTCGCCTCCGCGCATGCGTAAATCTTCTCATATTTTAATACTTTATCAGATAAGCCGTCAAAATATGAAAAGATAAACTTTATCTTGTTCACATCCACGTGTTCTTATTTTATAAAGTCAGTGAGATGGATTTTGATGAGAAATTAATCCTAATATCGAAGTAAATTTGAATATTCGTATAAGAAAGCTATACGTCTGCGCCACGTTGTGGTCGTCATATTTACGAAAAATGTTTGAATTTGATATATTAACTTTGTTATTTGTAATTTAAAAATGGGAGCTCGTGCAAACTACAACTTTCATACCAGTACGCATTTGTCATTTGCCACGCCTCTCACGCCACCGTGAAAATAGAAGGCACAGATTTCGTACCACGCTTACCACACTTGCCGCGCCTGCGACACCACAATGAAAACGATACTTAATTCCTAGTTCGCGTCTCGCAGAGTCTTATTTTGACTAACGCTGGATCATGCGCTTGCGCGCGCGCAGTGTCACTGTCATTGCGCTCTGTCAGAACACGTGTGCGTGCTATGGTCGGTAAATCAACACTCAAGTGTAGTGAATGTTAAATGGCGAAGAACATAATTTCAATTGAAAATGGATACATCTGACTCCGAACATGAAGTTACGTGTCCTTCTACACCAAAGAAAAAGTTGAGAACAAGACATGAATTGAAAAAAGATGAGCGAAAAGTCTACAAACAAAAGTTCACAGAAAAATGGCTGCACGATCCTGAATTCAAAAACTGGATTCAACCAACAACCAATAATCCTAAAGTAATATGTAAGATATGTAATATTACTTTGACGTGTGGAAAAAGTAAACTGAATAGACATGCTAATTCACAAAATTATTTGCGATCATTGAGAGGTAAGTGGTAGGTTTCACATCGGTAATTTTAACCTATTTTTGAAAAATGAAATATCTATAGGTATGTCGAAAGTTCTAAAAATCACTTCCTTCTGCAATCAGCAAGATACAAGCAACAATATGAAAAATATCCGAGCTAAGAAAACCGAGATACGATTATCGTATTTCTTTCCAAACATAACGTCGCAGTATTCTGTGTAGATCACCTCTTACCAATGTTGAAACAAGCTATCCCAGATTGTGAGATATTACAGGAAGTTTAACTGAAGAGAACCAAATGCACAGGAATAATTAAAAATGCAATCGCTAAACAGGTAGAAGAAAAACTTGTGTCAGCTCTAAAATATGTTCAGTTCAGTATTCTTGTTGATGAGAGTACGGACATTTCCATGAATAAATTGCTTTGTATTGTAGTTAGATTCGTGAATAGAGATTTCAAAGTTACTACTCAACTTCTGCAATGCTTATCTGTTGATGGTAGAGACTGTTCGTCTCAAAAACTATATGACGCTTTTAAAGTGTGTATCGAAGAAAAAAATATTCCTATAAGAAATATTATCGGATTTACATCGGACAATGCCAGTGTTATGATAGGTTGCAATAATTTATTTCAAACAAAATTAGCAGCAGATGTAGACGTGCTGATGTCTTTCCCATGCATTTGTCATTCAACTGCATTAATAGCAAATAAAGCTTGTCTTGAATTGTCTCGTTTAGCAGAAGACTTAGTACGAAATATTGCAACTTATTTTTCCATCAGTAGTAAAAGACAAATTCAATTAAAAGAAATTCAAGAATTTTTTATGATAGAAACTAGAAAAATAATAAAATTATCTGCCACTAGGTGGTTATGTCTGCAATATTGTGTTAATAGAATTCTCATCAACTGGGACTGCTTAAAAAGTTTCTTTAGACTAGCTGTGTTTGAAGATAAATCGAAAATAAGCGAATGTATCCATGACCAATTAAATAATGATGTTACCAAGTTATACCTACTATTTATAAATTATGTATTAAATTTATTTAGTAATTTTAATGCATTATTTCAGAGTGATACGGTGTTGATACACCGACTATCAAATGAATGTTCAAAATTGTTTAAACAATTGTTGCATAACTTTATCAAGCCTGAAAGTATTCATACTAATGTCAACGTGATTGATCCCAATAATTATGTTGATTTAGAAAAGCTTTATTTAGGTCCAAAAGCGAATGAGTTGATTTCAACTGTACCTAATAACATTGCTGAAGATGTACGTAAAAAATGTTTTTCATTTTATCTAGCAGCCACGAGAGAAATTCTTAAAGCCCGTATTACACGGAGCAGAATTAAATATTGAAATATACTCATAAATCTGTATGAAATATTATGTATCGTATCATACAAGAAAAGTTCACAGTAAATTATGTACAGAATTTGATACAGAAATAGTTAGAGCATGCTCTATTTTCTTCCAGAATTTGATATCAAAACTGCGCACGAGAGCTGCGCAGTGATTTTCATGTGACATTTCAGATGAGTTTGAGTTGAGATTGAGGTTATATATCATAACTTGATAGAGTCTGCTTCATTTTAGAAATATCTTGGTCCCACGAACAAGTCACAGAGCTTATAAACTCTTATAGAGATTACCCTTGTTTGTATGTAGTGAAAAGCAAAGAGTACAAGAACAAACATGCTAGATTATCTGCATTGACAAAAATTGAGAATAAACTCAAGCAAAAGTTCTTGATTCAACATATTTAAAACGCTGCGATCTGCATTTCTCCGTTGTCCATAGCTGTTTATTTCTAGTTTTTTTCTCACTCTACAACTTTTTCAAAATTATAATTAATGTCGCAGCAGACAATAATAGACTATCTTCGAAATTCTCCTCCATTTTCATGAAAGTAGTAGTACGCACGCATGCGCTACAGACGAATTATATTCATAAATCTGTCTGTGTGTCATACACAAAAATTATCACATAAAATTCTGTATTGAATTTTATGTATAAATTTCCATACATAAAATTATATATACATTTTTATATTAAATTCCACACCGTGTAATATGGACTTAAGAGATTTCCTATTACAGATATATTTGTAATTGCTTTGGCGTTCTTGGATCCAAATAAAGCTCTTAACGAGGTGAGAAACGATATAGATTCTGATGTTATTTTGAAAAAATTTCAAAATATTATTGATAAGGATGAAGTGGAAATGGAATAGAGGTCATTGCCATTCAGTTTCTCAGAGGAAGAGAAGAAGGATCCTGGAAAAATGGAAGTAGAAGATTTTTGGAATTTCTTATCCAAATACAAAGAAATTAACAAAAAATATGAATTTTAAAATTTGTGCCTTGTGGCTAAATTAATGTTATATGCTCCACATTCAAATGCAGAAACCGAGCGAATTTTTTCAATATGCACCGATGTGAAGAATAAGAAAAGAAATAAAATAGGATCAGAATTATTAAATTCAATAACAATGATAAGATCTGAAGCAATGTCTTCTCTTCCTCGAAGAGATTGCACTAGTCTTGAAGTAGATGATCAACATCTAAGATTAATGAATAGCAGTGCAATCTACAAACAATAAATTATTGTTATTATTTTTAGAACCATGTTCGTCCGATTTAATATTATGGATAATTTGTAATGCGTTGAATTAAACAATAATTTTTAGTTTTAATATTTTGCGTGAAGGCTAGTTTTTCATGAGCAGACTCTAATCTTCAAGGAATCACTGCAGTCCATAATTTTAAAGCGAATGTACGCGGCATAGGTAACTATCTTCGGATAATTTTAACTAAAGATTTCATGGTTAATGTCATGCAGATAAAATTATATAAGGATAGCAAAATCGGACCTTAACGTGTTCAATAATGTGATTTTTAGGTTTAATACAATGCAATTTTGTTTTTGTGATATTTTTATAAATTATAATTAAAAAAGATTACGTGAAAAATTTTTCTTCCTAACTTCATTTTCAGGGATAATCTAGGGATATTTTTCGCATATTTTTCACTGTGATCTAGGGTAGCTTGAAGGCTTGACGGGGATATTTCATCTGCAGTATCTGGCAACACTGGCAATCACTACTTTGTCGAGCTGTTATCAACTAATTAGAGAAGTTCATGTAACTCTACTGTATCTGAAGACAGAAAATAAATTTATACTTTTAAAAATTAAAAGTCCTTAAAACTTAATTTCGATATATGCTTATGCACATATTTGCAATCAAATAATTTTTCCTCTCACTACTTTAGTTGTAGTAAATTATGTAACTGGTAGAATTAACATTTTTAAGCGATATATTCAATCAATCTTCACTAAATAAATATGTTTTATTGGAAAATAAGTTCTGTAATACATTAGAAACACAACATTTCGACAGCAAAGTGCTGCCTTATTCAAGTGAAAAGAAATATAATTAAACAAAATTGTCAAGACAACAAAAATAAAAATAAAAGTACAAATAGTAACTAGATAAGTTTAAAATATATTAACTCCTAGGATCGTAGAGCTCTGCCTGTGATTGATGATTCAATATCCATAGGTCTTCAGGAGATAATAATGAAGGTCTAAATAGGGAAATTGTCAACTCCTTATGGTTCTAGGTCAATCTGGCTCTACTCTTTTTGGTTTGACGCATAACTGAACCATCCACAGATCTTCAGGAGGTGGTGATGAAGTAACTCTTGCAAGTAGATTCGTAGATATAAATAACTTGAAATTATGAACAAATGATTGGTAGCCATGATCGATTAAGTTCATAACCAGTATTCAAATTCAAATTATTCGGTGATTTTTTAATTTCAATTGCTTCTCTTATAAGCCTCTTGAATCAATTGTTCTCTTTAGCCAGAAGCTTCGTATTCTTGAAGTCAATGCCATGTAATTTTTGAATAGCATGCTCAGCCACAGCAGATTTTTCTGGATGGTTCAATCTTATATGACGAGAATGCTCTTTCAATCTTGATTCTACAGTCCTCTTGGTTTGTCCAATATATACTTTGCCACATTGACAAGAAATCTTGTATATACCTGGATACTGTAGAGGAAATCTGTCTTCAACATTACCAATAAGATTTCGAATTTTTAAACTGGAAGTGTATGAAGTTTTAATGTCATATTTATGTAAAAGCCTTTCAATTTTATCTGTTATATTGGCTACGTAAGGTAACGTGACAAATATTTTCTTATTATTTGGATCTTGAACAGGTGGCGTAGAATTCTTCTGTCTAAGTGCTTTCTTAATCTGTGTTCTATTATATCCATTCTTCAAGAAAACATCATCCAAAAACTTGAATTCATCAGATAGTTTACTTGGATGACATAATGAAGAGGCTCTCTGATATAAAGTTTTAATAGTACAAAATTTCTGAGCAGGAAGGTTATTTGATGACTGATGTAAATACTGATTTGTATGGGTCGGCTTAATTAATTAGTGAATTTGACACTTATTGAACCGATTACCAGAACATTACATTGGTTTCTTACTCTAGTTGCATTGAAAAAGGTTGAAATTCAAACTGAGTTTGAAATTTAGGCTTTACAGTTATTTCAATTAGGTTTAAAATGTGAACTTTGTTTCTACAATTCATTTTAATATTACAACTATCATATAGTTCGATTGAGTTTATTTTAAAAATCTCGTTTCTCGTGATTTCAATGTTCGTCACATGTCCATACTATTTTCTGAAGTAACTGTCATGTGTGTGAGAATTTCCGTTTTTTCTGTTGTTTATTCCATTTGCCACTAGAAAACAAAAATTTACTCCAGATAAATCACTTTCTCTTGTTTAAAGTAAAAATATTTGTAAATAAAAGAGAGTTTTTGAGTTTGAGATCAATAATTTCTATTTCTAATTTCTATAATTCTAATACAATGTTTTGGGATCTATGTGACACCTACATCAGATTTTGACATTGAGTAAAATACAATTATTGTATTTTACTTAATATCAAAATCTCTCGAAAAGATCATATAGACTCCTAAGTGTATTTTCAAAATTAAAATTAGTGAAACACAAAAATCCTATTATAGGTTTATTAAAAATATTTTTTTTAATAATCTATATATTTTTTTAGAATTTTATTGAATAAAAGTGACTTTTGATTTTAAATTCTGTATATTTATTTGAAACTTTGACGTTCCGATCCTTTGACCAAGGAAACAACAAAGTTTCAAATAAATATACAGAATTTAAAATCACATTTCATTTTTATATTTGTTTTTATTTTAGGAAGTATCGAAAGGAAGCAAATGATTGAGCTACTCCGAAAAGAAAGTGATTTTGTATATAATATCAATTTGGAACAAACAACGACAAGCGATCTAATTATTAGACGTAAAACGAAAAAGCAATATGATCCAAGTAATTATATTCCTTGTGGAAATTGTAAAAGGCTCCACTCCAAATCATCATTACGGAGACATTACAAAAAATGTACTTATAATACACCTGTCGGGCGAAATGCTCTTGTACACAACAGGAAAATACATGGATTCATACATTGCAAAGCAAATGATATATTGAAAAATAACGTATTTCCGGTTCTTCGTGAAGATGATGTGACAGAAATTTGAAGATACGATGAACTTGCAATAGTATACGGGAATAGAATGTGCGTTAAATATAGATCGCGACATCATCATAGCATGATTCGTGCACGATTACGCTTAATTGGACGATTTCTTCTAGAAATAAAGAAAATAGAACCTAATATTGAGAGTTTTGCTTCCGTTTTTCAACCTATTTATTACGATGCTACAATAAAAGCAATAAATACTGTTGCAAGACTAGATGAAAAAATTGGAAAATATAAGGCACCAGCAACAGCATTTGCTTTAGGTACTTTCCTGAAAGTCAATGCAAATATATTAATATTAGAATGCATCAAAACTGAAAAAAATGAGAAAAAGAAATTGGCTGAAGATTCTCTTAAATTAATGTCCCAAGATTTGGCGGCATTTGTCAATAAAACAGTTGTGGAAAATCAATTGGAAAATAGGCGCCAAAATTAAATTTTACTTCCGACTGTTGAAGACATTAAGACGCTAAATAATTTTCTAAGTAATAAGCGAAAGAAATGTTATGAAATTCTTAAAAATAATTTTATATTTGATCAATGGCAGAGCTTAGCTAGTGCAACACTGATATCTGTGTTGGTTTTCAATAGACGCAGACCTGGTGAACTAGAAAGAGCACATATCAATGACTTTTACAACAACTGTGAAAGCATTGGGGATGGATCAGATGAAATATTTGAAAATTTGTCACCTGCATCACAATTAGCGGCACAAAAATATGTTAGATTCCAAATACGGGGTAAATTAGCTCGCCGAGTACCTGTACTATTACATAAAGAATTAGAAGATAGTATTCGTCTAATAATTTTATACAGACAACAAGTCAATGTTTCTGATACGAATCCATACATTATTGGATTACCAGGAAATGGAAAGTACTTACGTGCAACGTAGTTATTAAGAGAGTATTCCACAGAGTGTGGAGTAAAAAATCCTTCGACTTTACGAGCAATGCAACTTCGGAAACATATTGCAACACAGTCAATATTATTGAATCTGAAAAAAATGAAGTAAATGACTTGGCAAATTTCATGGGTCATGCCGAAAAAATTCATAGAGAGCATTATCGGCTGTAAACTTGGAATACGATTCCACGAATGATGAGGTGATTGGTTTTGTTGATAACGGGAAGAACAGAAAAGCAGAGCTAGCAGATCATGCGTTAGTTTTCATGGTTCGAGGAATTATAAAAGCATGGAAACGACCGATTGTTTATTCTTTTTGTATAAAAGAACAACAAAAACATACGATTTAGTAGAGTTATTGACAGAAACAATTGGAGAATTACAGAAAATTGGTTTAAATGTGGTAGCTACAGTATGTGATCAAGCTAAAACGAACCAGTCGGCTATAAATCATCTCATCACGAATAGAGATATAGGTGAAATGAGAGCAGGAGATTTGAAAAAAAGTGGCAAAAAGAACCATTTTTCTATTGATAAAAAAGATATATAATGCCTCTTTGATGTGTCGCATCTTTTCAAAGGCCTTCGAAATAACTTGCTTTGCAAAAACTTGGAATGCAGTATAGAGGGAAGAACTTTAACCGCAAAATGGAAATGTGTCGAAGCGCTTTATAATTATGACAAAACGAAAAATATTCAAGAACTGCGATTATTACCAAAGCTCACAGATGCACATGTTTAGCCAACTAATAAACAAAAAATGAAAGTTAAATACTGGACTCAAATTTTCAGTAAGCGAGTTGCCGCTATTATGAGACACGTAGCAGTCGAAGGTAAGTTTCTTCATTCAGATTTCCTAATGAAATTTATCGGATTTTCAAATGAATAATTTTACCGTTAACCACTTGAATTACACCATTATTTCAAATACTTTTGTAGTTGTGATCATTATGGCAACTGTCGCGAAATTTTACATCTTTCCAACTAAAATCATAAGCAAAAAAATCATCTATGTTGTTTTAATTTGAATAATTCTTGCGCAATTTGCAAATTCGATGGTAAGCGAAAAAAAATAAAATGTTTTATTCATGCAAAAAAATTCCCGATTCTGGTTCGAGTCGTCCAACAATCTTTTTTCCTTTCTACAATTGTTTTTGTATGAAATGAATATTCACGAAAAAAAATTGTTTGTTTCTAGAATCGAATCATCTGGACCGAGATGCAGAAGAAACGGCGATAATATTTCTATTCCTGGATAAATGATTTGACTCACTTAACAATAGCTCTTTGCGAGGTACCGAAGGAAAACCTTTGACAGCTGCGCTTTCAGAAGAATCTGAACATTTATCCTTCTGGGAGGAATCAATTAAAATATTGAAGACTATGAAGTTCATTTGTGAGAATACAAAAATGATGGAAAGTCCGCCATCTATGAAAAATTAATTTCAACTATTGAGGGAATAATGGATATCTGGAGAAATAGAGATAAGAGATATATTAAATTAATTTCCATGAGAAATCTTAATCAAGATCCGCTTGAAAATTATTTTTCTATAATAAGAAGTCATGGCTCCAGGAATATAAATCCTACCTGCATGAATTTCATGAATACCTCTAAAACTCTCATTAAAAATAATTTCTCTGCGAGACATTCAATTGCCAGGAAGATGAAACGAATGGAATATTGAGCACATTTCAAGAACTACTCAACGGCCCTCAAGAAACCAATTTACTAAATACCATTGGAACAAGAAACGTCGAAATTATCAGACAGTATGAAACTCCGGCACAGTATGAGAAATCAACATATTGTGCTGAATTCGTATTAAAATCAATAAAAAAAGAGATACGAGGCTGCGACATTTGCATTCAGAATATGAATTCTATATCTATTAACGAACATCACAATTTAATCGTGGCCAGAGAATATGACAATATATACGGATATTGTATCACAAAACGCACAGTTTCACAGGCTGTTTCATTGAAGCCAAAAATATTATAATATCAATTTTTCAACAACATTTGGGAAAAAAAAAATATTGCAAAAATTGGTAAAAGTCAAGAAAAAGCTACAATAGACTTCAATTTTCTAATTTGTGATGATCATAAGCAGGCAGTAAAATATAGTTTAATCAAAAAATTGTTTTTGTTTTTCATGTATTATTTTATAAAAGATAAAAATGACATCTTGAAGGGTAAGAAAAAATTAGATCTCAGTAAAGCAAATGACAAGTTTCAAAAATTATGTTTGGAAAAATTTATAAAAAGTTGTGAAGTGTTAAGTAAATAAATTTTATTCAAATATTCAGCAGTGTTTTATTCCAATATTGCCCTTAATTCGTATCTTTGATTAGTTTGCTTTGTATCTGTGTCATAAATAATAATAATTATTATTTATATTGATAAATTTTGAGATGCTCTTTTTTAATACTGTTGAGTGGCCTATGAACACAATTAATATTCAATTTATATTTACGAAAAATGTTGTTGATTTTATGGTTGATATTCCCTACAAACAGGAGGCTGACATACAGTCTGCTGTTTTCTGACGAATTTGAATCAGTAGTGAAAGCCGAGGCAACTCGGAGCTTATTCTCTTTTTTAGAAATAAGTTTGTCTATTAACCGTGGTTCAAAGTTGTTCTCAACTGCTAACTGTTTGATAATTTTAGTTTCATTTAAGATTTAAGATTTCTCTAAAGGTAGAGTCAACATTCTGTGTATGTGGGAGTTGAAATCTGCTAGCTTGTGTTGGAAACAATGAAAAGAATTAGAATTAATTGAGTCACTCGTTTGTGTGGGTTTTCTGGAAATACTATATTTAACTTTGTTCTCAGATCTTTTAATGTTTATTTCCAAGAAATTTATACTATTATTCTGTTGCATTTCTAAAGTGAATTTCATATTATTATGTAAATTATTGATGATGTCATGGAATATGTCTAATTCAGAACTAATCCCTGTCCAAAGTACTAAAATATCGTCAACATATCTGAACCAAAAACTGACGTTTGAAGTATCCACAGAGCTGTCTGAGAAGATTTTATTCTCAAGACTTTTCATGAATAATTCAGCTAATATTGGCGCAAGTGGTGAACCCATAGCGAGTCCATCCATTTGTCTAAAGAATTTATCATTGAATTTGAAATAATTTTGACTCACACACAACTCAAACAGGCTGTAGAATTGGGTACAAAAATCATCTGGCCAGTTGCAGTCAGTTAATAGCGATTTCATTAATAATTTAACGTCCGCAAGTAGTACGTTAGTGAAAAGATTAGTAACATCAAACGACACAAGGCAACAATCGTCTGGCAATCTCATATTTTTTAACCTATCAGTTAAATCTAGAGTATTTTTAACACTATATTCTGATTTGTATTGAAATTTGGTAACAATTTAGCAAGTGAATAGGTCGGAGAATTTATAAAGTTAACGATCGGTCTGAAAGGTATATTGATCTTATGAATTTTTGGTAGAAAATAAAGGATCGGTGTAAGCGGATTCATTTCTATTAAAAATTTTCCATGAAAAGTATTTAAAAATTCTTGGCATTCCTTCAGAGTAATTCTAACTGTAGTAGCAAAGGTTTTTGTAGGATCTCTTTTAATTTCCTTGAAAAAATCACCACCAGTATTGGGAAACTCTAACCCTTTATTCACATAGGTATCTTTATCTAAGATTGTCAAACAATTGCCCTTGTCTGCCTTGACAAAAAGAAGTTTATTCGCAGTTATTTTATTTTTTAGAGTTTTCAAAATATGGTTGACTTTTGAGTTCCTCTTGACTACTGTCGCAATCTAAATTATTTTTATATTTTAAAATGGTACAAGTCACCTCATTTTGTAAGTCTTTATTATTGATATAATGTAGAGCATTATAAATTTCAGCAATAAAAGTTAATATATCATTAGCTCTTGGTTTTACTGTAGGATTAAATTTTAGACCTGATGTTAGAACCGTCATGTCATCCTCTGCAAATGTTATCGATGTCAAATTTAAAACTCTAGTATGAAATTTATGTGTTCCGATCATGGATTTGTCGTTGCAAGTAGATTTATCATTATTATTTTTTTTATTTTCCTTGATTAGAAGCTTAAGTTTCTTATTTAAGTGAAGTTTCTTTTTGTTGTGAACGTATGTGACCATTTCTTCACAATCATATAAAAATTGATCTAATTCAACGTTACTGAAAATTGATACTAAAAGTCATATAATAACTTCAAATCTAAATCGAGTCTATTCAAAATTATATGTTGTCTTCTTATTTCTTTCCGCAGAAGTGATTGTTTAGTTTTGTCGATGTTCTGTTGGTTACTTGCCTGGTCATGTTGCTTGTTGAAGTGATGTTCTATGTATTTTAGATAAATTCGTTTCTTGAGACATGTAGAGTTGAACCAGATGTTGAGTTTGGTTAATTGTCTTTTTTGGAGTAGCCTTCTGTACCGATGGGCGTTGAATACCAGACTCATAGAGTTCATATTGATAAATTTTGAGATGCCCAAATCGTGAAGTGGAATGAGATTAGGAGGTAAATCACAAACAAGAAAAATTTCTCTGTGTAACGTCTTTCTTCACATTTTATTTAATTAATAGCGTCGACCGGTTTCGGATATTGGAATAACCATCATCAGGACCGGTAAAGAAATCTACAAACAACAATGAATATAAATTATACGAAAAATACAGATTACAGGCGTTAGTCATCTCAGAAATATAAATAGTCAATAAATAGTGAACAAGGTTCAATAAATGTAAAATATCAATAAATTAAAGTAAAATGCGTTCACATAATATAAAATCTGGAGCAAATAAAAATAGTCACATATTGAAAGTTCAATTAAACAAGTAAATTGTAAAAAGTGAATACAGATTAACAGGCGTTAGTCATCTCAGAAATACAAATAGTCAAAAAATAGGGAACAATGTTCAATAAAGTAAAATATCAATAAATTAAAGTAAAAAGCGTTCACATAATATAAAATCTGGAGCAAATAAAAATAGTCACATATTGGAATAGGAATAGAAATGAATCCGCTCACACCGATCCTTTATTTTCTACCAAAAATTTATAAGATCAATATACCTTTCAGACCGATCGTTAACTTTATATATTCTCCGACCTATTCACTTGCTAAATTCATAAATAACGTTATTGTTACCAAATTTCAATACAAATCAGAATATAGTGTTAAAAATACTCTAGATTTAACTGATAGGTTAAACAATATGAGATTGCCTGACGATTGTTGCCTTGTGTCGTTTGATGTTACTAATCTTTTTACTAACGTACTACTTGCGGACGTTAAATTATTAATGAAATCGCTATTAACTGACTGCAACTGGCCAGATGATTTTTGTACCCAATTCTACAGCCTGTTTGAGTTGTGTGTGAGTCAAAATTATTTCAAATTCAATGATAAATTCTTTAGACAAATGGATGGACTCGCTATGGGTTCACCACTTGCGCCAACATTAGCTGAATTATTCCTGAAAAGTCTTGAGAATAAAATTTTCTCAGACAGCTCTGTGAATACTTCAAACGTCAGTTTTTTGTTCAGATATGTTGACGATATTTTAGTACTTTGGACAGGGATTAGTTCTGAATTAGACATATTCCATAACACCATCAATAATTTACATAATAATATAAAATTCACTTTAGAAATGGAACAGAATAATAGTATAAATTTCTTGGACATAAACATTAAAAGATCTGAGAACAAAGTTAAACTTAGTATTTTCAGAAAACCCACACAAACGAGTGACTCAATTAATTCTAATTCTTTTCATTGTTTCCAACACAAGCTAGCAGCTTTCAACTCCCACATACACAGAATGTTGACTCTACCTATAGAGAAATCTGAAATCCTCAATGAAACTAAAATTATCAAACAGTAAGCAGTTGAGAACAACTTTGAACCACGGTTAATAGACAAACTTATTTCTAAAAAAGAAAATAAGCTCCGAGTTGCCTTGGCTTTCACTACAGATTCAAATTCGTCAGAAAACAGAAGACTGTATGTCAGCTTCCCGTTTGTAGGAAATATCAACTATAAAATCAACAACATTTTTCGTAAATATAATTTGAATATTAATTGTGTTCATAGGGCACTCAACAGTATTAAAAAAGAGCTTTGTAAAAAAGTTGACAAAATTGATCCTTTGGACAAATGTGGAGTTTACAAATTGGTTTGTGGGGATTGCAATTTAGCCTACGTAGGTCAAACAGGAAGGTCTTTCCGTGTTAGATATCAAGAACATTTAAATGTAATTAGACTTAATCGAGGACATTCAAACTTTGCGGAACATATTTTGGATACAAGACATAATTTCAATACTGATAATTTCGAAATCTTGCACTTTAAAAATAAAAGTAAAATTTTGAGCACCCTAGAGAATATTGAAATAAGAAAATTGTTCAAACAAAAAATGATCAAATGGCAGAGCAAGTATCCCCTCTCCTCAATATTGTGATTTGAATGTTTTTGATAATTTTTGTTTTTACGTTTCCGGCTAGTCACTGTCTGGTCATGTTGCAGTGTTGTTCTTGGTGAAGGTTGCTTGATTTTTTCACCACATGGGTCTCCTGTTTCTGGATAATTTGTCGATTTGGTTTTCCATCTTGTAGCTTCTGTTACTCTCAGTAAGTTTCACTCTTTGCTTTTGTTCGTTGATCGTTTTTAAAAAAAAAAATTAAAATAAAAATTTTTTCACTTTTTGCAATTTACTAGTTCAATTATAACTTTTCAATATGTGACTTTTTTGATTTGCTCCAGATTTTATATTATGTGAACGCTTTTTACTTTAATTTATTGATATTTTACTTTATTGAACATTGTTCCCTATTTTTTGACTATTTGTATTTCTGAGATGACTAACGCCTGTTAATCTGTATTCACTTTTTACAATTTACTTGTTTAATTAAACTTTCAATATGTGACTATTTTTATCTGCTTCGGATGTTATATTATGTGAACGCATTTTACTTTAATTTATTGATATTTTACATTTATTGAACCTTGTTCACTATTTATTGACTATTTATATTTCTGAGATGACTAACGCCTGTAATCTGTATTTTTCGTATAATTCATATTCATTGTTGTTTGTAGTTTTCTTTACCGGTCCTGATGATGGTTATTTCAATATCCGAAACCGGTCGACGCTATTAATTAAATAAAATGTGAAGAAAGACGTTACACAGAGAAATTTTTCTTGTTTGTGATTTACCTCCTAATAATCATTATTATTTACGGAACAGATACAATACAGAGATTGTCACATTTGAAATTATGGAATAAAATCCCACCACTATCGTTTAGTTTCTCGTTTCTATCACCCGGTGGTGCGATGATCGCGGTTACAGCTTCAATTACAGCAGTCATCAATATATATATATATATATATATATATATATATATATATATATATATATATATATATATATATATATATATATATATATATATATATATATATATATATATATATATATATATATATATATATATATATATATATATATATATATATATATAGTCTGTGGTTC